>JAULJL010000020.1:13204148-14654391 GCA_030761205.1 Fremontodendron californicum | reverse complement strand
ATGAGAGTTCGGATGATCCCGAGTGTAAAATAAAATTTTGATTATTTATTCCCCCTAGGGATTGCCTTTCATTGAGAATATTTGTGCTTGATATGAGAAATAGCCATCTTTCATATCCCTTTCACAAAAAGAAATTATCCATAGTCACCCCTTTTGAGCCGAAAAAATTCTTTCTTTTTTGAACCCCGATCAAGGATCACCCTCTACACTGGGGGGAAAATGCAAGGAAAGATCTTCTTAAAGATCATGAAGAAATGAGTCCTAACTCGAAGACAGATACAAAGTAAATTGAGCTCCCAAATAAATATGAGCTCACTCTGTCGAAATGAAAATGCAAAAGGAAAAGAAAAAAGAGAAAAGATGGCGAAATGGAAGCCAAAAACAAAACCAAGAAAAAAAGAAGAAGAAGAAGAAGAAGAAAAAACACACCAAAAAAAATAGTGTGTGAAAAAAGGATGGCGAAATGAAAGCCAAAAAACAAAGAAGAAAAGAAGCAAATGTCAAAAGAAGAAAAGAAAAGTCCAAAAGGGACAAATGCTTCAAAAGGGAATCCTCCTAAAGAAATGATCCTTGATCTGATTACCTTCAAACACATATTTTGGGCCTATTTATCCTTTCGTTCTGAACCCCGAACCTTGGCCTACATTACGTGTTTTAAAAGTCCATTTTGATCAAGCATTAATATTTAACTTGAAGGGTTTTTTCCTCAGATTTTATCCTATCTCATTGAATTATCATTTCACTCTATAAGAATTTATAATTCTCAAGTGCATGGTAGAACAATAAAAAAAAAAAGAAGAAAAAAATGGAAAGAATGGGACTCTAGGGCGAAAAACCAAAAATGGGCGGTCTAGAGTAAAAAGGGAACTTTTGATGCCATCTATGGTAGTGCCGATGCCACAACAATGGAAGAGGGCATCGTGAAGAAATCAAGGAACATCTAGGAATTCTTGAACCTCATAAATCGTCAGCTCTCATTTGGGGGATTGACTTCAAAAACTGATACTCTTTTCCCTCAAAAATCAACTTTCCAGTTTGAACATCTCGACCAATCTTGATGCTTATCAAAATGCCATGACATAGAAACTAAAAGAATGTTGAATTTGTTTGATTCTTAAGGAATTCGTGTTTTATAAAACCTGTTCCATTTGTGAGCCTAGAAGGGACATACATTTTTGTTGTGAAGTTTTCTTGGATCAACCAAAATCCTGTTGTACCAAGCTTTTTCAATTCAAGTTGGAAAACCCAAGTTGACGTTCAGAAAATTTCTAATGATGATCATCAGTCTTCAAGAGATTTGTATGTCACACATTATAGGGATAAAATTTTTAGAATCTTTTTTCAAAAAGGGAAAACAAGTAAAAATATTTTTGAAGTAACCATTTTTTATGTTGACATAAGACAAGGGTTTTTCTAACCAAAGGTATGGAACTACTAGGGTTGACCTTGACTTCCAGATATGAGGAAAAGAAATAGAACTCGACAAACAGGCTTCTGCTGATAAGAGTTTGAAAAATGTTAGGGCAAGAAGATAGCCAAGGACCAGAATGATTTCTTATAGGGCACGAGTGTTCAAGATACACTCTAATTTGAAAAGGAAAGGCCAATCCAAAGTCTAGAAAAAAAAATGATCGGGGGCCGTTGCATCACAAATAAGCACTTACCTCGTTATTGAGCTTTGCATCTGCACCGTATCAGCAAGCATTTGCATCATTCATGGGTATTTGCATTTGCACTATTCCATGAGCATCTGCATTCTACCTTTATAGTTACATCCTTCATGGATTTTTGCATTTACGTCATCTCAAGCAATTGCACATTTCTAGGATCATTGCGTCTTCATTATTGTAGCTACAATTACACCATTTATGGACCACTTACATGAACATGATTTGTAGGGTGTAGACACCTAATTTTGTCCGGACCACTAAAACAGGTATGTTTTCTTCCTAAATTGATGTTTCAGAATGTAAAAAGACTTTTTTCATCCTGCAGGTGGTACTCCGAGACTTAGTTTAAGAGGGCGAGCATAAAAAGTCAAACTTGAAAAATCTCAACTCCGAAAAGTCAACTAATGAAAAAGTCAACCCATTTTCAAAATCAAGATTTGAAGTTCAATTGAAAAATGGGGAAAGAATTTTGATAATCCGAGGTCTACATCGAAAGATATGGAGTTCGAAAGTTGGGTAATGGAGATTCAGTAGAAAAAAAACCCTAATCCAGGAAATTTGGGGAAAAGTGCTTAAACGATCGAATTGGTCGAAATTGAAGGTTCCAAATAAAAGATAAGCACTGACTACGGGTAAGGGAGAAGCCACTTGAAAGAAAAACTGAAAGAAAAGTCAATCCGAAAGAAAATCGAGAATTAGGGTTTTTGGTGGATTTCGTTGACATTGGGAAGAATTACAGAAATGACCCGACTCTGTAGGACTAAAACCCTTAATGGATGAAGAGTGATTAAAAAAGGATAGCCCAAGGCTTAGTTTGAAGAAAATCTGAAAATCGGACTTGTTTTGAGCAAAACCGGGTTTCGGAGGCAAAAGAGCAAAATTGAAAAATTTGGGAAAAATAGCAAATGAACTCCAAAAATTCTAAAAACTTTCAAATATAATTCTTAAATCATTTGGAAGAGATTGGTGAAAGAAAATCTTGATTCGGATTTCGTTTGAAAAATGGCCAAATCCCGAGTCTCCTATGCAGAAATTGAAGAAGATAAATCCTGGAAAAATAGCAAATGAACTCCAAAAATTATGAAAATTTGTGAATCTCATTTTTAAATTATTTTTAAGATATTGGCAAAAGAAAATCTTGATTCGGATTTCGTTTGCAAAATGGCCAAATCTCGGGCCCCCTATGCAGTAATTCAAGCAGATAAATCCCGAAAAATACCAAATGAGTTCCAGAAATTATGAAAACTTCCAGATCACACTTTTAAATTATTTGGAAGAGATTGGTGAAGAAAAATCTTGATTTGGAGCTCGTTTAAAAAAATGGTAAAATTTGGGGGCATAAAAGGGCAATTTTGGAAGAAAAAATCCAAATAAATAGCAAATGGACTCGAAAAATTTTGAAAACTTCCAGAATTCAATTTTTTATTATTTTGAAAGTATTGAAAAAATAAAATATGAATTTGGAGTCCGTTTTCCATTTATTTACATTCGGGGGACAAAAATGTCATTTTACACAAGAAACCGAAAAGAGCTCTTCTTGCCTTTTAAAAAAATCAAACATGGGCTGGAAGAAGGTGGGCTGGCCAGCCAAGGCCCAAAGATGGGAAGGATATTTCTGATTTTTTAATCAAGAGGCCAACAATGAAGAGTTAGTTAGTGATTTTTTTATCAAGCCTTTGCAAATAAGCCACATGGACCAATGCATGAAGAGGGAGAGTGTCAACATAATGGCTTAAGATTCTTGAACAGCTGTAATTGTGGATAGCTGATGGCCTAATATAAGGGTGATAATTTCATGTTTTAAACATTTTCTATCAATAGCCTTTGGATGAAAATTGGTTGATAGAAAAATGACAACATCCTAGCCTAGAGAGAGGGAAGTTTCAGCCACTACAAGGGGGATTTTTATTTTCATTTTCAGAGCTACTCTCATTCTCTATTCTCTCTTGCTTTTGGCTGATTTTCTCTCCACTGTTGAGAAGCAAAAAGAAAAGTTTAGAAAAGAAAATAAAGTTAGAAGAGAAAAAGCTTGAAAGATAGCTTCTAGAGGTTGCTTTTAGCACCATACTCTTGCACTTTCTTTGATTTTCCATTCTTGATTTGCTGTTTTGATTATTATTTTGGTGAGTTTCTTTTGATTTTTCTTTTTAAATAAGTGTTTTTAATGTTTTTCTTGAAGTTCCTTCTTGATCCTTTCTTATAAAAAGCTCTTGAAATATTTTTTTTCTCTTATTTCTTTGACATGGCCGAATGGCCCAGTTTTTGTTTTAGTTGCTGTTTGCTTTGTTATTTCATGTTATTTTTTATATTAAATAAGTTTTGAAGCTTTAAATCTTCTTCTAATACATAGACTTGAAGTTTTTTTTAATGTGGTTGCTTACTTATTTCCATTTATGAGTCTATTATCATGTTCTTGCATTTTTTATTTTCTGTTTTCAAAATGTTTAAGTTTGTTTATGTTTTATATTTTGTAATCCATGTGTTTGTGAAAATGCTTGTTTGTTTTCATACCTCTACTTTATATTTACATGATTTGAGTGTTATTCTTTAGTTAAGTATGTTAGTATATCAAGTGTTTGTGAAAATGCCATGCTCATTTTGAACATGAAGCCATTTAGCCACTTCACCTTCTTTGCTTTGTGTGTGCATTTTTGTTATGTTAGTTGATAGGTTTGCATTTTCATGACATTTGGTTAAGTATTTTGTTTAAGCATGCCTTGTTTTTGTGTTATTGCCATGCATATTTTAGATGTAGGATTGGTTTGTTTTGCCATGCATATCCATGCATTTTAGACCTAGGTTGCATTAAATACCATGCAAGTTCATTTAGGTCTAGGTCATTTTATTGATGCCATGCATTTTTCATGACATTTAGGTTTAAAATCATGCATTTCATGCATCATATTTGCTGTATTTTTCATGCATTTCATGTCCATGCCACTTGACTTATGACTTAGGCCAATCAATGGTTCAAAGTCATGCTCTCTTGAGCATACTTGTGGAAAATTAAAGAGTTGTCAAATTGATTATTCTATCTTTGTGATATTTTTACTTAGCCAATTTTTGCCTAACTTTTCAAAAGTGTTAGCTATGGTTTGTGAGTCATTTAGAGAGTCTTAAATATTTTTACTTTGATTTTTAAATGATTTTATCAAAGGCAAAAAAATGTGTTTTGGCAAAACAGTTTTTTCACCCAGTACTCGTACTTTCTCGATTTTTCTGGGAAGTCATCTTTGATCATAAAATTAAGACTATTTTTTTCTGTGTAGTTTTACATGTCCTAAGTCTCCAGTATTGTTTTTAGATTTTTTAGAATTTTTAAAAATAGGGTAAAAAAGCGTGGTTTAAAACTGGATAGTGGAGTCATAATTGAATTTGAAGGAAAATTATTTTTCTATTTTGGTTAAGTTACTTAGAGGGGGCTGATTAGGAAGTTTAGCTACTGACTTAGGGTAGTTTCTAAGCCTTTTTAAACTCTAAAAATGATTTTTTAAGTCTCGAATTAAGGGTGGTCAAGTCCAAGATTTTTAAACTTAGGAAATTAGTGCCATTTAAAAAGGGGTTTAGCTAAGTTTTTATTTTTAATCTAAGTTTTTCAAAATTGTTTTCAAACAATCACAAAGTATTTTGGTTTTAGAATATTTAATTTGATATATTTTCCTAAGATAGCTGGATATCTTTTTAGATATACGGATTTTCTTAATTAAAGGAAAAAATACACTTTCATGCATTGCATCTTCCATATTCATGCATATTATATAATATGTGATTTTTGATATGATAATTTCTATGGTAATGTTATTATTTTGATTTATATTTTTTTATGTTATATTGTTTATTATATGGTTTTGAATATTTCATGATATCCTATGCTTTTTATTTAGTTATTTTTTGTCATATTATTTCGCATATACTATGTTCATGCATTATTATTTTCATTTTCATGCATATTATATGATAGCATTATTTTATATTTCATGTCATTTGAATTATATGCCATATCATTTATATTTGCCATATCATTTAAATTATTTCATTTCATATAGAATATATTACGTTACCTAGGTCATTTCATTTCATATAGAATATATTATGTTACCTAGGTCATTTCATTTCATTTAGAATATATCATATAACTTAGGATATTTCATTTCATTAAGAATATGCTAAGACATTTGAATTATATCATATCATTTAGGTTGCATTATATTATTTAGACTTTGCTATGTCATTTTATTTATGTCATACATATTCATATTCATACTTTTTAAAATGTTTTCAAAAAGGTAATGATTTTCAAAAAAATAAAGATATTTTCGAGTTAAAATAATTCATGAGTTCTCTGCCGGGTTTGCTGGGGAGGATATCATCAATTATAATTAATAACAGAATATTTCTTTAAAATCAGAATGATTCGTAAAGTTTTCCAAATTAATAAAAATTTCTATATTTTTCCACGTTTGTTGGGGAATATAGGAAAATTTGAATTTATAAATTCCGGATCATTTTCAATTAAAAATGGAATTATTTTTCTTTAAATTGGAATTAACTTGAAATACTAAATTTAAAACCGACTTTTTTATCGAGACTTGAGATAACACATGATTAATAATGTATCGTTTTATACGGGCGTTGTAGGGGTGCTAATCCTTCCCTACACATAACCGAGTCCGGAACCCATTTCTTTGATTTCTTTGGTTTAAAATGCAGACTTGAAATTGGTTTTAAAAATGTTTTAATTAATTTTAAAATATTTTATAAAACGGTTTTAATAGGTGGCCGATCACACCTAGCTAAAAAAGATTGGTGGAGACTCCTTGTCTTTTTCAAGGTCATTTTCAAAACTATCATTTTTCTAGAGGAATTAAGTCGACTTTTCCTCGATTTTTTTAATGTCACGCTTAACGAATTATAAAGTCTTGCGATGAGACTTGTTATTTTTTTAGGTTGCGAAAGCTTGGCGACTCCATTGGGGACTATTAGAGAGTCAGGCCTAGAATTAGTCATGTGTTATCAAAGTCTCGATTTTGTTATTTTAATTGGTATTTAATTTTGATTCCCACATTTAAAAAAAATAAGGATAATTTCAAAAATAATAAAATGTTTTTAATATATCCATATTCATGTGCATACATATTATAATTGTTCTCTGGTTATTTTGATGCATATATTCATTTATTGATTAATTGATGGTTTATGTTGTTTAATCTTGTTGGGGCATTTAGAATAAGGGATATAGAATAGGTGGTGAAAGGTTTGTTATTTCTCCTCACACATTACACATTACACGTGCATTTGCATATCATGAATCCTATACCCGGGTTTCGTCCTTTTAGGTGGGAGCAAAGTAACTAAGCCTTCGTGATTAATAATCCGCATGGGCTAGTGAAACACTTTCGGAGTACTAAATTACCTAAGCCTTCGTGATTAACAATCCGCATGAGCTAGAGAAATAGACTCTAACGAATTGAACCCGCTTTTATCGAGGTGCCTTACTAGCCTTCACCGACGGCAGTGAGGAACAATTCGGGGCTTTTAGAACTAATTCACCTTCATATAGTAAACCTAGGCGAAGCCATGCCGGATTTCCAATTAGATATCCCGAAGTTAAGAACACATGGAGGAATATTCCAATCCTTTTACCTTTTATTCTACTTTCCTAATAAGTTTATTTTTGAAAATCGGACAATGATGAACGTACATCACAATGCCCGTAATAAGTGTTGGTATTTCATCCCAGGGGTGTTATAATGCCAAAATTTTGTTGGCATCCTCAGGGATAATTATTGTTTTGAATTATATGTTTTTTTGTATTATTCAAATTTATTCCCGTTACTAATTCATTTTCTTTATGTTGTTGTTTTTTTTTTTTTTTTGCATTCTTGTCATCATTTTTTGCACATGGAAGGTTATTGGTCTCGGGATAATATTCAACCAAAAGGGCTTCCATGGAGGGTCAGAATGTCTCAGTAGTCGAGAAGCATTTAGAGGTTAGGAAACAGTCCGAGAAAGATCAGCAGGATAATGGTGATTGTTTGAAGATGGGATATGTGTCAGCATTGCCAGCCAAGGTTGATCTTACTATCAGGCAAAATGATCTCCGGGAATTGATGGATATATGGAACCAATGGAACATATTAGAAAAAGAAGCCTTCACTCAGACTTATGGGGACATAGCACTGTTAGTTTAGGTTAAAGTCAGTGGTGAGGTGATCCGGGCTGTGGTGCAATTCTGGAATCCCGCTTATCGGTGTTTTACCTTCAACCGAGAGGATATGACTCCAACCATAGAGGAATATTCGACCTTGCTTCATATTGAGAACGTTATTCCCGACCGTATTTATTTGAAGGATACAAAGACGCCGGGTTTCAAGAAAAAGGTGTCTAAAATTCTGGGAGTGGAAAGAAATTGGGTCGAAAGCCATGTTGTCCGAAAAGGGGTA
This sequence comes from Fremontodendron californicum, assembly GCA_030761205.1. Taxonomy (NCBI): domain Eukaryota; kingdom Viridiplantae; phylum Streptophyta; class Magnoliopsida; order Malvales; family Malvaceae; genus Fremontodendron; species Fremontodendron californicum. The sequence continues at coordinate 14,646,278 of JAULJL010000020.1, read as the reverse complement.
AGCTACTATATATCATGGGATATTTTACGGACCTTAATCCATAAGCATTCAAGTAAGGAGACAGTTAGGAATATTTTTGCTTTGGCTATTCATGGTTTAGTTATCTTCCCAAAGACATTAGGGTATGTGGATGTGGTGATATTTGATATTTTTGAGAGGCTTGAGCAAAGGATAAACCCAGCCCCGACAATTATAGCATAAACAATCCGATCGTTGAATTTCTGTAGACGGGAAGGAAAATGGCATTTTATAGGTTCTATACAGCTTCTTTACATATGGGTTCAGAGCCATTTTTGTAAACAGGAGAATTTCCCTCTTCGCTCATATTGGAAGTCTTTTGCACCAATTGGTGAATTTCTTAAGAGGGATTGGCTTGAAAATAGGACTAAGGAACAATGGATCAACATATTCCAGAATATCAGGGCTGAGATGATAATTTGGAGAACTCCATGGATAGCTCCTATGCCGATATTGTACAAGTGCGGAGATAAAGCTTCGGTTCCATTATTGGGAGTATTGGGAGGAGTGAGCTATGCACCACTGCTGGTATTAAGACAATCGGAATCCCGTCAGTTTACTCCTATGACCCATGACCTTAGTAATTTGTAATTTTCTTATGGAGAAGATGGATATTCGGGAAAGGTACATGAGATTATAGTAGCATGGAAGGAAACTCATCGGGTGGAGGTAGCTGGATATGCCGACATCATCACACCTGATTACCTGACATGGAGGGAATTGAGGGTTAATGATAGGTTGTTGACATCAGATGGGGAAGAAGTTCAGGTCTTAAGTTCGCCACCCAAGGAAGCGCCATCGGAGTTAGAAATTGCAAAGGCAGAATTCGAAAAAGAAAAGGCCCAAATGAGCAAGAAAATTGCCCGATTGCAAGAAAAGCTTAAAGATATGAAAAATAGGGAATCAGCTCGAGAAAGAGAAAAGGAAAAGATCAAGAGAGAAAGGGACACTGCTAAAAGCGAACTTCAGGAATTACACTTGGAGAACAAAAGGTACCGTTTCGAGCTCAGATTCGAGGGGATTCTTAAGACTTCCGGAAAATGGGAGCAAGAAGTCAAAAACCTCAAGAAGGAGAAGAACTATTGGACAGAGAGAGCAAAGCATGAGGAAGCCCGAGCCAATCAACTGGAGAAACAAGCTAAGGAAAGCTTACACGGTGATGCTTTTGCTGACATGTCAAAGGGCCGTGAACAAGTAGGGGTCAGACTGAAGAGCAAGGCAATCAAAAGAGGACAATGAAAAAGGTCCAAGATCCGAGGGAGTTACTATAGGACCAGTATTTTGTAATAGCATTTTTAAATTAGGATAGACAGATTATCAGATTGTCTTAAGCAGTGATCTTTTCTTTGATGTATTTAGTTCCAGGAAATCAATGAAAGACCGTTTGGTTGGAATTATCCCTGGGCCAATACTTTTAAATGCATTCATCATTCATTTGTTCTTTCCTTTATATATTTTGTTTGTTCATTCATTTATATTTATAATCATTCATTTATTTGTTCTTTATAAATTGTTCATACACTTAGTCATTTATTTATTTGCCCATTCATTTATTCTTTATAACTAGTCATTCATGTTCATACACTTAGTCATTTACTTATTTCATTAACACTTAGTCATTTATTCATTCATTCATTTTTATAAAATAAAATAAAAAATGTATCAATAATTTCTAATCCATGGTTTTTAAAACTAAAGGTACAATTGGTCGCACTCAGAATGAATCAGTCTTTCGACACCCCTACAATACTTGATCTCAAGCAAGAGCTATGGAAAACGATCAGCTTGCTAGAATTGAAAGGATGGAAAGAATTCAAAAAGAACTGTAGGAACAGTTGGCTAAGTCTCAAGAGGAGTCACGAGAACAAATAACCGAACTCATAGAGATGATGAGTACCATAATGAGGCAGAAGTGGCCAGGATAGAATTCAGTTATAGGAGTAGGGGCAGTAAACTAGAAAGATCGACCAGAGGTGGTACAGAAAAATGGACAGACATCCCAGCCTATGGGAAATGAACTTTCGACTGGGGCAGCATATGATATTTACATCCAACCAGCGGTCGAAGCACAGAATTTTGGTCCTAAAAGGGGTAATATTGGGGTTGATCCAATTGATGTGGACATTCCAGACTTTGAGGAATTAGCTGAAAAGGAAATGGCAAAGATGACTGAGCTGAAGAGGGTTGAAACAGTAGAATCCCAAAAAAAATATCAGTTGCTGGAGGAAAGATTAAGGGCAGTTGAAGGAGCGGAGCTATTTGGCAGTCTAGATGCCAAAGAGATGAGTTTAGGGCACGGTTTGGTGATTCCTCCAAAGTTCAAAGTACCAGACTTTGAAAAATATAACGGAATTGCCAACCCATCAGCGTATCTGACCATGTATTGCCGGAAGATGACCGGACATGATGAAGACGAAAAATTACTCATCCATTGTTTTCAAGATAGCTGGATAGGGTCCTCAACTCGGTGGTATAACCAGCTTACCCGTACTAAGAACCATTCCTGGATGGATCTAGCTAAAGCTTTCATGGAACAATACAAGCATGTGATAAACATGGTGCCAGATCATCTAACTCTCCAAAACATGGAAAAGAAAGCTACTGAAAGCTTTAAAGAATATTCTCAGAGATGGAGAGACCTGGCTACACAAGTGCAACCCCTTTTAACCAACAAGGAAACTATAATGCTTTTCATCAATACCCTGAAAGCACCTTATTTTGATAAATTGGTGGGCAGTGCCACCAAGGACTTTGCAGATATGGTGATATCTGGGGAGATGATAGAGTCTGTCATTAAGAACGGGAAAATGGAAGGGGGTCAGTCTGCTACCCCGAAGAGAGTTTTTCATGCAAAGAAGAAAAAAGAGACACATGCAGTTAGTTTCAATCAATACCCCTATACACCTCATACACCATATACACCTCCCAGGCCTTATACTCCTACTACATCTTATGCACCTCTGACACCTTACACACCTTACCTGAGGTATAATCCTTACTACCCCAATGTGAACCACCTTATCCAAAACCCATTCCCCTATACCAATATACCAAAACAGCCGTTTCCAACTAGTATATCCCCACAGATAACCCTTCCTCGAAACACTGTCCCAAACACTCAAGGTCCCGCACGCAATGACTATCGTTCACCAAGGAACGATCAAAAACCCCAGTTTGATCCCATTCCTACCACCTATGGTGAGCTATATCCTAAACTACTGCAAGGCCAACTTGTCGCGCCCGTATATCTTAAACCTTTGACCCCACCATACCTAAGGTGGTATAATACAAATACCAATTGCGCATAACATGCAGGAATTCAGGGGCATTCAATAGAGGATTGCATTGCCTTCAAAAAGAAAGTTCAAAGTTTAATCAATACCGGAGTTGTGAAGGTTGGGTCAAAATGGGTCGAATGTAGCGGGAAACCCATTGCCCGATCATGTTGAGAATCGGGTAAATGCAGTATTGACAGGGGAAGTCAGAAGGTTAAAAATGGATGCTAAGGAAGTCCAGACTCTGATGTTAACAGTATGGGTCGAGATGGTTAAGGCAGGAATGGTAGAGGATGCAGACAGTTTAAAAATGGTTGCAAAGAGGGTGCAGAATTGGTGCCCGTTCCATAAATGTTCAGGTCATATCATACGGACTGTAGGGGCTTTCTGGCTGAAGTCCAAAAGATGATGGATGATGGAGAAGCCCAGTTTTACGAGGAGACAGAGGAAGAAGTAGAGGTTATTGAGAATGCGGCTGGCTATGGAATAGGAAGACCTTTGATCATCTATTATGATGAACTAGAGAAGACTACTCCGGTTGTTGAGAAAATTGCGCCCAAGCTAATCATAGATTTGCCTGCTTTCTTTTCATACAAAGAAAGCAAAACTACACCATAGAAATATGACTGCAGCATGGTTATGCCCGGGTCATCAAGTCAGCAAGGTATTACAGGTGTGGGATACTTAACACGAAATGAAAGGTGTTATGCCCCTGAGGTTGTTGAATAGGGATCAACAAGAAATGATGGAGGACTGGACAAAGGGAAGAAAGTAGTTGAACCAATCCATATTGAGTTGGATTTGTCAAAAGAAACAGAGACGGGATTAGCCCAAGTAAACAGGATAAAAGAGCCGGTAAACGAGAAGGAGGCCTGCGAGTTCTTAAAGTTCATAAAACATAGTGAGTATAGTGTGGTTGAGCAATTGCAGCATCAGCCAGCAAGAATCTCCATCTTATCTTTGCTATTAAACTCAGAGCCATACAAAAATGCCCTGTTAAGAGTGTTGAATCAAGCATACGTGGCTAACAACATATCAGTAGAAAATTTAGACAAGCTGGTGGGAAACATTGCGGCAGACGACCATATATTTTTCGGTTATGATGAAATACCACCCAATGGTATTGGGTCCACAAAGGATCTTCACATAACAACCACTTGCCAGAGGAATATACTACCAAGGGTGCTTCTGGATAATGGTTCTTCATTAAATGTAATGCCCTTGGTAACCCTGTCTAAGTTGCCAATTGATATGTCTTATATGTTACTGAGCTGCATAGTAGTCAGGGATTTCGATGGTACCAGGAGAAGGGTAATGGGAACTATTGAGGTTCCTTTAGAGATAGGCCCATGCACCTATACGGTGAACTTCCAGGTCATGGATATTAATCCATCCTATAATTTCTTGTTGGGAAGGCCATGGATACATTCAGCAGTGGCTGTACCCTCGTCTCTCCGCCAAAAGCTGAAATTTGTGATGGAGGGCCGTTTGGTCACTGTATTAGGAGAATAAGACATAATAGCCTCTGCATCTACCAAATCTCCTTATGTTGAACCCAATGAAGATGCCGTAGAATGTTCTTTTTGGTATTTGGAATTCGTAAATGCGGTTTTTGTCGCTGAAGGACGAAAAATTCCAAGACCAAGGTTGTCCAAGAACACAAGGTTGGGAGTAAGAACCACAGTGGGAAAAAGGCTGCAGGGCTAGAAAAGGTCTTGGGAAATATCTTCAAATGATGGCCCGAGCAATGGAAGCAGTGGGAAAAAAAGACCGATTTGGCTTAGGGTATCTTTCGAAGGCCTATGAGAGGAGAAAACAAGTTGAAAGGAACCGACAAAGGAGGATGGCCCGTCTCGCGGGTATGGATATTGAATGGGAACCCTTGACTTTTCCACCAATCCTTCACAACTTCCGCTCTGCTGGTTTTTATTCGGAGAAAAGAATTTAGAGGATGTACTCATAATTATCGAGCAAGCTTTTGAAAAATTCTATCTGAATAAAGGGGGGCAGATTCAGGATATGGTAATTTGCATGACTGGGAAAGAAGGAATGGAAAGTGACAATGCGAACTGGATGGTGCGACCTTGTCCACCAGGATATAGACTAACCAATGGAGTGCGACTAAGTTGCCCATAGTTTTTAAGTCTATTCCAACGTAATACTTTAAAAAAACAATCTTAATTATCTTTACCCAGAGATATTAAGAGTTTTTTCTGTAATGGGCTTTTTGTTTAAACATTTTCATTCAATAAATAACAAGCACAATGCATTTTATCCATATTGATGTGTCCATATTCTTTCATTTTTGTTATTTATTTTGTTTTCATTATATATTTTCCTATATTGTTTCTTCTCCACCTATTTACAAGTGTACGGATGCGGAATATGAAGACCTTCCTGTCAGTAATTTTGAAATCAATTTTGAAAAACCCATTTGCACGGGTTATTTTGAGGCTAACGAAGAGATAAAGGAATTATTGGAAATGATAAATCTGGAAGATGGCGAAGAGATAAAGGAAGTCAAAATCGGAACTTAATTGTCATCATCAATAAAGGGTGAATTGATAGCCTTGCTCCAGGAATATGTGGATGTATTTGCATGGTCTTACCAAGACATGCCAGGGTTGGATCCGGATATTGTGGTTCATAAGCTCCTTTTAAGGCCAGAATGCAAGTGTTTTGACAAAACGGTTTTTTTCACCCAGTACTCGAACTTCACCGATTTTTCTGGGCAGTCATCTTTAATCAAAAAATTAAGCCAATTGTTTCTCATGTAGATTTACATGCTCTGAGTCTCCAGTATTATTTTTAGATTTTTTTTGATTTTATAAAAATAGGTAAAAAAATTGTGTGACAAAACCGGACACTATAGAGGCAGATTTGAAATCAAAAGAGGAATAATGGTTGAATTTGGCTAAGGCATTTAGAGGGGGTTGGTTAGAAACTTTAGCTACTGTCTTAGGGTAGTTTCTAAGCGTTCTTAAACTTTAAAAATGATTTTATAAATCTCGGGTTAAGGGTGGTTAAGTCTGGGATTTTAAACTTAGGAAATTAGAGCCATTTTAAAAGGGTTTGGTAAGGGTTTTAATTTTTATTCAAGTTTTTCCTCAAAATTGTTTTCAAACAATCACAAAGTTTTGTTTTTTTAGAAAATCTAATTTGACATATTTTCCTAAGATAGTTGGATATCTTTTTAGATATACGAATTTCTTTATTTAGAGGAAGAAATGCATTTTCATGCATTGCATTTTCCATGTTCATGCATTTTATTTAAATGTGTGGTTTTTGTTATGATATTTTCCATGGTATTATTATTATTTTGACTCACATTTTATGATCTTATATTGTTTGCCATATGAATTTGAATATTTCATGACATCCCATATTTTTTATTTAGTCATTTATTTTTGTCACATTATTTAGTAAAACTATGTTCATGCATTTTTATTTTATTTTAATGCATATTTTATGATAGCATTATTTTATGTTTCATGACATTTCATCATATTCCATGTCATCTAGGTTTAATTATTTAGAATATGCCATGTCATTTAAAATATGCCATATCATTTAGAATTTCCATGTCATTTAAATCATTTTATCTCATTTAGAATATACCATGATACATAGGATTTTTCATTTTTACCTAGAATATACTATGTCATCTAAATTATGTCATATCATTTAGGTTGCCTTATATTATCTAGACTTTTCCATGTCATTTTATTTATGTCATACATATTCATGTTCATATTTTTAAATGTTTTGAAAAAGATAATGATTTTCAATAAAAATAAAGATATTCCCGAGTTAAAATAATTCATGAGTTCTCTACCGGGTTTGCTGGAGGGAATATCATCAATTATCATTAATAAAGGAATATATTTCTTTCAAAAAACAAAAATGATTCAGAAAGTTTTCCAAATGAATAAAAAATTTCTATATTTTGCCGATTTTGTCGGGGAATATAGGAAAATTTTGAATTAATAAATTCCGAATCATTTTCAATTAAAAAAGGAAATATTTTTCTTAAAATTGGGAATTAACTTGAAATATTAAATTAAAAACCAACTTTTTATCGAGACTTGAGATACACACGATTAATAAGGTATCGATTTATACGGGCGTTGTGGGGGTGCTAATCTTTCCCCGAAGGTAACTGACTCTCGAACCCGCTTCTTTGATTAATCTGGTTTATAACGCATACTTGAAATTGGTTTTAAAAAATATTTTAATTAATTTTAAAATATTTTATAAAATCGGTTTTAATAGGTGGCCGATCACATCTAGCTAAAAAATATTGGTGGCGACTCCATGTCTTTTTACGAGGTCGTTTTCATACCCTCGATCGTTTATTTTATTTCTATTTCGAGAGGATTAAGTCATCTTTTCCTTTGCTTCTGTTTTCCCCTTCACTCGAACGGGTCCCCGCGATCGAGATCACGTATCGACACCTTGGTTTCTCTAGAGGAATTAAGTCGACTTTTTCTCCTTTTTTTAATGTCACGCCTAACGAATAATAGAGTCTTGCGATGAGACTTGTTACGTTGTTATTTTTTAGGTTGCGACAACGTGCACTTTCATGGTAAAACCGACAACACCTTCCCAAAAAAAAATAGGGAAGCACTTGAAGGAAAAAGTAGAAGCAATCTTTCAAGAGTTGGTAGAGTTATGACATGTGGGTACTGCGATGAAGAGGGCCACAACAAGATAAGGTGTCCAAGGAGATCTTAATTTGTAAGATTATTATTTTATTTATTATGTGTTATGTGTTAATCATATATTTACTTTACTAACTATATTGATATTAATTTAACTTTATTTTGAACTTTAGGTATCTGGTAGTGATAATTCAAGACCTTAAAAAGCAACAAAAAAGAACAAAGATTTGTCCACTGTTTTTTGGACAATATACAGCAGGTATAATTGTTTTATAAATTGATTCTGAAAATAATTTAGTAAAAAATTTTGGTTATTGATAGATTTTTTTTGCTCTTGAAGAATAACGGTGAGGGATCAATAAGAAGCATGAAGAAGACCATACACCTTGACATTGGAATCTCAATACTAAATGTAAGCAATTACTCAATCAATTATTCAAAATTCTGAAAATATGATGGGCTATTCTTGATATTTGTTTCTTGTCTTCAATTTAAAAAGCCTAGCGGACCTGGTGAAATGATCGTTGGCAAGGGAGTAATGCGGTCTGAATCTTGCATTACCAGAAATCAATTGCTGGTAACCCCTAGCCACTAAATCAATCTTCATGATTGCTCAAACTAAACATATACTTATTGTTAACACTATATCTTTTTACAAAAGGCATAAAGGAACTGAAAGCTTTAGAGGAAACAAAAAAAGGCAGCAACTTAGGAGGCAACAAATGAGCCATCCACACCAGTCTCAACACAAGCAACTCAGAAGGAAACAACTGAGGCATCCACACCAATATCAACACAATAAGCTTGTACAAGTATATCCAGGAAAGGGAAAGAAAAATAAACTATCTGAGAAATACTTTAGGAATTGTAGTTCTTTTGCTACTAATATTAGCCTTGTCAATGTAATGCCAATCACTACTGATTGTGATTTTTATATAGAGCTTATGATGCTGTTAAGTTTAGATAACTTTTTTTGTAACACCTGACTTGACCAATTTCACCTTACAATTTATTCACAACATTAGGGGAACTTTGATAGCAAATTACAAAGATGTATATGTAACAGATAATGAAATGTCAAACATCATATTTTTTACCTACTTCAATTAAAAATATCCTATGTTCAAATAAATCCATTGCATATATGTTCAAATGTCAAACATATCATTTTTGGCTAACTTGAAATTAAAATATCTATTGCATATATGTTCAAATATAAGTTTTATGCTAAACCTAAATATGCACTCCTTATAAATTCATAAACCATTACTTTGATCTCCATACAAACATTATGATAAAGCTAAAAATTCTATCCTCAACATATCATCACAGCTTTTGCGTAATGCCAAATATAATAATAGTATCCAGCTAATTATCAACAACAATTTGTACATTTTTTTTTCTTTTGCTTCTCTTCTTGAATCTATTATTGTTCAATTTTGCATCTATAAGTTCAATTTCAGCCTTCAATGTAGCCACTTCATCACACAAGTCATCATTCATGATTCTAGAAGACATCTTTTTTAGACATCCATTTTCAGCCTTAAGTTCAACAAGCATTCTTGATAATGCTTGATTCTCCTCCTTCAGAATTGAATTTTCTTTTGCCAAATCTCTATTAGCATCCCTTAAGTTAATAATTACTTGTTTTGCACGTTCATCATCTATTGGTCTATCATGCCAAAGAAAAAACTTATAATGTTTAAACTGCAAAAACTAACTATAGGTCACCATTGCATTTCATTTCAACACATATCATGCCAAATTTTCTTACCAAAACACTAAACAAACTGTTTTTTCATTTCAATAGCATCTTAAAATCCTCAAATCATATTTAATTTACTACCTGATAATTGCTGCAACCAAAAAATCTTCTTCCAAGATTATCATCACTAGCTGATGTAACTAGAGGAGCTTTCACTCCACAATAACAGTATACCTTATCACCTTCATAATCATAGGTCACCATTGCATGTCTTGTATATATTTACCCAAGTAAAACAAAGGTCAACCAAATTTTTTTCATTTTTGTTTATAAAAATTTCAAATAAAACCCTAAATATTATCCATAATACTTTATAAATTAGAACAGTATACAAGTTAATTTACAAAATATAAACCATACATATATAGATGCATACCAAAATTGTTGCACCTCTTCAAACTTGTTGTTCAATCATATCTTTTGCGTGTGATGGTGACTCAATTAAGAGTCGTAAACCCAAGTGCAGGTTATGTTCAAGTAATAAATTCTCGGGTGTCCGAGGTCGAACCACAGGGAAGCGTATTAGTAAGTATAAGTTTATAAATATATAAGAAAAAGAAAGTAAAAAAGATATTAGGGAATCAACAACAAAACAAGATAAACAAGATATTAGAGAACAAAATAAACAAAATAACATAAAAGAAATTAAACAAGATATAAACAAAACAATAAGAAAAGATGTTGAGGTTAGAGAATCCACTCTTGGTGTTATGCTAAGATTAATCTTGTTTTATTACACAATTGAAATCCACACATAAAGGAGGTTCCAATCGGAAGGTTTAGCAATTCAGTCCAAATTGTCCAACGTCCATAGCATATGATATTATGTTCATTTGGTGTCCTCAAAACTCATAAAAAGAGTCCAAGCATTCCTTATGCCAAGGTATATGTCTACAACAAATCAAGGTTATGAAACCAAGCATTTACTGTGCCATTTTCATTGTCAATAATGAATCAAGATCCCTACTTTGCAAGTATGATTTTAAACCAAAAGAAAATATTATCTATACTAAATGATGATTCATTTTAGCTCATGTTTAAGAGACTAACCTTAGCATTTACCAAAAGCTTCACCTCATCACCTCAACAATATGATTAGCAACACATACTAGATATGAATGAAATGAAAAGAAATGCAAGAAGCATAAGTAAATAAAAAAAAGAAAACTAAAGAAAGGAAAGAAGAAGAAAACTTAGAGAATTACATTGCAATGGCTAATATCCTACCAATGTCTTTAATGCTCATCCAAGGCCCTCTATTTATACACATTTTGGAGAGCTAAATGACAAGAGACAAGCTTTATAAATTTCAAAGGTAGGTATAATAGGTGGGTGCATTTTTCTAACAATTTTCGTCATATTGTATGACAATTCTGATCAGCCAGCTTGATGGTCGATTTTGTCAATGTTGGAGGCTCGATCTGATCAAATGGTCTTCTAGAAAAATATACCCCTATCAGTTACGGATCCGTAGCCGTTGAAATCAGATCATTTGCTCATGTGGATCGGAAGATATGGTCCAAATACCAAAACAGGTCAGCACAGACGTCATTGCACATCAGCCAACTTGATGGTCGATTTCGCTAAGGAAAACGACTCCGTTTCAAGAAGTGTAAAACATGCAAAAGATAGATATGCCTCTTAACTATGCACTGTAAAATTTTCAGCCTTAATGCTTCAGTGAAACTCCAGATATAGCTGATATGGCAAAAGGTGTCGGAACTGGAACTGAATTGGATTTGCCCTTAATTCTTGATTTAACCTAGTAATCTGAAATCACTCAAAGAAACTCGTGAAAAACACCAAATTACATAAAAATATAAAATATCATAAACACAATTAGACTAAGCAATAATAACTCGTATTTGACACAAAACAATAATAAAATATAGCTAAGAACTATATAATTATACGAGTTATCACACCCCCACACTTAGATTGTTGCTAGTCCCTAGCAACGACTCAATAAAAATAAAATAAGAAAATCTAATCTAATCCATTTTCGTTGGAAATCACGGTGGCACTTAGCATGTGACACAAGCCTTTAAACCCCTAGGTGTCCTTAGTGGACGAGTTTAGTCTCGTGAGGGTTTGCTAGAACGATACCCACAAACATTGAAAAACTAAAATATAAGTAAACTACATACACTAAAAATATTTACGCCTAATCCTTTCAATATAAATTAGAGAGAATCTTTGAACAAGTCTTATAAACTAATCAATAGCTCAAAGAATTTCACAAAAATTCATGCTTGAATGTAAATAAATGAGTTAAGCCAATATTAACATAACATATTTCAATCAAAATAGTGCATATTCAACTTAATCTCAACTTCTCACTATACTCTCATGATTTTCACTCTTTAAAGTAGTGGTAAAGTGTTTACACTCAATCAATCTCATGAAAACAGTTCTACCATATGCTTGCTTGTCCACCTATTCTCCACTATGTAGATCATACAACTTCATAAATCAAGAGGTCTTTTTTCAAGGTTGTAATGGGGCCAAAGGGTTATAATGTGGTTAAAGAACAAAAGGATAAAGATATCACAAAGGTTCCAAAGAGTTCATAGAGTTTAGAGACATAATAAGATCATACGAATAAAACTTCTCAAAACTCTTATAAAGCACATAATAACATAGGCTAAATATTCATGTTGAGCCTTTGCTTCATTCTAACCAACTTTGTAACATCTTTTTCTTTACTTTAACTAGAAGTTCAAGAGAAGATTTTTTTTTTTTTTTAATATGGGAATGTATTTGACAATGATCCCTTTCTTTTTCTCTTGACTTTTGCCTCTCTCTTCCCCCACACTTATCTTTCGTTCTAACCCAAATTTTCAAAAAGTATCCCTTGTTTTTGCAATATGTCTCAAAATATATAATCCATCTTTAGAACAAGGGTAAGGATATAAGTATATTTAGGCTAGGTGTAAGTTCTGGTCACCAATAAAATAGCATATTTAATGTAGGCTCAAATTGGCTCACTAGTGGGGATGTTCTCTTAGAACATTAATAATGGATGGCTGTTTGGCTCTGGTTATAATCCTAATGCCTCTATCATATTCATGTTGTCACATGTATCAATATAGTCTCAAACGGTTTAAAGCAAGTTCTAGAGAATCATGTAATCATAAGAGCACTCAAGAAAGAAATTAGATTGATTTGTATAATGCATCAATCATTATAGGCTCAAAAACTCACAAGGATGATTATACAAGTCAGATTAAGTCTAAACATGCTTCTTTCTCAATCAACATATCATATTAACATTGGCTCATAAAAAGGTTGACATCAAGCTCAATTCTCATGAAAATCTTCTCACTAATAAATCTGTTTTAGACTTATGCAATTCATATCTCATCATTGTATTAAAAAGGAACTAGAACACATTAAAAAAATAATAATAATAATAAAGACTCATAAAAAAAAATAGTAGACAAAAATAAAAGAAATCCTAAATCGTTCCCCCCACACTTAATTCTTACATTGTCCTCAATGTAAGTCTATTAACCCAAATGAAAGAATCATGTGTAAGAGAAAAGAACTAATAACATAAGAATAGGAATAACTAAGACTCAAAACAAAACAAACTCATGCAACCTAATTAATCCTAAAATACTAAACAAAAATTGACAAGTAAACATAAAAAGATTAAAATCAAACTGACAAGGTATGTCTCAAGTCTCCCTTACTCAGACCTTGTTCAGAATGAATACTTCTAAATTGCTTAAAACACAACAAACTTTTTTTTTTTTTTTTGAAAGAAGAAATTAAACTGACAAGGTATGTCTCAAGTCTCCCTTACTCAGACCTTGTTGAGAATGAATACTTCTAAATGGCTTAAAACACATCAAAATTTTTTTTTTTTTTTTAAATTAGCAAAATATGTCCCTTACCCCCTACTAAAGGTAGAATTTAGGAGATATTACCTGCAGAGGTTGCTAACCACTTATTATAACTGAGACACAACAAACAAAATGTTAGATAATGTCACAAAGACAGAGTGCAATCCACTCCTTGCTCGTCCATATCTCTTTTTCCTTTTCCGAGCGTTTGCGAAACAACCGTAGCAGATAAATACTCATAAGCTTGGAGCTTTTTGAGTAAATTTCAATGGTTGTAGCAGAAATTATGGTTCTCCTTGCCTCTGAAAACATGAATCCATTATCCACAGCATTATCTAAATATGAAAGCAAATTACTAAAATAACCATTAAAATTAAGCAAACCAATGGGTTTCTTATTTGTGACCAAAGATGACCAAGAAGCCACGCAAGCTATTTCTTCCAATATACCCAGACCTCCTGGTAAAGCAATGAATGCATCGGCAGAATGGTACATGATTGTTATCCGTTCAGGGATACTCCAGACTTGTATTTCCTTACCCACGGTAGGTCCACAAAAACCTGTGAATAGTTTTGGCACTATTCCTAGAACTGGACTTCCTCCGGCGTGTGCTGATGTAGCGACTGCTCCCATTAAACCCGTACTACCGCCTCCATAAATCAACTGGATCTTTTGTTGGGCAAGTATTACTCCAACTCTTATGGCTTCATCAGCGAATATGTTATTTTTCCCTGGATAAGCACCTCCAAAGACACAAATTTTTTTAATGCGCTGGGACGAAGTACTTTCCATTTTTTTTTTCAAGTGCCTGAAAGAGAATGAGTACATGGTGTAATATATAGAGGACTGAGTAATGAATCAGACAAGAGTAATAATGTCGCCGAAAGTGTATTTGACCTGTCAGAAGAAAATGTTAACCTAACAAAAGATTTTTGCGTGATTTCAGGAAGAAAATCAAAAAGAGAAGAAAAATCAACCGTAAAAGACCAATGCAAAAAAAAAAAAAAATGAGAATAATTACACAAATCTAACAACACGTAAATTAAACCGAAATAAAGTTATTGCAAATCAAACCAAAAGCTGAGAAGTCATTTATTGTAGTTGTGATTGTGGCTCACATCTTCCTCTGGTTTTACGTCCAGAAACGGCTTAAACGCCTTCTATGAGTCGAGGATATGCTTCCCATCCAGTTTTCTTACAAGCTGGCAAACAGGGTCTTTTAACATCAGATTCCCAAGATGTTGCCATTCCCTTTGGAATTGCGGCCATAAATCAAGAATTTCTCTTTGTACGTCTCCACTAGGATACGTCTCAAGAGAAAGTTGGATATTACCCAAATTCTCCTTACTCAGTCCATCCTTAATGAATTCAATTTTATCATCTCGATTAGAGGACGGAATCCCAATAGAACGACATTTACCGTTACACGTCCATCGTGCACATTTGTGGCAATTTGAACTCATGCGCTTTGCTCGTCGCTTCTTTGCAAAAGTGCTTCTACCTGTACCTGGTAAATGCAAAACAGGAAGATATTCATCTTCACGTACCTTGGCTTCAATTATCCAACGTATGTCTTCAGGAATCCCTTTGTGCATAAGCGTTCTTAATCTTTCAAATCGAACTTGGTAAAGCTTCAGTAAAATATTTCGAGGAAAATGAGGGAATCGTTTCTGCAATCTGTTGAGAATATCATCCATCCTGAAAAAAAAAATAAAAAAATGAAAGAGAAATTGAAAGAGAAATTTATATACAATATCAGTTTTGTGGGTAGCTGATGGAACCGACTTAAATAATCACGGAGTACCGTTATCCGCCATTTAACCGGGGTTAAAAAAATGTATTATTATTTTTTTTTTTTGGAAATTAGTAAAAATTATATTTACATCTAGTTATTTTCAAAACAAGGATCAGAAAGAAAAACAACCTCTTCTTGAGTAACATGATTTTCCAAAAAGAGTTTGAGTCTTTGTCCATTTACCTTGAATACGTTACCATTTTGAGGATTCTCAATGTCAACTGCTCCATAATGATACACATGCTTAACCACAAATGGGCCAGTCCATCTTGATCTCAACTTACCAGGAAATATGTGAAGTCTAGAATTATAAAGTAGAACTTTTTGCCCAACATCAAATGTTTTTCTTGAAATTAACTTGTCATGAAAGGCTTTAGTTCTTTCTTTATGAATTTTAGAATTCTCATATGCATCTTTGAATAAAGTTGGCCAGTAAAATCCACATTGTAAAATTTTTGCAGCAGTTTTCTTTGATGAAAAATGACCACCACATGCCTCGGAATGACAAAACTTAATTACACTACTTACCTCATTGTCGGGAATGCATCTTCGAAAAATTTGATCAGGACAATATTTGAACAAGTAAGGGTCATCCCAGTAGAACTTCTTTACCTCATTCAGAAACTTCCTTTTATCTTGGGGGCTCCATTGAGAAGGAATTTTTCCCAAAAAGGAATATTTTAGCTCGGATGGCAATGGTTTTAAATCCAGCTTGGGCGGTTCAATAGTTGATGGTACAGTGACATTTGTGAGTGATGGGAGTTCCTCAAACTTTTGTTTCCAACGATGCTTATCCTGAAAAGAATTTAACAAAGAATCAATGTGTGAAATTTCTGAAGCATTATCAAACTCACATTCAATTAAATAAGCTTCTAAAGGATCATGGAATGTGGTAGTGGTGAGATGTTCATGAACAAGTTCTTCAATGAAATCCACTTCATGTACTTCTGAATCATCACCAGGTTGCTTGCAAATGTTGAACACATTTAATTCTAAAGTCATATTTCCAAAAGAAATGTTCAAAATACCATTCCTGCAATTTATCAGAGCATTAGAAGTTGCAAGAAATGGACGGCCTAATATAACAGGAATTTGAACATTTGGATTTGAAACAGGATGTGTGTCCAAAACAATAAAATCAACAGAGAAGTAAAAATTTTCAATTTGAACCAAAACATCTTCAACTATCCCTCGAGGAATTTTTACAGAACGATCAGCTAGTTGAAGTGTAACAGGTGTTTCCTTGAGTTCACCTAAACCTAACTATTGATAAACAGAAAAAGGCAAAAGATTAACACTAGCACCAAGATCAAGCAATGCACGTTCTATTCTAGTGTTTCCAATGATGCATGAGATTGTTGGACATCCAGGATCTTTGAATTTTGGTGGAGTAAGGTGCTGAATGATTGAGCTCACACTTTCCGTCAAAAATGCTTTCTTTTGTACATTATGTTTCCTTTTAACTGTGCACATGTCCTTCAAAAATTTAGCATAAGATGGAACTTGTTTGATTGCATCCAATAAAGGAATGTTAATCTTAACTTGTTTGAAAAGTTCATAAATTTCTGCATTTTGATTCAAATTCTTTATTGTTTGCAACCTTTGAGGAAAAGGAGCAGGATGCATACCTTTTTCTTTGTCCAAATTTTCAAGAAGTTCAGACTTACCATCATCCTTACCATTACTTTTCGGAGGGGAAGGAGGATCTTGGTCTTTTGATGGAATGTTTTTGTCAATTGCCTTTCCACTTCGAAGAGTTGTGATAGAACTGGCATTTTCCTGTTGAGTTTCATTGGAGCAAGAAACAAAACATTGAGTAGAAGGGTTAGGCTGAGGTTGAGCAGGAAACTTACCTTTTTCTTGAGTGCGTAATGAAGCTGTCAATGTGGACAAGGTGTTTTTGATCTCATTGATGTCCTGTGAAGTTTGGTTATTCACATTTGCTTGTGTTTGCATGAATGCTTGCAATGTCTCTTCCAAGGTTTGTACACATGAAGGTTGATAGGAAAAAGTGTTGCCCGGCTTTTGAGATTGTGGTACCTGAACATGATTATTATTCCGCCAACTGAAGTTGGGATGGTTTCTCCATTCAGGGTTATACGTTTCAGAGTAAGGAGAAGGAAAAGGCTTTTTAAATGTGTTTATGGAATTTACTTGATCATGCAACGCTTCTTTAAGAATGGGAATGTTTGGACATTCAGAAGTGGGGTGTCCCATGATTTCACAAATTCCACAACTTTCTTCATTTTTAACCGTTTTGACTTCTTTTACTTCTCTAAGTTCCATGGCTTCAATCTTTCTAGCCAAATTAGCTACTTTAGCTTTTATCTCATCTTCTTGACTAAAATGATATTTACCTCTGTTAGAAAAAAGATTAGATCTATTGGAACTTTCAGAGGAATTATCTGTGTGCCAGGCTTGAGAGTTATCTGCCAAATGGTCTAGGTAGTCAAAGGCTTCTTCAGGTTCTTTTTCTAGAAACTCACCGTTACACATTGTTTCAACAAATTGTTTAGTTTCGGGAGTTAAACTTTCATAAAAGAAACTAATAAGACGCCATTTTTCAAAACCATGATGTGGACAAGAACTTAACAAATCTTTAAAACGCTCCCAGCACTGAAAAAATGCTTCATTTTGATTTTGATTGAAATTTTGAATCTGTCTTTTCAAAGCAGTAGTTTTATGTGCTGGGAAAAATTTCTTTAGAAACTCAGTTTGTAATTCTTGCCATGTGCCAATTGACCTTGGTTTTAAATTATGAAGCCAAATTTTTGCTTTATCTTTTAAAGAAAAAGGAAATAATTTTAGCTTGACAATTTCATTTGTACATTGTTGGTCATTAAAGGTGACACATACATCTTCGAAGTCTTTTAGAAACGAGTAAGCACTTTCCGATTCTAACCCATGGAAATTTGGAAGCAAAGCTATCATACCTGGTTTAAAACGAAAGTTGTTTGCATTGAGAGGAAAAATAAAACAAGAGGGTGATGAGCTTCGAGTTGGTTGCAAGTAGTCACGCATGGTGCGTACTTGTCTGTTCTCATCTTCAGCATGAACACTTTCATTGTCAGCCATGGTAGGAGTTGTATTAGAAAGATTACCTGAAAAAGTTTCACAATAAAATCTAACTAAACGACGAGATCTAAAATCACGTCGCCAAACAAGCATAAAACAAAGTTAATATACAGATTAGGCGGTATAACCAGCCAATAAAAATAAAACAAAGTTAATATACAATATAAATATAAATATATAGAAAATTAGGCGGTATAACCAGCCAATAAAAATAAATATACTTATAAACTTATATACTTAGTATTGCCTCCCCGGCAACGGCGCCAAAAACTTGATGGTGACTCAATTAAGAGTCGTAAACCCAAGTGCAGGTTATGTTCAAGTAATAAATTCTCGGGTGTCCGAGGTCGAACCACAGGGAAGCGTATTAGTAAGTATAAGTTTATAAATATATAAGAAAAAGAAAGTAAAAAAGATATTAGGGAATCAACAACAAAACAAGATAAACAAGATATTAGAGAACAAAATAAACAAAATAACATAAAAGAAATTAAACAAGATATAAACAAAACAATAAGAAAAGATGTTGAGGTTAGAGAATCCACTCTTGGTGTTATGCTAAGATTAATCTTGTTTTATTACACAATTGAAATCCACACATAAAGGAGGTTCCAATCGGAAGGTTTAGCAATTCAGTCCAAATTGTCCAACGTCCATAGCATATGATATTATGTTCATTTGGTGTCCTCAAAACTCATAAAAAGAGTCCAAGCATTCCTTATGCCAAGGTATATGTCTACAACAAATCAAGGTTATGAAACCAAGCATTTACTGTGCCATTTTCATTGTCAATAATGAATCAAGATCCCTACTTTGCAAGTATGATTTTAAACCAAAAGAAAATATTATCTATACTAAATGATGATTCATTTTAGCTCATGTTTAAGAGACTAACCTTAGCATTTACCAAAAGCTTCACCTCATCACCTCAACAATATGATTAGCAACACATACTAGATATGAATGAAATGAAAAGAAATGCAAGAAGCATAAGTAAATAAAAAAAAGAAAACTAAAGAAAGGAAAGAAGAAGAAAACTTAGAGAATTACATTGCAATGGCTAATATCCTACCAATGTCTTTAATGCTCATCCAAGGCCCTCTATTTATACACATTTTGGAGAGCTAAATGACAAGAGACAAGCTTTATAAATTTTAAAGGTAGGTATAATAGGTGGGTGCATTTTTCTAACAATTTTCGTCATATTGTATGACAATTCTGATCAGCCAGCTTGATGGTCGATTTTGTCAATGTTGGAGGCTCGATCTGATCAAATGGTCTTCTAGAAAAATATACCCCTATCAGTTACGGATCCATAGCCGTTGGAATCAGATCATTTGCTCATGTGGATCGGAAGATATGGTCAAAATACCAAAACAGGTCAGCACAGACGTCATTGCGCATCAGCCAACTTGATGGTCGATTTCGCTAAGGAAAACGACTCCGTTTCAAGAAGTGTAAAACATGAAAAACATAGATATGCCTCTTAACTATGCACTGTAAAAATTTCAGCCTTAATGCTTCAGTGAAACTCCAGATATAGCTGATATGGCAAAAGGTGTCGGAACTGGAACTGAATTGGATTTGCCCTTAATTCTTGATTTAACCTAGTAATCTGAAATCACTCAAAGAAACTCGTGAAAAACACCAAATTACATACAAATATAAAATATCATAAACACAATTAGACTAAGCAATAATAACTCGTATTTGACACAAAACAATAATAAAATATAGCTAAGAACTATATAATTATACGAGTTATGAGTGTGCTTCTGATTGTCCAAAACTTGAACTTTTTACTCCAAATTGCATGATCACAATTTGGGCCTTACAAAATTTCGCCTATCTCTTGATTTCTTGTTGTAAATTTTTTTGCCCAGACCGATCGATAAATGAAGGAAACAAATTTCTTATCTATAACTACCATATTTATATAGTAATCTAAAAAATCTAAAACGAAATCAACTTACCAGTTTGTTATTGTTCTTACCATGGTGGTCGGTACCAGCCGGTACGTCCTAGTTTTTAACTAAACTAGTACAAGTAGCCTTTAGTTCCGTTTCGATTTTGGTACCAGCCCGTTCCGATCGTACTGGTATGTACCGTTCTGTACCGGTCAGTACCGGTACGTACCGGTCTGTACCGATTGGTACAAGATTTTGATTTTTGATTTTTATTTTTAAAATCACTTATTTGATTTTTTAAACCAAATCAATATTTTTTGTGTCGTGATCATTTCTATTTTTTTCGTAATTACATTTAAAAAAATATATGTTCATTAAATTAAGCTATTGAACATAATTAATAATTTACTATATTTTTTAAAATATATGAATGTAATGGATGTATATTTGCATGTGTATATAATATAAATTTTATTGAAAAAATTGAAAATAGGCTATACATATAGATATATGAAAAAATATTTAAAAAATATCGATAAACCCGAAACGGTACACTGAAACACACCAATACGTACCAGTACCAGAACAAAAGCGGTACGCCCATCGGTACGATACTGACTACCTTGGTTCTTACTCCTGAAAATTTTCCTTCTGAAAATTTCCCTAAATCGAAAGCACGACCACAAAACTTTCCACTTTCTGTGCTATTTTGCTTCTTTAAAGATTCTTGATTAGAAATTTCCCTTCGAGTTCGATTTTGCCTATCTTCTCCAATCTCCTTGAAACACTTTCAATCTTTTTCAGAGTGTTTTCCTGGAAACTGTAGGAAAGAAAATGATTAAGGAAGAACATGGTTTTGTTAAGCAAGAAAAAAAAATGGTTTTCAGCTAAAATGCAAATGTGGAAATTTTTTCACTTGCATTTAATTTTTGATGAATTGCACCTGCCACATAAGTAAAATAAAGGTCACATAAGTAAAATAAAGGCCACGTCACTAAAATTAACGGAGGTAACGAAAATCATTTTTAATTGGATTTAAATTTAAAATATCAAAAAGTAGAGGTACTAAAATTCTTCGAATTACAGTAGAGATATTAAATTCGCATTTTAATTGTAGTACATGAACTAATTGTACAATTTGACCCATTCTTAATTATGTTTTGGTTTTATATATATATATATATATATATATATAGAGAGAGAGAGAGAGAGAGAGAGAGAAAGAGAGAGAGAGAGGGGTCCACTTATATTAGTATAAAATTAAATTAGTTTTACACACTTTCATAACTTTTTATACGATTTATATTTTAACAAACCGACCGTTAGATTTAACAATATAAGTGCACTCGTCATGCACATAAAGTTTTGAATCGATATGATATTTCTATCATATTGATCGATAATACTGTCTTTTTCAGTATATATTTAACGGTTGAAAGTTTTTTACATTCAACAAATAGCTAAACATTTTTAATTTACTCGAAACTCAACGTGCATGATCTACGTGAATAGAAAATATAATACGATGGTCGGATTAAACAAATAAAAATCGTATAAAAAGTTATGAAAGTGTGTAAAACTAATTTAGTTTACATTAGTGTAAGTAAATCCCTCCTCATATATATATATATATATATATATATATGTATGTTTGCTTTTTTGTCTAAAAGACAATTTACTCAGTAATATTGTATGATCCAAAATTATAGTCGATTGCAGTCACAACCATCGTCAAGCTTTCCTTTTTCTTAGAATATACCTATAGAAATTCAGTAACTTGATATATCTCCTAGCTAAATCAGTACCGAAATTCTTCTCTGAATTTGTTATGAAACATTTGCCAAATATAAAGAAGTCATTCCTTTAATAACAGAAAATTATTTTGCTTAGCATATACATTAAATTCACCGATATAATATCGAAATAGAGATTGGATTTCCCATGTAAACCGTTGTTTGCACTATTCATAACTCATAGTACATCACGTACAGCACCATTAATAGTATGGGAGCGAGGCTATTATAATATATGAAGATTAGTTTATGCAGTAGGGTAGGAAGCTTGCATTGCTATGCCACAAAGGCCTTCTTTTGCATCAACATCTCTCTGCATCCTAATGTACCCTTCTTCACCCCAGCTACTGCCCCAAGAGTTCTTCACCAACCCATACTTAGTCCCAACAGCAGTGACTCCGTGATCCAGGTCAGTGTCACAATCTCCTGTAAATACACCACCTGAGTAGAACTGGAAGTCAGACCCCCCGGCATCAATAGCCACAGAAATAGGTTGATTTGCAACCGCCGTCTGTAATGCATCTTCACTATTGGCGGGCACATCTTCAAATCCATTTATTTTGGCCACATGGTTGCCTTCCTTGTTGGTATTGCATGTTCCATCAACTCCCGTGTAGGGGTAAAGGGATTCAGTTGTTAGGCCTTTGTTTTTTTGGATGAATTGAAAAGCATCGTCCATCAAACCACCCTGACAGCCTTGATCCTCACCTTTGATGTCGCAGTCAACCAGCTCCTGCTCAGACAAGGAAATCAGCTTACCTGTTGTTAGTTTAGTAACCCCTTCCATGGCTGCCACAGCAACATCCTATAAACATCACATCAACAGTTAGAACTGATTAGCTAGAAGAACCAAAAAACCAAACTGATATTTTGGGTATATTTCTTAGTATAAGAAATTTGAACTTACCGCATTGGCCTTGGTCCTTGATAGGTGTTACATCTCCTTTCTTTCTCCAATCCACAGTAGAAGGTAATGCAGAAGCATTCTCATATTTGAAAGTTGTAGCCTTGTTAGAACACATATGGCCCTTGAACCTGTTTCGAGAAGCAGTGAACTCTTCGTTTGTAAGATCTGCTGCATCTGCAAATTGATTGACACCGAGCTTGTAAGGCTTGTCGTTGGCGCTATTGAAAGAGTCTATGTGTGCCACATTTTGTTTGAAATCTTGAAACGTTTCTCCCTCTCATTATTGTCCTGGTAGACTCCTCCATATCGGGGCATTTGAACCTGTTTCGAGAAGCAGTGAACTCTTCGTTTGTAAGATCTGCAAATTGATTGACACCGAGCTTGTAAGGCTTATCGTTGGCGCTATTGAAAGAGTCTACGTGTGCCACATTTTGTTTGAAAATCTTGAAACGTTTCTCCCTCTCATTATTGTCCTGGTAGACTCCTCCATATCGGGCCATCCATTGCTCATGCCTCTCATACATTGATGCATCTTGAAGAGTAGTGCGCGATGTGGCTTCACAAATTAAATTAGGACCGACTATGAAGATTATTAAGGCCAAACAAGTGAATTGATGCAGCTGGTTTTTGAAAGCCATAGAGTAATAGCTAGGAATATTTATGAATTGGAAAACTGATAAGGCACACTAACTCTGATGAATTCTTGCACTTATTATATAGTGCAAATTTTCATGAAATATTACATAGTAATAATTGTTTTAGGTGCTTTCAGGACACGTCTTGCTTATCTACGTGCCCTCCAAAGTCTTCTGATATTGAAGACCCATTATTAATTAGAATTGCTTTCATCAATATGGTAAATTGGTTAAATCCGTGCTAGTTGGTTTGTAGACTTTGTAGTTTATCAGTACTGCAAGTTTAGTGGTTTGGAAGAAGTCTGATTTTGTATTCAAATGCGCTCACATCAAATCATACAAAAGTGCTCTCTCACCGTGCCATTTCATTCATGTGACAATATGAAAACTGGTTTAGTTTATCACTCAAACCATTATGAAGCCCACATTAGAGTAAAGCTCAACATAGAATGAATTCAAAATTTAACTCAATTAATTTATATAATCACTTTTAAAAGGTGACATCCAACAGATTTAGAATTCGAATCTTAACGTCTGCAACTTCTTTTCCTATTCTCAAACTACAATCTCCTTTGTTTAAAAAAAAAAAAAAAAAAGCTCAACAGAGAATTAGAACCAATCTGATTTTTAGAATCAAGCAGGGCAAGAAGACCCTTTTATGATAATGTAAGACTAAGACTTACTGGGAAATGAATTATATAATTAGCTTATTTACCAAAAACCTAAACTCTCAATCTCATCCTGCTATTTATGTGCTTAATTATAATATATTTAAGACAGGAGAAGGCCTTATTTTAACTTAAAACATTCTATTTTTCCTGAAAGCGAAGTATTGTTGCTGTTTTGATGGTCTGAAAGTTAATTTACTATTAAAGATAGATAGTAGATGGCAACTTAGAAAATTCTGATTTTTGTTAATTTAGTTAGAGAAATCCAATAATATCCCACAACAAAAAGATCAGTCTTCAGTACGTCCTCTTCCATGAATCAAGAGAACCAATTCTAATAGCTCGACGTTCTCAAACTACTTCGATTCATGCTTAGCTGGTTCTGATTATTTCGAGAAATATCTACTATTTTTCTGTATGTCCAAAAATAAATCTCTCTATTCCTATTAATTGTCAAGCAGCTTCCTTCTGTCCATACTATATCAGAAACCAGCTTCAAGTTCATAAGTGAAGGCAAGGAAATGCAGTGGTCTTGGAAAGAAAAGTGCACTTTTTTTGCCTTAAAAATAAGAACACCTCTTTAGCTTTGTTCTTCTCCTCTGCTTGTTGGAATAACCACATTCTTTAGCCATGAGGTTTTTTTCCCAACCTTATTACATAATTGAAATACCTTTATTTTTTAAAACCTGGGTCTTCTTGATGGGATGTCCTGTAAACTTTTCTGGAGGATTCAACTACCAATATTTTTTTTTTTTTTTTACAAATGAGATCGTAACTTAAAAAAAAAAAAAAATTATAAATGTTAAAATTTGAACTCTGAATTTATTGAATATTACTTTTTAAAAATAACTACATGAACCAACTAAATTAAGTTTCAAGTTCTCACCCTAAGCATTTCCCAGCCATTTTGAAGAAATAATGAGAAACTAATTGCATTAAAAACTTCATATATTTATATATAATCTAATTTTCGACTGATGCAAGTAAAAATGCAGAATGGTTTTAGATACAGTAACCAAATAAATCCATGAGGGTAGAAAGTAGTCTGAAAATTCATCACATAAAATACACCCAGCTGCACACGCACGCTCGAACACTATATGTGCACCAAGCAATTGTTTTCCAGAAATCTAACTTTAAACCAACTTGTAGGTCCTACAGACTCAGTATGTGAAAGACAGCAATGACATCATACATGCATATTGTGAGATCGCTTCCACAAAATATACTGCAGTAGTCAGACAAAAGATCATTCAGGCAACATATCTTACAGCCTTGAAATGGAGATTCAGGCAACATACCTTACAGCCTTGAAATACATATAACATTTATTCAGAACAACATTAAATAACAAAAGGTATCTCCCACCATCAAACAAGCACCAAATAGAAACCCACAAATCCTAGGAAGAACATACAGACTAACTCTTCATTAAAAAATAATATCTTCATCCTTCTCCATGGCTGCAGATAGCAAATTATGAGCTGAATTTATTGAAACCCCTTTTTGCAAGGAAACCTTCTCTGCAAACTGATCCTCAGCAAACTGCCTGGCAGCAGCAAGCTGTCTCTCTATCTCCCTCTTCTTATAACCTTGTATCTTCTTTAACCTGAAGAAATCCTCCCTTTCAAGCTCATCCAACTCTCCCTTGATATAACTTATCGTATTCTCCAACCTTGGCTTCACAACATTCTCTAAAGCATTAACCCTACGATTTGTGGTCTTGATTGCCTCATCAAGTGTTAAGAATGATGTCTGAAGAGAAGCAAGCTCAACTAGAACCTCAATTGCTTTCACATAAGCAGCACGGCACTGTTGGACCTGTTGTCCCCCTCTGGCCAAACCAGTCAGATCATTCTTGGTCTCACCTTCTGTGAAATACTCGAACTTGGGAAGCTTCACTCCAGCAACATTCTCTTGTCGGGATCGAACTTTAAGAGAAGCATTTTGAACATTCTCAAGGACAATGTGTTTGATGTTCTCACCCGCAACATACTTAGCCTCGGTTAGGGCAAACGAAGAGGTTTTCATAATCTCTCCCATTGATTCTTTTGTAGAGACTATCTGCTTAAGAATCTGACGAAATTGTACAGTTAGGGCATCACTCTTCTTCTTGAGAAGTGCATGACCTCTTGTAGCGCCCACAAGCCGAGCTTTCACGACTCCAAGCATTGTAACAGTTGGAACCACAGTCAAGCGCTGGGTTTGACCCGACATCTTTCAGATATCTGAACCAAGAGAAAATATTGGTAGGATTAATAAAAAAAATAACAGAAAGAATGTTGCTTAGCCTACCTTCAAACAGAAGGAAATTTATACAAATCTTAATAATTTTCCAATCTTAAAGGCACATCATTAACTTTAGCTTAATTCATCAACCCTTTAGCTTTAGTTAACAGTTTTATCAAAGCACTTAAATTGCACCAGCAATTAGATCAGGACTGCATTAAAAGACCAGATTAGAGAACCATGGAGCGCTAAATAATAAGTCAAATCCTACAAATTAATTGTCTAATGCATGCATCTTTTTAACAAGTAAAGCAATATTTTGCCATCAAAATAAATGGAGAATTGGGCAAGTTCACACTATAACAACAGCAGACAAATTTGTAAGTTAGACAAATTCTATGGCGTCCTATGTAGACAGAAGCCCAAAAGGCACATTTAGTAAAATATTCGTATCCAACATCGCTAATTTGCCCTAATTTCTTTCTTTTTTGTATAGCAGGAAGTAATTCA
Source organism: Fremontodendron californicum (assembly GCA_030761205.1). Taxonomy (NCBI): domain Eukaryota; kingdom Viridiplantae; phylum Streptophyta; class Magnoliopsida; order Malvales; family Malvaceae; genus Fremontodendron; species Fremontodendron californicum. The sequence goes on along the minus strand of JAULJL010000020.1, from coordinate 14,619,192 downwards.
CCACTAATAGCTAATTTACATTTATAATAAATTTTTCATATATTGATTACATTTTGTCTTTTCTTTTCTGTTTCTTTTCCACAATTTAAATAGTCTAAATAGTCTAAACGTCTTTTATACTTTAGCAGATCTTCTCCAATACAAACATGACAGTTACTTTGGAAAAGTAATTAAAAATATATGTTGTGAATGAGAGTGAGTGATTGCACATGTGTGTTCAAAGTATCTACTTAGGATTTGGTAGCAAAATTTCAAACCTCCTTGCAGGAAACAAACCCCAACTCAAAGCCCATAAAGTCTAAAACTAAAAAAAGAAAATGAAAAAGGAGAAGGAAAAGGAAAAGGAAAAGGAAAAGGAAAAGGAAAAGGAAACACCCGATACTTTATGGTAGTGTTTGGTATCGTTTTTAAGATTACCTTGGTGATCTAATTACCTTGGTGATAAAATCACCAAGGTGATTTGATCACTAGTGATCTTAAATTACTATGTTTGGTATAATATTATAGATCATTCGGTATTGCAAAGAAAAGAAGATTACTGACTATATAACACCCAATAATAAGATTATTTAATGAACGCAACAATTTCATTTTTTTCATTGAATGAAGAATTTATAAAATAAAAATTTATTGTTCTATAGAAAATTATAAGGTATGAACCAGTATTGATAAGTAGAATTCAAAGTTATTAACATATTCTTATCTAATGATCACATAAGTTGTCTTGTATAAGATGATCAATATGTAGAGATTTGTTTATAAAAATTAAAAATTTATAGAGAAATATATTTTGGTGGGCATCACTTCGAGGGTAAATTTGTCTTAAAATAATTTTGAATATCACTCTCCATCAGTGATAAAATTTCCCATGCTTTTGGATGGGATTCAGATCAAATGGGGTGATCTAATCACTTTATGTGATCTAAGATCACTGCCACGTAGGATTCCCAAATTACTACCAAACAAGGTGATCTAATCACAGTAATTAGATCACCTTCGATTTTAAAGAGATCACCCCATACCAAACACCACCTATGAGTATCTAATCAATGCTCGTTCCACCCTATCAAGTAATACCCACTCAGCAGTCCGTTAAAAAGTTAGCATCACACGGAAAACCAGAAACCAATCCAGAATACAAGAACAAATCCAAAGCACTACCAGAAAACCAAGTGATCATGAGTATCTAAGATCCATGATTGACACTTCAACTCAAAAGTGAGTATCTAAGATTCATGACACTAGGACTCAAAAGTGAGTATCTAAGGTTCATGATCAGACACTAGGACTCAAAGTATCATAGATCAAAAAGATATCCTCAATATTAAAATTAGAAATGGACCAAAAAAAATGAAAAGATAGAATCATTTGCCCCTATACTGTAATTCATGGGTTTTTTTTTGGTTTTGACCAGTACAATAAGATGCATGCTTGGTGCAATGGCGACACTGGCAGCGTGCAGAGAGAGAAATCTCTCATGAGAAGGATTGGATTGTTCGAACTCAATTCCAGTAAGGCTTCAATTCAGCTAATTATTTTTTAACTTAATGATCAAAATCTTCAAGTGGACTGAATTATGAAAATGCCAGCCATAATAATGAAATTGGAATCAGATTCGAGAATTTTCTAATCAGAAAACAAAATTTTTCCTTTTAATTTCCTAATTCGAATAAAAAAAAAAAAGTAACCACTAAATTGCAGACCTAACCGAAAATTCCACTAATCAAACACTCAAATAACAGCCCAGATCAAACTATCAATTAATTCTTTTCTATAAAAAGGAAATAGATATCGAACTAGGGATTGAATGAAATAAAAGGAGAAATCGGAAATCGAGGAAGAAAGTAGAACACCTGAGAGAGAGCGTCTTCACCGGTAACAGAGCAGAGATTCACCGCCGGCGTTTCGAAGTTCGGAGAATGAATTTCGCTGTGCGATGGGTTTTTTTTTTCGTATTTTGATTTTGATCTCTCGGTTAGAACGTGATGGAGGAAAGTGGGCTTTTAAATAGGTGGGTCCCAAATGCCACTGCTTGGTCTTTTGTCTCAGATTTGGCACTTGATTATTTGGCTGCCTCGTTTGTCGGATCCGCTTTAATTTTACGCTGATTAATTTACTGTGAACGGGAGTAGATGTGACAATGGCACGATTTGAGTTATTTCTAATTTAGATTATATCCAATTTGATTTTTTTTTTTTTTTAAAATTTAAGTTATTTCAAGTTTTGATTATTTTTTATTTGAATTCTTTTAGATTTAGATATTTTAGATTTGAGTTATTTCGGGTTTGAATTCGGATTCGAATAGATTTTATGTGATTTTTTATTTTATGTTAGAATGTAAAGATTATTTTTTTTTCTTTTTTGATTGGAATTTTTAAAAGTAAGCAAATTGCATTTTAACTTGTTTCTAACGTATTTTTATTTATTTATTTTTGGATAAAATTGAAGATAGAGTAGAGATGAAGATTTAATGATGTATTATAATTTAAAATTTGTAAATATTTAATTAATCTTCCTATGTTAAACAAGAGAAATATAAAATTACAAAATTTATGTCAAAATTAACTAATTGAATTTTGTTTTAAGTAGAAGGTTTATCTTTGATGAAATTGAGATTAGATTTACTTAGACCTGTTAATTGGGTGGGTCAGGTTGGGTCAATTCGGGTCAGGTCAATTCGGATCTTAAAAAATTCGAGTCAATTTTGAGTTTGGGTCGTTTCGGGTTCGGGTCATTTCTGGCTCGAGTCATTTCGAGTTCGGGTCATCTCGGTTTCAGGTCATCTCGGGTTCGGGTCATTCAGGTTTGACACTTGGGTTATTCGGGTTCGGGTTTGACACTCGGGTTATTCGGGCTCGGGCCATTTCGGGTTTGACACTCAGATTATTCGAGTTCGGATCATTTCGGGTTTGACACTTCGATTATTTGGATTTAGTCACGTTAGATTCAATTTATTAATTTTTAAAATAAAATAAAATCAAATTAAATTTAAATAGATTATTTGATCGAATCAAATTTTATTAAAAGATAAAAATAAATAAAATAAATTATATTTAAAAATAAATAAAATATTATCGTGTATCTGAAATCGTTAAATGAATTTATTTAGATATTTGGAAAATATATAAATTTATGTTTGTTGAAAGGTTCGAACCTTGATAATTAACCCTTAATATTAAAAGTTTTACCAAGTGAACCAATCTTAGAAGTGGAAATGATTTTCTACTAAAATTAAATTAGATTTAAGTACTTTACTTAAAAGTTTAATTATGAAGCCTAATGCAAATCTTATATAAATATATAAAAGCCAAAACCTTTGGCAAAAAAAAAAAAAAAATCATATGTGGACAGTCTACTCTTTTGATATATGTATAATCTTAAATATATGCCACGTATATTGCATTTAATTATTTTGATTTCTTATAATAAATTATATTCTTTTAGATTTTTAATTAACTTACCTTTTATGTTGAGATTACTATAAATATGAGTTTTTTTATAAAAATAAAAATAGAATTTTCTATTCTACTAATTCGATACAGTCAATATGGAGCCATTCAAATTCAGAAATTAAAAAAAAAAAAAATCAGGTTCATATAGGAAACAATAATCAATAATAATTTAATAATTAATGGCATACAAATTTCAATCAATTGTCAATAAAAAATTATTGCAAAATCCTTCATGTAAATATTTATTTGCCTTTTACGGCAAAATACATTAAATATCTTATATCTTATATAAATATAGAAAAACCAAAGCCTTTGACAAAAAAGAAAAAAAATCATATGTGAACAATCTATTCTTTTGACACGTGGACTGTCTAAATTGATATTATGTCATATACCCATTAATCAATTAAAACTTTTACATTAATTTACTACCAAAATTAAATTTACCATTTACTGTATACTTTGACAAATTGACTAATTTAAAGTAATCTTATATCTTATATAAATATATAAAAATCAAAACTTTTGACAAAAAAGAAAATAAGCTTATGTGAATGATTTATTTTTTTGATACATGGATAACCAAAATTAGTATCATCATGTCATGTATCTTTTAATTAATGAGTTTGATTTGATATATTTTGATTAAATTAATTACATTTATTCCTTTCTAAAATTCATTATTATTAACTTTAATAAATAAGTTATAATTCAATTTATCATAAATTACTGTCAATAAGTTCAATTCTTAATTAATTTTAAATATATATTGCCTATTTTCTATATAGATAGATATTTATTACATTAAAAATAAATTAATTTATTAGCATGATTTACTGTGCATAATTTTTTTCAAATTACCAAACGAAAAATTCCTATATCCTATATTTTATATATAAAATATATAAAAGCCAAAACTTTGGAAAAAAGGAAAAAAACATTTTGTGGATAGTTTAGCTTTTTGACATGTAGAATATCATAGTAAATTTCATGTGTCATCTAATTAATAAATTTGATATATTTTTTAATTTAAAAATAATTAATTCTGGCTAAATTAATCACCTTTATATTCTTTAGATATCAATATTCTTACCTTCTATATATTAGTTACAACTAATTTGGTCATTAATTCAAAAAAATCAAAATTTAAATAAAATGTTCATAAATAATGAATAGTTTTGCATATCTTCTAATTGATACCTATAAATATAATTTGCTAAAACAATCTAATATAAATATATATATATATATATATAAGATAAACGTTTGGCAAAATTGAAATAAATTAATATATATAAGTTAATTTTCTGATACATGAATAGCCTCAGTAATTCAAATTTCAAACTAATTTAATCTGTTTAAAAAAAAAAAAAAAAACTTAAATTATGAATATTTCTTTCTGTTTTTTGTATAAAAATCTTATTGACCATTCAATAGCTTTAACTTTTGTTTTGAATTTGGTAAAAATTTCATACTTACATTACCTTAATTTTGGGCGTTTGATTGCAAAAACAGAAAGAGTTGATTGATAGGTCAAATTTAAAAGAAATTATCAAATTATGTACTTAAAGTTTAATCTCCATCACAATTTGTAATTAAAGGAGACGGGTATTTAAATTTTGAAAACCCAATTTTTTGTTCAATCTTTGGAATATACATTTATGAATATATATGTGTTGTCTATAAATATAAGGATGATATGCTGAAGGTGATACATTGTTGTCAAAAAAGTTTCATTCGTGTTCTTCTACTCTTTTTTCTGTTTCCCTTGATACATAGTTTGAATGATGTTACAACTTTCATATTTTACACCGCTTTTCTTCATTATATAATAAGCTATAAAGGGAGGTGTAAGATTATCAATTTTGTGAGTATTTTTTTTGTAACATGTTCTTTTATTTATTTTATTTAGTATTATATTTTTGTAAATATACTTTCTTCTGGATTATTCAAGTTAGAATTATCATATTAATCTTAATTTTGATTATTCGATTGTGTTTTCTTTTTATTCCAATTTTTTTGTGTTCTTAAATTTTTACTCTAAAAATTAATGGACAATTAATCTTTTTCTTTTCAATTTTGTAGTTGCAAGGTTTTTATATTAACAACAAGAAGATATAATACTATGAAAAAGAACGTGAATGATGGTGAATTTTTTCATCAAACGTTTAATTTTTTTTTTTATAGACATCTTTGAATGATTCGATTTGATCTATTTATATACTTTGGTCTCTTTGATTGCTTATTATTTGGTAGTTATGTGTTATAGTCTCCTTGATGAATTAATTATTCAATTTGACAATGGAAAAAATGTTTGAAAGTCCATTTTTCTCATCATTTCTTTATTTGATTATTAAGTATTTCATTTGCTATGTATGAAGACTCATTTTTCACTTCAGTTTTTTTTATAGTTTTCTTCTTTATTTATTTGTTATTCAAATTATGGCCTCATTATTTTATTGAAAGAAATCATGCAAAAAAATGTCTCGAGGAACGGGTTGTTTTGCTTTGTTACAAAATCATTATGCATGAGATTATCTCAAAGACTTCTTTAAATTTAAAATTAAATAAAGACTACAAGGAGATTTTTTTTAATATATATAATCATTATTGATCTAATTTTATATAATTTGAACTTACATGGGTTTTCAGCTCAAAGTCCATACATACATAATAAATTTGTGGTTAAGTGCATATGCTTTATTATATATATATATATTTTTTTTTGAGAAACATTCATTTCAATTTTCTAAACTGTTATAATTTTCAGTTTTCAATAAAGATATGATGTTTTAATGATATGATTTGATGAATAAAGTAATAAAAAAAATATTAAAAGCACCTATGCATTTACACTAATTGATTAAAAAAGGCAGGAAAATCAAGTTGAAATCTAAATTATCTTAGTGTTGTACTTAGATAATGAATTAAGGCAAATTTGATTGCACTTGATGGAAACATATTTAATTTGAATTCTTCCATTTAACTTTTTAATACACTATCTCAAATTAAGCGTAATATTCAAGTTTGTAGTGACAAGAAAGATGTCTAAATACAGAAGAAAAAAAATGACATGAGACAAAAATATTAGAAATGTGTTGACGTTTATTGAACAATAGTACTATTTGTAAGTTATTGTATTACTAGAGGTGTTTATAAACTATTGTATTAATAGAGGTTTGTTATTTACCAATCAATTTGACTCTAACAATTTGAAGAAATAGCAAATAATAAAAAAATTATGTTAATAGATATAAAACTTTTAATAATATAATTTATTTTTGGAAAGTAAAAATTAAGTTTTCAAATTGTGTTAATAATAAAATCAAGCATTATAGACAAAACAAACCTATACGAGATTTGATTTTTCAAGAGATGGTTTTTAACATAATTTTTTGGCTTTTAACTATGCAATATTAACATAGACAAACTTGATATTCTATAAAAAAAGAGTAACATAAAAAATTTTAGTATTAAAAAGAATATAATTGAATCAAGAATAACAATATGAGAGATATAATAATAGTATAATTAAAACAAAAAAAGAATATAAAAAATATTTTAAACCAAAAGAATAAAAGATAATATGTTAGAAAAATCGAATGATGAAAGTATGCATATGTGTACGGTAGAAGAAAATTAAGATATTCCAAGTATTTTTTTTAACTTTTGTTTTATCTAAATTATAATTTTATTTTATATTTTTTAATAGTATTATATGTAATTATAATTGATTTGTTTACCTATGTATAAAAACACTCAAAAATCAATTGTAACCTTTTCATCTCAACAACTTATATATAGAATAATCTCCCATGAAAAAAATGTGTATATGAGATTGATTTTAAATGAAATAAATTTTAACTATTTAGAATTAAAGATTTATTGTATTTTGTTTAAAAATCACTATTGGATTGGATGAAATATTATAACAAAGTATCTTAAAAAAAAAAACTTTATTATAGCTACATATTGAGGTCCAAAATTTATATGTTCCTAATTTTATTAAAATTTATTCTAATATAATTTTTTTGGCCAAAATTCTTATATAAAATTTATTAATTATAATATAATTTTTTTATATATAATTACATGCCCGTGCATTACACTGGTTTAAAACTAGTATAATAATAAATGTTATGAAATTAAATTAGTTAATTATGCTAAATATTTTTAAATTTTAAACATAATGTATAAAATTAAATTAATAAAAAATTTATAATAAGTAAAGATGCAATTCTTGACGTATTGAAGTACTGACATATATAATGTCATAACGATCTCGCGACCGCTAAGATGTTGGTGGAAAAAAGAAAATTGGTCTTCGTAAACAATTTTGAATTTTGAAAAACCTCAAAAAATGGAGTCGTCGTCGATCTTTTTCAGCTAGGTATGATCGGTCAACTATTAAAATCGATTTTTGTAAAAAAAATTAAAAGTAATTAAAATCCTTTTAAAATATCAATTTTAAGGTTTACGTTTAAAATCATAAAAAAAATAAAAGCGGGTTTGGGAATCGGTTACGTGTAGGGAAGGTATTAGCACCCTCACAATGCCCGTATAAAACGATACCTTATTAATCATGTATTATCATTAAGTCTCGATGAAAGTTGGTTTATTTTCGGTATTTTAAAATAATTCCCTTTAAAAAAAAGTCATATTATTTAAGAATGATTCGGAATTTATTACCACAAAATTTTTTATATTCCCTGGCAAACCCGACAAAATATATAATTTTTTCTTGTTTTAAAAGTCATTTGCATCATTCTTTTAAAAAAAAAAAAAAGAAATATTCCGTTATTAATGATAATTGATAAAATCCTTCCTGACAAACCCAGTAAAGAACTCATAATTTATTTTAACTCGGGAATATTATCTTGTTTATTATTAAAAAGTTAATTTTCATATGCATTAAAACTCATTTACTGTAAACATGAATATACAAAACAATATTAATATGCAACATAAGAAAGGTAATATGAACACTAATTATCACATGCCATAAACAATAAATTAACATGAACATCAATCATTATATAACATAAACAAAAATCATATGACATTAATTATCAAATAATATGAACATGAAATTAACATGAAGATCAATGATTAAATATCATAAACGAGAAAATCATGTGAACATTAATCATCAAATGACATAGGCATGCAAATAATATAAGCAATAATTATTAAATAACACGAACACGAATATGCACACAACATTAACTTGAAAATTCTTTTTATGTATTTCTTTATTTGAAATTACATAAATGGCAAACGTCGAAAAATTTAACCGAACTCTCCGGCAAACCCGACAAAACTTATAAAAATATTCTTTTGCCTAACATTTTACATAATTCTGAATAAAACGAAAATCATACTTCACAATTTCATAAACACGTGCGTTGAAAAATTTTCTAACCTCCCATCAAACCCGCCAAAGACTAAGAAATTATTCTCACCAAATGTTTATTTAATCGAGAAAGTACGTTTTTATGACGAATTTGAAAAATACTTTTTGAAAATATGAAATGCATTAAAACGGGGCCATTATCGAAATGTGTTTTGCTCTTGAAAAGAGGACATCCGAATACCTATGGAAGTATCTGAATACCTTTATAGGAAACTTAAAGGGTTCAGGGGTATAGTTGCCACCATACTATAGGTAGATATTGAAATTTGCCACTATACTTTATTTTTATTGATATTTTCCATTGTACTTTTGAGATTAAATGCAAATTTGTCACTATACATTAACTCAATATTGAATATTGCCACTCTACTTTTGTTTGATTGAATTTTGCCTCTAAATTTTAATTTTTTATTGAATTTTGTCGCTAAACTTTGATTTTGGATATTTTAAGACAAAATTTAATAAAAACATTTCCTTCAAATATTTTATTTTAATAATTAGGATTTAATAAAGAATGATAAAAAAAGTTTAAGCTTTAGTATTTTATAAAATAAAAATTTTTAGTTAATTTTTTAGTTAATTTTTTGTTAATTTTTTATAAATTAATTTTATTTTCAAATCTTTCAAAATCAAAGTTGAGTGGAAAAATTAAATTATAAATCAAAGTTTAGTGGTAAAATTCAATCAAATAAAGGTATAGTGGCAAATTTGTTCTAATCTCAAAAGTACAATGACAAATATCAATCAAAATAGAGTATGTGGCAAAATTTCAATATCCACCTATAGTATGGTGGCAAATTTTCCCATTAACCCAAACTTAAATTGGACTTAGCAAATGATGAATTTTGGGCATAGATTTTTTTTGCCTTAGGGTATCCAAATATCATGGGAAAGGTATCCAGATTCCTTGAGCAAGTTTAGGTTAATTAACTCGAAAAAGGATAGGCATTCGAATGCCATTGTTTGGACATTCGAACACCCCTTTGATTAACCTTAATGCAATATTTGAAAAAACGAAGAAAACAAAAGAATGCAATTTTTTTATGGAAAATCATGAGTTGGCCAAACCATATAGGGTGCTTAATTCAAAATTTGACTCGTTTTTTCAACTCGTTTTAAGCATTCAAAACTTGTTTTTCTTAAAACCTTTCTTGTAGACTTTAGAAAACCGAAAACAAGTTTGAAAACCATTACTAGGAGTTTTGGCCAGCCCCCCTCTTAATAGAAAATCCAAATTTTGACTCATTCCGAAGCTCGTTTTAGCCACCTAAAACTCGTTTTATCAAAGCCTTATTCCTAAATTTTAAAGAAAACCCAAAAAACTTTGAACCCCCTCTAATAGGTTCGACCAAGGGGTCTTTTATGGCCTTAAAACAATTTTTTATTTTTCTAAAAAATGCATAGACTCATGTTGCCCACAATCTCCATATCCAACCTTCAAAACTTTAATATACCCAACACTTTGAAAAACAAGATCTTGATCATGGACTATTGATTAATTAATCCTAATCAAAATCCATTAGGAATTATTTTAAAAATACGTGTTTCAAGCAAACAAAGTGGTTGGCTCAAAGTTGGTCTCATGGATGGTTAATCAGGCTCAACTATCACTTAGAGCAAAAATGCTCCAAGATCATCAAGCTCAAAACACACTTTTTAAATAAAGGGAGAAAATATCAAATATCAAAAGTGCTCCACAATAAACCATTGCAACAATATATAACAACCAAAGATAGCAAAAATATAAACAAGAGATCATAGACAATGATTTTCAAGAAAATAAGAAGTCGGCTCAAAGTTAGCCACATGGATAGTTAATCCGACTCAATTATCACTTAGAAAAATCTAAGATCATCAAGCTAACAACTTACTTATTTTCAAAAGGAAAACAAGAGAGGGATCATCAAACCAACACAATATACCACAATAGACCATAGCCAATATAACAAATAGAAAGAAGAAAAAAAAACATCATGTATGCGCCATTTTTAAAAGAGAAGAGAAATCATTTTAGCAAAAAAATTTATGATTTTTATAAATTAAAAAAAAAAAAAAGAAGAGAAGCTTTTCCAAAAACCTTTTGTAGAAATCTTAAAGTTTTAAGAAAAGAAATAAGAAAACATGAAAGAGAAGAAGAAAAACTTTGAAAAGAAACTATAAATATCAAGAAGAAAAGATAGAAAACTACCTTAGTAAAGCTTTTCCTAGCAAAAATACCTTTCTTTTTTCTTTTCTCTCTTTCTTTTTCTCTCATTTTCTCTCTTTTTCTTCCTCTTTTTTTTTTCTCTTCCTCCTTGGTGTTTTTCTTGCAAAAAACGAAAATAGAGTGTGTGAAATGGCCTTGGCCGAAACCTCCCTTTTTGTTCCTCCCATCTCTCTTGATTTTTTTAGCCACATGTCATTCTCTTATTACTTAGCCAATGAGATTCATCCTTTCCTTATTAAGTTCACCATCCATTGGCTAGCCAATCATCTTCCAACTTGGTCCCCAAGATTGGCTCTCATTGGTGTCAACTCATGTACCAACTTGATGAGTCATGTCCTTACTCTTATGACTCATTCTTTTATTTACTAAGTTGCCATTAGGCCTTCTAAGAGCATCCTCCATTCTTCCTTTTTATTACAATTTTATCTTATACTTAATTCTATAATTTTCATACAACCTTTTATTTGTTTCTAATTTCACCCCTCTTCCTCCCATCCATTTTCGACTTTTCATACATGGACTTTAACTTTGGGCTTCCACCATATTCTTCTCTTCTTGGATCCTTTAAAGTTGGGCCATCCACCATTTTTACAAAGTTGGGCTCACATCTTCTTACCTATCTTCCTACCACTTGGATCCATAAAATGTGAGCTTCCATCTTCCACCAAATTTCTTATCACTTAGATAAAAAATAGGCTTCCAACTTCCATCGAATTTCCCATCATTTTTCTCTTTAAAAACTGGGCTTCCATCTTCCACCAATTTTCCTACAACTTGGGTATAAAAAATGGGCTTCCAACCTCCACAATTTTCTTAACATTTGGCTCTTTAAAAATTAGGCTTCCATCTTCCACCAAAATTTTTACCACTTGAATATAAAAAATGGGCTTTCAATTGTCACCAAATTTCCATATCACTTAAATTAAAAAAAAAGGGGCTTTCACCTTATACCATGTTTCCACCAAAATTCCAAGTTAGGCTTCCAAAATTTCCAACAATTTCTACCTCATTGAATTTTTAAGTTGGGCTCCCAAAATTGTCTTGAATTTTTCAACCACCATTTTGGTCCAACCATATATCCTCCTATTATTCAAAATTGAATTTTCAATTATCAAGATTACCTCTTTAATATCCTTTTTTTTAATCTTGATTTTTCAAAATAGACTTTTTCCTTTGACTTTTGTTAACTTTGACTTTTCCATTTTGATTGTCAACTTTGATTTTTCTATTTTTGACCCAATATTGACTTTTCTCATGTAGATTTTTTTTTTAACCAAAGCATCAACACCGACTTTTCTCACCTTGCGAACCCAAATATTAAATCATTAGACCATGAAAATGAGGTAAATTTAGAAATTCGGATTTTGAAGGAAAACGTGCATTGTTTAGGGGCCCGGGCAAAATTAGTTCCCTACATATAATATTTTTGTATAATGTATAATTCTTATTAGAGGAGGGATCCACTTACACTAGTGTAAAACTAAATTAGTTTTACAAACTTTTTATACGATCAATATTTTAACAATCCGACCGTCATATTTCATGTTCTATTCACGTAAATCATGCACGTCGAGTTTTGAGTAAATTAAAAATGTCTAACTATTTGTTCGATGTAAAAAAAACTTTCAACCATTAAATATATATTAAAAAAGACAGTATTCTCGATATATATGATAGAGATATCGGATCGATTCAAAACTTTACGTGCACGAAGAGTACAATTATATTGCTAAATCCAACGGTCAGTTTGTTTCTCTTTGTAACTCTTTACAATAAAATAAAAATTTATCTATTTTTATGAAATTAGTAGCAAGTATCATTAAACGACCAATATTATGACTATTGACGAAACTAATCTAAGTCATATGATAAGAGATTATGAATTTGAAATTAGAAACAACACATCTATTTTAAATAACATGTATAATGATAAGAGATTAATTTATTATATCACATGATAAGTTATTATTATAATGTATACAAATTATTATAATAAAATACACATATCAATGATCTATTTTATATACTTTTAAAAAACTACATGATAAAACTTAAGATATTATACATTTGAAATTAAAAACAAGTCACATTTATTCCAAAAAAAATGTATATTAATAAGAAATTATCTAATTTAATTTAAAAAACATGATAAGAGATTATTATAATGTAATGTATCAATCATTAACATAAAATAACATTATCATTATCAATGACCTATTTTTATGTATTTTATTCTATATTGCATGAGAAGAGGTTATACTTTTAAAATTAAAAATAATACATTTATTTTAAATATTATAATAATAAAATATTATAAATCATCAGTGTAGACACTTAATTTTGTCTGGACTCCTAAATTAGGTACATTTTCTTCCTAAATTGATGTTTCAGAATGCTAAAAGGCTTTTCTCATCCTGCAGGTGGTACTCCGAGGCTTAGTCTAAGAAAGCAGAAAGAAAAAGTTAAACTTGAAAAAGTCAACCCCAAAAAAAGTCAACCCACTTTCAAACTCAAGATTTGAGGTTCAATTGAAAAACGGTGAAAGAATTTTGATAATCTGAGGTCTACATTGAAAGATATGGAGTTCAAAAGTTAGGTTACGAGATTCAGTAGAAAGAAAACCTTAATTCGGGAAATTTGGGAAAAAGTGCTTAAACGATCAAATTGGTCGAAATTGAAGGTTCAAAATGAAAGATAAGCACTGAATATGGGTAATGGAGAAGCCATTTGGAAGAAAAACTAATAGAAAAGTTAATTCGGAAGAAAACCAAAAATTAGGGTTTTTTGATGGATTTCAGTGAAATTTGGGAGAATTACAGAAATGACCCAATTCGGAAGATCTAAAGCCCTTAATTGATGAGAAATGATTAAACAAGGATAGCCCAAGTCTCACTTTGAAGAAAATCTAAAAATCGGACTTGTTTTGAGCAAAACCGGGTTTTGAAGGCAAAAGGGCAAAATTGGAAAGTATGGGAAAAATAGCAAATGAACTCCAAAAATTATGAAAATTTGCAAATCTCATTCTTAAATCATTTTAAAGATATTGGCGAAAAAAAATCTTGATTCGGAGTTCGTTTGCAAAATGGCCAAATATCGGGTCTCCTATGCAGTAATTCAAGCAGATAAATTCCGGAAAAATAGCAAACGAGTTCCAAAAATTCTAAAAATTTGAAAATATAAATTTTAAATTATTTTGAAAATATTGGAAAAATAAAATCTTGATTCGGAGTTCGTTTGCAAAATGACCAAATCCCGGGTCCCCTATGTAGTAATTCAAGCAGATAAATCTTGAAAAAATAGCAAATGAGCTCCAAAAGTTATGAAAACTTACAGATCACATTTTAAAAATATTTGGAAAATATTGGTGAAGAAAAATCTGGATTCGGAGCTCGTTTAAAAAATGGTAAAGTTCAAGTGCATAAAAGGGGCCTTTTCGAAAATAAATCCAAGATAAATAGCAAATGGGCTCGAAAAGTTTTGAAAACTTCTAGAATTCAATTTTTTATTATTTCGGAAGTATTGAAAAAATAAAATCTGAATTTGGAGTCCGCTTGCTATTTATTTAGGTTCGGGGGGCAAAAAGATCATTTCACCAAAGAAACCAAAAAGGGCAAATTTGTAATTGAGAAAAATATGAGAGAAGAAGGAATTGCTAGGATTTTTTTTCCCTTGGTCAGCCAACATAGAGGAGAAGAAGGAAGCTTGAACAATTTAATTCCCTAGTCACTATCAAGCCACATGCTACCACTAACACCTTGCAAATGGTCCCCCTTCATCCAATGGCTTAAGTGCATTGTAGGAAAGTTGAATGCACCATCTAATGGCCAAATTTAAAAGCCAAGATGACATTTTTATTTGTCATAAAAGAACCCTCATCTAATGGCCAAGAATGGAAGAAAAAAGATGAGCACAATTCATCCAAGGGTGAGCATCCATTCGGTTGAGCAAGGGAATGCATGGGATTATCTCTTTTCATCCAATGGCTTAGGCCATCTACAAGGGCTGAGTACACATGTTGAGGGCTGGATTTAATCTACAAGATGTCATTTTTATGTTGTCTTCTTCCAATGACCAAGAATGGAAGAGCACAACTCATCCAAGGGTAGGCACTCAAGGGGGGCAAGCAAGGGAGTGCATGGGATGGTCCTCTTTTGCATCTAAGGGCTAAGGTTACTACAAGGGATGAGTACACATCTTAAGGGCTGCTATCAATTGGCAAGATGACATTTTTATGTTTTCATCAAAATATCTCAATCTAAAGCCAAGATTGGAGGAGAAAAAGTGCAATTTCCATCCAAGGGTTAGAGGGCCATTTGGCCAAGGCTAAAGGGAGGGGGTGATTTCATTTTTTCAGATGGTTTTTGGCTGGAAACAGTAGCTAATTTGGCAAAGAAAAAGGTTTTGAAAGAAATAAAAAAAAAAGGGTTTTCAATAGAGAGCTTGAAGGTAGTCATCTCTACCAAGATCTAGCATAGCTTTCTTCTTGATTTCCATGGTGTTTTCTTGATTTTCTATCTTGTTTCCCTACTATATTTTTCATAGAAATAAAGTTTTTAAATGTTTATTTATGTTTTCATCTCTTCTTCTTCATTAAAATAGTGGAAAACAATTTTTGTTTTATGGTTTCATGCTATGGCCGAATATGGCACATTCACTTGCCTTGTTTTTTTCTTTTTTTCTTCCTTGCATGTTGTTGTGAAAAAATGATTTTAACAAGGTTTTTAGAGTATTCTAAGGTTCTGATTTTTTTACAAAATATGAAGCAAAAAGGTTGAAATGACTACATGATCTTGGCCAGACCAAGTGACCATGGTTAGGAGAGAGGATATGCCTATTTTTACCTACCATGAAGCTCACCTTATTTTCTATTTTGCATGGTTTATTTTCTGTTTTATTGATAAGGAAAGGCTTCATGATCTTGGCAAGACCAAGTGATTATGGATAGGTGAGAGGCTATGCCCATTTGATACCAACCATGGAGCTTACCTTTCCTTGTTTTGCTTACTAGTTTTGCTTGTTATTTATTTTGCATGTCTATGTTAAATCTTTTATATATATGTTCTTTACATTATTTTCTATGCTATATTTACTTATATATTTCATTTCTATGCTTGATATTGTATCCTTTCATATTTGGCCATGGTTGTTCATATGCTCATGTTGTGCATTTTTTTCATGTATCATGTCTTACATGTTTGCATTTTCATCATTTTTTTCATGACCATTCGGCACTTCACTTTTTGTATGCCTTGCATGTGCATTTTCCTTTTTTTTTCTTAACTTGTTTGCATCTCCATGCCATGAACTTGTACATTTTGATTTTAGTATGCCATGTGCTCATGAAAATGCTATGATAAAATGCCATCATTTTTTTATGACCATTCGGCACTTTACTTTTTGTATGCCTTGCATGTACATTTTCCTTTTGTTTCTTAACTTGTTTTATTTCCATGCCATGAGTTTGTGCATTTTGATTTTAGTATGTTATATGCTTATGAAAATGTCATGACATTATGCATCTTAATATGATTTGTCATGTACTTATGTCATTTACTAAATAGGATTGCATTAGAGTCTCATGTGATCATTTGGCCTCTTCATGCATCCCTTGCCTTGTCATGCATTTGCATTTTGTTTAGGTAACATGCTTTGCATTATCATATCTTGAAATTGTGCATTAGTTGCTGTTTTTTCCAGCATTGACATTAGTTTCATGGGTCATTGTATGTTCACAGTATTGCTATGCATGTTCATTACATTTTAGGTCTAGGCCATATTGGTATTGTCATGCATATGGAGTGTTAAATTACATTGGTATTGTCATGCATTACTATGCTATTTAGGTATTAGGTCACATTAGCATTTTCATGCATATTCATAACATATTAGGTCCAAGTCATATTTGCATTATCAAGCATTGTATGCATATTGAGTTAGGATAGCATTTATTGCCATGCAAATTCATGCTAGGCATTTAGGTTGTCTTGAATTGTCATGCATTTCCTTTACCATTTAGACCTTTAGACCATGCATTTCATACATTTCATTTGTTGTAAGTTCATGAATTCCATGTCATTGCCACTTGATTTGTGACTTAGGCCAATTAATGGCTCAAAGTCATGCTCTCTTGAGCATACTTGCGAAAAATTAAGGAATTGTCAAATTGATTGTTATACCTTTGTGATTTTTTTTACTTAGCCAATTTTTGTCCAAGGTTTTTAAATGTTTTAGCTACTGTCCTTAGGTCTTTAGGATGATCTCCAACAATTTCTACTTTGATTTTTGAATGAATTTATCAAAGGAAAAAAAATGTGTTTTGACAAAACAGTTTTTTTTTTCACACAGTACTCGAACTTCTTCGATTTTTCTGGGTAGTCATCTTTAATCAAAAAACTAAGCCAATTTTTTATCGTGTATATTTATATGTTATGAGTCTCCAGTATTTTTTAAATTTTTTTGAATTTTTAAAAATAGGCTAAAAAATCAAGTGGCAAAACCGGACAGTAGAGGCAGATTTGAAATCAAAAGAGGAATAATGGTTGAATTTGGCTAAGGCATTTAGAGGGGGTTGGTTAGAAGCTTTAGCTACTGTCTTAGGTTAGTTTCTAAGCCTTTTTAAACTTTAAAAAATGATTTTATAAATCTCGGGTTAACGGTGATTAAGTCTGGGATTTTAAACTTAGGAAATTAGAGCTATTTTAAAAGGGTTTGGTAAGGGTTTTTTTTTTAGAAAATCTAATTTGACATATTTTCCTAAGGTAGCCGAATATCCTTTTAGATATATAGATTTCTTTATGTAGAGGAAAAAATACATTTTCATGTATTGCATTTTCCATGTTCATGCATTTAATTAAATGTGTGATTTTTGCTATGATATTTTCCATCGTATTATTATTTTTTTAATTTACATTTTATGATCTTATATTTGTTTTCCATATGATTTTGAATGTTTCATGATATCCTATGCTTTTTATTTAGTTATTTTTGTCATATTGTTTAGCATATACTATGTTCATGCATTATTATTTTTATTTTTATTTTCATTTTCATGCATATTATATGTTAGCATTATTTTAATTTCATGTCATTTCTTGTCATTTAGATCATATTCCATGTCATTTAGGTTATTTTATTTATAACATGCCATGTCATTTAAAATATGTCATATCACTTAAAATTGCCATGTCATTTAAATCATTTTGTCTCATTTAGAATATACCATGATACTTAGGATTTTTCATTTTACTTAGAATATACTATGTCATTTAAATTATGTCATATCATTTAGGTTGCATTATATTATCTAGACTTTGTTATGTCATATATATTCATGTTCATATTTTTAAATGTTTTGAAAAAGATAATGATTTTCAATAAAAATAAAGATATTCTCGAGTTAAAATAATTCATGAGTTCTCTACCGGGTTTGCTGGAGGGAATATCATCAATTATCATTAATAAATGAATATATTTCTTTTAAAAAAACGAGAATGATTCGGAAAGTTTTCCAAATGAATAAAAATTTCTATATTTTGCCAATTTTGTCGGGGAATGTAGGAAAAATTTGAATTAATAAATTCCGGATCATTTTCAATTAAAAATGGAATTATTTTTCTTAAAATTGGGAATTAACTTGAAATACTAAATTAAAAACCAACTTTTTACCAAGACTTGAGATAACACACGATTAATAGGGTACCGATTTATATGGGCGTTGTGGGGGTGCTAATCCTTCCCCGCACGTAACCAACTCTCGAACCCACTTCTTTGATTCTCTGGTTTATAACGCAGACTTGAAATTGGTTTAAAAATGTTTTAATTACTTTTAAAATGTTTTATAAATCCGATTTTAATAGGTGGCCGATCACACCTAGCTAAAAAAGATTGGTGGCGACTCCATGTCTTTTTACGAGCCGTTTTCATACCATCGACCTTTTATTTTATTTCTAGAGGAATTAAGTCGTCTTTTCCTCTGCTTCTGTTTCCCCCCTTTCTCTTACGGGTTCCCCGTGTTCCGGGATCACGTATCAACAGCATGGCTACTCCATTGGGAACTTTTTTAGAGAGTCAGGCCTAAAATTAGTCATGTGTTATCTAAGTCTCGGTTTTGTTGGTTTAGTTTGTATTTAATTTTAATTTCCATATTTTTAAAATAATAAAGAGAATTTTGAAAATAATAAAATGTTTTAAATATGTCCATCTTCATATGCATGCATATTATTATTTGTTCTCTGGTTATTTTGTTGTGTATATTTATATGTTTGCTTGACTGATGCTTTACACTGTTTGATTTTAGTGGGGTATTTAGAATAAGGGGTGTAGAATAGGTGGTGACAGGTTTGTTTTGTTCCTCTGCACACACTATATTTGCATTTGCATAACATGAACTCTCTACCCGGGTTCCGTCCTTTTAAGTGGGAGTAAAGTAACTACGCCTTCGTGATGATCCTCCGTATGGGCTAGTGAAACACTTCCGGAGTATAAAGTACCTAATGCCTTCGTGATAATCCTCCGTACGGGCATAGGAAAATAAACTCTAACGAATTGAACCCGCTTTTATCGGGGTGCCTTACTAGCCTTCGCAGGCGACAGTGAGAAACAATTCGGGGCCTTAGAACCGATTCACCTTCATATAGTGAACCTAGACAAAGCCATGCCAGATTTCTGTTAGATACCCGAATTTTCAGAACACATGGAGGAACATTTCCAACCTTTTACCATCTTTCTATATGTTAGATTTTACAAATTGGGTGATGATGTTTGGGTGATGATGAACGAACATCATATCGCTCGTAATAAATTTATCTTTTTGTCCCAAAGGCGCCGTAATGCCGAAGCTCTGTTAAAATTTTTGGGACATTTTTTTAAGCATGTTGTTATTTATGTTATATTTTTGAATTCGTTTCTTTACTAATCTATTTCTTTATGTTTTCTTTTCTTTGACATGCATCATAGACATCATCATACACTTGGAGTTTATTGGCCTCGGGATAGTCATCAACCCAAAGGACTTTCATGGAGTGTCCGATTATTTCAGTGATAGAAGATCATGCAGTAGTCATGGCACGGTCGGAAAAAGATCAGAGGGAGGATGGTGATTGCCTGAAGAATTATATATCAGTATTGCTGGAAAGGGTCAAAGTGGATTCTAGATAGAATAAGCTCCGAGGGTTAGCCGACATTTGGAATCAATGGAATGTATCAGAGAAAGAAGCCTTCACTCAGAAATATGGAGATATACCACTCTTAATTTCGATTTAGGTCAATAGTGGGTTGATTTAGGCTATGGTATAGTTTTGGAATCCTGCTTATAGATGTTTTACTTTTAACAAGGAGGATATGACCCCATTGATTGAAGAATACTCAACACTATTACGTATTGAATGTCCTAATCCTGATCAAGTATATTTGAAGGAAGTGAAACCTTCAGGTTTTAAGAGGAAAGTGGCTAAGATCACATGAATGGATACAACATGGGTTGAGAGTTGATGCATCCAAAAGAGTGTATCTTATTTAACCTTGCACTAAAAAGATCAATTGTAAGTATAGTAGTTAGCAAGGGTCGAGTCCTCAGGGATTGGGTTTTAGTTTATAAGTTGATAGTTTAAAACTTAAATTCAAGAACAATAAAAGAAAAGGGGTTTTTGAAGCCAGATTTAAACTAAAGTAAATAATAAGAATAAGATGCAAGGCGGTATAACCAGCCAATAAAAATATATATACTAAGCAAGACGGTATAACCAGCCAATAAAAATATATATACTAAATTAGGCGGTATAACCAGCCAATAAAAATAAAACAAAATTAATATACAAATTAGGCGGTATAACCAGCCAATAAAAATAAATATACTTTTAAAAATAAGCAAACTAGAAAAGTAAGAAAACAAGTAAGAAGAATCAAAAATGAAAAATATGGTTAAGGTTTCATTCTCCACCACTAGACATCATTAAGAATCAATTTCAGATCTATCAATATCAACCAACTATCAAAGTTAACAACCGTAGATAACAACAAGCTCTGTTATCCCAATCTTTCCTTAGTTTGTCGTTAAATAGAACAAGCTCTCTATTTAATCTCTAACCATCAAACAACCTAGAATAAGCTCTCTAGATTCAATTTAATGGCAGCTTTATGATGAGAAAGATAGGTTGATCTAAGCAACAAACACATAAGCTCGGATTGTTCAACTTAGGTTATGTTCCACTTTGCAATTATTGAAAACTTGACCATAATCATTAATCACAAATTGCCACTTATGAATAGGAAATCAAGATAATTACACGGATCAAGACTCCTAAACTAGCAATAGATAATTATCAAGATCTATCTAGTTGTACACCTAAACAAATCAAGACAACATCATGAACAATTATTGTAGAAGAACATAAGCAACTTTGATAGAAAATTAATGATAGATAGAATCTGAAAATCAATCACAAAACATGTCTAGGGCTTTGAAATCACCCTTAACCAAATAGAAGTTTAGCCTAGCATAGGCATTATAAACATAAAATTAAATAGAATCTAAGAAGAAAATAAAAGAAAGAAAGAAGAAGAAGAAGAATATTAATTATCCAACCTCTTGCTCTTTCTAAAGAAAAAGAAAACTAGAGAAAAGAAAGAAGAAGAAAACTTAGAGAATTTTGTTAAAATGGCTAATATCCTACCAATCTCCAATATGATCCTCTACAATCATCCAAGGCCCTCTATTTATACACATTTTGGAGGGCTAAATGACAAGAGACAAGCTTTACAAATTTCAAAGGTAGGTATAATAGGTGGGTGAATTTTTCTAACAATTTTCGTCATATTGTATGACAATTTTGATCAGCCAACTTGATGGTCGATTTCGTCAATGTTGGAGGCCTGATCTGATCACATGGTCTTCTAGAAAAAGGCTCCCCTATCCGTTATGGATCCATAGCCGTTGGAATCAGCTCATTTGCTGATGTGGATAAGCAGATATGGGCAAAATACGAAAACAGGTCAGCACAGACGTCATTGCACATCAGCCAACTTGATGGTCGATTTCGTCAATATTAGAGGCCTGATCTGATCATATGGTCTTCTAGACAAAGGTTCCCGTATCAGTTACGGATCCATAGCCATTGGAATCAGCTCTTTTACTGATGTGGATAAGCAGATATGGGCAAAATACGAAAACAGGTCAGCACAGACGTCATTGCACATCAGCCAACTTGATGGTCGATTTCGCTAGGGAAAACGACTCCGTTTCAAGAAGTGTAAAACATGAAAAAGATAGATATGCCTCTTAGCTTTGCACGGCTACAAATTTCAGCCTTATTGCTTCAGTGAAACTCCAGATATAGCTGATATGGCAAAAGGTGTCGGAACTGGAACTGAACTGGATTTGCCCTTAATTCTAGTAATCTGAAATCACTCAAAGAAACTTGTGAAAAACACCAAATTACATAAAAATATAAAAGATCATAAACACAA
This sequence comes from Fremontodendron californicum, assembly GCA_030761205.1. Taxonomy (NCBI): domain Eukaryota; kingdom Viridiplantae; phylum Streptophyta; class Magnoliopsida; order Malvales; family Malvaceae; genus Fremontodendron; species Fremontodendron californicum. The sequence goes on along the minus strand of JAULJL010000020.1, from coordinate 14,596,658 downwards.
TTAGACTAAACAATAATAACTCGTATTTGACACAAAACAATAATAAAACATAACTAAAAACTATATAATTATACGAGTTATCACACCCCCACACTTAGATTGTTGCTAGTCCCTAGCAACGACTCAATAAAAATAAAATAAGAAAATCTAATCTAATCCATTTTCGTAGGAAATCACGGTGGCACTTAGCATGTGACACAAGCCTTTAAACCCCTAGGTGTCCCTAGTGGACGAGTTTAGTCTCGTGAGGGTTTACTAGAACGATACCCACAAACATTGAAAAACTAAAATATAAATAAACTACATATACTAAAAATATTTACTCCTAATCCTTTCAATACAAATTAGAGACAATCTTTGAACAAGTCTTATAGACTAATCAATAGCTTAAAGAATTTCACAAAAAATCAAGCTTGAATGTAAATTGTTTGAGTTAAGCCAATATTAACATAACATATCTCAATCAAAATAGTGCATGTTCAAATTTAATCTCAACTTCTCACATGGGATACCCTCATGATTTTCACTCTTTAAAGTAGTGGTGAAGTGTTTACACTCAATCAATCACATGAAAACAGTTCTACCATATTCTTGCTTGTCCACCTATTCTCCACTATTTAGATCATACAACTTCATGAATCAAGAGGTCTTTAATGAAGGTTGTAATGGGGCCAAGGGGTTTGTAACGTGGTTGAAGAACAAAAGGATAAAGATATCACAAAGGTTCCAAAGAGTTCATAGAGTTTAGAGACATAATAAGATCATACAAATAAAACTTCTCAAAACTCTTATAAAGCACATAATAACATAGGCTAAATATTCATGTTGAGCCTTTGCATCATTCTAACCAACTTTGTAACATTTTTTTTTTTTTACTTTAACTAGAAGTTCAAGAGAAGATTTTTTTTTTATTTTATATGGGAATGTATTTGACAATGATCCATTTCTTTTTCTCTTGACTTTTTCTTTTCTTTTCTTCCCCCACACTTATCTTTTGTTTCCAACCCAAATTTTTAAGTAAAAATATCCCTTGTTTTTTTTTTTTTTTGCAATATGTCTCAAAATATATAATCCATCTTTAGAACAAGGGTTATATTTAGGCTAGGTGTAAGTTGTGGTTGCCAAATAAATAGCTTATTCAATGTAGGCTCAAATTGGCTCACTAGGGGTGTGTTCTCTTGGAACATCAATAAGGGATGGCTGTTTGGCCCTAGTTAAAAAGTCCTAATGCCTCTATCATATTCATGTTGTTACATGCATCAATATAGTCTCAAATGGTTTAAAGCAAGTTCTAGAGAATCATGTAATCATAAGAGCACTCAAGAAAGAAATTAGATTGATTTGTATAATGCATCAATCATTATAGGCTCAAAAACTCACAAGGATGATTATACAAGTCAGATTAAGTCTAAACATGCTTCTTTCTCAATCAACATATCATATTAACATTGGCTCATAAAAAAAAAATTGACATCAAGCTCAATTCTCATGAAAATCTTCTCACTAATAAATCTGTTTTAGACTTATGCAATTCATATCTCATCATTGTATTAAAAAGGAACTAAAACTCAAAAAAAAAAAAATAATAATAATAATAATAATAAAGACTAAAAAAAAAATAATAGACAAAATAAAAGAAATCCTAAATCATTCCCCCCACACTTAATTCTTACATTGTCCTCAATGTAAGTCTATTAACCCAAATGAAAGAATTATGTGTAAGAGAAAAGAACTAATAACATAAGAATAGGAACAGCTAAGACTCAAAACAAAACAAACTCATGCAACCTAAATAATCTTAAAATACTAAACAAAAATTAACAAGTAAACATAAAAAGATTAAAATCAAACTGACAAGGTGTGTCTCAAGTCTCCCTTACTCAGACCTTGTTCAGAATGAATACTTCTAAATGGCTTAAAACACAACAAATTTTTTTTTTTTTTTTTTTTAAATTAGCAAAATATGTCCCTTACCCCCTACTAAAATATGACATTGTCCCCAATGTCAAATTTTAAAGGTAGAATTTAGGAGATATTACCTGCAGAGGTTGCTAACCACTTACTATAACTGAGACACAACAAGCAAAATGTTAGATAATGTCACAAAGACAAAGTGCAATCCACTCCTTGCTCGTCCATATCTCTTTTTCTTTTTCCGAGCGTTTGCGAAACAACCGTAGCAGATAAACACTCATAAGCTTGGAGCTTTTTGAGTAAATCTTCAATGGTTGTAGCAGAAATTATGGTTCTCCTTGCCTCTGAAAACATGAATCCATTTTCCACAGCATTATCTAAATATGAAAGCAAATTACTAAAATAACCATTAATATTAAGCAAACCAATGGGTTTCTTATTTGTGACCAAAGATGACCAAGAAGCCACGCAAGCTATTTCTTCCAATGTACCCAAACCTCCTGGTAAAGCAATGAATGCATCGGCAGAATGGTACATGATTGTTATCCGTTCAGGGACACTCCAGACTTGTATTTCCTTACCCACGGTAGGTCCACAAAAACTTGTGAATAGTTTTGGCACGATTCCTAGAACTGGACTTCCTCCGGCGTGTGCTGCTGTAGCGACTGCTCCCATTAAACCCGTACTACCGCCTCCATAAATCAAGTGGATCTTTTGTTGGGCAAGTATTACTCCAACTCTTATGGCTTCATCAGCGAATATGTTATTTTTCCCTGGATAAGCACCTCCAAAGACACAAATTTTTTTAATGCGCTGGGATGAAGTACTTTCCATTTTTTTTTTTTCGAGTGCATCTTCCTCTGGTTTTACGTCCAGAAACGGCTTAAACGCCTTCTATGAGTCGAGGATATGCTTCCCATCCAGTTTTCTTACAAGCTGGCAAACAGGGTCTTTTAACATCAGATTCCCAAGATGTTGCCATTCCCTTTGGAATTGCGGCCATAAATCAAGAATTTCTCTTTGTACGTCTCCACTAGGATGCGTCTCAAGAGAAAGTTGGATATTACCCAAATTCTCCTTACTCAGTCCATCCTTAATGAATTCAATTTTATCATCTCGATTAGAGGACGGAATCCCAATAGAACGACATTTACCGTTACACGTCCATCGTGCACATTTGTGGCAATTTGAACTCATGCGCTTTGCTCGTCGCTTCTTTGCAAAAGTGCTTCTACCTGTACCTGGTAAATGCAAAACAGGAAGATATTCATCTTCACGTACCTTGGCTTCAATTATCCAACGTATGTCGTCAGGAATCCCTTTGTGCATAAGCATTCTTAATCTCTCAAGTCGAACTTGGTAAAGCTTCAGTAAAATATTTCGAGGAAAAGGAGGAAATCGTTTCTGCAATCTTGTGAGAATATCATCCATCCTGAAAAAAAAAATGAAAAAAAATTGAAAGAGAAATTGGAAGAGAAATTTATATACAATATCAGTTTTGTGGGTAGCTGATGGAACCGATTTAAATAATCACGGAGTACCGTTATCCGCCATTTAACCGGGGTTAAAAAAAATAAATTAAAAATTATATTTACATCTTCTAAGAGAAAAGAACTATTAAACAAAAGAAAAGAAAAACAATAAAAGATAGAATGATGGAGAGTAAGGAATATGCAAATTTGATATAATAGATGCTCTCCATCCTTTTGGGTTGCCTCCCAAGAAGCGCTTGGTTTATTGTCCTCAGCCTAACTTAGACCCATGCCATTATTATTCAACATACTTTGGCTCAAAAAGTGGAAACTCCTCCACATCTTGTATTGGAAAGTTCTCATAGTAAGGCTTCAATCTATGACCATTCACTTTGAATGCCTTATCTGTTTTTGGGCTTTGGATTTCAACTGCACCATGAGTAAATACATTAGTAATAACAAAAGGTCCAACCCAACGAGAACGTAACTTACCTGGATATAACTTAAGGCGTGAATGGAAGAGAAGAACTTTTTGTCCAACAACAAATTCTTTTCTTGATATCATCTTGTCATGGAATGCCTTAGTCTTTTCCTTGTAAATCCTAGAATTCTGATAGGCATCATTCCTTATCTCCTCTAATTCTTGTAGGTCAAGTTTTCTTTTCTTTCCTATCTCATCCATCTCCATGTTGCATTGTTTGATAGCCCAATATGATTTATGTTCCAATTCAACCGGAAGATGACAAGGCTTACCATAAACAAGTCGATAAGGAGACATACCAATGGGTGTCTTATATGCTGTCCTATAAGCCCAAAGTGCATCATCAAGTCGTGAACTCCAATCCTTCCTATTTGGATTAACTGTCTTTTCAAGGATGGACTTAACTTCTCGGTTTGACACTTCAGCTTGCCCACTAGTTTGAGGATGATATGAGGTGGAGACCTTGTGTGTGATGTTATACTTCCTCAAAAGTGCTTCCATAGTCCTATTGCAAAAGTGAGTACCTCTATCGCTGATTATGGCCTTTGGCGTTCCAAACCTAGCCAAGATGTTAGTCTTGACAAAATCTGAAACAACTTTAGAGTCATTAGTCCTAGTGGATTTTGCTTCCACCCACTTTGAAACATAATCAACGGCAAGTAAAATATAAAGATTACCAAAAGAAGGAGGAAAAGGTCCCATGAAATCCATGCCCCATACATCAAAAATTTCAACAATAAGTATTGGAGTTTGAGGCATTTGATTTCTAGCACCTAAGTTACCAGTTCTTTGGCAACGATCACATGACTTGCAAAAGAGGTATGCATCTTTGAATATGGTAGGCCAATAAAATCCAGAATCAAGAACTTTCATGGCTGTTCTTTTGGATCCAAAGTGTCCTCCACATGCATAAGAGTGACAAAAGGTGAGAATAGATTGAAATTCAGTTTCGAGTACACACCTTCTTATAATCTGATCGGAGCAATGCTTCGAAAGGTAAGGATCATCCCATATGTAGTATTTGGCATCACTCTTGATCTTATTTCTTTGAGCTTGTGTCAACTCTTGTGGCAACTTCTTGGTAACTAAGTAATTAACAATATCAGCATACCAAGGAGTTGTTGTACTTATAAAAAGAAGTTGCTCATCCGGAAAGTTCTCATTCAAGGGTAGTGCATCCTCTTCATGAACTAAACGGCTAAGATGGTCCGCAACCAGGTTGTCACTACCTCTCTTATCTTTTATCTCCAAATCAAACTCTTGTAAGAGAAGTATCCATCTAATCAACCTTGGTTTGGCCTCATTTTTAGTGAGTAAGTACTTAAGGGCTGCATGGTCAGAATATACAATTACTTTAGTACCAATTAAATAAGATCGAAATTTTTCTAAAGCAAATACAACAGCCAAAAGTTCTTTTTCAGTAGTGGAATAGTTCAATTGAGCATCATTAAGAGTTCGGGAGGCATAATAAATGGCATGTGAGGCTTTGCCAACCCGTTGGCCCAAAACAGCTCCAATGGCATAGTCACTAGCATCACACATGATTTCAAAAGGTACATTCCAATCTGGTGGTTGGATGATAGGAGCTGATGTCAAGAGTCCCTTCAATGTTTCAAACGCCTCTTTGCATTTATCATCAAAGTGGAAAACCACATCTTTTTGTAGTAGCTTGCAAAGAGGTAATGTGATCTTTGAGAAGTCTTTGATAAATCTCCTATAGAAACCTGCATGTCCAAGAAAAGAACGAACCTCTCTCACATTTGTGGGAGGTGGTAAAGAATGCATAATATCTATTTTAGACTTATCAACCTCTATCCCTCTAGAAGAAATAACATGGCCCAAAACTATTCCTTGTTCTACCATAAAGTGACATTTTTCCCAATTCAAAACAAGGTTAGTTTCCATGCATCTTTCAAGTACAAGTGTAAGGTTCTCTAGACATCTATCAAAAGAATCACCATAGACACTAAAATCATCCATAAACACTTCTATGATATTCTCTACATAATCTGAAAATATGCTAACCATACACCTTTGGAATGTAGCTGGTGCATTACAAAGACCAAATGGCATACGCCGGTATGCAAAAGTACCAAATGGACATGTGAATGTTGTTTTCTCTTGGTCCTCCGGAGCAATGGCTATCTGATTATAACCTGAAAAACCATCAAGAAAACAATAATGAGAATGGCCAGCTAACCTTTCAAGCATTTGATCAATAAAAGGTAAAGGAAAGTGGTCTTTGCGAGTTGTGGAATTAAGTTTACGATAATCAATACAAACTCGCCATCCTGTTTGAATCCTAGTAGGAACAAGTTCATTCTCATTATTTGTTACCACCGTTACACCTGATTTCTTTGGAACCACTTGGACTGGGCTCACCCATTTGCTATCCGAGATAGGATAGATCACTCCAACATCTAGGAGCTTCAGTATCTCCTTTTTCACAACCTCCATCATAGGAGGGTTCAATCTTCTTTGTGCTTCTCTTGTTGGTTTAGACCCTTCCTCTAACAAAATCCGGTGCATGCACATGGATGGGCTTATTCCCTTGATATCGGCAATTGTCCAACCAATTGCTGTTTTATGCTCTCTAAGCACCCGGATAAGTCGCTCTTCTTGCAAAGGTGTGAGCTCTTTGGCAATGATGACAGGTAGTGTGTCATTTTCCCCTAAGAACAAATATTTCAAGTGGTTCGGTAGTGGTTTCAATTCTAAAGTTGGTGCCTGCAAAATGGAAGGTAGAAGTTTCTCATTAGATAAAGGCAAATCAATAAATGAAACATCAAACCTTGCATCTTTAGGTTGCAGCGAGTGTAAAGATTCTAGTGCCCCTTCCACATGGTCACTCAAGGCTAGTTTAGCATTCCCCATTCCGAGATGGTTGCTAAGGACTATTTCCACACTATCTTCACCATCTAGCTCATAAGCTTGCTGCACTAGTGAGTCAATTATATCAATATTAAAAACAGAATGCACATCACTAGGATATCTCATGGCCTCAAAAATGTTAAAGCGAATTATTTCACCATCAAATTCCATAGTTAAAGTGCCATCATGTACATCTATTTTAGTTCTTGCTGTTTTCAAGAATGGTCTCCCTAATAGAATAGGTGTGGGATTAGAAGACATCTCATCTTCCATCTCAATAACATAAAAGTCAGCGGGAAAAACCAATTCATTAACCTGTACAAGAACGTCTTCTACAACTCCTCTTGGATAAGTGTTAGAACGGTCAGCAAGTTGTATTATAACACCGGTTTCCTCTAATGGTCCTAGATTCAATGAAGCATAAATTGAATATGGCATGACATTAATAGATGCCCCTAGATCTAGCATAGCACGCTCAAACCTGGTGTTGCCTATCTTACAAGGAATGGTAAACATACCTGGATCCTTGCATTTAGGTGGGAGTTTCTTTTGAAGAACAGCTGACACATTCTCCCCCACACTTACCTTTTCATTCCATTTCAACTTCCGTTTAGATGTGCACAACTCTTTTAGGAACTTGGCATATCTTGGCACTTGCTTGATAGCATCTAGTAAAGGAATGTTCACCTCTACTTTCCGGAAGGTTTCCAAAATTTCCTTCTCTTGCTCCTCCTTCTTGGACTTTGCTAACCTGCTAGGAAAAGGTGGAGGAGTTATATAAGAAGGAAAGGATGGTTTAGGAATTACCTTTTTTAGTGGCTCGTTGGGATGTGAAGAGGATGCCATGGTATTGTTCTCCCCTTGAGCACTATCATTTTGTGGTGTCTCTAGCTGTTTCCCACTTCTTAAATTTATAGCATTGGCATTCTCTCTTGGATTCACTATGGTTTGGGAAGGTAATTTCCCAGAATCCCTTGCTTGCATTTGACTCATGGTTGTTGCCAATTGCCCTATTTGAGTCTCCAAATTTCGAATACTTGTCTTTGTTTCCTGTTGAAATTGAATTGTATTAGTAGAAAGAGCTTTAACAAGATCTTCAAGAGAAGTACCTGAATTTTGGGTGGGTGGTAGTTGTTGTCGGGTTTGGTATGGTTGTTGCACTCTTTCCTGAAAACCCGGTGGCCTGTGGTCAAATGGTGGAGGAATAGTTTGTGATTGGTTCCCTCCATAATTGAAGTTTGGATGATCCCTCCATCCTGGATTGTATGTGTTTGAGTAGGGATCATATTTCCTTGATTGGTTCTGAAATCCACCCATGGCATTCACATGTTCATTGGTATCCTCTTGAAGTGTTGGACACATATCAGTTTGGTGCCCTATGTTTGAACATATGCCACAAGCCTTTATTTGTTGTATTTTACCTACAGCCAATTGTTGAACAAGAGAAGTCAGTTTATCAAATTTTTGTTCAAGGGATGATATACTTACCTCATTAACTCTCTTGGATTGTGGTGGTGGATCTTGTCTCATTGAGAACTGTTGAGAATTGGCTGCCATGTTGGAGATTAATGTTCTAGCAGCCCTGGGAGTCTTATCAACTAGAGCTCCCCCACTAGCGGCATCTATCATACTTCTCTCCATGGGCATGAGACCTTCATAGAAGTATTGGATGAGAAGTTGTTCACTTATTTGATGGTGTGGACATGATGCACAAAGTTTCTTGAACCTCTCCCAATATTCATATAAGGACTCTCCGTTGTATTGCCGAATCCCACATATCTCTTTCCTAATGTTGGCAGCCTTAGATGCTGGGAAATACCTTTCCAAGAATGCTTTCTTCAAATTATTCCATGTAGTGATGGTCCCGGATGGTAGATAGTAGAGCCATTCCTTTGCTGAATCAGCTAGAGAGAATGGGAAGGCTCTCAACTTAACTTGCTCTTCCGTGACCCCTGTTGGTCTCATGCTTGAGCAAACTACATGGAATTCCTTGAGGTGCTTATTTGGATCCTCTCCTGCAAAACCATGAAAAGTTGGGAGAAGATGAATCAAACCAGATTTTAATTCAAAAGCTACCTCAAGATTAGCATATTCAATGCATAATGGTTGTTGACCCAAGTCCGGAGCGGCTAGCTCCTTGAGAGTTCGGTTGTCAGCTGCTGCCATCTCTCCTTGCTCCTCTTGGATGTTTTGGATCAACTCCTCGATTGGTTGTTGGTGAGAAGTTATAAATTCCCGAATTTTCCTAAGTCGTAAGTCTTCTTCGGGAGCTTAGATCATTCACTAATAAAAAAAAATAAGAAAGTAAATAATTAGAACAGAAAATAAGAATAAACCAATAAACTAATAAACTAAAGAAAGCAATCCCCGGCAACGGCGCCAAAAATTTGATGCACCCAAAAGAGTGTATCTTATTTAACCTTGCACTAAAAAGATCAATTGTAAGTATAGTAGTTAGCAAGGGTCGAGTCCTCAGGGATTGGGTTTTAGTTTATAAGTTGATAGTTTAAAACTTAAATTCAAGAACAATAAAAGAAAAGGGGTTTTTGAAGCCAGATTTAAACTAAAGTAAATAATAAGAATAAGATGCAAGGCGGTATAACCAGCCAATAAAAATATATATACTAAGCAAGGCGGTATAACCAGCCAATAAAAATATATATACTAAATTAGGCGGTATAACCAGCCAATAAAAATAAAACAAAATTAATATACAAATTAGGCGGTATAACCAGCCAATAAAAATAAATATACTTTTAAAAATAAGCAAACTAGAAAAGTAAGAAAACAAGTAAGAAGAATCAAAAATGAAAAATATGGTTAAGGTTTCATTCTCCACCACTAGACATCATTAAGAATCAATTTCAGATCTATCAATATCAACCAACTATCAAAGTTAACAACAATAGATAACAACAAGCTCTGTTATCCCAATCTTTCCTTAGTTTGTCGTTAAATAGAACAAGCTCTCTATTTAATCTCTAACCATCAAACAACCTAGAATAAGCTCTCTAGATTCAATTTAATGGCAGCTTTATGATGAGAAAGATAGGTTGATCTAAGCAACAAACACATAAGCTCGGATTGTTCAACTTAGGTTATGTTCCACTTTGCAATTATTGAAAACTTGACCATAATCATTAATCACAAATTGCCACTTATGAATAGGAAATCAAGATAATTACACGGATCAAGACTCCTAAACTAGCAATAGATAATTATCAAGATCTATCTAGTTGTACACCTAAACAAATCAAGACAACATCATGAACAATTCTTGTAGAAGAACATAAGCAACTTTGATATAAAATTAATGATAGATAGAATCTGAAAATCAATCACAAAACATGTCTAGGGCTTTGAAATCACCCTTAACCAAATAGAAGTTTAGCCTAGCATAGGCATTATAAACATAAAATTAAATAGAATCTAAGAAGAAAATAAAAGAAAGAAAGAAGAAGAAGAAGAATATTAATTATCCAACCTCTTGCTCTTTCTAAAGAAAAAGAAAACTAGAGAAAAGAAAGAAGAAGAAAACTTAGAGAATTTTGTTAAAATGGCTAATATCCTACCAATCTCCAATATGATCCTCTACAATCATCCAAGGCCCTCTATTTATACACATTTTGGAGGGCTAAATGACAAGAGACAAGCTTTACAAATTTCAAAGGTAGGTATAATAGGTGGGTGAATTTTTCTAACAATTTTCGTCATATTGTATGACAATTTTGATCAGCCAACTTGATGGTCGATTTCGTCAATGTTGGAGGCCTGATCTGATCACATGGTCTTCTAGAAAAAGGCTCCCCTATCAGTTATGGATCCATATCCGTTGGAATCAGCTCATTTGCTGATGTGGATAAGCAGATATGGGCAAAATACGAAAACAGGTCAGCACAGACGTCATTGCACATCAGCCAACTTGATGGTCGATTTCGTCAATATTAGAGGCCTGATCTGATCATATGGTCTTCTATACAAAGGTTCCCGTATCAGTTACGGATCCATAGCCATTGGAATCAGCTCATTTGCTGATGTGGATAAGCAGATATGGGCAAAATACGAAAACAGGTCAGCACAGACGTCATTGCACATCAGCCAACTTGATGGTCGATTTCGCTAGGGAAAACGACTCCGTTTCAAGAAGTGTAAAACATGAAAAAGATAGATATGCCTCTTAGCTTTGCACGGCTACAAATTTCAGCCTTATTTCTTCAGTGAAACTCCAGATATAGCTGATATGGCAAAAGGTGTCGGAACTGGAACTGAACTGGATTTGCCCTTAATTCTAGTAATCTGAAATCACTCAAAGAAACTTGTGAAAAACACCAAATTACATAAAAATATAAAAGATCATAAACACAATTAGACTAAACAATAATAACTCGTATTTGACACAAAACAATAATAAAACATAACTAAAAACTATATAATTATACAAGTTATCAAGAGTCATGTGGATACAAAGCAGAAAAATGGATGCATTCCGTGGGAAACTCTCCGACAGCTGATATTGGGTTATTGCGACAAAGAAAAAGCCATGGACATCTTCGCTCTAGCCATCTACGGATTAATCATATTCCTGAAGATATTGGGTCATATGGATATAGCTGTGTTTGATTTCTTTGAAAAGTTGGAACAAAAGATCAACCCATCTCCGGCCATCATAGCCGAAACTATCCGATCTTTGAATTTTTGTAAAAGGGCAGGACAAGGGAGAATCAAGGGGTGTGTACAACTCCTTTATATTTGGATTCAAAGTCACTTTTGGAAGATAGAAAAGGTTTCCTTCAAACCGTACATGAAGTCTTTAGTTTCGATTAGGGAATTCCTTCAAAATAATTAGCCTGAAGACGGGGATGAAGAGAAATGGGTCAACATGTTCCGGAATCTAAAAAAGGAGATGGTGACTTGGAGAGCTCCATGGATGGTTCCTATACCGATTATGTACAAATGTGGGACAACTCAGGAGTTCCACTACTCGAAATTTGGGGGTCTGTGAGTTATGCGCCTTTGTTGGTGCAAAGACAGGTTAAGTCTCGGCAATTCATACCCATGACTCATAATCTAGGATCATCAGAGTTCACTTATGGAGAAGACAGATATTTTGGAAACGTGCGGGCAGTGATTGAAGCATGGAAGAAAACTCACCGGATCATCAGAGTGGGAACATGAAGTCAAAAACCTCAAAAAGAAGAATAACTACTGGAAAGAGAGAGTGAAGCATGAGGAAGCTCGAGCCAATCAACTGGAGAAGCAAGTTAAAGAAAGCTTACACGGTGATGCTTCTGCTGACACGTCAAGGGACCGTGAACAAGTAGGGGTCAGATTGAAGAGCAGGGCAATCAAAATGAGACTGTGAAAGAAAGTCCAAGATCCAAGGAAGTCACTATAGGACTAATTTTGTAATAGCACTTTGAAAGGCGAATTACGGACTTATCTTAGACAGTGATCCTTTTATTCTATATGTGATGTATTTAGTTCCAGGAAATCAATGAAAGACCGTTCGGTTGAAATTATCCCGGGGCCAATACATTCAAATGCATTCATATTTTATATGTTTTGTTTGTTCATTTGTACATTTATTTATAATCATTCATTTTTTAAAGTCGTTTATGTTCATACACTTAACCACTTATTTATTCCTTTTACTTGTTCATTCATTCAAGCACTTATTTGTTCATTTCACTTGTTCATTCATTTATTCTTTCGTATTATACGTAGTCATGTAATTATTCATTTTATTTGATTGATTCATTCACATTTAGTCATTCATTCATTCATTTTTTATAAAACATAAAAAAGATATGTCAATAATTTCATATTCATGGTTTTCAAAACTAAAGGTACAATTGGTCGCACTAAAAAAGAATCGCATTTTCGACACCTTTACAATACTCGATCTCAAGCCAGAGCTATGGAAAACGATCAGCTTGCTAGAATTGAAAGAATGGAAAGAACTCAAAGGGAACTGCAGGAAAAGTTAGCCAAATCTCAGGAGGAGTCTCGAGAATAGATGACTAAACTCATGGAAATGATGAGTTCCATGATGAAGCAAAAAGGGCCGGGAGAGAATTCAGTCACTGGGAAAAGGGTGGTAGTTAAAGAGGATCAACCTGAAAACACACAGCAAAAGGGCCAAGAGGTGCCAATTGGGGTAGCCTCCTATGTTTACATCCAGCCAGCTGCAGACACACAGAACTATGTTCCCGGAAAGGGTAATATGGGATCTGACCCAAATGATGTTAACGGTCCAGACTTTGAGGAACTAGCTGAAAAGGAAAAAGCAAAGATGATTGAGCTGAAGAGGGTCGAAATGGCATAATCACAAAAAAAATATCAACTACTAGAGGAGAGGCTGAGGGTCGTTGAAGGGGCGGAGTTATTTGGCAGTCTGGATGCCAAAGAGATGAGCTTAATACACGATCTAGTAATTCCCCCAAAGTTCAAAGTACCAGACTTTGAAAAATATAATAGGACTACCAACCCATCAGCACATCTGACCATGTACTGTAGAAGGATGACGGGGCATGATGATAATGAGAAACTGCTTATCCATTGTTTCTAAGATAGCTTGACAGGGTCAGCAACCCGATGGTACAATCAACTGAGTCGCACCAAGATTCGTTCGTGGACAGATTTGGCCAGGGCTTTCATGGATTATTATAAGCATGTGTCTGACATGGTACCTGATAGGCTATCACTACAGAACATGGAAAAAAGGACCAATGAGAGTTTCAAAGAATATTCGCAAAAGTGGAGGGATCTGGCCACAGAAGTGTAACCCCCTTTAACTAGTAAAGAAACTATAGTGCTTTTCATCAACACTTTGAAAGCACCATATTATGATAAATTGGTGGGGAGTGCCACCAAGGACTTTGCAGACATGGTGATATCTGGGGAAATGATAGAGTCGGCCATTAAGAATGGGAAAATGGAAGGGGGTGAGCCTTCTATTCCGAAAAAGGTATTCCCTACCAGGAAGGAAGAGAAGACCCATACAGTTAGTATCAACCAATACCCATATGTACCTCCTACACCACATACACCACTAAGGCCCTATACTCCTACCACTTCTTATGCACCTCCTACGCCCTACACACCTTACCCGGGGTATAGTCCTTATTACCCCAATGTGAACCACTTTACCCAATATCCCTTCCCTTATATCAGTATACCACAACAGCCGTTTCCAACTGGCATATCCCCATAAATAAACCTTCCCCGAAACACTGTCCCAAACACTCAAGGAGCCGGACGCAATGACCAACGTTCACCAAGGAACCCAATTTGATTCGATTCCTACCACCTATGGTGAGCTATATCCTAAACTGTTGCAGGGTCAACTTGTTGCACCCATATACCTCAAACCTCTAACACCGCCATATCCAAGGTGGTACAATGCAAACACTAACTGTGCGTCCACACAAGAATTCAAGGACATTCAACTAAAGATTGCCTGGTCTTTAAGAAGAAAGTCCAAAGCCTGACCAACACCAGAGTTGTGAAGTATGGGGCAAAGAATAGGCCGAATGTAGCAGGGAACCCATTGCCAAATCATGCTGAGAATCGAGTAAATGCAGTAAGGACAGGGGAAGTCAGAAGGGTAAAAAGGGACGTCTGGGAAGTCAAGACTCCAATGTTGACAGTATGGGTCGAGATGGTTAAAGCAAGAATGGTAGGAGATGCAGACAATTTAAGAATGGTCGCAAAGAAGGTGTAGAATTGGTGCCCGTTCCATAAGTGTGGAGGTCATATCATACAGGACTGCGGGGACTTTCTGGCTAAACTCCAAAAGATGATGGATGATGGGGAGGCCCAGTTTTACGAAGAGACAGAGGAGGAAATAGAGGTTATTGAGAATGCAGCTGGCTACGGGATAGGAAGACCTTTGATCATCTATTATGATGAACCAGAGGAGAAAGTTTTGCCAGTCGTTGAGGAAAGTGCGTCTATGTTAATCATTGATTTGCCTGTTTCCTTTTCGTACAAGGAAAACAAAGCTGCACCATGGAAATACGACTATAGCATGGTTATGCCGAGGTCTTCGAGTCAGCAAGATATCACAGGTGTGGGGCACTTAACACGAAGTGGAAGGTGTTATGCTCCTGAGGCTGTTGAATAGGGGTTAACAGGGAAAGATAGAGGAGCAAACAAAGGGAAAAAAGCAGTTGAACCAATCCAAATTGAGATGGATTTGTCAAAAGAAGCAGAAAGGGGATCAGCCCTAGTTAACAGAATAAAAGAGCCGGTGAGTGAGAAGAAAGCCTGCAAGTTCTTAAAATTCATAATGCACAGTGAGTATAGCATGGTTGAGCCACTGCAACGTCAACCAGCTAGAATTTCAATCTTATCTTTGCTTTTGAACTCGTAGCCACACAGAAATGCCTTGTTGAGGTGTTGAATCAAGCATATGTGGCTAACAACATATCGATAGAAAAATTAGACAGGCTAGTGGGAAACATCGCGACAGACGACCATATATATTTCAGTTATAAGGAAATACCATCCAATGGTATTGGGTCAACAAAGGCTCTTCACATAACAACCACTTGTAAGGGGCACATATTACCAAGGGTCCTTTTGGATAATGGTTCTTTATTAAATGTGATGCCCTTGGCAACCCTATCCAAATTGCCAGTGGATATTTCTTATATGCTGCCAAGTTGCACGGTGGTCAGAGCCTTCGATGGTACCAGGAGAGATGTGATGGGAACTATTGAGGTTCCTCTGGAGATAGGCCCATGCACGTATATAGTGAACTTTCAGGTCATGGATATTAATCCGTCCTATAATTGCCTGTTGGGAAGGCCGTGGATACATTCAGCAGGGGCTGTACCTTCATCCCTCCACCAAAACCTAAAATTTGTGATAGAGGGGCGTTTGGTCACTGTATTAGGAGAAGAGGACATAATAGCGTCTGCATCTACTGAATCTCCTTATGTTGAACCCAATGAAGATGCCGTAGAATGTTCCTTTCGGTCTTTGGAATTCATAAATGCAGTTTTCGTCGCTGAAGGATAAAAAATTCCAAAATTGAGGCTGTCCAAGAACATAAGGCTGGGGTAAGAACTACCATGGGAAAAGGCTGCAGGGCTAGAAAAGGTCTCGAAAAATATCTTCAGGGGATGGCCCGAGCAATGGAAGTAATGGGAAAGAAAGACCGGTTTGTCCTAGGGTATATTTTTAAGGCCCATGAGAAAAGGAAACAAGTTGAAAGGAACCGACAAAAAAGGATGGCCCGTCTTGCGGGTATGGATATTGAATGGGAGCCTATGACATTCCCACCTATCCTTCACAGCTTTTGTTCAGTCGGTTCTCTGTTCGGAGAAAAAAATTCTGATGATGTGCTCGTAATGATCGAGCAAGCCTTCGAGAGATTCCAGGTGAATAGGGATGAGCAGATGTATGATATGGAGATCTGCACGACTGGGGAAGAAAGAATTGAAAGTGAGAATGCTAACCGGATGGTGCGACCTTGTCCACCAGGATATAGACTAATCAATTGGAGTGCAACCGAGCTACCCATAGTTTTTAGGTCTATTCTAACGTAATGCTTTTAAAACAAATCTTAAATATCTTTGCTCGAAGATATTAAGAATTTCTTTTGTAATGGGCTTTTGTCTAAAACTTTTCATCTAATAAATACCAAACATGATGCATTTCCTTCATATTAATGTGTCCATATTCTTTTATTTATGCTATTTATTTTGCTTCCATTGTATATATGTTTTCCTATATTGTTTCTTCCCCACCTATTTACAGGTGTATGGATGCGGAATATGAGGACCTTCCTGTCAGTAATTATGAAATTGATTTTGAGAGGCCCATTTGCACGGGTGATTTTGAGGCCGACGAAGACATTGAGGATTATGGTCTACCTCCGAACTTATTAAGAAAAATAGAACAAGAAGAGAAACAAGTACTTCCTCATGAGGAGTTATTGGAATTGTTGAATTTGTGAAGTAGTGAAGAGATAAAATAGGTTAAAATTGGGACTACATTATCGTCATCAATAAAAGGTGAATTGATAGCCTTGCTCCGGGAATATGTAGATGTATTTGCATGGTCATACCAAGACATGCCGAGTTTGGATCCAGACATTGTGGTACATAAGCTCCCTTCAAGGCCAGAGTGCAAGCCAATTTAGCAAAGTTGAGAAGAATGAGGCCGGACAAGCTATTAAAGGTAAAATAAGAGGTGAAGAGGCAGTTTGATGCTGGATTCTTAGAGGTGGCGAAATATCCGGAATGGGTGGAAAACATTGTTCCAGTGCCAAAGAAGGATGGCAAGGTGCGTATATGCGTTGATTATCGAGATTGGAACAAAGCCAATCCCAAAGATAATTTCCCTTTGCCTCACATTGATAATTTGGTGGATAATACGATGAAGAGTTCCTTGTTTTCTTTCATGGACGGATTCTCGGGATATAATCAGATTAAGATGGCACCATAAGATATGGAGAAAACCATATTTGTTTCAATGTGGGGAACATTCTGCTACAAGGTAATGCCGTTTGGGTTGAAGAATGCTGGGGCAACATATCAGAGAGCCATGGTGATCTTGTTTCATGACATGATGCATAAGGGAATCGAGGTTTATGTTGATGATATGATTGCAAAGTCACAAGGAGAAGAGAAGCATATTGCGAATATTAGGAAACTCTTTGAAAGACTAAGAAAGTTTCAACTCAAGCTAAACCCGACAAAATGCACTTTTGGAGTCACTTCGGGGAAATTGTTGGGTTTTGTTGTCAGCAAAAGGGGAATTGAGATTGATCCGGATAAAGTGAAGGCCATCCAGAATTTGCCACCTCCACGTACTAAAAAAGAAGTAAGAGGTTTTCTGGGGAGATTGAATTACATTGCTCGGTTTATTTCTCAGTTAACCGATAAATGTGATCCAATATTCAAGTTACTTCAAAAACGTGATCCAGGAGAGTGGGATGAAGGGTGTCAGATTGCTTTTGAAAAGGTTAAGCATTATCTATCAGACCCACCAGTATTAATGCCACCAGCTCTGGATAAACCGATGATATTGTACTATCAGTATTTGAGAGATCCATGGGTTGTGTTTTGGGGCAGCTTGATGAGACTGGAAAGAAAGAACAAGCGGTTTACTACCTCAGCAAGAAGTTCACAGATTATGAGTTGAAATATTCGTCGGCAGAAAAACTGTGCTGTGCCATAGCTTGGACTGCTCGAAGGCTGAGACAGTACATGCTATACCACACAACGTGGTTGATCATCAAGCTAGATCCAATCAAGTACATGTTGGAAGCACCTTCTTTGTCAGGGAAGACGGCAAGATGGCAGGTTTTGTTGTCAGAATATGACATTGTATATGTGAGTCAGAAAGCTATCAAGGGCAGTGCAGTGACCGAATTTTTAGCAAGTCGGGCAGTGAAAGATTATGAGCCGTTGAACTTTTATTTCCCAGATGAAGATTTGATGTATGTTTTGCAAGCGGATGAGGTTCCCTTGAAGAAGAAGATATGGAAGATGTACTTTGATGGGGCATCTAATGCCATGGGGCACGAAATCGGTGCATTGCTCATATCCCCAGAAGAAGATTATTATCCCTTCATCGCCAGATTGGATTTTGATTGTACAAACAATACAGCTGAGTATGAGGCGTGTACTATGGGCCTTCGTGCAGCAGTGGACAGAAAAATCAAAGTTTTGGAAGTTTTCGGAGACTCAGCCTTAGTGATATACCAATTGCGCAGAGAATAGGAAAACCGAGACACAAAATTAATCAGATACCGAGAACTCATACTGAGTTTATTGGAGGAGTTTGAAGAAGTGACTTTCAATTACTTCCTTCGAGAAGAAAATCGGATGGGGGATGCTCTGGCTACTTTGTCATCAATGTTTAAAGTGAATGAAGGGGCGGAAGTTGTACCGATCAAAATGAGCATATATAAGTCTCCTGCCCACTGTTTGAGTATCGAAGAAGAAGCAGATGGTCTCCCATGGTACAACGACATCTTGTAGTACAACAAGAGTCAACAGTATCCTAATAGGCAACAGAAAATGACAAGAGAACTCTAAGAAGGCTAGCAATGGGTTTTGTTCTAGACAGTGAGATTCTCTACAAGAAAAGGAAAGATCAAGTCCTGTTGAGATGTGTCGGGTCTGCTGAAGCTCGAAGAATCATAGAGGAAGTCCATGAAGGGATATGTGGCACCCATGCTAATGGTTACATGCTTGTTAAGCAGATTATGAGGGCAGGATATTATTGGCTGACGATGGAAGGAGATTGTATCAGTTATTCTCAAAAATGTCATAAATGCCATATCTATGCAGATAAGATTCATGTGCAGCCATCGCCATTGCATGTCATGACTGCACCATGGCCGTTTTCAATGTGGGGAATAGATATGATTGGCCCTATTACCCCGAAAGCTTCAAATGGACATCATTTCATCCTGGTGGCCATAGACTATTTCACAAAGTGGGTGGAAGCTGCTTCTTATACAAATGTAACGAAGTCGGTGGTATGCAGATTTCTTAATAAGGAAATCATATACCGATATGGATTGCCAGCAAGAATTATTTCAGATAATGTCCTCAATCTGAATAATAAGATGATGAGAGAGGTATTTACTCAATTCAAGACACGCATCATAATTCGGCACCTTATATTCCGAAGATGAATGGGGCAGTAGAAGCAGCCAATAAAAATATCAAGAAGATTGTCAAGAAGATGACTAATGTGTACAAGGATTGGCATGAGATCTTGCCTTTTGCTCTTCATGCATATCACACTTTGGTTCGCACATCTACAGGGGCAACGCCGTTTTCTTTGGTATATGGTATGGAAGCAGTGTTACCCATTGAAGTTGAGATTCCTTCATTTCGGGTTTTGATGGAGGTTGGCCTAGAAGAGGCAGAATGGATTAGAGCTGGTTATGAACAGCTGAATCTCATCGAGGAGAAAAGATTGAAGGCAATTTATCACGGGCAGTTGTATCAAAAAAGGATGATTCGAGCCCATAACAAGAAGGTTCGACCCAGACAGTTTCGAGAAGGAGAGTTGGTACTGAGAAAAATTCTCCCCATAGTGAAGGATTCGTGAGGAAAATGGGCTCCAAATTGGGAAGGACCCTATGTGGTAAAAACATCTTTTTCTGGAGGAGCATTGATTCTAACTCGGATGGACGGAGATGATTTTAGACATCCCATGAATGTTGATAAACTGAAGAAGTATTATGCTTAAAAAAATGTGTGATGCTATGCACATGGGAATTCGAATGATTCCAAATGTAGAAATAGAAATTCTATATATCTATCTCCCCTGAGAATTGCTTTTCAAAGAGAATATTCATGCTTGGTGTGATAAATGGTCATCTTTCATATTCCCTTCATTAAGAAGAAATTATCCCTAGTCACCCCTTTGAGCCTTAGGAATTATTTCTTTCGTTGAACCCTGATCAAGGATCACCCTCTACACTGGAGGGCAAATACGAGGAAAAAAATCAAAATCATGGCAAAAAAGAGAGCCATTGGAAAATGTGAAATCAAAGAATGGCAAATGAAAGCCAGCAATGAAAAAAAAAGTCCAAAAAGGGGACAAATGTCTCAAGAATGAATTCTCCTCAGGAAATGATCCTTGATCTAATTACCCTTAAACACATTTTGGGTCTATTTTATCCTTTCCTTCTAAACCCGAACCTTGGCCTACATTACGTACTTTAAAAGTCCATTTTGATCAAGCATGGGTATTTACTTTGAAAGGTTTTTCCTAGAATTCATCCCATCTTTTGAATTGACATTTTTACCTTGGAAGCATTTAGGATTCTCAGATGCATGGTAGAATACAAAAAAAAAAAAAAAAAAAAAAAAGAGAGGTTTAAGCCGAAAACCTGCAAAAGTCGACTTAATACCGAATGGGGGACACTTGAGTTGAAAACCCGCAAAGGGCGGCTCAAGTACTGATTAAGGTTTGAATCAATGCTTCGTGTAAAGGGGGAGAAAGTATTTGAAAATCAGAGAAAAGCGGAACAACTCAGTCTGACGTAACTACAGAAGCCGATGGATTACCCAAGTAAATTGACCATTCAAGAGAAATTTCAGAAGATTTGAAAAAGGAGGGGTCCAAGATATTCCGCATCCGGGGCATCAACAACCTATAACTTTACATTTGTTTCTTATATCCCTGATATCCATTTTTATCATCTTAAAACATTTTGTTGCAATAAATTTTGTTACCCCTTTTATGATAATTGTTTGTTTCATACTTTCTTTCATACAATTTTGAAATTGCATTTTGTTTGTTATTATATTGAATGATGATTAGTAAACATAAAATTTTTTAATAAAAGAGAGTTTAAAAGTATTACTAAGGAATAGATCTAAATCTTAGAAAAAGTTTGGAAACCACTAATCATGATGAAAAATTCACCAAGAGAAAGAAAAAGGTGAATGTGTTGGAGACTCCGCCATGAAGTTAGAAATTTATGAATTTTAGCGAAGTTAGAAACTGGGACTGTTTGACAAATTATCTTGAGTAAAGGGTTTTTTAAGTGGGGCATCAGTGAACAATTGAAGACTCCATCATGAAGTCGGATAATCTGTGAACCTCAAAGAAACCATGGATTAGAAATCATGACACAATCATTTGACTGCATTCATCCTAAGGAAACATATAAGCATTTGCAAAGCATGTCATTCTCATCATTGCATTTAGCTAACATTGCAGGAATCAAGAAAAATTTGGCTTCCCAAATCGAACTCGTTCTGTTTCTCAAATGAGTCGAGCCTTGAGACTACCATCTAGGTATTTTCTTTTGTTTTAAGTCGAATTCATTCTATTTTATCAAATGAGTCGAGCCCCAAAACCATCGTCGAGGTATTTCCTTTTGTTTTAAATCGAATTCATTTTGTTTTATCAAATGAGTCGAGCCCCGAGACCATCGTCGAGGTATTTCCTTTTGTTTTAAATCGAATTCATTCTGTTTTATCAAATGAGTTGAGCCTTGAGACCGTCATCAAGGTATTTTAATCACGGGTAAGACTTTCGGGCACCATTTTTAAAGACCTTCGGGCACCATTTTTAAAGACCTTCGGGCACCATTTTTAAAGAACTTCGGGCATCATTTTTAAAGACCTTCGGGCACCATTTTTAAAGACCTTCGAGCACCATTTTTAAAGACCTTCGGGCACCATTTTAAAAGACCTTCGGGCACCATTTTCAAGACCTTCGGGCACCATTTTTAAAGACCTTCGGGCACCATTTTAAAGACCTTATGGCACCATTTTAAAGACCTTCAGGCACCATTTTTAAAGACCTTCTGGCACCATTTTTTAAGACCTTCGGACACCATTTTTAAAGACCTTCAGGCACCATTTTTAAAAGCCTTCCGGCACCATTTTTAAGACCTCCGGGCACCATTTTTAAGACCTTCGAGCATAATTTTTTCTTTTGCAAATCGAACTCGTTTCCTTAAGACAGGTGGAGCCTTGATTAGTCAGGGAATTCAATTTAAGGACAAAATCTTCAAATTACAGCTTTCTCAACAAAACCAAAAAAAAAAAAAATTTTGATGAAAAAATGAAAAAAATGATGAAAAAGAAGAAATTAAAAAAAAAAAATCCCTTTCCCTTTCCTTCACATGTGATTTCACTAACCGTACAAAATTAGTGTTTGTTTATCCTTTTCTGATTCCTGATTCTCAGCAATAGCCAAAGAGGGGTAGCTGTAGACACCCAATTTTGGCCGGACCCCTAAATCAGGTACATTTTCTTCCTAAATTGATGTTTCAGAATGCTAAAAGGCTTTTCTCATCCTGCAGGTGGTACTCCAAGGCTTAGTCTAAGAAAATAGACAAAAGAAGTTAAACTCAAAAAAGTCAACCCCAAAAAAGGCAACCCCAAAAAAGTCAACCCTAAAAAAGTCAACTACTAAAAAAGTCAACCTACTTTCAAAATCAAGATTTGAGGTTCAATTGAAAAGCGATGAAAGAATTTTGATAATCCGAGGTCTACATTGAAAGATATGGAGTTCAGAAGTTGGATTACGAGATTCAGTGGAAAGGAAACCCTAATTCGAGAAATTTAGAGAAAAGTGCTTAAACGATCAAATTGGTCAGAATTGAAGGTTCCAAATGAAAGATAAGCACTGACTACGGGTAATGGAGAAGCCATTTGGAAGGAAAACTGATAGAAAAGTCAATTCGAAAGAAAACCGAAAATTAGGATTTTTTGGTGGATTTCGATGAAATTTGGGAGAATTACGGAAATGGCCCGATTCGAAAGATCCAAAGCCCTTAATTGATGAGAAATGATTAAACAAGGATAGCCCAAGGCTCAGTTTGAAGAAAATCTGAAAATCGAACTTGCTTTGAGCAAAACCGGGTTTCGGATGCAAAAGGGCAAAATTAGAAAATATGGGAAAAATAGAAAATGAACTCCAAAAATTATGAAAATTTGCAAATCTCATTCTTAAATCATTTTGAAGAGATTGGAGAAAGAAAATCTTGATTCGGAGTTCGTTTGCAAAATGGCCAAATACCGGGTTTCTTATGTAGTAATTCAAACAGATAAATACCGAAAAAATAGCAAACGAGTTCCAAAAATTCTGAAAAATTGCAAATCTCGTTTTTAAATTATTTGGAAGAGATTGGAAAAATAAAATATTGATTCGGAGTTCATTTGCAAAATAGGCAAATCTCAGGTCCCTTATGTAGTAATTCAAGCAGATAAATCCCGAAAAAATAGCAAATGAGCTCCACAATTTATGAAAACTTCCAGATCACATTTTTAAATTATTTGGAAAATATTGGTGAAGAAAAATCTAGATTCAGAGCTCGTTTAAAAAGTGATAAAGTTCGGGTGCATAAAAGGGGCAATTTCGAAAATAAATCCGAAATGAATAGCAAATGGACTCAGAAATTTTTGAAAACTTCCAGAATTGAATTTTTTATTATTTAAGAAGTATTGAAAAAATAAAATCTGAAATTGGAGTCCGCTTGCTATTTATTTAGGTTCGGGGGGCAAAAATGTCATTTCACCAAAGAAACCAAAAAGGGCAAATTTGTAATTGAGGGAAATATGAGAGAAGAAGGAATTGCTGGGATTTTTTCTTCCCTTGGTCAGCCAACATAGGGGAGAAGAAGGAAGCTTCAACAATTTAATTCCCTAGTCACTATCAAGCCACATGCTACCACTAACACCTTGCAAATGGTCCTCCTTCATCCAATGGCTTAGGTGCCTTGTAGGAAAGTTGAATGTACCATCCAATGGCCAAATTTAAATGCCAAGATAACATTTTTATTTGTCATAAAAGAACCCTCATCTAATGGCCAAGAATGGAAGAAAAAAGATGAGCACAATTCATCCAAGGGTAAGCATCCATTCGGTTAAGCAAGGGAGTGTATGGGATTATCTCTTTTCATACAATGGCTTAGGCCATCTACAAGGGCTGAGTACACTTGTTGAGGGCTGGATTTAATCTACAAGATTTCATTTTTATGTTGTCCTCATCCAATGACCAAGAATGGAAGAGCACAACTCATCCAAGGGTAGGCACTCAAGGGGGGCAAGCAAGGGAGTGCATGGGATTGGTCCTCTTTTGCATGTAAGGGCTAAGGTTACTATAAGGGCTGAGTACACATCTTAAGGGCTGCTATCAATTGGCAAGATGACATTTTTATGTTTTCATCAAAATATCTTAATCTAAAGGCCAAGATTGGAAGAGAAA
Organism: Fremontodendron californicum; assembly: GCA_030761205.1. Lineage (NCBI taxonomy): Eukaryota > Viridiplantae > Streptophyta > Magnoliopsida > Malvales > Malvaceae > Fremontodendron > Fremontodendron californicum. Next base: position 14,572,217 of record JAULJL010000020.1, on the reverse strand, counting down.
AAATGCAATTTCCATCCAAGGGTTAGAGGGCCATTCGGCCAAGGCTAAAGGGAGGGGGGTGATTTCATTTTTTCAGATGGTTTTTGGATAGAAACAGTAGCTAATTTGGCAAAGAAAAAGGTTTTGAAAGAAAAAAAAGGGTTTTCAATAGATAGCTTGAAGGTAGTCATCTCTACCAAGCTCTAGCATAGCTTTCTTCTTGTCCATGGTGTTTTCTTGATTTTCTATCTTGTTTTCCTACTACATTATTCATAGAAATAAAGTTTTTAAATGTTTATTTAGGTTTTCATCTCTTCTTCTTCATTAAAATGGTGGAAAACAATTTTTTTTTATGGTTTCATCTTATGGCCGAATATGGCACATTTACTTGCCTTGTTTTTTTCTTTTTTTTCTTCCTTGCACGTTGTTGTGAAAAATGATTTTTACAAGGTTTTTAGAGTATTCTAAGGTTCTGATTTTTTACAAAATATGAAGCAAAAAGGTTGAAATGGCTACATGATCTTGGCTAGACCAAGTGACCATGGTTAGATGAGAGGCTATGCCTATTTTTACTTGCCATGAAGCTCACCTTATTTTCTGTTTTGCATGGTTTATTTTCTATTTTATTGAGATGGAAAGGCTTCATGATCTAGGCAAGACCAAGTGATTATGGTTAGGTGAGAGGCTATGCCCATTTGATACCAACCATGGAGCTTAACTTTCCTTGTTTTAGTTACTAGTTTTGCTTGTTATTTATTTTGCATGTCTATGTTAAATCTTTTATATATATATAAGTTCTTTACATTATTTTCTATGCTATATTTACTTATATATTTCATTTCCATGCTTGATATTGTATCCTTGCATATTCGGCCATGGTTGTTCATATGCTCATGTTGTGCATTTTTTTCATGTATCATGTCTTACATGTTTGCATTTTCATCATTTTTTTTCATGACCATTCAGTACTTCACTTTTTGTATGCCTTGCATGTGCATTTTCCTTTTGTTTCTTAACTTGTTTGCATCTCCATGCCATGAAATTGTACATTTTGATTTTAGTATGCCATGTGCTCATGAAAATGCTATGATAAAAGGCCATCATTTTTTTTATGACCATTCGGCACTTCACTTTTTGTATGCCTTGCATGTGCATTTTCCTTTTGTTTCTTAACTTGTTTGTATTTCCATGCCATGAGTTTGTGCATTTTGATTTTAGTATGTTATATGCTTATGAAAATGTCATGACATTATGCATCTTAATATGATTTGTCAAGTACTTATGTCATTTACTAAATAGGATTACATTAGAGTCTCATGTGATCATTTGGCCTCTTCATGCATCCCTTGCCCTGTCATGCATTTGCATTTTGTTTAGGTAACATGCTTTGCATTATCATATCTTGAAATTGTGAATTAGTTGCTGTTTGTTCCAGCATTGACATTAGTTTCATGGGCCATTGTATGTTCATAGTATTGCTATGCATGTTCATTACATTTTAGGTCAAGGCCATATTGGTATTGTCATGCATATTGAGTCTTAAATTATATTGGTATTGTCATGCATTACTATGCTATTTAGGTCTTAGGTCACATTACCATTTTCATGCATATTCATAACATATTAGGTCCAAGTCATATTTGCATTATCAGGCATTGCAAGCATATTGAGTTAGGATAGCTTTTATTGCCATGCAAATTCATGCTAGGTGTTGCAACCTAAGAAATAACGAGTCTCATCGCAAGACTTTATTATTTATTAAGTGTGACATTAAAAAACCGAGGAAAAGTCGACTTAATCAGCCCCCTCTAAGTAACTTAACCAAAACAGAAAAATGATTTTTCTTTAAATTCAATTCTGACTCCACTGTCCAGTTTTAAGCCACGATTTTTTATCCTATTTTTAAAAATTCAAAAAAATCTGAAACAAATACTGGAGACTCAAGACATGTAAAACTACACGGGAAAAAATTCGATTAATTTTCTGATTAAAGACGAATGCCCAGAAAAATCGGGAAAGTACGAGTACTGGGTGAAAAAACTGCTTTGCCAAAATATATTTTTATGCCTTTGATAAAATCATTTAAAAATCAAAGTAAAATATTTAAAACTCACAAAATGACTTACAAACAGTATCTAGGACTTTTTGAAAGTTAGATAAAAATTGGCTACGTAAAAAAAATCACAAAGGTAGAATAATCAATTTGACAAACTTTAATTTTCCACAAGTGTGCTCAAGAGAGCATGACTTTGAACCATTAATTGGCTCAAGTCATTATTGAAGTGGCATGAACATGAAATGCATGAAACAATACAGCAAACATAATGCATGAAATGCATGAGTTTAAACCTAAATGTCATGAAAAAATGCATGGCATTCATATAGTGACCTAGACCTAAATGAACTTGCATGGCATTTAATGCAACCTAGACCTAAAATGCATGAACATGCATGGCAAATAAACCTAACTTAATAACTAAAATATGCATGGCATTTTCACAAACACAAAGCATGCTTAAACCAAAAACTCAACCAAATATCATGCAAATGCTAACCTATCAACTAACATGGCAAGAATGCACATACAATGCAAAGATTCCAAGGGTGGCCGAATGGAATAATGTAACTAGCAAACATGGCATTTTCACAAACACTTGGTATATTAGCATGCAAAACTAAATCAAATGTCATGCAAATGCAAAAACCTACCAACTAACATGGCAAAAATGCAACACAGAATGCAAAACACACGGAGTAGCCAAATGGCCTCAAGCTCCAACAAGCATGGCATTTTCACAAACACTTGGTATACTAACATGCTCAACTAAAATATAACACTCAAATCATGAAAAAAACACACAAGCATTTTCACAAACACTTAATATACTAAATCTACAACATGCTCAACTAAGATATAAAACTCAAATCATGCAAAAACCACACAAGCATTTTCACAAACACTTGATATACTAAATCTAAAACATGCTCAAATTTAAACATCATGAAAACAGAAAATTAAAAATGCAAGAACATGATATTTAAATCATAAATGACAACAAACAAAGCAACAAAATTAAAATATAACTCAAGAATATGAAGTAAAATAACATTTAAAACACCAAGATCAAAGAAAATAACGTAAACTATATGATAAAATAAACCAAAACAGCAACTTAAATGAATAATGTAGGCCATTCGGCCATGGTAAGAATATTAAAAAAAATTGTAAAAAATATATTTAAGAAAGAGATGAAGGAAGAACTTAAGAAAAAAATAAAAAAAAACATTTATTTCAAATGGAAACTCACCAAATAGTAATCAAAATAGCAAAAATAAGAATGGAAAATCAAGAAAGTGTAAGAGTTGGTGCTCAAGAGCAACCTCAAGAAGCTATAGTTCAAGCTTTATCTCTTCAAACTTTCCTTTCTTTTCTAAACTTTTCTTTTTTGCTTTCAACCAAGGAGAGAAAAACCAAGTAAAAACCAAAAGAACTCAGCAAAATGAAGTGTAAAAATGAAAAATCTGACCCCCCTCCCTATGCTGGCCGAATGGCCCTTAAAATGCCCAAGGATGTTGTCATTTTTTTCGTAACCAATTTTCCATCAAATGGCTAATAATTCAAGGTGAAAAAATCATGAAATTACCACCTTTAGATTAGCATCAGCTGTCCCAAATTACAGCTGTTCAAGAATAATGTTGACATTTCTCTTGGCCTATGTGGCTTAATCACCATGGCTTGATCAAAGAGAATCTCTAACTAACTCTTAATTTTTAGCTATTTGATTGAAAAATCAGAAGCTTCCTCCTTCCTTTGGGCCTGGGCAGGCCAGCACATCTCTTTTCCGGCCCAAGTCTGATTTTTTGAAAGGCCCAAAGAAGCCCTTTTCGGTTGCTTGGGTGAAATGACCGTTTTGCCCCTCGTATGCAAATAAATATCAAACGGACTCAAAAATCGATTTTTATTTTTTTAATACTTCCAAAATAATAAAACCTTGAGTTTTGGAAGTTTTTAAAATTATCCAAGTCCGTTTGCTATTTATTTGGATTTTTTCTTCCAAAAATGCCCTTTTATGCCCCTACATTTTACCATTTTTTAAACGAGCTCCAAATCAAGATTTTTCTTCACCAATCTCTTCAAAATAATTAAAAAGTGTGATTTGGAAGTTTTCATAATTTTTGGAGCTCATTTGGTATTTTTTGGGATTTATCGGCTTGAATTACTACATAGGAGCTCGGGATTTGGGCATTTTGCGTACGAACTCTGAATCAAGATTTTCTTTTGCCAATCTCTTCCAAATAATTTAAAAATGAGATTTGCAAAATTTCAGAATTTTTGGAGTCTATTTGCTATTTTTTTGGGATTTATCTTCTTGAATTATTGCATAGGAGGCCCAGGATTTGGCCATTTTGCAAACGAACTCCGAATCAAGATTTTCTTTTTCCAATCTCTTTCAAATAATTTAAAATTAAGATTTGAAAAATTTTAGAATATTTGGAGTTCATTTGCTATTTTTTCGGGATTTTCCTTTTTGAATTACTACATTAGAAGCCCGGGATTTGGCCATTTTGCAAACGAACTCCGAATCAAGATTTTCTTTCGCCAATCTCTTTAAAATAATTTAAAAATGAGATTTACAAATTTTCAAAATTTTCGGAGTCCATTTGTTATTTTTCCCAAATTTTCCAATTTTGCCTTTTTGCCTCCGGAACCCGGTTTTGCTCAAAACAAGTTCGATTTTCATATTTTCTTCAAGCTAAGCCTTGGGCTATCCTTTTTCATCATTCCTCATCCATTGGGGGCTTTGGTCTTACCCAGTCAGGCCATTTCTGTGATTCTTCCCGATTTCACCGAAATCCACTAGAAACCCTAATTCTCGATTTTCTCCCGGATTGACTTTTCTTTCGGTTTTTCTTGCAAGTGACTTCTCCATTACCCGTAGTCAGTGCTTATCTTTCATTTGGAACCTTCAATTTTGACCAATTTGATCGTTTAAGCACTTTTTCCCAAATTTCTCGGATTAGGGTTTCCTTTCTACTGAATCTCCAAATCCCATCTTCCGAACTCCATATCTTTCAATGTAGACCTCGGATTATCAAAATTCTTTAGCCATTTTTCAATTGAACTTAAAATCTTGATTTTGAAAGTGGGTTGACTTTTTTAGTAGTTGACTTTTTGGGGTTGACTTTTTTGGGGTTGACTTTTTATGTCCGCTCTCTTAAACTAAGTCTCGGAGTATCACCTGCAGGATGAAAAAAAGTCTTTTTACACTCGGAAACATCAATTTAGGAAGAAAACATACCTGTTTTAGTGGTCCGGAAAAAATTAGGTGTCTACATCGGGAATATTATTTAGATTTTGCTATGCCATTTTATTTATGTCATGTATATACATATTCATTTCTTTTAAATGTTTTCAAAAAAGGTATTGATTTTCAATAAAATATCACCTAAATGATATTATATAATTTAAATGCCTTAGCATATTCTAAATGAAATGAAATATCCCAAGTTATATAATATATTCTATATGAAATGAAATGTCCTAAATCATATGATATATTCTAAATGAAATAAAATATTCTAAATGGCATAATATATTCTAAATGGCATAATATATCCTAAATGAAATGAAATAACCTAGATAACATAATATTCTACATGAAATGAAATATCCTAGGTAACATAACATATTCTATATGAAATGAAAGAATTTAAATGACATGGCAAATATGAATGATATAGCATATAATTTAAATGACATGGAATATAAAATAATGCTATCATATAATATGCATGAAAATAAAAATGGAAATAATAATGCATGAACATAGTATATGCTAAATAATATGACAAAAAATAACTAAATAAAAAACATTGGATAACATGAAATATTCAAAACCATATAATAAACAATATAACATATAAATCAAAATAATAACAATACCATAGGAATTATCATAGCAAAAATCATATATTATAAAAAATGCATGAATATGGAAAATGCAATGCATGAAAATGTATTTTTTCCTTTAATTAAGGAAATCCGTATATCTAAAAAGATATCCGGCTACCTTAGGAAAATATGTCAAATTAAATATTCTAAAACCAAAATACTTTGTGATTGTTTGAAAACAATTTGGAAAAGCTTAGATTAAAAATAAAAAACTGGGCTAAACCTTTTTTAAATGGCACTAATTTCCTAAGTTTAAAATCCCGGACTTGACCACCCTTAACACAAGACTTAAAAAATCATTTTGAGATTTTAAAAAGGCTTAGAAACTACCCTAAGTCAGTATCTAAACTTCCTAATCAGCTCTCTCTATGTAACTTAACCAAAACAGAAAAATGGTTTTTTTTCAAATTCAATTCTGACTCAACTGTCCAGTTTTAAGCCACGATTTTTTATCCTATTTTTAAAATTCTAAAGAATCTAAAACAAATACTGGAGACTCAGGACATGTAAAACTACATGGGAACAAAATCATCTTAATTTTCTGATTAAAGATGAATGCCCAGAAAAATTGGGAAAGTACGAGTACTGGGTGAAAAAAACTGTTTTGCCAAAATACATTTTTGCCTTTGATAAAATCATTTAAAAATCAAAGTAAAAATATTTAAGACTCATAAAATGACTCACAAACAGTAGCTAGGACTTTTTAAAAGTTCGATAAAAATTGGCTAAGTAAAAAAAATCACAAAGGTAGAATAATCAATTTGACAAACCTTAATTTTCCACAAGTGTGCTCAAGAGAGCATGACTTTGAACCATTAATTGGCCTAAGTCATTAGTCAAGTGGCATGGACATGAAATGCATGAAAAATACAGCAAATATGATGCATGAAATGCATGGTTTTAATCCTAAATGTCATGAAAAAATGCATGGCATTAATATAGTGACCTAGACCTAAATGGACTTGCATGGCATTTAATGCAACCTAAGTCTAAAATGCATGAACATGCATGGCAAGATAAACCTAAACTAACATCTAAAATATGCATGGCAATAACACAAACACAAGGCATGCTTAAACCAAAAACTCAATCAAATATCATGCAAATGCCAACCTATCAACTAACATAGCAAAAATGCAACACACAATGTAAAACACATGAAGTGGACGAATGACCTCAAGCTCCAACAAGCATTGCATTTTCACAAACACTTGATATACTTAAACTAAATACTCAATCAAATGTCATGCAAATGCAAACCTATCAACTAACATAGAAAAAATGCACACACAATGTAAAATACATGGAGTGGCCGAATGGCCTAAGATTCCAAACAAGCATGGCATTTTCACAAACACTTGATATACTAAACATGCTCAACTAAAACATAACACTCAAATCATGCAAACACAAAGTAGAGATATTAAAACTAACAAGCATTTTCACAAACACTTGATATACTAAATATAAAACATCAACAAATTTAAACATTATGAAAACAGAAAATTAAAAATGCAAGAACATGATATTTAACTCATTAATGGCAACAAACAAAGTAACCAAAATTAAAACAAGCTTCAAGTATATGTAGTAGAAGAATATTTAAAGCATCAAGACTAAAAAAATAACATAAATAATATGATAAAATCAAGCAAAACAACAACAATAATAAGAAAAAATCTGTGCTATCGGCTATGGTAAGAAAATAAGGAAAAAAATTGTAAAAATTATTTAAGAAAGAGATGAAGAAATAACTTAAGAGGAACATAAAAAAAAACACTTATTTAAAAAGAAAATCACCAAATAATAATAAAAAAACAGAAAAAACAAGAATGGAAAATCAAGAAAGTGCAAGAGTTGGTGCTAAAAGCAACCTCAAGAAGCTTTCAAGCTTTATCTCTTCAAACTTTCCTTTCTTTTCTAAACTTTTTCCTTTTGCTTTCAACCAAGGAGAGAAAAATAAGCAAAAACCAAGAAGAAATCTGAAAAATGAAGTCTGAAATAAAAATCTGGATTCCCCCCTCCCACAAGGCTAGCCGAATTTCCCTTAAAATAAGCTAGGATGTTGTCATATTGATTCCAACCAATTTCCATCCAAGGGCTGGTGATTCAAGGTGAAAAATTATGAAATTATCACCCTTAGATTAGGCCATCAGCTGTCCATAATTACAGCTGTTCAAGAATAATGTTGACACTCTCCCTCTTCATGCATTGGCCCGTGTGGCTTATTTGCAATGACTTGATCAAAAAAATCACTAACTAACTCTTAATTCTTGACCTTTTCATTGAAAAATCAGAAGCTTCTTCCCTCTTTTGGGCCTTGGCAGGCCAGCACTCTCTTTTCCCGCCCAAGTCTGATTTTTTTGAAAGGCAAGAAAAGCAATTTTCGGTTGCTTGGGTAAAATGACCGTTTTGCCCCCCCGGATGCAAATAAATGGAAAACAGACTCCAAATTCAAATTTTATTTTTTAATACTTTCAAAATAGTGAAATACTGAATTCTGGAAGTTTTCAAAAAATTTCGAGTCCGTTTGCTATTTATTTGGATTTTTTCTTCCAAAAATGCCCTTTTATGCCCTTACAGTTTACCATTTTTTAAACGAGCTCCAAATAAAGATTTTTCTTCACCAATCTCTTCCAAATAATTTAAAAGTGTGATCTGGAAGTTTTCATAATTTTTGGAACTCATTTGGTATTTTTTTGGGATTTATCTGCTTGAATTATTACATAAGAGGCCCGGGATTTGGCCATTTTGCAAAGGAACTTCGAATCAAGATTTTATTTCTCCAATATCTTCCAAATAATTTAATAATGAGATTTGCAAAATTTCAAAAGTTTTGGAGTCCATTTGCTATTTTTTCGGGATTTATCTTCTTGATTTATTGCATAGGAGACCCGGGATTTGGCTATTTCGCAAACGAACTCCCAATTAAGATTTTATTTTGCCAATATCTTTCAAATGATTTAAGAACGAGATTTGCAATTTTTTAGAATTTTTGTAGTCCATTTGCTATTTTTCCCAAATTTTCCAATTTTGCCCTTTTGCCTCTGGAACCTGGTTTTGCTCAAAACATGTCCTTTTTTAGATTTTCTTCAAACAGAGCCTTGGGCTATCCCTTTTCAATCATTCCTCATCCATTGGGGGCTTTAGTCTTACCAAGTCGGGCCATTTCTGTAATTCTTCCCGATTTCACCAAAATCCACCAAAAACCCTAATTCTCGGTTTTCTCCCAAATTGACTTTTCTTTTAGTTTTTCTTTCAAGTGGCTTCTCCATTACCTGTAGTCAGTGCTTCTCTTTCATTTGGAACCTTCAATTTCGACCAATTCGATCGTTTAAGCACTTTTCCCCAAATTTCCTAGATTAGGGCTTTCTTTCTACTGCATCTCCATAACCCAACTTCCGAACTCCATATCTTTCGAAGTAGACCTCGGATTATCGCCATTTTTCAATTAAACTTTAAATCTTGATTTGAAAGTGGATTGACGTTTTTAGTAGTTGACTTTTCGGGGTTGACTTTTCGAGGTTGACTTTTTCAAGTTTGACTTTTTATGCTCGCCCCCTTAAACTAAGTCTCGAAGTACCACCTGCAGGATGAAAAAGTCTTTTTACACTCTGAAACATCAATTTAGGAAGAAAACATACATGTTTTAGTGGTTCGGACAAAATTAGGTGTCTACAGCTGCCTTTCTTTGGCTATTGCTGAGAATCAGGAATTAGGCAAAGATAAACCAACACTAATTTTGTACGGTTAGTGAAATCACATGTGAAGGAAAGGGAAAGGGTCTCTTTTTTTTTTTTTTTGGAAAAGCTGTAAGTTGAAGATTTTGTCCTTAAATTGAATTCCCTGACTAATCAAGGCTCGACCCGTCTTAAGGAAACGGGTTCGATTTGCAAGAGAATTGAAAAATACCTGGATGAAACCAAGGAATTGAAGGCATGGGCGAAACCATAAAATTGAAAGAGATCTGGATGAAACCAAGGAATTTGAAGGCATGGGTAAAACCATGAAATTTGAAAAAGATCTAGATGAAACCAGAAATTGAAATGCATGGATGAAACCAAAAATTTGAAAAAATCTGGATGAAACCAAAGGTTAAAGGCATGGGTGAAACCATAAAATTGAAAGAGATCTGGATAAAACCAAGGAAATTGAAATGCATGGATGAAACCATAAAATTGAAAGAGATCTAGATGAAACTAAGGAAATTGAAGGCATGGGTGAAACCATAAATTTGAAAATGATCTGGATGAAACCAAGGAATTGAAATGCATGGATGAAACCAAAAATTTGAAAAAGATCTGGATGAAACCAGAGGTTAAAATCATAGGCGAAACCATAAAATTGAAAGAGATCTGGATGAAACCAAGGAAATTGAAGGCATGGGTGAAACCATAAAATTGAAAGAGATCTGGATGAAACCAAGGAAATTGAAATGCATGGATGAAACCATAAAATTGAAAGAGATCTGGATGAAACTAAGGAAATTGAAGGCATGGGTGAAACCATAAATTTGAAAATGATCTGGATAAAACCAAGGAATTGAAATGCATGGATGAAACCAAAAATTTGAAAAAGATCTGGATGAAACCAGAGGTTAAAATCATAGGCGAAACCATAAAATTGAAAGAGATCTGGATGAAACCAAGGAAATCGAAGGCATGGGTGAAACCATAAAATTGAAAGAGATCTGGATGAAACCAAGGAAATTGAAATGCATGGATGAAACCATAAAATTGAAAGAGATCTGGATGAAACCAAGAAAATTGAAATGCATGGGTGAAACCATTAAATTGAATGAGATCTGGATGAAACCAAGAAAATTGAAGGCATGGGTGAAAGCATAAAATTGAAAGAGATCTGGATGAAACCAAGAAAATTGAAGGCATGGGTGAAACCATAAAATTGAAAGAGATCTGGATGAAACCAAGGAAATTGAAGGTATGGGTGAAACCATAAAATTGAAAGAGATCTAGATGAAACCAAGGAAATTGAAATGCATGGATGAAACCAGAAATTTGAAAAAAGATTTGAAAAGCATGGATGAAACCAGAAATTTGAAAAAGATCTGGACGAAACCAGAAGTTAAAGTCATGGGTGAAACCAAAAAATTGAAAGAGACCTGGATGAAACCAGGGAATTGAAATGGTCTAGAAATTAACCTGAAGGATTTGAGAGAGGATGCAAATGCTTCATGGTGTAAATGCAAATATCTTGGATTGGTGCAAATACTTCTTGAAATGATACAGATATCTCAGATTGATGCAAATGTTTCTAAATGCAGATGTAAATGTCCCTACGAATCATATTCATGTGAGTGGTTCATGAATGGTGTAATTGCAGCTGCAATGAAGATGCAATGATCCTAGAAATGATACACTTGCTTGAGATGATGCGAATGCAAATGCTCATGGAATAGTGCAAATACGAATACTCATGAATTATGCAAATGCTTGCTGACACGATGCAGATGTGAAGTTTAATAAATAGATGAATGCTTATGAGTGATGCAAATGCCCCTGATCACTTTTCTAGATTTTGATTCAGCCTTTCCAATTCATTCATTTTTCAATCTTTGGCTATTCTCTTTGCCCCAACAGTTTTCAACTCTGATTGACATGAGTTTGCTTGCTGAGTTTTATTTCTTCTTCTCATATTTGGAAGTCAAAGTTAACCCTAATAGTTCCACACCTTTGAGTTAGAAAAACCCTTATCTCATGTTAACATCGAAAATGGGTATGTCAAAAAAATATTTTTATTTTCCTTTTTTGAAAAAACAATTTTGCTTTTTTAATGAAAAGTTATGAGTCAAAAGTTTTGTAATGTACAAATCTTTTGAAGATTGATGATCATGGTTAGAAATTTTCCTAAGTGTCAATTTGGGTTTTTCAACTTGAATTGACAAGGCTTGGTTCAACATGATTTTGGTTTTTTCGAGAAAGCTTACAACAAAAAATGTATGTCTTTTCTAGGCTCACAAATGGAATAGATTTTATAAATCACGAATTCATTGAGAACCAAACAAATTCAACTTTATTTTAGTTTCCATATCAAGGTATTTTGACAAGCGTCAAGATTGACTGGGATGTTTAAACTGGAAAGTTGATTTAGAAGAAAAAAGTTTCAGCTTTTGAAATCAATCATCCAAATGAGAGTTGACAATTTGGGAGGTTCAGGAGTTCCTAGATGTTCCTCGATGACCACTTCTTTAAGAAGGTCTTTTCTTTTGTGGTATCGGCACTATCATAGATGGCATCGAAAATTCCCATTTCACTATAGACCGCCCGTTTTTGGGTTTTCGCCCTAGAGTCCCCTTCTTTTCTATTTTTCTTTTTTTCATTGTTTTACCATGCACTTGAGAATTCTAAATTCTTCCTTAGTGAAATGAGAATTTGATGAGATGGGATAAAATCTGAGGAAAAACCCTTCAAGTTGAATATTCATGCTTGATCAAAATGGGCTTTTAAAGCACGTATTGTAGGCCATGCCTCAAGGTTTAGAAAGAAAGGATAAATAGGCCCAAAAAATGTGTTTGAGAGTAATCAGATCAAGGATCCTTTCTTTGAGGAGGATTCTCTTTTAAACATTTATCCCTTTTGAATTTTTCATTCCTTTTGACTTTGCTCTTTTTCTTCCTTGCTTTTGGCTTTCATTTGCCATCGTTTTTTCACACACTTTTTTGTGTGTTTTTTTTGTTTTTCTTGGCTTTCATTTCGCCATCTTTTCCTTTTTCTTTTTCTTTGACAGAGTGAGCCCGTATTTATTCGGGGCTCCATTTGCTTTGTATCTGTCTTTGAGCTAGGACTTATTTTTCTGTGATCTTTGAGAAGATCTTTCCTCACATTTGCCCCCCAGTGTAGAGGGTAATCCTTGATCAGGGTTTAAAGAAAAAAGAATTCTTTCGGCTCAAAAGGGGTGACTATGGATAATTTCTTTTTGTGCGAAAGGGATATGAAAGATGGTCATTTCTCATGTCAAGCACGAATATTCACATTGAAAAGCAATCCCCAGGGGAAATAGATATTCAGAATTTTATTTTGCACTTTGGAATCATCCGAATTCTCATATGCATGATATCACAAAAAAAATTCATTTTTCATTTTTCATTGCATGCCCCAAAGATTCATGCGTTAGTCCATCCTTATTCACCATGTATCCATCATTTCCACATATGCTGCCCCAATTTGATTAACCATGAGAATTTGTATCAACGAGGAACATAACAAGTCTAGGTCTATACTGAAAAGACTGAATTTCAAATCTGAGTTCTTTGAAGAGACAAAGAAAATGTGACCCAAAAACGGGTTTTCTCTAGGACAAGGGACAATCTAATTTAATCATTGTGCCCCAGGGTGTCAATCATGAAGTGATGTTTGGGCAATTAGTGTTTTGTGGTTTGTTGAAAATGACATGAATGGTTTTGGCACAACCTTGACACAGACCAAATTACCATGATCTAAATTCTTGAAAGAAAGTCTCATTTGTTTGAATTTCAAGGAGTTCGAAATTTTTTTGAAAAGTTTGTTCCTTTGTTCATAACCTAGACTAGGATCTACATCTTTGCTTATTCTATGATGAAAATGGTTTTATGAAGTTCAATCATTCATATTCCTTGAAGCATTAGGTCTTTCAAGTGTTCTCGTTTCAAGGGGTTTAGGCCTGGGAAAGCTTAAAAGAGAGGGGAGAAGGTATTGGGTCATTTGTAACAATGATCATCAATATTCTTGAGACTATCCATTATTAAAACTTCCTAAATGCTTGTTTTTGCAAATTTAAATTATTGTTAAAACACAACAAACACAAAGCATTTAAAAAATCAAGAGTCATTTAATTCTTATGAATGTCGACATGAGACAAGTGTTTTCATCATAAGGTCTAAAACTAAATGCATAAAAACTTCCCCTTGACATGTTCTCCCTAATTCAAAGTGGCTATTGCTCGGTACTCTTTTCAACCTTTCCATCTCCTTCCCTTATTATGACATCCACAATGGTCTCATCATTCCCATTCAGCAGATTCTCCATGCTGTCTAACCTTTGTTTCTTCCCCACGTTTAACTGAGTGCTTGAACCTTCCGCTTCAGACATAAGCAATTTTCTGTGGAATGTCCCCGAATCCCAGAATGATAATCACAATATGCATTCTCGTCATACCAGCTTGGATATGGGGGTTGGATAGGCTCTACTTGAACTTTAGTGAGTAGTTGCTCTTCGACCAACTGGGGCAATAGTTCAGAGTAAGACATGGGGAGTGACTCAAACTGATCTCTTTTTCGGATATTCTTTGATTTCCTTTGACTGTCAAAAGGTTGAAAATTTACTGGATTCTGAGAGGCCATTGGGTATAAGTATGAACCCTGGGGTAGGACAGGATGGTGGGTATGAAGTAGCCAGAATACACGGGGCACAGTCTCCCATGGCTTGGACATCTTTCTCTTTCTTTTTGGGTACATGTTTCTCTCTGCATTAAATATTTTACCTCCTTCGAGTTTCCCGGCCTTGATTGCATTTTCAATCATTTCCCCGGAGATTACCATATCCGAAAAATTCTTTGTGGTGTTGCCAACAAGTCTATCATAGTATGGGGCCTGTAGTATATTCACAAAAAGGACAGTGGTTTCCTTCTGAGTTAAAGGTGGTTGTACTTGGGTAGACATGTTCCTCCACCTCTGAGCATACTTTTTGAAGCTCTCAGTAACCTTTTTCTCCATATTTTGCAAGGTGAGACGGTCAGGTGTCATCTCGATCACATGCTTGTACTGGTTTAGAAAAGCCCTAGCCAAATCATTCCAAGAGCGAATCTGATCCTTGCTCAACTGACTATACCACCTAATTGCGGATTCGCTGAGGTATCCTGAAAGTAATGGATCGGAAGCTTATAATTATCTATATAACTTGTCATCTTTCGGCAGAATATAGTGATATGGGCTGACGGATCAGTCGTCCCGTCATATTTCACAAAGTCAGGGACCTTGAATTTATGAGGGATGACTAAATCGAAGACCAAGCATCGTTCTTTCGCCTCCACACTCCCTAATACGTCTGTATTTTCTACTGCCCGGAGCCTTTCAACTAGCAACTGATATTTCCCTTGGGAATCTGCCAACTCTACCTCATTAACCATTTTCAACTTTGCCTGTTCAGCTAGATCATCTGAATTTAAGATATTGAAGGGGTTAACTGTGTTCTGGGCATCCATCATTACGACCTCATTCTGACCCTTTTGTGCTTCTAACCCTTCTCTGACGGCCAGGTTTTCAGTGTATCCCTTGATTACGGTGGACATTAGCTCCATCAATTTAGTCATCTGATCTTTAGATTCTGCTTGAGACTTTTCCAGCTGTTCTCGCAATTCTTCCAGTACCCTTTCCATTCTTTCCATTCGGGCAACTTGTTCATTCTCCATAGCACTAGCCTGTATTAAAAGGGTACTCAATACTTCTTATACCTCTGATTTGAAATGGAAATTCTTTCAAAGACTCTTAAAACCAAGCCAACTTCTGTTTTATTCCCCCAAAGTGCGTGTCATGATGAAGGAGTCATGAATATAAATAATATGATGCAAGTGGAAAACATGTTGACCATATATGTAATAAATGCAATCACGATGTCAACATGTTGCAAGCAAAGAATAAACAAATCAACGCATGGATATATGCAATGAATGATCATGTACATTTTAGCGTATTTCCCAATGAATGATCATATACCCTATGAATGCAACACGAAGTTAATTATGATACATGCAAACAATGAATGATTGATACAGAGTATATACAAAGAAAATCATGCTGACCATGTGTGTCATGAATGCATCCTGATGTTAATATGATAGATTAATGCATAAGCATATACAGAGAAATCATGCTGACTATGTTTGTCATGAATGCAACCCAAAGTCAACATGATGCATGTAAAGAATAAACAAATTAATACATAGATATATGCAGAAAAATCATGCTGATTATGAATGCATGAATGCAACCTGATGCTGACATGATACATGTATGAATGTATGGTATGTCAAAAATAATTGATCGGATGCAAAATGCAAAGGGGAAGATATCACGGAGGAAATAAGAATCGGAGGAACTTAATCATCGACATCTCATAAATTTGAAACATAATCAATTCATTCCCATATCAACGTTCATAATGGTATAAACCATGTTTTACAAAATCTGAGCAATAATTAAAACTGTCTTTTATAAGCACTTTATTCTTCCTAGCATCCTAAGGCTATAAGAGCCGGCTACTGAAAAAGTGAAATCCTATTACATCATATAAGACCGAAGTCTTTCCACCTCAATGCTGTAAATCTCCCAATCCTAATGATGCTTTCCCAGCCTTCTATCAATCAGTGTTGTTGGATCCAACCACTTGGCATTTATAAGAGATTGCACTTTCTTTTTGAATGCCATATAGTCTTCAATGCTATGGCCAACAATTCCACAGTGATAACCACATCTTGCATTTGGAATATACCACTTTGGATATGGTGGTAACAGGGGTTTCAATGGGACACATGCAACCATGTGATTTTGGATCAGTATAGGGAGAAGCTCTCGGTAACTGATTGGAAAGGGATCAAAAGGCCTTTGGGTCTTATCTTGGGGTCGTTTCTTAGTCACACATGGCCTAGGAATTGGGGCACTTGGTGGTGGCACTAAGGTTTGAACCGAAGTGTCAACATGGAGATGTGGCGGAACAGCATGGTAAGGGTATGGATTTGGACACGGGGCCTTTGGAGGTTGTACATAGCTTGAGGTTCCTATCCCAGATGTTGGATAAAGTGATTGATGAGGGAAGCAATATGAACTAGAAGTTGGTGATGATGGAGTGGGATTCAGGAATCC
Organism: Fremontodendron californicum; assembly: GCA_030761205.1. Taxonomy (NCBI): domain Eukaryota; kingdom Viridiplantae; phylum Streptophyta; class Magnoliopsida; order Malvales; family Malvaceae; genus Fremontodendron; species Fremontodendron californicum. The sequence continues at coordinate 14,555,430 of JAULJL010000020.1, read as the reverse complement.
CATAGTGGTCATCCCAATGGACGATTGGACCATAGTAAGGTGGGGATATTGGCTTGGACCTAGAACAGTTTGTAGGTATGGTACAGGATTCGAGGTTTCTATCCTTGGTATTAGGCTCTCAGGTTTAATCATTTTCACGATTTTGTCCATAATTTCATCAGGATTGCAACCTTTGTGGCATTGACAAGCATAGGATCCAACAAGGATTGTATGTTCTGGACCTAACGGTTTTGGTTGATCCAAAGACGATGCAGAGCCTTGAGAAAGTTCCTCTTTACTCTTACCCATATCCTCAACCATTTTATTACTTTGGCGAGTTGTTCTTTCACTTCCTGGATTTCATGTCCGCATTCCTCTTGATTGCGTTCCAAAGCACCCCATCGTTCCTCCGATTCATTCCTCATATCTCGAACCCCTTTTTATGCAAATGAAAATGTCATGAGATTAAGAATACAATTGTGAATGTACATGCTCTATTCCTATGTGCATGAATATACTGATGATTAATGCATGAACATATACAAGGAAATTATGATGACTATGTATGCTATGGATGCAATCTAATGCCAACATGATGCATTTAAAAAAATGAATAAATTGATGCACAGGTATATACAAATAATGACTATGCATGTCATAAACGTATTCTATGATGAATGACCATGCATATAAGGACTGTAAAATGATGTCAAAATGATACATGTAAAGAAAAATGAATTAACAAAAAGGTATGACCAATGATTACATGAAATTGGTGAGACCTAAATCTTAATTATTCAAAAAATCTCATTATGCAAGATTTGCCTCCAAATTTATGATTTTTTTTTAACATGTTTTTTTTCTATGAAAAATCAATCATATTATTTTCAAAAGAATTTCGGGGTAGTGGATCCTACTATGGTACAATATCCAAATGTTCATGTGACATTAACGGTTTTATGAAATCATCAAATGAAATTATTATCACCATCCATTTATTGCAAAAACGAGATCAATAATACAACCAAAAATGTACGTGCTCTATTCACACATGCATGAAATGTGCAAAATGCAAAAATGCTTGAAAAAGGATTTTTATTTTTTTGAAACAGTTAATGAATATTTTGCCCCGACAAATATCTACTTTTATAGGTATCACAGTGCCTTTGGGATTGATTATCACATTTATTACGGCCGATGTACATACATCGTTGCCCGATCTACAAAACTTCTTCAGAGTGTAAAATAGGTAACAAAAGGTTTAGAAATGTCCCCCCATGTGTTCCTATTTTCGGTATATCTAACGAAAATCTGGCATGGCTTCGCCTAGGTTTATTATATGAAGGTGAATCGGTTCTAAGGCCCCGAATTGTTCCTCACTGTCGCCGGTGAAGGCTAGTAAGGCACCCCGGTAAAAGTGCATTCAATTCGTTAGAGTATATTTTCCTATGCCCGTACGGAGGATTATCACGAAGGCATTAGGTACTTTATACTCCGAAAGTGTTTCACTAGCCCATACGGAGGATCATCACGAAGGCATAGTTACTTTACTCCCACTTAAAAGGATGGAACCCGGGTAGAGGATTCATGTTATGAAAATGCAAATACAGTGTGCGCGGAGGAACAAAACAAACCTATCACCACCTATTCTACACCCCTTATTCTAAATACCCCACTAAAATCAAACAATGTAAAGCATCAGTCAAGCAAACATATAAATATACGCAACAAAATAACTAGAGAACAAATAATAATATGAATGCACATGACGATGGACATATTTAAAACATTTTTTTATTTTCAAAATTCTCTTTTATTTTAAAAATATGGGAATTAAAATTAAATACCAATTAAACCAACAAAATCGAGACTTAAATAACACACGACTAATTCTAGGCCTGACTCTCTAAAAAAAGTCCACAGCGGAGTCGCCAAGCTGTCGCAACCTAAAAAAATAACAAGTCTCATCGCAAGACTTTATTATTCATTAAGTGTGACATTAAAAAAAAAACCGAGGAAAAGTCGACTTAATTCCTCTAGAAAAAATGAAGGTTTTGAAAATGACCTCGAAAAAGACATGGAGTCGCCACCAATCTTTTTTAGCTAGGTGTGATCGGCCACCTATTAAAACCGGTTTTATAAAATATTTTAAAATTAATTAAAACATTTTCAAACACAATTTCAAGTCTGCGTTTTAAACCAGAGAAATCAAAGAGACGGGTTCGGGACTCGGTTACGTGTGGGGAAGGATTAGCACCCCCACAACGCCCGTATAAAACGGTACCTTATTAATCATGTGTTATCTCAAGTCTCGGTAAAAAGTCGGTTTCAAATTTGGTATTTCAAGTTAATTCCCAATTTAAAGAAAAATAATTCCATTTTTAATTGAAAATGATATGGAATTTATAAATTTAAAATTTTTCTATATTTCCCAACAAACGTGGCAAAATATAGAAATTTTTATTATTTTTGGAAAGCTTTTCGAATCATTCTCATTTTGAAGAAGATATTCTGTTATTAATGATAATTGATGATATCTTCCCCAGCAAACCCGGCAGAGAACTCTTGAATTATTTTAACTCAGGAATATCTTTATTTTATTGAAAATCATTACCTTTTTTGAAAACATTTAAAAGAAATGAATATGTATATACATGACATAAATAAAATGACATAGCAAAATCTAAATAATATAATGCAACCTAAATGATATGATATAATTTAAATGCCTTAGCATATTCCAAATGAAATGAAATATCCCAAGTTATATAACATATTCTATATGAAATGAAATATCATAAATCATATGATATATTCTAAATGAAATAAAATATTCTAAATGGCATAATATATCCTAAATGAAATAAAATAACCTAGATAACATAATATTCTACATGAAATGAAATATCCTAGGTAACATAACATATTCTATATGAAATGAAATAATTTAAATGACATGGAAAATATGAATGATATAGCATATAATTTAAATGACATGGAATATAAAATAATGCTATCATATAATATGCATGAAAATAAAAATGAAAATAATAATGCATGAACATAGTATATGCTAAATAATATGACAAAAAATAACTAAATAAAAAATATTGGATATCATGAAATATTCAGAACCATATAATAAACAATATAACATATAAATCAAAATAATAACAATAACATAGGAATTATCATAGCAAAAATCATATATTATATAAAATGCATGAATATGGAAAATGCAATGCATGAAAATGTATTTTTTTTTCCTTTAATTAAGGAAATCCGTATATCTAAAAAGATATCCGGCTACCTTAGGAAAATATGTCAAATTAAATATTCTAAAACCAAAATACTTTGTGATTGTTTGAAAAAAATTTGGAAAAACTTAGATTAAAAATAAAAAAACTGGGCTAAATCTTTTTTAAATGGCTCTAATTTCCTAAGTTTAAAATCCCGTACTTGACCACCCTTAACCCGAGACTTAAAAAATCATTTTTAGATTTTAAAAAGGCTTAGAAACTACTCTAAGTCAATAGCTAAACTTCCTAATCAGCTCCCTCTAAGTAACTTAACCAAAATAGAAAAATGGTTTTTTTTCAAATTCAATTCTGACTCCAATGTCCAGTTTTAAGCCATGATTTTTTATCCTATTTTTAACAATTCTAAAAAATATAAAAAATATACTGGAGACTCAGGACATGTAAAACTATAAGGAAAAAAAATCAGATTAATTTTCTGATTAAAGATGAATTCCTAGAAAAATCGGGAAAGTACGAGTACTGGTGAAAAAAACTGTTTTGCCAAAATACATTTTTGCCTTTGATAAAATCATTTAAAAATCAAAGTAAAAATATTTAAGACTCACAAAATGACTCACAAACAGTAGCTAGGACTTTTTAAAAGTTGGATAAAAATTGGCTTAGTAAAAAAAATCACAAAGGTAGAATAATCAATTTGACAAACCTTAATTTTCCACAAGTGTGCTCAAGAGAGCATGACTTTGAACCATTAATTGGCCTAAGTCATTAGTCAAGTGGCATGGACATGAAATGCATGAAAAATATAGCAAATATGATGCATGAAATGTATGTTTTTAATCCTGAATGTCATGAAAAAATGCATGGCATCAATATAGTGACCTAGACCTAAATGAACTTGCATGGCATTTAATGCAACCTAAGTCTAAAATGCATGAACATGCATGGCAAGATAAACCTAAACTAACATCTAAAATATGCATGGAAATAACACAAACACAAGGCATGCGTAAACCAAAAACTCAACCAAATATCATGCAAATGCCAACCTATCAACTAACATAGCAAAAATGCAACACACAATGTAAAACACATGAAGTGGCCGAATGGCCTCAAGCTCCAACAAGCATGGCATTTTCACAAACACTTGATATACTTAAACTAAATACTCAATCAAATGTCATGCAAATGCAAACCTATCAACTAACATAGCAAAAATGCACACACAATGTAAAATACATGGAGTGGCCGAATGGTCTAAGATTCCAAACAAGCATGGCATTTTCACAAACACTTGATATACTAAACATGCTCAACTAAAACATAACTCTCAAATCATGCAAACACAAAGTAGAGATATTAAAACTAACAAGCATTTTCACAAACACTTGATATACTAAATATAAAACATCAACAAATTTAAACATTATGAAAACAGAAAACTAAAAATGCAAGAACATGATATTTAACTCATAAATGGCAACAAACAAAGTAACCAATTTAAAACAAGCTTCAAGTATATGTAGTAGAAGAATATTTAAAGCATCAAGACTAAAAAAATAACATAAATAACATGATAAAATCAAGCAAAACAGGAACAATAATAAGAAAAAATCTGGGCTATTCGGCTATTGTAAGAAAATAAGGAAAAAAATTGTAAAAATTATTTAAGAAAGAGATGAAGAAAGAACTTAAGAAGAACATAAGAAAAAAAAAACACTTATTTAAAAAGAAAACTCACCAAATAATAATCAAAAATAGAAAAAACAAGAATGGAAAATCAAGAAACTGCAAGAGTTGGTGCTAAAAGAAACCTCAAGAAGCTATCTTTCAAGCTATCTTTCAAACAGAAAATTAAAAATGTAAGAAGCTATCTCTTCAAACTTTCCTTTCTTTTCTAAACTTTTTCTTTTTTCTTTCAACCAAGGAGAGAAAACTAAGCAAAAACCAAGAAGAAATCTGAAAAATGAAGTCTGAAATAAAAATCTGGATCCCCCCACAAGGCTGGCCGAATTCCCCCTAAAATAAGCTAGGATGTTGTCATATTGATTCCAACCAATTTCCATCCAAGGGCTAGTGATTCAAGGTGAAAAATTATGAAATTATCACCCTTAGATTAGGCCATCAGCTGTCCATAATTACAGCTGTTCAAGAATAATGTTGACACTCTCCTTCTTCATGCATTGGCCCATGTGGCTTATTTGCAATAGTTTGATAAAAAAAATCACTAACTAACTCTTAATTCTTGACCTTTTGATTGAAAAATCAGAAGCTTCTTCCCTCCTTTGGGCCTTGGCAGGCCAGCACTCTCTTTTCCAGCCCAAGGCTGACTTTTTTGAAAGGCAATAAAAACCCTTTTCGGTTGCTTGGGTAAAATGACCGTTTTGCCCCCCGGATGCAAATAAATGGCAAACGAACTCCAAATTCAAATTTTATTTTTTTAATACTTTCAAAATATGAAAATATTGAATTCTGGAAGTTTTCAAAAAATTTCGAGTCCGTTTGCTATTTATTTGGATTTTTTCTTCCAAAAATGCCCTTTTATGCCCTTACATTTTACGATTTTTTAAACGAGCTCCAAATCAAGATTTTTCTTCACCAATATCTTCCAAATAATTTAAAAGTTTGATCTAGAAGTTTTCATAATTTTTGGAACTCATTTGGTATTTTTTCGGGATTTATCTGCTTGAATTACTACATAAGAGGTCCAGGATTTGGCCATTTTGCAAACGAACTCCGAATCAAGATTTTCTTTTGCCAATCTCTTCCAAATAATTTAAAAATGAGATTTGCAAAATTTCAGAATTTTTGGAGTCCATTTGCTATTTTTCCGGGATTTATCTTCTTGATTTATTGCATAGGAGACCCGAGATTTGGCCATTTTGCAAACGAACTCCGAATTAATATTTTCTTTCGCCAATATCTTTAAAATGATTTAAGAATGAGATTTTCAGAATTTTTGGAGTCCATTTTCTATTTTTCCCAAATTTTCCAATTTTGCATGTTTGCCTCTGAAACCTGATTTTGCTCAAAATAAGTCCGTTTTTTAGATTTTATTCAAACAGAGCCTTGTGCTATCCCTTTTTAATCATTCCTCATCCATTGGGAGCTTTAGTCTTACCAAGTCAGGCCATTTCTGTAATTCTTCCCAATTTCATCGAAAACCACCAAAAACCCTAATTCTTGGTTTTCTCCCGAATTGACTTTTCTTTCAGTTTTTCTTTCAAGTGGCTTCTCCAGTACCCGTAGTTAGTGCTTATCTTTCATTTGGAACCTTCAATTTCGACCAATTCGATCGTTTAAGCACTTTTCCCCAAATTTCCTGGATTAGGGCTTCCATTCTTCTAAATCTCCATAACCCAACTTTCGAACTCCAATATCTTTCGATGTGGACCTCGGATTATCAAAATTCTTTCACCATTTTTCAATTGAACTTCAAATCTTGATTTTCAAAGTGGGTTGACTTTTTTAGTAGTTGACTTTTCGAGGTTGACTTTTCGGGGTTGACTTTTCTAAGTTTGACTTTTTATGCTCGCCCTTTTAAACTAAGCCTCAGAGTACCAGCTGCAGGATGAAAAAAGTCTTTTTACACTCTGAAACATCAATTTAGGAAGAAAACATACATGTTTTAGTGGTCCGGACAAAATTAGGTGTCTACAAGAATGATTCGGAAAGTTTTCCAAATGAATAAAAATTTTATATTTTGCCCATTTTGTCAGGGAATGTAGGAAAATTTTGATTTAATAAATTTCGGATCATTTTCAATTAAAAATGGAATTATTTTTCTTAAAATTGGGAATTAACTTGAAATACTAAATTTAGAACCAACTTTTTACCAAGACTTGAGATAACACACGATTAATAAGATACCGATTTATATGGGCGTTGTGGGGGTGCTAATCCTTCCCCGCACGTAACTGACTCCCGAACCCGTTTCTTTGATTTCTCTGGTTTATAACGTAGACTTGAAATTGGTTTAAAAATGTTTTAATTAATTTTAAAATGTTTTATAAAATCGGTTTTAATAGGTGGCCGATCATACCTAGCTAAAAAAGATTGATGGCGACTCCATGTCTTTTTACGAGGCCGTTTTTATATCCTCGACCTTTTATTTTATTTCTAGAGGAATTAAGTCGTCTTTTCCTCTGCTTTTGTTTCCCCCTACTCGAACGAGTTCCCCGCGATCCGGGATCACGTATCGACAATCAGTATACCCATGAGAATAAAAATATATAATTTATATTAAATCATATTATTAGATTATCATATGTAATAAAACATATATTAATTTTTTAGAAATTAAATTATATTATAAGATTATCATAAGTAATATAACATATAGTTTTATTGAATTATTATTTATTTTATTTTATTTTAAAATAATTATTATCGGTCTACTTAATTATTTTATCAAAGTAAAAAAAATAAATAAATAAATAAAGAATTTTATTTATAATATATACTAATAAACATAAATATTAAAACTAAATTATAATAATAAAAATAATATATTTTTAACTCTAATTTAAAAATAATATTAAAAATATATAAAATTATAATAGTAAAAAAAATTAAAAGATAATTTAAAGTTATGAAATTAAAATAAATTAATAACTTTGCATATTTATTTATTTTATTAAATTAATATTTTTTAAAATAAAATTATACTTAATTTAAAGTCTGATCATTTTGGGTTATTGTTTCAAGTTATTTCGGGTTGGGATCATTTCGGATTCGATCATTTCAGGTTCGGGTCAATTCGGATTCGAGTTATTTCAGGCCTGGATCGTTTCGGATTCGATTCATTTCGGGCTCGGGTTGTTTTCGGATTTGGGTTGGGCGAGTTCGGATTGTTGACTTTTTATGGTCAAATAGGGTTGGATCGGGTTTCAGTTCGAGTCGATCAGGTTGGTTTTTCAGGTTCGGGTCAAAATTGACAGGTTTAGATGTACTAGAAAAGGTCTTTGTAAAATCATGACAAAATTATTGATGTTCCTAAACTTTTTAACCTGTTCAATTGATTAGCTGGCATTTTCATGGCATGTGATTTGTGAGATAAAATTTTGGTTTTTGTTGTCTATTCACATTGGATAGTTCTATTTAAATTAGTATAATGAAATAATTTCAACTTTGTCATAATTGATGGCAGTTATTCATTTGATTGTTTACTTCTCTTTTCATTTTATTTAATATTTACCTGGACATAAATTTAAGCTTTTTAAAATAGTTAAATTGATTTTAGTAATTTATTTATACATTTCAAATTTTTTTATACTTATATAATTTTAATATCCTTACAAGTTACAAGTACAAAATACAATTGACTTTTTAGTAAATTATTATTTTACCTTATATATATATATTAAATTTTAACTTTTGATTAAAAAGGTAAAAAAGAGATTAAAATAAAATAGATAATTAAAGTTTTGTTTTTCTAAAAAAAATATTTAATTACAATTCAATAATTTTTATTTTTAGTATTAAATTCGGATTTTTATTACGAGTTTATGATCGGGTCGTTCTTGGGTTCGGATCATTTTGAATTTGGATAATTTTGGGTTCATGTCATTTTGGATTCGGGTCATTTCGAGTTCGGATCATTTCAGGCTTAGGCCATTTCGAGTTCGAGTTTTCTCAAATTTGAGTCTTTAACTTTTTTAGTCTTGGACTGGTTTGACTTCGGGTTTTTCTGAGCGGGTTTTCAAATTCGATTTCATTTTGCCACCTCTACACGAAAGTGAACCAAACATGACCTTACCCATTTTAGGAGTAAAACTAGAATTATGTAAACCCACATTGTGTGCGGAAGAAAAAAAAAATGTGAAAAATAAAATATTTTGATAGAAAATAAGAAGTTATTTATGATACTTTGGTAGTTTTATTATAGTTTTTAAGAAGTATATAGTTTTTTAAGAAAAAATAAATAATTTATTTTTAAATATATGTTGTATAAAAAGGTTAAAAAACTCAAAATATCCTTATATTTTCTTTTGGTATCATGATTTATTTTAATTTTTTTTGTATTTTATACAACTGAATTGATGTCACTTTATTCAGTAACACCAAACTCAATTTTACACAACTTTCACAACTAACCACTCATCTCTTCTTCTCTACAAAATATTACCTATTTAATTTTTTTTTTAAAAAAAACTACCACTTTTCTAAAAACTACCTACTTACAAAAACTACCCACTTAAACAAACTATCCACTTATAAAAATTATCCCTTTTTACATTTAATTTTTTTTAAAATACAATTTATTTATTTTATTAAAATATTAAAATATATTTTCACTCACATGGTGAGTGTCAAGAAATTCTAGTTGAATTTAGTGTATTTAATATTAAAATTTTAATTTTTTTTATAAAATTTATGTTCCATAGTTTTTAATGTTAAAAATATATATATATATATAATTTTGAAATACAAAAAATAAAAGTTTTAAGTGTACAAAAAAGACATAATTTTGAGGCATTCAAAAAATAAATAAATAACTTAAATGGAAGGAGTAATATGCATGGTTGAAAAAACGGGATCGGACCTGCTGGTCGGATCGATTCAATCTAAAACCGGAGGCTTGTCCGATTCGGAGCTATATAGAGAACCGAGAACCTATTGAACCGGCCAAAAATCAATTCAACTGGTAAAAAACCGAAAAAAATGGGAAAAAGTTTTTATTTATTTAATTATTTTTCTTAAAAATATTTTTGTAAGTGATGAGACTTGAACCCATAGCCTCTTAGAATCATACTAAAGACCATACCACTAAGCTAAATGCTTATTTTTATTAATTATTTACTATATTTAATATTTATTTAATATTAAAATTATTTTTAAAATATTTAAATAAACCAAACGGTCCAACCGGTTCAATTGGTTGAATCAATAGAATCAGGAACCGGTTGAATCAGGAACTGGAGGTCACACCCATTTGACCTCTGGTCCGGTTTTTTCAACCATGGTAATATGTATAAGACAGGATGAGACGGCTATGGATCTTGGAAACATCCATGGAGGAGAGGTAGGACGGGGTCGATGATGCATTCCCCACACTTGGGCTATAATTGAGTCGAGCCGAGCCTAAGCAGTAAGCAGATCGAGCTCGACTCGATTTTTGCAACTTAAAACTTGGCTCAAACTCAATCAAGTTTTATTTTTAAAGCTCGAGCTTGATTTGAGATAAAAACCGAACTACTCGAGCTCATTAGATTAGGCTTGTTTACCTAGTAAAAAACGAGCTCGTTTCACATACTTGATTTCAAATTCGATTATTTGTACTCGAGTTCTAATTTATATCTTTTCAATATTAATTAAAATTTTAAATGCACTTATAATAGTATTCAATTATCCAAAACAGAATTTCCAAAAAACTAATTAACAGACAGTATTTAGATAAAGATCCTATTTCCTTTTTGTTTGAAACCTTGGCACATATTTAAACTACAATCCTCTCATAAAGATCCAATAAAAAAAAAAGGTCAAACGAAAGATTTTGTCTTTTTAACAGTTTGGGGAATGAAAACTAAACTATATATTAAAAATAAAATAGCTTAATTAGACTCGCAAATTACTCAAGCTGAGTATTAAAATACTCGAATTCGGTCGCTCAATAACTCTAGTTGTTCAAGTTCTAGCTTTGCTCAACAATGACCGAACTGAATTCAAATTTTTTTGAATCAAATTCGAATAATTTGCGAGCACAAATGTCTCGTTTACACCTCTATCCACACTCACCTCCATGGATGTGAATAGAAGAATTATTAACAATTAAATCAATAAAAAAAATTATACAAAAAAAAATTAAAACTTGAGAATAAAATATCATCTTTCAAACTATATAGACAAAAATAGGATCTGTAAGGATAATAATGAGGTTTGAACTATAAGAAATAGGAACGAGCGAAGAGGGAAATACACTATTCAATCTTTTACGAGTTATCGTATCACATCTAATTTTAGATCTGTCAATTCTTATCCGAACTTGAAAATTTTAACCAATCCATCCGAATTCAAACCCGATCCAATCCGATTTGACCATAAAAGTCAACAACCCGAACCCGAAATGACCCGATCCAAATTGGCTCGAACCCGAATTGACCAGAACAATTAACCCGAAATGACTTGAACTTAAATCAAGTATAATTTTATTTTTAAAATATTAATTTAATAAAAATAATAAATATAACATAAATTATTAATTTAATTTAATTTAATTTTGTAACTTGTAATTACCATTTTGAAGTATGATAAAGTATGCACTATGCAGACAGTGGCTGTGAGAAAATTTAAAAAATAAAAAAAGCTTAATGTTATTATATATAGTGTTAGGGTATTAGCAATTAAAATTTTAATCAATCGATTGTAAATCAATCTTAATATCTTTATTTTAAATCAAACCGTTGGATTGGATAAATAGTAAGTTTGTTGTATTTTTTGTAAGTAAGTTGTTGTATTATTATTATAATAACCTTCTTAAATTAATTGTTAAAGACTTCAAGATAATTGTTCAAAGACTAAATAGTCTTTTAAATATATAATAATCTTTTAAATAAATTGTTGACAAAATTACTGTTTACTGTTTCTACCATATACTATTTTCTTTTTTCTAGGGATTTGTGTCTTATTAGGTGTTTTCTAAATAAAGGATAATATGTTATTTCCTATTATCTCTCTCATTTTTAATTTTCCTTAATTTAAGGGATTGTTCTTTAATTTAAGAGATTGTGAGTTTTTGTAATTGAGGAGAATCATTGGGTGACTTGTAGTCAAGTTTCTCTATATAAGACTTTTGCCTTTCACATAATAAATAAGAAAAATAGAGAAATCTCTCTCTATTCCAGATTTCTACATAGTATCAGAGCCAGTTCAATCTCTCTATTTCTATTTTTTATGGCGGGCAGACCTCCAACGTTTTCTTGGGGAACAACCATGATTGGCACCAAAGGAAATGATGGCTTGAAAACCTTGGCTCCCTTACAACCGACCCCAATGACGGCTGCCACAGTTCTCTCTAGGTGGAGCAAAGAGCAAATGGAGTAGCTACACTAGATCCTGAACGCCTAATTATCCAACCAGAGTCAGTGCACCGCCCAAGGTCAGCAGTCACAGCTAGCCTTGGGTACCTCACTTTTGGCCCAAAAAGGTACTTTCTTGACTGCTTTAAGTGGTACATCTGAAATGATTCAACTCTGGGTGATAGACTCCAGGACTACGGATCATATGACAGGTTGCAAGCCTTTTTTGTTATTCTAAACCTAGTCCAAGGAACTTGAAAATTAAGAATGCAGATGGTTCGTTTGCAACAGTTGCTGGTACCGGTACCATTAATATTAGTCCTCAAATATCTCTCAAAGATACTCTCTATGTTCCAAAGTTATCATGCAATTTATTATCGGTTAGTAAGATTACCAGAGATCTAAACTTTACTGCCCAGTTTTCACATTCTATTTGCAAATTTCAGGATATGACTTCGGGCATAAGGATTGGAAATGCTAAGGAACACAATGGTCTCTATTACTTTGAGGAAGAGATCTCCAACAATAAAGAAGTTTTGACCGCTGATTGTCAATTAATCTCGTTATCCAGAGAACAACAAATAATGTTATGGCACTCTAGGTTAGGCCATCCTACCTTTCAATAACTAAAACAATTATTTCTTTTAATTTTTCGAAATACAAATGTTTTTCAGTGTGATGTTTGTCAAATTGCTAAACCCCAAAGGTCATTTTTTCCTTCTCAACCTTATAAATCTTCCAAACCATTTACACTAATTCATAGTGATATATGGGGTCCTTCACGGATACCAAATGTAACTGGAAAAAAATGGTTTATCACATTTATTGATGACCACACACGGATTACCTGGGTTTATCTTCTAAAAGAAAAAAGGGAGGCTGAACAAACTTTCAAAGACTTTCACTTGATGGTGAAAAATCAGTACAATGCAAAAATACAAATCTTACGTACTGATAATGGGAGAGAATACTTTAATTCCATTGTAAGGGGTATTTTTTGGAAAATGGCCTTATTCACCAATGCTCATATGTTGATACTTCTCAACAGAATGGGGTGGCTGAAAGAAAAAATAGGCATATCTTAGAAGTAGCTCGCTCTATTATGATGACTAATAATGTTCCTAAATTTTTTTTGGGCAATTCCATTCTTACAGCCTGTTATCTTATCAACCGTCTTCCTACCCGGGTACTCAACTACAAAGTACCTTATCAGTTCTTCCTTCAATACTACCCACAAACAAGGTTATTAAGTTTGTTACTCCTAAAAGTGTTTGGTTGCAAGTCTTTTGTTCATATTCATGACCATAATCGAAGCAAACTAGATCCCCGAGCTCTACCTTGCATTTTTATTGGGTATTCAGCCACTCAAAAAGGGTACTGTTGTTATTCCCTAGAAAAACGTAAATACTTTGTCACTATGGATGTCACTTTTTTTATAAAAAAAAAATAGCCCTTTTACTACAAAAATATTCATTTCAGGGGGAGATCGAGAATAAAGTTCCTTTTTGGGAACAACCCATACCAAGCCCTATACTATCTCTTTCAGATGATCCACCTACTCTAACTAATCCATCAACCACATCAGTCCAGCAAACACAAGAATCCACACTAGCAACAAATGACTTGGAGTCTGCCATAAACATCGACAACTCTAGAAAAAGGGGTGATTCACAACAGAAAGCTGAGTTACTTGTTTATTCTCGAAGAAATACCTCACGAAGAATAGAGAATGTTGTGGACCTAAAGCCTTGTCATGAATCAGAACCGAATTCATCACCTGAGGTTTGTGATCAGAACTGTCCTATTGCATTGAGAAAAAAAGTTCATTCTTGTACTCAATATCTCATTCCAATTATGTTTCCTACAGTCATTTTTCATCTTCTCTCCAAACTTTTATTACTAACCTGTCAGAAGAGAAGGTTCCTAGAGATATACAAGAAGCCTTGTGAATCCTTGAGTGGAGAAAGGCAATAACAGAGGAAATGCATGCACTTGAGAAGAATCAAACTTGGGAACTAGTACGGAAACCTGAAGGGAAAGCTTTGGTTGGGTGTAAATGGGTGTTTATCGTGAAGTATTGATCTGATGGGACGATTGAGAGATACAAAGAAATGCTAATTGCAAAAGGATTCACTCAGACATATAATATTGATTACAACGAGACTTTATACCCAATTGCCAAACTTAATACAGTCCGATTACTAGTATCCATCGCAACAAACCTGGAGTGGGATCTACAACAACTTGACTTGAAAAATGCCTTCCTCAATGGTGACTTGGAAGAGGAAGTCTACATGGTTTTCCACCAGGATTTGACAATGACAGGGAGAATAGGATAGCCTACAGATTAAAAAAGACACTCTATGGTCTGAAGCAGTCCCCAAGGGCTTGGTTTGGCAAGTTCACAAAGGCAGTCTTACAACAAGGGTATAATCAAGCTCATACTGACCATACCCTCTTTTATCGACACACAGATGGTAAGAGTACAATTCTTATTATCTATGTGGATGACATAATTTTGACAAGAAATGATGCAATAAAGATGCCAATATTGAAAAGTAGCCTAGCGACGAAATTCGAGATAAAATTCTTGGACCCTTACGTTACTTTCTTGGTATGAAGTTTGCTTGAAACAAGAAATTAGGAATATCTGTTACTCAAAGAAAATATGTCTTGGATCTATTAAAGGGAACAAGGATGCTAGGCTGTAAACTAGTAGACACACCAATGGATCCTATTGAAAAGATTGTAAACAAGAAGGATGGAACTCCAGTTGATACTAGGAGATACCTGATAACTCTATGAAATATAGTTATTTTACCATATTTTGTGCATTCAAATCGGCTAAGTCCTTGAAGTTTTTATTCGGAACTGATTAGTTATAATTGTTTTTAGATTAATTTTATTTATTTCATGTTTAAATTAGTTATTAATTTAGTGTTTTTGTATTTTTATAGGTCCAAAGTGAGAAGGAGCTTCGAGATGCGAAAAGACGAAAAAGGTGCAAAGCAACGCATGGACAGATTTGACCTCTGGAGCTTGTTGCAAAAAATACATTACCTTAAATTCTTTATTCAAGAAAACCTCCTTGTCTTTTGAAATTGATTTCCATATCTTTCCAACGATATATCATTTGCCCAAATCGCACAATATTTGCCCATCCAAATCAGCCGAGGAAGTGCGAGAAGATGACAGAAGCAGCATGCAGCCAACTCGAGGGGCTAGCGCTGCAACGCCAACAGCAGTCAAGAGCCAGAGCTGGAAAGCCAACGCTGTAGTGCCAACATGAAAAAAAAATTAAAAAAAAAAATTTGTTTCCTTACTTGCACACGAAGTTTCTGACTCCATGGATCTCAAGCTCTATAAATAGGACCTTTTAAGGCTTAAATAAGGTGGAATCAAGTTCTAAAAACCTAATTTATCTTAAGGAAATCATAGTGATTGGTGCCCAACCAATGGTAAATCAATGCAACATGTTGGAAACTATAATATGCAGCAGAATATTCCTTATTCCAACAACTACAATCCAGGTTAGAAAGATCACCCAGTTGTAATTTGTGAACTATGTGGGAGACATCATAATGATTGGTGCCAATATGTTGGAAACTACAATATGCCTCAAAATAATTTTTATTCCAACAACTACAATCCAAGTTGTGGAGATCACCAAAATTTTTCCTGGAGCAACAATCAATGGTTTTCCTATTCCGAAAATCAAGCATATTATCCTGGGTTTTCATCACAAGATCAAGCACCTACCCCAAAAGTAAAGCCATCATTGGAAGAGATGATTATGCAGTACATGACGGATAATGATGCAACACTTAAAAATCTAGCGACACAAATGGGCCAGCTTGCTACTGCCATTAACAATCATCCTATGGGGACTTTTCCAAGTGATACTGAGACCAATCCTAGGAGCGATGAAAAAGAGCAATGCAAAGTCATCACACTTGGGACTGGAAAAAAGATAGAAAAGGACAGCAAGAAGCCAGAATTTTCACCCAAGCTTATTGAAGAAGAAGTTGTGATGGAAAAAGAAGTTGAAAAAGTTCAAGAAGAGAAGACCCAGTGTGACCCACTACCACCTTTTCCTCAATGCATCCAACAGCCTAAGCTAGTCGATGTGGTAGAAAGTGCTATTAAAGAAGAGTTCATAGAAATTTATCCCATTGATCCGCTTAAGGCATTATTGAATTCTACCACTGAAAGAGATGAATTCCGCTTTCAAGCCTGCAAGAAAGCTAAGTTGTTCAAAGAATACATCCAAATGGCATGAATCGAAGATCCTCAAGTGGTTGGATACAGGATGATGAACAATGAGATAGTCAATTCGATGACTATAATCAAGCGCTTCTTAGAGGCAACCCAAGTATAAATTTTTTCTTTTCTTTTCTTTAATTTTGAATTTTCATTTTTTTAAGATATTATTATTAATTTCTTTTTACTTTTTTTTCTTTTGTAGTAGCCATTCACTCAACTTGGACAAGCATAATGAGGTCTTAGAGGAAAACTAGAGTTTCTCCTACTTTACTTTCATCGATAGAGGAGTTTTCTTGTTCTTACTCTTTTTATTTCTACACATTGAGAACAATGTTTGTTTTAAGTTTGAGGGTGAATGTCTTTAGTTTCTTTTCTATGTTTATGTTTAGGAGTCTTCAAAAAAAAAAAAAAATTGCTTGAGATGTTTTGCACTTATTCTGATGAGATCCTAATCCCATGATGAAATTTTAGTTATTGATTTATCTTGACTTTTGGGAGAAACATAGGCGTGATTTGAGTTTATGTTAAATTCTTTTGTTAATCTCATTGTTAGGATGTGATTTTCAATAATTTAGCACTTGATCTCTTGCTTAAATTTGCATTGCTTATTTAAAGACTGCTTATGTTGATGTGAATTGCGATTATGTCAAGAAGCCTAGAATTTGTTTGATTCTCTCTCGAGGCGAAATCCTAGACAACACTAAATTGAGGAAGTGGTTTAGGCCATCTTTGGATCGTTTGAGCCTTTCTAGCGTACCTATATGTATTAATTAATATTCTTAGTTTACCTCTTTGAGCCTAATTGATATACATTTTTTCTTTGATTACCACATCTTTTAGCCTAGCCTAATAAGAAAAACCATGATTAACCCTCATGACATAGACGTGTATGACATTACAGGAAATAATTATGAGCCATGTCTAATTAGGGTGGAATGGTGATATTCAATGAATGAAAATGTAATAAAAAAAAGGATTATGGTTCTTTGAAGAAGAAGAACCCAAATAAAAAAAGTGGTGAAGAAAAGGAAGATGCATTCAAAGAGGTAGAATATAATTTGAGGAAAAGACTATGGCTCTTCGAATCCTGAAAAAATGAAAAGTGTCTATGGGTGTATTAAACCAAAATATATCTTTATCCTACCTTGATCCTAGCCTTTCATTACAAGCTTAATAAAGACCTACTTGATCCTTGATGAAGTGTTAGTCTACATTAGTGGAGAGAGAGAGAGATGAAAAGCAAACATATGAGAATCTAATACTAATTCGTCTTTTGCATTGGCATAAACTTATTTAGATTGCATGTAATGATTTGCAAAAAAGATTATACACACACACACTGAAAATCCATTCAAGCATGAGGCATACGATTGAATTGAATCATAAATTTGGATTATGTTTGTGTTCTACTTTTAGTTGCGATTTTGAGATAACTTTTGAGGACAATTTAAGGAAATTATTATTTGAGTGCAGTCATCTTTAGCTTTGTTTCATTTTATTTTATTTGTTTTGTTTTTCTTGAGGACTAGCCAAATCTTAAGTTTGGGGGTGTGATAACTCTATGAAATATAGTTATTTTACCATATTTTGTGCATTCAAATCGGCTAAGTCCGTGAAGTTTTTATTTGGAATTGATTAGTTTTAATTGTTTTTAGATTAATTTTATTTATTTATTTATTTGGTGTTTAAATTAGTTATTAAGTTAGTGTTTTTGTATTTTTTTTTATAGGTCCAAAGTGAGAAGGAGCTTCAAGGTGCGAAAAGACGAAAAAAGATGCAAAGCAACACATGGGCAGATTTGACCTTTGAAGCTTGTTGCAAGAAAAACATGATCTTAAAGTCTTTATTTAAGAAAACTTCCTTCTTGACTTTTGAAACTGATTTCCATATCTTTTCAACAGTATATCATTTGCCCTAATCGCGCAAGATTTTCCCATCCAAATAAGCCGAGGAAGTATGAGAAGACGGTAGAAGCAGCATGCAGCCAACCCGAGGGGCTGGCATCGTGATGCCAGTAGCAGTCGAGAGCCAGTGTTGCAGCGCTAACATGAAAAAAATTAAAAAAAAAATCTATTTCCTTACCTGTTACTTGCACGCGAAGTTTCTGGCTCCAGGGGTCTAAAGCTCTATAAATAGGACCTTTTAAGGCTTAAATAAGGTGGAATCAAGTTCTATAAACCTAATTTTCTTAAAAGGAGATTAGCCACCAAAAGATTTCAAGGAGCTAAAGAGATTTTGGAGAATTGAAGACCTGACAAACTTTAGTTTTCTCTTTCCCTTATCTTCTTTATCTTTCTTGTAATATTTATGATGGTGAAACTCCTTTGTTTTATGTTTTTATTATTTAGCATGAAATAAACTTATTTTTCTAGGATTGCAATGGAACTCAACAGGTAGTTTGGATTATTTTACTCTATTACTTGATTTAATGATATTTGATGTTGTTTATTCAATCTTGTGCTTAAAGCTTCTAATTGCTTAGCTACCAATTAGATTGATTTGGTAACCTATATACAACTAGGCATAGGGAGTTTAGTGTTAGACATGGATTGAATAACACATATTTCATATTCATTTATTATGATGAATTGAGTTGCATGTAGGATAGAAATATACCTACGTGTCATATGTAACCAAGTTTAGAGTCTAAGCTTAATGAGTTTCTCTTTAATTCAATTATTATAGACATATAGTTAATTGGTTAAGAGGGTTATTTTTATAAGACCATCGACAGATACTTATAAATAGATTAGAACTCTAGGTTAACAACTCATTGTCATTAATCAAGTTAAGAGGGTAACAGAAGTTCATACGAAGTGTTGAGGGAAATTGTAATCTTAGGTTTTTTACAATTGATTTAATCCCATTTTTAATTTGCTTTATTTTCTTATTATTTTCTTTTATTTACAACCTTTAATTAATTGTTTGAATAAGATTGAGTTGTTTTAATTTTAATACTTAACGAATTTAGTAACAATTTATTGTGGAAACGATACTCTACTCTTCACTTTATTACTTGTTAACGATACATGCACTTGCGTGGTTAAATCCGACAACAATACCAGCGATTAGTTGGAAAGCTTATTTATCTTTCCCACACTAGATCAGATATTGCTTTCGTTGTGTGTGTTGTTAGTCAGTACATGCATGCACCTTGTGAAGAACACATGGAAGCTATACTCTGAATCCTAAAGTACCTTAAAGGATCGCCTGGTAAAGGCTTATTTTTCAGCAAAAATGAGTCCAGGAGTATCGAGGGATCTATTGATGCAGATTGAGCAGGTTCTATTGAAGACAGGAGGTCTACTTCTGGGTATTGTACATTGTATGGGGCAGTGTGGTTACTTGGTGAAGCAAGAAACAAACAGTCGTGGCCCAGAGTAGTGCTGAGGCTGAATTTCAAGCTATGGCTCACGGAACTTGTGAAATGCTATGGCTGAAACTATTGCTTGAAGAATTGGAGATGAAAATAATCCTTCCTCTAAAGATCTATTGTGATAATAAGGCCATCAGAAGTATTTCCCACAATCTAGTCCATCATGATCGGAAAAAACATCTGAAAGTGGATAGACACTTTATCAAATAAAAATTGAGGATGGAATAATGTGCATAACCTATGTGGCCAACAGGTGATCAAGTTACAGATGTGCTAACAAAAGCTCTAGCAAGAAAGATGTTCGAAAGACAAATTGACAAGTTGGGATGTTCAACCTGGGAAACCCAGCTTGAGGGGGAGTGTTGACAAAGTTACTGTTTACTGCTTCCTATTTTCTAGGGATTTGTGTGCTATTAGGTGTTTTCTAAATAAAAGGATAATAGGTTATTTCCTATTATCTCTCTCGTTTTTAATTTTCCTTAATTTAAGGGATTGTTCTTTAATTTAAGGGATTGTGAGTTTATGTAAATGAGAAGAATCATTGGCTGACTTGCAGTCAAGTTTTTCTATGTAAGACTTTTGCTTTTCACATGATGAATAAGAAAAATAAAGAAATCTCTCTCTATTCCAGATTTCTACATAAATTAATAAATGTTATATCAATTATGATAATCTTATAATAAAATTTAAAATAAATTATATATTTTAATTATCATTATATACTTACGATAATCTTATAATATTATTTATCGTTATACATATTATTCAAAATAAAGGTATTATTTTTATTTTAGAAGTATAATTCATTCTTATGTAATTTAGAATAAAGTACATAAAATAGGTTGTTAATAATGATACGTATATTTTATCATAATGATTTGTATGTTATGTTATAATAATATCTTATCATGTAATTTAGATCAAATTATATAATATCTTATCGTTATACATGTTATTTTTAAAATAAATATGTTGTTTTTATTTTAAATGTATAATCTCCTAAATCTTATCATTTGATTTTCTAAAAGTATATAAAATAGGTCATTGATATGTGTATTGTATTATAATGATTTGTACACTGTTATAACAATACATTTACAAATATGTAAATGGATTGAGATAATGATTTCAAGTATAAAATAATACTCGAATTTGAAAAATTACTGGAATATGCTAGAATCCAAAAAAATCAGGTTAGATAGATATTTATTTTAAATTAAAAATTGCAATGTTAATATTTATTCTTAAATATTATTTATATTTATATAATTTTTAACAGCAACGTAATTTTTATTAAATGAATTAAAAAGTCACAAGATTTTGGATCTGCCAGTCAAGATCCGAAACACCTAGGATTAAAACTACCCTATTAAACACATACATCGCCTTGAAAATGAAATAAGTGTCGTCCTAAATTACTACCCTTCAAATGATAAGAAGCTTGAACCCCAGATAAGCCCCTGTGTTACAAGATAAAACTACCAATCTGTCCATTTATGCCACATGGAACTCACAATTCATTAAAAGCTAAACTGTATCATAGCATAGCTAATAGAAAAACAAAAATTGCAGCATCCTCATTGTTGCGCAAATGTTCTGTGTGGGTTGAGTTCAAAGAAACCACAATAAAGCCTGAACTAATGACCGAATGGCACTCATGCTAAATACTGTTATTTGTCGTCCAAATGATGCATGCTAACACAATACAATGACTGCTATAAGCTTACCGAACCACACCATGTGTCGATACAGCATCCTCATTGCTGCGCAACTGTTCTGTGTGGGTTGAGTTAAAAGAAACCACAATAAAGCCTGAACTATTGGCCGAATGGAACTCATGCTAAATACTGTTATTTGACGTCCAAATGATGCATGCTAACACAATACGACTGCTATAAGCTTACTGAACCACACCATGTGTTGATTCTGTACTGTAACCGAATGCTGCATATCTTTGATACTATTGGATTATTTTGTGTTAACCAAAATCTATGTACAACCACAAATTAAACCTATTGTAATGGTGATCGAACTGTTTCTGTTACTGCCTTTGCCGATTTAGTGGCATTACATAGACTCACCAAAACTAGTTACAAATTCTACCCTTCAAGCCGAAAAGGACTTGCTTCCTCGGAGAAAACCCCCTTTGTAAACTGTATAATGACCAAGTACACATATTAATAAAGCCTACTAACTTTCTATCCAACTAGCATTAAATTTGCTATTCTCCCAACTATCCCCAAAGAACTTTTATTCTGAAAGATACCTAGAATGTAGCTACCCATCTTGCAAAAGATACCTTTTTCCCCCAAAAGATACCCTTGGTCATTTTGTAGTACTGAATTTCCACCAAACTCAAATAAGGTCACTGGTAGCTGCAAAAAAGAAAACAAAATGTCAATATAGCACTTCTTATTATCTTCATCTCAAGCTTGACGCCCACCATCCCCTAAGTTCTGTTACTCATTAACCCAGGCCATAAAATCCGTCTCTCTACAGACACCTTGTCATGCCAGAGCGTCAGCAAAGGAATTAGCAGAACGCCCCTTTGTACAATCCAACAACCATTTAGGTTTCTCATAATCTGATCAATCACCATAAATAACGAGTTAAGATGCCATGGTCTTATCCTGCTAGACTTGCACCAAGCAACTGCAGTCATTGAATCGCTTTCTACTTCCAGATTGATGGCTATGAGTTGTTTTGATTGTATGATCTCAAAAGCTTCCTTTATAGCTAGTCCATCACCCCCACAAACTTAGAGAATATGGCCAAAACTATACCTCTGTCATTCCTTAAAACCCCTCCAATACCAGCTGGCCTCGGTTTCCCAATAACAGATGCATCAACATTAAACTTCCACCAATGAATTGCAGGTGCTGTCCATTGTAGAGTACATTTTACTTTGTCTTTTTTTCTTGAGATAACAAAGGATCTAGGATTATGTATGAACTCCTCCATGGACTGAAAGTCACATGGCCATTTTGCCCAACATCACCATGCTAACCTGCTTTTAATCATGAATATCAAGGAATTGTTTTCGATTACCTTATCTTTGAACACCACACCATTTCTCCACAATCATATAGTCCACAAAACATCTGCAAAAAACATAAACTATACCTCCTCATTTGCTGAACTAGGCAGTAACCCCATCCATTGTAAAAACCAATCATTGATTGATTTCGGTTGCACCACGCTCATCCTCCACCATGCACAGACAAGCATCCATATTATCCAAACACACCTGCACCACAAAAATAGATGATCTATTGTTTCCGCAGCATCCTTACACAATAGGCATTTAAGACTACCTTCTCTTAAAATATTGCATCTAAACAAATACATCTAGACAGGCAACCTATTTCGAAAAAGAAACCATAAGAATATCTCCACTTTTGGTGGAATTAGGTCACGCCATTTAAAGGTGTCGATGACCTAAACCTGATTATTTATTATTTATTTTTATATTTTAATAAAATTTTAATTAAAACTGATTCAATCAAATAATTTGTTAAAATTTGATATGATTTTATTTTAAAATTAATAAATTGAACCCGAATGACCTGAACCTGAATAACCCGAATGTCAAACCCGAAATGACCCAAATCCGAAATGACCCGAACCCAAAACAATCCGAATTCGAAAATGACCCAAAAATTTTAAGACTCGAATTGACCTGATCCGGAACCAATTCAACCAGCCCAATTGATAGGTCAATCCAATTTCCAATAAAATGAAATTGGTGTATATTTTAAGAAGATTTCATTTTTGATACATTGATAATGAAGTTATTTCTTAACTTTACAAGCGAGATTAAGTGTCTATCACATATCTATTTTTTAAAAAATAAATAGTTTTTTTTTTAAAAAAAAAAATTAATATACCCTAAAAAGTATGTGTCACCCTATTAACTCCACTTATAAAATCTAAAAAATTTCATTTATGCTATGTTTGGGAACATGAATTTGAAATTTTGAATTTGGATTTCATTTGCTAAATAAATTGTGAGAACGAAATGCATACATTATGTATAAATTAATTAAGATTCAATATGATTATATATTGGGTTAAAGGAAAACTTTGTCACCGAACTATAGGTGAATATTTAAATTTGTCACTATATTTTATTTTGATTGATATTTGCCATTATACTTTAAGATTAATGACAAATTTGTCACTCTACTTTTATTTGATTGATTTTTGTAATTAACATTTAATTTTTTATTAATATTTGACATTCACATTAGTGTTTTGAAATAAATGCATTTTTAAAAGGAATAAAAAGTTATCTAAGTAAATTTTGATTTTTGATTAATTTGCCACTATATTATACTTTGATTGATATTTTGCAATTAAATTTGAATTTAATTAATTAATTAATTAATTATTAAAATAAAATATTTGATATTTTGCAATTAAATTTGAATTTTATTAATTAATTAATTATTAAAATAAAATATTTGAATTTTTTATTTATTAAATTGTCTTCAAATCATTTAAAATTAAAGTTGAGTGACAAAATTCAATCAAAAACAAAAATTTACTGACAAAATTCAATCAAAAAAAAAAAATAAAGTGACAAAATTTAATATTGAGTTAAAATATAATGATAAATTTACCCTTAATCGAAAAAGTATAATAGCAAATATTAATTAAAGTAAAATATAGTGACAAATTTCTAGGATGACCATTCAATTCTAAATTTTCAAAAATCAATTAAACCGAATTAGTTTGTAAAACTAATCGAATCGAACTGAAAAACACCCCAAAATCAAACTAACCAAACCGGTCTATTTTTTCACTCTAAAAGTTTGGGTTATGAGTTTTTTTATTTTGGGTTATGGGTTTTTTATTTGTTTAGGTTATATGTTGTTGGATTAGATTAGTTTATTTTTGAATTGTATTAGATTTAGGATTCGGGTATATTTTAAATAAAAATAATATTATTTATTTTTTTAATTAATTATCAGTTTGTTCTATCGACTCGATTTAAAAATAAAAAAACTACAAACCAATCGAATAAATCGATTAAACCAAATTAAATAACTGAATAAAACTGAACAAACTGAACCGAATTTAATTTGATCGATTTGTTCGGTTAACCGAAATTCTGCTCACCGCTATAAATTTCAATATCCAACTATAATATGATGACAAATTTACCTTTTGCCCTTAAATATTTGAAAGACAATAAAAACATAAATTCAAATTCACAAATATTTATAAATACTTCAAATTCATCACTAAATAAGTATCCAACAAATCCACAAATTTAAAAAATAATCATTAATTTTATATTTTACATGTATTTTATTACTTAATAATTTACATTATTTTTAAATTTTAAATTCATTTTTTAAAATTCAAATTTCCAAACACAACCATATATATATTTTAAATTCAACAGTTTGTTACTACGTCTATACATCAACACTTATGTATGCGTCACAACAGCACAGCAGAGATGATGATGATGATGAGGTTCTAACTAACGAAGTGCTTTAAAAGTACAAGACAAGCAGCTGAATCAATAAACTTTTTCCATGTTCTTTTCGCCACGGCAAATTTGTTTCGTATGAAATGAACCCCAAGATGTAAACAAACATACTTGAAAACATTAAAATGTTTCAACAATCGTAAATGAAAAAACATTAAAAATGCATTTTACAAATATACTTGATGCAGAAAATCTATCAACAAACTACAACATGAAACAAGTTACCATTTCCAAGCTCAGCAACGCAAGTATTTTAAGGTCTAAATTATGAGACATTGGTTCCTAACAATACTAGGTATAAAAAAGATAAAGGGGGACCGATGCATCAGCTTCTGCCAAAAATACACTACACTTTTGATGCAGAAAGCCACTGATAAAGCTACATTTATTTTCCAGGAGATACCATACCTGTGCCGTTTATTTCTCTTGCAATGCTTTTTATAATAATATATTATATAGCCTAAACCCCAGATCCAGCAAGTCGCCGCCTTGACGCATTTGATATGGATACTTGAGTAAGCTTATCTGCCTCAGTCGACGCCATGCGCTCCTTGAGTGGCATATAATGCCGTAGCCATACACCAGTATAAACCTGAAAAGTTAAATGGAATAAGAGATACCAAGAAATGGCATTTTTAGTAACTCTAAAGTATTTTATCACTTTAGTCAAAGTGACTAGGGCACTTACGATGGCCAAAAGAGGGAATGAGAAGGATATAGTTTTGGGAGCCTTGGTTCAGAGTTCTAAGTGTTTTCTACACTATTTAGGTAGATTTCACAACAAATCACACTACACTAGAAGAAAATAACATGCACCTTTGCTTATATGCCAAGTAGCTAGGAATGAACATGTCAATAATATTTCATTCTCACCATCATGATCGCAATCATCATAGTAATAATTATGATAATAGAGTTTTGAGTCTTGAACTATTGACTAACCTGTTGTGGTCTTATTATCTTTGTATCAGGATCATCTAGTGACTCACGCCAGTGCGCCAAGTACCCAGCCATTCGTGGGATTGCAAATAACACAGTGAAGAACTCCGGAGGAAATCCCATTGCCCTATTGAACAAAACCTTAATTATCACCAGCCTAACAATTGGAGGGAAACTAACAATATCTTATGCATTTGTCTAGTTTTTTAATGTAAGCAAAGAAATTAATCATATCTTTACCGGTATATTAATCCAGAATAGAAATCAACATTTGGATAAAGCTTCCTCTTAATAAAATACTCATCGGATAATGCAGCCTTCTCCAAAGCAATAGCTACCTGCAATGCAAAAAATAGAAGGAAAGAAGCATATTAAAACATTTACAGTAAATAAAGAAATCATAGACAAGTGTATAAATGTCTCTTAAAATTACAAACTAACAAATTTTACTTAAACCTACTAATTTAATCCATATTTGGGAAAAAAAAAAAAAAAACTATTTACAGAATCTGCCATCTAAGTCAAAACCTTGATCAATGCCACCCAAAAAGCTTTCAGAAACATAACTGAACTCTCGTTATATGCCTATCATATTTGATCAGCTTACATACCATGGACAAGCTCAAGTTTAATATGGAGTGAATAAAAAAATAAACAACAGATTGGGCATGAGAAAACAATAATTGCTTCATGTAAAAGAATATAATTTGGAATTTTGGAGGGTAGAAAAACACCTCAATAAGAGGATCCCGGCCGACAATAGAAAAAACTTCCTCTGCCAATTTCTTTATCACCTTTGCCCTGGGGTCATAGTTTTTGTATACACGGTGCCCAAAACCAGACATTTTCCGCTTCCTAAAGAAATGAAGATATATTTGAAAATAAATAAAACATTTGAAAGAAAATATAGCACTGAATGCGGAACCTTTAGCTTCCTATCACTTGGACTAACAGCAAAATGTATATGCAATATTTACCTGTTCTTGACACCCTCAATAAACTCTGGAATGTTCTCAACTGTTCCAATCTCACTAAGCATCTTGAGCACAGCCTATACCAACCAAGAGTACAAAAATAAGCTCAGGTACTGCTGGCACAAACAGCTCAATAAAATTTTAAAAAAAAAAAACAAAAAAAAAAAAAAAGAAGAATTGATATACTTAAATAAACAAACAGATGCTATAACAGCTCAAGTGCAATTGTTTAGTCTGAACTAAGCATATTGTAACACCATTCCATTGGAAATTGAATTCCAGACAACTACTGATAAGCATGGAGTTATTAAGAAACTGCAAATATGTGGTTCTGCATACCTCATTTGCACCACCATGAAGAGGACCATATAGTGCTCCAACAGCTCCAGCTAGAGCAGTGTATACATCAACTCCACTGCAGATGCAGATACACTGATATTTTATGCAAGATTTTTGGTTGTTCTAGCACAGTAGGACAATAACATTAATAGACCTACCCTGATGCAAGATGCCGGGCAGCGGCTGTGGAACAGTTCATTTCATGTTCTGCATGTAGTATGAAAAGAATGTCCAGCACTCGAGCTAGCCGAGGGTTGGGCTTGTAAGACCGATTGCCCCTGAAAGTTATTAAAATGGATACATAAATTAGGCAAAGGTAGGCCTCTATCTTGTATTTCTTGAATGATCACCAGGTGATAGCATATATATTGATTGCTCATGGCCTCCTAAATGAGGATGACAAGATCAAGGAAAAGAAAATATAGCAGCCAGAACATAAACTGTTACTTTTTCCCAAAGTAATTTGTAACTGTAGCCTATACATTAATGAGAGAATTAAAGATGCCAAAGAACATACATAGAATCTAGCATGTAGAGAAAGTTCTCAGAATAAGAAAGGTTGCTGGAAGGGAGAACTGAAGGCCTTCCTGCCATCCTCAAATAAGCTGCTGCAGCAATGGTTGGTGCCTGCAAACAGAATAAAAGTTTTGTACTGATCTCTCAACAGAATGAAAAAAAGTGGCAATCCCAAAAACATAGGACAAGATGAAAGTAAAAAGTTCACACGCCAGAGTTAAAGTCATTTCCTTGTGAATAGAATCAACTGCTTTAGAGTAGAAAAGACACAAAGAGGGGAAAAGGAGTTAAATGCACAAACCTTTCCAAGAATGCGTGCTATTTGCTTGTCTCTCACTTGTTTCAACCGATAAAGATCTTGGCCCTGCATTAAAAATAGATCTATGATCAAACACCTGACAAACTAGGAGAATAAAATAATCCCAGAAAGATTTTTAAATTATTATTTAAAAAGCACAGCAGCTTAAAGATGCTACAAAAAGTGAAGTTGCAAATAACTTAAGCCCGAAGTAAGCATTGGGCAATAAGAGATACCCCCCCCCCCCCCCCCCCCCGCGGCAGTCTTGCTCTAACAAAGAGAACAAAAGGAGGTTATTGCAAGTTGTCTACTGCTGGTCTTGATGAAGCTAAAACTATATTTGCCTTCAATCAAGCCATACTGCCAGAGCACTTTCTTATGTCGTAAGGATCAGGTTAAAACTCATAATTTTGACCCTTTTGTAAGAGGTTACCTCACAGAATACATAATTAACTCAGTGGAGGCCAACTCTCTCTCTTTATAACATATATGTAATAGAGAGAGAGAGACAGAGAGAGTTGGTCTCTGCCGAGTTAATTTCTTTCAAATCACTTTTAACATATGGAAATAGCCCCTTAAGACAAGCAACTTAAAACATAGGTAAAATATAATATCCAATGTCTTATAACAATTTGATCTTGGAATCCTTACAATTCTTAAACCACTTGGTGCACTCATCCTATTTTTTTCTTCCATAAAAAAATAACAACTTTTCTCCAATTTTCTGCTTCCTATGTACTCTTATAGACCCACATCCATGAGTGTGCAAAAAACTAGTGCAACATAATGTCAACTCAAATGAGTCTTCATAAAGCATTTCTTGAAACTTAACCATCAACTTACTCTTAGAGCAGGATTGGCATCAGGATGAAAGACAGAAAGAGCACTCATTGCACTGACAAGTACACCCATTGGATGAGCATCATGAGGCATTGATTGTATAATGTCCTACAAAACAGAGAAAACAAAAAACAGGTTGTACAACTTCTGTTGAACTAGCAGGAATGAGCCCGGTTAATATTATTGCTAAAAAAAACAGAATTTTGGCCTTTAAACCAAAGAAAATAAAGAAATTAGAAAAGCAAAGGAGCATCTTATATATATGTCACGCTGATTGCAGCATCACTAGGACTAGACATGGTTTATTGCTAGAAGAAAGAAAAGCATACTAGAATCCCTTGTGGCACAGCTGAATGCTGAGTAACAGCAAATTCCCAGTCTGCTAACTGACCTTCAGAAGGCAAATTCCCATACACTGAAAAAGTGGAAGCAAGTTATTTAAAACGCATCACCAATTTTATATATATATATATATATATATATAAATATAAACGCATAATTGCAATCAAAGACACAAGAGTATAAACCTTTTTAGTTCTGGATAGTTAGATAAAACCATTGTTGAAATAGTTTCCAATTGATTAATAAAGTTAAATCCATGTCTGTCATATCAACCAACAATGAGTGAGGTGGGCAAATATGATTTTATACTCAAATAGTAGTCAGGGAATTATTAGTCAATCAAAAAGGGTTTTGCTTTAACCCCTTATCGATCTTCACGACACACCATGTCACAGGATTTACACACAATCTCCATGTGCGTAGATTTAAAATGGGCATCACCAATTGGTTTCTTTAAACCATTAAGGATTTCAAATAATTTGGCAGGTGTGAACTATCTTTCACCAAATAAAACAATAGCTTTGCAAGGTGGGATTTGCATATAAATTAATCCTCGAATCCTACGCATGCAATTTCATGTGCATAGTGTTAGGTACACCAAATTATTTCTTCAGGAAACTCAACCAAAATCATAATTTTAAAAATTACATACATACATGCATACATTTAATTTATTTCCCAAAGAAATCACTTTGAAACAGTCACAGTTTGGATAATAAGAGGCGGTGTTTGTATATGTAAAAGCTTACTTAAGAGGTAGGCCACTTCCAAGAAAGTGGAACTGTCGGCCAATTCCTCAATTGGGTACCCTCTGTATCTAAGAATCCCTTCATCTCCATCTATATATGAAATCGACGACCGAACCGGAGCTGTATTCAAGTAACCCGGATCATAAATTTTCAGCCCCTTGTCATCTTTCCCAGTTGTTATCTGCAATTAAATTCATGGTTAAAATCAAAATTAGATCTTTTAAAAATCAAAATCAGCTAAATATTTTAAAAAATTAATCAAAAAAATACTGACAAATTGGTTTATCTTTTAAATTAATATATAACCTTTTTGAAATCGGTAGCTTTCACAGTGCCTTCGCTGGAGACAGGGACCTGGTACTTCTTCCCGGTTCGCTCGTCGACAATGGTTAAGGAACCGCCGACAGAGGCAACTGTCTGAGCCGAGACGTACCCTTGGTTGAGGACGGTGGAGCTGGGGTTGTTGGAGGAACAATCAGAAGCTGCTAAATGAGCACAGAGCACGGCCAACCGTGCCTTCACTTTTGAAGATAGTTCTTCCGTTAAGGACATCTTTTAAATTAAAAACAAACCAAAAGAATAAAATCTCGAAAGGAGAAGATCAGCAGAAGAAGAAAAAGAAAAAGAAGAAGAATTTCTTGAGATTTTAATTTTTGGAGATCAAAAAGTTCCTCTTTTTTTGGGTCGCCAGTTCGTTTTTTTTTTTTTTTTTTTTTTTTTTTGTTCTGAGAATTCTTTTGGAATTTTGTTTAGGGATTTAATATAATTGTTGTGCAGGAATTTCTTTATGGTCAAATTGTCTTTTACCCCTTTTAACATCTCAATTCTGCAGTTTTGGACCTTTTGATACATTTACTCTAATTTAATTAATTCTTTTTTTGTCACAATTAAATTAAATTCTTATAGACAATTGAATTTTTTTTTTGCCAACAAACAATTGAATGTTGTTAAACCTCGATAAATAAATTTAATTTTGTGCCTTTTTTATGCTATGAAATGTTAACTTGGACTTTTTTAAGCATACATTAACATAAAAAAAAATTGATTAAAATCTAGATTTAGTCATTTTATTATCTCAATTCTAAGCTTTTGATATTTATACTCTAATTTTAATTGAATTTGATTATTATATAATTTTATGAAAATATATATATTTAAGATAACTGATAATAGTATTAAACTTTGCAATTTGTTTTGAAATTTCTAATCTACTCTTAACTTTCTCGATCCTTACTTATTTAACTCACGATATTATATGCATACTAGAGAAATTTGTGTAACTAATTTTATATTTATGTTAGATATCTTCTCAAATTCTCAACCTCCAAAAATATGTTCAACATACATGATGAGCTGGTAAAGTTGACTTGATCCAAGATCAAATCTTATCAGACTCGGTTTGACTTAAAAATTTAAAGGTCTAAAAAATTTAAATCCAAAAAATTCAAATTCGAAAAAATCCGAAACTGACACAACCCAAAACCCGTCATGATCCAAATATGCTACGAACTGAATCCAAAATCAATCCGATTCAAAACCCGTAAAAACCCAAAATTTATAATCGAAAAAAACCTGAACTATAATTATATGATTTTATTTAAAATAAATAAATGATAATTTTTTCTTAAATAAAAATTTTTAAATTTATGAAAATTTATTTATAATTATTATTCAATTATATCAATAATATATTACCAACAAAATTGAATTATACACATTAAATATAAATATGTTTTAGTACTATCCTTATTATATTCACAACAGTTAATAATGAAAAATAACAAGTAATATTATTAATTTGATATTTGATTTTATTATAAAATTAAATAATCATTTGCAATATATTATTGTACTTATTCCACATGTCAATTATAATTTTAATACAATAATAATTTAAATATACAAAAAATAATATTATAATTGTAGACACCTAATTTTGTTCGGGTCCCTGAGCAAGGTACGTATTTCCTTTAATTCCCCGGGTTTCCAAAGAATCTCCCATAATCCCATAAGTTGGATTTTTGACACTTTGATTTGGAAGTCAACACCGAAAAGTCAAAATCGAAAAAAATCAACTTTCGAAAAATCAAGATTTGGAAGGAGAATTGAATGAGGATGAAGCAATCTTGACAATTGGGAGCTACAATTGAAAATGAAAAGAAAACCGAAAGTTGAGGTTAAAGATTAGTGATGAAGGGACTAAATTGAAAAAAAAAAGTTGAAATTAAAGGCAGAGGAGCAAAATTGGGATGGCAAGGAGCTTAACTTGGACAAATTAAAGATGATGGAAATGGAATTTAAGATAACTGGATTGAAGAAAGATGAGATTTAAGGAGAAAAAATGGTGGAAGGATTAAATGGAACAAATTGGAAGTTCAATTTCAAGGGAAATTAGAAAAAGAATTAAATTGAATGGAATTGAAACTCCAATTGGAGGAAGAATCAATAAAAGATTGGGATTCCAAGTTTCAATTTTAAGGAGGATAAAGAGAGAAATCAATTTGAAGAAGAATTGAAAGTGGAAGGATTAAATGGAACAAATTGAAAATTCAATTTTTTAGGAAAATATAGAAATGATTAAATTGGATGAAATTGAAGGTTAAATATAAGAAAAATCAATAAATAGAGGTATTTAAGAGTCCAATTCAAAGTAGAATGAAAGGAGAAATCAATTTGAAGATGAATTGGAAAAGGAATGACTAAATTGAAAATTCAATTTTTTGGAAAATTATGGGAATGATTAAATTGGATGAAATTGAAAGTTCAATTTGAAGAAGAATTAATAAAGACATGGATTCAAGAAACTCAATTAAAAGGAGAATGAAGTTATGAGCTAATTTAAAGAAGAATTGAAAATATAAGAACTAAATTGAATAAATTGAAATTTGAAATTTGAAGAAATTGAAAGTTCAATTTAAAAGAGAAACAATGAATGACAGGATTTGAAGAGATCAATTACAAAGAGAATGAAAGAAGAATCAATTTTAAGAAGAAATTGAAAAATTGAGGGACTAAATTGGACATTTAAAAAAAAAGTTTGGACTTGTAGTGAGGGATGCAATTGGAAATAAAATTTGTTTGGAAATGATAGAGGGATGAAGAATAAATAAATGAAAGTTGAAGGAAGGGTATGGAAATAACCCAAGGTAAATATTTAGTAAAATGGAGAAGTGAAACCATTTTGGAGAAAACACAAGGTGATATTGTTGGAAATAAATGGATGAGTAGGATAAGGAGAGGGAACAAGAGTACATGACATGGCATTTTGATCTAATAAAAATGATATTTGGTCCTAAAAAATAGGAAAAGATGACCATGAGGGAGGGGAAACCATTTGATAAATGAAAAAAGCATGACCAAGGGCAAAACTATACTCCATTCGGCCAAGCAATTTTAGGAGAATGAGAAGACAGTAACTTAAACATTCAGCAGCCCCTAAAATCCCTAAGGGAGGAAGAGAAAAAAAAAGGAAAAAGAGAGGAAAAATGAAGAATAAAGGGAGATTTTCTTGCTAGATTAAGGTATTTTCCTACTCATTTCTTCATGGTTTTTCTTTTCTCTTCATGACCTACTTCATTTTCTTTGTGTTTTTCATTTTAATAAGGTTTTTCAAAAGGTTTTTAAAAGATTCTCATCTTCTTCTCCTCTTTTTTTACAAAAACTACAAAGTTTTGTAAAGTGTTCTTCATTTTCCTACATATTTGTTGCTACTCTTGTTTCATTTTTCTATTTGTTTGCTTCATACTTCTTTCTTGATATTTGATGTAGGATGGTCTATTGTGGTAGGATAGTGATTTTACCTTTGTTTTCCTTCTCAAAATATAAAGGTTTTGAGCTTGATGATCTTGGTTTCATCCAAGTGATGGTTAGGCCGGATCTAGCATCCAAGGGGCCAACCTTTGTTTTCTTGCTTGTTTATGTTTTCGTGCTTATATATTGTCATTTTCATATGCATACTTTGCTGGGTATGAGTTTATTATGGAGCATTCTTCATGTTACATATTTATTTTCTTGTTGGAAAAGTGATTTTGAGCTTGATGATCTTGGTTTTGTCCAAGTGATGGCTAGGTCGGATTTACATCCAAGAGGCTAGCCTTGAGCCAATAATTTTTGCTTGCTGTAAACCATGTTTTCAAACCATTTCTAGCATGATTTTGTCTAAGATCAACAAATGGTCTATAGCCAAAATCTTGTATTCAAAATAGTTGGAAAAAACAATGCTTAAAAAGTTGGATTTGCTGATTTCGGGCAATATTATTCCTATGCATTTTTTGTCCAAATAAAAAACCATTTTAACCTCATTTATTTCATCCTTAGCCAAACCTAAGTTCATTTTTTTAGAATTTTTTAGAATTGTTTTAAGGGTTTAAAAAATAGTTTAGTAAAACTGGGGTTTTGAAGTAAAAATGAGCTTTAAAACTAGCAAGAGTTTGGATTTTTTTTCACACAAAGAGGAAGGGGCTGGTCGAGATCAGTAGATACTGTTTAGAGGTTGTTTTCTTGGTCATTTAAAGTTTGAAAATAGGCTTTAAGATAATCGGATCATGGGTAGGTAAAACGAGCTTCAAAACCGAGCAAAAAAACTTGGATTTTTACACCAAGACCATTCGGCCACATTGGTCTTTCTTTCAAAATATTGCATCATTTTTAATTGTTTTTAGCTTTCAAAATGTTTACATTCAAGGCTCGTCTAGAAGTATTCAGATGTCAAACAATGGCATTCAAATGTCCCCTTAATCCGAGCAAAAATTCGTGCCCAAAATGTTTCGATTTTAAAATCCAATTTAAGTTTCTTTCAAAGGTAGTCGGACATCTTTTTAGGTTTTCGGATATCCTCTCTTCAAGAGAGAAACACATTTCAATAATAGTCCATTTTTTATGCATTTCATATTTAAAAAAGTTTTTTTTATTTAGCATAAAGACGTGTTTTTTGGGTTTCATAAGCATTTGACGAGAATTATTTCTTAATCTCTGTCGGGTTGCCGGGGAGGTTAAGAAATTATTCAGCGCATGTGTTTATGAAATCATAAAGTATGATTTTTGTTTTACTCAAAATTATATAAATGTTATATAAAAAAAATTATTTTCCTAGCTTTGTCGGATTTTATGGGGAGTATGGTAATATTTTTTCGACATATGATGTTGGTGTAATTCCACAAAGAAAATTCATGAAAAAGAATTTTAAAATAACGATGTGTGCATATTCCATGTTCATACATATTCCATGATGATATCATTTGATAATTGTTGTACATAATGTTATTTTGGTCATGTTATATGATGCTTGGTGTGCACATAATTTGTTTATGCTATGTCATGCTTAAATATGTGCCATGTCATAAATATACTATGTCATAGTAAATTTTATGTTATGCCATGATAAATGTATATGTTATGTGATTTATGTTCGTATTTTAAATAATGTTTGCATATTCATGATTATATAAATGAATTTAATTGCATAATAAAAATTAATGTTTTTTAATAAATAAGGCAATATCTCCGAGTTAAAATAATTCATAAATCCTTCGTCGGGTTACCGGGGAGTCTTCATCAATTATTATTAACAAAGGAATGTAGACACCGGATTTTATCCGAGTTTACCTGTTAATAATTTTAATTTTTAATTAACTAATTTTTTTAATTTATTTCTTTTAATTTTCGAATTAACCAAAAAAAAAACAAAAAAGTAAAAAGAGAATAAAAAGAGAAAATCAGATAATGAAAAAAGGATAAAGGAAAACAAGTTTAGGTTGAATTAAATTTCTTCTTTGGATCAGATTTGAACTCTAAGAGGTGTGATGAAAGTGGATCTGTATCAGGTTAGAAATCAAAACCTAAGTAAACTAAAACTCTCTTTTGATTTTTTCTATTTAAACAAACTTGAATACAAATTTGGAGGGAGAGATACAGAGGCAAGAGAGAACAATTTCAATCGGGATAATACAAGAGTAAGTTTTTTTAAAGGTCTAGGGTTTCGAAATTCTGGAATTTCTTTGGGCTTAAAGTTTTAGTTGGTGGTTTCGAGAATCCAACAATAGGAATTTAGGATAAGGGGAAAAGAGCATTCGGTTGGAATTTTGGTGGCCATCAAGTGGTAACTGGAAGAGATCAGAAAGTTTGTAGCCGCGACTTTGTGTTTCAGATCTAAGAGTTTTGGGAACGATTTTGAAAAAACTAATTTGATTTTGGGTTAGAGGAGACCGAGAGGAATTTTTTGGATTTGTTTTGGAATTTTCTGACCACCTAAGGCGGCGGTGACCAATGACGATGGCGACGGCGACGGCGGTAAACTGCTGTCGATTTCTAAAGAAGTTGAAGAACAGTGTTGGTGTTCTTGAGGAGTTCAGAGAGAGAGAGAGAGGAATCAATTTTTTTTTTTCTTTTCTAAAACAAGGTAAAAAGTGATTGTAAAAAAAAATGATTTTAAGCAAGCATCTGGGCCGGGTCAGAGGACCCGCGAGCAACCCACGCTTAGGACCCGACCCAGATGTTTACAATTTATTTCATTTTGTTCTTACTGTTTCATTTTGTTCTTAGATGTCATCAGTATGTCACGTTTTAGTTTTATGCTTTGTTTGTTTTTTTTTTGGTTTGTTTCTTTCTTTGTTTTTTTAGTTATTTATCACATGATAATGATTTGCATGATGATTGTATAATTGATTTGATGATTGCATGATATGATGATTATTTTTATTATATATTTATTATATGATTATTATTATTTGATTGTTTTATGATTATAGGCATTATTACATGATAATTTATTTTGTGATTAATGTGTTTATTATTATTATTATTATTCTATTTTGTGTTATTTATTATTTGTTACTAACATTATTATTTCATGTTTCAGGTCTAAGTTAATTTAATTCTTTATTTATTTATTTCTTGAATAATTATATTTATTATTGTGAATATTTTTATTGGTTAACTTTTATTTTATTTTTATTTTGTATAAATATTTGTATATTGATTATTTATTTATTTATTTTGACTAATTGAGTTTTTTATAATTGATGATTAATTAATTAAAATAATAAATTGAAACCTTTTCCAATGATGAAATTCGAAGAAGTCACGATTAGTTGATTTTTAAGAATTTCTAGGTAAGAAAAATCTCTTAAAAATTCTCTAGATTGATAGAAAGGTTTTTAAGGGATGATTTTTCGATATAAAAAATGTCAAAATTTATTTGTTTTAAAATAATTAATTTTCAATGATTTTTTAAGTCATAATTTTCATAATTGATGTTTAATTAAAAATCAAGAGTAAATTAAGATTTCTTCCAACGATGAAATTCAAAGAAATCGCGATTGATTGATTTCTAAGAAATTTCTAGGTGAGAACAGTCTTTTAAAAATTCTCCAGATCGATGGAAAAGTTTTTAAGAAATAATTTTCGATATTGAGATCAAGTTTATTTTTGAACAAACATGAATAAAATACAAGTTTTTAATTATGAAATTTAGACTTAGATTTAGAGTTTAATTTTTCCGACGATGGAGCCTCTTCAATAGAAAGATCGATTTCTTTTGAATAGCCTCGAGGTGAGGAAACATTTTTTAGCAATTCCCCCAGATTGATGGAAAAGGAGACCTAAAAGATTATTTTCAATATTTTTAACAGATTTAAAAGAAGATAAGATAGACAAGACCATTTAATTAAGACATTTTAAGTATCACAAGACTAATTAGGTACCGTCCTTTTGGCTGGGCGTTGTGGGGGTGCTAATCCTTCCCCACACGTAATCGTACTCCCGAACCTAGTTCTGATAAGTAAACCAGAACCTATTCTTTTTAAGGTGTCTTAGTCAAGCTTAGGATTACTTTAAAAGGGATAGATTCATATAAGTGACTAATCACACCTAGATTAGATGATTAGTGGTGACTCCCTGTTTGTGTCTAACATGCTGAATTCGTATGTGGCACGTTATAATAGTTTGGCGACTCCACTGGGGACGTTAGAGAGTCGAGCCATAAATTATTCTTGTGATACGTTAGGTTTTAATAATTGGTCTTAAAAAGTGTTTAATCTTTTATTCTTATCTTCTTTTTAATTTTGATTTTGTTATTTATGCTAACAACTCTTATTTTTTATACATTGGTGGGAAAAGGAAGGTTTGAATGTTGCTTCACACAAACTACACGATGCATATCATAAACCCTATACCTGGGCTCGTCCCTTTTAGGAGGGGGTAAAGTACCTATGTCTTCGTGAGGTGATAACCTCCGCAACAGCTAGCGAAACACCCTCAGAGTGTAAAGTACCAAAGCTTTCGTGAGGTGATAATCTCCGCAGTGGCTTTGGAAAATACTCTCACCCGAATTGAACCCTTCCGGTTGGAGCCTATAATAGGCGAGGAATGGGGTGCCTTACTCATCCTACATGGATGAAGTTAAGGAGCAATTTGGGGACCTTTCTAGCTTGGTCAAGTATTCTAAACCCAACATATAAACAACACCTAACTGGCCAACCTTAGGATAGTGCCATGTCAACCTTGTATAGAGAATTACCCAAAATAGGACACATGAAGGAACATCATTGTATTTTTATTTTCTTCATTTCACATTTTTGTTAAAATTTTTGTAAATATCACTTGTGTTTTTTTTCGACGTAATTGGTACTTAATTTTCTTGTGTCAAGTTTTGTGAAATCATTGTGTATGTCATAACTCCATCATTTGCATCATTTAGATAATGCTCATGCATTCACCATGTACATTTTTCTTAATGCTCATGCATTCACCCTGTACATTTTTCATAATGCTCACGCATTCTCCATGTACATTTTTCATAATGCTCGTGCATTTATCATGTACATTTTTCATAATGCTCATGCATTTATCATGTGTATATTTTAATAATGCTCATGCGTTCACCATGTACATTCTTCATAATGCTCGTGCATTTATCATGTACATTTTTCATAATCCTCATGCATTTATCATGTGTATATTTTAATAATGCTCATGCATTCACCATGTACATTCTTCATAATGCTCGTGCATTTATCATGTACATTTTTCATAATGCTCATGCATTTATCATGTGTATATTTTAATAATGCTTATGCATTCACCATGTACATTTTTCATAATGCTCATGCATTTATTATGTACATTTTTCATAATGCTCATGCATTTATCATGTACATTTTTAATAATGCTCAAGCATTCATCAGGGACACTTGTCATAATGCTAGTATTAAACTTTGTAAATATTTTTGGGATTGTCATTTGAATTAACTTTATTCTTTCATTTATTTGAAAGCATTAGCATCATTTAAATATTTTCTTGCATATTCAACATGCATGCATGTACATTTCATGAAAGTATGGGACCTAAATCTTAAAAATTATGGTAACAAAGGTTCAAGGATAGCTCAAACAAACAAAGTTCCCGGGGCATTCCTACAACATTCGTTCACGAGTTAAAGCAATGGCAGAGGAACAAGCTACTAGGATGAACGAAATAGAAAAGGCATAGGATGAAATGAAAGAACAATTGGCCAAGATGATGGATTTGATGATGAATTTGAACAAGCAGAGAGGGGTAGAAGAAGTAACTACTCAAGAAAAGAATCAGTCACCAGATGATGAAGATCCTACATATCTCCCTGATTTAAGTCAATTTCGAGCTCAAACTAGGATGCTAGAGACATCATCAGCTACTCAACACCGATATACCATTCCTATGCCTGGGACAAAATTTTCAGATCTAGTCAAAGTTTTAGATTTAGATGATCCCAAAGAGCAAGAAAGGCTAAAGGTAGTTGAAGAGATTGACTCTTGCAAAATGAGTCTTATAGAGGAAAGACTCCAGGCTGTTGAGGGGTTATATTTCTATGGTTCTATGAACGTTGAAGAGCTCTATTTCGTACCAGATATGATTATCCCGCCTAAGTTCAAGACTCCTGATTTTGAGAAGTTTGATGGGTCCAAGTGCCCCATATCTCACATCACCATGTATTTCCTGAAGATGGCTGCTCATGCAAAAGATGATAAGTTGCTCATCCATGTATTTCAGGACAGTTTTATAGGTTTTGCTGTCAGATGGTATGTTCAACTTGATAAGAACCCCGTCCGTACTTGGAAGGAGTTAGCCAAGTCGTTCATCAATCAGTATAAGCACATTGTTGACATGGCCCCTGATCGATTGTCATTGCAAAACATGGAGAAGAAAGCTACAAAAGCTTCAAAGAGTATGCTCAGAGATGGAGGGATATTGTCGTCGAAGTCCAACCACCTCTCACTAAAAAGGAAACTACAGTTTTGTTTGTAAGTACCCTTAAAACACCCTATTATGAAAGAATGATTAGGAATGCCACCAAGAATTTTGCAGACATGGTAATCTCAAGGGAGATAATTGAGAATGCTATAAAGAGTGGGAAGCTTGAAGCTGGAGAGACATCCGATGGGAAAGAAAAATGGGGCATCTAAAAAGAAAGAAGAAGATGTCCAAGCTATAACTTATGGAGGGCAACAAGTAGGAAGTTTTCCACCATACCATCCATGCCTCATGTACCAACATCATTACCCCACCATAAATAATGTTGCACCAGTACCACAACCAAACTTTCATTCTCAAACACCTCTCCATATGCTTGACCCTGCATCCATATCTTCAGTTAAACCTGTTGTTCAGTCTCTAGTGAGTAATCAGAGAAGCAAACGAAACAGTCGAGATAGAACTCCTATAGATCCAATCCCAATG
Organism: Fremontodendron californicum; assembly: GCA_030761205.1. Classification (NCBI taxonomy): domain Eukaryota; kingdom Viridiplantae; phylum Streptophyta; class Magnoliopsida; order Malvales; family Malvaceae; genus Fremontodendron; species Fremontodendron californicum. The sequence continues at coordinate 14,514,327 of JAULJL010000020.1, read as the reverse complement.
TCATACACAGAATTACCCCCTCGGCTTATCCAGGATCATTTAGTCGCACCAATCTATTCTGAGCCTCCAAAGCCTCTCTATCCCTAAAGCTATGGCGTCGGTGTCACTTGTGATTATCACATTGGGAGTTCAGGCCATTCCACAGAAGAATGTTGAGCTTTGAAGCGAAAGGTGCAAAATTTAGTCAAAGAGGGTCTATTGAGTTTTGATGAGAAAACAGGGCCAAGTGTTTAGTGGTAAAAGGCCTCTATGAGAAGATTGTGAGAATAATATGGAAGTTACATGTTATCTTTGAACTTTTCCTTCTAAAGTGATGTCTTTTATGTTTTAGACTAAATTTATTTTTTATCATTTCAATGAATTGGCAAGTTTGATGCATTTTTATTTTCCTCTTTCATTTATTATTTTTTCCTTTGTTTTTATATATTTTTGCCTATCCTTTCAAATTCACCATGTCAAGTTTCCAAGTAATGAATGTGGTGACAATCATGAAAATAATCTGAGATTCAATTTGAAAGTTATATCCGTGTTGGTGAACTTGAACATATATGACCATACTTTGCCATTTGATTTGTTGAGATTACTATGGTAAAAAGGAAGATGAAAGTTGGTATGCAGTTTTAGCATGATTGGTAGAAAATTAGTGGATTTGGTTCACAAGTTTGATTAATTGCTGTAAAATTTCTTTACAAGTATGTGGATTCCTTATGGTGAATTTCTATAAGCTTGTCGTTTCTCAATAAAATATTGTGGCAAAATGTTTTGCCAAATACAATAAAAACTTTTTCGAGTGAAGCATTATTTTGAGAAAGATGAATGAAGATGATTTGCCAAATACTGTGAAAAAATATTTCTTTGAAGAAAAAAATGAAAATGTTTTTTTGAAGAAAAAAATGAAAAATGAAAAAAATGAAAAAAAAAAGAAAAAAAAAAGAAAAGAGAAAAAAGAGGATTCAAATTGAAAACCCGAAAAGGGCAGTTTGAGTCATAGGGGATATCTAAGTTGAAAACCTGAAAGAGTGGCTTAGGTATAATGAAAGTCAGTTTGAAGATTTCATTGGGGGCATGATTTGGTCTGACACAACTAAAATAAATCAAGAATACCGATTGGATTGATTTTTGAAAGTGAATTATGGATTAATCTCAAGATTGTGAACATATTCATTATTTAGGGATGTTGATATCCTATCCAAATATCCTTGTATAGTTCTTTGATTTGCCAATTGTTCTTGAAATATATTTTTTCTTTCATTGATAAAGGCCCTCTGTCTTCAATTCACTTTGTTTCTTACCATTCTTTGTTGCCAACTTTGCATACCCATAATGAATAGAGGAAAGATTGATGCATTGCATTTGTTATGAAATTGGAATGATGATTGATAAGTTAAGATAATAATAATGAAAGATATCTGGATTACTTTGAGAAAAAAACTTAAGGCTGATGTCATGGGGCAAAAGGAAAGAAATATGAGAATCAGGAAGAGTCTGGAATATAGAGATTTGGGGCTTCTAAGCTAGAAAACTTACACTTTGGAAACGGACAAATGCTACATTTGAGATTGAATAAAATCGACAAAAGGACTAGTTCAGTGGATGGAATTGTTAGCCAGTTCTAAAGTTACATGCTCGGAAGATGAAAAGAATGAGCTTAAGAATCCTTGTTACCACGATTGGAGACACATGATGTGGATTAATTGGAACATTTTTCATTCATTGCATTCATGACATTTGTATTTCTTGCATTGCATGCATTTAGCATATGAGAAAGATTTTGAATTTTGAAGTCAAACTTTTCTCAAAGTGAAATTCTTGAGTCTCGGTTGAGGAAAATTTTTCTAAAAGTAATGTATGAAGAAGTCTTCTAAGATGAATTTTTTGAGTCTAGATTGGGGGAAACTTTTTTTTAAGGTAAGACTTGTGAATTTTGGTTGAAGATATTTTAAAGATAAAATTTTGAATCTCGTTTCGAAATTTTTACGAGATAATTTTTTTTCTAAGATTAGATAAGATTTTAAAACTTCTCTTGAGAAGTATTTCTAAAGGTGGATGAGATTTTAAAACCTCTTTCTCTTGAGTATTTTTTCAGATGAGATTTCTAAACCTCACCCGAGGATGTTTATTTTCAAATTCTCACCATGGATGTTTATTTTTAGAACCTCACTCGAGGATGTTTATTTTCAAATCCTCACCTGAGGATGTTTATTTTTAAAAACCTCACCCGAGGATGTTTATTTTCAAACCCTCACCCGAGGATGTTTATTTTTAAAACCCTCACCCGAGGATGTTTATTTTCAAATCCTCACCCGAGGATGTTCGTTTTTAAAACCTCACCCGAAGATGTTCGTTTTTAGAACCTCACCCGAGGATGTTTATTTTCAAACCCTCACTCGAGGATGTTTATTATTAAAAACCTCACCCGAGGATGTTTATTTTCAAATCCTCACCCTAAGATGTTCGTTTTTAAAACCTCACCCGAGGATGTTTATTTTTAGAACCTCACCCGAGGATGTTTATTTTCAAATCCTCACATGAGGATGTTTATTTTTAAAACCTCACCCGAGGATGTTTATTTTCAAACCCTTACCCGTGGATATTCGTTTTCAAGCCTCTCATGAGGATGTTTTCAAAACCTCTCATAAGGATATTCTGTTTAAAACCTATTTCAAGGATATTTTTCATGCCTCTCTTGAGGATATTTTCGTTAAGCCTATCTTGAAGATTATTTGTTAAGCCTATTTCGAGGAATATTTTTGATAAGCCTTTCTTAAAGGATATGTTTACTAAGTTTTTCTTCGTTGGGAATTTAAAGTTGATGCCTCGTAGATAGGAGTTTTTCATTGTTGGGAATTTAAAGTTGATTCCTCATTAGGAGGAGTTTTTCTTCATTGGGAATTTAAAGTTAATTCCTCGTTGGGAGGAGTTTTTCTTTGTTGGGTTTATTTAAAGTTGAAGCCTCGATGAATGAGTATATTTTCACGTTGGTTTTGTTTAAAGTTTATGCCTCGTTTAGAGGAGCTTTTCTACGATGGGATTTTTTTTAAGTATTTAGTGTCTTTTTAATGCTTGAGAACTTGTAAGGTGTCTACGTCTTTGCACATCCCCTGTTTCTCAGGGAATGCACAAAGAGGGGCAACTGTAGATACCAGATTTTATCTTGGTTTACCTATTAATAATTTTAATTTTTAATTAACTAATTTTTTAAATTTATTTGTTTTAATTTTTGAATTAACCAAAAAATAACAAAAAAGTAAAAAAAAAAAAAAAAAAAAAAAGAGAAAATCGGAGAATGAAAAAAGGAAAACAAGTTTAGGTTGAATTAAATTTCTTCTTTGTATCAGATTTGAACTGTAAGAGGTGTGATGAGAGTGGATCTATATCAGGTCAGAAATCAAAACCTAAGTAAACTAAAACTCTCTTTTGATTTTTTCTATTTAAACAACCTTGAATACACATTTGGAGGGAGAGATACGGAGGCAAGAGAGAACAATTTCAATTGGGATAATACAAGAGCAAGTTTTTTTAATGGTCTAGGGTTTCGTAATTCAGGAATTTCTTTGGGTTTAAAGTTTTAGTTGGTGTTTCGAGAATTCAATAGTAGGAATTTAGGATAAGGGGAAAGGAGCATTCGGTCGAAATTTTGGTGGCCATCGAGTCGTCACTGGAGGAGATCGAAAAGTTTGTAGCCGCGACTTTGTGTTTCAGATCTAGGAGTTTTGGAAACGATTTTGATAAAACTAATTTGATTTTGGGTTAGAGGAGATCGAGATGAATTTTTTGGATTTTTTATGGAATTTTCTGACCACCTAAGGCAGCGGTGATCGGCAACGAGCTGTGGCAGCAATGGTGGTTGACGGCTGTCGATTTCTCGAGAAGTTGAAGCACAGTGTTGGTGTTCTTGAGGAGTTCAGAGAGAGAGAGGAATCAGTTTTTTTTTTTTAAACAAGGTAAAAATTGATTGTAAAAAAAAAAAAATTGATTTTAAGCAAGCATCTGGGCCGAGTTAGAGAACCCGCGCGTAACCCGTGCTTGGGACCCGACCCGGATGTTTACAATTTATTTCATTTTGTTCTTACATGTCATCAGTATGTCATGTTTTACTTTTATGCTTTGTTTGTTTTTTTAGTTATTTAATTATTATTTCATGATTGCATAATTGATGGATGATTACATGATAATGATTTGCATGATGATTGTATAATTGATTTGATGATTGCATGATGTGATGATTATTTTTATTATATTTTTATTATATTATATTATTATTATTATTTGATTGTTTTATGATTATAGGCATTATTACATGATGATTTATTTTGTGATTAATGTGTTTATTATTATTATTATTTTTATTCTATTTTGTGTTATTTATTATTTGTTACTAACATTATTTTTTATTTCATGTTTCAGGTCTAAATTAATTTAAGTCTTTATTTTATTTATTTAATTCTTGAATAATTATATTTATTATTGTCAATATTTTTATTGATTAACTTTTATTTTATTTTGTATAAATATTTGTATATTGATTATTTATTTATTTATTTTGACTAATTGAGTTTTTTTTATAATTTATGATTAATGAATTAAAATAATAAATTAAAACTTTTTTCAATGATGAAATTCGAAGAAGTCAGGATTAGTTGATTTTTAAGAATTTCTAGGTAAGAAAAATCTCTTAAAAATTATCCAGATTGATAGAAAGGTTTTTAAGGGATGATTTTTTGATATAAAAAAGGTCAAAATTTATTTCTTTTAAAATAATTAATTTTCAATATTTTTTAAGTCATAATTTTCATAATTGATGTTTAATTAAAAATCAAGAGTAAATTAAGATTTCTTCCAAGGATGAAATTCAAAGAAATCGCGATTGGTTGATTTCTAAAAAATTTCTAGGTGAGAAAAGTCTCTTAAAATTTCTCCAGATCGATGGAAAAGTTTTTAGGAAATAATTTTCGATATTGAGATCAAGGTTTATTTTTGAACAAACATGAATAAAATACAAGTTTTTAATTATGAAATTTAGACTTAGATTTAGAATTTAATTTTTCCGACGACGGAGCCTCTTCAATGGAAAGATCGATTTCTTTTGAATACTCTTGAGGTGAGAAAATATTTTTTAGCAATTCCCCCAAATTGATGGGAAGGGAGAACTAAAAAATGATTTTCGATAATTTTAAAAGATTTAAAAGAAGATAAGATAGACAAGACCATTTAATTAAAACTTTTTAAGTATCACAAGACTAATTAGGTTCCGTCCTTTTGGATGGGCATTGTGGGGGTGCTAATCCTTCCCCACACGTAACCGTACTCCCGAACCTAGTTCTGATAAGTAGACCAGAACCTATTCTTTTTAAGGTGCCTTAGTCAAGCTTAGGATTACTTTAAAAGGGATAGATTCATATAGGTGATTAATTACACCTAGATTAGATGATTAGTGGCGACTCCCTGTTTGTGTCTAGCATGCTGAATTCGTATTTGGCACGTTATGACAAGGAATACCCTTCTAAAAGGAAAATGATGTGGAGAATTTCAAAATAATAAAAATTCTATATTTTGTCAGTTTGTCGGGAAATATAGAAAATTTCGTAATAATAAATTTCGAATTGTTCTCGAAATAATATGACCATTTTTAAAGGAAATTATTTTTAAATATCGAATATAAGATCGACTTTCATTGAGACTTCATGATAACATGTGATTAATAAAGTACCATTTTATACGGGCGTTGTAGGGGTGCTAATCCTTTCCCGTGACGTAACCGACTCACGAACCCATTTTTGTTTTCTCTCTGGTTCAGAGCTCAGACTTCAAAATTGGTTTGTTAAAATATTTTATAAAAACTAATTTTAATAGGTGACCGATCACACTTAACCAAAAAAATTCGGTAACGACTCTATTTTTTCGAGGTCATTTTAAAACCCTCATTTTTGACAATAATTTTAACATATTAGTGAACTTGAAGTTTTGTGTAAAACATTAATAACATTATTAAAACTTTGAATCAAATAGTTTTTTTTTTTTGCTTTCTTTTTTCAAATGTTGTTTTCTTTTGTTAAATTTTTCAATTTTTTATTTCAATTTCAATTTTAATATATGTAAAAAGAAATTTAATTTACTTTAATGTATTACTAATTTTTATTACAAAAATAAAATTAGTTATTAATAATAAATTAAAGTATAATTTAGAGGTATATTGTACTAGTAATAATTTTAATATAAATAGTTTTTATAATTTATTGATATTAAGATTAATTATATTTAAATAATTATACATTTTAACTTAAATTTTTTTAAATAAAATTATAGTATTTATATTTAAACAAAACAAAATTAAATTAAAATATTATTATTAACGTTATATTAGTTAATTTTAAATATCATGATTTCTTATTTTTACAAATTTTAATTAATATTATACAAATTAATTGATTGATTACATGTATTTTAAACCAAATATTACATTGTTTTTTATGCTAAGATATATTTATTTATTTGTTAGTGTTTAATACTATATCAATTAATTTTACACGTCATAGTATCTTAAAATTTCTAACAAGGTTGAGTTAATTAATTGACCAATTATTCATATTAAGTATTTTTTTTTTAATGATAATTGATATTCTTTTTAATAATATCTACTATTCAATATTATAATTGGATATTTGCTCATTAGTGTATATGATTATATCTAATGTAATGTCAAAATAGTTAAATATTAAAATTAGATCACTAGTGTATAAATTAGTTTTTAAATATCATGATTTTCTAAAATTTCTAAGATCAATAGGGAGAAGGGTTTTACTAATGTTTTCTTTCTTCTTGCAGGTATATGCGAACTTTATTTTCATGTGGTGGTTTTTTGACTATGGCTAATTACTATTTTGGGGAAATAAGGGTTCTTGTATGTTCTATAAAAGATGGGTAGAGAACTTTTTAGGCTTCTTTCAGAATATTTGAATTTTGGGAATGGATGGGTGATTGCTTTAGGTAGATAATCAACAGGTTTTTTAATATATACACTTGGCCATCGAATAGTTGCATAGATGTTGATTTTGGACATAAGGTCTTTTTTCGGTTTCATGGGTAACAAATGATTATGTTGCTTTTTTATTCAGTTTTGTGTTTTTAGAATGTAGCTTTTGGTATCAACTTCTAGGTACCGGTGATATACTTGAATGTGTTGGTTGCTTTATTTCAGATTCAATAAATGACCAAGTGTAATTTTTGGGAAGAATGAGAGTCTTGCATGATATTTGCAAGAAGGGTAGTTTCATTATAGGCTAATTTCAACTTCGAATCTACTTGGGGAAGGTTGGCTGAAAAGCATGTATTATGCTTGAAGGGTAGAATCTTAGTAGGTCTTATTCCAACATGGTTTTGGTCACAATTGCGATTTTTGTTAGGGTAGGATCATTATGTTTAAGTGCATTGTTTTTTTTTTTTTTTTGGATTTGTACTCTTTTGTTTACACAGGATACACCGTATCAATAGTTCGATGTTACTACAGCATCTTACAGTTGTGGTATAATGCAGCAAATGGCGCACTCAATACATGGAGAAAAAGGGTGTTGAGGACAAGACAGAATAGGACTTATTTTGGTTGTATCGCTAACACTTGACAGTGATTTTCATTGTTTATCATTTAGCATGTTTGTTTTGTGGCTTTTGCGTCAGATGTAATGCGGTTATACTTTTGAAGAATCAGGGTAGTTTTCATTATTGTAACACAGGGCTCAATCAGGGTGTCAAGCAAAGCAGTTGCTTGAAGGGTAGCTTCTCTAGGAAAAATACAGGCGTTAATTCTACTGCAATTCAAGGGTTTAATTGGGATCAGGTTTCATGCTTGAAGGGTAGTTTGAAGGGTAGTTTTCTTTCACAGGTGTGTTTGGGCATCGTTGTATTTCATTAATTTTGTGATCTTTTTTTATTCAATAATAATCACATTGTTGTTCAAAAAAAAAAAAAAAAGACTAAACAATTAATCGACACTCTTTTAATGTCTATTATTCAACATTTTAATTAAATATTTGGCCAATTAATGTGTATGATTAGATCTAATATTGTTATGTTAGTATTAATAATTATGACCAAAAAAATATAAATATAAGAACAAATTTTTGAAAAAATAAAATACTGTTAAAAGTTATAATAACTAAAAAAAAGCTAATAAAGCCAAAAAATAAAATAAAATAAAAATTTTTTGGTCTAAGTTATTTAGTGCCGAATGAGTTATTAGGTTAAAAGTAAAACTCAGTTATATAAATGTTTTGTTGGTTTTATTTGTAACTTGTTTGTTGTTTCCTTCAAATAAGTTTTTTTCAATGTTACCCAATGATTTTGGATTTTTATATATTTTAGTGTTTCTTTATATTTATTTTTGCTCACTTTATATAATTATTAATTATAGTCAAACTCTTTCTTGTGCTAGTAAGAATGAAATCTAACTCCTTTTAACTTTAAGCTCTTAAAATCCTATTTCAAGACAATTCATTAGTTAAAGCAAAGAGAGCAGAAAAAGAAAGAAAAAAATCCCAAACCAAAAAAAAAAAAAAGTTTATAACTATGGAACAATAATAAGAAATATCAAAATATACACCTTGTTTTTATTCTATTCATACTATAAGTAGATATATTAAACTTATATATTTAGTTTTTATTTAAACTTAAAAGATATCAGACTAAAAAAGTAATGAACAATATTTAAATATAAATTATGATACTTAATATATAAATAAAATTATTATATTATTTATATTTCTATAAATTTTTATTAATTTTTATAATTATAATTTTAGTATCGTATTCTTATTTAACTATGTAGAAAGTGAAATTAATTACTACATTTAAAATTACAAAAATGTCTATATCTTATAAAATTTTAAAATTATTCGAATTTGTCCAGACCCATCCGAACTCGAATCAAACTAAACTCGAAAAAGCCCATATTCAAAATGGTCTGAACTCGAAAAAACCTAAATTTAAATATATCGAATCCAAAAATATTCAAACTCAAAATGATTTAAACCCGTCCATTTGTCACCTTTACGGCTTTAAGTACATGTTATCCAAACTATAATACCCAATTAAATTATACTTTACAATTCAATTCAATTTCATGATATTTCCACACATATTAATTTGAATTTCTTGGCTCACATCAATAAAAAAAAAACTTTTTTTTTTTATAAAATTACTAAAAATTAAACTTATTATTATTTTATTAAAATAAAATATAATTAGCAAAAAAATAATCTACCTCAATATAGACAAAATCTTAACAGTGTTATCAATTTTTCTTTAAATGATTTTTTAACACAAGTACATAAAATTTCTGTTTTATTCAACACAAAAGTACATGGACTATTTGAAATATATGAACTAAAACAGCATATTAAAATGCACCAAAAAAACAGCGTATTAAAATAATCAAATTTAAACTTCAACTATTTTTTTTTCCTTCAGTTTATCTTTGTTCACATTACAAATCACGTGCTTGACATAATAAAAAACTTTTTATGTTTCGCTGATCCAAGAAAATTTACAAAGAGGCTCAAAGCCGGAAGACTTCAAAAAATAGAAAAAAAATCAAATACCACCAAATGGAACTGTTCGAAGCCGGAAGACTGTTCAAAAGTTCCACGTAATCAGCTGCTTCGTTTTTCTTCTAGAAACTATGTAAAAATGTGAATCCTAATTCGGAGACGCTTATCAATCAGTTAAGGTGGGGTCCACGATGACTTGGCTAGACGTGGAAATCAATTGCTGTTTCATACTCGTCATGTGATTGGACCACGTATACTAGACTTTCATAAGCGCCACTTGGCAGATGAAGGAGAGTAGGTTTGAGAAGCAAAATAACGTGTGCAAATTGAATAATCCTTGGAATTCTCAATACTAATATGTTAATCTGTAGGTGACAATGACTTCGATGCTTGTGGTTTCCATTTCAAGGAATGTGAGAATTTTTTTGGTAAATTTAAAAAATATATTTATTCATAATATAATAATTGTTAAATGATTCAATAAAAAAAATTATTTGAAAAAAATAAAAAAAATTATTAAAAAAAAAATTGTAAAGATAAAATTATTTTTGATGCAAAAACTTTTTTTTAATTAAAAAAATAAATTAAATTAAAAATAAATTTAAAAAATAAAATATTTATTTTTTAAAAATTTATAAATTTTTAAAAATTTAATTTCAAAAGTATTATTTTTAAATTTTTTTTAATTAAAAAAATATAAATGTACAAATATTTAATTTTGTGAAAATTTTAAAAAAATATTTTTAGAAAAAATTATTTTTTAATTAAAAAAGAAAATAAAAAATAAGAGAAAAAGGGAAAAAAATATTTTTTCATTAAGGGTAATTTTGTCTTTACAATTTTCTTCTTAACAATTTTTAATTTATCTTTTTTAAATAATTTTTCCTTATTAGATCATTTAACAATTATTGAATTTTTGATAAGATGTTTTCCAAATTTACCCTTTTTTTTTTTTGAAATTGTTAATCAGTGATATTGATGAAAATAATATTTATATAAATATATATAATTTATACGTTATTTCTTATAAATTTAATAAAATTAATATATTAAATATATTCTTTTATATGATAATTAAATAAAAATTATGTTAATGAATATCTTTAGTCATTTTTTAAATTATTATTATTATATTAATTAAATTTATAATTTTCAATAAATTAAAAATCATCACCAATGAATAAAAAATCGAATCATAGATCAAATCAATCAGCATTTGATTTTTGACTCAACTGGTTCAACCAATCGGTTCGACTACAACCAAAAATATAAAAAAAAAAACCGAAATTCAAAATAATTAATCACTAAATTCTGTGTTTGATAGGAAATTTAACGGCTATGAATGTAGTTGTCAATCTTTAATTAACCACTAAATTTAATAATGCAGGATTACAGGGATTTGATTTTTGAATTAATAATAATAATAATAATAATAATAATAATAATAAATGTATAATGAAATTGAAAGGCAACTTGTTGTGGAGCACAGAAACATGCTTGTCAGAGGAGGGTGATATATATGTAAAAAAGAAAAAGAAGAAAAAAATTATAACAATATGAACAATAATTTGAATGGAGCCCACGGTTTTGGATTCCAAGTTTCCAACTTCCATGCCCAAACTGATGGGCAATTGGCATTCCAACAATAATTTGATGACTGAGGAGGACTGGAGGAAGAGTCAGGGAGAGTGAGGACTGAGCCGCTGCTTGACTGTTTCTGGAAGAGAAAGTCAGGAAATAGAGACGATATGAATCATGCATGGAAGACGGAAAAAGAAAATCAATTATTCAATTTCATGCCTAAGGGCCGGCTAAAATAATATTGGGTCAAACTTGGCCCGAAATGGGTTAAAAGATTATTGGGTGTAAGGCCCGAATCACTCAAGCCAATAAATTGGGTTAAAAAAAAGCCCAACAATAATATATTTTTAACAGTTTTTAACAGTTTTTTCGATTCTCGGTTCTCAATTTTTATCTGGTTCTTACCGATTTGATATTTTTTCGGTTACACCCATGTCATTAAACCGTCGGAGTAGCCGATTCCCAGTTGAACCGGTTGAATCGGCCGATCCAATCCTATTTTGTCGCAATCGTTTCCAAAAAACAAAAAGGGGTGTTCCGGAGATAATCTGCCCCGTCGCGAGGACAAATCCGGCCTTTCGTTAAAGGAGTGTGACATTGGGAGAAAAATAGAGGAAAAGATGACTTAATTCCTCTAAATTAAAGGTTGAGGGTATGAAAACGACCTTGTAGACACCTAATTTTGTCCGGACCACTAAACAGGTATGTTTTCCTCCCATATTGATGTTTCCGAGTATAAAAAGACTGTTTTCATCCTGCAGGTGGTACTCCGAGACTTAGTTTAAGAGGGCGAGCACAAAAAGTCAAACTTAAAAAAAAAGTCAACCCCGAAAAAGTCAAACCCGAAAAAGTCAACCCTAGAAAGTCAACTACTGAAAAAGTCAACCCACTTTCAAAATCAAGATTTCAAGTTCAATTGAAAAATGGAGAAAGAATTTTGATAATCCGAGGTCTACATTGAAAGATATGGACTTCGGAAGTTAGGATTTGGAGATTCGGTAGAAAAGAAACCCTAATCCGAGAAATTTGGGGAAAAGTGCTTAAACGATCAAACAGGTCAAAATTGAAGGTTCCAAATGAAAGATAAGCACTGACTACGGGTAATGGAGAAGTCACTTGCAAGAAAAACCGAAAGGAAAGTCAATCCGGGAGAAAACCGAGAATTAGGGTTTTTAGTGGATTTCGGTGAAATCGGGAAAAATCACAGAAATGGCCCGACTTGGAAAGACCAAAGCCCCCAATGGATGAGGAATGATTAAAAAGGATGGCCCAAGGCTCAGATTAAAGAAAATCTGAAAATCGGATTTGTTTTGAGCAAAACCGGGTTTCCGAGGTAAAAGGGCAAAATTGGAAAAATTTGGGAAAAATAGCAAATGGACTCCGAAAATTATGGAAAATTTGTCAATCTCATTCTTAAATCATTTGAAGGAGATTGGCGAAAGAAAATCTTGATTCCGAGTTCGTTTGCAAAATGGCCAAATCCCGGGCTTCTTATGCAGTAATTCAAAAAGGAAAATCCCGGAAAAATAGCAAATGAGCTCCAAATCTTTTGAAAATTTGCAGATCTCATTTTTAAATTATTTTAAAGAGATTTGGGAAAGAAAATCTTGATTCCGAGTTCGTTTGCAAAATGGCTAAATCCCGAGCCTCCTATGCAGTAATTTAAGCCGATAGATCACACTTTTTAATTATTTTGAAGAGATTGGTGAAGAAAAATCTTGATTTGGAGCTCGTTTAAAAAATGGTAAAAAGTAGGGGCATAAAAGGACGTTTTGGGAAGAAAAAATCCAAATAAATAGCAAACGGACTCGGATAATTTTTAAAACTTCCAGAACTCAATATTTTATTATTTTGGAAGTATTAAAAAAAGAAAAATTGAATTTGGAGCCCGTTTGATATTTATTTTGCATCCGGGGGGCAAAATGGTCGTTTCACCCAAGCAACCGAAAAGGGCTTCTTTGGGCTTTTCAAAAATCAGAGCTGGGCTGGAAAAGAGAAGTGCTGGCCTTCCCAAGCCCAAAGGAAGGAGGAAGCTTAGGATTTTTTCAATCAAGTGATTAAAAATCAAGAGTTAAGTTAGAGATTTTCATTTTTGAGCCTAAGTCCCAATCCCACATCCCTTTGTAATGTCAAGCCAAGGAGGTGCTCACCTTATAAATAAGGAGTCTTGGCCTTTGGTTGAAATCACCCACTACCCCTTGTGAGATAGTCTATACACTTGTATTAGGATTATCCGGGTGGTGAGTCATTATGTTTTTGTTGAGAGGGTTTGTAGCTTAATCCGTTCAAAAGCTACTCTGAGGGTTTGTAGCTTAATCCGTTCAAAAGCTACTCTGAGGTTTGTAGCTTAATCCGTTCAAAAGCTACTCTGAGGGTTTATAGCTTAATCCGTTCAAAAGCTACTTGTGAGAGGGTTTGTGGCTTAATCCGTTCAAAAGCTACTCTGAGGGTTTATAGCTTAATCCGTTCAAAAGCTACTTGGTGAGTTTTCATTTTAAAATAATGTTTCTTGTTCTTCCTTCATTTCCTTTCTTAAGTATATTTTTCTTACATTTTGTTTTTACAATAAACTCACCATGGCCAAATGGCCTACATTATTTATTTTAAGTTGTTGTTTTTGATTCATTTTACCATATTGTTTATGCTATTTTCTTTATTTTTGATGTTTTAAATATTATGTTATTTCATGTTCTTAAGTTATATTTAATTTGGTTGCTTTGTTTGTTGCCATTTATGTCTTAGATATCATGTTTTTGCATTTTTAATTTTCTGTTTTCATGTTGTTTAAATTTGAGCATGTTTTAAAGTTAGCATATTAAGTGTTTGTGAAAATGCTTGTGTGATTCTTTGCATGATTCTTGTTTTATATCTTAGTTGAGCATGTTTTAGATTTAGCATATTAAGTGTTTGTGAAAATGCTTGTGTGATTTTTGTGTTATGACTTAGTTTTTCATGCTAGTATGCCAAGTGTTTGAGAAGATGCCATGCTTGTTGGAGCTTGAGGCCATTTGGCTACTCCATGTGTTTTGCATTGTGTGTTGCATTTTTTGTCATGCTAGTTGTTAGGTTTTTGCATTTGCATGATATTTGGTTGGATTTTTGAATTAAGCATGCCTTGTGTTTGTGAAAATGCCATGCATATCTTAGGTCTAGGTTGCATTTATTGCCATGCAAGTTCATGTTAGGTCTAGGCCATATTATTTATGTCATGCATTTTCCTTACCTTTAGGTTTAAATCCATGCATTTCATGCATTATGTTTGCTGCATTATTTCATGCATTTCATGTTCATGCCACTTGAATAATGACTTGAGCCAATTGATGGTTCAAAGTCATGCTCTCTTGAGCACACTTGTGGAAAATTAAGTTTGTCAAATTGATTATTCTACCTTTGTGATTTTTTTACTTAGCCAATTTTTATCTAACTTTCAAAAAGTCCTAGCTACTGTCTTCAAGTCATTCTATGAGTTTCAAATATTTTTATTTTGGTTTTTAAATGATTTTATCAAAGACAAAAAAAAAATGTGTTGGCAAAGCAGTTTTTTTTTCCACCAAAAACTCGTACATCTCCGATTTTTCTGGGAATTCATCTTTGATCAGAAAATTAAGTCGATTTTTTCCCGTGTATTTTTACATGTCCTGAGTCTCCAATAATTTTTTCAGAATTTTTGGAATTTTTAAAAATAGGGTAAAAAATCGTGGATTAAAACTGGACAGTGAAGTCAGAATTGAATTTAAAGAAAAACAAAGCAGTTTTTTCTCCTCCAAAAACTCGTACATCTCTGGTTTTTCTGGGAATTCATCTTTGATCAAAAAATTAATCCAATTTTTTCTCGTGTAGTTTTACATGTCCTGAGTCTCCAGTATTTTTTTTTATAATTTTTGGTATTTTTAAAAATAGGGTAAAAAATCGTGGATTAAAACTGGACAGTGGATTCAGAATTGAATTTAAAGAAAAACCATTTTTCTGTTTTGGTTAATTTACTTAGAGTGGGCTGATTAGGAGGGTTAGCTACTGACTTAGGGTGATTTCTAAGCCTTTTAAACTCTAAAAATGGTTTTTCAAATCCCGGGTTAAGGGTAGTCAAGTCCGGATTTTTTAAACTTAGGAAATTAGAACCATTTAAAAATTTTTAGCCCAGTTTTTATTGTTAATTCAAGCTTTTCAAAATTGTTTTCAAACAATCACAAAGTATTTTGGTTTTAGAATATTTAATTTGACATATTTTCCTAAGGTAGCCGGATATCTTTTTAGATATACGGATTTCCTTAATTAAAGGAAAAAAATACATTTCATGCATTGCATTTTTATTTTCGTGCATATTATATGATAGCATTATTTTATTCCATGTCATTTAAATTATATGCCATACCATTCATATTTGTCATGTCATTTAGGTTGCATTATATTATTTAGACTTTACTATGTCATTTTATTTATGTCATGCATATACATATTCATTTATTTTAAATGTTTGCAAAAGATAATGGTTTTCAATAAAAATAAAGATATTCCCGAGTTAAAATAATTCATGAGTTCTCTACCGGGTTTGCTGGAGGGAATATCATCAATTATCATTAATAAAGGAATATCTTTCTTTCAAAAAAGAGAATGATTCGGAAAGTTTTCCAAAACTAATAAAAATTTCTATATTTTGCCACGTTTGTTGGGGAATATAGGAAAATTTTGAATTTATAAATTCCGGATCATTTTCAATAAAAATTGGAATTATTTTTAAATTGGGAATTAACTTGAAATACTAAATTTAAAACCAACTTTTTACCGAGACTTGAGATAACACACGATTAATAAGGTACCGATTTATACGGGCGTTGTGGGGGTGCTAATCCTTTCCCACACGTAACCGACTCCCGAACCCGCTTCTTTGATTTCTCTGGTTTAAAACGCAGACTTGAAATTGGTTTTTAAAATGTTTTAATTAATTTTTAAAATATTTTATAAAACCGGTTTTAATAGGTGGCCGATCACACCTAGCTAAAAAAGATTGGTGGCGACTCCATGTCTTTTTTAAGGTCATTTTCAAAACCTTCATTTTTCTAGAGGAATTAAGTCGACTTTTCCTCGTTTTTTTTAATGTCACGCTTAACGAATAATAAAGTCTTGCGATGAGACTCGTTATTTTTTAGGTTGCGACAGCTTGGCGACTCCACTGGGGACTATTAGAGAGTCAGGCCTAGAAATAGTCGTGTGTTATCAAAGTCTCAGTTTTGGTTGGTTTAATTGGTATTTAATTTTAATTCCCACATTTTTCTAATAAAGAGAATTTTGAAAAATAGTAAAATATTTTTAAATATGTTCATACTCATGTGCATGCATTTTATTATTGTTCTCTAGTTATTTAAGGTTGCATATTATAATTGCTTGTTGGTTAATGCGTTACACTATTCTTGAATGTTTTAATTGCTAGGGCATTTAGAATAAGGTTTGTAGAATAGGTGGTGAAAGGTTTATTATTCCTCCACACACACTACACGTGCATTTGCATAACATGAATCCTATACCCGGGTTCCGTCCTTTTAAGTGGGAGTAAAGTAACTACGCCTTCGTGATGATCCTCCGTATGGGCTAGTGAAACACTTTCGGAGTATAAAGTACCTAATGCCTTCGTGATAATCCTCCGTACGGGCATAGGAAAATATACTCTAACGAATTGAACCCGCTTTTATCGGGGTGCCTTACTAGCCTTCACCGGCGACAGTGAGGAACAATTCGGAGCCTTAGAACCGATTCACCCTCATATAGTGAACCTAGGCGAAGCCATGCCGGATTTCCGTTAGATATACCGAAAATAGGAACACATAGAGGGACAGTTCTAAACCTTTTGTTACCTATTTTACACTCCGAATAAGTGTGGTAGATCGGGCAACGATGTACGTACATCGCCCGTAATAAATGTGATACTCCGCCTCGATGGCATCGTGATGCCTAAATAAGCAGATATTGCTGGGGCAGATGTTCATTAGCTGTTTTAAAAAAAAAAAAATAAATCTTTTTTCAAGCATTTTTGCATGTTGCACATTTCATGCATGTGTGAATGGGGCATATACATTTTTGGTTGTATTATTGATCTCATTCTTTGCAATCCACCCTGAAATTCTTTTGAAAATGATGTGATTGGTCTATCAAAAAAAAAAAAAATTGGAGGCAAATCTTGCATAATGAGATTTTTGAATAACCAAGATTTAGGTCCCACCGATTTCGTGTAATCATTGATTTCTTTGTATATACCTTTGTGTTAATTCATTTATTTTTGCATGTATCATTTTGACATCATGTTATAGTCATAGCATGCATGGTAATTCATTGTAAGATACGTTTATGACATGCATGGTCATTATTTGTATATACTTATGTATCAATTTATTCTTTCTTTACATGCATCATGTTGGCATCAAGTTGCATTCATGCATTCATAGTCAGCATGATTTTTTCTGTATATATATATCCATATATCAATTTATTCGTTCTTTACATGCATCATGTTGGCATCCAGTTGCATTCATGCATTCATAGTCAGCATGATTTTTCTGTATATATCCATTATCAATTTATTCTTTCTCTATATGCATCATGGTAGCATCAAGTTGCATTCATGCATTCATAGTCAGCATGATTTTTCTGTATCTATTCATATATCAATTTATTCTTTCTTTACATGCATCATGTTAGCATCAGGGTGCATTCATGGCATACATAGTCATCATGATATGCTCATGCATTAATTTGTCATATTGACATCAGGTTGCGTTCATGACATACACGGCCAGCATGACTTTCTTTGTATATACTCTGTGTCAATCATTTATTCTTCACATGCATCATAATTGACATTGTGTGGCATTCATAGTGTATATGATCATTCATTGAGAAATGCATTTGGAACATACATGGTCATTCATTGCATATATCCATGCATTGGTTTTTCTTATTCTTTAAATGCATCATGTTGGCATCATGTTGCATTTATAACATACATGGTCAACATGTTTCCACTGTATATGACCACACATAACTTTGTTTATCCTTCACATGCATCAAATTGCACTCATGACATTCATAGCTCATTCATCATGAAACACATTAATAAGATGAAATAGAAATTGGCTTAGCTTTGAAGAGTTTTCTTCGTCAGCTAAAAGCTATGACCCCAACAGCAAGTGCGAGTATCATATTGGGGCAATTGGGCATTCGACTAAAATTGCAGAAAACTGAAGGAAAGAATTGAGGGTCTTGTCCACAATGGCATTTGGATTCCAGAGCTTATCGAACATTGGAAATCTGTTTTACCATAGATTGATTTCCTCTTGAAGAATTTTGAGGATAAGATTTGTTATCTTTGAAAGCATGTCAATAGGAGCATTCTGATGCATATTTTTCTATACACTTTGATGATGAAAGCTCTTGTCTCATGATGACATCTACATGAAATAAATAAATTTTGAATTTTAATATTTTGTGTTCATTTTATTTTAGCAATAAATTTGAAATTGTAAAAAAAAAAAAAAAATGAAACTTTGAGAAAATTTGTGGTACACAATAAATAAGTGGTTTTCACATGAAATAATGAACAATCTTGAGAATATTGATGATCATTGTTAGAAATGACCCAATACCTTCAGCCTTCTCTTTTAGGCTTTCCTAAGCCTAAATCCTTTGAACTGAGACCACTTGAAAGACCTAATGCTTCAAGGAATATGAATGATTTGACTTCATAAAACCATTGTCATCACAGAATAAGCAAAGACTTAGATCTTAGTCTAGGCTATGAACAAAGGAACGAACTTTTTGAAAATTTTCAAATTCCTTGAAAATCAAACAAATGAGACATTCTTTCAAGAATCCAGATTTTGATAATTTGGTGTGTGTCAGGATTGTGCTAAAACCATTCATGACCTTTCCCAGTGACCACAAAACACTAATTGCCCAGACATCACTTCATGATTGACACCTTGGGGCACAATGATTAAACTAGATTATCCCTTGTCCCAGAGAAAACCTGCTTTTGGGTCATGTTTTCCTTGTCTCTTCAAAGAACTCAGATTGGAAACTCAGCCTTTTCAAAACAGACCTAGACTTGCCATGTTCCTCGTTGATACAAATTCGCATGGTTAATCAAATTGGGGCATCATATGTGGAAATGATGGATACATAGTGAAGAAGGATGGGCTAATGCATGAATTATTGGGGGCATGCAACGAAAAAAAAAACGAAAAAAAAATTTGTGATATCATGCATATGAGAATTCGGATGATTCCAAAGTGCAAAATGAAATTTTGAATATCTATTTCCCCTAGGGATTGCTTTTCAATGTGAATATTTCTGCTTGACATGAGAAATGGCCATCTTTCATATCCCTTTCACACAAAAAGAAATTATCCATAGTCACCCCTTTTGAGCCAAAAGAATTCTTTCTTCTTTGAACCCTGATCAAGGATTACCCTCTACACTGGGGGGCAAATGCGAGGAAAGATCTTTTCAAAGATCATTGAGAAATGAGTGATAGCTCAAGGACAGACACAAAGCAAATGGAGCCCCGAATAAATACGGGCTCACTCTGTCAAAGAAAAAAGAAGAGGAAAAGATGACGAAATGAAAGCCAAGAAAAAGAAACAAAAAACACAATAAAAAAATGTGTGTGAAAGACATGGCAAATTGAAAGCCAAAAGCAAGGAAGAAAAAGAGCAAAATTAAAAAGAAAGAAATGTCCAAGAAGAGACACATGCTTCAAAGAAAATCCTCTTCAAGAAAGGATCCTTGATCTGATTACCCTCAAACACATATTTTGGGCCTATTTATCCTTTCTTTCTGAACCCTGAGCCATGACCTACATTACGTGCTTTAAAAGTCCATTTTGATCAAGCATGAATGTTTAATTTGAAGGGTTTTCCTCAGATTTTATCCCATCTCATCAAATTCTCATTTCACTAAGGAAGAATTTAGAATTCTCAAGTGCATGGTAAAAAAAAAAAAAAAGAGAACAATTGAAAAGAATGGGACTCTAGGGCGAAAACCCAAAAAACGGGCGGTCTAGAGTAGAATAGGAATTTTTGATGCCATCTATGATAGTGCCGATACCCCAAAAGAAAAGATCTTATTAAAGGAGTGGTCATCGAGGAACATCTAGGAATTCCTGAACCCCCCAAATTGTCAGTTCTCATTCAGAGGATTGTCTTCAAAAACTGAAACTTTTGTTCCCAAGATTAAACTTTCTGGTTTAAACATCTCAGCCAATCTTGACGCTTGTCAAAATGCCTTGATACGGAAACAAAAAAGAATGTTGAATTTGCTGGGTTCTCAATGAATTCATGATTTATAAAACATGTTCCATTTGTGAGCTTAGAAGGGATATACATTTTTGTCATGAAGTTTTCCTGGAAAAGCCAGAATCTTGTTATACCAAGCCTTGCCAATCCCAGTTGAAAAAACCCAGATTGATACTTAGAGAAATTTCTAACAATGATCATCAGTCTTCAAAATATTTGTACATCACACATTGTGGGGATAATATTTTTCGTTCAGAAGTTTTCAAAATGAGAAAACAAATAAAGATATTTTTGAAATACCCATTCTGATGTTGACATGAGACAAGGATTTTTCTAACTCAAAGGTGTAGAACTGCCAGAATAGGTCCTGACTTCCAGATATGAGAAGAAGAAATCGAACCCAGTGCAGATCTCTGTTGATGAAAGTTTGAAAACTGTTGGGGCAAAGAGAATAGCCAAAATGAATTGAAGATATACTCTGATTTGAAGAGGAAAAATGAATTTGAAAGGCTAAGCCAAAGTCTAGAAAAACAACCGGGGGCATTTGCATCACTCATGAGCACTCATCTTTTTATCGAGCTTTTGCATCTGCACAGTGTCAGCAAGCATTTGCATCATTCATGGGTATTTGCATTGGCACTATTCCATAAGCATCTGCATTTTACCTTTACATTTACAATTCTTCATGGAATTCGTATTTGTGTCATCTCAAACAATTGCATCATTTCTAGAATCATTGCATTTTTGTTAATGTGTGGTAATTGTAGTTACACCATTCATAAACCAGTTACATGAACACAATTAGTAGAGGCATCTGCATCATGAAACATGGGCATCAATCCAAGTCATTTACATTTGCATTAAAGACATTTGCACCAGTTTAAGTCATTTCGTATCTTATTCAACATATGCATTTGCATCAAAAAGCATTCGCATCTTCTCAAAATCTTTAGGTTAATTTTCAACAATTCTTCAGCACCATTTTTAAGACCTCCGGGCATAATTCATAGGTAAGACCTCCGGGCAACATCTTTAAGACCTCCGGGCATAACTTTTTTCAGGGGTAAGGCCTCCGGGCACTATTCTTAAGACCTCCGGGCATCATTTTTAAAGTCGCATACAGCGCATTTTTTTCAAATCACGGGTAAGGCCTCCGGGCACCATTCTTAAGACCTCCGGGCATCATTTTTAAAGTCGCATACAGCGCATTTCTTCCAAATTATGGGTAAGGCCTCCGAGCACCATTCTTAAGACCTCCGGGCATCATTTTTAAAGTCGCATACAGCGCATTTTTTTCAAATCACGGGTAAGGCCTCCGGGCACCATTCTTAAGACTTCCGGGCATCATTTTAAAGTCGCATACAGCGCATTTCTTCCAAATCACGGGTAAGGCCTCCGGGCACCATTCTTAAGACCTCCGGGCATCATTTTTAAAGTCGCATACAGCGAATTTCTTCCAAATTATGGGTAAGGCCTCCGGGCACCATTCTTAAGACCTCCGGGCATCATTTTTAAAGTCGCATACAGCGCATTTCTTCCAAATGATGGGTAAGGCCTCCAGGCACCATTCTTAAGACCTCCGGGCATCATTTTTAAAGTCGCATACAACGCATTTCTTTCAAATCACGGGTAAGGCCTCCGGGCACCATTCTTAAGACCTCCGGGCATCATTTTTAAAGTCGCATACAGCGCATTTTTTTCAAATCACAGGTAAGGCCTCCGGGCACCATTCTTAAGACCTCCGGGCATCATTTTTAAAGTCGCATACAGCGCATAATTTTTCAAATCACAGGTAAGACCTCCGGGCAACATCTTTAAGACCTCTGGGCATAACTTTTTTTCAGGGGTAAGGCCTATGGGCACCATTTTTAAGACCTCCGGGCTTAATTTTTTTCAAATCACAGGTAAGACCTCCGGGCAACATCTTTAAGACCTCCGGGCATACTTTTTTCAGGGGTAAGACCTCCGGGCACCAATTTTTAAGACCTCCGGGCACCATTTTAAGACCTTCGGGCACCAATTTTAAAGCCCTTCGAGCATAAATTTTTCTTTTGAAAATCGAATTCGTTTCCTTAAAACGAATCGAGCCTTGTTTAGGCAGGGAATTCAATTTAAGGACAAAAACTTCAATTTATTGTTTAAAAAAATAATAAAAAAAAATGAAAAAAGAGAAAATAGAAAAAAGGAAAAAAGAAAAAAAGAAAAAAAGAAGAAAAAAGAAGAAAAAAAATGAAAAATAGAAAATGAAAAAATGAAAATGAAAAAGAAACCCCTTTCCCTTTCCTTCACATGTGATGTCACTGACCGTACAAAATTAGTGTCGGTTTATCTTTGCCTGATTCCTGATTCTCAGCAATAGCCAAAGAGGGGCAGCTGTAGACACCTAATTTTGTCCGGACCACTAAACAGGTATGTTTTCCTCCCATATTGATGTTTCCGAGTATAAAAAGACTGTTTTCATCCTGCAGGTGGTACTCCAAGACTTAGTTTAAGAGGGCGAGCACAAAAAGTCAAACTTAAAAAAAAAGTCAACCTCGAAAAAGTCAAACCCGAAAAATTCAACCCTAGAAAGTCAACTACTAAAAAAGTCAACCCGCTTTCAAAATCAAGATTTTAAGTTCAATTGAAAAATGGAGAAAGAATTTTGATAATCCGAGGTCTACATTGAAAGATATGGACTTCGGAAGTTGGGATTTGGAGATTCAGTAGAAAAGAAACCCTAATCCGAGAAATTTGGGGAAAAGTACTTAAACGATCAAACTGGTCGAAATTGAAGGTTCCAAATGAAAGATAAGCACTGACTACGGGTAATGGAGAAGTCACTTGCAAGAAAAATCGAAAGGAAAGTCAATCCGGGAGAAAACCGAGAATTAGGGTTTTTAGTGGATTTCGGTGAAATCGGGAAAAATCACAGAAATGGCCCGACTTGGTAAGACCAAAGCCCCCAATGGATGAGGAATGATTAAAAAGGATGGCCCAAGGCTCAGATTGAAGAAAATCTGAAAATCGAATTTGTTTTGAGCAAAACCGGGTTTACGAGGTAAAAGGGCAAAATTGGAAAAATTTGGGAAAAATAGCAAATGGACTCCGAAAATTATGGAAAATTTTTCAATCTCATTCTTAAATCATTTGAAGGAGATTGGCGAAAGAAAATCTTGATTCCGAGTTCGTTTGCAAAATGGCCAAATGCCGGGCTTCTTATGTAGTAATTCAAAAAGGAAAATCCCGGAAAAATAACAAATGAGCTCCAAATCTTTTGAAAATTTGCAGATCTCATTTTTAAATTATTTGAAAGAGATTGGCGAAAGAAAATCTTGATTCCGAGTTCGTTTGCAAAATGGCTAAATCCCGAGCCTCCTATGCAGTAATTCAAGCCGATAAATCCCGAAAAAATACCAAATGAGCTCCAAAAATTATGAAAACTTCCAGATCACACTTTTTAATTATTTTGAAGAGATTGGTGAAGAAAAATCTTGATTTGGAGCTCGTTTAATAAATGGTAAAAAGTAGGGGCATAAAAGGACGTTTTGGGAAGAAAAAATCCAAATAAATAGCAAACGGACTCGGATAATTTTTAAAACTTCCAGAACTCAATATTTTATTATTTTGGAAGTATTAAAAAAAGAAAAATTGAATTTGGAGCCCGTTTGATATTTATTTTGCATCCGGGGGGCAAAATGGTCGTTTCACCCAAGCAACCGAAAAGGGCTTCTTTGGGCTTTTCAAAAATCAGAGCTGGGCTGGAAAAGAGAAGTGCTGGCCTTCCCAAGCCCAAAGGAAGGAGGAAGCTTAGGATTTTTTCAATCAAGTGATTAAAAATCAAGAGTTAAGTTAGAGATTTTCATTTTTGAGCCTAAGTCCCAATCCCACATCCCTTTGTAATGTCAAGCCAAGGAGGTGCTCACCTTATAAATAAGGAGTCTTGGCCTTTGGTTGAAATCACCCACTACCCCTTGTGAGATAGTCTATACACTTGTATTAGGATTATCCGGGTGGTGAGTCATTATGTTTTTGTTGAGAGGGTTTGTAGCTTAATCCGTTCAAAAGCTACTCTGAGGGTTTGTAGCTTAATCCGTTCAAAAGCTACTCTGAGGTTTGTAGCTTAATCCGTTCAAAAGCTACTCTGAGGGTTTATAGCTTAATCCGTTCAAAAGCTACTTGTGAGAGGGTTTGTGGCTTAATCCGTTCAAAAGCTACTCTGAGGGTTTATAGCTTAATCCGTTCAAAAGCTACTTGGTGAGTTTTCATTTTAAAATAATGTTTCTTGTTCTTCCTTCATTTCCTTTCTTAAGTATATTTTTCTTACATTTTGTTTTTACAATAAACTCACCATGGCCAAATGGCCTACATTATTTATTTTAAGTTGTTGTTTTTGATTCATTTTACCATATTGTTTATGCTATTTTCTTTATTTTTGATGTTTTAAATATTATGTTATTTCATGTTCTTAAGTTATATTTAATTTGGTTGCTTTGTTTGTTGCCATTTATGTCTTAGATATCATGTTTTTGCATTTTTAATTTTCTGTTTTCATGTTGTTTAAATTTGAGCATGTTTTAAAGTTAGCATATTAAGTGTTTGTGAAAATGCTTGTGTGATTCTTTGCATGATTCTTGTTTTATATCTTAGTTGAGCATGTTTTAGATTTAGCATATTAAGTGTTTGTGAAAATGCTTGTGTGGTTTTTGTGTTATGACTTAGTTTTTCATGCTAGTATGCCAAGTGTTTGAGAAAATGCCATGCTTGTTGGAGCTTGAGGCCATTTGGCTACTCCATGTGTTTTGCATTGTGGGTTGCATTTTTTGTCATGCTAGTTGTTAGGTTTTTGCATTTGCATGATATTTGGTTGGATTTTTGAATTAAGCATGCCTTGTGTTTGTGAAAATGCCATGCATATCTTAGGTCTAGGTTGCATTTATTGCCATGCAAGTTCATGTTAGGTCTAGGCCATATTATTTATGTCATGCATTTTCCTTACCTTTAGGTTTAAATCCATGCATTTCATGCATTATGTTTGCTGTATTATTTCATGCATTTCATGTTCATGCCACTTGAATAATGACTTGAGCCAATTGATGGTTCAAAGTCATGCTCTCTTGAGCACACTTGTGGAAAATTAAGTTTGTCAAATTGATTATTCTACCTTTGTGATTTTTTTACTTAGCCAATTTTTATCTAACTTTCAAAAAGTCCTAGCTACTGTCTTCAAGTCATTCTATGAGTTTCAAATATTTTTATTTTGGTTTTTAAATGATTTTATCAAAGACAAAAAAAAAAATGTGTTGGCAAAGCAGTTTTTTTTCCACCCAAAACTCGTACATCTCCGATTTTTCTAGGAATTCATCTTTGATCAGAAAATTAAGTCAATTTTTTCCCGTGTATTTTTACATGTCCTGAGTCTCCAATAATTTTTTCAGAATTTTTGGAATTTTTAAAAATAGGGTAAAAAATCGTGGATTAAAACTGGACAGTGAAGTCAGAATTGAATTTAAAGAAAAACAAAGCAGTTTTTTCTCCTCCAAAAACTCGTACATCTCTGGTTTTTCTGGGAATTTATCTTTGATCAAAAAATTAATCCAATTTTTTCTCGTGTATTTTTACATGTCCTGAGTTTCCAGTATTTTTTTTATAATTTTTGGTATTTTTAAAAATAGGGTAAAAAATCGTGGATTAAAACTGGACAGTGGAGTCAGAATTGAATTTAAAGAAAAACCATTTTTCTGTTTTGGTTAATTTACTTAGAGTGGGCTGATTAGGAGGGTTAGCTACTGACTTAGGGTGATTTCTAAGCCTTTTAAACTCTAAAAATGGTTTTTCAAATCCCGGGTTAAGGGTAGTCAAGTCCGGATTTTTTAAACTTAGGAAATTAGAACCATTTAAAAATTTTTAGCCCAGTTTTTATTGTTAATTCAAGCTTTTCAAAATTGTTTTCAAACAATCACAAAGTATTTTGGTTTTAGAATATTTAATTTGACATATTTTCCTAAGGTAGCCGGATATCTTTTTAGATATACGGATTTCCTTAATTAAAGGAAAAAAATACATTTCATGCATTGCATTTTTATTTTCGTGCATATTATATGATAGCATTATTTTATTCCATGTCATTTAAATTATATGCCATACCATTCATATTTGTCATGTCATTTAGGTTGCATTATATTATTTAGACTTTACTATGTCATTTTATTTATGTCATGCATATACATATTCATTTATTTTAAATGTTTGCAAAAGATAATGGTTTTCAATAAAAATAAAGATATTCCCGAGTTAAAATAATTCATGAGTTCTCTACCGGGTTTGCTGGAGGGAATATCATCAATTATCATTAATAAAGGAATATCTTTCTTTCAAAAAAGAGAATGATTCGGAAAGTTTTCCAAAACTAATAAAAATTTCTATATTTTGCCACGTTTGTTGGGGAATATAGGAAAATTTTGAATTTAGAAATTCCGGATCATTTTCAATAAAAAATGGAATTATTTTTAAATTGGGAATTAACTTGAAATACTAAATTTAAAACCAACTTTTTACCGAGACTTGAGATAACACACGATTAATAAGGTACCGATTTATACGGGCGTTGTGGGGGTGCTAATCCTTCCCCACACGTAACCGACTCCCGAACCCGCTTCTTTGATTTCTCTGGTTTAAAACGCAGACTTGAAATTGGTTTTTAAAATGTTTTAATTAATTTTTAAAATATTTTATAAAACCGGTTTTAATAGGTGGCTGATCACACCTAGCTAAAAAAGATTGGTGGCGACTCCATGTCTTTTTTAAGGTCATTTTCAAAACCTTCATTTTTCTAGAGGAATTAAGTCGACTTTTCCTCGTTTTTTTTAATGTCACGCTTAACGAATAATAAAGTCTTGCGATGAGACTCGTTATTTTTTAGGTTGCGACAGACCTCGAAAAAGAAATTGAGTTGTCACCAATCTTTTTTGGCTAGGTGTGACCGGCCATCTATTAAAATCGGTTTTTATAAAAAAAAATATTTTAAAATTAATTAAAACATTTTTTAAAACCAATTTTGAAGTCTGCGCTTAAAACCAGAGAAAACAAGTGCGGGTTCGGGAGTCGGTTACATGCGGGGAAAGATTAGCACCCCCACAACGCCCGTATAAAACGGTACCTTATTAGTCGTGTGTATCTCAAGCCTCAGTGAAAAGTTCGTTTTTAAATTTGGTGTTTAAAAAATTTCCCTTAAAAAATTCATATTTTATTTTGAAAAATGATACAGAATTTATTAACATAAAATTTCCCATATTTTTCGACAAACTCGGCAAAACATGGAAATTTTTTATTTTGAAATTCTCAGAATCGCCCTCTTTTTTAAAAAAGATATTACGTAATTAATGATAATTGATGATATCCTCTCCGACAGACCAGTAGAGAACTCATGAATTATTTTAACTCGGGAATAATCTTGATTTATAAAAAATATGATTTGTTTTTCATGTATTTCAAAAATCATAGAAAATGATCATGAATATGCAAAAATGTTACTAAGATAAAAATTAAACAAACATGCATATTTATCATGGCATGGCAAACATTTGATAATGATATGGCAAAGGAAATAATGGCATGGCATGCTTGACATGACAAAAATCTAAATGACATGGCATAAAGAAAGAATGACATGGCATATGAGTTAATAACATGGCATAATCTACATGACATGGCACATGAGTGAGTGTCATGGCATATGAATGAATGATATAGCATGTTGTAGACACCTAATTTTGTCCGGGACCCCCTAAACCAGCCAATTTCTTCTTTTCAATTTCCTCGATTGCAAAAAGACTTCCACCTTTCCATAGATGGGTTCCCAAGACTTTGTTTCGGAGGTCAGCACAAAAAGTCAACTAAAAAAAGTCAACCCCAAAAAGTCAACCACTAAAAACGTCAACCCTCAGTCAAAATCAAGATTTAAGGTTTAATTAACCAATGGTGAAATAATTTTGATAATCCGAGGTCTACAACGGAAGATATGGAGTTCGAAAGATGGGTTACGAAAATTCAATGTAGGGGAAGACCTAATTCGGAAAATTTGGGGAAAACTGCGAAGATGGCCTGATTTAGTAAAATTGAAGTCCCCAGTTGATGAAGAATGAATAAACAAAGATAGCCCAAGACTCAGTTTGAAGTGGATCCTAAGGAAGAGCCGATTAGAAGAAAAACGAAAAAACAAGGAAATTCCTATATTGGAAAAAAGGAAAAGAACATATTGAAGAGGAACTCGATCGTAAAAATTGGGCGTTTTAGGATCAACTCCAATTCAATATATAACAAAGGCAGTGAAAAAAGACAACCCAGAAATCGGACCCGTTTTGAGTAAAATCGAGGTTTCGGGTATTAAAGGGTAATCTTGGAAAATCTGGGAAAAATAGAATCCGAGCTCGAAAAATTACGAAAACCTCCAGATTTGAATTTTATATTGTATGGAAGGTATTGGAGAAAGAAAATCCAGAATCGTAGCTCAAGTGAAAAATGACAAAGTTTGGGTACACTAATCCGGAATTCCAAGAGAAAATTTCGGGAAAAATAGGAAACGAGCTCGAAAAATTATGAAACTTTCAAATCTCAATTTTATAATATTTAAAAGATATTGGTGAAGACAAATCTGGAATTAGAGCTCAATTGAAAAAGGCTAAACTTGGGAGGCACTAAACCGAAACTTTTAAAGAAAATTTCGGAAAAAATAGGAAACGAGCTTGGAAAATTATGAAAACTTCCAGAACTGAGTTTTATATTGATTTAGAGGTATTGGAAAAGAAAAATATCAAATTGGAGCTGATTTGAAAAAAAAGCAAAGTTCGGGGAGGCCTAATCCACAATTTTAATGAAAAATCCGAGAAAATGGAAAACGAGCTCCAAAAATTATGAAAATCTCCAGAACTGAATTTTATATTTATTTGGAGAGATTGGAGAAAGAAAATTCGGGTTTATGGTTTGTTTGCAATTAAAATAAGTTTAGGGGCTAAAATGCAATTTTATCGAAAAAATCGAAAAGGGCCATTTTGCAAATTAAAAATGAGAAAGTTGCTAGAACATACCAGGCTATTCAGCCAGCTCATGATGGAATGAAGGCTGAGATTTGATCAATTTTATTTAATGGCCAAGATTAAGTTGCAAGAAGACATTTTTAATCTTTGGTTAATTCCTTATGATCATACCAAGTGGCCAAGGTGATGAAAAAAAAGATGAGCACATCCTTATCTAGGGGGTTTCGTCCAGCTCATGAGGGGAGGGGCTGATCATTTCATCTAATGGCTAAGATAAGGTTGCAAGATGACATTTTTATTTTCTTTGGTTAGCTTACCTTGTGATGAATGACACATGTCTTAAGAGGAAAAAAAATGAGCACATCCTTTCACCAATGGGGTTTCGGCCAGCTTATTTAAAGGGGAGGGGGTCTTCATTTTTGAGGAGGTTTTTAGTCATTTCTTTAGTGCATGGGCAGTAGTTAAATTTGGAGGAAAGAAAGAAATTTTTTGAAGAGAAAGCTAGCTTGAAAGAAAGCTTTGAAGGTAGCCTTTGGCACCAATCACTTGCATTTTTCTTTCCTTTCCATGCTTATTTTTATTTTTCATGTGATTTCTTATTCTTTTCTTATGTAAATAAAGGTTTTGAAAATTTTCTTTTAAGGTTGTCATCTTTTATTTTCATCAAAAAATATCAAAAACAGTTTTTACTACTTCTTTTACTTTGGGCAAATACTACCCTTTTCTTGTGCTCATCTTGTGTTTGATTTTATTCTTACATTGGTTGTGGTAGGATAGTTTATTTTGATGGTTTAGTTTTCAAAAATGACAAAAATAAAGAGGTGGAAAGGCTTCATGACCTTGATTCAAATCAAGAGATTATGGTTAGGAGGACTATGTCCAAAGTACCAACCATGGAGCTCACCTCTATTTTATTTCTTTGCTTACTTAAATTTTTTGTGTTTATTAATTATTTTCATGTATATTTTCTTTATTTGCTTACTTTAATTTTTTTTTATTATTTATTTTCATGTCTATTTTCTTTATTTGCTTATATTAATTTTCTGTTTTTATTATTTATTTTCATGTCTATTTTCTTTACTTGTTCTATTTTTATTATTTATTTTCATGTGTATTCTTGCCATACTATATTGTTCATACCAAGTCATTCATGCTTTGCATTATTGCCATGCCATGTGTTTGTATTTTTGCCTTGCCATGTTTTTGCATTTTCATCATGTTTCATTCGGCCATCATACTTTCATAGTGTTTCCATGTTCATTTTCCATGTCATTTAAACATTAGGTCATTTTATCATGCCATGCTCATTTTCCATGTCATTTAAGCATTATGTCATTTATTATGCCATGTCATTCAGACATTAGGTCATTTTATTATGCCATGACATTTTTCATGTCATTTAAGTATTAGGTCATTTTATTATGTCATGACATTTTCCATGTCATTGAGACTTTTGGTCATTTTATTATGTCATGACATTTTCCATGTCATTTAGACTTTAGGTTGTCTTATTATGCCATGACATTTTCCATGTCATTTAGGCATTAGATCATTTCATTATGCCATGACATTTTCCATGTCATTTAGGCATTAGGTCATCTTATTATCCCATGACATTTAAGCATTAGGTCATGCATGTGCCATGCATTCATCTTGCTGATCATTTCATGCATTTATACATTCTCCACTTGATTTTTGACTTAAACCAATCAATGGCTCAAAGCCAAACTCTCTTGAGCATGCTTGTGGAAAATTAATAGTTTAAATTGGGTATTCTGACTTTGTGATTTTTTTCACTACTCATCCTTGGTCAAAATAAATTAATTTTTTAAATACATCCAGTAGTCATTTAAGGAATACCATGATATTTTTTTCATGATTTTTATATTTACTTATCATGGTTGAAAAAATGGATTTTGGCAAAGCAATTTTTTAACTCACTATTTTGATTTTGGTAAAGTTCGGTCATAGTATCTTTGCTCCAAAAATTAAGCTGATTTTTTTACATGGAGGTAGACATGTCCTAGATTTTCCCTAATTGTTTCAGAATTTTTTGAATTTTTTTGAATGGTAAAAAATTAGTTTTCAAAACTGCCTGTGAGAGTCATATTTGTTTTTAAAGAAAATACAATTTTTTGTTTTGGTTAGAATAATTTGAGGGGGCTGACTTAGGACTTTGGATACTGACTTTGGTTAATTTCCATGCCATTTCAATCATAAAATTTAATTCTATAGAAGTCGAGTCAAGGGTGGTCAACTCGGGTTTCAAAGTTAGGAAAATAGAGCCTTATAAAAGGGGGTTTGGCCATGGTGCCATTTTCATCCAAAAATTTTCAAATTGTTTTTAATCCAATCACAAAGTTTTTTTATTTAGAAAATTTGATTTAAGTTTTTTCCTAAGGTAGTCGGATATCTTTTTAGGTATACGTATGTTCTTACTTAAAGGAAGAAGTACACTTTCATGCATTGCATTTTCCATGTTCATGCATATTCCTTAATATTTAATTTTGCTATCTTTAGTCATTTAAATTATATGTATGAATATTCCATAGTAATGTCATTGCTTTGATTTAGATTTCATGGTGTTATCATGGTTATTATGTGATTGTGGATATTCAATGTTATTTTATGCTTCTTGCCATGTCATTAATTATTTTGCCATATCATCTAGGTTTGTTATGTTCATGCATTGCCTTTTTTATTTTCATGCATATTCTATGATAATGCTATTTTATGTTTCTTACCATGTCATTAATTCTTTTGCTATGACATTTAGATTATGCCATGTCATTTAGATTTTGCCATGTCAAGCATGTCATGTCATCAATCCATATGCTATGTCATTCATTCTTTTGCCATGTCATTAGTAATGATTTGCATATTCATAACCCTCTTTTTAAAATGTTTTCTAATATAATAAAGATCATGCTTTTTAAAATAAGGATACTCCCGAGTTAAAATAATTCATGAGTTCTCTGCCAGGTTTGCTGGGGAGGATACCATCAATTATCATTAACAACGGAATATCTTTCTTTCAAAAAATGAGAGTGATTCGGAGATTTTCTAAATAAATAAAAATTTCTATGTTTTGCCGGGTTTGCCGGGGAATATAGGAAAATTTTAAGTTAATAAATTTCGAATAATTTTCGACTAAAAATGAGATTATTTTTCTTTTATATGGGAATTATTTTAAAATGCTAATTTCAAAAATCAACTTTTACCAAGACTCGAGATAACATACGATTAATAAGGTACCATTTTATACGGGCGTTGTGGTGGTGCTAATCCTTCCCCGCACATAACCGACTCCCGAACCCTTTTTTAATTGTTTTCTCTGGTTTAAAAGCGCAGACTTGAAAATTGGTTTTAAAAAATGTTTTAATTAATTTTAAAATGTTTTACAAATCCGGTTTTAATAGGTGGCCATCACACCTAGCAAAAAAAGATTGGTGGCGACTCCATTTCTTTTTCGAGGTTGTTTTCAAACCCTCATTTTATTTCAAGAGGAATTAAGTCATCTTTTCCTTTGTTTCCCCCAATGTCACACTTAACGAGTAATGTCTCGCGATGTAACTTATTATTTTTTAGGTTGCGGCACATGTGAATGAATGACATAGCATATAAATGAATGACATGTCATAATCTAAATGACATGGCATATGAATGAATGACATGGCATATGAATGACATGGCACAATCTAAATGATATGGCATGTGAATGAATGACATGGCATAATCTAAATGACATGGCATAATCTAAATGACATGGCACATGAATGAATAACATGGCATATAAATGACATGGCACAATCTAAACGATATGGCATATGAATGAATGACATAGCCTAATCAAATGACATGGCACATGAATGAATGACATGGCATATGAATGAATGACATGGTATAATCTAAATGACATGGCATGTGAATGAATGACATGGCATACGAATGACATGGAATAATTCTAAATGATATGAAATATGCGTGCATGACATGGTATAATTTGAATGACATGGCATGCTTGATATTGCATGTGAATAAATGACATGGCATATGAATGACATGGCATAATCTAAATGACATGGCATGTGAATGAATGACATGGCATATCAATGACATGGCATAATTTTAAATGATATGACATATGCGTGCATGACATGGTATAATTTGAATGACATGGCATGCTTGATATGGCATATGAATGAATGAGATGGCATATGAATGACATTGCATAATCTAAATGACATGGCACATGAATTAATGATAAGGCATATGAATGGATGACATGGCATAATCTAAATGACATGGAATGTGAATGACATGGCATAATTCTAAATGATATGGCATATGCGTGCATGACATGGTATAATTTGAATGACATGGCATGCTTTAATTGATATGGCACATGAATGAATGACATGGCATAATTTAAATGATATGGCACATGAAATGAAAGGCATGGCACATGAAATGGCATAGCATGTCAATTAAATAATCAATCATAGAAATGGCATCACCATAGAATATTCATGGACATAGAATTTTCATGTGAGGAATCATACAAATAGCATATGTCGGAAAATATTACCGCACTCCTCGGCAAACCCGACAAAGCTTGGAAAACAATTCTTTCCTATGCCATTTATATGATTTCAAATAAAACAAAATCCAATACCTTTCTATTCCATAAACACGTGTCTTGAATAATTCCTAACCTCCCCGAAAACCCGGCAAAGATTAAGAATTAATTCTCACCAAATGTTTAAGAAAACGAAAAGCACATTTTTATGCCAAATCAAGTAAAAACATTTTTAAATATGCAATGCATGAAGATGTATTTCTTCCTTGAAGCAAGGACATCCCTTATACCTAAAAGGTATCCGACTATCTGTGGAAGAGACTTAAGTCGGATTTTCAAAACCGAATGACTTTGGGTTCAGATTTAAAAATAATTGGATTTTTTTGGATGGAAATTGAGTCATGGCCGAATACCAAAAAAAAAAGCTCTAGTTTCTCCTACTTTTGAAACTCGGATTGATCACCCTTGACCTGACTTTTGTAAAATCAAATTTTATTCTTGAAATGATATGGAAATCAACCTAAGACAGTAACCAATGACTCAAATCAGCTCCTTCTTTGTATACAACTAAAAACATAAAATTATTATTTTTAAAAACAATTCTGACTCCCAAAACCAGTTTTGAAAAACTATTTTTTTACCCGTCAAAAAAAATTTTAAAAATCTGAAAAATTAGTGTAGACTTATAACATAATGGTCTCCATGGGAAAAAAATAGCTTAAATTTTGGACCAAGGATTCCTTGACCGAATTTTCACCAAAGTCAGAACAGTGAGCTAAAAATTGTTTTATCGAAAATCATTTTTCCAACCTTGATAAAAAAGTCTAAAAATCTAAAAAAAAATACCGGGCATCCTCCAAAGGTCTAATACATGTGGTAAAAAAAAATTTATTTTGACGAAAAATGAGTAGGGAAAAAAAAAATTCCAAAACCAGAATACCCAACTTAAACTATCACTCTTTCAACTAGTATAGAAAAGGGATTTTTGGCTAGAGATCATTGATTGATCTTAGCCAAAAACCTAGTTGAACTTGGCATGAAATACATGATTTTACAGCCAACAAACATATGACAATGAATCAATCATGAGTTAAAAATATAAACAAACAAACAAGCAAGAATGATCAATAAAGAACAAGCACAAAAATTCCCTCTAGGTTTCGGCTACTGCAAAAAGTATGTAAAAAATTTTGTCAACTTGGTTATTTTGTAAAGAATAAAGGAGAGAAAACCTTTAAATTTTATTTTTCAAAAACCTTTTTTTCAACAAAAAGTTAACAAATCATATGGAAAAAGAGAAGGGAAAGAACATGATATAAAAAAAAAATAATTAGAAGAAGAAAGGGAATAGCTACCTAGCAATTGCTTTCCAAATCAAGCTCTCTAAATTCTCCTTCCTTCTCCTTCTCCTTCTCCCTCTTTCTTTTTTTTTTATTTTTATTTTTTTTCCTTTTCTCCTCCCAAGTATCTAGTGAAATGCCTTGAGAAAAAAAAATGAATCCTCCTTCTAAGCTTGGCCGGCCACCCTTGTATAGTGAGAGTGTGTATGTTTTAATTTTTTTTACCCTTGTCATGCTTTACATGCTCTCCCAACATATTTTTCCACATGGCTAATAATGTTCCCTCCTTGCATGGTGCTTTCCTTAAATAAAGGGTGCTTGTCCCCTATTTGTATGATGCTTCCCTTAAATTAAGGGTTTCCTAGCCTTTCATTGGCCAACAATGCCACCTAGATTATTCTTGCTCCTATCTCTACAAAAAATCTAAGTCACTTGTCATGATCATTTGGCTTACTATTACAATATCTTTCTAGGTGGTATTTTTATCCTACTTTCCATTATCTCATAGCTTTCACATGCTCTTCACATGGTTTTGCAATTTGGAGACCTCCGATTGGCCTAAAATGCCATGTAGGCAAAGTAGCGGAGAATCTTGTCCTTTTAAAAATGTCATCTTGCTATTCAACCTTGGCCATTTGATTCAAGATGATCACACCCCCTCCTCTAATCAGCAGGTTGGCTGAAAATGGCCTAGAAATTTGCAGGCCATTCTTCTTTTTCTATTTGTAAAATGACCTTTTTTGATTTTTTCGGTAAAATTGTATTTTGGCCCCCAAACTTAATTTAATTGCAAATGGACCCCAATTTCGGATTTTTCGTTTTCAATTATCCCATCCAATATAAAACTCAGTTCTGGAGGTTTTCATATTTTTTCGAGCTCGGATTCTATTTTTCCCTGATTTTTCTCTAAAGTTTCGATTTATTGCCTCCCAAACTTTGTCTTTTTTCATTTGAGCTATGATTCTGGAATTTTATTCTCCAATCCCTTCCATAAAATATAAATCTCAGATCTAGAAGTTTTCATAATTTTCTGAGCTAGTTTTTTACTTTTCCTGGAATTTTCTCTTGGAATTTCAGATTAGTGCACTCGAACTTTGTCTTTTTTCATTTGAGCTCCGATTCTGAATTTTTCTTCTCCAAGCCCTTCCATCTAATATAAAACTCAGATCTTGTTTCTTATCTCCTTTTCTCGGCCACTCTTTCTTACAGAATTCCTTAAGGGGAATGAAAGTCTTTATGTAAGGGAGAAGCTTTTTCTTATCATTTCCCCAAAAATGACTTTGGATCCAAACATGAGAAGCTGTGCACATCCCTCAAAATGTCCCTCACATTTTCTTCGACAGAAATTAAGTGACTTGATCGTCTTGGCAAGGATAGCAGGAGAAGGATCAATTTGTTTGCCCAGACACTCAAGGAAATCCACTACGGCCATCTCAATGTGCCCTAAAATCTTTGGAAATATCACCAAACCATAAATCACCAAGGCAAATACATCCCCCACACATTACTCTCCGGGTTGCTCATGATATAGTCTTGCAAGAATACCTATGGGATACAAACACTCGAACCATTCTTCTTAATATTCGGGGAGTCGATCGGAATCTCCATACCCAATATCTCGGGTAGCTTCTTCCGAAAACTAATTGTCTTTTGCTGCTTGCAATAGATCTTATCTGGGCTGGATGACTCAATACGGAGTAAGGTTGAGTATTCCTCGATGGTGGGTGTCATATCCTCCTGATTGAACGTGAAGCATCGGTAGGAGGGATCCTAAAACTGTACCACTTCCCTAATTAGTTGCTCATCTATCTGGATCGGGAGAAGTAATGCTATGTCGCCATACTTCTTAGTGAACTCATTCTTCTTTTCCACTCCCCATTGTTCCCAAATTTCCTCTAATTTTGTCAAATCATTCTGACCCAGATCTAAATGAACTGACTCGGGAAGGACACTACTCGGGAAGGACAGGCACGAAGTTGCTAGCCAAGCAGTCTCCCTTATTAACCTGAATCTTCTCTAACTCTATTCGGACCTCTCGGTATGTCTTGGAAATAACTGACACTGATGAAAGATCCTGGTGTTCCATGACCATAATGAAAACTCTGATTAGAATTCAGCATAAGGCAAACACTCCTAAATGATCATGATGCATGCGATGGAAACAAAGCAAACCAAAACAAAAAAAAAACAAAAGGAACGAGTCAGTACAAGGGTATAATAATTAAATCAATGCGATATTGAAATAAATAGCTAAAGGTAAAAAAGGTTCCTCCGAGTGTTCCTAACTTCGGTACCTCTAACAAAAATTCGGCATGGCTTCGCCTAGGTTCACTATATAAGGTTGCATTAGGTTCTAAAAAGGCTCCAAATTGCTCCTCACTGTCGCTGGTGAAGGCTACTAAGGCACCCCGATAAAAGCGGGTTCAATTTGTTAAGAGTGTATTTCCCAGGCCTATACGGAGGTTATCACCTCACGAAAGCGTAGGTAGTCTACTACTCCGGAAGTGTTTCGCTAGCCCATGCGGAGGTTATCACCTCACAAGAGCGTAGTTACTTTACTTCCACCTAAAGGACGGAACCCGGGTAGAGGGCTTATGTTATGCAAATGCAAGTATAGTGTGTGAGAAGGAACAAACAAACCTTTCACCACCTATTCTATACCCCTTATCCTAATACCTGAGCAATTTAATAAAGACAAAATTAAACAATGTAAAACATTAGTTAAACAAAGAATAATAATGACATACAAAGCTAAATAACCAGAGAATAGTAAAAATATGCATGAACATGAGAATGAACATATTTAAAAACATTTGGTTATTTTCAAAAATTTCTTTATTAGAAAGTGGGAATTATAAGTAAACACCAACCAAAACCGACAAAATTGAGACTTTTGATAGCGCGCGATTAATTCTAGGCCTGACTCTCTAAGTGTCCCCAGTGGAGTTGCCAAGCTGTCGCAATCGTTTCCAAAAAACAAAAAGGGGTGCTCCGGAGATAATCTGCCCCTGTCGCGGGGACAAATCCGACCTTTCGTTAAAGGAGTGTGACATTGGGGGAAAAATAGAGGAAAAGACGACTTAATTCCTCTGAATTAAAGGTTGAGGTATGAAAACGGCCTCGAAAAAGAAATGGAGTCGCCATCAATCTTTTTTGGCTAGGTGTGATTGACCACCTATTAAAACCGTTTTTTATAAAAAAAATTTAAAATTAATTAAAATATTTTTCAAAACCAATTTTGAAGTCTGCGCTTTGAACCAGAGAAAATAAGTGAGGGTTCGGGAGTCGGTTACGTGTGGGGAAGGATTAGCACCCCTACAACGCCCGTATAAAATGATACCTTATTAGTCGTGTGTTATCTCGAGTCTTGGTGAAAAGTCGGTTTTAAATTTGGTGTTCAAAAATAATTCCCTTAAAACATTTATATTTTATTTTGAAAAATGATCCATAATTTATTAACATAAAGTTTCCCATATTTTTCGACAAACTCGGCAAAACATGTAATTTTTTCTTGATTTTGAAATTCTCCTAATCACCCGTTTTTTTTTGAAAAAGATATTCTGTCATTAATGATAATTGATGATATCCTCTTCGGCAGACCCATCAGAGAACTCATGAATTATTTTAACTCGGGAATAATCTTGATTTATATAAAATATTATTTGTTTTTCATGTATTTCAAAAATCATAGAAAATGATCATGAATATGCAAAAAATGTTACTAAGATAAAAATTAAATAAACATGCATATTTATCATGGCATGGCAAACATTTGATTATGACATGGCAAAGGAAATAATGACATGGCATGCTTGACATGACAAAAATCTAAATGACATTGTAGACACCTAATTTTTATCCGGACTACTAAAACAGGTATGTTTTCTTCCTAAATTGATGTTTCAGAATGTAAAAAGACTTTTTTCATCCTGCAGGTGGTACTCCGGGACTTAGTCTAAGAAGGCGAGCATAAAAAGTCAAACTTGAAAAAGTCAACCACAAAAAGTCAACCTCGAAAAGTCAACTATTGAAAAAGTCAACTCACTTTCAAAATCAAGATTTGAAGTTTAATTGAAAAATGACGAAAGAATTTTGATAATCCGAGGTCTACATTGAAAGATAGGGAGTTCAGAAGTTGGGTTGCGGAGATTCAATACAAAGGAAACCCTAGTTCGGGAAATTTAGGGAAAAGTGCTTAAACGATCAAATTGGTCGAAATTGAAGGTTCTAAATGAAAGACAAGTACTGACTACGGTTAATGTAGAAGCTACTTGAAAGAAAAACTGAAAGAAAAGTCAATTCGGAAGAAAATCGAGAATTAAGGTTTTTGGTGGATTTCGATGAAATTTGGAAAAATTACAAAAATGGCCCGATTCAAAAAGAATAAAGCTCCTAATTGATGAGGAGTGATTAAACAAGGATAGCCCAAGGCTCAGTTTGAAGAAAATCTGAAAATCGAACTTGTTTTGAGCAAAACCGGGTTTCAGAGGCAAAATGGAAAAATTGGAAAATTTGGGAAAAATAGCAAATGAACTCCAAAATTTTTGAAAATTTGCAGATTTCATTCTTAAATCATTTCGAAGAGATTGGCAAAAGATCTGGATTCGGAGTTCGTTTGCAAAGTGGCCAAATCCCGGGTCCCTTATGTAGAAATTCAATAAGATAAATCCTGAAAAATAGCAAATGAACTCCAAAAATTTTGAATATTTGCAGATCTCATTCTTAAATTATTTGGAAGAGATTGGCGAAAGAAAATTCAGATTCGGGGTTCGTTTGCAAAATAGCCAAATCCCGAGCCCACTATGTAGTAATTTAAACAGATAAATCTCGAAAAAATACCAAATGAGTTCCAAAAATTATGAAAACTTCCAGATCATACTTTTAAATTATTTGGAAGAGATTGGTGAAGAAAAATCTAGATTTGGAGCTCGTTTAAAAATGGGAAAGTTTGGGAGCACAAAAGGGCAATTTTGGAAGAAAAAATCCAAATAAATAGCAAATGGGCTCAAAAAATTTTCAAAATCTCCAGAATTCAATTTTTTATTATTTTGGAAGTATTTAAAAACTAAAAATTGAATTTGGAGTCCGTTTGCTATTTATTTACGTTCGGGGGGCAAAAAGGTCATTTTACCCAAGAAACCGAAAAGGGCATTTCTTTCCTTTAAAAAAAATGGAGATTGGGCTGGAATTTAGAGGGTTAGCCGTCCAAGCCCATGTTGGAGAATGATTTTGCTGAGTTCTTTCATCTAAAGGCTAAGAGTGGATAGTAAGGTAGTTATTTTTTTGATCAAGCCTTTGTAATTGAGCCACATAGACCAATGCATGAAGAGGAGAATGTCAACATAGTGGCTTAAGATTTTTGAACAGCTGTAATTGTGGATAGCTGATTACCTAATCTAAGAGTGATAATTTCATATTTTAAGCACCTTGGATTAATAGCCTTTGGATCAAAATTGGTTGGAAAAAAATTACAACATCCTAGCCATCTAGAAGGTCATTCGGCCACTACAAGGGGAAGGGGGTATTTTCACTCTATTCACACTTTTGTTTGGCTGAATGCTCTTCCTTTTTTGAAAGGCAAAAATAAAAGTTTAGAAAAGAAAAGAAAATTACAAGAGAAAAAGCTTGCAATATAGCTTCTAGAGGTTGCTTTAAGCACCATACTCTTGCACTTTCCTTGCTTTTCTATTCTTGATTTGCTGTTTTGATTTCTATTTTGGTGAGTTTCTTTTGACTTTCTTCTTTAAAATAAGTGTTTTTAAGTTTCTCCTTTAAGTTTTTCTTTATACTTTCTTGGAAAAAGATTTGAGAAATTTCATTTCTTTTGTTTTTGGGTTGGCCGAATGGCTTATTGTTTTGGTATAGTTACTGTTTTGCTTCTTTATTTAATGTTACTAGTGATATTTAACAAGTTTTGATGCTTTAAATCTTCTTCAAATACATAAACATGAAGCTTGCTTTGATTTGGTTGCTTGATTGTTTCCATTTTTGAGTCTATTATCTTGTTATCATGTTTATTTTACTTGTCTTGCATTTTTGATTTTCTGTTTTCAAAATGTTTAAGTTTGTTTATGTTTTATATTTTGTTAATCCATGTGTTTGTGAAAATGCCTATTGGTTTTCATGCCTTTACTTTATATTTGCATGATTTGAGTATTATTCTTTAGCTATGCATGTTATTGTGTTAAGTGTTTGTGAAAATGCCATGCTCATTTTAAAGTATGGGACTATTCGGCCACCCCTCATATTGTATGCTTTGTATGTGCATTTTCATCATGCTAGTTGATAGGTTTGCATTTTCATGATATTTGGTTGTGTATTTTGTTTAAGCATGCTATATGTTTGTGTTATTGCCATGCATTCTTTAGGTTTAGGTTTGGCTTTCTTTGCCATGCATATTCATGCATTTTAGACCTAGGTTGCATTAAATGCCATGCAAGTTCATTTAGGTCTAGGTCATTTTATTCATGCCATGCGTTTTTCATGTCAATTAGGTTTTAAATCATGCATTTCATGCATCATATTTGTTGTATTTTCATGCATTTCATGTCATTGCAACGTGATTTATGACTTAGACCAATCAATGGTTTAAAGTCATGCTCATTTTGAGCATACTTGTGGAAAATTAAAGAGTTGTCAAATTGATTATTATACCTTTGTGATTTTTTCTTACTTAGCCAATTTTTGTCTAACTTTTCAAAAGTGTTAGCTACTATTTGTGAGTCTTTAGGAGAGTCTCTAACATTTTTACTTTGATTTTTAAATAATTTTATCAAAGGCAAAAAAATGTGTTTTGGCAAAATAGTTTTTTCACCCAGTACTCGTACTTTCCTGATTTTTTTGGGCAGTCATCTTTAATCAGAAAATTAAGCCAATTTTTTTCCCGTGTAGTTTTACATGTCTTGAGTCTCCAGTATTTTTTTTTAGAATTCTTTGAATTTTTGAAATAGGGTAAAAAATCATGCTTTAAAACTGGACAGTAGAGGCAAAATTGAATTTGAAGTAAAATCATTTTTCTGTTTTGGTTAAGTTACTTAGAGGGGGCTGATTAGGAAGTTTAGCTATTGTCTTAGGGTAGTTTCTAAGCCTTTTTAAACTTTAAAAATGATTTTTTTAATTCTCAGGTTAAGGGTGGTCAAGTCCGGGATTTTAAACTTAGGAAATTAGAGCCATTTAAAAAGGGTTTAGCTAAGTTTTTATTTTTAATCTAAGCTTTTCAAAATTGTTTTCAAACAATCACAAAGTATTTTGGTTTTAGAATATTTAATTTGATATTTTACCTAAGGTAGTCGAATATCTTTTTAGATATACGGATTTTCTTAATTAAAGGAAAAATATATTCTTATGCATTGCATTTTCCATATTCATGCATACTATATAATATGTGATTTTTGCTATTTTAATTTTCATGATGGTGTTATTATCTTTGATTTAAAATTTTGATATTATATTAATTGTTATATGGTTTTGAATATTTCATGATATCCTATGTTTTTTATTTTGTTATTTTTGTCATATTATTTAGCATATACTATGTTCATGCATTTTTATTTTTTTATTTTTATGTTCGTGCATATATTATATGTTAGCATTATTTTATGTTTCATGTCATTTCATATCATTTAGATTATATGCCATATCATTTATATTTTCCATGTCATTTAAATCATTTTATTCCATTTAGAATATATCATGTGACTTAGGATATTTCATTTCATATAGAATATATTATGTTACCTAGGTCATTTCATTTCATATAGAATATATTATGTTACCTAGGTCATTTCATTTCATGTAGAATATATTATGTTATCTAGTTCATTTCATTTCATTTAGAATATATTATGGCACTTAGGATATTTTATTTCATTTAGAATATATCATATGACTTAGGATATTACATTTCATATAGAATATATTATGTTACCTAGGTCATTTCATTTCATTTAGAATATATCATATAACTTAGGATATTTCATTTCATTTAGAATATGCTAAGACATTTAAATTATATCATACGATTTAGGTTGCATTATATTATCTAGACTTTGCTATGTCATTTTATTTATGTCACATATATTCATATTCATATATTTTTTTAAATTGTTTTGAAAAAGGTAATGATTTTCAATAAAATAAAGATATTCCCGAGTTAAAATAATTCATGAGTTCTCTGCCGGGTTTATGGGGAGGATATCATCAATTATCATTAATAAAGGAATATCTTCTTTAAAACGAGAATGGTTCGGAAAATTTTTCAAAATAATAAAAATTTCTATATTTTGCCACGCTTGTTGGGAAATATAGGAAAATTTTGAATTAATAAATTCCGAATCATTTTCAATTAAAAAATGGAATTATTTTTCTTTAAATTGGGAATTAACTTGAAATACCAAATTAAAAATCGACTTTTTATCGAGACTTGAGATAACACACGATTAATAAGGTACTGTTTTATACGGGCGTTGTGGGGGTGCTAATCCTTCCC
This sequence comes from Fremontodendron californicum, assembly GCA_030761205.1. NCBI lineage: Eukaryota > Viridiplantae > Streptophyta > Magnoliopsida > Malvales > Malvaceae > Fremontodendron > Fremontodendron californicum. The sequence goes on along the minus strand of JAULJL010000020.1, from coordinate 14,470,499 downwards.
CACATGTAACTGAGTCCCGTACGTGCTTCTTTGATTTCTCTGGTTTAAAACGTAGACTTGAATTTGGTTTTAAAAAAATATTTTAATTAATTTTAAAATGTTTTATAAAACCGGTTTTAATAGGTGGCAGATCACACCTAGCCAAAAAAGATTGGTGGCGACTCCATGTCTTTTTCAAAGTTATTTTCAAAACCTTCATTTTTCTAGAGGAATTAAGTCGACTTTTCCTCAGTTTTTTTTAATGTCACGCTTAACGAATAATAAAGTCTTGCGATGAGACTTGTTATTTTTTAGGTTGCGACAGCTTGGCGACTCCACTGGGGAAATTTAGAGAGTCAGGCCTAGAATTAGTCGTGTGTTAACGAAGTCTCGGTTTTGTCGGGTTTTAATTGGTATTTAATTTTAATTCCCACATTTTTTTTATAAAAAAAATAAGGAGAATTTTGAAAATAATAAAATGCTCTTAAATATGTCCATATTCATGTGCATACATATTATAATTGTTCTCTGATTATTTTGGTGCATATATTCATTTTTTGATTAATTGATGATTTATGTTGTTTAATTTTATCGGGGCATTTAGAATAAGGATTGTAGAATAGGTGGTGAAAGGTTTGTTGTTCTCCCTCACACACTACACGTGCATTTGCATAACATGAGCCCTATACCCGAGTTATGTCCCTTTAAGTGGAAATGAAGTAGCTACACTCCCGTGATTAACAATCCGTATGGGTTAGCAAAATATTTCCGGAGTATAAATTACCTAAGCTCTCGTGATTAACAATCCGCATGGGCTAGGGAAATATACTCTAACGAATTGAACCCGCTTTTATCGGGGTGCCTTACTAGCCTTCATCGGCGACTGTGAGGAACAATTCGGGGCCTTTAGAACTTCGTTCACCCACATATAATGAGCTGTAGAGCCGATATAGGAGAAGCCCTGCTGATTTTTATAGATATACCAAAGTTAGGAACACAGGGAAGGACATTTCTAACCTTTTGTTTCCTATTTTACATTCCGATTAAGTTTTGCAAAATTGGGCCGTGATGAACGCACATCGTTTCGCCCGTAATAAGTTAAATACCCTGTCCCAAAGGTGTCGTAATTTTCATTGGGATATTTGTTATATTATGTTGTTATTATTTGGTTTCTTCACCTTTACTGACTTGTTTCTTTTTCATGCATTTTTTGTGTCATCATAATGCATAGGGAAAATTATTAGCCTCGGAATAATCTTCAACCAAAAGGGTTTTCATGGAGGGTCAAGCTAGTTCGATAGTGGAAGAACATGCAGGGGTACGACAGTGGTCGGAGTCAGAGCAGCGAAGAGATGGGGATTGTTTAAAGGAGGGATATATATCAGTATTGCCAGAATGGGTAGATTTAGTTTACCGGCAAAATGATCTTTGGGGATTGATGGATATTTGGAGTCAATGGGAAGTGTGAGAAAAGAGGATTTTCACTCAGGTATATGGAGACATAGCATTGTTGATGCCAGTTAAGATTAATAGTGAGTTGATTCGGGCTATGGTACATTTTTGGAATCCAGCATACCGATGTTTCACCTTCAACAAGGAAGACATGACACCGACAATAGAGGAATATTCAGCTTTGTTACGTATTGAGGATGCTATCCCTGATCGGATTTATTTAAAGGATTCAAAGACATTAGGGTTTAAGAAGAAATTAGCTAGGATTATGGGAACGAATTGCAAATGGGTCGATGCACATGTGGTTAAAAAAGGGAAAAATGGGTGTATTCCTTGGGATGCTCTCCAATCTTTGCTTCGAAGTCACCCAAATAGAGAGACTACTAGGGATATTTTTGCTTTAGCAGTATATGGTTTGGTTATTTTCCCGGGGACACTGGGACGTATCGAGTTTGCCATAGTTGACCTTTTTGAGAAGTTAAGACATAAGATAGATTCGTCTCAAGCCATCCTAGCAAAAACTATTCGATCTTTGAATTTTTGCAAAAGGGAAGTGTAGACACCTAATTTTGTCCGGACCCCTAAATCAGGTACGTTTTCTTCCTAAATTGATGTTTCAGAATGTTAAAAGGCTTTTCTCATCCTGCAGGTGGTACTCCGAGTCATAGTCTAAGAAAGCAGACAGAAAAAGTCAAACTCAAAAAAGTCAACCCCAAAAAAGTCAACCCCAAAAAATTCAACTACTAAAAAAGTCAGCCCACATTCAAAATCAATATTTGAGGTTCAATTGAAAAATGGTGAAAGAATTTTGATTATCCGAGGTCTACATTGAAAGATGTGGAGTTTGGAAGTTGGGTTACGGAAATTTAGTAGAAAGGAAACCTTAGTTCAGGAAATTTGCAGAAAAGTGCTTAAACGATCAAATTGGTTTGAAATTGAAGGTTCCAAATGAAAGATAAGTACTGACTACGGGTAATGGAGAAGCCACTTGAAAAAAAACTGAAAGAAAAGTCAATTCGGAAAAAAACCGAGAATTAGGGTTTTTAGTGGATTTCGGCGAAATTTGGAAGAATTACAGAAATGACCCAATTCGGTAGGACTAAAGCCCCTAATTGATGGGGAGTGATTAAACAAGGATAGCCCAAGTCTCACTTTGAAGAAAATCTAAAAATCAGACTTATTTTAGGCAAAACCGAGTTTCAAAGGTAAAAGGGTAAAATTAGAAAATGTGGGAAAAAAAAGCAAATGAACTCCAAAAAGTTTGAAAATTTGCAAATCTCATATTTAAATCATTTCAAAGAGATTGGCGAAAGAAAATCTTGATTCAGAGTTCGTTTGCAAAATGTCAAATCCCGAGCCTACTATGGAGAAAATCAACAAGATAAATCCCCAAAAAATAGCAAATGAGCTCCAAAAATTATGAAAACTTCCAGATCACATTTTTAAATTATTTGGAAGAGATTTTTGAAGAAAAATCTGGATTCGGAGATCGTTTAAAAAATGGTAAAGTTCGGGTGCATAAAGGGGCAATTTTGGAAATAAATCCGAAATAAATAGAAAATGGACTTGGAAAATTGTGAAAACTTCCAGAATTCATTTTTTTATTATTTCAAAAGTATAAAAAAATAAAAATTGAATTTGGAGTCTGTTTGCTATTTATTTTGGTTCGGGGGGCAAAAAGGTCATTTCACCGAAGAAACCAAAAAGGGCAAATTTGTACTCGAGAAAAATATGAAAGAAGAAGGATTTGCTGGAATTTTACCTCCCTTGGTCAGCCAGCATAGAGGAGAAGAAGGAAGCTTGATCAATTTAATTCCTTAGTCACTATCAAGCCTCCTACTACCACTAACACCTTGCAAATGGTCCCCCTTTCATCCAATGGCTTAGGTGCCTTGTAGAAAAGTTGAATGCACCATCCAATGGCCAATTTTAAATGCCAAATTTTTAATTGTCATGAAAGAAGCCTCATCTAATGGCCAAGAATGGAAGAAAAAAGATGAGCACAATTCATCCAAAGGTGAGCATCCATTCGGCCAAGCAAGGGAGTGCATGGGATTATCTCTTTTCATCCAATGGCTTAGGCCATCTAAAAGGGCTGAGTACACATGTTGAGGTCTGGATTTAATCTACAAGATGTCATTTTTATGTTTTCCTCATCCAATGACCAAGAATGGAAGAGCACAACTCATCCAAGGGTAGACACTTAAGGGGGCAAGCAAGGGAGTGCATGGGATTGGTCCTCTTTTGCATCTAAGGGCTGAGGTTACTACAAGGGCTGAGTACACATCTTAAGGGCTGCTATCAATTGGCCCGATGACATTTTTATGTTGTCATCAAAATATCTTAATCTAAGGGCCAATATTGGAGGAGAAAAAGTGCAAATTCCATCCAATGGTAGAGAGGCCATTCGGCCAAGGCTAAGGGAGGGGGGCTGATTTCATTTTGTCACAAGTTTTCGGCTGAATTCAGTAGCTAATTTAGTAAAAAAAAGGTTTTGAAAGAAATAAAAAAAAGGTTTTCAATAGGAGATCTTGAAGGTAGTTATCTCTACCAAGCTCTAGCATGGTTTCTTCTTGTTTTCTATGGTGATTTCTTGTTTTTCTATCTTGTTTTCCTACTACAGTTTTCATAGAAATAAAGTTTGTTAAATGTTTACTTAAGTTTTCATCTCTTCTTCTCCATCAAAATGATTGAAAACAATTTTTTTTTACATAGTTTTATGCTTGGCCGAATGTGGATGTTTGTTGGCTTTGGTCTTTTCTTTTTTCTTCCTTGCATGTTGTTATCAGAAAAATGATTTTTAGAAGGTTTGTTTCAGTATTTTATATTCTGATTTTTTACAAAAAGATGAAACAAAAAAGGTTGAAATGGCTACATGATCTTGGCAAGACCAAGTGACCATGGTTAGGGAAGAGGCTATGCCCATTTTTACTTACCATGAAGCTCACCTTAATTTGGCTATTTAGCATGGTTTATTTTCTGATTTTTGAAATGGAAAGGCTTCATGATCTTGGCAAGACCAAGTGATTATGGTTAGGTGAGAAGCTATGCCCATTATATACCAACCATGGAGCTTAACTTTCCTTGTTTTATTTACTAGTTTTGCTTGTTATTTGCTTTGCTTTGCATGTCTATGTTTAATTTTAAATATGTTCTTGACATTATTTTCTATGCTATATTTGTTTCTATATTTCATTTCCATGCTTGATTTTTTTTCCTTGAAGATTCGTTCATTGTGTCTATTGGAATCATGTTATGCATTTTTTTCATATATCATGTCTTATATTGTAAACATGTTTGCATTTTTATATTTGGTCACATAACCATTCGGATACTCCATGTTTCTATGCCTTACATGTGTATTTTCATCTTTCTTCTTGGCTTGTTTGCATCTCCATGCCATGAGTTAGCATATCTTCATGTTCAGTATGCCTTGCATGTGCATTTTCATCTTGCTTCTTGACTTGTTTGCATCTCTATGCCATGAGCTTATTCATTTTGATTTTAGTATGTCATATGCTTGTGAAAATGTCATGACATTATGCATCTTGATATGATTTGTCATGTTTTTTGTCATTTACTAGATAGGATTGCGATAGATTATCATGTGACCATTCGGCCTCTTCATGCATCCCTTGCCTTGTCATGTATTTGCATTTTGTTTAGGTAATATGCTTTACATTGTCATATCTTGGAATTGTGTATTAGTTTCTGTTTGTTCCAGCATTAGCATTAGGTTCATTGGTCATTGTATGTTCATAGTGATGCTATGCATTTTCACTACATTTTAGGTCTAGGCCATATTGGTATTGCCAAGCATATTGGGTCTTAAATCATATTGGTATTGCCATGCATTGCTATGCTACTTAGGTCTTAGGTTACATTAGCATTTTCATGCATATTCACAACAATTAGGTCCAAGTCATATTTGCATTATCAAGCATTGCATGCATATTAAGGTAGGATAGCATTTATAGCCATTCAATTTCATGCTAGGCATTTAGGTTATTTTGAATTGTCATGCATTTCCTTTACCATTTGTGCTTTAGATCATGCGTTTCATACATTTCATTTGCTGTATGTTCATGCATTCCATGTCATTGCCACTTGATTTGTGACTTAGGCCAATTAATGGCTCAGAGTCATGCTCTTTTGAGCATAATTGTGGAAAATTAAAGAGTTGTCAAATTGATTATTCTATCTTTGTGATTTTTTTACTTAGCCAATTTTTGTCCAAGGTTTTTAAATGTTTTAGCTACTGTTCTTAGGTCTTTAGGATGATCTCCAACAATTTTTACCTTGATTTCTGAATGACTTTATCAAAGGCAAAAAATGTTTTTTGACAAAACAGTTTTTTTACCCAGTACTCGAACTTCTTCGATTTTTCTGGGTAGGCATGTTTAATCAGAAAATTAAGAATTTTTTTATCTTTTTGTTTTACATGTTCTAAGTCTCCAGTGTTTGTTTTAGATTTTTTTGTATTTTTAAAAATAGGTTAAAAAATCGTGTGTCAAAAGCGGATAGTAGAGGCACATTTGAAATCAAAAGAGGAATAATTGTTGAATTTGGCTAAGGCATTTAGAGGGGGTTGGTTAGATGCTTTAGCTACTGTCTTAGGGTAGTTTCTAAGCCTTTTTAAACTTTAAAAATGATTTTATAAATCTCAGGTTAAGGGTAGTCAAGTCCGGGATTTTAAACTTAGGAAATTAGAGCCATTTTAAAAGGGTTTGGTAGGGTTTTAATCTTCATTCAAGTTTTTTCTTCAAAATTGTTTTCAAACAATCACAAAGTTTTATATTTTTAGAAAATCTAATTTGACATATTTTCCTAAGGTAGCCGGATATCTTTCTAGATATACGGATTTCTTTATTTAGAGGAAAAAAATACATTTTCGTGCATTGCATTTTCCATGTTCATGCATTTTATTTAAATATGTGATTTTTGCTATGATATTTTCCATGGTATTATTATTACTTTGATTTACATTTTATGATGTTATATTGTTTGCCATATGATTTTGAATATTTAATGCTATCCTATATTTTTTATTTAGTCATTTATTTTTGTCACATTATTTAGCATATACTATGTTCATGCATTTTCATTTTATTTTCATGCATATTTTATGTTTCATGTCATTTCTTGTCATTTAGATCATATTCCATGTCATTTAGGTTATTTTATTTATAATATGCCATGTCATTTAAAATTGCCATGTCATTTAAATCATTTTATCTTATTTAAAATATACCATGATACTTAGGATTTTTCATTTCACCTAGAATATACAATGCCATTTAAATTATGTCATATCATTTAGGTTGCATTATATTATCTAGACTTTGCCATGTCATTTTATTTATGTCATACATGTTCATGTTCATATTTTTAAACGTTTTGATAAAGATAATGATTTTCAATAAAAATAAAGATATTCCCGAGTTAAAATAATTCATGAGTTCTCTACCGGGTTTGCTGGAGAGAATATCATCAATTATCATTAATAAAGGAATATCTTTCTTTCAAAAAAACGAGAATGATTTGAAAAGTTTTTCAAATGAATAAAATTTCTATATTTTGTCGATTTTGTCAAGGAATATAGGAAAATTTTGAATTAATAAATTCCGAATAATTTTCAATTAAAAATGGAATTATTTTTCTTTAAATTGGGAATTAACTTGAAATACTAAATTTTAAAACCGACTTTTTTACCGAGACTTGAGATAACACACGATTAATAAGGTACCATTTTATACGGGCGTTGTGGGGTTGCTAATCTTTCCTCACACGTAACCGAGTCTCGAACCCGCTTCTTTGATTTCTCTGGTTTAAAACGCAGACTTGAAATTGGTTTTAAAAAATATTTTAATTAATTTTAAAATATTTTATAAAACCGGTTTTAATAGGTGGCCGATCACACCTAGCTAAAAAAGATTGGTGGCGACTCCATGTCTTTTTTACGAGGCCATTTTCATACCCTCGACCTTTTATTTCAATCTAGAAGAATTAAGTCGTCTTTTCCTCTGCTTCTGTTTTCGCCTCACTTGAACGGGTCCCCCGCGATCGGGATCACGTATCGACAACTTGGCGACTCCACTAGGGACAGTTTAGAGAGTCAGGCCTAAAATTAGTCGTGTGATATCAAAGTCTCGATTTTGTTGGTTTAATTGGTATTTAATTTTAATTTTGACATTGTTTTTAAAATAAGGAGAATTTTGAAAATAATAAAATGTTTTTGAATATGGTCATACTCATGTGCATGCATTTTATTATTTTTCTCTAGTTATTTAATGTTGTATATTATAATTGCTTATTGGTTAATGTGTTACACTATTCTTGATCATTGTTTTAATAAATTGGTGGTGAAAGGTTTGTTGTTCCTCTGCACACACTATATTGCCTTTGCATAACATGAACTCTCTACCCCAAAATTCTTTTGAAAAATAATATGTTGGTTTTTCATGGAAAAAACATGTTTCCAAAAAAATCATAGATTAAATTTGGAGGCAAATTTTGCATAGTGAGATTTTTGAATAATCAAAATTTGGTCCCACCAATTTCGTGAAATCATTGGTAATTGTATATACCTTTGTGTTAATTCATTTATTCTTTACATGTATCATTTTGACATCATGTTACAGTCATAGCATGCATGTTCATTCATTATAAATACATTTATGACATGCATGGTCATTATTTGTATATACCTATGTATCAATTTATTTATTCTTTAAATACGTCATGTTGGCATTAGATTACATCCATGGCACACATAGTTATCATGATATGCTCATGCATTATATTAACATCAGGATACATTTATTACATACATGGTCAGCATGATTTTCTTTGTATATACTCTGTGTCAATCAATCATTGTTTACATACATCATAATTGACTTCGTGTTGCATTCATCGTGTATATGATCATTCATTGGGAAATACACTGAAATATACATGGTCATTCGTTGCATATATCCATGCATTGAGTTGTTTATTCTTTGCTTGCAGCATGTTGGCATCGTGATTGCATTTATTACATACATGGTCAGCATTTTCCCACTATATATGTCTATACATCAATTTGGTTATTCTTCACATGTATCAAATGACAATCATGGCTCATTCATCATGACATACATTTGGGGGAAATAAAACAGAAGTTGGCTTGGCTTTAAGAGTCTTTAAAAGAATTTCCATTCCAAATCAGAGGTATAAGAAGTACTGAGTATCCTTTTAATACAGGCTAGAGCTATGGAAAATGAACAAGCTGCCCGAATGGAAAGAATGGAAAGGGGACATGAAGAATTCCGAGAACAGCTGGCAAAGTCTCAAACAGAATCTAAGGATCAGATGACTAAATTGATGGAGCTGATGTCCGCAGTAATCAAGGGAAAGGGATACACTGAAAACTTGGCCACCAGAGAAGGGTTAGAGGCACAAGAGGGTCAGAGTGAGGTCATGATGTTAAATGGCCAGAATACAGTTAATCCCAGCAACATTATGAATTTAGATGATCCAGCTAAACAAGCAAAACTGAAGATGGTTGAGTCAAACGAGGCGGAGTTGGTAGATTCCCAAGGGAAATATCAGTTGCTAGATGAAAGGCTCTGGGTAGTAGAAAATACAGACGTATTCGGGAGTGTGGATGCGAAAGAATGATGCTTGGTCCTCAATTTAGTCATTCCTCCTAAATTCAAGGTCCCTGACTTTGTGAAATATGATGAGACGACCGATCCACCAACCCACATCACCATGTTCTGCCGAAAGATGGCAAGTCACATAGATAATGATAAGCTTTTGATTCACTGCTTTCAGGATAGCCTCAGCGGGTTCGCAATTAGGTGGTATAGTCAGTTGAGCAAGGATCAGATTCGCTCTTGGAATGATTTGGCCAGGGCTTTTCTAAACCAGTACAAGCATGTGACCGACATGACACCTGACCGTCTCACCTTGCAAAATATGGAGAAAAAGGTTACTGAGAGCTTCAAAGAGTATGCTCAGAGGTGGAAGAACATGGCCACCCAAGTACAGCCGCCCTTAACTTAGAAGGAAACCACTGTACTTTTTGTGAATACACTACAGGCCCCATACTACGATAGACTTGTTGGCAACACCACGAAGAATTTTTCAGATATGGTAATCTCCGGAGAAATGATTGAAAATGCTATTAAGGCTGGAAAACTCGAAAGAGGTAAAACATTTAATGCAGAGTGAAACAGAACGCCCAAAATGAAAGAGGAAGATGTCCAAGCCATGGGAGACTTTGCCCCGTATATTCCGGCTACTTCATACCAACCACCCTGTCCTTCTATGAACTATGTACCCCAGGATTCATACTTATACCCAATGGCCTCTCAGAATCTAGTAAATTTTCAACCTTTTGTCAGTCAAAGGAAATCGAAGAATATCCAGAAAAGAGATCAGTTTGAGCCACTCCTCATGTCTTACTCTGAACTATTGCCCAGCTGGTCGAAGAGCAACTCCTCACTAAAGTTCCAATGGAGCCTATCCAACCCCCATTCCGAGCTGGTATGACAAGAATGCATATTGTGATTATCATTCCGGGATTCGGGGACATTCCACTGAAAATTGCCTATGTCTGAAACGGAAGGTTCAAGCACTCATTAATAAAGGGTAGTTAGATGTGGGGAAGAAACAAAGGTCAGACATTATGGAGAATCTATTGAATGGGAATGATGAGACCATTGTAGATGTCATAATAGGGGAAGAAGATGGTAAGGTCGAAAAGAGTACCAAGGAATAGCCAGTTTGAATTAGGGAGAACATGTCAAGGGGAAGTTTTTATGCATTTAGTTTCATACCTAATAATGAAAACACTTGTCTTATGTTAACATCCCTATGAAATAAATGAATTTTGAATGTTTTTATGTTTGTTTTATTTTAACAATAATTTGAATGTGCAAAAACAAGCATTAAGGAGGTTCTAATAGTGGATAGTCTCAAGAATATTGATGATCATTGTTAGAAATGACCCAATACCTTCCCCCTTTTGGGGATTCCATATGTCTAAATCCCTGAAACTAAGATCACTTGTAAGACCTAATGCTTCAAAGAATATGAATGATTAAACTTCATAAAACCATTGTCATCATAGAATAAGCAAAGATGTAGATCTTAGTCTAGGCTATGAAAAAATGAACGAACTTTTTGAAATTTTTTCGAACTCCTTGAAATTCAAACAAATGAGACATTCTTTCAAGAATTTAGATCATGGTAATTTGGTGTGTGTCAAGGTTGTGCCAAAACCATTCATGACATTTTCAACAACCACAAAACACTAATTGCCCAAACATCACTTCATGATTGACACCTTGGGGCACAATGAATAAACTAGATTATCCCATGTCCCAGAGAAAACCTGTTTTTGGGCCATGTTTTCCTTGTCTCTTCAAAAAACTTAGAATTGAAACTCAACATTTTCTAAACAGACCTAGACTTGCTATGTTCCTTGTTGATACAAATTCTCATGGTTAATCAAATTGGGGCATCATATGTGGAAATGATGGATACATGGTGAAAAGGGATGGAACTAACGCATGAATCATTGAGGCATGCGATAAAAAAAAACAAAAAAAAAAGAAAATTTGTAATATCATGCATATGAGAATTTTCGGATGATTCCAAAGTGCAAAATAAAATTCTGATTATCTATTTCCCATGAGGATTGCTTTTCAATATGAATATTCGTGCTTGATATGAGAAATGGCCATCTTTCATCTCCCTTTTGCAAAAAAGAAATTATCCATAGTCACCCCTTTTGAGCCAAAAGAATTCTTTCTTCTTTGAACCTTGATCAAGGATCACCCTCTATATTGGGGGGCACATGCGAGGAAAGATCTTCTCAAAGATCACAAAAAATGAGTCCTAGCTCAAAAACAGATACAAAGCAAATGAAGCCCCGAATAAATACAGGCTCACTCTGTCAAAGAAAAAGGAAAAGATGGCGAAATGGAAGCCAAGAACAAAACAAAAGCCAAGAAAAAATGTGAAAAAGTATGGCAAATGAAAGCCAAAAGCAAGGAAGAAAAAGAGCAAAAAGGAATGAAAAATCCAAAAAGGGATAAATGTATCAAAGAGAATCCTCCTCAAGAAATGATCCTTGATATGATTACCCTCAAACACATATTTTGGGCCTATTTATCCTTTCTTTCTGAACCCTGAGCCATGGCCTACATTACGTGCTTTAAAAGTCCATTTTGATCAAGCATGAATATTTAACTTGAACGGTTTTTTCCTCAGATTTTATCCCATCTCACCGAATTATCATTTCACTAAGGAAGAATTTAGAATTATCAAATGCATGATAAAACAATGAAAAAAGGAAAAAATTGGAGAGAATGGGACTCTAGGGCGAAAACCCGAAAACGGGCGGTCTAGAGTAAAATGAGAATTTTTGATGCCATCTATGATAGTGCCGATACCACAAAAGAGAAGTTCATCTTAAAGAAGTGGTTATCGAGGAACATGTAGGAATTCCTGAACCTCCCAAATTGTCAACTCTCATTTGGATGATTGATTTCAAAAACTGAAATTTTTTTCTCCAAAATCAACTTTCCAGTTTAAACATCCCAGCCAATCTTGACGCTTGTCAAAATACCTTGATATGGAAACTAAAAGAATGTTGAATTTGTTTGACTTTCAATAAATTCATGATTTATAAAACCTGTTCCATTCGTGAGCCTAGAAGGGACATACATTTTGTTGTGAAGTTTTCTTTAATCAACCAAAATCTTGTTATACCAAGCATTGCCAATTCAAATTGAAAAACCCAAATTGAAACTTAGGAAAATTTCTAACAGTGATCATCAGTCTTCAAAAGATTTGTACATTACACACTGTGGGGATAAAATTTTTGACTCAGAAGTTTTCATTAAATAAGCAAAATTGTTTTTCAGAAAGGGAAAATAAAAATATTTTTGAAATGCCCATTTTTGATGTTGACATGAGATAAGAGTTTTTCTAATCCAAAGGTATGGAATTACTAGGGATAACCTTGACTTCTAAATATGAGAAAAAGAAATAAAACTCAGCAAGCAGTTTCTATTGATAAGAGTTTGAAAACTATTGGGGAAAACAAAATAGCCAAAGATTGAAAAAGGAGTTGAAGATATACTCTGATTTGAAGAGGAAAAATGAATGGGAAAGGCTAAGCCAAAGTCTAGAAAAATGATCGGGGGCATTTGCATCATTCATGAACACTCATTTCTCTATTAAGCTTTGCATTTGCACTGTGTCAGCTAGCATTTGCATCATTCATGGATATTTGCATTTGCACTATTCCATGAGCATCTGCATTCTACCTTTACAAGTACATCATTCATAGATATTTGCATTCGCATCATCTCAAGCAAATGTATCATTTTTAGGATCATTGCATCTTCATTGTAGCTACAATTACACCATTCATGAACCACTTATATGAACATGATTCGTAGGGACATCTGCATCTGCATTTAGAAGCATTTGCATCTGCATTTAGAAGCATTTGCATCAATCCTAGACATCTGTATCATTTCAAGAAGCATTTGCATCAATCCAAGATATTTGCATTTGCACCATCAAGCATTTGCATCCTCTCTCAAATCCTTCAGGTTAATTTCCAGGCTATTTCAATTTCTGGTTTCATCCAGATCTTTTTCAATTTCTGGTTTCATCTAGATCTTTTTCAAATTTTTTGGTTTCACCCATGCTTTCCAATTTATGGTTTTATCCAGATCTTTTTCAATTTCTGGTTTCATCCAGATCATTTTTCAATTTTCTGGTTTCACCCATGCTTTTCAATTTCTAGTTTCATCCAGATCTTTTTCAAATTTCTGGTTTCACCCATGCTTTTCAATTTTTGGTTTCATCCAGATCTTTTTCAATTTCTGGTTTCACCCATGCTTTTCAATTTTTGGTTTCATCCAAATCATTTTTCAATTTTCTGGTTTCACCCATGCTTTTCAATTTCTAGTTTCATCTAGATCTTTTTCAAATTTCTGGTTTCACCCATGCCTTTTTATTCTATGGTTTCATCCAGATCTTTTTCAAATTTCTGGTTTCACCCATGTTTTTCAATTTCTGGTTTCATCCAGATCATTTTTCAATTTTCTGGTTTCACCCATGCTTTTCAATTTCTGGTTTCATCCAGATATTTTTCAAATTTCTGGTTTCACCCATGCTTTTCAATTTTTGGTTCCATCCAGATCATTTTCAAATTTCTGGTTTCACCCATGCTTTTCAATTTCTGGTTTCATCCAGATCTTTTTCAAATTTTGGTTTTACCCATGTCATTTCAATCCCTGGTTTCATCAAGATCTTTTTCAATTTTTGGTTTCACCCATGCCAATAAGGTTAGCACAAGACAGGATAAGACCCCGATACCATCGTCGAGGTCTTTTCTTCTCTTGCAAATCGAACCCGTTTCCTTAAGACGGGTCGAGCCTTGATTAGTCAGGGAATTCAATTTAAGGACAAAATCTTCTATTTACAGTTTTTTCAAAAAAAAGAAAAAAAAGAAAAGATAAATGGAAAAAAAAACTCCCTTTCCCTTCTCTTCACATGTGATTTCACTAACCGTACAAAATTAGTGCTTGTTTATCTTTGCTTGATTCCTAACTCTCAGCAATAGCCAAAGAGGGGCAGCTGTAGACACCTAATTTTGTACGGACCCATAAATCAGGTACGTTTTCTTCCTAAATTGATGTTTCAGAATGCTAAAAGGCTTTTCTCATCCTGTAGGTGGTACTCTGAGACTTAGTCTAAGAAAGCAGATAAAAAAAGTCAACCTCAAAAAAGTCAACCTCGAAAAAGTCAACCCAGAAAAGTCAAGCACAAAAAAGTCAACCCCAAAAAAGTCAACTAATAAAAAAGTCAACCTACTTTTAAAATCAAGGTTTGAGGTTCAATTGAAAAAGGGTGAAAGAATTTTGATAATCCGAGGTCTACATTGAAAGATATGGAATTCGGAAGTTGGGTTATGAAAATTCAGTAGAAAGGAAATCCTAGTTCGAAAAATTTGGGGAAAAGTGCTTAAATGATCAAATTGGTTGAAATTGAAAGTTCCAAATGAAATATAAGTACCGACTACGGGTAATGGAGAATCCACTTGAAAGAAAATCTGAAAGAAAAGTCAATTCGGAAGAAAACTGAGAATTGGGTTTATGGTGGATTTCGGTGAAATTTGGAAGAATTACAAAAATTTCCCGATTCTATAGGAATAAAGCCCTTAATTAATGAGGATTGATTAAACAAAGATAGACCAAGGCTCAATTTGAAGAAAATCTAAAAATCGGACTTGTTTTGATCAAAACTGGGTTTCGAAGGTAAAAGGGTAAAATTGGAAAATGTGGGAAAAATAGCAAATGAACTCCAAAAATTTTGAAAATTTGTAAATCTCATTCTTAAATCATTTTGAAGAGATTGGCAAAAGAAAATCTTGATTCGGAGTTCGTTTGCAAAATGGCCAAATCCCGGGCCCATTATGTAGAAATTCAACAGGATAAATCCCAAAAAAATAGCAAATGAGCTCCAAAAATTATGAAAACTTCCAGATCACATTTTTAAATTATTTGGAAGAGATTGGTGAAGAAAAATCTGGATTCGGAGCTTGTTTAAAAAATGATAAAGTTCGGGTGCATAAAAGGGGCAATTTTGGAAATAAATCCGAAATAAATAGCAAATGGACTCGAAAAAATTTGAAAACTTCCAAAATTCATTTTTTTATTATTTCAGAATTATAGAAAAAAGAAAATTTGAATTTGGAATCCGTTTGTTATTTATT
This sequence comes from Fremontodendron californicum, assembly GCA_030761205.1. Lineage (NCBI taxonomy): Eukaryota > Viridiplantae > Streptophyta > Magnoliopsida > Malvales > Malvaceae > Fremontodendron > Fremontodendron californicum. The sequence goes on along the minus strand of JAULJL010000020.1, from coordinate 14,455,282 downwards.
TAGGTTCGAGGGGCAAAAAAGTCATTTCACCGAAGAAACCAAAAATGGCAAATTTGTAATTGAGGAAAATATGAAAGAAGATGGAATTGCTGGGATTTTACCTCCCTTGATAAGCCAGCACAGAGGTGAAGAAGGAAGCTTGATCAATTTAATTCCTTAGTCACTATCAAGCCACATGCTACCACTAACACCTAGCAAATAGTCCATCCTTCATCCAATGGCTTAGGTGCCTTTTAGGAAAGTTGAATGCATCATCCAATGGACAATTTTAAATGCCAAGATGAATTTTTATTTGTCATGAAATAACCCTCATCTAATGGCCAAGAATGGAAGAAAAAAATGAGAAAAATTCATCCAAAGGCTAGCATCCATTCGGCCAAGCAAGGGATTGTATGAGATTGTCTCTTTTCATCCAATGGCTTAGGCCAACTACAAGGGCTGAGTACACATGCTGAGGGATGGATTTAATCTATACGATTTCATTTTACTGTTGTCCTCATCCAATGACCAAGAATGGAAGAGCACAACTCATCCAAGGGTAGACACTCAAGGGGGCAAGCAAGGGAGTGCATGGGATTGGTCATCTTTTGCATCTAAGGGCTGAGGTTACTACAAGGGCTGAGTACACATCTTAAGGGCTGCTATCAAATGGCAAGATGACATTTTTATGTTGTCATCTTAAGGGAGGGGGGTTGATTTCATTTTTTTCACAAGTTTTTGGCTGAAGTCAGTAGCTAATTTAGCAACAATTTTTTTTTTTTTTTTGAAAGAAAGAGAAAAAAAGGTTTTCAATTGGAGGGCTTGAAGGTAGTCATCTCTACCAAGCTCTAGCATGGTTTCTTCTTGTTTTCTATGGTGATTTTTTTGATTTTCTATCCTGTTTTCCTACTACATTTTTCATAGAAATAATTTTTTTTAAATTTTTACTTAAGTTTTCATTCTTCTTCTCCATCAAAGTGATTGAAAACAATTTTTTTTACATAGTTTTATGCTTGGCCGAATGTGGATGTTTGTTGGCTTTGGTCTTCTCTTTTTTCTTCCTTGCATGTTGTTGTGAGAAAAATGATTTTTAGAAGGTTTGTTTAAGCATTTTATATTCTGATTTTTACAAAAAGATGAAGCAAAAAAGGTTGAAATGGCTAGATGATCTTGGCAAGACCAAGTGACCATGGTTAGGGGAGAGGCTATGCCCATTTTTACCTACCATGAAGCTCACCTTAATTTTGGCTGTTCAGCATGGTTTATTTTCTGATTTTTGAAATGGAAAGGCTGCTTGATCTTGGCAAGACCAAGTGATTATGGTTAGGTGAGAGGCTATGCCTATTTTATACCAACCATGGAGCTTAACTTTCCCTGTTTTATTTACTAGTTTTGCTTGTTATTTGCTTTGCTTTGCATCTCTATGTTTAATTTTATATATGTTCTTTACATTATTTTCTATGCTATATTTTTTCTATATTTCATTTCCATGCTTGATATTTTTTTCCTTGAAGATTCGGTCATTGTGTCTATTGGAATCATGTTGTGCATTTTTTTCATATATCATGTCTTATATTATAAACATGTTTACTTTTTTATATTTGGTCACATAACCATTCGGCTACTCCATGTTGCTATGCCTTACATGTGCATTTTCATCTTGTTTCTTGGCTTGTTTGCATCTCTATGCCATGAGTTAGCATAACTTGATGTTTAGTATGCCTTGCATGTGCATTTTCATCTTGCTTCTTGACTTGTTTGCATCTCCATGCCATGAGCTTGTGCATTTTGATTTTAGTATGTCATATGCTTGTGAAAATATCATGACATTATGCATCTTGATATGATTTGTCATGTATTTGTGTCATTTACTAGATAGGATTGCACTAGATTATCATGTGACCATTCGGCCTCTTCATGCATCCCTTGCCTTGTCATGCATTTGCATTTTGTTTAGGTAATATGCTTTACATTATCATATCTTGGAATTGTGTATTAGTTGCTGTTTGTTCCAGCATTAGCATTAGGTTCATTGGTCATTGTATGTTCATAGTGGTTCTATGCATTTTCACTTCATTTTAGGTCTAGGTCATATTGGTATTGCCATGCATATTGGGTCTTAAATCATATTGGTATTGCCATGCATTGCTATGCTACTTAGGTCTTAGGTTACATTAGCATTTTCATGCATATTCACAACATATTAGGTCCAAGTCATATTTGCATTATCAAGCGTTGCATGCATATTAAGATAGGATAGCATTTATAGCCATTCAAATTCAAGCTGGGCATTTAGGTTATTTTGAATTGTCATGCATTTCCTTCACCACTTGTGCTTTAGATCATGCATTTCATACATTTCATTTACTGTATGTTCATGCATTCCATGTCATTTCCACTTGATTTGTGAAGTCATGATCTCTTGAGCATACTTGTGGAAAATTAAAGAGTTGTCAAATTGATTATTCTACCTTTGTGATTTTTTTACTTAGCCAATTTTTGTCCAAGGTTTTTAAATGTTTTAGCTACTATTCTTAGGTCTTAGGATGACCTCCAACAATTTTTACTTTGATTTTTGAATGACTTTATCAATAGCAAAAAATGTGTTTTGACAAAAAAAAGTTTTACCCAGTACTCGAACTTCTCCGATTTTTTTGAGCAGTCATATTTAATCAGAAAATTAAGAAAAATTTTCTCATGTAGTTTTACATGTTCCGAGTCTCCAGTATTTTGTTTACATTTTTTTAAATTTTTAAAAATAGGTTAAAAAATCGTGTGTCAAAACCGGACAGTAGAGGCAGATTTGAAATCAAAAGAGGAATAATGGTTGAATTTGGCTAAGGCATTTAGAGGGGGTTGGTTAGAAGCCTTAGCTACTGTCTTAGGGTATATTCTTAGCCTTTTTAAACTTTAAAAATGATTTTATAAATCTCGGGTTAAGGGTGATCAAGTCCGGGATTTTAAACTTAGGAAATTAGAGCCATTTTAAAAGGGTTTGGTAGGGGTTTTAATCTCCATTCAAGGTTTTTCTTCAAAATGGTTTTCAAACAATCACAAAGTTTTGTTTTCTTAGAAAATATAATTTGACATATTTTCCTAAGGTAGCCGGATATCTTTCTAGATATACGGATTTCTTTATTTAGAGGAAAAAAAATTACATTTTCATGCATTACATTTTCCATGTTCATGCATTTTATTTAAATATGTGATTTTTGCTATGATATTTTCCATGGTATTATTATTACTTTGATTTACATTTTATGATGTTATATTGTTTGCCATATGATTTTGAATATTTATTGCTATCCTATATTTTTTATTTAGTCATTTATTTTTGTCACATTATTTAGCATATACTATGTTCATGAATTTTCATTTTATTTTCATGCATATTTTATGTTTCATGTCATTTAGATCATATTCCATGTCATTTAGGTTATTTTATTTATAATATGCCATGTCATTTAAAATTGCCATGTCATTTAAATCATTTTATCTCATTTAGAATATACAATGATACTTAGGATTTTTCATTTCACCTAGAATATACTATGCCATTTAAATTATGTCATATCATTTAGGTTGCATTATATTATCTAGACATTGCCATGTCATTTTATTTATGTCATACCTGTTCATGTTCATATGTTTTAAATGTTTTGAAAAAGATAATGATTTTCAATAAAAATAAAGATATTCCCTAGTTAAAATAATTCATGAGTTCTCTACCGGGTTTGCTGGAGAGAATATCATCAATTATCTTTAATAAAGGAATATCTTTCTTTCGAAAAAACGAGAATGATTCGGAAAGTTTTTCAAATGAATAAAAATTTCTATATTTTGCCAATTTTGTCGGGGAATATTGAAAAATTTTGAATTAATAAATTCCGGATCATTTTCAATTAAAATTGGAATTATTTTTCTTTAAATTGGGAATTAACTTGAAATACTAAATTTTAAAATCGACTTTTTTATCGAGACTTGAGATAACACACGATTAGTAAGGTACTGTTTTATACGGGCATTGTAGGGGTGCTAATCCTTCCTCACACGCAACCGAGTCCTGAACCCACTTTTTTTATTTCTATGGTTTAAAAAGCAAACATGAAATTGGTTTTAAAAATGTTTTAATTAATTTGAAAATATTTTATAAAACTGGTTTTAATAGGTGGCCGATCACACTTAGCTAAAAAAGATTGGTGGCGACTCCATGTTTTTTTATGAGGCCGTTTTCATACCCTTGACCTTTTATTTCAATCTAAAGGAATTAAGTCATCTTTTCCTCTGCTTCTGTTGTCGCCTCACTCGAACGGGCCCCCCGCGATCGGGATCACGTATCGACAGGAAGGAAAAGGAAAATTCATGGGATGTATGCAGCTCCTCTATGTTTGGATTTAGTGTCATTTTTGGAAGAGGAAGGATGTTTCTTTCAAACCATATTTGAAAACCCTAGTACCAATCAATGAGTTCTTTAAGATAGATTGGCCCGAAGAGAGAAATGAAGAGCAGTGGATCAACCTGTTCTGAAATCTTAAGAGTGAATTGATAACTTGGAGAGCTCCATGGATGATTCCTATGCCGATATTATACAAATGTGGAGACAAGTCAGGGGTTCCACTACTCGGGATTTGGGGAGCCGTGAGCTACGCACCTCTGTTGGTACAAAGACAGGTTGAGTCTCGGCAGTTCACACCAGTGACTCATGGACGGGCCCTATTAGAGTTCACCTATGGAGAAGAAGGTTTCTCAGGAAAGGTGCGGGGAATAATTAAAGCATGGAAAAAGACCCGTCGGATAAAGGTAGCCAGATATGCTAACATCGTCACACCCGACTACCTAGCATGTAGAGAAAGGAGGATTAACGAAAGGTTGTTGGCATCTAATTGGAAGAAGTTCAGTTCTTGAGTTCGCCACCGAAGGAAGTGCCATCAGAGTTAGAAATTGCAAGGGCAGAATTCGAAAAAGAAAAGGCCCAAATGAGCAAAGAGATTGCCCGGCTGCAAGAAGAGCTTGAGGACATGAAAAATAGGGAATCCGCTCGAGAAGGAGAAAAGGAAAAGATCAAGAGAGAAAGGCACACTGCTAAGAGCGATCTTCGGGAACTACACTTGGAGAACAAGAGGTACCGCTTCGAGCTCAGATTTTAGAGGACCCTCAAGACTTCCGGGGAATGGGAGCAAGAGGTCAAAAACCTCAAGAAGGAGAAGAACTATTGGAAAGAGAGAGTAAAGCATGAGGAAGCCCGAGCCAATCAACTGGAGAAACAAGGTAAGGAAAGCTTACACGGTGATGCTTCTGCTGACATGTCAAAGGGCTGTGAACAAATAGGGGTCAGATTGAAGAGCAAGGCAATCAAAAGAGGACAGTAAAAAAGGTCCAAGATTCGAGGGAGTTCCTATAGGACTGGTGTTTTGTAATAACATTTTGAATTAGGATAGTCAGATTATCAGATTGTCTTAAGCAGTGATCTTTTATCTTTGATGTATTCAGTTCCAGGAAATCAATGAAAGACCGTTTGGTTGGAATTATCCCGGGGCCAATACTTTTAAATTATAATCATTCATTCATTCATTCATTCATTTATTCTTCATAAATTATTCATACACTTAGTCATTTATTTATTTTTCCATTCATTTATTCTTTATAATTACTCATTCATATTCATACACTTAGTCATTTACTTATTTGTTCATTCATTAAGATTTAGTCATTTATTCATTCATTTATTTTTATAAAATAAAATAAAAATGTGTCAATAATTTCTAATTCATGGTTTTTAAAACTAAAGGTACAATTGGTCGCACTCAGAAAGAATCAAACTTTTGACACCTTTACAATACTCGATCTCAAGCCAGAGCTATGGAGAACGATCAGCTTGCTAGAATTGAAAGGATGAAAAGAACTCAAAGGGAACTGCAGGAACAGTTGGCTAAGTCTCAAGAGGAGTCACGGGAACAAATGACCAAACTCATGGAGATGATGAATACCATGATGAGGCAGAAATGGCCAGGGGAAAATTCAGTTACAGGAAATGGGGGCAGTAAACCAGGAAGGCCGACCAGAGGTGGTACAGAAGAATGGCCAGACATCCCAGCATGTGGGAAATGAACTTCCAACTGGGGCAGCATCCTATATTTACATCCAACCAGCGGCTGAAGCACAGAATTTTAGTCCTAAAAAGGGTAATATTGGGGTTGATCCAATTGATGTGGACGTTCCAGACTTTGAGGAATTGGCTGGAAAAGAAAGGGCAAAGATGACTGAGCTGAAAAGGGTTGAAACGACAGAATCCCAGAAAAAATATCAGCTGTTGGAGGAAAGATTGAGGGCAGTTGAAAGGGCGGAGCTATTTGGCAGTCTGGATGCCAAAGAGATGAGTTTAGTGCAGGGTTTGATGATTCCTTCAAAGTTCAAAGTACTAGACTTTGAAAAATATAACGAAACTACCAACCCATCAGCACATCTGACCATGTACTACCGGAAGATGATCGGACATGATGAAGACGAAAAATTTCTTATCCACTGTTTTCAAGATAGCTTGATGGGGTCCGCAACTCGATGGTATAACCAGCTTACCCATACTAAGATCCGTTACCCATACTAAGATCCGTTCTTGGATGGATCTAGCCAAAGCTTTCATGGAACAATACAAGCATGTGACGGACATGGTGCCTGACCGTCTAACTCTGCAAAACATGGAAAAAAAAGCTATTGAAAACTTTAAAGAATATTCTCAGAGATGGAGAGACCTGGCTACACAAGTACAACCTCCTTTGACCAATAAGGAAACTACAGTGCTTTTCATCAATTCCCTGAAAAGCACCTTATTACGATAAATTGGTGAGGAGTGCCACCAAGGACTTTGCAGATATGGTAATATCCGGGGAGATGATAGAGTCGGCCATTAAGAACGGGAAAATGGAAGGGGGTGAGTCTGCTACCCTGAAAAGGGTTTTCCCTACAAAGAAGAAGGAGGAGACACATGCAGTTAGCTTCAATCAATACCCCTATGCACCTCCTACACAATAAACACCTCCCAGGCCCTATACTCCTCCTACATATTATGCACCTCCTACACCCTACACACCTTATCCGGGGTATAATCCTTACTATCCCAATGTGAACCATCTTACCCAAAATCCATTTCCCTATACCAATATACCACAATAGCCTTTTCCAACTGGCATATCCCCACAGATAAATTTTTCCCGAAACATTGTCCCAAACACCTAAGATGCTGGACGCAATGATCAACGTTCACTAAGGAATGATCAGAAACCCTAATTTGATCCGATTCCTACCACCTATGGTGAGCTATATCCTAAACCGTTGCAGAGTAAACTTATTGCACCTGTATACCTCAAACCTCTGACACCACCATATCCAAGATGGTACAATACAAATGTTAGCTGCGCATATCATGCAGGGATCCAAAGGCATTCGACTGAGGACTGTATTGCCTTTAAGAAGAAAGTCCAAAGTTTGATTAATACTGGGGTGGTGAAGTTCGGACAAGGAATGGGTCGAATGTAGCAGGAAATCCATTACTCGATCATGCTGAGAACCAGGTAAATGCAGAAGTGACAGGGGAAGAAAGAAGGTTAAAAAAACATGTTAGTGAAGTCAAGACCCCAATAATAAAAGTGTGGGTCGAATTGGTAAAAGCGAGAATGGTGGAGGATGGTGACAGTTTAAAAATGGTTGCAAACAGGGTGGAGGACTAGTGCCCGTTCCATGGATGTAAAGGTTATATCATACAGGAATGCGGGGACTTTCTGGATAAAGTGCAAAAGATGATGGATGAGGGGGAAGCCCAGTTTTATGAAGAAATAGAGGATAAAGTAGAGGTTATTGAGAATGTGGCTGGCTATGGAATAGGAAGACCTTTGATCATCTATTATGATGAACCAGAGAAGACTACTCCGATTGTTGAGGAAATTGCGCCTAAGCTAATCATAGATTTGCTTTCTTCCTTTTCATACAAGGAAAACAAAATTACACCATGGAAATACGACTGCAGCATGGTTATGCTCGGGTCTTCAAGTTAGCAAGATATTACAAGTGTGGGGCACTTAACACGTACTGGAAAGTGTTATGCCCTTGAGGTTGTTGAACAGGGATCAACAAGAAAGGATGGAGGACTGGAAAAAGGGAAGAAAGCAGCTGAACCAATCCATATTGAGATAGATTTGTCAAAAGAAGCAGAGAGGGGATCAGCCCCGGTAAACAGGATAAAAGAGCCGATGAACGAGAAGGAAGCCTGCGAGTTTTTAAAGTTCATAAAACATAGTGAGTATAGTATGGTTGAGCAATTGCAACTTCAGCCAGCAAGAATCTCCATATTATCTTTGCTCTTAAACTCGAAACCACACAGAAATGCCATATTGAGAGTGTTGAATCAAGCATATGTGGCTAACAATATATCAATAGAAAAATTGACAGGCTGCTGGGAAACATTGCGGCAGACGATCATATATATTTTAGTTATGATGAAATACCACCCAATGGTATTGGATCCACAAAGGCTCTTCACATAACAACCACCTGCAAGAGGCATATACTATCAAGGGTGCTTCTAGATAATGGTTCTTCATTAAATGCAATGCCCCTGGCAACCCAGTCTAAGTTGCCAATTGATATTTCTTATATGCTGTCGAGTTGCACAATAGTCAGGGCTTTTGATGTACTAGGAGAGAGGTAATGGGAACTATTGAGGTTCCTCTGGAGATAGGCCCATGCACTTATACGGTGAACTTTCAGGTCATGCATATTAATCTGTCCTATAATTGCTTGTTGGGAAGACCGTGGATACATTTAGCAGGGGCTGTACCTTCGTCTCTCCACCAAAAGCTGAAATTTGTAATGGAGGGTCGTTTGGTCACTGTATCAGGAGAAGAAGACATAATAGCCTCTGCATCTACTGAGTCTCCTTATGTTGAACCCAATGAAGATGCCTTAGAATGTTCTTTTCGATCTTTGGAATTAGTAAATATGGTTTTCGTCGCTGAAGGATGAAAAATTCCAAAACCAAGGTTGTCCAAGAACACAAGGCTGGGAGTAAGAACCATAGTGGGAAAAGGCTGCAGGGCTGGAAAAGGTCTTGGAAAATATCTTCAAGGGATGGCTCGAGCAATGGAAGTAGTGGGAAAGAAAGATCGGTTTGGCTTAGGGTATCTTTTGAAGGCCCATGAGAAGAGGAAACAAGTTGAAAGGAACCGACAACGGAGGATGGCCCGTTTTGCGGGTATGGATATTGAATGGGAACCCATGACTTTCCCATTAATCCTTCACAACTTCCACACTACTGGTTTTCTATTCAGAGACAAGAATTTAGAAGATGTACTCATAATGATCGAGCAAGCTTTTGAAAAATTCCATGAGAATACGGGTGGGCAGATTCAGGATATGGTGATTTGCTTGATTGGGAAAGAATGGATGGAAAGTGACAATGTGAACTGGATGGTGCGACCTTGTCCACCAGGATATAGACTGACCAATTGGGGTGCAACTGAGTTGCCCATAGTTTTTAAGTCTATTCCAAAGTAATACTTTAAAAAACAATCTTAATTATCTTTACCCAGAGATATTAAGAGTTTTTTTTTTTTTCTTTCTGTAATGGCTTTTTGTTTAAACATTTTCATTCAATAAATAACAAGCACAATGCATTTTATTCATATTGATATGTCCATATTCTTTCATTTTTGCTTTTTATTTTGTTTTCATTACATATATATTTTCCTATATTGTTTCTTTTCCACCTATTTACAGGTGTAGGATGCGGAATATGAGGACCTTCCTGTCAGTAATTGTGAAATTAATTTTGAAAAGCCTATTTGCACGGGTGATTTTGAGGCTAACGAAGATATTGAGAATTATGGTCTACCTCCGGATCTATTAAGGAAAATAGAACAATAGGAGAAACAAGTACTTTCTCATAAGGAATTATTGGAAATGATAAATTTGGGAAATGGTGAAGAGATAAAGGAAGTCAAAATCGGGACTTCATTATCATCATCAATAAAGGGTGAATTGATAGCCTTGCTCCAAGAATATGTGGATGTATTTCCATGGTCTTACCAAGATATGCCAGGGTTGGATCCGGATATTGTGGCTCATAAGCTCCCTTTAAGGCCAGAATGCAAGCCAATTCAGCAAAAGTTGAGAAGAATGAGGCCGGACATGCTATTAAAGATAAAAGAGGAGGTGAAGAAGCAATTTGATGCTGGATTCTTAGAGGTGGCAAAATATCCAGAATGAGTGGCAAATATTGTTCCAAGACCAAAGAAGGATGGTAAGGTATGTGTCGCGACCTAAAAAAAAAATAACAATGACAATAACTTCTCATCGCAAGACTTTATTATTCGTTTTCCTTAGGCGTGACATTAAAAAAAAAAGGAAAAGTCGACTTAATTACTTTAAAAAAACAATGGTGTCGATATGTGATCCAGATCGTGGAGAATCCGTTCGAGTGAGGGGGAAACAGAAGCAGAAGAAATAATGACTTAATTCCTCTAGAAATAAAATAAACAGTTGAGGGTATGAAAACGTCCTCGTAAAAAGACATGGAGTCGCCACTAATCTTTTTTAGATAGGTGTGATCGGCCACCTATTAAAACCGGTTTTATAAAACATTTTAAAATTAATTAAAACATTTTTAAAACCAATTTCAAGTTTGCGTTATAAAACAGCGAAATCAAAGAAGCGGGTTCGGGAGTCGGTTACATGCGGGGAAGGATTAGCACCCCCACAACGCCCATATAAATCGGTACCTTATTAATCGTGTGTTATCTCAAGTCTCGGTAATAAAGTTGGTTTTTAATTTAGTATTTCAAGTTAATTCCCAATTTAAAGAAAAATAGTTCCATTTTTAATTGAAAATGATTCGAAATTTATTAATTCAACATTTTCCTATATTCCCTGACAAAATCGGCAAAATATAGAAATTTTTATTCATTTGGAAAACTTTCCGAATCATTCTCGTTTTTTTTTTTAAAGAAAGATATTCCTTTATTAATGATAATTGATGATATTCCCTCCAGCAAACCCGGTAGAGAACTCATGAATTATTTTAACTCGGGAATATTTTTATTTTTATTGAAAATCATTATCTTTTTCAAAACATTTAAAAATATGAACATGAACATGTATGCATAAATAAATGACATGGCAAATCTAGATAATATAATGGAACCTAAATGATATGACATAATTCAAATGACATGGCATATTCTAAATAAAAATACCTAAATGACATGGAATATGATCTAAATGACAAGAAATGACATGAAACTAAAATAATGCTAACATATAATATACATATAAATGAAAATAAAAATAATAATGCATGAACATAGTATATGCTAAATAATATGACAAAAATAACTAAAAAAGCATAGGATATCATGAAACATTAAAATAATATGGCAAACAAATATAAGATCATAAAATGTGAATTAAAATAATATTAATAATATCATGGAAAATATCATAGCAAAAATCACACATTTAAATAAAATGCATGAACATGGAAAATGCAATGCATGAAAATGTATTTTTTCCTCTAAATAAAGAAATCTGTATATCTAAAAAGAAATCCAGCTACTTTAGAAAAATATGTCAAATTAGATTTTCTAAAAACTTTGTGATTGTTTAAAAACAATTTTGAGGAAAACTTGAATAAAAATTAAAACCCTTACCAAACCCTTTTAAAATGGCTCTAATTTCCTAAGTTTAAAATCACGGACTTGACTACCCTTAACCCAATATTTATAAAATCATTTTTAAAGTTAAAAAAAGCTTAAAAAACTAATCTAAGACAGTAGATAAATCTTCAAACCAATCCCTTCTAAATGCCTTAGCCAAATTCAACCATTATTCCTCTTTTGATTTCAAATCTGCCTCTACTGTCCGATTTTATCACACGATTTTTTAGTCTATTTTTAAAAATTCAAAAAAATCTAAAAAAAGAATACTGGAGACTCAGAACATGTAAATATACATGAGACAAAATTGGCTTAATTTTCTGATTAAAGATGACAGCCCATAAAAATTGGGGATTTTCGAGTACTGGATGAAAAAAAAAACTGTTTGTCAAAACACATTTTTTGCCTTTGATAAATTCATTCAAAAACCAAAGTAGAAATTCTTGGAAATCATCCTAAAGACCTAAGGACAGTAGCTAAACATTTAAAAACCTTGGAAAAAAAATTGGCTAAGTAAAAAAAATCACAAAGGTAGAATAATCAATTTGACAATTCCTTAATTTTCCACAAGTATGCTCAAAGGAGCATGACTTTGAGCCATTAATTGGCCTAAGTCACAAATCAAGTGGCAATGACATGGAATGCATGAACATACAGCAAATGAAATGTATGAAATGCATGGTCTAAAGGTCTAAATGGTAAAGGAAATGCATGACAATTCATGGCAACCTAAATGCCTAGCATGAATTTGCATGGCAATAAATGCTATCCTAACTCTATATGCATGCAATGCTTGATAATGTAAATGTGACTAGGACCTAATATGTTATGAATATGCATGAAAATGAATGTGACCTAAGACCTAAATAGCATATTAATGCATGACAATACCAATGTGATTTAAGACTAAATATGCATGGCAATACCAATATGGCCTAGACCTAAAATGTAATGAACATGCATAGCAATACTATGAACATACAATGACTCATGAAACTAATGTCAATGCTGGAACAAAAAGCAACTAATACACAATTTCAAGATATGATAATGCAAAGCATGTTACCTAAAAAAATGCAAATGCATGACAAGGCAAGGGATGCATGAAGAGGCCAAATGATCACATGAGACTCTAATGCAATCCTATTTAGTAAATGACATAAGTACATGACAAATCATATTAAAATGCATAATGTCATGACATTTTCAATAGCATATAAGCTCTTGGCATGGAAATGCAAACAAGTTAAGAAACAAAAGGAAAATGCACATGCAAATCATACACAACGTGAAGTGCCGAATGGTTATGGGACAATATGATAGCATTTTTATCATAGCATTTTCATAAGCACATCTCATACTAAAATCAGAATATGAAAGTTCATGGCATGGAGATGCAAACAAGTTAAGAAGCCAAAGAAAAATACACATGCAAGGCATACAAAATGGAATGGCCGAATGGTTATGAAACAAAACCATGAGAATGCAAACATGTAAGACATGATACATGGAAAAAAATGCACAACATGAGCATATGAACAACAATGGCCGAATATGAAAGGATGCAATATCAAGCATGGAAATGAAATATATAAGTAAATATAGCATACAAAATAATGTAAAGAATATATATACACAAGATTTAACATAGACATGCAAAAATTACAAGCAAAACTAGTAAGTAGAACAAGGAAAGTTAAGCTCCATGGTTGGTATCAAATGGGAATAGCCTCTCACCAAACCATAATCACTTGGTCTTGCCAAGATCATGAAGCCTTTCCATCTCAATAAAATAGAAAATAAACCATGTAAAATATAAAACAAGGTGAGCTTCATGGTAGGTAAAAAATGGGCATAGCCTCTCTCCTAACCATGGTCACTTGGTCTAGCCAAGATCATGTAGCCATTTCAACCTTTTTTGCTTCATATTTTGTAAAAATCAGAACCTTAGAATACTCTAAAAAAACTTGTAAAAATCAATTTTCACAACAACATGCAAGGAAGAAATTTTTTTTTGAAAAAACAAGGCAAATAAATGTGCCATTTTCGGCCATAGCATGAAACAATAGAAAAATATTGTTTTCCACCAGTTTATAGAAGAAGAAGAGATGAAAACCTAAGTAAACATTAAAAAACTTTATTTCTATGAAAAATGTAGTAGGAAAACATGATAGAAAAATCATGAAAACACCATGGAAATGAAAAAGAAAGCTAGGCTAGAGCTTGGTAGAGATGACTATCTTCAAGCTCTCTATTGAAAACCTTTTTTTTTTCTTTCTTTCAAAACCTTTTTATTGCCAAATTAGCTACTGTTTTCCAGCCAAAAACCTCTAAAAAAATGAAAACATACTCCTCCCTTTAGCCTTGGCCGAATGCCCCCTTAGCCCTTGGATGGGAATTACACTTTTTCTCCTCCAATCTTGGCCTTTAGATGTAGATATTTTGATGACAACATAAAAATGTCATCTTTCCATTTGATAGCAGCCCTTAAGATGTGTACTCATCCCTTGTAGTAACATTAGCCATTAGATGCAAAAGAGGACCAATCCCATGCACTCCCTTGCTTGCCCCTCTTGAGTGCCTACCCTTGGATGAGTTGTGCTCTTCCATTCTTGGTCATTGGATGAGGCCAACATAAAAATGACATCTTTTAGATTAAAGCCAGCCCTCAACATGTGTACTCATCCCTTGTTGATGACCTAAGCCATTGGATGAAAAGAGATGATCCCATGCACTCTCTTGCTCAACCGAATGGATGCTCACCCTTGGATGAATTGTGCTCATCTTTTTTCTTCCATTCTTAGCCATTAGATGAAGGTTATTTTATGACAAATAAAAATGTCATTTTGGCATTTAAACTTGGCCATTGGATGGTGCATTCAACTTTCCTACAAGGCACCTAAGCAATTGGATGAAGGGGGGACCATTTGCAAGGTGTTAGTGATAGCATGTGGCTTGATAGTGACTAGAAAATTAAATTGTTCAAGCTTCCTTCTTCTCCTCTATGTTGGCTAACCAAGAGAAGAAAAAATCCCAGCAATTCCTTCTTCTTACATATTTTCCCCAATTACCAATTTGCCCTTTTTGGTTTTCTTGGTGAAATAACCTTGTTGCCCCCCGAACTTAAATAAACAGACTCCAAATTCGAATTTTGTTTTTTAAATACTTCTGAAATAATAAAAAATTAAATTCTGGGAGTTTTCAAAATTTCCGATTCCATTTGCTATTTATTTTGGATTTATTTTTAAAATTACCCCTTTTATTCACCCGAACTTTACCATTTTTTAAACGAGCTCCGAATCTAGATTTTTCTTCACCAATATCTTACAAGTAATTTAAATTGTGATCTGGAAGTTTTCATAATTTTTAGAGCTCATTTGCTATTTTTTCGGGATTTATCTGCTTGAATTACTGCATAGGGGACCTGGTATTTGGCCATTTTGCAAACGAACTCCGAATCAAGATTTTCTTCTGCCAATCTCTTCCAAATAATTTAAAAATGCGATTTTCAAATTTTCAGAATTTTTGGAGTTCATTTGCTATTTTTTCGGGATTTATCCTGTTGAATTACTACATAGGAGACCCGGTATTTGGCCATTTTGCAAACGAACTCCGAATCAAGATTTTCTTTTGCCAATCTCTTCGAAATGATTTAAGAATGAGATTTTCAAATTTTTAGAATTTTTGGAGTTCATTTTCTATTTTTCCCATATTTTCCAATTTTGCCCTTTTGCCTCCGAAACTCGGTTTTGCTCAAAACAAGTCTGATTTTCAGATTTTCTTCAAATTGAGCCTCGAGCTATCTTGTTTAATAATTTCTCATCAATTAAGGGCTTTAGATCTTCCGAATTGGGCCATTTCTGCAATTTTTCTAAATTTCACTTAAATCCACCAAAAAACCCTAATTCTCGATTTTCTTTCGAATTGACTTTTTTATCAGATTTTCTTCCAAATGGCTTCTCCATTACCCGTAGTCAGTGCTTATCTTTCATTTGAGACCTTCAATTCTGACCAATTTGATCATTTAAGCACTTTTCCCTAAATTTCCCGAATTAGGGTTTTCTTTCGACTGAATCTCGTAACCCAATTTCCGAACTCCATATCTTTCAATGTAGTCTCGGATTATCAAAATTCTTTCACCATTTTTCAATTGAACCCCAAATCTTGATTTTGAAAGTGGGTTGACTTTTTTAGTAGTTGACTTTTTTGGGCTTGACTTTTTTGAGGTTGACTTTTTTTGGGGTGACTTTTTTTAGTTTGATTTTTTCTGTCTGCTTTCTTAGACAAAGCCTTGGAGTACCACCTGCAAGATGAGAAAAGCCTTTTAGCATTCAAAAACATTAATTTAGGAAGAAAATATACCTGATTTAGGGGTTCGGACAAAATTAGGTGTCTACATCTGCCCCTCTTTGGCTGTTGCTGAGAATCAGGAATCAGGCAAAAATAAACAAACACTAATTTTGTACGGTTAGTGAAATCACATTTGAAAGAAAGGGAAAGGGGTTTTCTTTTTTCTTTTCTTTTCTTTTTCAAATTTTTTTTTTTTTTGTTTTTTTGTTTGTTTTGAGAAAGCTGTAAATTGAAGATTTTGTCCTTAAATTGAATTCCTTGACTAATTAAGGCTCAACCCAGCTTAAGGAAACGGGTTCAATTTCAAAAGAAAAAATTATGCCTGAAGGTCTTAAGAATGGTGCCCGAAGGTTTTAAAAATGGTGCCCGGATGTCTTAAAAATGGTGCCCAAAGGTCTTTAAAATGGTGCCCGAAGGTCTTTAAAATGGTGCCCGAAGGTCTTTAAAAATAGTGCCCGAAGGTCTTAAAAATGGTGCCCGAAGGTCTTTAAAAAATGGTGCCTGAAAGTCTTTAAAAATGGTGCCCGAAAGTCTTTAAAAACGGTGCTCGAAAGTCTTTAAAAATGGTGCCCGAAGGTCTTTAAAATGGTGCCCGAAGGTCTTTAAAAAGGTGCCCGAAGGTCTTTAAAATGGTGCCCGGAGGTCTTTAAAATGGTGCCTGAAGGTCTTTAAAAAGGTGCCCGAAGGTCTTTAAAATAGTGCCCGGAGGTCTTTAAAATGGTGCCCATAGGTCTTTAAAATGGTGCCCGAAGGTCTTTAAAAAGGTGCCCGAAGGTTTTTAAAATGGTGCCCGAAGGTCTTTAAAAAGGTGCCCGAAGGTCTTTAAAATGGTGCCCAGAGGTGTTTAAAATGGTGCCGGAGGTCTTTAAAATGATGCCCGAAGATCTTTAAAAAGGTGCCCGAACGTCTTTAAAATGGTGCCCGAAGGTCTTTAAAAAGGTGCTCGAAGGTCTTTAAAATGGTGCCCGGAGGTCTTTAAAATGGTGCCCGAAGGTCTTACCCGTGATTAAAATACCTTGACGACGGTCTCAAGGCTCGACTTATTAGATTAAAATAGAATGAATTTGATTTAAAACAAAAGAAAATACCTCGACAGTGGTCTCAAGGCTCGACTCATTTGATAAAACAGAATGAATTTGATTTAAAACAAAAAGAAATACCTCGAAGGTGGTCTCAAGGCTCGACTTATTTGAGAAGCAGAACGAGTTCGATTTGGGAAGCCAAAATTTTCTTGATTCCTGCAATGTTAGCTAAATGCAATGATGAGAATGACATGCTTTGCAAATGCTTATATGTTTCCTGAGGAAGAATGCAGTCAAATGATTGTGTCATGATTTCTAATCCATGGTTTCTTTGAGGTTCACAGATTATCTAACTCCATGACAGAGTCTTCAATTGTTCACTAATGCCCCACTTAAAGGACCCTTTACTCAAGATTATTTGTCAAACAATCCCAGTTTCTAACTTCACTAAAATTCACAAATTTTTGACTTCATGACGACGTCTCCAACACATTTACTGTTTTCCTTTACTTAGTGAATTTTCCATCGGGATTAGTGGTTTCCAAACCTTTTCTAAGATTTAGATCTATTCCATAGTAATACCTTTAAACTCCTTTTTATTAAAAAATTTAGGTTTACTAAGCATCGTTCAATTTAATAACAAACAAAATGCAATTTCAAAAATGTATGAAAGAAAGTATGAAACAAGCAATTGTCATAAAAAGGGGTAACTAAAATTTATTGCAACAAAATGTTTTAAAAAGATAAAAGTGGATATCAAGGATATAAGAAACAAATGTAAAGTTATAGGTTGTTGATGCCCCGGATGCGGAATATCTTGGACCCCTCATTTTTCAAATCATCTAAAATTTCTCTTCAACGGTCAATTTACTTGGGTAATCCCTCGGCTTTCGTAGTTACGTCAGACTGAGTCGTTCAAAAGGTGGGATGAATTATGAGAAAAAACTTTCAAATTAAATATCCATGCTTGATCAAAATGGACTTTTAAAGTACGTAATGTAGGCCAAGGTTCGGGTTTATAAGGAAAGAATATAATAGGCCCAAAATGTGTTTAAGGGTAATTGGATCAAGGATCATTTTCTGAGGAGAATTCATTCTTGAGACATTTGTCCCCCTTTTTTCATTCTTTTTTTTTCTTTGCTCGCTTTCATTTGCCATTCTTTGATTTCACATTTTCCAATGGCTCTCTTTTTTGCCATGATTTTGATTATTTTTCCTCGTATTTGTCTTCCAGTGTAGAGGGTGATCCTTGATCAGGGTTCAACGAAAGAAATAATTCCTAAGGCTCAAAGGGGTGACTAGGGATAATTTCTTCCTAGTGAAGGGAATACAAAAGATGGCCATTTATCACACCAAGCATGAATATTCTCTTTGAAAAGCAATTCTCAGGGGAGAAAGATATATAGAATTTCCATTTCTACACTTGGAATCATTCGAATTCTCAAGTGCATAGAATCACATTTTTTTTAAGCATACTACTTCTTCAGTTCATTAGCATTCACGGGATGTTAAAATCATCCCCGTCCATCCGAGTTAGAACAATGCTCCTCCAGAAAAAGCTCTTTTTACCACATAGGGTCCTTCCCAGTTTGGAGCCCATTTTTCTCGCGGATCCTTCACTATGGGGAGAATTTTTCTTAGTACCAACTCTCCTTCTCGGAACTGTCTGGGTCGAACCTTCTTATTATAGGCTCGAATCATCCTTTTCTGATACAACAGCCCGTGACAAATTGCCTTCAATCTTTTCTCCACGATGAGATTCAACTGTTCATAATGAGCTCTAACCCATTATGCCTCTTCTAGGCCAACCTCCATCAAAACTCGAAGCGAAGGAATCTCAACTTCAATAGGTAACACTGCTTCTATACCATATACCAAAGAAAAAGGGCGTTGCCCATGTAGATGTGCGAACCGAAGTACGATATACGTAAAGAGAAAAAGGCAAAATCTCATGCCAATCCTTGTACACATAGTCATCTTCTCGACAATTTTCTTGATGTTCTTGTTGGCTACTTCTACTGCCCCATTCATCTTCGGACGATAAGGTGCCGAATTGTGATGCGTGATCTTGAATTGGGTACATACCTCTCTCATCATCGTATTATTCAGATTAAGAGCATTATCTAAAATAATTCTTGCTGGCAATCCATATCGGCATATGATTTCCTTCTTAACAAATCTGCATACCATCGACTTCGTTACATTCGTATAAGAAGCAGATTTCACCCACTTTGTGAAATAGTCTATGGCCACCAGGATGAAACGATGTCCATTTGAAGCTTTCGAGGTAATAGGCCCAATCATATCCATTCTCTACATTGAAAACGGCCATGGTGCGGTCATGACATACAATGGCGATGGCGGCACATGAATCTTATCTGCATAGATCTGGCATTTATGGCACTTCCAGGAATAACTGATACAATCTCCTTCTATAGTCAGCCAATAATACCCTGCCCTCATAATCTACTTAGCAAGCATGTAACCATTAACATGGGTGCCACATATCCCTTCATGGACTTCCTCTATGATTCTTCGAGCTTCGGCAGACCCGATACATCTCAACAGGACTTGATCTTTCCCTTTCTTGTAGAGAATCTCCCCATCTAGAACAAAGCTCATTGCTAGCCTTCTCAGAGTTCTCTTGTCATTTTCGGTTGCCTGTTCTGGATACTGTTGACTCTTTATGTACTACAAGATGTCGTTATACCAAAAAAGACTATCTGCTTCTTCTTCGATACTCAAACAGCGGGCAGGAGACTCATATATGCTTATTCTGATCGGCACAACTTTCGCCCCTTCATTCACTTTAAACATTGATGACAAAGTAGCCAGAGCATCCGCCATCCGGTTTTCTTCTCAGGGGAAGTAATTGAAATTTACTTCTTCAAACTCCTCCAATAAACTCAGTATGAGTTCTCTGTATCTGATTAACTTTGTATCCCGGGTTTTCTATTCTCCCCGTAACTGGTATATCACTAAAGCTGAGTCTCTGAAAACTTCCAATTTCTTGATCTTTCTGTCTACGGCAGCACGAAGACCCATAGTACATGCCTCATATTCTGCATTATTGTTTGTACAATCAAAATCCAATCTGGCAGTGAAAGGATAATAATCTTCTTCTGGGGATATGAGCACTACACCAATTCTGTGCCCCATGGCATTGGATGCCCCGTCAAAGTACATCTTCCATACTTTCTTCTTCAAGGGAACCTCATCTGCTTGCGAAACATACATCAAATCTTCATCTGGGAAATCAAAGTCCAACGGCTCATAATCTTCCACTGCCCGACTTGCTAAGAATTAAGCCACTGCACTGCCCTTGATAGCCTTCTGACTCACATATACAATTTCGTATTTTGACAACAAAACCTGCCATCTTGCCATCCTCCCTGACAAAGAAGGTGCTTCTAACATGTACTTGATCGGATCTAGCTTGGCGATCAACCACATCGTGTGGTACAACATGTATTGTTTGAGCCTCCGAGCAGTCCAAGCTAAGGCATAACACAACTTTTCTACCATAAATATTTCAACTCATAATCTGTGAACTTCTTGCTGAGGTAGTAAACCGCATGTTCTTTCTTTCCAGTCTTATCAAGCTGCCCCAAAACACAACCCATGGATCTCTCAAATACTGATAGATACAATATCATCGATTTATCCGGAGTCGGTGGCATTAATACTGATGGGTTTTATAGATAATGCTGAACCTTTTCAAAAGCAACCTGACACCCTTCATCCCACTCTCCTGGATCACGTTTTCGAAGTAACTTGAATATTGGATCACATTTGTCGGTTAACTGAGAAATAGACCGAGCAATGTAATTCAATCTCCCCAGAAAACCTCTTACTTTTTTTTGAGTATGTGGAGGTGGCAAATTCTAGATGGCCTTCACTTTATCCGGATCAATCTCAATTCTCCTTTTGCTAACAACAAAACCCAATAATTTTGTCGAAGTGACTCCAAAAATGCATTTTGCCGGGTTTAGCTTGAGTTGAAACTTTCTTAGTCTTTCAAAAAGTTTCCTAAGATTCGCAATATGCTCCTCTTCTCCTTGTGACTTTGCAATCATATCTTCAACATAAACCTCAATTCCCTTATGCATCATGTCATGAAACAAGGTCACCATGGCTCTCTGATACGTTGCCCCAGCATTCTTCAACCCAAACGGCATTACCTTGTAGCAGAATGTTCCCCACATTGTAACAAATATGGTTTTCTCCATATCTTCCGATGCCATCTTAATCTGATTATATCCTGAGAATCCGTCCATGAAAGAAAACGAGTAACTCTTCGCCGTATTATCCACCAAAGTATCAATGTGAGGCAAAGGGAAATTATCTTTGGGACTAGCCTTGTTCAAATCTCGATAATCGATGCACATACGCACCTTGCCATCCTTCTTTGGCACTGGAACAATGTTTTGCCACCCATTCTGGATATTTCACCACCTCTAAGAATCCAGCATCAAACTACCTCTTTACCTCTTCTTTTACCTTTAACAGCATGTCCGGCCTCATTTTTCTTAACTTTTGCTAAATTGGCTTGCACTCTAGCCTTAAAGGGAGCTTATGAACCACAATGTCTGGATCCAAACCCAGCATGTCTTGGTATGACCATGAAAATACATCTACATATTCTCGGAGCAAGGCTATGAGTTCACCCTTTATCTATGACGACAATGAAGTTTCGATTTTAACCTCTTTTATCTCCCCACTACTTCCCAAATTCAACAATTCCAATAGCTCTTCATGAGGAAGTACTTGTTTCTCTTCTTGTTCTATTTTTCTTAATAAGTCCGAAGGTAGACCATAATCCTCAATATCTTCGTCGGCTTTAAAATCACCCGTGCAAATGGGCCTCTCAAAATCAATTTCAGAATTACTGACAGGAAGGTCCTCATATTCTGCATCCGTGCACTTGTAAATAGATGGGGAAGAAACAATATAGGAAAACATATGTACAATCGAAGCAAAATAAATATCATAAATGAAAGAATATGGACACATCAATATGAAGGAAATGCATCATGTTTGTCAATTATTGGATGAAAAGTTTTAGACAAAAGCCCATTACAAAAGAAATTCTTAATATCTTCGGGCAAAGATATTTAAGATTTGTTTAAAAGCATTACGTTGGAATGGACCTAAACACTATGGGTAGTTCGGTTGCGCTCCAATTGGTTAGTCTATATCTTGGTGGACAAGGTCGCACCGTCCAGTTAGCATTCTCACTTTCAATTCTTTTTTCCCCAATCGCGCAGATCTCCATATCATATATTTGCTCATCCCTATTCACCTGGAACCTCTCGAAGGCTTGCTCTATCATTATGAGCACATCATCGGAATTCTTTCTCCGAACAGAGAATTGGCTGAGCGGAAGATGTGAAGGATAGGTGGGAATATCATAGGCTCCCATTCAATATCCATACCCGCAAGACGAGCCATCGTTCTTTATCGATTCTTTTCAACTTGTTTCCTTTTCTCATGGGCCTTCGAAAGATACCCTAGGCCAAATCGATCTTTCTTTCCCATTACTTCCATTGCTCGGACCATCCCCTGAAGATATTTTTCGAGACTTTTTCCAGCCTTGCAGCCTTTTCCTACCGTAGTTCTTACCCCTAGCCTTGTGTTCTTAGATAGCCTCGGTTTTGGAATTCTTCATTCTTCAGCAATGAAAATTACATTTACGAATTCCAAAGACCGAAAGGAATATTCTACGTCATCTTCATTGGGTTCAACATAAGTAGATTCAGTAGATGTAGAGGCTATCACGTCCTCTTCTCCTGATACAGTGACCTGAAGCCCCTCTATCACAAATTTCAGCTTTTGGTAGAGAGATGAAGATACAGCACCTGCTGAATGTATCCATGGCCTTTCCAGCAGGCAATTATAGGATGGATTAATATCCATGACCTGAAAGTTTACTGTATAGGTACATGGGCCTATCTCCAGAGGAACCTCAATAGTTTCCATTACATCTCTCCTGGTACCATCAAAGGCTCTGACCACCGTGTAGCTTGGCAACATATAAGAAATATCCACTGGCAATTTGGACAGGGTTGCCAAAGGCATCACATTTAATGAAGAACCATTATCCAAAAGGACCCTTGGTAATATGTGCCTCTTACAAGTGGTAGTTATATGGAGAGCTTTTGTTGACCCAATACCATTGGGTGGTATCTCCTCATTACTGAAATATATATGGTCGTCCGCCACGATGTTTCCCACCAGCCTGTCCAATTTTTCTACTGATATGTTGTTAGCCATATATGCTTGATTCAACAATCTCAACAGGGCATTTCTGTGTGGCTCTAAGTTCAAAAGCAAAGATAAGATTGAAATTCTAGCTAGTTGACGTTGCAGTTGCTCAACCACACTATACTCACTGTGCTTTATGAATTTTAAGAACTCACAGGCTTTCTTCTCACTTACGGGCTCTTTTATTCTGTTAACCGGGGTTGATCCCCTTTCTGCTTCTTTTGATAAATTCATCTCAATATGGATTGGTTCAGTTGCTTTTTTCTCTTTGTCTGCTTCTCTATCTTTCCCTGTTAACCCCTGTTCAGCACCCTCAGGAGCATAACACCTTCCACTTCGTGTTACGTGCCCCACACCTATGATATCCTGCTGACTCGAAGACCCAGGCATAACCATGCTGCAGTCGTATTTCCATGGTGCAGCTTTGTTTTCCTTGTATGAAAAGGAAATAGGCAGATCAATGATTAACTTAGGCGCACTTTCCTCAATGACTGGCATGACTTTCTCCTCTGGTTCATCATAATAAATGATCAAGGCTCTTCCTATCCTGTAGCCAGCTGCATTCTCAATAACCTTTATTTCCTCCTCTGTCTCTTCGTAAAACTGGGCCTCCCCATTATCCATACTCTCAGTCTTGTATGACATGACCTCCACACTTATGAAACAGGCACCAATTCTGCACCCTTTTTGCTACCATTTTTAAACTATCCGCATCTCCCACCATTCCTGCCTTGACCATCTCGACCCATACTGTCAACATTGGAGTCTTGACTTCCCTGACGTCCCTTTACCCTTCTGACTTCCCCTGTCCATACTGCATTTACCTGATTCCCCGCATGATTTGGCAAAGGGTTTCCCGCTACATTCGGCCCACTCTTTGCCCCAAACTTCACAACTCCGGCATTGATTAGGCTTTGGACTTTCTTTTTAAAGGCCAGGCAATCTTCAGTCGAATGTCCTTATATTCCTGCGTGGTATGCGCAGTTAGTATTTGCATTGTACCACTTTGGATATGGAGGTGTCAGAGGTTTGAGGTACACAGGTGCAACAAGTTGACCCTGCAATAGTTTAGGATATAGCTCACCATAGGTGGTAGGAATCGGATCAAATTGGGGTTTTTGATCGTTCCTTGTTAACCGTTGGCCATTGCGCACAACTCCCTGAGTGTTTGGGATAGTGTTTCGGGGAAGGTTTATTTGTGGGGATATGCCAGTTGGAAACGACTGTTGTGGTATATTGGTGTAAGGCAAGGGATTTTGGGTAAGGAGGTTTACATTGGGGTAATAAGGACTATACCCCGGGTAAGGTGTGTAGGGTGTAGGAGGTGCATAAGATGTGGTAGGAGTATAGGGCCTTGGTGGTGTATGTGGTGTGGGAGGTACATATGGGTATTGGTTGATACTAACTGCATGGTCTCTTCTTTCTTCCTAGCAGGGAATACCTTTTTCAAAATAGAAGGCTCACCTCCTTCCATTTTCCTATTCTTAATGGCCGATTCTGTCATCTCCCCAGATATTGTCATGTCTGCAAAGTCCTTGGTGGCACTCCCACCAATTTATCATACTAGGGTGCTTTCAAGGTGTTGATGAAAAGCACTGTAGTTTCTTTGCTAGTTAAAAGGGGTTGCACTTGTGTGGCCAGATCCCTCCACCTTTGCGAGTATTCTTTGAAGCTCTCATTGGACCTCTTTTCCATATTCTGTAGCGACAGCCTATCAGGTACCATGTCAGACACATGCTTATAATATTCCATGAAAGCCCTGGCTAAATCTGTCCATGAACGAATCTTGGTACGACTCAACTGATTGTACCATCGGGTTGCTGACCCTGTCAAGCTATCTTGGAAACAATGGATAAGTAGTTTCTCATTATCATCATGCCCCGTCATCCTTCTGCAGTACATGGTCAAATGTGCTGATGGGATGGTAGTCCCATTATACTTTTCAAAGTCTAGTACTTTGAACTTTGGGGGAATTACTAGATCGTATACTAAGCTCATCTCTTTGGCATCCAGACTGCCAAATAACTCTGCCCCTTCAACGGCCCTCAGCCTCTCCTCCAGCAGTTGATATTTTTTCTACGATTTTGCGATTTCGACACTCTTCAGCTTTATCATCTTTGCTTTTTCCTTTTCAGCTAGTTCTCCAAAGTCGGGAACGTTAACATCATTTATGTCAGCTCTCATATTACCCTTTCTGGGAACATAGTTCTGTGTCTCTACAGCTGGCTGGATGTAAACATAGGAGGCTGCCCCAATTGGCACCTCTTGGCCCTTTTGCTGTATGTTTTCAAGCTGATCCTCTTCAACTACCACCCTTTTCCAGGTGACCAAGTTCTTTCCCGGCCCTTTTTGTTTCATCATGGCACTCATCATTTCCATGAGCTCAGTCATCTGTTCTCGAGACTCCTCCTGAGATTTAGCTAATTGTTCCTGCAGTTCTCTTTGAGTTCTTTCCATTCTTTCAATTCTAGCAAGCTGATCATTTTCCATAGCTCTGGCTTGAGATCAAGTATTGTAAGGGTGTCGAAAATCCGTTTCTTTCTGAGTGCGACCAATTGTACCTTTAGGTTTTGAAAACCATGAATTAGAAATTATTGGCACATCTTTTTTTATGTTTTATATATAAAAAAAATGAATGAATGAATGTATGACTAAATGTGAATGAATGAATAAAATGGATATGTACATGACCACGTATATGAATACGAAAAAGTAAATGAATGAGCAAGTGAAATGAACAAATAAGTGTTTAAGTGTATGAATTTGAATTAATGAACAAGTAAAAGGAATAAATAAGTGGTTAGGTGTATGAACATAAACGAATTTCAAAAATGAATGATTATAAATATGAGTAAATGTACAAATGAACAAACAAAACTGGTAAAATATGAATGCATTTGAATGTATTGGCCCAGGGATAATTTCAACCGAACGGTCTTTCATTGATTTCCTGGAACTAAATACATCACAGATACAGTAAAAGGACCACTGCCTAAGATAAGTCCGTAATTCGCCTTTCAAAGTGCTATTACAAAATTAGTCCTATAATGACTTTCTTGGATCTTGGACTTTCTTTCACAGTCTTCTTTTGATTGCCCTGCTCTTTAATCTGACCCCTACTTGTTCACGGCCCCTTGACGTGTCAGCAGAAGTATCACCGTGTAAGCTTTCCTTAGCTTGCTTCTCCAGTTGATTGGCTTGGGCTTCCTCATACTTTGCTCTCTCTTTCTAGTAGTTATTCTCCTTCTTGAGGTTTTTGACCTCATGCTCCCACTCCCTG
Organism: Fremontodendron californicum; assembly: GCA_030761205.1. NCBI lineage: Eukaryota > Viridiplantae > Streptophyta > Magnoliopsida > Malvales > Malvaceae > Fremontodendron > Fremontodendron californicum. The sequence goes on along the minus strand of JAULJL010000020.1, from coordinate 14,428,685 downwards.
GAAGTTTTGAGAGTCCCCTCAAATCTGAGCTCGAAGCGGTACCTCTTGTTCTCCAAATGTAATTCCCGAAGATCTCCCTTAGCGGTATCCCTTTCTCTCTTGATCTTTTCATTTTCTCTTTCCCGAGTTGCTTCCCTATTTGTCATGTCCTCAAGCTCTTCTTGCAGTCGGGCAATCTCCTTGCTCATTCAGGCCTTTTCTTTTACTAATTTCGCCCTTGTGATTTCTAACTCTGATAGCATTTCCCTCGGTGGTTGATGCACCCAAAAGAGTGTATCTTATTTAACCTTGCACTAAAAAGATCAATTGTAAGTATAATGATTAGCAAGGGTCGAGTCCTCAGGGATTGGGTTTTAATCTATGAGTTATTAGTTTATAACTTACGTTCAAAGAAAACAATAAAAGAAAAGGGGTTTTTGAAGCCAGATTTAAACTAAAGTAAATAATAAGAATAAGATGCAAAGCGGTATAACCAGCCAATAAAAATATATATACTAAATTAGGCGGTATAATCAGCCAATAAAAATAAAACAAAGTTAATATACAAATTAGGCGGTATAACCAGCCAATAAAAATATATATACTTTTAAAAATAAGCAAACTAGAAAAGTAAGAAAACAAGTAAGTAAGAAGAATCAAATATGAAAAATATGGTTAAGGTTTCATTCTCCACCACTAGACATCATTAAGAATCAATTTCAGATCTATCAATATCAACCAACTATCAAAGTTAACAACCGTAGATAACAACAAGCTCTGTTATCCCAATCTTTCCTTAGTTTGTCGTTAAATAGAACAAGCTCTCTATTTAATCTCTAACCATTAAACAACCTAGAATAAGCTCTCTAAATTCAATTTAATGGCAGCTTTATGATGAGAAAGATAGGTTGGTCTAAGCAACAAACACATAAGCTCGGATTGTTCAACTTAGGTTATGTTCCACTTTGCAATTATTGAAAACTTGACCATAATCATTAATCACAAATTGCCACTTATGAATAGGAAATCAAGACAATTACACGGATCAAGACTCCTAGACTAGCAATAGATAATTATCAAGATCTATCTAGTTGTACACCTAAATAAATCAAGACAACATCATGAACAATTCTTGTAGAAGAACATAAGTAACTTTGATAGAAAATTAATGATAGATAGAATCTGAAAATCAATCACAAAACATGTCTAGGGCTTTGAAATCACCCTTAACCAAATAGAAGTTTAGCCTAGCATAGGCATTGTAAACATAAACATAAAATTAAAGAGAATCTAAGAAGGAAATAAAAGAAAGAAAGAAGAAGAAGAAAATAAAGAAAAAGAAAACTAGAGAAAAGAAAGAAGAAGAAAACTTAGAGAATTTTATTACAATGGCTAATATTCTACCAATGTACAATGTCTCTTACAATCATCCAAGGCCCTCTATTTATACACATTTTGGAGAGCTAAATGACAAGAGACAAGCTTTATAAATTTCAAAGGTAGGTATAATAGGTGGGTGCATTTTTCTAACAATTTTCGTCATATTGTATGACAATTCTGATCAGCCAGCTGAATGATCGATTTTGTCAATATTGGAGGCTTGATCTGATCAAATGGTCTTCTAGAAAAATGTTCCCCTATCAGTCGGTGATCCATAGCCGTTAGAATCAGCTCATTTTCTGATGTGGATCAGAAGATATGGGCAAAATACCAAAACAGGTCAGCACAGACGTCATTGCTCATCAGCCAACTTGATGGTCGATTTCGCTAGGGAAAACGACTCCGTTTCAAGAAGTGTAAAACATGAAAAAGTTAGATATGCCTCTTAAATTTGCACGGTTAAAATTGCAGCCTTATTGCTTCAGTGAAACTCCAGATATAGCTGATATGGAAAAAGGTGTCGGAACTGGAACTGAACTGAATTTGCCCTTAATTGTTGATTTAACCTAGTAATCTGAAATCACTCAAAGAAACTCGTGAAAAAACACCAAATTACATAAAAATATAAAAGATCATAAACACAATTAGACTAAGCAATAATAACTCGTATTTGACACAAAACAATAATAAAACATAACTAAAAACTATATAATTATACGAGTTATCAGTGGTGGATTCATGAACTGGACCTCTTCCCCATCTGATGTCAACAGCATATCATTAACCCTTAATTCCCTTCATACCAGGTAATTAGGTGTGACGATGTCGGCATATCTGGCCACTTTTATCCAGTGAGTTTTCTTCCATGCTTCAATCACTGCCTGCACTTTTCCAGAATATCCATTTTCCCCATAAGTGAACTTTGATGATCCTAGATTGTGAGTCACGGGTGTGAATTGCCGAGACTCAACCTGTCTTTGCACCAACAAAGGCGCATAACTTACAGACCCCCAAATTTCGAGTAGTAGAACTCTCGAGTTGTCCCGACATTTGTACATAATCGGCATAGGAACCATCCATTGAGCTCTCCAAGTCACCATCTCCCTTTTTAGATTCCGGAACATGTTGACCCATTTCTCTTCATCCCTGTCTTCAGGCCAGTCATTTTGAAGGAATTCCCTAATCGAAACTAAAGACTTCATGTACGGTTTGCAGGAAACCTTTTCTATCTTCCAAAAGTGACTTTGAATCCAAATATAAAGGAGTTGTACACACCCCTTGATTCTCCCTTGTCCTGCCCTTTTACAAAAATTCAAAGATCGGATAGTTTCAGTTATGATGGCCGGAGATGGGTTGATCTTATGTTCCAACTTTTCAAAAAAATCAAACACGACTATATCCATATGACCCAATATATTCGGGAATATGATTAATCTGTAGATGGCTAGAGCGAAGATGTCCCTGGCTTTTCCTTTGTCGGAACAACCCAATATCAACTGTTGGAGAGTTTCCCACGGAATACACCTATTTTTCTGCTTTGTGTCCTCATGACTCTCAACCCATGTTGTATCCATTCCTGTGATCCTAGCCACTTTCTTCTTAAAACCTGAAGGTTTCACTTCCTTCAAATATACCCGATCAAGGATTAGAACATTCAATACGTAACAGTGCTGAATATTCTTCAATCAGTGGGGTCATATCCTCCTTGTTAAAAGTGAAACATCTATAAGCAGGAATCCAAAACTGTACCATATCCTGAATCAACCCACTATTGACCTGAATCGGAATTAAGAGTACTATATCTCCATATTTTTGAGTGAAGGCTTATTTCTCTGATATATTCCACTGATTCCAAATGTCGGCTAACCCTCGGAGATTATTCTATCTAGAATCCACTTTGACCCTTTCCGGCAATACTGACACATAATCTTTCTTCAGGCAATCACCATCATCCTTTTGATCTTTTTCCGACCGTGCCTTGACTACTGCATGATCTTCTACCACTGAAATAACCTGACACCCCATGAAAGTCCTTTGGGTTGATGACTATCCCGAGGCCAATAAACTCCAAGTGTATGATGATGTCTATGATGCATGTCAAAGAAAAAAAACAGAAATAAATAGATTAGTAAAGAAAAGAATTCACAAATATAACATAAATAACAAAATGCTTTAAAAAAAATGTCCCGAAAATTTAAATAGAGTTTCGACATTATGACGCTTTGGGACAAAATAATAAATTTATTACAAGTGACATGATGTTCGTTCATCATCATCCAATTTGTAAAATCTAACATATAGAAAGATGGTAAAAGATTGGAAATGTTCTTCCATGTGTTCTTAAACTTCGGGTATCTAACAGAAATCAGACATGGCTTCTCCTAGGTTCACTATATGAAGGTGAATCGGTTCTAAGGCCCCGAATTGTTCCTTACTGTCGCTTGTGAAGGCTAGTAAGGCACCCCGATAAAAGCGGGTTCAATTCGTTAGAGTATATTTTCCTATGCCCGTATGGAGGATTATCACGAAGGCATTAGGTACTTTATACTCCGAAAGTGTTTCACTAGCCCATACGGAGGATCATCACGAAGGCGTAATTACTTTACTCCCACTTAAAAGGACGGAACCCGGGTAGAGGATTCATGTTATGCAAATGCAAATATAGTGTGTGCGGAGGAACAAAACAAACCTGTCACCACCTATTCTACACCCCTTATTCTAAAATCAAACAATGTAAAGCATCAGTCAAGCAAACATATAAATATACGCAACAAAATAACCAGAGAACAAATAATAATATGCATGCATATGAAGATGGACAAATTTAAAATATTTTATTATTTTCAAAATTCTCTTTATTATTAAAAATATGGGAATTAAAATTAAATAGCAATTAAACCAACAAAACCGAGACTTATATAACACACGATTAATTCTAGGCCTGACTCTCTAAAATTTTCCCAGCGGAGTCGCCAAGCTGTCGCAACCTAAAAAAAATAACCGATATGTCAATAATGTCTCATCGCAAGACTTTATTATTCGTTTTCCTTAGGCGTGACATTAAAAAAAAAAGGAAAAGTCGACTTAATTACTTTAAAAAAACAAAGGTGTCGATATGTGATCCCGATCGCGGGGAACCCGTTCGAGTGAGGGGGAAACAGAAGTAGAGGAAAAGACGACTTAATTCCTTTAGAAATAAAATAACCAGTCGAGGGTATGAAAACGTCCTCATAAAAAGACATGGAGTCGCCACCAATCTTTTTTAGCTAGGTGTGATCGGCCACCTATTAAAACCAATTTTATAAAACATTTTAAAATTAATTAAGACATTTTTAAAACCAATTTCAAGTCTGCGTTATAAACCAGAGAAATCAAAGAAGCGGAAGGATTAGCACCTTCACAACACCCATATAAATCGGTACCTTATTAATCGTGTGTTATCTCAAGACTCGATAAAAAAGTTGGTTTTTAATTTAGTATTTTAAGTTAATTGCCAATTTAAAGAAAAATAATTCCATTTTTAATTGAAAATGATCCGAAATTTATTAATTCAAAAATTTCCTATATTCCCTGACAAAATCGAGAAAATATAGAAATTTTTATTCATTTAAAAAACTTTCTGAATCATTCTCGTTTTTTTTTTAAAGAAAGATATTTCTTTATTAATGATAATTGATGATGCTCCCTCCAGCAAACCTGGTAGAGAACTCATGAATTATTTTAACTCGGGAATATATTTTATTTTTATTGAAAATCATTACCTTTTTCAAAACATTTAAAAATATGAACATGTATGACATAAATAAAATGACATGGCAAATCTAGATAATATAATGCAACCTAAATGATATGACATAATTCAAATGACATGGCATATTCTAAACGAAAATACCTTAATGACATGGAATATGATCTAAATGACAAGAAATGACATGAAATTAAAATAATGCTAACATATAATATACATATACATATAAATGAAAATAAAAATATAATGCATGAACATAGTATATGCTAAATAATATGACAAAAATAACTAAAAAACCATAGGATATAATGAAACATTAAAAATCATATGGCAAACAAATATAAGATCATAAAATGTGAATTAAAATAATAATAATATCATGGAAAATATCATAGCAAAAATCACACATTTAAATAAAATGCATGAACATGAAAAATGCAATGCATGAAAATGTATTTTTTCCTCTAAATAAAGAAATCCGTATATCTAAAAAGATATTCGGCCACCTTACGAAAATATGTCAAATTAGATTTTCTAAAAAAACAAAACTTTATGATTGTTTAAAAACAATTTTGAGGAAAACTTGAATAAAAATTAAAACCCTTACCAAACCCTTTTAAAATGGCTCTAATTTCCTAAGTTTAAAATCCCGGACTTGACTACCCTTAACCCGATATTTATAAAATTATTTTTAAAGTTTAAAAAGGCTTAAAAAACTACCCTAAGACAGTAGCTAAATCTTCTAACCAACCCCCTCTAAATGCCTTAGCCAAATTCAACCATTATTCCTCTTTTGATTTCAAATCTGCCTCTACTGTCCGATTTTACCACGCGATTTTTTAGCCTATTTTTAAAAATTCAAAAAAATCTAAAAAAAGACTGGGGGTCTAAGAACATGTAAATCTACACGTGAACAAATTTCCTTAATTTTATGATTAAAACTATTTGTCAAAACACATTTTTTGCCTTTGATAAATTCATTCAAAAACCAAAGAAGAAATTGTTGGAAATCATCCTAAAGACCTAAGGACAGTAACTAAACATTTAAAAACCTTGGACAAAAAATTGGCTAGGTAAACAAAATCACAAAGGTAGAATAATCAATTTGACAATTCCTTAATTTTCCACAAGTATACTCAATGGAGCATGACTTTGAGCCATTAATTGGCCTAAGTCACAAATAAAGTGGCAATGACATGGAATGCATGAACATACAGCAAATGAAATGTATGAAATGCTTGGTCTAAAGGTCTAAATGGTAAAGGATATGCATGACAATTCATGGCAACCTAAATGCCTAGCATGAATTTGCATGGCAATAAATGCTATCCTAACTCTATATGCATGCAATGCTTGATAATGTAAATGTGACTAGGACCTAATATGTTATGAATATGCATGAAAATGAATGTGACCTAAGACCTAAATAGCATATTAATGCATGACAATACCAATGTGATTTAAGACTCAATATGCATGGCAATACCAATATGGCCTAGACCTAAAATGTAATGAACATCCATAGCAATACTATGAACATACAATGACTCATGAAACTATTGTCAATGCTGGAACAAACAGCAACTAATACACAATTTCAAGATATGATAATGCAAAGCATGTTACCTAAACAAAATGCAAATGCATGACAAGGCAAGGGATGCATGAAGAGGCCAAATGATCACATGAGACTCTAATGCAATCCTATTTAGTAAATGACATAAGTACATGATAAATCATATTAAAATGCATAATATCATGACATCTTCAATAGCATATAACATACCAAAATTAGAATGCACAAGCACTTGGCATGGAAATGCAAACAAGTTAAGAAACAAAAGGAAAATGCATATGCAAGTCATACACAATGTTAAGTGTCGAATGGTTATGGGACAATATGGTAGCATTTTTATCATAGCATTTTCATAAGCATATGGCATACTAAAATCAGAATATGCAAGTTCATGGCATGGAGATGCAAACAAGTTAAGAAGAAAAAGAAAAATACACATGCAAGGCATACAAAATGGAATGGTCGAATGGTTATGAAACAAAACCATGAGAATGCAAACATGTAAGACATGATACATGGAAAAAAATGCACAACATGAGCATATGAACAACATTGGCCGAATACGCAAGGATGCAATATCAAGCATGGAAATGAAATATATAAATAAATATAGCATAGAAAATAATGTAAAGAATATATATATATATATATATATACAAGATTTAACATAGACATGCACAAATTACAAGCAAAACTAGTAAGTAGAACAAGGAAAGTTAAGCTCCATGGTTGGTATCAAATGGGCATAGGCTCTCACCAAACCATAATCACTTGGTCTTGCCAAGATCATGAAGCCTTTCCATCTCAATAAAACAGAAAATAAACCATGTAAAATAGAAAACAAGGTGAGCTTCATGGTAGGTAAAAAATGGGCATAGCCTCTCTCCTAACCATGGTCACTAGGTCTAGCCAAGATCATGTAGCCATTTCAACCTTTTTTGCTTCATATTTTGTAAAAATCAGAACCTTAGAGTACTCTAAAAACACTTGTAAAAATCATTTTTCACAACAACATGCAAGGAAGAAATTTTTTTTTTGAAAAAACAAGGCAAATAAATGTGCCATTTTCAGCCATAACATGAAACCATAGAAAAATATTGTTTTCCACCATTTTAAAGAAGAAGAAGAGATGAAAACCTGAGTAAATATTAAAAAACTTTATTTATATGGAAAATTTAGTAGGAAAACATGATAGAAAAATCAAGAAAACACCATGGAAATGAAGAAGAAAGCTAGCTAGAGCTTGGTAGAGATAACTACCTTCAAGCTCTCTATTGAAAACCTTTTTTTTTTCTTTCAAAACCTTTTTCTTGCCAAATTAGCTACTGTTTTCCAGCCATAAACCTCTAAAAAAATGAAAACATACTCCTCCCTTTAGCCTTGGCCGAATGCCCCCTTAGCCCTTGAATGGGAATTTCACTTTTTCTCCTCCAACCTTAGCCTTTAGATGTAGATATTTTGATGACAACATAAAAATGTCATCTTGCCAATTGATAGCAGCCCTTAACATGTGTACTCAGCCCTTGTAGTAACCTTAGCAATTAGATGCAAAAGAGGACCAATCCCATGCACTCCCTTGCTTGCCCCTCTTGAGTGCCTGCCCTTGGATGAATTGTGCTCTTCCATTCTTGGTCATTGGATGAGGCCAACATAAAAATGAAATATTGTAGAATAAATCCATCCCTCAACATGTGTACTCATCCCTTGTTGATGGCCTAAGCCATTGGATGAAAAGAGATGATCCCATGCACTCCCTTGCTTAACCGAATGAATGCTCACCCTTGGATGAATTGTGCTCATCTTTTTTCTTCTATTCTTAGCCATTAGATGAGGGTTCTTTTATGACAAATAAAAATGTCATTTTGGCATTTAAACTTGGCCATTGGATGGTGCATTCAACTTTCCTACAAGGAACCTAAGCCATTGGATGATGGGGGACCGTTTGCAAGGTGTTAGTGATAGCATGTGGCTTGATAGTGACTAGGGAATTAAATTGTTGAAGCTTCCTTCTTCTCCTCTATGTTGGTTGACCAAGGGAATAAAAAATCCCAGCAATTCCTTCTTCTTTCATATTTTCTCCAATTACCAATTTGCTCTTTTTGGTTTTCTTGGTGAAATGACCTTTTTGCCCCCCGAACTTAAATAAATAGCAAACACAATCCAAATTTGAATTTTCTTTTTTCAATACTTCTGAAATAATAAAAAATTGAATTCTGGAAGTTTTCAAAAATTTTCGGGTCTATTTCCTATTTATTTCTGATTTATTTTTGAAATTACCCCTTTTATGCACCCGAACTTTACCATTTTTTAAACGAGCTTCGACTACAGATTTTTCTTCACCAATCTCTTCCAAATAATTTAAAAATGTGATCTGGAAGTTTTCATAATTCTTGGAGCTCATTTGCTATTTTTTGGGGATTTATCTTCTTGAATTACTACATAAGGGACCCAGTATTTGGCCATTTTGCAAACGAACTCCGAATCAAGATTTTCTTTCGCAAATATCTTCCAAATGATTTAAAAATGAGATTTTCAAATTTTCAGAATTTTTGGAGTTCATTTGCTATTTTTTTCGGGATTTATCCTGTTGAATTACTGCATAGGAGACCCGATATTTGGCAATTTTGCAAACAAACTCCAAATCAAGATTTTATTTCACCAATCTCTTTGAAATGATTTAATAATGATATTTGAAAATTTTTAGAATTTTTGGAGTTCATTTGCTATTTTCCCATATTTTCCAATTTTGCCCTTTTACCTCCGAAACCCGGTTTTGCTCAAAACAAGTCAGATTTTTAGATTTTGTTCAAATGGAGCCTCGGGCTATCCTTGTTTAATCATGTCTCATCAATTAAGGGCTTTAGATCTTCCAAATTGGGCCATTTCTGCAATTTTTCCAAATTTTAGCAAAATCCACCAAAAAACCCTAATTCTCGGTTTTTTTTCGAATGGACTTTTTTATCAGTTTTTCTTCCAAATGGCTTCTCCATTACCCGTAGTCAATGCTTATCTTTCATTTGAGACCTTCAATTCTGACCAATTTGATCGTTTAAGCACTTTTCCCCAAATTTCTCGAATAAGGGTTTCTTTTCTACTGAATCTCGTAACCCAATTTCCGAACTCCATATCTTTCAATGTGGACCTCAGATTATGACAACTCTTTTACCGTTTTTCAATTGAACCCCAGTCTTGATTTTGAAAGTGGGTTGACTTTTTAAGTAGTTGACTTTTTTTGGGTTGACTTTTTTGAGGTTGACTTTTTTCGAGTTGACTTTTTTGAGTTTGACTTTTTCTGTCTGCTTTCTTAGACCAAGCCTCGAAGTACCACCTGTAGGATGAGAAAAGCCTTTTTAGCATTCAGAAACATCAATTTAGGAAGAAAATGTACCTGATTTAGGGGTCCGAACAAAATTAGGTGTCTACAGTGCGGATGTGCGTTGATTACCGAGATTTGAACAAGGCCAGCCCTAAAGATAATTTCCCTTTGCCCCATATCGATACTCTGGTGGATAATACGATGAAGAGTTCTTTATTTTCTTTCATGGACGGATTCTCATGATACAATCAGATTAAGATGGCTGATAACTCGTATAATTATATAGTTCTTAGTTATGTTTTATTATTGTTTTGTGTCAAATACGAGTTATTATTGCTTAGTCTAATTGTGTTTATGATATTTTATATTTTTATGTAATTTGGTGTTTTTCACGAGTTTCTTTGAGTGATTTCAGATTACTAGGTTAAACCAAGAATTAAGGGCAAATCCAATTAAGTTCCAGTTCCGACACCTTTTGCCATATCAGCTATATCTGGAGTTTCACTGAAGCATTAAGGCTGGAATTTTTGCAGTGCATAGTTAAGAGGCATATCTATCTTTTTCATGTTTTACACTTCTTGAAACGGAGTCGTTTTCCCTAGCGAAATCGACCATCAAGTTGGCTGATGAGCAATGACGTCTGTGCTGACCTGTTTTGGTATTTTGACCATATCTTACGATCCACATGAGAAAATGATCTGATTCCAACGGATATGGATCCGTAACTGATAGGGGTATATTTTTCTAGAAGACCATTTGATCAGATCGAGCCTCCAACATTGACAACATCGACCATCAAGCTGGCTGATCAGAATTGTCATACAATATGACGAAAATTGTTAGAAAAATGCACCCACCTATTATACCTACCTTTGAAATTTATAAAGCTTGTCTCTTGTCATTTAGCTCTCCAAAATGTGTATAAATAGAGGGCCTTGGATGAGCATTAAAGGCAGATTGGGAGGATATTAGCCATTGTAATAAAATTCTCTAAGTTTTCTTCTTCTTTCTTTTCTCTAGTTTTCTTTTTTTATTTACTTATGCTTCTTACATTTCTTTTCATTTTATTCATATCTAGTATGTATTGCTAATCATATTGTTGAGGTGATGAGGTGAAGCTTTTGGTAAATGCTAAGGTTAGTCTCTTAAACATGAGCTAAAATGAATCATCATTTATAAACACTAGTATAGATAATATTTTCTTTTGGTTTAAAATCATACTTGCAAAGTAGAGATCTTGATTCATTATTGACAATGAAAATGGAACAGTAAATGCTTGGTTTCATAACCTTGATTTGTTGTAGACATATACCTTGGCATAAGGAATGCTTGGACTCTTTTTATGAGTTTTGAGGACACCAAATGAACATAATATCATATGCTATGGACGTTGGACAATTTGGACTGAATTGCTAAACCTTCCGATTTGAACCTCCCTTATGTGTGGATTTCAATTGTGTAATAAAACAAGATTAATCTTAGCATAACACCAAGAGTGGATTCTCTAACCTCAACATCTTTTCTTATTGTTTTTTATATCTTGTTTAATTTCTTTTATTTTATTTTGTTTATTTTGTTCTCTAATATCTTGTTTACTTTATTTTTCTTATATATTTATAAACTTATACTTACTAATACGCTTCCCTGTGGTTCGACCTCGGACACCCGAGAATTTATTACTTGAACATAACCTGCACTTGGGTTTACAACTCTTAATTGAGTCTCCATCAAGTTTTTGGCGCCGTTGCCGGGGAGGCAATACTAAGTATATAAGTTTATAAGTATATTTATTTTTATTTTTATTGGCTGGTTATACTGCCTAATTTTCTATATATTTATATTTATATTGTATATTAACTTTGTTTTATTTCTATTGGCTGGTTATACCGCCTAATCTGTATATTAACTTTGTTTTATGCTTGTTTGGCGACGTGATTTTAGATCTCGTCGTTTAGTTAGATTTTATTGTGAAACTTTTTCAGGTAATCTTTCTAATACAACTCCTACCATGGCTGACAATGAAAGTGTTCATGCTGAAGATGAGAACAGACAAGTACGCACCATGCGTGACTACTTGCAACCAACTCGAAGCTCATCACCCTCTTGTTTTATTTTTCCTCTCAATGCAAACAACTTTCGTTTTAAACCAGGTATGATAGCTTTGCTTCCAAATTTCCATGGGTTAGAATCGGGAAGTGCTTACTCGTTTCTAAAAGACTTCGAAGATGTATGTGTCACCTTTAATGACCAACAATGTACAAATGAAATTGTCAAGCTAAAATTATTTCCTTTTTCTTTAAAAGATAAAGCAAAAATTTGGCTTCATAATTTAAAACCAAGGTCAATTGGCACATGGCAAGAATTACAAACTGAGTTTCTAAAGAAATTTTTCCCAGCACATAAAACTACTGCTTTGAAAAGACAGATTCAAAATTTCAATCAAAATCAAAATCAAAATCAAAATGAAGCATTTTTTCAGTGCTGGGAGCGTTTTAAAGATTTGTTAAGTTCTTGTCCACATCATGGTTTTGAAAAATGGCGCCTTATTAGTTTCTTTTATGAAAGTTTAACTCCCGAAACTAAACAATTTGTTGAAACAATGTGTAACGGTGAGTTTCTAGAAAAAGAACCTGAAGAAGCCTTTGACTACCTAGACCATTTGGCAGATAACTCTCAAGCCTGGCACACAGATAATTCCTCTGAAAGTTCCAATAGATCTAATCTTGTTTCTAACAGAGGTAAATATCATTTTAGTCAAGAAGATGAGATAAAAGCTAAAGTAGCTAATTTGGCTAGAAAGATTGAAGCCATGGAACTTAGAGAAGTAAAAGAAGTCAAAACGGTTAAAAATGAAGAAAGTTGTGGAATTTGTGAAATCATGGGACACCCCACTTCTGAATGTCCAAACATTCCCATTCTTAAAGAAGCGTTGCATGATCAAGTAAATTCCATAAACACATTTAAAAAGCCTTTTCCTTCTCCTTACTCTGAAACGTATAACCCTGAATGGAGAAATCATCCCAACTTCAGTTGGCGGAATAATAATCATGTTCAGGTACCACAATCTCAAAAGCCGGGCAACACTTTTTCCTATCAACCTTCACGTGTACAAACCTTGGAAGAGACATTGCAAGCATTCATGCAAACACAAGCAAATGTGAATAACCAAACTTCACAGGACATCAATGAGATCAAAAACACCTTGTCCACATTGACAGCTTCATTACGCACTCAAGAAAAAGGTAAGTTTCCTGCTCAACCTCAGCCTATCCCTTCTACTCAATGTTTTGTTTCTTGCTCCAATGAAACTCAACAGGAAAATGCCAGTTCTATCACAACTCTTCGAAGTGGAAAGGCAATTGACAAAAATATTCCATCAAAAGACCAAGATCATCCTTCCCCTCCGAAAAGTAATGGTAAGGATGATGGTAAGTCTGAACTTCTTGAAAATTTGGACAAAGAAAAAGGTATGCATCCTGCTCCTTTTCCTCAAAGGTTGCAAACAATAAAGAATTTGAATCAAAATGCAGAAATTTATGAACTTTTCAAACAAGTTAAGATTAACATTCCTTTATTGGATGCAATCAAACAAGTTCCATCTTATGCTAAATTTTTGAAGGACATGTGCACAGTTAAAAGGAAACATAATGTACAAAAGAACGCATTTCTGACGGAAAGTGTGAGCTCAATCATTCAGCACCTTACTCCACCAAAATTCAAAGATCCTGGATGTCCAACAATCTCATGCATCATTGGAAACACTAGAATAGAACGTGCATTGCTTGATCTTGGTGCTAGTGTTAATCTTTTGCCTTTTTCTGTTTATCAACAGTTAGGTTTAGGTGAACTCAAGGAAACACCTGTTACACTTCAACTAGCTTATCGTTCTGTAAAAATTCCTCGAGGGATAGTTGAAGATGTTTTGGTTAAAATTGATAATTTTTACTTCCCTGTTGATTTTATTGTTTTGGACACACATCCTGTTTCAAATCCAAATGTTCAAATTCCTGTTATATTAGGCCGTCCATTTCTTGCAATTTCTAATGCTCTGATAAATTGCAGGAATGCTATTTTGAACATTTCTTTTGGAAATATGACTTTAGAATTAAATGTGTTCAACATTTGCAAGCAACCTGGTGATGATTCAGAAGTACATGAAGTGGATTTCATTGAAGAACTTGTTCATGAACATCTCACCACTACCACATTCCATGATCCTTTAGAAGCTTATTTAATTGAATGTGAGTTTGATAATGCTTCAGAAATTTCACACACTGATTCTTTGTTAAATTCTTTTCAGGATAAGCATCGTTGGAAACAAAAGTTTGAGGAACTCCCATCACTCACAAATGTCACTGTACCATCAACTATTGAACCGCCCAAGCTGGATTTAAAACCATTGCCATCCGAGCTAAAATATTCTTTTTTGGGAAAAATTCCTTCTCAATGGAGCCCCCAAGATAAAAGGAAGTTTCTAAATGAGGTAAAGAAGTTCTACTGGGATGACCCTTACTTGTTCAAATATTGTCCTGATCAAATTTTTCGAAGATGCATTCCCGACAATGAGGTAAGTAGTGTAATTAAGTTTTGTCATTCCGAGGCATGTGGTGGTCATTTTTCATCAAAGAAAACTGCTGCAAAAATTTTACAGTGTGGATTTTACTGGCCAACTTTATTCAAAGATGCATATGAGAATTCTAAAATTCATAAAGAAAGAACTAAAGCCTTTCATGACAAGTTAATTTCAAGAAAAACATTTGATGTTGGGCAAAAAGTTCTACTTTATAATTCTAGACTTCACATATTTCCTGGTAAGTTGAGATCAAGATGGACTGGCCCATTTGTGGTTAAGCATGTGTATCATTATGGAGCAGTTGACATTGAGAATCCTCAAAATGGTAACGTATTCAAGGTAAATGGACAAAGACTCAAACTCTTTTTGGAAAATCATGTTACTCAAGAAGAGGTTGTTTTTCTTTCTGATCCTTGTTTTGAAAATAACTAGATGTAAATATAATTTTTACTAATTTCCAAAAAAAAAAAATAATAATAATAATAATACATTTTTTTTAACCCCGGTTAAATGGCGGATAACGGTACTCCGTGATTATTTAAGTCGATTCCATCAGCTACCCACAAAACTGATATTGTATATAAATTTCTCTTTCAATTTCTCTTTCATTTTTTTTATTTTTTTTTAGGATGGATGATATTCTCAAAAGATTGCAGAAACGATTCCCTCCTTTTCCTCGAAATATTTTATTGAAGCTTTACCAAGTTCGATTTGAAAGATTAAGAATGCTTATGCACAAAGGGATTCCTGAAGACATACGTTGGATAATTGAAGCCAAGGTACGTGATGATGAATATCTTCCTGTTTTGCATTTACCAGGTACAGGTAGAAGCACTTTTTCAAAGAAGCGACGAGCAAAGCGCATGAGTTCAAATTGCCACAAATGTGCACGATGGACGTGTAACGGTAAATGTCGTTCTATTGGGATTTCGTCCTCTAATCGAGATGATAAAATTGAATTCATTAAGGATGGACTGAGTAAGGAGAATTTGGGTAATATCCAACTTTCTCTTGAGACGCATCCTAGTGGAGACGTACAAAGAGAAATTATTGATTTATGGCCGCAATTCCAAAGGGAATGGCAACATCTTGGGAATCTGATGTTAAAAGACCCTGTTTGCCAGCTTGTAAGAAAACTGGATGGGAAGCATATCCTCGACTCATAGAAGGCGTTTAAGCCGTTTCTGGACGTAAAACCAGAGGAAGATGTGAGCCACAATCACAACTACAATAAATGACTTCTCAGCTTTTGGTTTGATTTGCAATAACTTTATTTCGGTTTAATTTACGTGTTGTTAGATTTGTGTAATTATTCTCATTTTTTTTTTTTTGCATTGGTCTTTTACGGTTGATTTTTCTTCTCTTTTTGATTTTCTTCCTGAAATCACGCAAAAATCTTTTGTTAGGTTAACATTTTCTTCTGACAGGTCAAATACACTTTCGGCGACATTATTACTCTTGTCTGATTCATTACTCAGTCCTCTATATATTACACCATGTACTCATTCTCTTTCAGGCACTTGAAAAAAAAATGGAAAGTACTTCGTCCCAGCACATTAAAAAAATCTGTGTCTTTGGAGGTGCTTATCCAGGGAAAAATAACATATTCGCTGATGAAGCCATAAGAGTTGGAGTAATACTTGCCCAACAAAAGATCCAGTTGATTTATGGAGGCGGTAGTACGGGTTTAATGGGAGCAGTCGCTACAGCAGCACACGCCGGAGGAAGTCCAGTTCTAGGAATCGTGCCACAACTATTCACAGGTTTTTGTGGACCTACCGTGGGTAAGGAAATACAAGTCTGGAGTATCCCTGAACGGATAACAATCATGTACCATTCTGCCGATGCATTCATTGCTTTACCAGGAGGTCTGGGTACATCGGAAGAAATAGCTTGCGTGGCTTCTTGGTCATCTTTGGTCACAAATAAGAAACCCATTGGTTTGCTTAATATTAATGGTTATTTTAGTAATTTGCTTTCATATTTAGATAATGCTGTGGATAATGGATTCATGTTTTCAGAGGCAAGGAGAACCATAATTTCTGCTACAACCATTGAAGATTTACTCAAAAAGCTCCAAGCTTATGAGTATTTATCTGCTACGGTTGTTTCGCAAACGCTCGGAAAAAGAAAAAGAGATATGGACGAGCAAGGAGTGGATTGCACTCTGTCTTTGTGACATTATCTAACATTTTGTTTGTTGTGTCTCAGTTATAATAAGTGGTTAGCAACCTCTGTAGGTAATATCTCCTAAATTCTACCTTTAGTAGGGGGTAAGGGACATATTTTGCTAATTTTTAAAAAAAAAAAAAATTGATGTGTTTTAAGCCATTTAGAAGTATTCATTCTGAACAAGGTCTGAGTAAGGGAGACTTGAGACATACCTTGTCAGTATGATTTCTTCTTTCAAAAAAAAAAAAAAAATCTTCTCTTGAACTTCTAGTTAAAGTAAAGAAAAAGATGTTACAAAGTTGGTTAGAATGAAGTAAAGGCTCAACATGAATATTTAGCCTATGTTATTATGTGCTTTATAAGAGTTTTGAGAAGTTTTATTCGTATGATTTTATTATGTCTCTAAACTCTATGAACTCTTTGGAACCTTTGTGATATCTTTATCCTTTTGTTCTTTAACCACATTATAACCCTTTGGCCCCATTACAACCTTGAAAAAAGACCTCTTGATTTATGAAGTTGTATGATCTAAATAGTGGAGAATAGGTGGACAAGCAAGCATATGGTAGAACTGTTTTCATGAGATTGATTGAGTGTAAACACTTTACCACTACTTTAAAGAGTGAAAATCATGAGAGTATAGTGAGAAGTTGAGATTAAGTTGAATATGCACTATTTTGATTGAAATATGTTATGTTAATATTGGCTTAACTCATTTATTTACATTCAAGCATGAATTTTTGTGAAATTCTTTGAGCTATTGATTAGTTTATAAGACTTGTTCAAAGATTGTTTCTAATTTATATTGAAAGGATTAGGAGTAAATATTTTTAGTGTATGTAGTTTACTTATATTTTAGTTTTTCAATGTTTGTGGGTATCGTTCTAGCAAACCCTCACGAGACTAAACTCGTCCACTAGGGACACCTAGGGGTTTAAAGGCTTGTGTCACATGCTAAGTGCCACCGTGATTTCCAACGAAAATGGATTAGATTTTCTTATTTTATTTTTATTGAGTCGTTGCTAGGGACTAGCAACAATCTAAGTGTGGGGGTGTGATAACTCGTATAATTATATAGTTCTTAGTTATGTTTTATTATTGTTTTGTGTCAAATACGAGTTATTATTGCTTAGTCTAATTGTGTTTATGATATTTTATATTTTTATGTAATTTGGTGTTTTTCACGAGTTTCTTTGAGTGATTTCAGATTACTAGGTTAAATCAAGAATTAAGGGCAAATCCAATTCAGTTCCAGTTCTGACACCTTTTGCCATATCAGCTATATCTGGATTTTCACTGAAGCATTAAGGCTGAAATTTTTACAGTGCATAGTTAAGAGGCATATCTATCTTTTTCATGTTTTACACTTCTTGAAACGGAGTCGTTTTCCCTAGCGAAATCGACCATCAAGTTGGCTGATGTGCAATGACGTCTGTGCTGACCTGTTTTGGTATTTTGACCATATCTTCCGATCCACATGAGCAAATGATCTGATTCCAACGGATATGGATCCGTAACTGATAGGGGTATATTTTTCTAGAAGACCATTTGATCAGATCGAGCTTCCAACATTGACAAAATCGACCATCAAGCTGGCTGATCAGAATTGTCATACAATATGACGAAAATTGTTAGAAAAATGCACCCACCTATTATACCTACCTTTGAAATTTATAAAGTTTGTCTCTTGTCATTTAGCTCTCCAAAATGTGTATAAATAGAGGGCCTTGGATGAGCATTAAAGGCAGATTGGGAGGATATTAGCCATTGTAATAAAATTCTCTAAGTTTTCTTCTTCTTTCTTTTCTCTAGTTTTCTTTTTTTATTTACTTATGCTTCTTACATTTCTTTTCATTTTATTCATATCTAGTATGTATTGCTAATCATATTGTTGAGGTGATGAGGTGAAGCTTTTGGTAAATGCTAAGGTTAGTCTCTTAAACATGAGCTAAAATGAATCATCATTTATAAACACTAGTATAGATAATATTTTCTTTTGGTTTAAAATCATACTTGCAAAGTAGAGATCTTGATTCATTATTGACAATGAAAATGGCACAGTAAATGCTTGGTTTCATAACCTTGATTTGTTGTAGACATATACCTTGGCATAAGGAATGCTTGGACTCTTTTTATGAGTTTTGAGGACACCAAATGAACATAATATCATATGCTATGGACGTTGGACAATTTGGACTGAATTGCTAAACCTTCCGATTGGAACCTCCCTTATGTGTGGATTTCAATTGTGTAATAAAACAAGATTAATCTTAGCATAACACCAAGAGTGGATTCTCTAACCTCAACATCTTTTCTTATTGTTTTTTATATCTTGTTTAATTTCTTTTATTTAATTTTGTTTATTTTGTTCTCTAATATCTTGTTTACTTTATTTTTCTTATATATTTATAAACTTATACTTACTAATACGCTTCCCTGTGGTTCGACCTCGGACACCCGAGAATTTATTACTTGAACATAACCTGCACTTGGGTTTACAACTCTTAATTGAGTCTCCATCAATGGCACCAGAAGATATGGAGAAAACCATATTTGTTACAATGTGGGGAACCTTCTGCTACAATATAATGCCATTTGGGTTGAAGAATGCTGGGGCAACATATCACAGAGCCATGGTGACCTTGTTTCATGATATGATGCATAAGGGAATTGAGGTCTATGTTGATGATATGATTGCAAAGTCACAAGGAGAAATGGAGCATATTGCGAATCTTAAGAAGCTCTTCGAACGACTAAGAAAGTTTCGACTCAAGCTAAATCCGGCAAAATGCACTTTTGGAGTCACATCGGGAAAATTACTGGGTTTTGTCGTCAGCAAAAGGGGAATTGAGATTGACCCGGATAAAGTGAAGGCCATTCAGAATTTGCCACCACATCATACTCAAAAGGAAGTAAGAGGCTTTCTGGGGAGATTGAATTACATTGCTCGATTTATTTTTCAGTTAACCAGCAAATGTGATCCAATATTTAAGTTACTTGGAAAACGTGATCCAGGCGAATGGGATGAAGGTTGTCAGATTGCATTTGAAAAGGTTAAACATTATCTATCCAACCCACCAGTACTAATGCCACCTGTTTCGGATAAACCAATGATACTGTATTTATCAGTATTTGAGAGATCCACGGGTTGTGTTTTGGGGCAGCTTGATGAGACTGGAAAGTAAGAACAGGCAGTTTAGTACCTCAGCAAGAAGTTCACAGATTATGAGTTGAAATATTCGTCAGTAGAAAAGTTGTGCTGTGCCTTAGCTTAGATTGCTCAAAGACTCAGACAGTACATGTTGTACCACACAACGTGGTTGATTGTTAAGCTAGATCCCATCAAGTACATGTTGGAAGCACCTTCTTTATCAGGGAGAACAGCAAGATGGCAGGTTTTATTGTCAGAGTGCGACATTGTATATGTAAGTCAAAAACCTATCAAGGGCAGTGCAGTGGCTAAATTTTTAGCAAGTCGATAGTGGAAGATTATGAGCCGTTGAACTTTGACTTCCCGGATGAAGATTTGATGTATGTTTCGCAAGCAGATGAGTTTCCCCTGAAGAAGAAAGTATGGAAAATGTACTTTGATGGCGCATCTAATGCCATGGAGCACGGAATCGGTGCAGTCCTCATATCCCCAGCAGAAGATTATTATCCTTTCACTGCTAGATTGGATTTTGATTGTACAAACAATACTGCCGAGTATGAAGCGTGTACTATGGGCCTTCGTGCTGCAGTGGACAGAAAGATCAAATTATTGAAAGTTTTCGGAGACTCAGCCCTAGTGATATACCAGCTACGGGGGGAATTGGAAACCCAAGATACAAAGCTAATCCAATACCGAGAACTCATACTGAGTTTATTGGAGGAATTTGAAGAAGTGAATTTCAATTACTTCCCTTAAGAAGAAAACCGAATGGCAGATGCTCTGGCTACTTTGTCATCAATGTTTAAAGGGAATGAAAGGGCTGAAGTTGTGCCAATAAAGATGAGTATATATGAGTCTCCTGCCCACTGTTTGAGTATTGAAGCAGAAGCAGATGGCCTCCCTTGGTATAACGACATCTTGCAATACATCAAGAGTCAACAGTATCCAGAACAAGCAACAAAAAATGACAAAAGAACTCTGAGAAGGCTAGCAATGGGTTTTGTTCTAGATAGTGAGATTCTCTACAAGAAAGGAAAAGACCAAGTCTTGTTGAGATGTGTCAGATCTGCCGAAGCTCGAAGAATTATAGAAGAGGTCCATAAAGGGATATGTGGCACTCATGCTAATGGTCACAGGCTTGCTAAGCAGATTATGAGGGCAGGGTATTATTGGTTGACAATGGAAGGAGATTGTATCAGTTATTCTCGGAAGTGCCATAAATGCCAGATATATATGCAGATAAGAGCCATGTGCCGCCATCGCCATTGCATGTCATGACTACACCATGGCCCTTTTTCAATGTGGGGAATGGATATGATTGGACCTATTACCCCGAAAGCTTTAAATGGACATCATTTCATCTTGGTGGCCATAGCTTATTTCACAAAATGGGTAGAAGTTGCTTCCTATGCGAATGTAACAAAGTCGGTAATATGCAGATTTATTAAGAAAGAAATCATATATCATTATAGGTTGCCAGCAAGAATTATTTTGGATAATGCTCTCAATTTGAACAATAAGATGATGAGAGAAGTGTGTACTCAGTTCAAGATCACACATCATAATTCGGCACCTTACAGTCTTAAGATGAATGGGGCAGTAGAAATAGCCAATAAGAACATCAAGAAGATTGTTGAGAAGATAACCGATGTGTATAAGGATTGGCATGAGATCTTGCCTTTTGCTCTTCATGCATATCGTACCTCAGTTCGCACATCTACAGGGGCAACGCCATTTTCTTTGGTATACGGGATGGAAGCAGTGCTACCTATTGAAGTTGAGATCCCTTCACTTTGGGTTTTGATGGAGGTTGGCCTAGAAGAGGCAGAATGGGTTAGAGCTCGTTATGAACAGCTGAATCTGATCGAGGAGAAAAGATTGAAAGCGATTTGTCATGGGCAATTGTATCAGAAAATGACGATTCGAGCCCACAACAAGAAGGTTCATCCCAGATAGTTCCGAGAGGGGGAGTTGGTACTAAGGAAAATTCTCCCTATGGTAAAGGACCCGCGAGGAAAGTGGGCTCCGAATTGGGAAGGACCCTATATGGTAAAAAGAGTTTTTTTCTAGAGGAGCATTGATTTTAACTCGGATGGATGGGGAGGATTTTAGAAATCCTGTGAATGCTGATGAACTAAAGAAGTATTATGCTTAAAAAAAAAAGTGTGATGCAATGCACATGGGAATTCTATATATCTATCTCCCCTGAGAATTGCTTTTCAAAGAGAATATTCATGCTTGTTGTGATAAATGGCCATCTTTCATATTCCCTTCACTAAGAAGAAATTATCCCTAGTCACCCCTTTGAGCCTTAGGAATTATTTCTTTCGTTGAACCCTGATCAAGGATCACCCTCTACACTCGAGGGCGAATACTAGCAAAAATAATCAAAATCATTGCAAAAAAAAAAAAGAGCCATTAGAAAATGTGAAATCAAAGAATGGCAAATGAAAGCCAACAATGAAAAAAAGTCCAAAAAAAAAGGACAAATGTTTCAAGAATGAATTCTCCTCAGGAAATAATCCTTGATCCAAACCTTGGCCTACATTACGTGCTTTAAAAGTCCATTTTTGATCAAGCATGGATATTTAATTTGAAAGGTTTTTCTTAGAATTCAGCCCATCTTTTGAATTTACATTTTTACCTTGGAAGCATTTAGAATTCTTAGATGCATGGTAGAATACAAAAAAAAAAGTAGAAGAGAGGTTTAAGCCGAAAACCCGCAAAGGGCGACTTAATACCGAATGGGGGACACCTGAGTTGAAAACCCGCAAAGGGCGGCTCAAGTACTGATTAAGGTTTGAATCAATGCTCCGTGTAAAAGGGGAGAAAGCATTTGGAAATCAGAGAAAAGGGGAACAACTCAGTCTGACGTAACTACGAAAGCCGAGGGATTAACCAAGTAAATTGTTTGTTCAAAAAAAATTCAGATGGTTTGAAAAATGAAGGGTCCAAGATATTTCGCATCCAGGGCATCTACAACCTATAACTTTACATATATTCTTGATGTCCACTTTTATCATTTTAAAACATTTTGTTGCAATAAATTTTTATTATCCCTTTTATGACATTTGCTTGTTTCATACTTTCTTTCATAAATTTTTGAGACGCATTTTGTTTGTTATTAAATTGAATGATGATTAGTAAACATAAAAATCTTTAAAAAAAGGGATTTTAAAAGTATTACTAAGGAATAGATCTAAACCTTAGAAAAGGTTTGGAAACCACTAATCCTGATGGAAAATTCACCAAGTAAAGGAAAACAATGAATGTGTTGGAGACTTCGTCATGAAGTCAGAAATTGGTAAATTTCAGCGAAGTCAGAAACTGGAACTGTTTGACAATTTATCTTGAGTAAAGGGTTCCTTAAGTGGGGCATCAGTGAACAATTGAAGACTCCGTCATGAAGTCAGATAGTCTGTTAACCTTAAAGAAACCATGGATTAGAAATCATGACACAATCATTTGATTGCATTCATCCTTAGGAAACATACAAGCATTTGCAAAAGCATGTCATTCTCATCATTGCATTTAGCTAACATTGCAGGAATCAGGAAAACTTTGGCTTCCCAAAATCGAACTCGTTCTGCTTCTTAAATGAGTCAAGCCTCGAGACCACCATCGAGGTATGTTCCTTTCAATTTTAAGTTAAATTTATTTTTTTCAAATGAGTCGAGCCTTGAGATCACCGTCGAGGTATTCTTTTTGTTTTAAATCGAATTCATTCTGTTTTATCAAATGAGTCAAGCCTTGAGATCACCGTCGAGGTATTTCCTTTTGTTTTAAATCGATTTCGTTCTGTTTTATCAAATGAGTCGAGCCTTGAGATCACCGTCAAGGTATTTCCTTTTGTTTTAAATCAAATTCATTCTGTTTTATCAAATGAGTCGAGCCTTGAGACCACCGTCGAGGTATTTCCTTTTGTTTTAAATCGAATTCATTTTGTTTTATCAAATGATTCGAGCCTTGAGACCACCGTCGAGGTATTTCTTTTTGTTTTAAATTGAATTCATTTTGTGTATCAAATGAGCCGAGCCTTGAGACCGTCGTCAAGGTATTTTCATCATGGGTAAGGCCTCCGATCAGCATTTTGAAGACCTCCGGGTATAATTTTTCAAATCATGGGTAAGGCCTCTGGGCACCATTTTTAAGACCTCCGGGCACCATTCTTAAGACCTCCAGGCATAAGTTTCTAGAGTTTTTATAGTTTTAAACAATGAACAATTCTTTGGTGGTGATAACCAAAGCCTCTGGTGGAGATATCCAGAGTTTTACATTGGCTTGAGCAAGTCTTTGGTGGTGATAACCAAAGCCTCTGGTGGAGATATCCAAAGTTTTACATTTGCTTGAGCAAGTCTTTGGTGGTGATAGCCGAAGCTTCTAAAGGAGATACCCAAAATTTTAAAAACAGCTTAGCACAAGACGGGTTAAGCCCTCGAGACCATCGTCGAGGTATTTTCTTCTCTTACAAATCGAACTCGTTTCCTTAAGACGGGTCGAGCCTTGATTAGTCAGAGAATTCAATTTATGGACAATATCTTCTATTTACAGCTTTTTTCCAACCAAAAAAAAAGTTGAAAAAATGAAAAATGAAAAAAGAAACCCCCTTTCCCTTCTCTTGACATGTGATTTCACTAATCATACAAAATTAGTGTTTGTTTATCTTTGCCTGATTCTAGATTCTCAACAATAGCTAAAGAGGGGCAGCTATAGACACCTAATTTTGTCCGGACCACTAAAACAGGTATGTTTTTTTCCTAAATTGATGTTTCAAAATGTAAAAAGACTTTTTTCATCCTGCAGGTGGTACTCCGAGACTTAGTCTAAGAAGGCGAGCACAAAAAGTCAAACTTGAAAAAGTCAAGCCTAAAAAGTCAACCCCAAAAAGTCAACTACTAAAAAAGTCAACTCACTTTCAAAATCAAGATTTGAAGTTCAGTTTAAAAATGGTGAAAGAATTTTGATAATCCGAGGTCTACAATGAAAGATATGGAGTTCGAAAATTGCGTTACGGAGATTCAGTAGGAAGAAAATCCTAGTTCGGGAAATTTGGGGAAAAGTGCTTAAACGATCAAATTGGTCAAAATTGAAGGTTCCAAATTAAAGATAAGCACTGACTACGGGTAACTGAGAAGCTACTTGAAAGAAAAACTGAAAGAAAAGTCAATTCGGAAGAAAATCGAGAATTACGATTTTTGGTGGATTTGGGTGAAATTTGGAAGAATTACAGAAATGGCCCGATTCAATAAGACTAAAGCCCATAATTGATGAGGAGTGATTAAAAATGGTGAAAGAATTTTGATAATCCGAGGTATACATTGAAAGATATGGAGTTCGGAAGTTAGGTTATGGAGATTCAGTAGAAAGGAAACCCTAATTCGGGAAATTTAGGGAAAAGTGCTTAAACGATCGAATTGGTCAAAATTGAAGGTTCCAAATGAAAGATAAGCACTGACTACGGGTAATGGAGAAACTACTTGAAAGTAAAACTGAAGGAAAAGTCAATCCGGGAGAAAACCGAGAATTAGGGTTTTTGGTGGATTTCGGTAAAATCGAGAAGAATTACAGAAATGGCCTGACATGGTAAGACTAAAGCCCCAATGGATGAGGAATGATTAAAAATGGATAGCCCAAGGCTCAGTTTGAAGAAAATCTAAAAATCGGACTTGTTTTGAGCAAAATCGGGTTTCGGAGGCAAAAGGGCAAAAATGAAAAATTTGGGAAAAATAGCAAATGAACTACAAAAATTCTGAAAATTTGTAGATTTCATTCTTAAATTATTTTGAAGAGATTGGCGAAAGAAAATCCAGATTCGGAGTTCGTTTGCAAAATGGCCAAATCCCGGGTCCTCTATGTAGAAATTCAAGAAGATAAATTCCGAAAAAAATAGCAAATGAACTCCAAAAATTCTAAAAATTTGTAGATCTCATTCTTAAATTATTTGGAAGAGATTAGAGAAAGAAAATCCGGATTAGGAGTTCTTTTGCAAAATGACCAAATCTTGGGCCCACTATGTAGTAATTCAAGCAGATAAATCCCGAAAAAATACCAAATGAGTTCCAAAAATTATGAAAACTTCCAGATTATACTTTTAAATTATTTGGAAGAGATTGGTGAAGAAAAACCTGGATTCGGAGCTCGTTTAAAAAATGGTAAAGTTTGGGAGCACAAAAGGGCAATTTTGGAAGAAAAAATCTAAATAAATAGCAAATGGGCTCAAAATATTTTGAAAACCTCCAGAATTCAATTTTTTTTATTATTTTGGAAGTATTGAAAAAAGAAAATTTGGATTTGGAGTCCGTTGCTATTTATTTACGTTTGGGGGGAAAAAAGGTCATTTTACCCAAGAAATCGCAAAAGGGCTTTTCTTGCCTTTTAAAAAGATGGAGATTGGGCTGGAATTTAGAGGGTTAGCCGGTGAAGCCCATTTTGGAGAATGATTTTTCTGAGTTCTTGCATCCAAAGGCTAAGAGTGGATAGTAAGGTAGTTATTTTTTTGATCAAGCCTTTGTAATTGAGCCATATGGACCAATGCATGAAGAGGGAGAATGTCAACATAATGGCTTAAGATTATTGAGCAGCTGTAATTGTGGATAGCTGATTACCTAATCTAAGGGTGATAATTTCACATTTTAAGCATCTTGGATTAAAGCCTTTGGATCAAAATTGGTTGGAAAAAAATGACAACATCCTAGCCATCTACAAGGCCATTCAGCCATTACAAGGTGAAGAGGGTATTTTCACTCTATTCATACTCTTGTTTGGGTGAATGCTCTCCATTTTTTGAAAGGCAAAAAGAAAATTTTAGAAAAGAGAAGAAAGCTAGAAGAGAAAAAGCTTGCAATATAGCTTCTAGAGGTTGCTTTAAGCACCATACTCTTGCACTTTCCTTGATTTTCTATTCTTGATTTGCTGTTTTGATTGCTATTTTGGTGAGTTTCTTTTTATTTTCTTCTTTAAAATAAGTGTTTTTAAGTTTCTCCTTTAAGTTCTTCTTTATACTTTCTTGGAAAAAGCTTTGAGAAATTTCTTTTCTTTTGTTTTTGGGTTAGCCGAATGGCCTATTGTTTTGGTATAGTTGTTGTTTTGCTTGTTTATTTCATGTTACTAGTGATATTTAACAAGTTTTGATGCTTTAAATCTTCTTCAATATATACATAAACATGAAGCTTGTTATGATTTGGTTGCTTGCTTGTTTCCATTTTTGAGTCTATTATCTTGTTATCATGTTTATTTTACTTGTCTTGCATTTTTGATTTTCTATTTTCAAAATGTTTAAGTTTGTTTATGTTTTACATTTTGGTAATCCATGTGTTTGTGAAAATGCCTATTGGTTTTCATGCCTTTACTTTATATTTGCATGATTTGAGTATTATTCTTTAGCTATGCATGTTATTGTGTTAAGTGTTTGTGAAAATGCCATGCTCATTTTAAAGTATGGGACCATTCGGCTACCCCTCATATTGTATGCTTTGTATGTGCATTTTCATCATGCTAGTTGGTAGGTTTGCATTTTCATGATATTTGGTTGTGTATTTTGTTTAAGCATGCTATATGTTTGTGTTATTGCCATTCATTCTTTAGGTTTAGGTTTGGCTTGCTTTGCCATGCATATTCATGCATTTTAGACCTAGGTTGCATTAAATGCCATGCAAGTTCATTTAGGTCTACTTTTATTGATGCCATGCATTTTTCATGTCATTTAGGTTTTAAATCATGCATTTCATGCATCATATTTGCTGTATTTTCATGCATTTCATGTCATTGCCACATGATTTATGACTTAGACCAATCAATGGTTTAAAGCCATGTTCATTTTGAGCATACTTGTGGAAAATTAAAGAGTTGTCAAATTGATTATTCTACCTTTGTGATTTTTTTTTTTACTTAGCCAACTTTTGTCTAACTTTTCAAAAGTGTTAGCTACTATTTGTGAGTCTTTAGGAGAGTCTTTAACATTTTTACTTTGATTTTTAAATAATTTTATCAAAGGCAAAAAATGTGTTTTGGCAAAACAGTTTTTTCACCCAGTACTCGTACTTTCTCGATTTTTCTGGGCAGTCATCTTTAATCAAAAAATTAAGCCAATTTTTTCCGTGTAGTTTTACATGTCCTGAGTCTCCAGTTATTTTTTTAGATTTTTTTTTTTAATTTTAAAAAATAGGGTAAAATATCGTGCTTTAAAACTGGACACTAGAGGCATAATTGAATTTGAAGGAAAATTATTTTTCTATTTTGGTTAAGTTACTTAGAGGGGGCTTATTAGGAAGTTTAGCTACTGTCTTAGGGTAGTTTCTAAGCCTTTTTAAACTCTAAAAATGATTTTTTTCAAATCTCGGGTTAAGGGTGGTCAAGTCCGGGATTTTAAACTTAGGAAATTAGAGCCATTTAAAAAGGGTTTAGCTAAGTTTTTATTTTTAATCTAAGCTTTTCAAAATTGTTTTCAAACAATCACAGAGTATTTTGGTTTTAGAATATTTAATTTGATATATTTTCCTAAGGTAGTCGGATATCTTTTTAGATATACGGATTTTCTTAATTAAAGGAAAAATACATTCTCATGCATTGCATTTTCCATATTCATGCATACTATATAATATGTCATTTTTGCTATGTTAATTTTCATGATGGTGTTATTATCTTTGATTTAAATTTTTGATATTATATTAATTGTTATATGATTTTTAATATTTCATGATATCCTATGCTTTTTATTTACTTATTTTTGTCATATTATTTAGCATATACTATGTTCATGCATTATTATTTTTATTTTTATTTTCATGCATTATATGTTAGCTATATTTTATTTTTCATGTCATTTCATATCATTTAGATTATATGCCACATATCATTTATATTTGCCATGTCATTTAAATCATTTTATTCCATTTAGAATATATCATCTGACTTATGATATTTCATTTCATATAGAATATATTACGTTACCTAGGTCATTTCATTTCATGTAGAATATATTATGTTACCTAAGTCATTTCATTTCATGTAGAATATATTATGTTACCTAGGTCATTTCATTTCATTTAGAATATATTATGTCACTTAGGATATTTTATTTCATTTAGAATATATCATATGATTTATGATATTACATTTCATATAGAATATATTATGTTACCTAGGTCATTTCATTTCATTTAGAATATATCATATGACTTAGGATATTTCATTTCATTTAGAATATGCTTAGACATTTAAATTATATCATACCATTTAGGTTGCATTATATTATCTAGACTTTGCTATGTCATTTTATTTATATCACACATATTCATATTCATATTCATATTTTTTTAAAAAATATTTTGAAAAAGGTAATGATTTTCAATTAAATAAAGATATTCTCGAGTTAAAATAATTCATGAGTTCTCTGTCGGGTTTGCTGGGGAGGATATCATCAATTATCCTTAATAATGGAATATCTTCATTAAAACGAGAATGGTTTGGAAAATTTTCCAAAATAATAAAAATTTCTATATTTTGCCATGCTTGTTGGGAAATATAGGAAAATTTTGAATTAATAAATTTCGGATCATTTTCAATTAAAAAATGGAATTATTTATCTTTAAATTGGGAATTAACTTGAGATACCAAATTAAAAATTGACTTTTTATTGAGACTTGAGATAACACGATTAATAAGGTGCCGTTTAATACGGGCATTGTGGGGGTGCTAATCCTTCCCCACACGTAACCGAGTCCCGAACCCGCTTCTTTGATTTCTCTAGTTTAAAATGTCGACTTGAAATTGGTTTAAAAAAATGTTTTAATCAATTTTAAAATGTTTTATAAAACCGGTTTTAATAGGTGGCCGGTCACACCTAGCCAAAAAAGATTGGTGGCGACTCCATGTATTTTTCAAGGTTATTTTCAAAACCTTCGTTTTTCTAAAGGAATAAAGTCGACTTTTCCTCGGTTTTTTTTAATGTCACGCTTAACGAATAATAAAGTCTTGCGATGAGACTTGTTATTTTTTAGGTTGCGATAGACATGGCATAAAGAAATAATGACATGGCATATGAGTTAATAACATGGCATAATCTAAATGACATGGCACATGAGTGAGTGTCATGGCATATGAATGATATAGCATGTGAATGAATGACATAGCATAGAAATGAATGACATGGCATAATCTAAATGACATGGCATATGAATGAATGACATGGCACAATCTAAATTGTATGGCATATGAATGACATGGCATAATCTAAATGACATGGCACATGAATGAATAACATGGCATGTAAATGACATGTCACAATCTAAATGACATGGCATGTGAATGAATGACATGGCATGTGAATAAATGTCATGGCATATGAATGACATGGCATAATTTTAATTGAGAAGACATATGCGTGCATGACATGGTATAATTTGAATGACATGGCATAATTTTAAATGATATGACATATCGTGCATGACATGGTATAATTTGAATGACATGGCACATGAATGAATGACATGGCATATGAATGGATGACATTGCATAATCTATATGACATGGCATAATCTATATGACATGGCATAATCTAAATGACATGGCATGTGAATGAATGACATGGCATAATTCTAAATGATATGGCATATGCGTGCATGACATGGTATAATTTGAATGACATGGCATGGTTTAAATGATATGGCACATGAATGAATGACATGGCATAATTTAAATGATATGTCACATGAAATGAAAGGTATGGCACATGAAATGGCATAGCACATCAATTAAATAATCAATCATAGAAATGGCATCACCATAGAATATTCATGGACATAGAATTTTCATGTGAGGAATCATACAAATAGCGTATGTCGAAAAATATTACCGCACTCCCCGATAAACCCGACAAAACTTGGAAAACAATTCTTTCCTATGACATTTATATGATTTCGAATAAAACAAAATCCAATACCTTTCAATTCCATAAACACGTGCATTGAATAATTTCCTAACCTCCCCGGCAAACCCGACAAAGATTAAGAATTAATTCTCGCCAAATGTTGAAGAAAACGAAAAGCACGTTTTTATGCCAAATTAAGTAAAAACATTTTTAAATTGCAATGCATGAAGATGTATTTCTTCCTTGAAGTAAGGACATCCGTATACCTAAAAGGTATCCGACTACCTTTGGAAGAGACTTAAGTCAAATTTTCAAAACCGAATGACTTTGGGTTCGGATTTAAAAATAATTGGATTTTTTGGATGGAAATGGAGTCATGGCCGAATACCAAAAAAAAAAGCTCTAGTTTCTTTTGAAACCCGTATTGACCA
Organism: Fremontodendron californicum; assembly: GCA_030761205.1. Lineage (NCBI taxonomy): Eukaryota > Viridiplantae > Streptophyta > Magnoliopsida > Malvales > Malvaceae > Fremontodendron > Fremontodendron californicum. Next base: position 14,397,492 of record JAULJL010000020.1, on the reverse strand, counting down.
CCCGTGACCCGATTTTTGTAAAATCAAATTTTATTCTTGAAATGACATGGAAATCAATCTAAGACAGTAACCAATAACTCAAATCAGCCCCTTCTTTGTTTACAACTAAAAACAGAAAATTATTAGTTTTAAAAAATAATTCTGACTCCCAAAACTAGTTTTGAAAAACTATTTTTTTTACCCTTCATAAAAAATTTTAAAAATTTTGGAAAAACTTGTGTAGACTTATAACATAATGGTCTCCATGGGAAAAAATCAGCTTGATTTTTGGATCTAAGATGCCTTGACCGAAGTTTCACCAAAGTCAGAACAGTGAGCTAAAAACTATTTTATCAAAAACCGTTTTTCCAACCTTGATAAAAAATCTAAAAATCTTAAAACAAATACCAGGCCTCCTCCAAAGGTCTACTACATGTAGTAAAAAAAGATTTTTATTTGATGAAAAATGAGTAGTGAAAAAAATCCCAAAGTCAGAATACCCAACTTAAACTATCACTTTTTCAACTAGTATAGACAATGGATTTTTGGCTAGAGATCACTGGTTGATCTTAGCCAAAACCTAGTTGAACATGACATGAAAATGCATGATTTTACAGCCAACAAACATATGACAATGAATCAATCATGAGTTAAAAATATGAACAAACAAACAAGCAAGAATGATCAAGCAAGAACAAGCACTAAAACTCCCTACAGGTTTCGATTAATGAAAAAAGTATGTAATTTTTTTTCAACTTGGTTATTTTGTAAAGTATAAAGGAGAGAAAACCTTAAAAAAAAAATTGAAAAACCTTTTGTTCAACAAAAAGTTAAAAAATCATATGGAAAAGAGAAGGAAAAGAACATGATATCAAAGAAAATAATTGAAGAAGAAGAAAGGGAATAGCTACCTAGCAATTGTTTTCCAAATCAAGCTCTCCAAATTCTCCTTCCTTCTCCCTCTTTCTCTATTTTTCTTTTTTTCCTTTTCTCCTCCCAAGAGTCTAGTGAAATGCCTTGAGAAAAAAAAATGAATCCTGCTTCTAAGCTTGGCCGGCTACCCTTGTATAGTGAGAGTGTGTGTGTTTTATTTTTTTCCCTTGTCATGCTTTACATGCTCTCCCAACATCTTTTGCCACATGGCTAAAAATGTTCGCTCCTTGCAGGGTGGTTTCCTTAAATTAAGGGTGCTTGTTCCCTATTTGCATGATACTTCCCTTAAATTAAGGGTTTCTTAGCCTCTCATTGGCCAACAATGCCACCTGGATTATTCTTGTCTCCTATCTCTACAAAATATTTAAGCCACTTGTCATGATCATTTGACTTAATATTAAAATATCTTCCTAGGTGGAATTTTTAATCCTACTTGGCATGATCTCATGCTCTTCACATGGCCTTCACATGGCTTTGCAATTTGGAGACCACCCATTGGCCTAAAATGCCATGTAGGCAAAGTAATGGAGAATCTTGTCCTTTTAAAAATGTCATCTTGCTATTCAACCTTAGTCATTTGATTCAAGATGATCAAACCTCCTCCTCTAATTATCAGGTTGGTCAAAAATCGCCTGAAAGTTTCCAGGCCATTCTTTTTTTTTTTATTTGCAAAATGGCCCTTTTCGATTTTTTTGGTAAAATTGCATTTTGGCCCCCAAACTTAATTTAATTGCAAATGGACCCCAATTTTGGATTTTTCTTTTCCAATTCATCCCATCCAATATAAAACTCAGTTCTGGAGGTTTTCATATTTTTTCGAGCTCGGATTCTATTTTTTCTCTATTTTTCTCTAAAGTTTCGATTTATTACCTCCCAAACTTTGTCTTTTTTCATTTGAGCTCTGATTTCGGATTTTACTTCTCCAATCCTTTACATAAAATATAAAAATCAGATCTAGAAGTTTTCATAATTTTTCGAGCTCGTTTTTTATTTTTCCCGAAATTTTCTCTTGGAATTTCGGATTAGTGCACTCGAACTTTGCCTCTTTCATTTGAGCTTCGATTCAAGATTTTTTTTCTCCCATCCCTTCCATCTAATATAAAACTCAGATCTGGAAGTTTTCATAATTTTTTGAGCTCGTTTTCTATTTTTCTCGGATTTTCCAAAATTGCCCTTTAAACCCCGAAACCTCGATTTTACTCAAAATGGGCCCAATTTCTTGATTTTCTTTTTCCACTGCCTTTGTTATATATTGAATTGGAGTTGGTCCGAAAATGCCCAATTTGCACATTCGAATTCCTCTCCGATTTAGTTTTCCCTTTTCTCAATATTAGGATTTTTCTCGTTTTTCCTCCAACCGGCTCTTCCTTGGGATCCACCTCAAATTGGGACTTGGGATATTTTTATTTATTTATCCTTTATAAACTGGGGGCTTCATTTCACCTAATTGGGCCATCTCTGTAGTTTTCTCCAAATTTGTGAATTTCTTATTTATTCATTAAATCCTTATTTTCCTTTCTCTCTTCCAACCAATTCTTCCTTCAACTCCACTTCAAAATTGGACCTTCCAATATCCATATTTATTGATCTTATTCCATTTGGAACCTCCAATTTCATCCAATTTGATCGTTTATGCACTTTTCCCCAATTTTGCAGAATTAGGTATTTCTCTACACTGAATTTTTGCAACCTGTCTTTCAAACTCTCTATCTGTCGTTGTAGACCTCTGACTATCAAAATTCCTTCACCATTGTTCAATTCAACCTTTAATCTTGATTTTGACTGAGAGTTGACTTTTTTTAGTTGACTTTTTATGTGGACCTCTGAAACAAAGTCTTGGAGACCCACTTGAGGAATGGTGGAAGTCTCTTCGCATTCCGGGAAGTTGAAAAGAGAACTTGTCCTGTTTATGGGGGCCGAACAAAATTAGGTGTCTATAGATTTTTTATTCATTGATCATCCAATTAACTATTAATTAGAAGTGTTCATGGATCGGGCTGGGTCGGGCTTGGGTTGGGCCTATATATAATATCAATATCACATATACTTGTCTAAGCTCGGCCCGAAATATGAGTATCAAATTTTGTTCAAGCCTGTCTATATTTATAAATAAGAGGTAGTCAATAAAGAACTTTAACCCAGAGATGTGAATGAAAGAGGTTGTGACTTGTTGTATTGCATTTATCTCTTTTTATAATGTAACTATACAAGATAAGATAAGTACAACTATACAAGATAAATTTACAAGTATGAGATAAATCATACTTTAATCTAGAGTTATAACTAAAGTAAATCAGAATTTAGGCTAAAGATAATTTCTTCATTTAACAACAGATATATCTTTATCTATTTTAAATTTATCTTTATCTTTAATATACCTTCTCAAGATGGTGGAACCGATTGTGACACCAATCTTGGAGAGTAAGAACTGAAATCGAGCCTTTGAGAGTGGTTTTGTCAAAGCATATTTTATCTGATTTTAGAATAGACGTGTTTAACTTGCAATGTTCCTTGATTGACTTTCTTCCTAACAAAGAAATAATACAAGGCTAAGTGTTTCATCCTAGTATGGAAAACAGGATTCTCAGAAGTATAAACCGCGCTTAGATTATCACAGTACACCGTTGGAGTTGAAGTAATGACTTCAAGTTCCTTAAGCAAGGATTAGATCCAAGAAATTTCAGAAATAGTTGCAGCAATTGCTCTATATTCTGCCTTAGTAGAAGATCGAGCCATTGTTTTTTGCTTTTCTGATTACCGAGATATAGGAGTTCCCTAAGATATATAATATATGCAAAATCAGGATTTCCAGCCCAATCAGAATAAAAAAAAGTAGATAGAGTAATATGAGCTTCTTTTTTTAGAGATAGACCATGAAATAGTGTCCCCTTCAAATATCTAAGAACTCGTTTGAGAGTCTGCAGATGCAAAGTTGTTGGTTTATGCAAAAATCGGGAGAGTTTGTTGATAGCAAAATAGATTTCAGGTTTTGTGAGAGTCAAATATTACAACAAACCAACAAGCTTTCTGAATTCTTTAGCATCTACTGTAGTAGAACCATCATGGAGACCTAAGGAAATTGAGAAGAACATGCGTGTTTTCGACTCCTTAGCACCAGACATGTTAGATATCAAAGATATACTTATGTTGAGATAGAAATAAACCCTGAGATGTTGGAGTGACTTCAATTCCCAAGAAGTAATTCAAATCACCAAGATTTTTAGAAAATTTCTTAGCCAAAGCTTGAACAAAATCAAAAAGAAAATCTTTGTTGTTTCCTGTGAAAATGAGATCATCAACATAAACCAGCATATATGCAATAATACCATCGCAGTTGTAAACAAATAGGGATGTGTCTGCCATTGAGTTTACAAACCCAAAAGAAACAAGAAAGCTACTTAGAGCACAACACCAAGCCCGAGGTACCTTCTTTAAGCCATAGATTGCTTTCTGTAGTTTACAAACATAATTCGATCTGGTTTATCATAGAGAATAAGAGGTTGTTTCATATAGACTTCTTCTAAAAGGTTACCCTGAATAAAAGCATTATTGACATCTAATTGATGCAGAGACCAATTGTTTGAAATAGCCAAGCACAAAACAAGCCTAATAGTAACTGGTTTAACGACATGACTAAAAGTTTTTGTGTAATCAAGCCCTGGTCTCTGAGTGAATCCTTTCGCAACTAATCTGGCTTTGTATCTAGATATAGTACTATCAGGGTTTCTCTTAACTCTGGGGTCTTTTATTGCTTGTGTAGAACTGGATGGTTCTACAGTCTTAGGTAGATGATATTTAATGGCAGTGTTTAATTGTTTAGGTTTGAAAATGTTGTTTTGAGATCTTGTTACCATAGGATGAGTGTGTAAATACGCAGATAAAAAAGGTTCTGGTAAAGTAGAAACATAATTAGAATCAGGAGATGATACTTGAGAAGAAGATGTTGAACTTAAACACAAATCTGCCACTTGCATTGGTGATGAAGAAGATGAAGCTTCAGTGGTGTGCTCTGTTTGAGAGATAGTAGGACTAGGTTGAGATGATGGAGATGCAACAGTGGAAGGTAAGGTTTGTAGAATTGTGGGGCTATCAAATGCTGGATTCCATGTTGAATATGTCGCATCAGAGACTCTAGTACTAGTCATAGACATGGATGCAAAAGGAAATTTAGTCTCATCAAACATGACATGTCTGAACACAAAAAGTTTAGAAGTTGTAAAATCAAGACAATAGTAGGTACTTTGATGTTTTGAATAACCAAGAAACACACATGGTTTTCATTTGCTATCAAGTTTATGATTTGCATAAGGCTTAAGCCAAGTATAACATAAACAACCAAAGACTTTCAGTTTTTCATAATTTGGTTCTTGGTTAAACAAACGTTTATAAGGACACTCATTGTTCAAAACAGTAGAGGGCAATCTATTGAGTAGATAAACACCAATAGAAAATGCAAATGATCAATAAAGATTGGCATAATAGCTTGATGAAGAAGTGTCAAACCTGTTTCAAATAATGCTAATATGTCGTCGCTGAACTATTGCATTGTGTTGTGGAGTACGAGATGGTGTTTGTAGATGTTGTATGCAAAATGAGCTAAAACAAATAACTTAATTTTTGAAATTCACCACCATAATCATAATAGATAGACACAATTGTATTTTTGAAATAATTTTCAACTAATGATTGAATTTAGGAAACAATAAATAAACATTAAATTTATGTTTCATGGGATAAAACCATATATACCTAGTAAAAATATCCACAAATGAGACATAATATTTGAATCCATCAACAGAAGTAACTTTTTCAGGTCCCCAAACATCTGTATAAATGACATTCAAATGTCATCTCCTAATAATACTAGAAGTTCTAGAAGGAAGTTTATGAATCTTATTAGAACAACAAGCATTACATGAAGAATTGTTTGGTGTTGAAGAACAAGGTAAAGAAAAAAAATTTCAAGAGATACTTAATAGCTTGTGCAGAAGGATAACCAAGCCTCTGATGCCAAGTGGAGAATTGGTTTTGAGTCCAATCATGGAAAGTATAGGTTGATTGATGAGTGGTTCATTGGCTTGGATTGTATAAACTACATCTTTATTCAGCCCTTGAGCAAGCGGCTTCCTTGTGTGAAGATCCTTTTGTTAGGTAATCTGGCTCATGCTTAAACATAAATATCAGAATATTGGCAGCAAAATTAAAACATAGAAGCACTCGAATTACCTCAGAATCACAAGATTGTGATTTACATGGTTTAACGGTAAATAAAAATTAAATCACCCATATGATTTAGATATAACCTACTCAAGATATCGTAATCCCGAATGTGGTTTGTTTTTATCAAGTGTAAAAAAAATTAGATTTCTTTCACTTAATTTAAACTCTTCAAAACCTAACTCAAGAAGTATTAAAATTCTTCTCTCAAAAACATGACTCAAGAAGAAAGCATAATTCTCCTCTTGAAAATAATGAATCACACAATTAGCAATTCTCACTTTTTCACTTCCACGTGATATATCCAAAATCAAGAATTCTAATCCCCATGTGACTCCCTTGGCCCGCCACTACTTTTTAGGAAGAGGTAGAGTTTTAATTATTATTTAAACTCCTACTTAGATAAAATCTCTTATTCCCAAGGTGTTTTATTTTTAACCAACTACTTGTTGGGATTCGGATCATGCTCAAACAGAGATAATTTATAATTTAATCAACAAGTTAAATTAACAACGCAGCGGAATAAAACAAAAACAAAGAACAACTAAATCCCTCCATGGATCTGCCTATGAATTCAAAATGATCATCCTGTCAAGAATAGATAACAATCAAAGTCTCATACCTCTGTAATGGAGATTGCCGAAATCTCAAGATAGATTCTTGATGTTCTTGTTCTTGCACACAAGGCCCGATTATCGCAAACCAAAGCCGTCTAATTGTTCGTCCTCTAACAGTAATCCACACAGGTGCTCAAAAATCTTCACAAGGTTGAGATTATTTTGCCTAGACAATGCTAGTAGTCTAGGTTGTGAGAAACCTTCCTTTTTTTACACTAGTTAGCCAAAAAAAAGCAAGCACGAAAAAAACGGATTCCTTCTCTTCTTTTTTCTATGCACTGATTCTCATAGGGAGGTGAGAGAATGCGGCTACCAGGGTTTCTTCTTGCTTAGGGGAGGCAGCAACAACATATGAGGCATATATATATAACTAGGTTTAGTGTATGCCAACTATTGGACTAACTGCACTAAAGCCCTTATACATATTATTAAATATTCACAATAAGCGCACAACACTTAATGAATATTTAATCTGGCCCAATCTTATTTTAATTCCATGAATCAACTTTTGTGTGTGACCCATTAGGCCCCCAACATGTTGGCAATAAATATAAATTAAATCCATTTAAGAATTTCCTATTTATATTTATAGATCATGAGAGGCATCTAGCAATGCATCATGACCACCCAAATGTTGAGAGAGTCAACTAGGTTCGACAAGCCTTTCGTGTACAATATGTCTGTGTAATTCGATCCCTTCATCAAATATCCCGAGATAGGAAAGAGCATGGTTTAGTGTCTACTCTTAATCCCATTCCATATTAGATCTGCAGCTTTAATATTAACTCCTTAAGTATTACCTTGGCTAAGGACTTCCATAAGTTAATATAAGCCAGATATATGTGAGATATGTCCCCTCATATCACTTGGGGTGATGAATCCTCTCTAGATCACTCATTCATCTTCGTATGCTTCATGTCATACCCAATAACACCCTACCATAAGCATCCTCTTGTTGGGACCCGTTCGTGATGAAATCTAAGTATGACAATTTACATACAAGATGACCTAGTGTCACAAGTCAAAGGATTACTTACACTATTGACACATGAGAGTATTTTCCATAGACACTTGAGTGAAATACCAAATGGAACTATCATAGCGGGTCATGTTCAGTGAACTTGTTCAACTAACAAGCACCCATATGTTATCCCCAAGTATCTCTATACTTTCAACCTATGAGATCGGTTGCATGCATTAAGTGCATGAAAGCTTAACATATGCCAGTCTTTGAGCATTGTCAATGCCCTGTCTTGAAAATACAATTACCAGGAACAGTTTTAGAAACACGGCATTGATGCATAAGGATCCTCATAATTGTAACTCCTTACAATTCCTTTGCAATGCCATTGTGTTTCATGGGCTTTATCTTCACAAGTTATTTATAACAATTATAACAATACTTATGGATAAAAAATACCTCAATTATAATTAATAAACTATAATGTGCAATACATGAATATATAAATAGTGTCGTACAAACCCAACTAGATTGGCTTGCATGGCTTACACCAACACTACTCACCTATAGTAAGCTTGACCGAATATGCCCATTATAGTGTCCAGGTTCGTCTTTTCAGAGATAGGTAAGGATAGGAATTTAGTCATTGTCTACTTAAGACAAGCTTATCCACATTGTCTTGTTAAGATATCATTATCTGGATTTCACAAATCCAAATTATGTCTTAACCTACCTAAATTGAATCTTTTTTAATTAGGTCCTCCAAATTAACCTTTTATTCAATTAAGTCATTACTTAATCAAATCCCAAGTTTAAGCAAACTTTTTCATCCTATTGTGTATGACCCATTAGGTTCCCAACATGTTGACAATGCGTATAAAATAATCTCATGAATTTATACCCATAGATTAAGAGCGGGATCTAGCAACCCATCATGACCACCCAAATGTTGAGAAGTCAATGTGACCTCATTGAAACCTTTCTGTAACCAGCCTATCAGTGTAATACAGTCCTTTCACCAAATATCTCGAAAAGTTCATGAGCATGGTGCAGTGTCTACTCATGTTCAATCCATATTAGTTCTTGTAGCTTATGGTTAATGTCATAATGATCTCGCGACTGCTAAATGACGTTTTGGGGGGAAATAAAAATAAAACATAAAAACACGGAGTCACCATCAATACTTTTTAGCTAGTGTGATTAGCCATCTATTAAAATCTATCTTTTAAAAATAATTTTAAAATTAATTAAAACCTTTTAAAAATATAATTTTAAAGTCTGCGATTGAAAACCAGAGAAAAATTATAACTGGTTTGGGAGTACGGTTAAGCATGGGGAAGGTATCAGCACCCCCACGACGCCCGTTAATAAAACGGTATCAATTAAAAAACATGTTTATTAATTTTAAAAAGAATTGTTCTTATTTTTTTTTAAAATGAAACTGAACATAAATCTTTTAACGAGAATTCTCATTAAATATTCCCAATACTTTTGGTGGTATTTAACAAGTTCCCCTCATCTCGGGACATCTTAGGAATCATTACTATGACATCCTTCGAATTCTATCCTCGGTAATTTTCATTATCCATTTTTTATTTAAATGCATATGATGAAAATATTTAAGTATGGGATGCACATGGTTAAGCGTATAAGACATGTGATTAAATACATAATCATACAATTAAGCATATGAGGCATATTATTTGCAAACACTAGCATGACAAGATATCAAGCACGTACATATTCATTTTTATTTATTTATTATTTTCATTATTTCCATTTTCGAAATGAAAACGAATTTTTCGTATTGAGAATATCGCCAAATACTCCCACTACTTATGGTGATATTTAATGAAATTCCCTCACATCGGGATATCTTAGGAATCATTACTATGACATCCTTCGAATTTCATCATCGAAAATCCGCAATCATCTCTACGATGTACTTATGGTCGTGAGCAATTAGAGCACATGCATTTTATTTCAAAATAATACGATCATATAAACATGGTACACTAAAACAAAACAAGGCAAAACAAACAAAACCAAAAATATGTTTCTTTCTTGAAGAGAGGATATCCGAACACCTAAAAAGATGTTGGACTACCTTTGAAAGAAAATTAATTTGGATTATAAAATCAAAAAATTTCGGGCACAAATTTTTGCTCAGGTTAAGGGGACATCCAAATGCCATTGCTTGACATCCGAATACCTCTAAACAAGCCTTGAATGCAAACATTTTGGAAGCCAAAACAAATAAAAAAAAATGCAGTTTTTAAAGAGAAAAACCAACATGGACGAATGGCCTTAGTGTTGAAATCCTAATTCTTGCTTGTTTTTTAAGCTCGTTTTAACTACCCATGACCCGATTTGCTTAAAACCAATTTTAAAACTTTAAAAGACCATGAAAACCACCCCTAAACAGTAGCTAATGGTTTTAGTCAGCCTCTCCCAATGCAGGAAAAGTTTTTGCTCAAACTTGTTTTTAAATGCTAGTTTTTTACCTCAAAGATTGATTTTATCAAAACTATTTTTTTGACCTTTAAGAAAAATTCAAAAAAATATGAAATTTTTACCGTGGACTCATCTAAAGGTATACTAAATGAGGTTGAAACAGTTTTTTATTTGGACAAGTAAAACTAGACTCAAGTTGCCTCAAAATCAGCATATCTTACTAAAACTAGTTTTGTCAAAAACTATTTTTTAAACCTTTAAGAAAAATTCAAAAAAAATCTAAAAGTTTAACCATGGACTCATATAAGGGTGTATTAAATGATGGTAAAAAATTTATTTATTTGGACAAAAAATTCATGAGAAAAATATTGCCCGAAATCACCTTCTTCAAGTAGTTTGAAATCAAGATTTTGGCTATAGATCATTGGTTGATCTTAACCAAAATATGCTGGAAATTGTTTGGAAACATGATTTACAACATGCAAAAAGGATTGGCTCAAACCTAGCCTCTTGGATGGAAATCCGGCTTAGCTATCACTTGGTAGAAACCAAGGTCATTAAGCTCATAATCATTCTTTTTAAAGAGAAAATAAATGTAAAACAAAGAGAATGCTCTACAACCGACTCATTTTCAGCAAGATGTACACATGAAGATGACAATATATAAGCAAAAACCATAAGTAAACAACAAGAACAAAGGTTGGCTCAAGGTTGGCCACATGGATGTTAATCCGGCCTAACCATCACTTGGTGGAAACCAAGATCATCAAGCTCATAACCTTAATATTTTATGAAGGAAATAAAGAGAAATGGCATCAAATGAACAAACATACCAACAAGCAATATATATCTAAGATGGAACATAAAACAACAAAGGAAACATCACCAAAATGCAGACCAAGTTTAGGCTATCATGAAAGAAAGGAAAAAAAAATTGTACAGACTTTATTTTCTTGCAAAAGAGAAGAGTAGAAGAAAGGCATTTGAAAACCTTTTTGAAACATTTTGGTGTTGAGAAAAAAGAAGTGAGAATCATACATAAAAGAATAAAATAGAACATGAAAATGAAAATGAAAGAAGAAAATAAGAACAAGCAAAGAAAATGAAGCTACCTAGGTTAGCTCCACCAAAACCCTCTCTACCTTCTCCTTCTTCCTTCTTTTTCTCTCTTTCTCTCCTTTTCTCCTTAGGTAAGTTTAGCTACTGCCCTTGTGCTCTCCAAATGAGTGAATAGCTCAAAAAATATATCCCCTCTAGCCTAATACATGTTGGCCGACAATCACCTAGATCTCTACCCTTCATCTTTTTTTTAGACACTTGGCTTCATCATGTTGCCTAGCTAATGATGTTTAATCTTTACACATTAAAAGGCCATCCATTGGCTAGCCAATGGCCTTCCTACCTAGTCACCAAGAGGGCTCTCCATTGGCCAAAAAATGCCAACTCATGTACTAAATAAGATGACTCATGTCCTTTGCTCACAACATGACATGTGATCATCGTTTTTCTAGCCATTTGGCAATATCACATGGACTCACATGTCCTTAACCAATGAGCTTTCATCCTTAGCCATTAAGAGTGCTCCTCATTGGCCAAAAGTGCCACCTAATGTACTAAAAGATGACTTATGTCCTTTGCTTTTGAAAACTATCCACCTATTTGCATCTATGACATTTGATCATCTTTGTGCTCTCTTCCCCTCTCTTGGTCGAAAATGACCTAGAATGTTCTAGTATCTTTCTCTCTCTTTTTTTTTGCTACTTGGCCCCTCCTCAGATTTAGGTATATTTGCATTTTAGCCCCCCGTTAGCCTATTTGCATTTTGACTCCAATTTTGGATTTTTCTTATCCAACTCATCCTATCTAATATGAAACACAATTCTGGAAAGCCTCGCAACTTTTTGTGCTTGAATTCCATTTTCTCGGATTTTTTCCAAAATTAAAATTTAGTCCTCGAATTTAGCCTATTTGCATTTTGGCCCCAATTTTGGGTTTTTTTTTCTCTCTCTTTTCCTTTTTTCCATCCTAAAACTTAACTTTGGAAAGATTCTTAATTTTTTGAGATTGAATTCCATTTTTTCCGATTTTTTTCCAAAATTGCAGTTTAATCCCCGAATTTAGCCTATTTGCATTTTGGCCCCAATTTTGGGTTTTTTTTTCTTTTTTTTCTTCTTTCCATCCTAAAACTTAATTCTGGAAAGTTTTACAATTTTTGAGCTCGAATTCTATTTTTCCTTGATTTTTTCCAAAATTATAGTTTAGTCCTTCAAATCTCGTATTTGCTCGAACTGGGCCAATTTTTTGGATTTTCTTTTTCCATCCCCTTTACCCCACATTGAATTAGATTTGAGCTCATTTTTCCCAATTTTTATACCCGAATCCCTTTCCAATATGATCTTCCACCATTTAACTGATTTTTGGTTTCAAATTTTCCCATTTTCAGAACTTGATATTAACATGATAATTTTAATTCCTCCCTTTCATGATCCGTTCTTGACTTGTTGACTCAATTTTAATATTGACTCATCCGACCTTACTAACACATTTCTATAACTCAAATTTCTTTTGCCAATTCTCAATTTTGTCCTATTTTAGCCAATTTTGATTTTCCCCAAATAGTTTTTTCAACTTTGAATTTCCAATATTGACTTTTCAATTTTGAGTTTGACTTCCTAATTCTAGCTTTATTAAATCTCATTTTTTCTCATCCATGACTTTTTGGTCATGATTTTAAACAAATATGACTTTTTGACTCTATTACTTTTTTTTTATGATTTTTTTTACTTTGACTTTTGCTATTGACTTTGACTTTTATATATTTCGATTGACCTCTTCATTTTTTTTACTCTTGACTTTCTTGACTTTAACCTTAATCTAAACACTCTAATCCAGATGTGAGTGTATCAGGTCATGAAATTGGAGGAATTTCTAAAAAACCAAGAAAAATGAACCTTTTAGGGGTCCAGACGAAATTAGATGTCTACAGCTGTCCCTCTTTGGCCATTGCTGAAAATCAGGAATGAGGCAAAGACCATAAACACCAATTTCGTTCGACAGTGTAGGCTATCCTGAAAATATCCTTGTTCCAAAATCCGGAGAGAGTTTGACTGCTTGGCATATTTTTTTTAACACAACTAATCCTAGGGTAAAAATTTGGCTTAAATTAAAGATCTATAATTTTGAAAGTAAATTGCTCCTCTAATCAGAGGACACATCACTTTGAAAAATAAAATTGCTCCCCTAATCAGAGGCTCCAATACTTTGAAAATAAATAACTTGCTTCTCTCATTAGAGGCTCCATCACTTTAAAAATAAACATAAACTGCTCATCTCATAAGAGGTTCCATCAAAATAAACATAAACTGCTCATCTCATCAAAGGTTCCATCAAAATAAACATAAATTGCTCCTTTCACCAGAGGCTCCATCATTTTAAAAATAAATTGCTCCTCTCATTAGAGGCTCTATCGCTTTGAAAATAAACTGCTCCTCTCATCAGAGGCTCCATCACTTTAAAATAAATTGCTCCTCATATCAGAGGCTCTATCACTTAAAAAAATAAATTGCTCCTCTCATCAGAGGCTCTACCACTTTGAAAAAAATAAATTACTCCTCTCATCAGAGGCTCTATCACTTTGAAAAAAAAATAAATTGCTCCTCTCATTAGAGGCTCCATCACTTTGAAAGTAAATTGCTCATTTCATCAGAGGCTCTATCACTTTTAAGAATAAATTGCTCCTCTCATTAGAGGCTCTATCACTTTGAAAATAAATAGGTACTTTTTTCCTGGTCATCATGGTGATTTCCAACTTCCTACTGCAGTCGGTTTCACTTTTTCTTTGTCAACCTGCCATTCATATCTTTTTTTGAACAATGATAATTTTTAATTGTTTTCAATGTCATGATAATGCAATGCATGCTTATGACACTGGAATGCATAACTTAAGGCTCGGATCATGATTCAATGTGCCTGTATATACTTCATCTACTAGTGACTCTTCCAGAGGTGGGTCTGATTAAGCCTCTTAGTCCATTCTTTATAAACCTTTTTCTATCTTTCAAAGTTCCTTTTCATTTCCTTCTTCGAGTTGACTAGATGTCCACAATTTAATTCCTTACGATTTCTTCATCCTTTCTTGATCGAAATCAAAGCTTTGTACATTTTTCTAAAAAAAAATTCATATATCAATCCTCATTTTAATCATTGCTTTCTTTATTTTCATAGAGTATTATAAATCATGTCCCATACTGTCCCCATCGTCACTTTCTTCCTGTCTAGTTTTCCAATTCTCTAATTTCTATAAAGTAATCACGAAAGCTCCCGTTGTGTGTCGTTCATTTATTTATTATCATTCAAATTTCATGCCAACATAATTCATTTCAAAGAAAATTCCAAAGCAATAAAGATAATTCAAAGACAAGAACTTTATGGATTGGGTATGTATTTTCATTCCGGTGAAAGAAAAAGGAACAACCTAGTATTAATCAAGGAAAAAGAAAGAAAAATAGACTAAGGATAAAGATCTCCACATAATGAATTCTCAAACAATCTCAATCGAGCTAATCCAAATTTCTCTTTCGAAAAGATATTCATCAATGTCTTTGACTCCTTCGAGAGCGTCCAACTACGAGTTACCCCTCATATCTTGTGCAATCCAGTCATGTCAAACTTCACTGCTTGCTCTATCTTTCCATCCTGTTTTAACCTACTGTCTCATGCAATCACTTCATATGGGTTATTGCCAGTTTTTCTAACTCTTGTTTGTCTTTCACCTAGGCCGCCCTTTAGGGTTTTCGACCTAGATCCATCCTTTAATTCGAACCGCCCTTTTGGGTTTTCAGATTGAACCTCTCATTTTTTCTTTTTTCTTTTGACTCAAACCGCCCTGTCGGGTTTTCAGCTTGAATTTTTCCTTTTTTTTTCTTTTTTTTATGCATAATATTTTTCACTGCATCAATATTGATTGGACTTGAGAAATCTGCACCATTCCTGAAAATATCCTTTTTACCACATACGGGCCTTCCAATTTGATGCTTATCCCCTTGGATCTTGCTCATTAGGAAGGATCTTCTTCAAAACCAAAGCACCATCTCGAAACTCTCTAGGGTGAACCTTTTTATTATGTGCCCTCTGTAGACACCTAATTTTGTCCTGACCACTAAAACAGGTATGTTTTCTTTCTAAATTGATGTTTTAGAATGTAAAAAGACTTTTTTCATCCTACAGGTGGTACTCCGAGACTTAGTTTAAGAGGACGAGCATAAAAAGTCAAACTCAAAAAAGTCAACCCCGAAAAAAGTCAATCTCAAAAAAAAGTCAACCCAAAAAGTCAACTACTAAAAAAATTAACCCACTTTCAAAATCAAGATTTGAAGTTCAACTGAAAAATGGTGAAAAAATTTTGATAATCCGAGGTCTACATTGAAAGATATGGAGTTCGGAAGTTAGGTTATGGAGATTCAGTAGAAAAAAAAACCCTAATCCGAGAAATTTGGGGAAAAGTGCTTAAACGATCGAATTGGTCAAAATTGAAGATTCCAAATGAAAGATAAGCACTGACTACGGGTAATGGAGAAGCCACTTGAAAGAAAAACTGAAAGAAAAGTCAATCCGGGAGAAAATCGAGAATTAGGGTTTTTGGTGGATTTGGGTGAAATCGGGAAGAATTACAAAAATGGCCCGACTTGGTAAGACTAAAGCCCCAATGGATGAGGAATGATTAAAAATGGATAGCCAAAGGCTCAGTTTGAAGAAAATCTAAAAATCGGACTTGTTTTGAGCAAAACCGGGTTTCGGAGGTAAAAGGGCAAAATTGGAAAATTTGGGAAAAATAGCATATGTATTCCAAATCTTCTGAAATTTTGTGAATCTCATTTTTAAATTATTTGGAAGAGATTGGCGAAAGAAAATCTTGATTCGGAGTTCGTTTGCAAAAAGGCCAAATCCCGGGCCTCCTATGCAATAATTCAATAAGATAAATCCCGAAAAAATTGCAAATGGACTCCAAAAATTCTAAAATTTTGAAAATCTCATTTTTAAATTATTTGGAAGATATTGGCAAAATAAAATCTTGATTCGGAGTTCGTTTGCAAAATGGCCAAATCTCGGGCCTCTTATGTAGTAATTCAAGCAGATAAATCCCGAAAAAATACCAAATGAGCTCCAAAAATTATGAAAACTTCCAGATCACACTTTTAAATTATTTGGAAGATATTGGTGAATAAAAATCTTGATTTGGAGCTCGTTTAAAAAATGGTAAAATGTAGGGGCATGAAAGGGCATTTTTGAAAAACAAATCCAAATAAATAGCAAACGGACTCGAAAAATTTTGAAAACTTACAGAATTAAATACTTTATTATTTTGAAAGTATTAAAAAAATAAAATTTGAATTTGGATTCCGTTTGCCATTTATTTGCTTCCGAGGGGCAAAACGGTCATTTTATCCAAGCAACCGAAAAGGGCTTTTCTTGCCTTTCAAAAAAATCAGACTTGGGCTGGAAAAGGGAGTGCTGGCCTGACAAGGCCCAAAAGAGGGAAGAAGCTTCTGATTTCTCAATCAAAAGGCCAAGAATTAAGAGTTAGTTAGTGATTTTTTTGATCAAGCTATTGCAAATAAGCCACATGGGCCAATGCATGAAGAGGGAGAGTGTCAACATTATTCTTGAATAGCTATAATTATGGACAGCTGATGGCCTAATCTAAGGGTGATAATTTCATGATTTTTCACCTTGAATCACTAGCCCTTGGATGGAAATTGGTTGGAGTAAAAATGACAACATCCTAGAATGAGAGAGGGTGAATTCGGCCAGGGTCTCTTTCATTTTTCATTTTTCAGATTTCTTCTTGGTTCTTGCTTAGTTTTTCTCTCCTTTGGTTGAAAGCAAAAAGAAAAGTTTAGAAAAGAAAAGAAAGTTTGAAGAGAAAAAGCTTGAAAGATAGCTTCTTGAGGTTGCTTTTAGCACCAACTCTTGCACTTTCTTGATTTTCTATTCTTGTTTTTGCTATTTTGATTATTATTTGGTGAGTTTTCTTTTTAAATAAAAGTTTTTTTTATGTTTTTTTTTTATGTTCTTTTCTTCATCTTTTCTTAAAAATAAGTTTTTACAATTTTTTTTCTTGTTTTCTCACCATGGCCGAATGGCCCAAATTTTTTATTATTGTTGCTGTTTTGTTTGATTTTATCATGTTATTTTTGTTATTTTTTAGTCTTGATGCTTTAAATATTCTTCTACTACATATACTTGAAGCTTGTTTTTATTTGGTTGCTTTGTTTGTTGCCATTTATGAGTTAAATATCATGTTCTTGCATTTTTAATTTTTTGTTTTCATAATGTTTAAATTTGTTGATATTTTATATTTAGTATATCAAGTGTTTGTGAAAACGCTTGTTAGTTTTAATATCTCTAATTTGTGTTTGCATGATTTAAGTATTATGTTTTAGTTGAGCATGTTAGTATATTAAGTGTTTGTGAAAATGCTTGTTAATTTTAATATCTCTACTTTGTGTTTGCATGATTTGAGTGTTATGTTTTAGTTGAGCATGTTAGTATATCAAGTGTTTGTGAAAATGCAATGCTTGTTTGGAACCTTAGGCCATTCGGCCACTTCATGTATCTAGCATTGTGTGTGCATTTTTGCTATGTTAGTTGATAGGTTTGTATTTGCATGACATTTGATTGAGTATTTAGTTTAAGTATACCAAGTGTTTGTGAAAATGCCATGTTTGCTTTGAGTTTGAGGCCATTCGGCTACCTCATTATTTTGCCTTGTGTTTGCATTTTTGTTATGTTATATGATAGGTTTGCATTTGCATGACATTTGGTTGAGTTTTTGGTTTAAGCATGCCTTGTGTTTGTGTTATTGCCATGCATACTTTAGTTGTTAAGTTTGGTTTATTTTGCCATGCATGTCCATGCATTTTAGACCTAGGTTGCATTAAATGCCATGCAAGTTCATTTAGGTCTAGGTCACTTAATTGATGCCATGCATTTTTCATGGCATTTAGGTTTAAACTCATGCATTTCATGCATCATATTTGCTGTATTTTTCCATGCATTTCATGTTCATGCCACTTGACTAATGACTTAGCCCAATTAATGGTTCAAAGTCATGCTCTCTTGAGCATACTTGTGGAAAATTAAAGAGTTGTCAAATTGATTATTCTACCTTTGTGATTTTTTTTTACTTAGTCAACTTTTGTCTAACTTTTCAAAAGTCCTAGCTACTGTTAGTGAGTCATTTTGTGAGTCTTAAATATTTTTACTTTGATTTTTAAATGATTTTATCAAAGGCAAAAAAATGTGTTTTGGCAAAACAGTTTTTTCACCCAGTACTCGTACTTTCTCGATTTTTCTGGGCATTCATCTTTAATCAAAAAATTAAGCCGATTTTTTACCGTGTAGTTTTACATGTCTTGAGTCTCCAGTATTTTGTTTAGATTTTTTAGAATATTTAAAAATAGGGTGAAAAATCGTGGCTTAAACTGGACAATGGAGTCAGAATTGAATTTGAAGGAAAATCATTTTTCTGTTTTGGTTAAATTACCTAGAGGGGGCTGATTAGGAAGTTTAGCTACTGACTTAGGGTAGTTTCTAAGCCTTTTTAAACTCTAAAAATGATCTTTTAAGTCTCGGGTTAAGGGTGGTCAAGTCCGGGATTTTAAACTTAGGAAATTAGAGCCGTTTAAAAAAGGGTTTAGCCAAGTTTTTTTACTTTTAATCTAAGCTTTTCAAAATTGTTTTCAAACAATCACAAAGTATTTTGGTTTTAGAATATTTAATTTGACATATTTTCCTAAGGTAGCCGGATATCTTTTTAGATATACGAATTTCCTTAATTAAAGGAAAAAAATACATTTTCATGCATTGCATTTTCCATATTCATGCATTTTATATAATATGTGATTTTTTGCTATGATAATTTCTATAAAATTGTTATTATTTTGATCTATATGTTATATTGTTTATTATATGGTTTTGAATATTTCATGATATCCTATGCTTTTTATTTAGTTATTTTTTGTTATATTATTTAGCATATACTATGTTCATGCATTATTATTTTCATTTTTATTTCCATGCATATTATATGATAGCATTATTTTATATTCTATGTCATTTAAATTATATGCCATATCATTCATATTTGCCATGTCATTCAAATTGTTTCATTTCATTTAGAATATATCATATCACTTAGGGTTTTAATGGAAGTTGGCCTAGAGGAAGCAGAATGGGTTTGAGCTCGTTATGAACAGTTGAATCTCATCAAGGAGAAAAGATTGAAAGCAAATTTTCACGGGCAATTGTATCAGAAAAGGATAATTCGAGCCCACAATAAGAAGGTTCGTCCTAGACAGTTTCGAGATGGGGAGTTGGTATTGAGGAAAATTCTCCCTATAGTGAAGGACCCGAGAGGAAAATGGGAGGAGCATTGATTTTAATTAGAATGGACGGGGAGGATTTCAGAAATCATGTGAATGCTGATGAACTGAAGAAGTATTATGCTTAAAAAAAAATTGAAAAAATGTGTGTGATGCTATGCACATGAAAATTCGAATGATTCCAAGTGTAAAAATGGAAATTCTATATATCTATTTCCCCTAAGAATTGCTTTTCAAAGAAAATATTCATGCTTGATTTGATGAATGGCCATCTTTCATATTCCTTTCACTAAGCAAAAATTATCCTTAGTCACCCCTTTGAGCCTTAAGAATTATTTCTTTCTTTAAACCTTGATCAAAGATCGCCCTCTATACCGGAGGGCAAATGCGAGGAAAAATAACCAAAAAATCATGGCAAAAAAAGAAAGCCATCCAAAAATGTGGCAAATGAAAGCCAACAAAGCAAAAGAAGAAAAAAAAGGTCCAAAAAAGGGACAAATGTTTCAAGAAT
Organism: Fremontodendron californicum; assembly: GCA_030761205.1. Lineage (NCBI taxonomy): Eukaryota > Viridiplantae > Streptophyta > Magnoliopsida > Malvales > Malvaceae > Fremontodendron > Fremontodendron californicum. The sequence continues at coordinate 14,377,437 of JAULJL010000020.1, read as the reverse complement.
GAGTTATCCTCAGAAAATGATCCTTGATCCAATCACCCTTAAACATATTTTACGCCTATTTTATCCTTTCTTTCTAAACCCAAACCTTGGCCTACGTTACGTGCTCTAAAAGCCCATTTTGATCAAGCATGGATATTTAATTTGAAAGGTTATTCTCAGAATTCATAATCTTTTGAATTGATAGTTTTACCTTGGAAGCATTTAGAATTCTCAGATGGATGGTAAATAAAATAAAAAAATTGGAAATGAAAAAAGAATGTTAAAAGAGAGGTTTAAGCCGAAAACCCGCAAAGGGCGACTTAATACCGAATGTAGGACACTTGAGTTGAAAACCCGCAAAGGGCGGCTCGAGTACTGATCAAAGTTCGAATCAATGCTCCGTGTAAAGGGGGAGAAAGTATCTGACAATCAAAAAAAGGGGAACAACTCAGTCTGACGTAACTACGGAAGCTAAGAGGTTACCCAAGTAAATTGCTCGTTCAAGAGAAATTTCAGATGGTTTGAAAAAGGAGGGGTCCAAGATATTTCGCATCCATCTACAACCTATAACCTTACATTTGTTTCTTATATCCTTGATATTTATGTTTACTATTATAAAACATTTTTGCAATAAATTCTTGTTATTCTTTTCATGACAATTTTTGCTTGATTCATGTTTTCTTTTATACATTTTTGAGATGCATTATGATTGTTATTAAATTGAATGATGATTAGTAATAAAAGAAATCTTTAACTAAAAGGATTTCAAAGTATTACTAAGGAATAGATTTAAATCTTGGGAAAGGTTTAGAAAGTTCACCAGGAAAAGAAAACAGCGAATGTGGTGGGAACTCCATCACGAAGTCAAAAAAAATCTGTGAATTTCAGCAAAAGTCAAAAACTGAGACTGTTTGACAAGTTATCTTGAGTGGGGCATCAATGAAAAAGACTCTGTCATGAAGTCGGATAATCTGTGAATCTCAAAGAAACCATGGATTAGAAATCATGACACAATCATTTGATTGCATTCATTCTTAGGAAAGATATAAGCATTTGCAAAGCATGTCATTCTCATCATTGCGTTTAACTAACAGTGCAGAAATCAGGAAAGCTTGGACTTCCCCAAATCGAACTCGTTTTGCTTCTCAAACGAGTCAGGCTTCGAGACCGTCGTCGAGGTATGTTCCTTTCATTTTCAAGTTAAATTTATTTTCTCCAAATGAACCAAACCCAGAATCAAATATTGCCTTTTGTTTTGTCAAATGAGTCGAGCCTTGAGACAGTCGTCAAGGTATTTTAATCACAGGTAAAACTTTCGGGCACCATTTTAAAGACCTTCGGGCACCAGTTTTAAAGACCTTCGGGCACCAGTTTCAAAGACCTTCGGGCACAATTTTAAAGACCTTCGGGCACCAGTTTTAAAGACCTTCGGGCACCAGTTTTAAAGACCTTCGAGCACCAGTTTTAAGGACCTTCGGGCACCAGTTTCAAAGACCTTCGGGCACCATTTTAAAGACCTTTGGGCACCAATTTTAAAGATCTTCGGGCACCAGTTTTAAAGACCTTCGGGCACCATTTTAAAGACCTTCGGGCACCTGTTTTAAAGACCTCTGGGCATCATTTTAAAGACCTCTGGGCACCATTTTTAAGACCTTTGGGCACTATTCTTAAGACCTTCGGGCACAATTTTTTCTTTTGAAATCGAACCCGTTTCCTTAAGACGGGTCGAGCCTTGATTAGTCAGGGAATTCAATTTAAGGATAAAATCTTCAATTTACAGCTTTTTTAATGAAAAAAAAATGAAAAAAATGAAAAAATGAAAAGAAAAACCTTTTCCCTTTCCTTCACATGTGATTTCACTAACCGTACAAAATTAGTGTTGGTTTATCTTTGCCTGATTCCTGATTCTCAGCAATAGCCAAAGAGGGGCAGCTGTAGACACCTAATTTTGTCCTGACCACTAAAACATGTATGTTTTCTTCTAAAATTGATGTTTCAGAATGTAAAAAAGCTTTTTTCATCCTGCAGGTGGTACTCCGAGACTTAGTATAAGAGGGCGAGCATAAAAAGTCAAACTAAAAAAAAGTCAACCTCGAAAAAAGTCAACCTAAAAAAAAGTCAACCCCAGAAAGTCAACTATTGAAAAAATCAATCTACTTTCAAAATCAAGATTTGAAGTTCAATTGAAAAATGATGAAAGAATTTTGATAATCCGAGGTATACATTGAAAGATATGGAGTTCGAAAGTTAGGTTATGGAGATTCAGTAGAAAGGAAACCCTAATTCGAGAAATTTAGGGAAAAGTGCTTAAACGATCGAATTGGTCAAAATTGAAGGTTCCAAATGAAAGATAAGCACTGACTACGGGTAATGGAGAAACTACTTGAAAGAAAAACTGAAGGAAAAGTCAATCCGGGAGAAAACCGAGAATTAGGGTTTTTGGTGGATTTCGGTAAAATCGAGAAGAATTACAGAAATGGCCCGACATGGTAAGACTAAAGCCCCAATGGATGAGGAATGATTAAAAATGGATAGCCCAAGGCTCAGTTTGAAGAAAATCTGAAAATCGAACTTGTTTTGAGCAAAACCGGGTTTCGGAGGTAAAAGGGCAAAATTGGAAAATTTGGGAAAATAGGAAATGAACTCCAAATCTTCTGAAAATTTGCAAATCTCATTTTTAAATTATTTGGAAGATATTTTCGAAAGAAAATCTTGATTCGGAGTTCATTTGTAAAATAGCCAAATCTCGGGCCTCCTATGCAATAATTCAAGAAGATAAATCCCGAAAAAATAGAAAATGGACTCCAAAAATTCTGAAATTTTGCAAATATCTTTTTTTAAACTATTTGGAAGATATTGGAAAAATAAAATCTTGATTCGGAGTTCACTTACAAAATGGCCAAATCCCGGGCCTCCTATGCAGTAATTCAAGCAGATAAAACTCGAAAAAATACCAAATGAGTTCCAAAAATTATGAAAACTTTCAGATCACACTTTTAAATTATTTTGAAGATACTGTTGAAGAAAAATCTTGATTTGGAGCTCGTTTAAAAAATGGTAAAATGTAGGGGCATGAAAGGGCATTTTTGGAAGAAAAAATCCAAATAAATAGCAAACGGACTCGAAAATTTTTGAAAACTTCCAAAATTAAATATTTTATTATTTTGTAAGTATTAAAAAAATAAATTTTGAATTTGGATTCCGTTTTCAATTTATTTGCATTCGGGGGGCAAAACGGTCATTTTACCCAAGCAACCGAAAAGGGCTTTTCTTGCCTTTCAAAAAAATCAGACTTGGGCTGGAAAAGGGAGTGCTGGCCTGCCAAGGCCCAAAGTAGGGAAGAAGATTTTGATTTCTCAATCAAAAGGCCAAGAATTAAGAGTTAGTTAGTGATTTTTTTGATCAAGCCATTGCAAATAAGCCACATGGCCCAATGCATGAAGAGGGAGAGTATCAACATTATTCTTGAGCAGCTGTAATTATGGACAGCTGATGGCCTAATATAAGGGTGATAATTTCATGATTTTTCACCTTGAATCACTAGCCCTTGGATGGAAATTGGTTGGAGTAAAAATGACAACATCCTAGAAGGAGAGAGGGTGAATTCGGCCAGCCTAAAGGAAAGGGGTCTCTTTCATTTTTCATTTTTCAGATTTCAGATTTCAGATTTCTTCTTAGTTTTTGCTTAGTTTTTCTCTCCTTTGGTTGAAAGCAAAAAGAAAAGTTTAGAAAAGAAATGAAAGTTTGAAGAGAAAAAGCTTGAAAGATAGCTTCTTGAGGTTGCTTTTAGCACCAACTCTTGCACTTTCTTGATTTTTCATTCTTGTTTTTGCTATTTTGATTATTATTTGGTGAGTTTTCTTTTTAAATAAAAGTTTTTTTATGTTCTTTTTATGTTCTTTTCTTCATCTTTTCTTAAAAACAAGTTTTTACAAATTTTTTTTCTTGTTTTCTCACCATGGCCGAATGGCCCAGATTTTTTATTGTTGTTGCTGTTTTGTTTGATTTTATCATGTTTATTTTTGTTATTTTTTAGTCTTGATGCTTTAAATATTCTTCTACTACATATGCTTGAAGCTTGTTTTAATTTGGTTGCTTTGTTTGTTGCCATTTATGAGTTAAATATCATGTTCATGAATTTTAATTTTCTATTTTCATAATGTTTAAATTTGTTGATGTTTTATATTTAGTATATCAAGTGTTTGCGAAAATGCTTGTTAGTTTTAATATCTCTACTTTGTGTTTGCATGATTTGAGTGTTATGTTTTAGTTGAACATGTTAGTATATTAAGTTTTTGAGAAAATGCTTGTTAGTTTTAATATCTCTACCCTGTGTTTGCATGACTTGAGTGTTATGTTTTAGTTGAGCATGTTAGTATACCAAGTGTTTGTGAAAATGCCATGCTTGTTTAGAACCTTAGGTCATTCGGCCACTTCATGTATCTAGCATTGTGTGTGCGTTTTTGCTATGTTAGTTGATAGGTTTGTATTTGCATGACATTTGATTGAGTATTTAGTTTAAGTATACCAAGTGTTTGTGAAAATGCCATGTTTGCTTGGAGTTTGAGGCCATTCGGCTACCTCATTATTTTGCCTTGTGTTTGCATTTTTGTTATGTTAGATGATAGGTTTGCATTTGCATGACATTTGGTTGAGTTTTTGGTTTAAGCATGCCTTGTGTTTGTGTTATTACCATGCATACTTTAGTTGTTAAGTTTGGTTTATTTTGCCACGCATGTCCATGCATTTTAGACCAAGGTTGCATTAAATGCCATGCAAGTTCATTTAGGTCTAGGTCACTTTATTGTTGCCATGCATTTTTCATGACATTTAGGTTTAAACTCATGCATTTCATGCATCATATTTGCTGTATTTTTTCCATGCATTTCATGTTCATGCCACTTGACTAATGACTTAGGCCAATTAATGGTTCAAAGTCATGCTCTCTTGAGCAAACTTGTGGAAAATTAAAGAGTTGTCAAATTGATTATTCTACCTTTGTGATTTTTTTTTTTTTACTTTAGCCAATTTTTGTCCAACTTTTCAAAAATCCTAGCTACTGTTTGTGAGTCTTAAATATTTTTACTTTGATTTTTAACTGATTTTATCAAAGGCAAAAAAATGTGTTTTGGCAGAACAGTTTTTTCACCCAGTACTCGTACTTTCCCGATTTTTCTGGGTATTCATCTTTAATCAGAAAATTAAGCCAATTTTTTCCCATGTAGTTTTACATGTCCTCAGTCTCCAGTATTATTTTTAGATTTTTTTAGAATTTTTAAAAATAGGGTAAACAATCGTGGCTTAAAACTGGACAGTGGAGTTAGAATTGAATTTGAAGGAAAATCATTTTTCTGTTTTGGTTAAATTACCTAGAGGGACTGATTAGGAAGTTTATCTACTGACTTAGGGTAGTTTCTAAGCCTTTTTAAACTCTAAAAATGATTTTTTAAGTCTCGAGTTAAGGGTGGTCAAGTCCGGGATTTTAAACTTAGGAAATTAGAGCCATTTAAAAAAGGGTTTAGCCAAGTTCTTTTACTTTTAATCTAAGCTTTTCAAAATTGTTTTCAAACAGTCACAAAGTATTTTGGTTTTAGAATATTTAATTTGACATATTTTCCTAAGGTAGCCGAAAATCTTTTTAGATATACGGATTTCCTTAATTAAAGGAAAAAATACATTTTCATGCATTGCATTTTCCATATTCATGCATTTTATATAATATGTGATTTTTTGCTATGATAATTTTTATAGTATTGTTATTATTTTGATCTATATGTTATATTGTTTACTATATGGTTTTGAATATTTCATGATATCCTATGCTTTTTATTTAGTTATTTTTTGTTATATTATTTAGCATATACTATGTTCATGCATTATTATTTTCATTTTTATTTCCATGCATATTATATGATAGCATTATTTTATATTCCATGCCATTTAAATTATATGCCATATCATTCATATTTTCCATGTCATTCAAATTGTTTCATTTCATTTAGAATATATCATATGACTTAGGATATTCCTTTTTATATAGAATATATTATGTTACCTAGGTTATTTCATTTAGAATATATCATATAACTTAGGATATTTCATTTCATTTAGAATATGCTAAGGTATTTAAATTATATCATACCATTTAAGTTGTATTATATTATTTAGATTTTGCTATGTCATTTTATTTATGTCATGCATATACATATTCATTTCTTTTAAATGTTTTCAAAAAAGGTAATGATTTTCAATAAAATAAATATATTCCCAAGTTAAAATAATTCATGAGTTCTCTGCCGGGTTTGCTGGGGAGGATATCATCAATTATCATTAATAACGGAATATCTTCTTTAAAACGAGAATGATTCGGAAAGTTTTCCAAATTAATAAAAAAATTTATATTTTGCCACGTTTGTTGGGGAATATAGGAAAATTTTGAATTTATAAATTCCGGATCATTTTCAATTAAAAATGGAAATATTTTTCTTTAAATTGGGAATTAACTTGAAATACTAAATTTAAATCCAACTTTTTACCGAGACTAGAGATAACACACGATTAATAAGGTACCATTTTATATGGGCGTTGTGGGGGTGCTAATCCTTCCCCGCACGTAACCGAGTCACGAACCCGTTTCTTTGATTTCTCTGGTTTAAAACACAAACTTGAAATTGGTTTTAAAAATGTTTTAATTAATTTTTAAAATATTTTATAAAACCGGTTTTAATAGGTGGTCGATCACACCTAGCTAAAAAAGATTGGTGGCGACTCCATGTTTTTTTCAAGGTCATTTTAAAAACCTTCATTTTTTTAGAGGAATTAAGTCGACTTTTCCTCGATTTTTTTTGTCACGCTTAATGAATAATAGAGTCTTGCGATGAGACTTGTTGTTTTTTAGGTTGCGACACCCTCATCATCTGCTTTTGGTATAACTGGCCATGACACAATGCCGTCGTCCTTTTTTCTTCGATCAAATTAAGCTACTCGTAGCGGGCTCTAACCCATTCCAATTCTTTCAACTCGACTTCCATCAAAATTCTTAAAGAAGGGATATCAATTTAAATTGGTAACACAACTTCCATCTCGTACACCAAGGAATAAGGGGTGGCCCCCGTCGAAGTACACACTAGCGTTCTGTAAGTGTGTAGAGCAAATGGAAGCTTCTCGTGCCAATCTTTGTACTTATCAGTCATTTTGGCAACGATTTTCTTTATATTCTTGTTCACAGCTTCTACTACCCTGTTCATCTTGGGACGATAGGTATCGAGTTGTGATATTTGATTTTGAATTGAGTGCAAATTTCTCTCATCATGGTATTGTTCAAATTGAAAGCATTATCTAAAATAATTCTCTCTGGAGTCTGTACTGGCAAATCACTTCCTTCTTTAAGAACTTGCACACCACAAATTTGGTCACATTAGCATAAGAAGAAGCTTTAACCCACTTCGTGAAGTAATCGATGACCACCAAAATGAAATGATGTCCTTTCGAGGCTTTAGGGGTAATCGGCCTGATCACATCCATTCCCCACATAGAAAAAGGCCAAGGCGTTGACATGACATGCAAAGCTGTCGGACGGGCATGTACTTATTCTGCATATATTTGGCACTTATGGCATTTTCGAACATATCTAATGCAATCTCTCTCCGCGATCATCCAATGATATCCTGCTTTCATAAACTGCTTATCCATCGTATGGCCATTTACATGTGTTCCAAAAACTTCTTTGTGAACCTCTTCGAGTATTCTTTTAGTCTCAGTCGCTTCTACTCACCTTAGAAGTGTCTAATCAAAACTCTTTTTATATAACTATAGACAACTAATTTTGTCCGGGCCCCCTAAGCCAGGTGATTTTCTCTTTTGAACTTCGTGGAATGCAAAGAATCTTCCCTCATTATGCTAATGGGTCTCCAAGACTTTGGTTCGGAGGTCAAAGCAAAAAAGTCCACTCGAAAAAAGTCAACCCGAAAAAAGTCAACCTTGAAAAAGTCAACTCTCAGTCAAAATCAAGATTCGAAGTTGAATTGAACAATGGTGAAAGAATTTTGATAATAAGAGGTCTATAACGAAAGATAGGGAGTTCGAAAGGCAAGTTGCAGAAATTTAGTGTAGAGAAATACCTAATTGAAGGTTCCAAATGGATTAAGATCAATAAGTATGGATATTGGAAGGTCCAATTTTGAAGTGGAGTTGAAGGAAGATGTGGTTTGAAGAGAAAAAGGAAAATAAAGATTTAATTAATAAAAAAGAAATTCACAAATTTAAAAAAAAAAACAATAGAGATGGCCCGATTTGGTGGAATTGAAGCCCCAGTTGATAAAGGATAAATAAATAAAAATACCCCAGATTCCAGTTTGAAGTAGATCCCAAGAAAGAGTCGGTTGAAGGAAAAATGAGAAAATTCCCAATATTGAGAAAAGGGGAAAACAAAATCGGAAAGGAATTCATATGTAAAAATTAGGCATTTTCGGACCAACTCCGATTTAATATATGACAAAGGCAGTGGAAAAAGAAAATCTGAAAATTGGGCCTGTTTCAAGTAAAACCGAGGTTTCGGGGGTTAAAGTGCAATTTTAGAAATTAAAAAAAAAAAAGAAAACGAGCTCGAAAAGTTACGAAAACTTCTATATCTGAATTAAATATTTTATGGAAGGTATTGGAGAAGAAAAATCCAGAATTGGAGCTCAAATGAAAAAAGGCAAAGTTCGAGTGCACTAATTCTAAATTCCAAGAGAAAATTCCAGAAATGAGCTCGAAAAATTATGAAAACTTCTAGATCTGAATTTTATATTTTACGGAAGAGATTGGAGAATAAAAATCCAGAATCATATTAGCGAAGAGACGGGTCGAGTTACTTCAATAGTGGAAGAGCATGTAGTGGTAAGAGAGCGCTCGGAGTCGGATCAGCGAAGAGATGGGGATTGCTTAAAAGAGGGACATGTTTCAATATTGTCAGAACGGGTAGAGGTAGATCTCCTGCAGAATGATCTCCGTGGGTTGACAGATATTTGGAATTAATGGGATATGTCAGAGAAGAAGGCTTTCACTTAGATATACGGGGACATAGCATTGTTGATACCGGTTAGGGTTAATAGTGAGTTGATTCGAGCCATGATACAGTTCTAGAATCCTGCTTACCGATGCTTGACCTTCTATAAGGAAGATATGACACCGGCCATAGAAGAGTATTCGACTTTGTTGCGTATCGAGGGTACCATCCTGGATCGGATTTATTTGAAGGATTCTGTCACATCCCAAGTCCGGGAGTGTGATCGGCCAGAGACAATTATATGCCCTTGTCTCCGAAGCCTTAACCATTCATCTACCTAAAGAAATTTAAGCATGATCCCGCCCAACATGGGGGGTTACCGAACCTGCAAAACATGCTAATAATAATAATAACAATAATAACACATGACATCCCGGTTAGGACACCTCCAACTAGGGAGTAACCGAGATGCCCCGCAGCAGACGCGCAAGGTGGACCATAATGTACATATATATACAATGCCAAAAAAGTAAACAACAATCTCGGTTTCCGACCAGATAACTGCATGACACATAATACAACATATTTAGACAAAATAATATATGACATCCCTAGGTGACTGTGCACGGTTCCTCCATCAAGTAACGGATCACTTCGTCAAAACGACATGTCATGCTCACCGACTAGCGTCACAAACTAAGCCGGCAGGGTGGATGAGGGATCGAGTCGATCAGTATCTCAAAAAGAAAAATAACTTAAGAGTGAGTCATGAGGACCCAGTGAGCAAACGCAAGTTATATTAACTAATATCACTTGGATGTTTCTATCCAACATCACAAACAACTATAAGATCCGGTAGGGTCCGTAGACTCCTACAAATCAGTAGGGCTCGAAAGCTCCTACAAAATTGGTAGGGCACGAAGGCTCCTACAGAACCAATAGGGCTCGAAAGCTCCTATAAAACGGTACCTTATTAATCATGTGTTATCTCAAGTCTCGGTAAAAAGTTGGTTTTTAATTTAGTATTTCAAGTTAATTCCCAATTTTAAGAAAAATAATTCCATTTTTAATTGAAAACGATCCGAAATTTATTAATTCAAAATTTTCCTATATTCCCCGACAAAATCGGCAAAATATAGAAATTTTTATTTATTTGGAAAACTTTCCGAATCATTCTCATTTTTTGAAAGAAAGATATTCCTTTATTAATGACAATTGATGATATTTCCTCCAGCAGACCCGGTAGAGAACTCATGAATTATTTTAACTTGGGAATATCTTTATTTTTTATTGAAAATCATTATCCTTTTTATAAAAAAAAAAAAAAAAAAAAAAAAAAAAACTTAAAAAATGAATATGAACATATATGACATAAATAAAATGACATAGCAAAGTCTAGATAATATAATGCAACCTATATGATATGGTTAATTTAATGGCATATTATATTCTAGATGAAATGAAAAATCCTAAGTATCATGGTATATTCTAAATGAAATAAAATGATTTAAATGACAAAGCAATTTTAAATGATATGGCATATCCTAAATAAGATAATCTAAATGACATGGAATATTATCTAAGTGACATGGAATATGAAACATTAAATAATGCTATCATGATATATGCATGAAAATAAAAATAAAATAATGCATGAACATAGTATATGCTAAATAATGTGACAAGAATAAATGACTAAATGAAAAATATAGGATAGCATGAAATATTCAAAATCATATGGCAAACAATATAACATCATAAAATGTAAATCAAAGTAATAATAATACCATGAAAATATCATATCAAAATCACATATTAAATACAATGCATGAACATGGAAAATACAATGCATGAAAATGCATTTTTTCCTTTAAATAAAGAAATCTGTATATCTAAAAAGATATCCGGCTACCTTCGAAAAATATGTCAAATTAGATTTTCTAAAAACAAAACTTTGTGATTGTTTAAAAACAATTTTGAATAAAAACTTAAATGAAGATTAAAACCCCTACCAAACCCTTTTAAAATGGCTCTAATTTCCTAAGTTTAAAATCCTAGACTTGACCACCCTTAACCCGAGATTTATTAAATAATTTTTAAAGTTTAAAAAGGCTTAGAAACTATCCTAAGGCAGTAGCTAAATCTTCTAACCAACCCCCTTTAAATGCCTTAGCCAATTTCAACCAATGTTCTTCTTTTGAATTCAACTCTGCCTCTACTATCCAATTTTGACACACGTTTTTTTAGCCTATTTTTAAAAATTCAAAATGCTATAAAAAAAGTACTGGAGACTCAGAACATGTAAAAATACATGAGAAAAAATTGGCTTAATTTTCTAACTAAAGATGACTACCCAAAACAATCGAAGAAGTTCAAGTAATGGGTAAAAAAAAAACTGTTTTGTCAAAACACATTTTTTGCCTTTGATAAAGTCATTTAAAAATCAAAGTAAAAATTGTTAGAGGCTATCCTAAAGACCTACAAACAGTAGCTAAAACATTTAAAAACCTTGGACAAAAATTGGCTAAGTAAAAAAAAAAAATCACAAAGGTAGAATAATCAATTTGACAACTCTTTAATTTTCCACAAGTATGCTCAAGAGATCATGACTTTGAGCCATTGATTGGCCTAAGTCATAAATCATGTGGCAATGACATGGAATGCATGAACATACAGAAAATGAAATGTATGAAATGCATGGCCTAAAGCATAAATGGTAAAGGAAATGCATGACAATTCAAAATAACCTGAATGCCTGGCATGAGTTTGCATGGCAATAAATGCTATCCGAACTTAATATGCATGCAATGCTTGATAATTCAAATATGACTTGGACCTAATATGTTATGAATATGCATGAAAATGCTAATGTAAACTAAGAGCTAAATAGCATAGCAATGCATGGCAATACCAATATGATTTAAGACCTAATATGCATGGCAATACCAATATGGCCTAGACCTAAAATGTAATGAGAATGCATAGCAATACTATGAACATACAATGACCAATGAACCTAATGCTAATGCTTGAACAAAAAGAAAATAATACACAATTTCAAGATATGAAAATGCAAAACATGTTACCTAAACAAAATGCAAATGCATGACAAGGTAAGGAATGCATGAAGAGGCCGAATGGTCACATGGTACTCTAGTGCAATCCTATCTAGTAAATGACACAAGCACATGACAAATCATATCAAGATACATAATGTCATGACATTTTCACAAGCATATGACATACTAAAATCAAAATACACAAGCACATGCAAGGCAAGCAAAAATGGAGTAGCCGAATGGTCATATACTCCAAATGGTGGCATTTTATCATGGCATTTTCACAAGCATATGGCATACTAAAAATCAAGATATGCTAACTCATCGCATGGAAATGCAAAAAAGTGAAGAAGCAAGATGAAAAGCACATGCAAGGCAAACAAAATGAAGGCATTCGAATGGTCATGTGACAAAATAATAAAATGCAAACATGGCAACATGCAAGGTATGATACATGAACAAAAATGCAAAATATAATCAAGAAGAACAACAAGGGAATATTATTTCATAAAAAGGAAATATAAAATCAAATATATCATAAAAATAATGTAAAAAACATGTAAAAAATTAAGCATAGACATGCAAAGCAAATAACAAGCAAAACTAGTAAATAAAACAAAGAAAGTTAAGCTCCATGGTTGGTATAAAATGGGCATAGCCTCTCACCTAACCATAATCACTTGGTCTTGCCAAGATCATGAAGCCTTTCCATTTCAAAAATCAGAAAATAAGCGATGCTAAACAACAAAATTAAGGTGAGCTTCATGGTAGGTAAAAATCGGCATAGCCTCTCCCCTAACCATGGTCACTTGGTCTTGACAAGATCATGTAGCCATTTCAACCTCTTTTGCTTCATTTTTTTTTTTGTAAAAAAATCAAAACATAATATACTTAAACAAACCTTCTAAAAATCATTTTCCCACAACAATATGCAAAGAAGAAAAAAAAAGAAAAAAACAAGGCAAACAAACATACCATATTCGGCCAAAGCAAGAATATAAAAAAATTATTTTCAACCATTTTTTTTGAAGAAGAAGAGATGAAAACCTAAGTAAACATTTAAAAACTTTGATTTCTATGAAATATGTAGTAGGAAAACAAAGTGGAAAATCAAGAAATCAACCTAGAAAACAAGAAGAAAACCAAGCTAGAGCTTGGTAGAGATAACTACCTTCAAGCTCTTCTATTGAAAACCTTTCTTTTTTTTCTTTCAAAACCTTTTTCTTTCTAAATTAGCTACTGTTTCCAGCCAAAAAACTTATGAAAAAATGAAATCAGCCCCCCCTCTAATGGCTTGGCCGAATGGCCCTCCAACCCTTGGATGGGATTTGCATTTTTTCTCCTCCAATCTTGGCCCTTAGATTAAGATATTTTGATGACAACATAAAAATGTCATCTTTCCAATTGATAGCAGCCCTTAATATGTGTACTCATCCCTTGTAATAACCTCAGCCCTTAGATGCAAAAAAAGACCAATCCCATGCACTCCCTTGCTTGCCCCTTTGAGTGCCTACCCTTGGATGAGTTGTGCTCTTCCATTCTTGGTCATTGGATGAGGACAACATAAAAATGACATATTATAGATTAAATCCATCCCTTAACATGTGTACTCAGCCCTTTTTGATGGCCTAAGCCATTGGATGAAAAGAGACAATCCCATGCACTCACTTGCTTGGTCGAATGGATGCTCACTTTTGGATGAATTGTGCTCATCTTTTTCTTCCATTCTTGGCCATTAGATGAGGGTTCTTTCATGACAAATAAAAATTTCATCTTGGCATTTAAACTTGGCCATTGGATGGTGCATTCAACTTTTCTACAAGGCACCTAAGCCATTGGATGAAGGAGGGACCATTTGCAAGGTGTTAGTGGTAGCATATGAGCTTGATAGTGACTAAGGAATTAAAATTGATCAAGCTTCCTTCTTCTTCTCTATGCTGGCTGATCAAAGAAGGTAAAATCCCAGCAATTCCTTCTTCTTTCATATTTTTCTTAATTACAAATTTGCACCTTTTGGTTTCTTCGGTAAAATGACCTTTTTGACCCCCGAACCTAAATAAATTGCAAACGGACTCCAAATTCAAATTTTATTTTTTCTATATTTCTAAAATAATAAAAAACTGAATTCTGGAAGTTTTCAAAAAGTTCGAGTCCATTTGCTATTTATTTCGGATTTATTTCCAAAATTGCCCTTTTTTGCACCCGGGCTTTATCATTTTTTAAACGAGCTCCGAGTCCAGATTTTTCTTCACCAATCTCTTCCAAATAATTTAAAAATGTGATCTGGAAGTTTTCATAATTTTTGGAACTCATTTGCTATTTTTTCGGGATTTATCTGCTTGAATTACTACATACTGGACCCGGGATTTGGCCATTTTGAAAACAAACTCAGAATCAAGATTTTCTTTTCGTCAATCTATTCCAAATAATTTAAGAATAAGATCTACAAATTTTCAAAATTTTTGGAGCTTATTTACTATTTTTTCGGGATTTATCTGCTTGAATTATTGCAAAGGGGACCCGGGATTTGGCCATTTTGCAAACGAACTCCGAATCAAGATTTTATTTTTCCAATCTCTTCCAAATAATTTAAGAATGATATTTGAAAATTTTCAAAAATTTTGGAGCTCATTTACTATTTTTTCGGGATTTATCTGCTTAAGTTACTACATAGGGGGCCCGGGATTTGGCCATTTTGCAAACGAACTCTGAATCAATATTTTATTTCGCCAATCTCTTTGAAATGATTTAAGAATGAGATTTGAAAATTTTCAGAATTTTTGGAGTTCATTTGCTATTTTTCCCAAATTTTCCAATTTTGCCCTTTTGTCTCTGAAACTCGATTTTGCTCAAAAGAAGTCCGGTTTTCAGATTTTCTTCAAACTGAGCCTTGGGCTATCCTTGTTTAATAATTCCTCATCAATTAGGGGCTTTATTCTTATCGAATCGGGACATTTTTGTCATTCTTCCAAATTTCACTAAAATCCACCAAAAACCCTAATTCTCGGTTTTCTTCCGAATTGACTTTTCTATCAGTTTTTCTTCCAAGTAGCTTCTCCATTATCCGTAGTCAGTACTTATATTTTATTTGGAACCTTCAATTTTGACCAATTTGATCGTTTAAGCTTTTTTCCCCAAATTTCCCGAACTAGAGTTTCCTTTCTACTGAATTTCCATAACCCAACTTCCGAACTCCATATCTTTCAATGTAGACCTCAGATTATCAAAATTCTTTCACCATTTTTCAATTGAACCTCAAATCTTGATTTTGAAAGTGGGTTGAATTTTTTAGTAGTTGACTTTTTTGGGGTTGGCTTTTTCGGTGTTGACTTTTTCAAGTTTGACTTTTTCTATCTGCTTTCTTAGACTAAGTCTCGGTGTATCACCTGCAGGATGAGAAAAGACTTTTAGCATTCTGAAACATAAATTTAGGAAGAAAACGTACCTGATTTAGGGGTCCGGACAAAATTAGGTGTCTACAATGGCCATTTACCAAGCCAAATGACAAAAATACCCCTTTAGCCCATTTTTTGTCTTTTAATGCCTAAATGGGGCCCACATGAAATTTTTACATTCGAAAGCTCGTTTTTCACTTGTCTCGGAATGAATATGTTTAAAATATCATTTTACACTACTACACAAGTTTTCATCATTTTTCGATATCCCGAACATCAAATTCAGACCCCGGACTGTTTACGGGTCAACATTAAGACTTTTTTGGTTTTAGCTTCGATTCTTATTCCGATTTCACCAACAGCTTTCTAACATCATTTTATGTCCATATGAATCCATTTATTTACTTAAAAGCTTTTTCGGACCTTCCTGCGGTATAGAATTTCCATTTTTACACATGGAATCATTCGAATTCCCATGGGCATAGCATCACATTTTTTCTTTTCTTCTTTTCCCTTTTTTTTCTTCAAGCGTAATACTTCTTTAATTCATTAGCATTCACGGGATTTTTGAAATCATCCCCGTCCATCCGAGTTAGAATCAATGCTCTTCTAGAAAAAGCTTTTTTTACCACATAGGGTCCTTTCCAATTTGGAGCCCATTTTCCTCATGGATCCTTCACTATAGGGAAAATTTTTCTCAGTACCAACTCTCCTTCTCGAAACTGTCTGGGTTGAACCTTCTTGTTATGGGCTCGAATCATCCTTTTCTGATACAACTGCCCATGACAAATTGCCTTCAATCTTTTCTCCTCGATGAGATTCAGTTGTTCATAACGAGCTCTAACCCATTCTGCCTCTTCTAGGCCAACCTCCATCAAAACACGAAGTGAAGGAATCTAAACTTCAATAGGTAACACTGCTTCCATACCATATACCAAAGAAAATGGCGTTGCCCCTATAGATGTGCTAATCGAAGTGCGATATGCGTGAAGAGCAAAAGGCATGATATCATGCCAATCCTTGTACACATCACTCATCTTCTCGACAATCTTCTTGATATTTTTGTTGGCTGCTTATACTGGCCCATTCATCTTCGGATGAGAAGGTGCCGAATTGAGTACACACCTTTCTCATCATCTTATTGTTTAGATTGAGAGCATTATTTGAAATAATTCTTGCTGGCAATCCATATCAGCATATAATTTCCTTCCTAACAAATCTACATACAACCGACTTTGTTACATTCGCGTAGGAAGCAGCTTCTACCCATTTTGTGAAATAATCTATGGCCATCAGGATGAAGCGATGTCCATTTGAAGCTTTCGGGGTAATAGGGCCAATCTTATCCATTCCCCACATCGAGAATGGCCATGGTGCAGTCATGACATGTAATGGCGATGGTGGCACATGGATCTTACCTGCATATATCTGACATTTATGGCACTTCCGAGAATAACTGATACAATCTCCTTCCATTGTCAGCCAATAATACCCTGCCCTCATAATCTGCTTAGCAAACATGTGACTGTTGGCATGGGTGCCACATATCCCTTCATAGACTTCCTCTATGATTGTCCAAGCTTCGACAGACCCGATACATCTCAATAAGACTTGGTCTTTCCCTTTCTTGTAGAGAATCTCGTTGTCTAGAACAAAACTCATTGCTAGCCTTCTTAGAGTTCTCTTGTCATTTTCTGTTGCTCGCTCTGGATACTGTTGATTCTTGATGTACTACAAAATATCGTTATACCAAAGGAGGCCATCTGCTTCTTCTTCGATACTCGAGCAGTGGGTAGGAGATTCATATATGCTCATCTTGATTAGCACAACTTCAGCCCCTTCATTCACTTTAAACATTGATGACAAAGTGGCTAGAGCATCTGCCATTCGGTTTTCTTCTCGAGGGAAGTAATTGAAAGTCACTTCTTCAAAATCCTCCAATAAACTAAGTATGAGTTCTCTGTATCGGATTAATTTTTTTATCTCGGGTTTCCCATCTCCGCATAACTGGTATATCACTAGGGCTGAATCTCTGAAAACCTCCAGTCTTTTTATCTTTCTCTTTACGGCAGCACGAAGGCCCATTGTACGTGCCTCATATTGATGAAATGGGGAATGGAAATAAATGGAACTTGTGATATGTGCAGTCAACAAATGGAGACTCGAGACCATTTATTCTTTGAGTGTGAGTATTCTAAGGCAGTATGGAGGGAGATTCTGCACCTATGTAAGCTTCATAGAGTCATCAGAAGCTGGGACTTTGAAGTTCAATGGGCAAAGAGGAAGCTAAAAGGTAAATCTCTTATTGCTACAGTGCTTCGAATTGCTTGGAATGCTCTCATATATCATGTATGGAGGGAGAGGAATAACCGCAGGTTTGGTAAACAATCTCAGCAATGTATGCAAATGCTTGAGAAAATCAATGAGGAGGTTAGCTATAGACTAGGGGGGATGCAAACCATAAATGATGATACTGTTAATAGAGATTTGCATGTTGCATGGGGGTTAAAAAGCTCACTGATAGCATAATTGGTTCTTAGCTAGGTAAAAAAGACATTGTAAAATAGTACATTTGTTTGCCAGCTATGCTGGTTGTATTGCTGTAGCAGTGCATGCTGCTTTTGGATAAATAAAATCTTTCCTTATCCAAAAAAAAAAAAATACGTGCCTCATATTCTGCAGTATTGTTTGTACAATCAAAATCCAATCTGGCAGTGAAGGGATAATAATCTTCTTATAGGAATATGAGCACTGCACCGATACCGTGTCCCATGGCATTTGATGCCCCATCAAAATACATCTTCCATATTTTCTTCTTCAAGGGAACCTTATCTGCTTGCGGAACATACATCAAATCTTCATCTGGGAAATCAAAGTTCAACGGCTCATAATCTTCCACTACCTGACTTGCTAAAAATTCAGCCATTGCACTACCCTTGATAGCTTTCTGACTCACATATACAATGTCGTATTCTGACAACAAAACCTTCCATCTTGCCATCCTCCCTAACAAAGAAGGTGCTTCCAACATGTACTTGATTGGATCTAGCTTGGCAATCAACCACGTCGTGTGGTACAACATGTATTGTCTGAGCCTCCGAGCAGTCCAAGCTAAGGCACAGCATAGCTTTTCTACCGACGAATATTTCAACTCATAATCTGTGAACTTCTTGCTGAGGTAGTAAACCTCCTGTTCTTTCTTTCCAGTCTCACCAAGCTGCCCCAAAACAGAACCTATGGATCTCTCAAATACTGATAGATACAATATCATCGGTTTATCCGGAGTCGGTGGAATTAATACTGGTGGTTTTGATAGATATTGCTTAACCTTTTCAAAAGCAATCTGACACCCTTCATCCCATTCTCCTGGATCACGTTTTCGAAGTAGCTTAAATATTGGATCATATTTATCGGTTAACTGAGAAATAAATCGAGCAATGTAATTCAATCTCTCCAGAAAACCTCTTACTTCTTTTTGAGTACGTGGAGGTGGCAAATTCTGGATGGCCTTCACTTTATCCGGATCAATCTCAATTCCCTTTTTGCTAACAACAAAACCTAACAATTTCCCTGAAGTGACTCCAAAAGTGCATTTTGCCAGGTTTAGCTTGAGTTGAAACTTTCTTAGTCTTCTAAAGAGTTTCCTAAGATTTGCAATATGCTCCTCTTCTTCTTGTGACTTTGCGATCATATCATCAACATAGACCTCAATTCCCTTATGCATCATGTCATGAAACAAGGTCACCATGTCCCTCTGATATGTTTCCTCAGTATTCTTCAACCCAAATGGCATAACCTTGTAGCAGAATGTTCCCCACATTGTAACAAATACGGTTTTCTCCATATCTTTCGATGCCATCTTAATCTGATTATATCCCGAGAATCCGTCCATGAAAGAAAACAAAGAACTGTTCGCCGTATTATCCACCGAAGTATCAATGTGGGGCAAAGGGAAATTATCTTTGTGACTGGCTTTGTTCAAATCTTGGTAATCGACGCACATACGCACCTCGCCATCCTTCTTTGGTAGTGGAACAATGTTTGCCACCATTTCGGATATTTTTCCACCTCTAAGAATCTAGCATCAAACTAACTCTTCACCTCCTCTTTTACCATTAACAGCATGTCCGGCCTCATTCTTCTCAACTTTTGCTGAATTAGCTTGCACTCTGGCCTTAAAAGGAGCTTATGTACCACAATATCTGGATCCAAACCCGGCATGTCTTGGTATGACCATGCAAATACATCTACATATTCCTGGAGCAAGGCTATCAATTCACTCTTTATCGATGACGACAATGTAGTCCCATTTTAACCTCTTTTATCTTCTCACTACTTCCCAAATTTAACAATTCAAATAGCTCCTCATGAGCAAGTACTTGTTTCTCTTCTTGTTCTATTTTTCTTAATAATTCCGGAGGTAGACCATAATCCTCAATATCTTCGTCGGCCTCAAAATCACCCGTGCAAATGGGTCTCTCAAAATCAATTTCAGAATTACTGACAGGAAGGTCCTCATATTCTGTATCCATACACCTGTAAATAGGTGGGGAAGAAACAATATAGGAAAATACATATACAGTGAAAGAAAAACAAATAACATAACTGAAAGAATATGGACACATCAAATATGAAGATAATGCAACGTGCTTGTTATTTATTGAATGAAAACTTTTAGACAAAAGCCCATTACAAAAAAAATTCTTAATATCTTCGGGCAAAGATATTTAATATTTGTTTAAAAGCATTATGTTAGAATAGACCTAAAGACTATGGGCAGCTCGGTTGCACTCCAATTGGTCAGTCTATATCCTGGTGGACAAGGTCGCACCATCCAGTTAGCATTCTCACTTTCAGTTCTTTCCTCCCTGGTCATGCAGATCTCCATATCCTTTATCTACTCATCCCTATTCACCTGGAATCTCTCGAAGGCTTGCTCAATCATTATAAGTACATCATCTGAATTCTTTTCTCAAAACAAAAAATCGGCCGAGCGAAAGTTGTGAAGGATTGGTGGGAATGTCATAGGTTCCTACTCAATATCCATACCCGCGAGATGGGTCATCCTCTTTTGTCGGTTCTTTTCAATTTGTTTCCTCTTCTCTTCGGCCTTCGAAAGATATCCTAAGTCAAACTGGTCTTTCTTTCCCTCTATTTCAATTGCCCGAGCCAACCCCTGAATATACTTTCTGAGTCTTTTACCAGCCCTGCAGCCCTTTCCTACGGTAGTCCTCACTCCCAATCTTGTATTCTTGGACCACTTCAGTTTTGGAATTTTTGTCTCTCAGCGACGAATATTGCATTCACAAACTCCAAGGATCAGAAGGAGCATTCCACAGCCTCCTCATTCGGCTCAATGTAAGGGAAACCAGTAGATGTAGAGGCTATGATGTCCTTTTCTCTTATACTGTGACCAAACGTCTCTCCATAACAAATTTCAACTTTTGGTGTAGAGATGAGGGTACAGTCCCTGCTGAATGTATCCAAGGCCTTCCCAATAAGCAATTGTAGGACAGGCTAATATCCATGACTTGGAAATTGACCTTATAGGTGCAAGGACCTATCTCCATCGGGACCTCAATAGTTCCCATTACCTCCCGTCTAGTTCCATCAAAAGCTCTAACCACCATGCAACTTGGCAGCATATAAGAAATATCAACTGGCAATTTGGACAAGATTGCCAAGGGTAGCACAATTAATGAAGAACCGTTATCCAAAAGGACCCTCGATAATATGTGCCCTTTGCAGATGGTTGTTATGTGAAGAGCTTTGGTTGATTCGATACCATTGGGTGGTATTTCATCATAACTGAAATAGATATGGTCGTCTGCTGCAATGTTTCCCACCAGCCTATCTAGTTTTTCCACTGATATGTCGTTGGCAACATATGCCTGATTCAAAATTCTCAACAAGGTATTTCGGTGTGGCGCTGAATTCAGTAGCAAAGATAGGATTGAAATTCTTGCTGGCTGACACTGCAGTTGCTCAACCACATTATACTCACTATGCTTTATGAACTTTAAAAACTCGCAAGCTTCTTTTTCGTTCATCGGCTTTTTTATCTTGTTAACCAGGGCTGACCCCCTCTCTACTTTTTATGACGAATCCATCTCAATATGGATTGGTTCAGCTGCCTTCTTCCCTTTATCCATTCCTCCATTCTTCCTTGTTGATCCCTGTTCAACAACCTCAGGGGCATAACACTTTCCACTTCGTGTTAAGTGCCCTACACCTGTGATATCTTGCTGACTCGAAGATCTTGGCATAACCATGCTGCAGTCATACTTCCACGGTGCAGTTGTGTTTTCCTTGTAAGAGAAGGAAGAAGGAAAATCTATGATTAACTTAGGCGCAATTTCCTTAATAACCGGCATAACTTTCTCCTCTGGTTCATCGTAATAGATAATCAAAGGTCTTCCTATCCCATAGCCAGTTGCGTTCTCAATAACCTCTACTTCCTTCTCTGTTTCTTCGTAAAACTGGGTCTCCCCCTAATCCATCATCTTTTGGACTTTAGCCAGAAAGTTCCCGCATCCCTGTATGATATGACATTTACATCTATGGAATGGGCACCAATTCTGCAAACCATTTTTAAACTGTTTGCATCCCCCACTATTCCTGCCTTAACCATCTCGACCCATACTATTAACATTGGAGTCTTGACTTCCCTGACATCTCTTTTTACCCTTCTGACTTCCCCTGTCCATACTGTATTTACCCGATTCTCAGCATGATCGGGCAATGGGTTTCTCGCTACATTCGGCCCATTCTTTGGCCCAAACTTCACAACTCCAATATTGATTAAACTTTGGACTTTCTTTTTGAAGGCAATGCAACCCTCAGTCGAATGCCCCTGAATTCCTGCGTGATATGCGTAGTTGTTATTTGCATTGTACCACCTTGGGTATGGTGGGGTCAAAGGTTTGAGATATACAGGCGCGACAAGTTGGCCCTACAGTAATTTAGGATAAAGCTCACCATAGGTGGTAGGAATGGGATCAAACTGGGGTTTTTGTTCGTTCCTTGGTAAACGTTGGTCATTGGGCATGGGACCTTGTGTATTTGGGATAGTGTTTCGGGGAAGGTTTATTTGTGGGGATATACTAGTTGGAAACAACTGTTGTGGTATATTGGTATAAGGGAATTGATTTTGGGTAAGGTAGTTTACATTGGGATAGTAAAGATTATACCCCGGGTAAGGTGTGTAGGGTGTAGGAGGTGAATAAGATGTAGTAGGAGTATAGGGCCTTGGTGGTGTATATGGTGTGGGAGGTGTATATGGATATTGGTTGATACTAACTGCGTGGGTCTCCTCTTTCTTCCTAGCAGGGAATACCTTCTTCGGAGTAGCAGACTCACCCCCTTCCATTTTCCTATTCTTATTGGCAAACTCTATCATCTCCCTGGATATCACCATGTCTGCAAAGTCCTTGGTGGCAGTCCCCACCAATTTATCATAATATGGTGCTTTCAAGGTATTGATGAAAAGCACTGTAGTTGTTTTGCTAGTTAAAGGGGGTTGCACTTGTGTGGCCAAATCCCTCCACTTTTGCAAGTATTCCTCGAAACTCTCAGTAGTCTTTTTTTTCCATGTTCTGTAGTGATAGCCTATCAGGTACCATATCAGATACATGCTTATAATACTCCATGAAAGCCCTGGCTAAATCCGTCCATGAACAAATCTTGGTACGACTCAGTTGGTTATACCATTGGGTTGCAGACCCTGTCAAGCTATCTTGGAAACAGTGGATAAGTAGTTTCTCAGTATCATCGTGCCCTGTCATTCTTTTGCAATACATGGTTAGATATGTTGATAGGTTGGTAGTCCCATAATATTTCTCAAGGTCTGATACTTTGAACTTTGGGGGAATTACCAGATCGTGTACTAAACTCATCTCTTTGGCATCCAGACTGCCAAATAACTCCTACCCTTCAACGGCCCTCAGCCTCTCCTCCAGCAGTTGATATTTTTTCTGGGATTCTGCCATTTCAACCCTCTTCAGCTCAGTCATCTTTTCCTTTTTCTTTTCAGCTAGTTCCTTAAAGTCTAGAACGTTAACATCATTTGGGTCAGCTCCAATATTACCTTTTCTGGGAACAGAGTTCTATGCCTCAGCAGCTGGCTGGATATAAACATAGGAGGTTGCTCTAATTGGCAGCTCTTGGCCCTTTTGCTGTATGTTTTCAGGTTGATCCTCTTCATTTACCACCATTTTCTCGGTGACCGAATTCTCCCCCGACCCTTTTTGTTTCATCATGGCACTCATCATTTCCATGAGTTTAGTCATCTTTTCTCGTGACTCCTCTTGAGACTTAGCCAACTGTTCCTGCAGTTCCCTTTGAGTTCTTTCCATTCTTTCAATTCTAGCAAGATGATCGTTCTCCATAGCTCTGGCTTGAGATCGAGTATTGTAAGGGTGTCGAAAGTTCGATTTTTTATGAGTGCAACCAATTGTACCTTTAGTTTTAAAAACCATGAATTAGAAATCATTGACACATCTTTTTTTTATGTTTTACTAAAAATGGATGAATGATTAAATGCGAATGGATAAATAAATAAATGACTAAGTATAAAAATATGAAAGAGTAAATGAATGAACAAATAAAATGAATAAGTAAATGACTAAGTATATAAATATGAATGAAATAAATGAATGAATAATTATAACTATGAACAAATGTATGAATGAACGAACAAAATATAAAAAGGACAGAATAAGTGAATGATAAAGATATGTATGCATTTGAAAGTATTGGCCCCGGAAAAATTCCAACCAAACGGTCTTTCATTGATTTCCTGGAACTAAATACATCAAAGATAGAATAAAAGATCACTGCCTAAGACAAGTCCATAATTTGCCTTTCAAAGTGCTGTTACAAAATATTAGTCCAATAGTAACTCCCTCTGATCTAGGACTTTCTTTCACAGTCTCCTTTTTATTGCCTTGCTCTTCAATCTGACCCCTACTTGTTCACGGCCCCTTGACATGTCAGCAGAAGCATCACCGTGTAAGCTTTCCTTAGCTTGCTTCTCCAATTGATTGTTTCGGGCTTCCTCATGCTTCACTCTCTCTTTCCAATAGTTATTCTCCTTCTTGAGGTTTTTGACCTCTTGCTCCTATTCCCCAGAAGTCTTGAGTGTCCCTTCAAATCTGAGCTCGAAGCATTACCTTTTGTTTTCCAAGTGCAAATCCTTGAGATCTCCCTTGACAGTGTCCCTTTCTCTCTTGATCTTTTCCTTTTCTCTTTCCCGAGCTGATTCCCTATTTTTTATGTCCTCAAGCTCTTCTTGCAATCGGGCATTCTACTTGCTCATCTAGGCCTTTTCTTTTTCGAATTCCGCCCTTGAAATTTCTAACTCTGATAGCACTTCCTTCGGTGGCGAATTCATGAACTGGACCTCTTCCCCATCTGATGTCAATAGCCTATCATTAACCCTTAATTCCCTCTATACCAGGTAATCAGGTGTGACGATGTCGGCATATTTGGCCACTTTGATCCGGTGAGTTTTCTTCCATGCTTCAATCGCTACCCGCACCTTTCTAGAATATCCATCCTCTCCATAAGTGAACTCTGACAATCCTAGCTTATGAGTCGCGGGTGTGAATTGTCAAGACTCAACCTATCTTTGCACCAACAGAGGTGCATAACTCACAGACCCCCAAATTTCAAGAAATGGAACCCCCAGGTTGTCCCCACATTTATACATAATCGACATAGGAACCATCCATGGAGCTCTTCAAGTTACCATCTCCCCTTTTAGATTCCGAAACATGTTGATCCATTTCTCCTCATCCCTGTCTTCAGGCCAATCATTTCGAAGGAATTCCCTAATCGGAACTAAAGACTTCATGTACGATTTAAAGGAAACCTCTTCTATCTTCCAAAAGTGACTTTGAATCTAAATATAAAGGAGTTGTACACACCCCTTGATTCTCCCTTGTCCTTCCCTTTTACAAAAATTCAAAGATCAGATAGTTTCAACTATGATGGCCAGAGATGGGTTGACCTTCTGTTCTAGCTTTTCAAAGAAATCAAACACGGCTATATCCATATGACCCAATATCTTTGGCAATATGATTAATCCGTAGATGGCTAGAGCGAAGATGTCCCTAGCTTTATCTTTATCGGAATAACCCAATATCAATTGTCGGAGAGTTTCCCACGGAATGCATCCATTTTTCTACTTTGTATCAACATGACTCTCAACCCATGTTGCATCCATTCCTGTGATCCTAGCCACTTTCCTCTTAAAACCTGGAGGTTTCACTTCCTTCAAATATACCCGATCAGGATTAGGACACTCAATACATAACAGTGTTGAATATTCTTCAATAAGTGGGGTCATATCCTCCTTGTTAAAAGTAAAACATCTATAAGTAGGATTCCAAAACTGTACCATAGCCTGAATCAACCCACTATTGACCCTAATCAGAATTAAGAGTGCTATATCTCCATATTTTTGAGTTAAGGCTTATTTCTCTGATACACTCCACTAATTCCAAATGTCCATTAACCCTCGGAGATTATTCTATCTAAAATCCACTTTGACCCTTTCCGGCAATACTAACATATAATATTTCTTCAGGCAATCACCATCCTCCCTCTAATCTTTTTCCGACCATGCCCTAACTACTGCATGATCTTCTATTACTGAAATAACCTGACACTCCATGAAAGTCCTTTGGGTTGATGACTATCCCGAGGCCAGTAAACTTCAATTGTATGATGGTGTCTATGATGCATGTCAAAGAAAAGAAAACAAAAAGAAATAAATTAGTAAAGAAATGAATTCACAAATATAACATAAAAAACAACATGCTTTTTTTTTAAATGTCCCGAAAATTTTAACAGAGTTTCGGCATTATGATGCCTTTGGGACAAAATAATAAATTTATTACGAGTGATATGATGTTCCTCCATGTGTTCTTAAACTTTGGGTATCTAACAGAAATTCGGCATGGCTTCGCCTAGGTTCATTATATGAAGGTGAATCGGTTCTCAGGCCCCGAATTGTTCCTCATTGTCGCCTGTGAAGGCTAGTAAGGCACCCCGATAAAAACAGGTTCAATTCGTTAGAGTATATTCTCCTATGCCCGTACGGAGGATCATTACGAAGGTATTAGGTACTTTATACTCCGAAAGTGTTTCACTAGCCCATACGGAGGATTATCACGAAAGCGTAGTTACTTTACTCCCACTTAAAAGGACGGAACCCGGGTAGAGGGTTCATGTTATGCAAATGCAAATATAGTGTGTGCGGAGGAACAAAACAAACCTGTCACCACCTATTATACACCCCTTATTCTAAATAACCCACTAAAATCAAACAATGTAAAGCATTAGTCAAGCAAACATATAAATATACGCAACAAAATAACCAGAGAACAAATAATAATATGCATGCACATGAAAAATGAACATATTTGAAACATTTTATTATTTTCAAAATTCTCTTTATTATTTAAAAATGGGAATTAAAATTGAATATTGAGTAAAAACCAACAAAACTGACACTTTGATAACACACGACTAATTCTAGGTCTGACTCTCTAAAGTCCCTAGCGGAGTCGCCAAGCTGTCGCAACCTAACAACAAGTCTCATCGCAAGACATTATTATTTGTTAGGCGTGACATTAAAAAAAGAGAAAAAGTCGACTTAATTCCTTTTAAAATAAAATGAGGTTTGAAAACAACCTCGAAAAAGACATGGAGTCGCCACCAATCTTTTTGGGCTAGGTTTGATCGGCCACCTATTAAAACCGATTTTGTAAAATATTTTAAATTTAATTAAAACATTTTTAAAACCAATTTCAAGTCTGAGTTTTAAACCAGAGAAAATCGAAGAATCGGGTTCGGGACTCGGTTACATGCGGGGAAGGATTAGCACCCCCACAACGTCGTATAAAATGGTACCTTATTAATCATGTGTTATCTCAAGTCTTGATAAAAAGTTGATTTTTAATTTTTTGGTTTTAAATTAGTTCCCAATTTTAAGAAAAATAAGTTCATTTTTTATTGAAAATGATCCGGAATTTATTCATTCAAAATTTTTCTATATTCCCCGACAAAATCGGCAAAATATAGAAATTTTTATTTATTTGGAAAACTTTCAGAATCATTCTCGTTTTTTGAAAGAAAGATATTCCTTTATTAATGATAATTGATGATATTCCCTCCAGCAAACCCGGTAGAGAACTCATGAATTATTTTAACTCGAGAATATCTTTATTTTTATTGAAAATCATTATCTTTTTTTTTTAAATGAATATGAACATGTGTGACATAAATAAAATGACATAGCAAAGTCTAGATAATATAATGCAACCTAGATGTTATGACATAATTCAAAAGGCATAGCATATTCTAAATGAGATGAAATGATTTAAATAACCTAATATTCTAAATGAAATGAAATGTCCTAAATGACATAATATATTCTATATGAAAGGAAATAATCTAAGTAACATGGTATATTCTAAATGGAATAAAATGATTTAAATGACATGGCAAATGTAAATGATATGGCATATTTTGAATGACATGGCATATTCTGAATAATATAATCTAAATGACATAGAATATAATCTAAGTGACATGAAATGACTTGAAACATAAAAAACATGCTATCATAAAATATGCATGAAAATAAAATAAAAATGCATGAATATAGTATATGCTAAATAAATGTGACAAAAATGAATAACTAAATAAAAAGCATAGAATAACATATAATATTCAAAGACATATAACAAACAACATAACACCATAAAATAAATCAAAATAATAACAATATCATAGAAATTATCAAAAATCACATATTATATAGTATGCATAGACATGGAAAATGCAGTGCATGAAAATGTATTTTTTCCTTTAATTAAAGAAATCCGTATATCTAAAAAGATATCTAGCTACCTTAGGAAAATATGTCAAATTAAATTTTCTAAAATCAAAATACTTTGTGATGGTTTGAAAACAATTTTGAAAATCTTGGATTAAAATTAAAAACCTAGCCAAACCCTTTAAAAATAGATCTAATTTCCTAAATTTAAAATCCCGGACTTGACCACCCTTAACCCGAGATTTATAAAATCATTTTTTTAGCTTAAAAAAACTTAGAAACTGTGCTAAGGTAGTAGCTAAAGCTTCTAACCAACCCCCTCTAAATGCCTTAGCCAAATTCAACAATTGTTTTTCTTTTGAATTCAAAACTGCCTCTATTATTCGGTTTTGACACACAATTTTTTTACCTATTTTTAAAAATTCAAAAAAAATCTAAAAACAATACTGGAGACTTAGAACATGTAAAACTACACGAGAAAAAATTGTCTTAATTTTCTAATTAAAGATGACTGCCCAAAAAAATCGGAAAAGTACGAGTACTGGGTGAAAAACTATTTTGCCAAAACACATTTGTTTGCCTTTGATAAAATCATTTAAAAATCAAAGTAAAAATGTTGGAGACTCTCCTAAATACCCCACAAACAGTAGCTAACACTTTTAAAAAGTTAGACAAAAATTGTCTAAGTAAAATAAATTACAAAGGTAGAATAATCAATTTGATAAACCTTTAATTTTCGACAAGTATGCTCAAGTGAGCATGACTTTGAGCCATTGATTGGCCTAAGTCATGAATCATGTGGCATGACATGAAATGCATGAACATACAGCAGATATGAATGCATGAAATGCATGATTTACAACCTAAATGATGTGAGAAATGCATGGCAATACAAAATATCCTAATGCCTAGCATGAGTTTGCATGGCAATAAATGTAATCCTAACCTAAGTATGTATGAGATGCATGATAATGCAAATGAAACTTAGACCTAAAGTGACATGAGATGCATGGCAATAAAAAATGAACTAAGACCTAAATAGCATAGCAAATGCATGGCAATATCAATTTGATTCTAGACTTTATATGCATGGCAATATGCATGGCAATACCAATATGATTCTAGACCTTAAATGTCTTGATAATGCATGAAAATGTCATGAACATATAGTGACTAACAAACCTAATAGTAATGCATGAACAAACAGCAACTAATACACAATCTCATGGCATGATAATGCAAAGCAATGGTATCTAAACATAATGCAAATGCACACACAATGCAAGAATTACATGAAGTGGCCGAATAGCCATTAAAATAGACTAATGCAATCCTATTTAGTCAATAACACAAACACATGGCAAACCAAATCAAAATACGCAATGTTATGGCATGAAATGCAAACCTATCAACTAGACAAAATGAAAATGCACACACAAAACCAAATCATGTTGACCGAATAGCCCTCAAATCACATAGTATAACCCTAGCTAAACAATAACACAAACACATGGAAGCAATAAACTAAATAATGCAAATATGCACAAAAATTCATCCTGGCCAAGTTAAACAATATGAGTATAGCATGGTATATATATGCATGAAGATCAATGGAAACATATTAAACAAGCAAACATGATAAAAATGCAAACATGCTCAAAAAATACATCATAGCCGAATGGAACAACATGAATCTAGCATGGTATTGTCACAAACACATAGCGTGGTATATTATTAAACTACCACAATCAAGCTAACCTACCACAAATCAAGCTAATCTAACACAAATAAGCTAACCTACCACAAATCAAGCTCATGAATAAAAATCCAACACAAAATCATTTACCAAAACAGCAACTCATTCGGCCATGATGAATTTTTGATGAAAACTTGTTGTTTTTTTTTATTTTCTTTTAAAAAAACAAAATAGTAGCTCTTTAGAAACAAGTTTATTTCATAAAAAGGAAAAGGATCCATAAGAAAAAAAAGATCATGTCAATAAAATATAAAAAATAACCATGAAAGAGCATAGCTACCTTGCTCTAGCTTTCCAAATCAAGAAGAAACTAGCAAAAACCTTTTTTTTCCTTCTCTTTTTTTCTCCTCTCTTTTTCCTTTCTTTTATCTCTCTTTTTCTCCTTAGATACTGCCTCCTTTCCAGCCTTCAACCTTCTCAAAAAATGAAATCAGCCCCCTTCTAATGGCTTAGCCGAATGGCCTATCAACCATAAGATAGATTGTGCACTTTTTCTCCTCCAATTTTGGCTCTTAAATTAGGATCTTTTGATGACACAATAAAAATACCTTCTTTCCAATTGATAGCAGCCCTTAAGATGTGTTCCCAACCCTTCTAATAACCTCAACCCTTAGATGAAATAAGGATACAATCCCATGCACTCCCTTGCTTGGCCGAATGAATACCAATCCTTGTATTCATTGTGCTCATCTTTCTTCTTCCATTCTTGGCCATTGGATGAGGGTCCTTTCATGACAAATAAAAATTTCATCTTGGCATTTAATCTTGGCCATTTAATGGTGTATTCAACTTTTGTACAAGGCACCTAAGCCATTGGATGAAGGGGGGACCATTTGCAAGGTACTAGTGGAAGCATTTTGAGCTTGATAGTGACTAAGGAATTAAATTGATCAAGCTTCCTTCTTCTCCTCTATGCTGACTGACCAAGGGAAGAATTATCTCAGCAAATCTTTCATCTTTCATATTTTTCTTAATTACAAATTGGCCCCTTTCTATTTCTTCAGTAAAATGACCTTTTTGACCCCTAAACCTAAATAAATAGAAAACGGAATCCAAATTCAAATTTTCTTTTTTTAATACTTCTGAAATAATAAAAAATTGAATTCTGGAAGTTTTCAAAATTTTTTGAGCCTATTTGCTATTTTTTTGGATTTTTTCTTCCAAAATTACCCAAACTTTCACCATTTTTAAACAAGCTCCGAATCCAGATTTTTCTTCAGCAATCTCTTCCAAATAATTTAAAAGGTGTGATCTAGAAGTTTTCATAATTTTTGGAGCTCATTTGCTATTTTTTTGAGATTTATCATTTTGAATTTCTGCATAGTGAGCCCGGGATCTGGCCACTTTGCAAACGAACTTCGAATCCAGTTTTTCTTTTGCCAGTCTCTTTGAAATGATTTAAGAATGAGATCTGCAAATTTTCAAAATTTTTGGAGCCCATTTGCTATTTTTTCAAAATTTTCCAATTTTGCCATTTTGCCTCCAAAGCTCGGTTTTGCTCAAAACAAGTCCGATTTTTAGAATTTCTTTTTCTGGGCCTTTGTCATGTATTGAATTGGAGTTGATCCGAAAATGCCCAATTTTTACAATCAAATTCCCTTCCGTTTTGATTTTCCCTCTTTTCAATATCAAAAACTTCCTCGTTTTTCTGTTTTTCCTCCAATCGACTCTTTTCTCGGAATTTCTTCAAATAAGCCTTGGGCTATCCTTGTTTAATCACTCCTCATCAATTAGGGGCTTTAGTCTTACCGAATCGGGCCATTTCTGCAATTTTTCCCAATTTTACCAAAATCCACCAAAAACCCTAATTCTCGGTTTTCTTCCGAATTGACTTTTCCTTCAGTTTTTCTTCCAAGTAGCCTCTCCATTACCCGTAGTCAGTGCTTATCTTTTATTTGGAGCCTTCAATTTTGACCAATTTGATCGTTTAAGTACTTTTCCCTAAATTTTCCGAACTAGGGTTTCCTTTCTACTGAATCTTCGTAACCCAACTTTTGAACTCCATATATTTCAATGTAGACCACGGATTATCAAAATTCTTTCACCATTTTTCAATTGAACTTCAAATTTTGATTTTGAAAGTGGGTTGAATTTTTTAGTAGTTGACTTTTCCATGGTTGACTTTTTCAAGTTTGACTTTTTATGCTTGCCTTCTTAGACTAAGTCATGAAGTACCACTTGTAGGATGAGAAAAGTCTTTTTGAATTCTGAAACATCAATTTAGGAAGAAAACATACCTGTTTTAGTGGTCTGAACAAAATTAGGTGTTTATAGTGTAGCCAAGTGTTCTATTAACTGTTGCCTTCCCAAGCTCTCTGCTTTCCATTTCATGCTAGCATCCATAGCCAAATCACATGTATAACTCCAATCGTCGTCCCTATTCCTCCATTCCTTCACAATCACATCGATGTGATTCTTCTGGCTATATAGTTGCTGCTATAGGTCTCGAATTACTTGCTATAAGGAGCTTCTCTCTTCTGGCATCTTAGAATAACTTTCCCTCTTGTTCTCGAGCTCTGCCTTTAGCTTCTCATTTGCGCACAAGGACTTAGCTAAATTCAAAAAAGTATAAGAATATAGGTCTTTACATTTCTGTCTCTCACGAGACAGTCAGCAACTTTTGCTTCATTTTCTTGTGCCTTTCTCTTCCACTGCTTTACTTCCTCTTGAAGTTAGCCAAGTTCCCTTTCCCGTCTGTAAGACGGTCCGAGTATCTTCCCAACCTTTAGCTTTGACCTCAGTTTCTTGTTCTCCAAGTGCAGGTCCTTCAAATCGGCATATGCTGTGTCACGTTCTTTCACTATCTTTTGGATTCTTAACTCTCGGTCTCCTCTTGGAACCTCTGACTTTCTTGCCTCATCTTTTTTCTTTCAATGTCGACACCGTGCTCAGCGATTTCCAACTCTGATATTCTCTTTGGTGGAGAAGGAGTTGGCTAAAACACGACCTCTTCTATTAGAAAAACCACATCGTTGACCCGATTTGCTCTCCAAACTAGGTATCTCGGAGTGACACCATCATTGAGGGACCCTACCTTGTCCTTTGGGTTTCTTTCCAAGCTCGAACTATTGGCTCCACTTTCTTCGACATATTCGGATCCCTAAAAGAAAACTCCATCTGATTGAGTCTGTGCGTAACCGGAATGAATTTCTTTACCCTATACTGTCTTAGTACCATCAATGGAGAGTAACTCACTACTCCCCATGATCCCAAAAGTTGTACCCACGGTTCTCCATATCGGTGTAACATTGGTCCATGAGGCATCCACGACACGATCCATCTTAGTTGCTTGCTAGTCAATGACCGTAGAAATGCTACCACTCTTCCTTGGATTTGGGTTCTGGCCATTTGCTTTCGTAGAATTCTCTAATAAGGGTCCTACCACTTCATTCAGGTTTCGAGAATGCACTTCCTTCACACACGAAGTGACTATTTAGCCATATATGCAGTAGTGGCATGCATCCAACAAAACGGCCCTCCCCTTTTCGACGACAAAAGTTTAATGACCTTATGGTTTCAGCTAGGATTGTCGGTGAGGGATTACTATGGTTCTCAACTTGCCCGAAGAAATTGACCACTACCACCTCATTATGCCCCAAAACCTTAGGAAAAATCACCATCCCATGAATAGCCAAAGCAAAGGCGGAATCTCTTTCTCGTCACCGAGGTGCCCCTAAATAAATTTTTGGAAGACATCCTAAGGGATGCAGATATGTTCCCCTTTCTGTTTTAGATCTGGATCTCGTACTTCCATCCCAATGAGCTTGTTCAACTTCTTACGAAAACTCGATTTTTGCTTCCTGACGTACACCTTATTCGGGAACCGGAGCTCTAACCCAACAAGAATCGAATACTCCTCTATGGTTGGTGTCAAATCCTCCTCGCTGAAAGCAAAGCACCTATAGGAAGGGTCCCAAAATTGAATGCTTTCTCTGATCATTGACTCCTCAATTACCATCGGAATGAGTGAAACAATCTGGCCATACTTTTCAAAAATTTTCCTTTTTCTTTCCCCATTCAGTCGATCTCAAATATCAGCCAACTCAGTTAAATTGTTTTGTGTGAGTTCCAAATTTAGCCTTTCTGGCAGACTCGAGACATAACCATTTATCAAACAATCCCCTACCTTTTGCTGCACATTTCTTGCTTAATCTTGCACATCAACAGGTGGCTCACACATGACGCTTACGGACGAGGAACAAATTTGACACTCGGTGGGTTCTGAAAGATACTTTGTGACAAATACCTTGTTGTGGAATGCTATATGGTGTCAATGCGAATTATGCAAAACAATACAAAAGGAAAATATGTCAGTATATTCACATAGAGAAGAATTTGACACTCAAATAAACGAATAAAAGAATTTGGCATTATTTAATCACATAAAATAAGAATTTTCTTTGAAAATTACTTTGAAAAAAAAAAACTTTTCCTTTTTAAAAAGAAAAATTCGGCCCTTACCTACAAATGACCTAGTTCGAGTGTCCGTTCACCCAAAGAATCACGAAATCAGCCATGTGGGTATTTGGGACGTTTTCGTCATTACCTAATTCATGGTTTGAAATTTGAACATAAGTATTGAAAGGTAAGAAGTGTTCCTTCATGTGTCTTAATTTCGGGTGACTTTCTAGATACCGGGCAAGAATGGCTCCACTTAGGGCGGGTTTTTTATGGCATTCTAGCATGAGGTTCGGATTCATAATCTAAAGGTCCCCAAATTGTTCCTCGTTGTCACCCGTGAAGGCTAGCAAGGCACCCCGATCCTCACACATTATAGGCTTCCAACGAAAACGGTTCAATTTGAGCTAGAATTTTTTTCACTAGCTCATGAGGAGATTATTAACTCACGATAACGTAGGTCCTTTATTCTCTAAGAGCGTTTCGCTAGCCCATGCAGAGGTTATTACCTCATGAGAGTGTAGGTACTTTACTCTTTCCTAAAAGGATAGAGCCCGGGTATAGAGCTTATGTATGAAATGCACGTGTTCATATATGAGAAGGAACAAACAAATGTTTGACTATTTGTTTACGACCCTTTATTCTAAGCATCCCATAATCATGAACATAAATAATACAATAATAAAGAAATAACATAATTTTAATAAACATAAATAAGTGACATACATTTTGATATGAATGCAAACTAAAATCAAATAAAACATTAAAATCCAACGGAAAGTGACAATTAAATATCAATTGAATCCATTAAATCAAAATTTTAAGATAACACATGATTAATTTGTGGCTCGACTCTCAAAAGTATCCCCAGTGAAGTCGCCAAGCTGTCATAACGATCTCGCGATAGCTAAATAATGTTTTAGGGGAAAATAAAAATAAAACATAAAAACACGGAGTCGCCACCAATCTTTTTTAGCTAGGTGTGATTGGCCACCTATTAAAATCTATCTTTTAAAAATAATTTTAAAATTAATTAAAACCTTTTAAAAGGATAATTTTAAAGTGTCTGATTGAAGACCAGAGAAAAATTATGACGGGTTCGGGAGTACGGTTACGCATGGGGAAAATATCAGCACCCCCACGACGCCCTTAATAAAACGGTATCGATTAATCATCTGTTATCTTAAACCTCGATTTGATGGACTTGACATTGATATTTAAAATTAATTCTTTTTTATTTTAAAAAAAATATTTTTATTAATTTAAAAATAAAGAATTGTTCTTTTAAAAAAAAATTGAAAGTGAACGCAAATCTTTTATCGATAATACTCATTAAATATTCCCAATACTTTTGGTGGTATTTAACGAGTTCCTCTCACCTCAGAACATCTTAGGAATCATTACTATGACATCCTTCAAATTTCGTTGTCGATAATTTCCATTCACCCCTTTTTTATTTAAATGCATATGATGCAAATATTTAAGTATGGGATGCACATGGTTAAGCATATAAGATATGAGATTAAATACATAATCATGCAATTAAGCATATGAGGCATATTATTTGCAAACACGAGCATGGCAAGACATCAAGCACGTACATATTTATTATTATTTATTTATTTATTATTTTCATCATTTCCATTTTCGAAATGAAAACAAATATTTCGTAGTGAGAGTATCGCCAAATACTCCTACTACTTGTGGTGATATTTAACGAAATTCCCTCACATCGGGATATCTTAGGAATCATTACTATGACATCCTTCGAATCCCATCGTCGGGAATCCGCAATCATCTCTACGATATACTTATGCTCATGAGAAAATAGAGCACATGCATTTCATTTCAAAATAATACGATCATATACACATGGTACACTAAAACGAAAGAAGGCTGTCGCAACCTAAAAAATAACAAGTCTCATTGCAAGACTTTATTATTCGTTAAGCATGATATTAAAATAAAAACCGAGAAAAAGTCGACTTAATTCCTCTAGAAAAATGAAGGTTTTGAAAATAACCTTGAAAAAGACATGGAGTCGCCACCAATCTTTTTTGGTTAGGTGTGACCGGCCACCTATTAAAACCGGTTTTATAAAACATTTTAAAATTAATTAAAATATTTTTTTAAAACCAATTTCAAGTCTGCGTTTTAAACCAGAGAAATCAAATAAGCGGGTTCGGGACTCGGTTATGTGTGGGGAAGGATTAGCACCCCCACAACGCCGTATAAAACGGTACCTTATTAATTGTGTGTTATATCAAGTCTCGGTAAAAAGTCGATTTTTAATTTGGTATTTCAAGTTAATTCCCAATTTAAATAAAAATAATTCCATTTTTTAATTGAAAATGATCCGAAATTTATTAATTCAAAATTTTCCTATATATCCCAACAAGCGTGTCAAAATATAGAAATTTGTATTATTTTGGAAAATTGTTCGAACCATTCTCGTTTTAAAGAAGATATTTCGTTATTAATGGTAATTGATGATATCCTCCCCAGCAAAAACCGGCACAGAACTCATGAATTATTTTAACTCGGGAATATCTTTATTTTATTGAAAATCATTACCTTTTTCAAAACATTTTAAAATATATATGAATATGTGTGACATAAATAAAATGACATAGCAAAGTCAAGATAATATAATGCAACCTAAATGGTATGATACAATTTAAATGTCTTAGCATATTCTAAGTGAAATGAAATATCCTAACTTATATGATATATTCTAAAGGAAATGAAATGGCCTAGGTAACATAATATATTCTACATGAAATGTAATATCCTAAGTCATATGATACATTCTAAAAGAAACGAAATGACCTAGGTAACATAATATATTCTACATGAAATGAAATGACCTAGGTTACATAATATATTCTATATGAAATAAAATATCCTAAGTCACATGATATATTCTAAATGGAATAAAATGATTTAAATGACATGGAAAATATAAATGATATGGCATATAATCTAAATGATATGAAATGATATGAAACATAAAATAATGCTAACATATAATATGCATGAAAATAAAAATAATAATGCATGAACATAGTATATGCTAAATAATATGACAAAAATAACTAAATAAAAAGCATAGGATATCATGAAATATTCAAAACCATATAACAATTAATATAATATCAAAAATTTAAATCAAAGATAATAACACCATCACGAAAATTAACATAGCAAAAATCACATATTAGATAGTATGCATGAATATGGAAAATGCAATACATGAGAATGTATTTTTTTCCTTTAATTAAGAAAATCCGTATGTCTAAAAAAGATATCCAGCTACCTTAGGAAAATATATCAAATTAAATATTCTAAAACCAAAATACTTTGTGATTGTTTGAAAACAATTTTGAAAAGCTTATATTAAAAATAAAAACTTAGCTAAACCCTTTTTAAATTGCTCTAAATTCTTAAGTTTAAAATCCGGACTTGACCACCCTTAACCCGAGATTTAAAAAATCATTTTTAGAGTTTAAAAAGACTTAGAAACTACCTTAAGTCAGTAGCTAAACTTCCTAATCAGCCCCCTCTAAGTAAATTAACCAAAACAGAAAAATGATTTTCCTTCAAATTCAATTCTGCCTCTACTGTCTAGTTTTAAAGCACATTTTTTACACTATTTTTAAAAATTCAAAAAAAAAATGTAAAAAAAAAAAAATACTCGAGACTCAAGACATGTAAAACTATACGAGAAAAAATCGGCTTAATTTTTTGATTAAAGATGACTGCCCAAAAAAAATCGGGAAAGTACGAGTACTGGGTGAAAAAATAGTTTTGCCAAAACACATTTTTTTGCCTTTGATAAAATCATTTAAAAATCAAAGTAAAAATGTTAGAGACTCTCCCAAAGACTCACAAACAGTAGATAACACTTTTGAAAAGTTAGAAAAAAAAATTGGCTAAGTAAAAAAAATCACAAAGGTAAAATAATCAATTTGACAACTCTTTAATGTTTCACAAGTATGCTCAAAATTAGCATGACTTTGAACCATTGATTGGTCTAAGTCATAAATCATGTGGCAAGGACATGAAAATACATCAAATATGATGCATGAAATGCATGATTTAAAACCTAAATGACATGAAAAATGCATGATATCAATAAAATGACCTAGACCTAAATGAACTTGCATGGCATTTAATGCAACCTAGGTCTAAACCTAAATCTAAAGAATGCATGGCAATAACACAAACATATAGCATGCTTAAACAAAATACACAACCAAATATCATGAAAATGCAAACCTATCAACTAGCATAACAAAAATGCATACACAAAGCTTAAAAAAGAGGGGTGGCCGAATGGTCCCATACTTTAAAATGAGCATGACATTTTCACAAACACATGATATACTAACATGCAAGATTAAAGAATAATACTCAAATCATGCAATTATAAAGTAAAGGCATGAAAACCAATAGGCATTTTCACAAACACGTGGATTAACAAAATGTAAAACATAAACAAACCTAAACATTTTGAAAACAGAAAATAAAAAATGCAAGATAAGTAAAATAAACATGATAACAAGATAATAGACTCAAAAATCGAAAACCAAATCAAAACAAGCTTCATGTTTATGTATTTGAAGAAGATTTAAAGCATCAAAACTTGTTAAATATCACTAATAACAAGAAGTAAAAAACAAAACAGCAACTACACTAAAAAAAAAGCCATTCGGCCACCCCTCTAAGTCATGAAAAAAAATTCTCAATCCCTTTTCCAAGAAAGTATAAAGAAGAACTTGAAGAAGAATATTAAAAACACTTATTTTAAAAATAAAAATCAAAAGAAACTCACCAAAATAGCAATCAGAATAGCAAATCAAGAATAGAAAATCAAGGAAAGTGCAAGAGTATGGTGCTTAAAGCAACCTCTAGAAGTTATAATGCAAGCTTTTTCTCTTCTAACTTTCTTTTCTTTTCTAAACTTCTCTTTTTGCCTTTCAAAAATGGAGAGAAAATTAGCCAAACAAGAGAGTGAATAGCTGAAAATGAAAGAGAGACCCTTTCCACCTTGTAGTGGCCGAATGGCTTGTTAGATAACTAGGATATTGTCATTTTTTTTTCCAACCAATTTTGATCCAAAGGCTATTGATCCAAGATGCTTAAAATATGAAATTATCACCCTTAGATTAGGTAATCAGCTATCCACAATTGCAGCTGTTCAAGAATCTTAAGCCATTATGTTGACATTCTCCCTCTTCATGCATTGGTCTATATAGCTCAATTACAAAGGCTTGATAAAAAAATAACTACCTTCCTCTTCATTGTTGGCCTTTTGATTAAAAATCAAAAAATATCTTCCCACCATTGGGCCTTGGCCGGCTGACCCCTCATCTTCCAGCCCATGCTTCATTTTTTTAAAAGGCAAGAAAAGCCATTTTCGGTTTCTTGGGTAAAATGACCTTTCTACCCCCCAAACATAAATAAATAGCAAATGGACACCAAATTCAAATTTTATTTTTTCAATACTTCCACAATAATAAAAAAAAAATTGAATTTTGGAGGTTTTCAAAATTTTTTGAGCCCATTTGCTATTTATTTGGATTTTTTTCCAAAATTGCCCTTGTGTGCTCCCGAACTTTACCATTTTTTAAACGAGCTCCAAATCTAGGTTTTTCTTCACCAATCTCTTCCAAATAATTTAAAAGTATGATCTAGAAGTTTTCATAATTTTTGGAACTCATTTGGTATTTTTTTCAGGATTTATCTAATTGAATTACTACATAGTGGGCCCGGGATTTGGCCATTTTGCAAACGAACTCCAAATCCGGATTTTATTTTTCCAATCTCTTCCAAATAATTTAAGAATTAGATCTGCAAATTTTCAAAATTTTTGGAGTTCATTTGCTATTTTTCAGGGATTTATCTTCTTGAATTTCTGCAAAGGGGATTCGGGATTTGGCCATTTTGCAAACGAACTCCGAATCTGGATTTTCTTTTGCCAATCACTTTAAAATGATTTAAGTATGAGATCTACAATTTTTTAGAATTTTTGGAGTTCATTTGCTATTTTTCCCAAATTTTCCAATTTTGTCCTTTTGCCTCCGAAACCCGGTTTTGCTTAAAACAAGTTTGATTATCAGATTTTCTTCAAACTGAGCCTTGGGCTATCCTTGTTTAATCACTCCTCATCAATTAGGGGCAGTCTTACCGAATCGGGCCATTTCTGCAATTTTCTTCAGTTTCACCAAAATCCACCAAAAACCTTGATTCTCGGTTTTCTTTCGGATTGACTTTTCTTTCAGTTTTTCTTCCAAGTAGCTTCTCTATTACCCATATTCAGTGCTTATCTTTCGTTTGGAACCTTCAATTTTGACCAATTTGATCGTTTAAGCACTTTTCCCTAAATTTCCCGAACTAGGGTTTCCTTTCTACTGAATCTCCGTAACCCAACTCCCGAACTCCTTATCTTTCGATGTAGACCTCGGATTATCAAAATTCTTTCACCATTTTTCAATTGAACTTCAAATCTTGATTTTAAAAGTGGGTTGACTTTTTTAGTAGTTGACTTTTCGAGGTTGACTTTTTAAGGTTGACTTTTTTAAGTTTGACTTTTTATGCTCGCCTTCTTAGACTAAGTCTCAGAGTACCACCTGCAGGATGAAAAAAAGGTCTTTTTATATTCTGAAACATCAATTTAGGAAGAAAACATACATGTTTTAGTGATCCTAACAAAATTAGATGTCTACAGCTGCCCCTCTTTGGCTATTGCTGAGAATCAGGGATCAG
Organism: Fremontodendron californicum; assembly: GCA_030761205.1. Lineage (NCBI taxonomy): Eukaryota > Viridiplantae > Streptophyta > Magnoliopsida > Malvales > Malvaceae > Fremontodendron > Fremontodendron californicum. The sequence goes on along the minus strand of JAULJL010000020.1, from coordinate 14,336,249 downwards.
GCAAAGATAAACAAACACTAATTTTGTTCGGTTATGGTGATACATGTGAAGAGAAGGGAAATGGGGTTTTTTTTTTCATTTTTCATTCACTTTTTTTTTGTTGAAAAAATCTGTAAATAGAAGATTTTGTCCTTAAATTGAATTCCCTGACTAATCAAGGCTCGTCGCGTCTTAAGGAAACGGGTTCGATTTGCAAGAGAAGAAAAGACCTCGACGATGGTCTCGGGGTCTTATCATGTCTTGTGCTAACGTTACTGGCATAGGTGAAACCAAAAATTGAAGAAGATCTGGATGAAACCTGGGATTGAAATGACATGGGTAAAACCAAAAATTTGAAAAAGATCTGGATGAAACCAGAAATTGAAAAGCATGGGTGAAACCAAAAATTTGAAAATGATCTGGATAGAACCAACAATTGAAAAGCATGGGTGAAACCAAAAATTGAAAAATATCTGGATGAAACCAGAGATTAAAAAGGCATGGGTGAAACCATAAATTTGATAATGATCTGGATGGAACCAGAAATTTGAAAAAGATCTGGATAAAACCAGAAATTGAAAAACATGGGTGAAACCAGAAAAAGATCTGGATGAAACTAGGAATTGAAAAGCATGGGTGAAACCAGAAATTGAAAAAGATCTGGATGAAACCAGAGATTAAAAAGGCATGGGTGAAGCCAGAAATTTGAAAATGATCTGGATGAAACCAAATATTGGAAAACATGGGTGAAACCAAAAAAAGATCTGGATGAAACCAGGAATTGAAAAACTTGGGTGAAACCAGAAATTTAAAAAAGATCTGGATGAAACCAGAAATTGAAACAACATGGGTGAAACCAAAAAAAAGATTTGGATGAAACCAGAAATTGAAAAAACATGGGTGAAACCAGAAAAAGATCTGGATGAAACCAGAAAAAGATCTAGATGAAACCATGAATTGAAAGGCATGGGTGAAACCAAAAAAAGGTCTGGATGAAACCAGAAATTGAAAAGGCATGGGTGAAACCAGAAAAAGATCTGGATGAAACCATAAAAAGATCTGGATGAAACCAGAAGTTGAAAAGCATGGGTGAAACCAGAAAAAGATCTGGATAAAACCAGAAATTGAAATGGCCTTGAAATTAACCTGAAGGATTTGAGAGAGGACGCAAATGCTTGATAGTGTAAATGCAAATGTCTTGATTGATGCAAATGCTTCTTGAAATGATACAGATGTCTTGGATTGATGCAAATGCTTCTAAATGCAAATGAAAATGTTCCTACGAATCATGTTCATGTAAGTGATTCATGAATGGTATAATTGCAGCTACAATGAAGATACAATGATCCTAGAAATGATGCACTTGCTTGAGGTGATGCGAATGCAAATATCTATAAAGGATCTACTTGCAAAGGTAGAATGCAGATGCTCATGGAATAGTGAAAATGAAAATATCCATGAATGATGCAAATGCTTGCTGACACGATGCAGATGCAAAGCTTAATAGAGAGATGAGTGTTCATGAATGATGCAAATGCCCCCGATCATTTTTCTAGACTTTGGCTTAGCCTTTCTCATTCATTTTTCCTCTTCAAACCAAAGTATATCTTCAACTCCTTTTTCAATCTTTGGCTATTCTTTTTGCCCCAATAGTTTTCAAACTCTTATCAACAGAAATCTGCTTGCTGAGTTTTATTTCTTCTTCTCATATTTGGAAGTAAAGGTTATCCCTAGTAATTCCACACCTTTGGATTAGAAAAACTCTTATCTCATGTCAACATCAAAAATGGGTATTTCAAAAACAATTTTTCTTATTTAATGAAAACTTCTGAGTCAAAAATTTTAACCCCACAGTGTGTAATGTACAAATCTTTTGAAGACTGATGATCACTGTTAGAAATTTTCCTAAGTGTCAATTTGGGTTTTTCAACTTGAATTGACAAGGCTTGGTACAACATGGTTTTGGTTTTTCCAAGAAAACTTCACAACAAAAAAAAATGTATGTCCCTTCTAGGCTCACAAATAGAACAGATTTTATAAATCACGAATTCATTGAGAACCAAACAAATTCAACATTCTTTTAGTTTCCATATCAAGGTATTTTGACAAGCGTCAAGATTGGCTGGGATGTTTAAACTGGAAAGTTGATTTTGGAGAAAAAAAGTTTCAGGTTTTGAAATCAATCATCCAAATGAAAGTTGACAATTTAGGAGGTTCAGGAATTCCTAGACCTTCCTTGATGACCACTTCTTTAAGATGATCTTTTCTTTTGTGGTACCGGCACTATCATAGATGGCTTCAGAAATTCCTATTTTACTCTAGACCGCCCGTTTTTGGGTTTTCGCCCTAGAGTCCCATTTTCTCCAATTTTTTCCTTTTTTCATTGTTTTACCATGCATTTGAGAATTCTAAATTCTTCCTTAGTGAAATGATAATTCGATGAGATGGGATAAAATCTGAGGAAAAAACCCTTCAAGTTAAATATTCATGCTTGATCAAAATGGACTTTTAAAGCATGTAATGTAGGCCATAGATCAGGGTTCCGAAAGAAAGGATAAGTAGGCCCAAAATATGTGTTTGAGGGTGATCAGATCAAGGATCATTTCTTGAGTAGGATTCTCTTTGAAACATTTATCCCTTTTTGGACTTTTCATTCCTTTTTGACTTTTGCTCTTTTTATTCCTTGCTTTTGGCTTTCATTTGCCATACTTTTTCACATTTTTTTGTTTTGTTTTTCTTGGCTTTCATTACGCCATTTTTCTTTTTCTTTTTCTTTAACAGAGTGAACCCATATTTATTCGGGGCTTCATTTGCTTTGCATCTGTTTTGAGCTAGGACTCATTTCTCAGTGATCCTTCCTCGCATTTGCCACACCAGTGTAGAGGGTAATCCGGGTTTAAAGAAGAATGAATTCTTTCGGCTCAAAAGGGGTGACTATGGATAATTTCTTTTTGTGACATGGACATGAAAAATGGTCATTTCTCATGTCAAGCACGAATATTCACATTTGAAAAGAAATCCCCAGGAGAAATAGATATTCAGAATTTCATTTTGCACTTTGGAATCATCTGAATTCTCATATGCATGATATCACAATTTTTTTTTTTTTGGTCGCATGCCCAATGATTCATGCGTTAGTCCATCCTTTTTCACCATATAACCATCATTTCCACATATGATGCACTAGTTTGATTAGCCATGAGAATTCGTATCAACGAGGAACATAGCAAGTCTAGATCTATTTTTAAAAGGCTGAGTTTCAAATATGAGTTCTTTGAACGGACAAGGAAAATACGACCCAAAAAGGGGTTTTCTCTGGAATATGGGATAATCTAATTTAATCATTGTGCCCCAGGGTGTCAATCATGAAGTGATGTTTGGGCACTTAGTGTTTTGTGGTTATTGGTAAAGGTCATGAATGGTTTTAGCACAATCTTGACATACATCAAATTACCAAAATCTAAATTCTTGAAGAATGTCTTATTTGTTTGAATTTCAAGGAATTTGAAAAATTTTCAAAAAGTTCGTTCCTTTGTTCATGGCCTAGACTAGGATTTACATCTTTGCTTATTCTGTGATGACAATGTTTTTCTTTTTCTTTTTTTTTAAGAAGTTCCATCATTCACATTCCTTGAAGCATTAGGTCTTTCAAGTGTTCTCGATTCAAGGGGTTTAGGCATAGAGAAGCCCAAAAAAGAGGGGGGAGGGTATTGAGTCATTTCTAACAATGATCATCAATATTCTCGAGACCGTCCATTATTAAAACTCCTTAATGCTTTTTTTTTGGAAATTCAAATTATTGTTAAAACACAACAAACACAAAGCATTTAAAATTCAAAATTCATTTAATTCATATGAATGTCACCATAAGACAAGTGTTTTCATCATGAGGTATGAAACTACATACATACAAAAAAAACTCCCCTTTGACATGTTCTCCCTAATTCAAACTGGCTATTCGTCGATACTCTTTTCGACTTTTCCATCTACTTTTCCCATTATGACATCCACAATGGTCTCATCATTCCCATTCAATAGATTCTCCATGCTTTCTGATCTTTTTTTCTTCCCCATATTTAACTGCCCTTTATTGATGAGTGCTTGAACCTTCCGTTTCAGACATAGGCAATTTTTCGTGGAATGTCCCCGAATCCCAGAAGGATAATCACAATATGCATTCTCATCATACCAGCTAGGATATGGGGGTTGGATAAGCTCTACTGGAACTTTAGTGAGGAGTTGCTTTTCGACCAGTTGGGGCAGTAGTTCAGAGTAAGACATGGAAAGTGGCTCAAACTGATCTCTTTTCCGGATATTCTTCGATTTCCTCTGACTAACAAAAGATGGAAAATTTACTGGATTCTAAGAGTCCATTGGGTATAAGTATGAACCCTGGGGTATATAGTTCATAGAAGGAAAGGGTGGTTGGTATGAAGTAGCCGGAATATACAGGGCAAAGTCTCCCATGGCTTGGACATATTCCTCTTTCTTTTTGGGCGTCATGTTTCCTTCTACCTTAAATGTTTTACCTCCTTCGAGTTTCCCAGCCTTGATAGCATTTTCAATCATTTCCTCGGAGATTACCATATCCGAAAAATTCTTCGTGGTGTTGCCAACAAGTCTATCGTAGTATGAGGCCTGTAGTGTATTCACAAAAAGGATAGTGGTTTCCTTCTGAGTTAAGGGTGGTTGTACTTGGGTGGCCATGTTCCTCCACCTCTGAGCATATTCTTTGAAGCTCTAAGTAACCTTTTTCCCCATATTTTGCAAGGTGAGACGGTCAGGTGTCATGTCGGTCACATGCTTGTACTGGTTTAGAAAAGCCCTGGCCAAATCATTCCAAGAGAGAATCTGATCCTTGCTCAACTAACTATACCACCTAATTGCGGACTCGCTGAGGCTATCCTGAAAGCAGTGAATCAAAAGCTTATCATTATCTATGTGGCTTGCCATCTTTCGGCAGAACATGGTGATGTAGGTTGATGGATCGGTCGTCTCATCATATTTCACAAAGTTAGGGACCTTGAATTTAGGAGGAATAACTAAATTGAGGACCAAGCATCGTTCTTTCGCATCCACACTCCCGAATACGTCTGTATTTTCTACTGCCCGGAGCCTTTCATCTAGCAATTGATATTTCCCTTGGGAATCTGCCAACTCAGCCTCGTTCGACTCAACCATCTTCAGTTTAGCAGGATCATCTAAATTCAGAATGTTGCTGGGATTAACTGTATTTTGGCCTTTTAACATCATGTCCTCACTCTGACCCTCTTGTGCCTCTAACCCTTCTCTAGCGGCCAAGTTTTCAGTGTATCCCTTTCCCTTGATTACGGCGGACATTAGCTCATCAATTTAGTCATCTGATCCTTAGATTCTGCTTGAGACTTTGTCAGTTATTTTCGCAATTCTTCATGTGCCCTTTCCATTCTTTCCATTCGGGCAGCTTGTTCATTCTCCATAGCTCTAGCCTGTATTAAAAGGGTACTCAGCACTTCTTATACCTTTGATTTGAAATGGAAATTCTTTCAAAGACTCTTAAAGCCAAGCCAACTTCTGTTTTATCCCCCCCTCCTCAAATGTATGTCATGATGAAGGAGCCATGAATGCAATTTGATGCACATGAAGCCTAAACAATATGATATATGGACATGTACAGTGGAAACATACTGACTATATATGTTATAAATGCAATCACGATGCTAACATGCTGCAAGCAAAGAATAAACAGATCAAGGCATGAATATGTAATGACTGATCATGTATATTTCAGCGTATTTCCCAATGAATGATCATATACACTATGAATGCAACACGATGTCAATTATGATGCATGTAAACAATGAATGATTGAAACAGAGTATATACAAAGAAAATCATGCTGACCATGTGTGTCATGAATGCGACCTAATGCTAACATGATGTATGTATGAATGTATGGTATGACAAATAATTGATCGGATGCAAAATGCAAAAGGAAAGATATCGCAGAGGAAATAAGAATCGGAGGAACTTGATCATCAACATCTCATAAATTTGAAGCATAATCCATTCATTCCCATATCAGCGTTCATAATGGTATAAACCATGTTTTACAAAATTTGAATAGTGGTTAAAACTGTCTTTACAAGCACTTTATTCTTTCTAGCATCCTAAGGCTATAAGAGAAGGCTACTAAAAAAGTGAAATCCTACTACATCATATCAGACCGAAGTCTTTCTACATCATTTTCGTAAATCTCCCAATCCTAATTTTGCTTTCCCAACCCTCTATCAATCAGAGTCGTTGGATCGATCCACTTAATCTCTATAAGAGATTGCACTTTCTTGTTGAAGGCTATACAGTCTTCAATGCTATGGCCAGTAATTCCACAGTGATAATCACATCTTGCATTTGGATTATACCACCTGGGATACGATGGTAACAAGGGTTTCAGCGGGACACAGGCAACCATGTGATTTTGGATCAGTATAGGGAGAAGCTCCTGGTAGCTGATTGGAATAGGATCATATTGCTATTGAGTCTTGTTTTTGGGTTGTTTCTTATTCGCACATGGCCTAGGAGTTGGGGCACGTGGTGGTGGCACTAAGGTTTGAACCGAAGTGTTCACATGGAGAAGTGGCGGAACAGCATGATAAGGGTATGGATTTGGACACGGGACCCTTGGAGGTTGTGCATAGTTCGAGGTTCCTATCCCAGATGCTTGATAAGGTGATTGATGAGGGAAGAAATACGAACTACCAGTTGTTGGTGATGGAGTGGGACCTAGAGATCCCGTATTGGTCATCCCAGTGGACAATTGAGCCATAGTAGGGTAGGGATACGGGTTTGGACTTAGAGCAGTTTGCAGGTATGGTACAGGTCCGTGATTTCTGTCTTTGGTATCAGGCTGTCTGGTTTAATCATTTTCATGATTTTGTCCATAATTTCATCAGGGTTGCAGCCTTTGTAATATTGACAAGTGCAGGATCTAGCAAGGATTGTATGTTCTAGACCTGAAGGTTTTGGTTGATCCAAAAGTGATGAAGAACCCTGAGAAAATTCCCCTTTACTCTTACTCATATCCTCAAACATTTTCATAAATTTGACAAGTTGTTCCTTCAACTCCCAGAGTTTATGTCAAAACTCCTCTTGATTGTGTTCCAAAGCACCTAATCGTTCCTCCGATTCATTCCTCATATCTCGATCCCCTTTCATGCAAATGAAATTGTCATGAGATTAAAAATACAATTATGAAGGTACATGCTCTATTCTTATGTGCATGGATATACTGATGATTAATGCATGAACATATACAGAGAAATCATGATGACTATGTATGCCATGGATGTAATATAATGCCAACATGATGCATTTAAAAAAAATTGAATAAATTGATGCACAGGTATATAGAAATAATGACCATGCATGTCATAAACATATTCTACAATGAATGACCATGCATGCTATGACTGGAACATGATGTCAGAATGATACATGCAAAGAATAAATGAACTAACACAAAGATAGGTACAAAGAATGACCATGTATATCACAAATGTATTCTACAATGAAAAACCATGCATGTTAGTACTGTAATATGATGTCAAAATGATACATGTAAAGAAAAATGAATTAACACAAAGGTATATGCAAAGAATGACCAATGATTACACGAAATTGGTGGGACCTAAATCTTGATTATTCAAAAATCTCATTATGCAAGATTTGCCTCCAAATTTAATCTATGATTTTTTTGAAACATGTTTTCTCTATGAAAAACCAAACATATTATTTTCGAAAGAAATTTGGGGGTAGTGGATCCTACTATGGTACAATATCCAAATGTTCATTCAACACTACCGGTCTACAATTCTTATTCAACCAATGAATGTTTATGAAATCATTAAATGAGATTACCAACTATTTATTGCAAAGAATGAGATCAAAAATACAACCATGAATGTACATGCTCTATTCACACATGCATGAAATGTGCAAAATGCAAAAATGTTTGAAAAAGAATGTTTTGATATTTTCAATTTTAAAAAGTTTATGAACACTTGCCCCAAAAGTATCGACTCACTTAGGCATCACGATGCCTTTGGGATGGGGTATTAAACTTATTACGGGCGATGTACGTACATCGTTGCCCGATCTGCCATGTTTATTCAGAATGTAGAGATACATGGTAAAAGATCAAAAGCATTCCTCCAAGTGTTCCTAACTTCGGTGCATCTAACGAAAACCCGGCATGGCTTCGCCTAGGTTCACTATATGAGGGTGAATCGGTCCTAAAGGCCCCGAATTGCTTCTCTCTGTCACCGGTGAAGGCTAGTAAGGCACCTCGATAAAAACGGGTTCAATTCGTTAGAGTATATTTCCCTAGCCCATGCGGATTGTTAATCACGAAGGCTTAGGTAATTTAGTACTCCGGAAGTGTTTCACTAGCCCATGCGGATTGTTAATCACGAAGGCTTAGTTACTTTGCTCCCACCTAAAAGGACGGAACCCGAGTATAGGGCTCATGATATGCAAATGCACGTGTAGTGTGTGAGGAGGATTAACAAACCTTTCACCACTTATTCTACACCTTAATTCTAAATGCCCCAGCAGTTTATTAAAAAAACATTCAAGAATAATATAACGCATTAACCAACAAGCATAATATACAACATTAAATAACTAGAGAAATTAATAAAATGCATGCACATGAGTATGGCTATAATCAAAACATTTGTTATTTTCAAAATTCTCCTTATTTAAAAAAAAATGTGGGAATTAAAATTAAATATCAATTAAACCAACAAAATCGAGACTTTGATAACACACGACTAATTCTAGGCCTGACTCTCTAATGTCCCCAGTAGAGTCGCCAAGCTGTCGCAACCTAAAAAATAACAAGTCTCATCGCAAGACTTTATTATTCGTTAAGCGTGACATTAAAACAAAAACCGAGGAAAAGTCGACTTAATTCCTCTAGAAAAACGTAGGTTTTGAAAATAACCTTGAAAAAGACATGTAATCGCCACCAATCTTTTTTGGCTAGGTGTGACCGGCCACCTATTAAAACCAATTTTATAAAATATTTTAAAATTAATTAAAACATTTTTTTAAAACCAATTTCAATCTGCGTTTTAAATCAGAGAAATCAAAGAAGCAAGTTCGGGACTCGGTTACGTGTGGGGAAGGATTAGCACCCCCACAACGCCATTATAAAACGGTACCTTATTAATCGTGTGTTATCTCAAGTCTCGTTAAAAAGTCGATTTTTAATTTGGTATTTCAAGTTAATTTCCAATTTAAAGAAAAATAATTCCATTTTTTAATTGAAAATGATCCGGAATTTATTAATTCAAAATTTTCCTATATTTTCCAACAAGCGTGGCAAAATATAAAAAAAAATTATTATTTTGGAAAATTGTTCGAACCATTCTCGTTTTAAAGAAGATATTCCGTTATTAATGATAATTGATGATATCCTCCCCAGCAAACCCGACAGATAACTCATGAATTATTTTAACTCGAGAATATCTTTATTTTATTGAAAATCATTATTTTTTTCAAAATATTTAAAATATATATATGAATATGTGTGACATAAATAAAATGACATAGCAAAGTCTAGATAATATAATGCAACCTAAATGGTATGATATAATTTAAATGTCTTAGCATATTCTAAGTGAAATGAAATATCCTAAGTTATATGATATATTCTAAAGGAAATGAAATGACCTAGGTAACATAATATATTCTACATGAAATGTAATATCCTAAGTCATATGATATATTCTAAATAAAATGAAATGACCTAGGTAACATAATATATTTTACATGAAATGAAATGACCTAGCTAACCTAATATATTCTATATGAAATGAAATATCCTAAGTCACATGATATATTCTAAATGAAAAAAAAATGATTTAAATGACATGGCAAATATAAATGATATGGCATATAATCTAAATGATATGAAACATAAAATAATGCTAACATATAATATGCATGAAAATAAAAATAAAAATAATAATGCATGAACATAGTATATGCTAAATAATATGACAAAAATAACCATAGGATATCATGAAATATTCAAAACCATATAACAATTAATATAATATCAAAAATTTAAATCAAAGATAATAACACCATTATGAAAATTAACATAGCAAAAATCACATATTATATAGTATGCATGAATATGGAAAATGCAATGCATGAGAATGTATTTTTTCCTTTAATTAAGAAAATCCATATATATAAAAAAGATATCCAGCTACCTTAGGAAAATATATCAAATTAAATATTCTAAAACGAACATAATTTGTGATTGTTTGAAAACAATTTTGAAAAGCATAGATTAGAAATAAAACTTAGCTAAACCCTTTTTAAATGGCTCTAAATTCCTAAGTTTAAAATCCCGGACTTGACTACCCTTAACCCGAGATATAAAAATCATTTTTAGAGTTTAAAAAGGCTTAGAAACTACCTTAAGTCAGTAGCTAAACTTCCTAATCAGCCCCCTCGGCTTAATTTTCTGATTAAAGATGACTGCCCAGAAAAATCAAGAAAGTACGAGTACTGGGTGAAAAAACTGTTTTGCCAAAACACATTTTTTTGCCTTCGATAAAATCATTTAAAAATCAAAGTAAAAATGTTAGAGACTCTCCTAAAGACTCACAAACAGTAGCTAACACTTTTGAAAAGTTAGACAAAAATTGGCTAAGTAAAAAAAAAATCATAAAGGTAAAATAATCATTTGACAACTCTTTAATTTTTCACAAGTATGCTCAAAATAAGCATGACTTTGAACCATTGATTGCTCTAAGTCATAAATCATGTGGCAAGGACATGAAATGCATGAAAATACAGCAAATATGATGCATGAAATGCATGATTTAAAACCTAAATGACATGAAAAATGCATGGCATCAATAAAATGACCTAGACCTAAATGAACTTGCATGACATTTAATGCAACCTAGGTCTAAAATGCATGAATATGCATGGCAAAGCAAGCTAAACCTAAATCTAAAGAATGCACGGCAATAACACAAACATATAGCATGCTTAAACAAAATACACAACCAAATATCATGAAAATGCAAACCTATCAACTAGCACAACAAAAATGCACACACAAAGCTTAAAAGGGAGGGGTGGCCGAATAATCCCATACTTTAAAATGAGCATCGCATTTTCACTAACACATGATATACTAACATGCAAGATTAAAGAATAATACTCAAATCATGAAAATATAAAGTAAAGGCATGATATACTAACATGGATTAACAAAATGTAAAACATAAACAAACTTAAACATTTTGAAAACAGAAAATCAAAAATGCAAGATAAGTAAAATAAACATGATAACAAGATAATAGACTCAAAAATTGAAACAAGCAAGCAACCAAATCAAAACAAGCTTCATGTTTATGTATTTGAAGAAGATTTAAAGCATCAAAACTTGTTAAATATCACTAATAACATGTAGTAAAAAAACAAAACAGCAACTATACTAAAAAAACAAGCCATTCGGCCACCCCTCTAAGTCATGAAAAAAAAAATTCTCAAAGCTTTTTCCAAGAAAGTATAAAAAGAACTTGAAGAAGAATATTATAAACACTTATTTTAAAAAGAAAAATTAAAAGAAACTCACCAAAATAGCAATCAAAACAGCAAATCAAGAATAGAAAATCAAGGAAAGTGCAAGAGTATGGTGCTTAAAGCAACCTCTAGAAGCTATATTGCAAGCTTTTTCTCTTCTAACTTTCTTTTCTTTTCTAAAATTTTCTTTTGCCTTTCAAAAATGGAGAGAAAATCAGCCAAAAAGGAGAGTGAATAGCTGAAAATGAAAGAGAGACCCCTTCCACCTTGTAGTGGCCGAATGGCTTGTTAGATAGCTAGGATATTGTCTTTTTTTTTCCAACCAATTTTGATCCAAAGGCTATTGATCCAAGATGCTTAAAATGTGAAATTATCACCCTTAGATTAGGTAATCAGCTATCCACAATTACAGCTGTTCAAGAATCTTAAGCCATTATGTTGACATTCTCCCTCTTCATGCATTGGTCCATGTGGCAAAACAAATAAAACCAAAAATGTGTTTTTTTCTTGAAGAAAGGATATTCGAACACCTAAAAAGATTTCGGATTACCTTTGAAAGAAACTTAAATTGGATTATAAAATCAAAAAATTTCGGGCACAAATTTGTGCTCGGGTTAAGGGGACATCCCAATGCCATTTTTTAAACCTTTAAGAAAAATTCAAAAACATCTAAAATTTTAACCATGGACTCATATAATGGTTTATTAAATGAGATTAAAACAGTTTTTTATTTGGACAAAAAATGCATAGGAAAAATATTGCCCGAAATCAGCAACTCCAACTTTTAATATTACTTTTTCCAACTAGTTTGAAATCAAGATTTTGGCTATAGACCATTGGTTGATCTTAACCAAAATCATGCTAGAATTGGTTTGAAAACATGATTTACAGCAAGAAAATGAATTGGCTCAAAGCTAACCTCTTGGATGGAAATCCGGCTTAGCTATCACTTGGTAGAAACCAAGGTCATCAAGCTCATAATCATTCTTTGTAAAGAGAAAGAAAATGTAAAACAAAGAGAATACTCCACAACCAACTCATTTTCAGCAAGATGTACAAATGAAGATGACAATATATAAGCAAAAAACATAAGTAAACAACAAGAACAAAGGTTGGCTCAAGGTTAGCCACATGGATATTAATCTGGCCTAACTATCACTTGGTGGAAACCAAGATCATCAAGCTCATAACCTTAATATTTTATGAAGGAAATAAAAAGAAAATGGCATCAAATGAAAAAACATACCAACAAACATTATATATCTAAGATGGAACATAAAACAACAAAGGAAACATCACCAAAATGCACACCAAGTTTCAGCTATCATGAAAGAAAGAAAAAAAAATGTAAAGACTTTGTTTTCTTGCAAAAGAGAAGAGCAGATGAGAAGGCATTTGAAAACCTTTTTGAAACCTTTTGGTGTTGAGAAAAATAAGTGAGAATCATACATAAAATAAGGAAAGAGAACATGAAAATGAAAGAAGAAAAAAAGAACAAGCAAAGAAAATGAAGCTACCTAGGTTAGCTTCACCAAAACCCTCTCTACCTTCTTCTTCCTCCCTTTCTCTCTTCCTCTCCTTTTCTACTTAGGTAAGTTTAGCTACTGCCCTTGTGCTCTCCAAGTGAGTGAATAGCTCAAAAAATATCTCCCCACTAGCCTAATACATGTTGGTCAAAAATCACCTAGATCTCCACCTTTCATCTTATTTTTTTAACCACTTGGCTTCATCATGTTGCCTAGCCAATGATGTTTAATCCTTACACATTAAAAGGCAATCCATTGGCTTGCCAATGGCCTTCCTACCTAGTCACCAGGAGAGCTCTCCATTGGCCAAAAAATGCCAACTCATGTACTAAATAAGATGACTCATGTCCTTTGCTCACAACATGGCATGCCATCATCTTTTTTTTAGCCATTTGGCAATATCACATGCCTATCACATGGCCTCACATGTCCTTAACCAATGAGCTTTCATCCTTAGCCATTAAGAGTGCTCCTCATTGGCCAAAAATGCCACCTAATGTACTAAAAGATGACTCATGTCCTTTGCTTTTGAAAACTATCCACCTATTTGCATCTATGCCATTCAATCATCTTTTTCCTCTCTTCCCCTCTCTTGGCCGAAAATGACCTAGAATGTTCTAATGTCTTCCTCTCTTTTTTTGCTACTTGGTTACTCTTCGGATTCATGTATATTTACATTTTAGCCCCCCAAATTTAGCCTATTTGCATTTTGGCCCCAATTTCGGATTTTTCTTATCCAACTCATCCTATCCAATATTAAACTCAATTCTGGAAAGTCTCGCAACTTTTCGAGCTCGAATTTCATTTTTCTCGAATTTTTTCCAAAATTGCAGTTTAGTCCCCGAATTTTGCCTATTTTCATTTTGACCCCAATTTTGGGTTTTTTTTCTCTCTCCTTTCCTTATTTCCATCCTAAAACTTAATTCTGGAAAGTTTCACAATTTTTCGAGCTCGAATTCTATTTTTCCCGAATTGTTTTCCAAAATTACAGTTTAGTCTTGAAATCTCGTATTTGCTCGAACTTGGCCAATTTTTTGGATTTTATTTTTCCATCCCCTTTGCCCCATATTGAATTGGATTTGAGCCTATTTTGCTCAATTTTTATACCTGAATCCCTTTCCAATTTGATCTTCCACCATTCAATTGATTTACGGTATCCAATTTTCTTATTTTTAAAACTTGATATTGACTTGATAATTTTAATTCCCCTTTTTCATGACCCGTACTTGACTTGTTGACTCCAAATTTTCATTTTTATGACTCAATTTTAATCTTGACTTTTTCTTAACTTTGACTTTTTAAGATGGCTTATTCGACCTTAATCTAGACATCTTCAACCACAACTATGACTCATCTGACCTTGCTAACACCTTTTCATAACTTGAATTTGTTTTTTCCAATTCTCAATTTTGATTTTCCCCAACTTTGTTTTTCAACTTTGACTTTCCTCTGTTGACTTTTCAAATTCGAGTTTGACTTTCTAATTATAGCTTTATTAAATCTCGTTTTTACTCAACCATGACTTTTTGGTCTTGATTTTAAACAAATATGACTTTTTGACTCTTCTTTTTTTTTTATGATTTTTCTGATTTTTTTTTACTTTGACTTTTGTTATTGACTTTGACTTTTGACTTTTTCAATTGACCTTTTTTTTTACTCTTGATTTTCTTGACTTTCACCTTAATCTAAACACACTCTAACCTAGATGTCAGTGTATCGGGTCACAAAATTGGAGGAATTTTCCAAAAAACTGAGAAAAATGAACCTTTTAGGGGTGCAGATGAAATTAGGTGTCTACAGTTAACCTTATGAATTTAGAGAAACGATTTCTCCTAAATCCATCGTGCTTTGGCCAAAGACTGTATCAAGTTAACCGAAGCCAAGGACAGATGAGATATGTCTCCAATGTCACTTGGAGTGATGAATCCTCTTTGGATCACTAATCCATCTTCGTATGGTTCATGTCATACCCAAAATCACCCTACCATAAGCATCCCTTATTGGGACCCGTTCGTGATGGAATCAAAGTATGACACTCTCCATACAAGATGACCTGGTATCACAAGTCCAAGGACTAATTTACACGACTGGCACGTGAGAACATTTCCATAGACACTGGAGTGACTATACCAAATGGAGTTCTCACAGCGAACCATGTTCAGTGAACTTGTTCAACAGACAAACACCTACATGTTATCCCAAGTATCCCTCATACTTCAACTTATGAGATCGGTTGCTTACTTCATAAGTAAGAAGGCTTAACATGTACTAGTCTTTGAGCATGGCCAATGCTCCGTCTTGGCAATACGATGACCAGAAACAGTTTGAGAAACAAGGTTTTGATGCATAAGGATCTCACAATTATAACTCTTTATAATTCCCTTGCAAGGCCATTATGTTCCATGGGTTTCATCCAATTAGTACTTAATAATTTTTTATTATCGCACTAACATGAAGAAAAACCTTGTATCACTATAGAATAGTGATGGATTTTTTTGTATTTGGTTCTAACATCTTTAGTCCATCGCTTTAATATGTAGCTCGATGAGATGTTAAACACGCCTAAAGAGTGAAGAGCGTTTAATGAATGACGATAAAGAAAACCATTATATTCAAATGAACGGCATAGGCATGAAATCTCCTCCAATGCATCCCATTCTACAATAAAGTTTTCATTTTTTTTCTTCAAAATCTAAGACTTTGAACGTTATGATTTTCCCATCTTCCTTCTCCTTCATAAGATGACATCAAATACTCCTAACACTTCAATTTGAAACTTTTTAAATACTTCATGACTATACAATATTGACATTTGTTTCTCAAAAGGTGATGGAGTTCTTAAAGTTGGTTTTCTATGCCATGTTGTAAAGTCAGCAAGATTTTCTACCTCTTGTCTATCCTGTAAAGCCACTTGGTATTGCTAAACAAACTCTTTCAACATAGTTTTCCTACACACATACATGTCAAAAAATGAGTCAATACTTTATGGCCTTTGAGTTGTTCACATGCCAGCAAAAAACTTATCTTTCATATAAGTAGGCACTCAATGCTCACGGTCATCATACAGTGATTGGAGCCATTCATCTTCGACAAGATCAAACTTTTCAATCATCGCTTGTCATCTTTCTTTCAGTTGGTCCTTTGTCCAAGTCTTGTAAATGCATTTATCAAAAATTCCCATAAAATCCTCATTCTTTCTTCGAACATGATCAAGTTTTTCAAGAATCTTTCTTAATATATGTCATAGACGATGACGATGTCTTGAACTTGGAAAATTTTGTCGAATGACTGCTTTTATTGCTTTGTATTGACTCGTTATAGTTGCACTTGAAGGCCACCCATGGCTCTAACCCATGTCCTCATTAACCAAGCAAAGGTTGATGTTGATTCGTCCGCAAGTGCTGCACATCCAAATAATGTTGACTGACGATGATTATTCACTCCAATAAATGGAGCGAAAGGCATTTTGTATTTGTTTGTGATGTATGTTGTATCAAAAGATACAATATCACCAAAATCTCGATAATTTTCTCAACCTTTTGCATCAACCGAGGACATTTCTCAAACGAGGTTCTTCATCCAAATCTATTGCATACAAAAAGTTCGGATTTTCTTCAATTATTTAACAGAGAGAATCATGTTTAAATTAATATATATATATATATATATAAATCATAATAAATAGAAGTAAAGAAATAGTATTTTCTAACCTAGTATTCAACAAGAAAGATTGAACCGGAAACAAAAAATTCTTGCTAATCTCAAAATGGAAGGAGAAAGGTCGGGCGGGACTTCTTTTCATTTTTTCTGTTTCCAACCACCCTGAGCTTTCCCTCTCTTTTATTTTCTCTTGCTTACTCGGAGTTCTGAAAAACTTATGTGAGAAGCTACAAAATTATGTTTTAGTCTTTTTCTCATGATCAAATGCTAATTTTATTTACATGTGAAGTTAGGCAACTTGCAATAGCTGGTAAAACCTTGTCCAGAACCTTTGAACAGATTTACACTTGAACAAACAACTATCACACGTAGATCATCAACGTGGACACAATTTATAACACACTTTGTTCATCAACGTGGATTGTCTGATTTTCTGGCCAATGCCCATCTTGTTAATATTCGTTGAGATTCTTGTTCTTGCTATGATTCAAAATGCTGTCCCTCTAAATATGTACACATAGAAAGACCCTGGGGCTTCGAAAGGCACCGAGGAGTGACCATCAACATGAACGATTCCATTGCTCTAAATTAATGGCAGTGAAATTGGCTGGCTGCTTTTTGTTAATAGTTGAAAAAGTATACAAATAAAATAAAAAAACTGTCATTCTTTTTCAATCTAATTGCCCCTTAAGGAGTTCAATATCCCAATATTCGATTCACAAGTCACAACCACCACAAAGATACGTTATCTGATGACTAGTACATTGTTTCTCAGAAACTGATACAATAACCATAACTAGCAGCTACTTGATTGAAGCTTTCATTTTGCAGGCATTCCGCTGTACATTAAAAACAAAAAGATACAAGCACCAGATGATCCCACTAGATTTAACCCACAAAATATTCAAAAGTTTAAAAAAGATCTCCTCGCTCAACTCAACTTGGTGCTGAATCAATAATACTAAACAATTTTCTTATCTCCATTTTGCTCAACTTCATATACTTCTTTCAAGGTCTTAATTACGGGCTGAAAACCAGTCCTCAAAGGAACAACGGAGGTCATCCTCAAATGCTCTGCTTTACCCCTTTTTGGTTTGGTCAAAATGATTCTGAACAATTCTCCCTCCAAAGCATAACTAGCATTTTTAGCTGTATAAACATCCGACAAGCCAAAAAGAATTAGAACAATATGAGTTCCCGCGATGATAAAGTATGGTTTTGAATCAGAAACCAAGGCAGTAAAACCAATATGCAATGAGCTTTAAAAAGAATTAACTAAAAGAATCTGAAATGAGCTTTGAAAGTGACAGTAAACAGAGTCTTAACAAAACAACTATTCTGAAATAATTGCTGCTTTACCCCATTTTAGATTCATTAAGAACCACAACAAAATCACTCGTAAATTAGGAAGGCTAAAAGCTTTAAGCTTGCTCACTTGAAGAATTAAATACCCATATCACACTTCCAAGCATAAAAAAAAAAAAAAAAAATTGTAGTGATCTTTTGCACATAAATTGATTCCCGAGAAAATAGGGGAAAGTGAATGGAAACCATTTACGAGTTGTAAGCAATTATGGGGCACACTACATCCTTAATCTCAATCTGAAGGAGCTCTAAATTGCAAATTGACATCAACATTGTTACCGGCGTCAGGGTGCTGAGTTGCAAAGTCAAAGAATTGCTGAGCAGAACAACCAAAGATGACCTTAGCATCCTTATCGAAGCATACGACAGTAAATACCTGTGTATCTGTTGCTATCGAGAACTGCCAAAACCCCATACAAGGAAAAAAAAAAAAAAAAAAAAAAAAAAACAAGCGAAATACATAACACTTAGCAGTAATAAAAAATATAAAATAAAATACATGCTTTAAAGAGGAAAAAAAAAAGCCTGAAATTGGAGATGATCCAGTTACTGAAAAGGCAAGACAAAGAAAAAGGGGGGAGATTATTTAACATACAAGAAGGCGGAAGAGGCGTTTGAAGGGGTTGGGGCAGCCATTGCAGTTGTTGCAGACAGGATGAGAAGGGGTGGTTTCAGGGATAGGCGTTTCACACTTAGAGCAGGCTTTGTAACAAAAGCTGGATTGTTCCATTGCTAGCAATGCCACTAATATTGGTTTATCAATTTCCATTCTTTCTTTTCTCTCGCTTTCTTTTTTGTTTAGGGTTTCTTCAGCTTTTTACCTCAGTCCAAAGGATCTTAACAACTCCGTGCCTTTTATAGAGGCTGATGAGGAGACGGTCGAATTCAAAAAAATAATTCAAACACAACCAATATTTGATTGATTGGAGTGATAAAATAGTTTTAATCTTTAAGTTAAAAATTAAAGTTCGAATTTTGAGAGTCAATAATATTGAAACAGCTTTATCATTATATTTTTGATTCATATAAATTAGTTTGATAAAAGGAACACCTTGATTTTAGATCAAAAAAATTCAAACACGAATATTAATTTAAAATAATTTAAATTTTAATGATTGAAAAAATTAATTTAAAATCATTTGAATTTTTAAAAAATTATTTTAAAAATATTAATTATATATATAATATAATAAGATACATGCTTACATGATAAGCACGATTGACATAACAATTTACGTGAATACCTCCTCTTGATGACAATAAGCTTAATTTTAATTATTATTATATTTAATTTTAAAATTAAAATTAAAATTTTTCAAAACATATTTATCTACATTTTTTAATTTTATATTTAACTAATTTTATCTATTCACTTAAACTTAATATATATTTTTTGTTTTAAATACAAATAAAATATTTAAATTCTATCAAAAAAACTTATCTTAAATTTAAAATGTTATCAAACCTGCCAAAGTTTATATTTAACAAATTTTATTTATTCACTTTATCTGCTATATACTTAAAAAATTTATTTTAAATATATTATTAATCATAAAAAAAACAGATATAAATTTAAGCTTATAAATAATAATATGTGCTACATCATTTTTTTCAATATTTAATTTTTCTTTAAGATGTTTATTAATTTTTATGTATAAATGCATATTTGAATAAGTAAAATTAATTTATGCATCGTAAAAGTTGCAAACTAGTTTAATAAAAATAAATTAAAGTTTTTTTAAAAAATTTTACCCAATTATTATGCTTCCTATTCAATTTTTTTAAAATTTATATTTAAAGTAAAATATGTTGATTTTATAACATGTAAAAATTTATTTTTACACCTTTAAATATATGTTTTAACACAGAAATAAAATCATTTTGTTCTTTTTCTGTGAAGAAAACACATCATCTATTAAAATAATGTTAATTTTAACTGTTCACTTCATCTTTAATTAATTAAATAAATTTTTTTGATTGATAATTTTTTATTAAGTTAAATGTTAATTTATTTTTATTTATTTATTTTTATATTAATTTTTGAATTTTTTAATATTCATATTTTAGTATTATATATTTACCTTTTATGACTAAATAAATAAAATATTGGAGGAAGAACTTGTGAACAGATTCGGTTTGTATTTGTTTGTTTATTAAGGTAAACAAAATTATAGACATTGTTTACGTTTGAATCCTATGGCTCTAGCTGGTCATCTTTAGAGAGCGTTTGATATAATAAAAAGTGATATTTTTTATGAAAAATAATTAATGAAAATGTGATTTTCATATTTAATATATTAAAAAAGATTTACTTTTTCGTGTAAATTTTCTTGAAGATTCACTTTTTCTTAAATATTAGAATGTAATTCTTATAATCAGAGGCGACTTTCTCATATAGTTGAAAAATTAAAAAAAAAATATTAAGACAAAATTACTTTTTTTCTATTTGATTTAAAATTATCAATTGAAATATTATTTTTAAATATTTAGTACAAATGTTTGTACATAATAAATATCATTAAAATATTTATATAATATTTAATTTGCATCCAACTTTTAACCTTTTAATTTTTCAATTACATTTGATTTATTTCAAAATTTTATTATTAACAAACATTTTTTTATCCTAAAAGTAACTGAAATTATCAATTAAAATATTATTTTTAAATATTTAGTACAAATGTTTATTAAAAATAAATATTATTAAAATATTTAAATAATATTTAATTTGCATCCAGTCTTTTAATTTTTCAACTACATGAGAATAAATTCGAAATTTTATTATTAACGAATACTTTTTTATCCTAAAAGTAGCTCAAGTTATCAATTGAAATATTATTTTTAAATATTTAGTACAAATATTTGATAATAATAAATATTATTAAAATATTTAATTTGTTGCTAGTCTTTTAATTTTTCAACTACATAAGAATAATTTTAAAATTTTATTATTAGCAAACATTTTTTTATCTTAAAAGTAATTCAAATTATCAATTGAAATATTATTTTTAAGTATTTAATAAAAATGTTTGTTAATAATAAATATCATTAAAATATTTAAATAATATTTAATTTGTATTCAGTTTTTTAAATTTTCAACCACATAAGAGTAACTTTGAAAATTTATTATTAACAAATATTTTTTTATCTTAAAAATAACTCAAATTATCGATTAAAATATTATTTTTAAATATTTAGTATAAATATTTAGTATAAATATTTATTAATAATAAATATCATTGAAAAATATTAAAATTAATAAATTTTTTTTTATAAGAGTAATTTTGAAAATTATTATCATATTTTTAATATTTTAATTAAAATTTTTTATATATCAAAAATTGTAAAATTATATTTTTTGAAATTAAAATTTTAAAAATTATATTTTATTAAAATTATGATATAAAAAAATACCAAACGTCTCTAAATATCAACATGATTTGATTGCATTTTACACCCTGCCAGATGTACTGCAAATATGAGACTGGCCATTATTGCTACTGTGTAGCCTGGCAAATGGTCATACTTTTTATGCTTCCCCAGAGTTCTTCTTTTGACCTTTTTTTTTTTTTTCCCAACACTTTTGTGAGGTTAACGGTAAAAATTACAATGAGAGCTTGTTTAGTGATAATCAAATGAAAATTTTTTATTTTTTTTTATAAACGTGTAAAAATAAAATAAAATAAAATAAAATTATTAATTAAAAATTATAAAAAGAGTAGAAATAATTTATTTATTCATAACAAAAATAATAATGAAAAGAAATTATGTATTCTTACATAATGAATTAATAAAAATAAATATTTTAAAAAAAATAAAAGATTAAAAAATAATTAAATTTGTGATTAGATTTGTTCACGAATTACATTACTTGTCAAGTTTATTAGTATAATCGATTCAACCCATGATATTATTTTATAAATAAATAATTAAATAAATATCATAATTTAATTTAATTTTAAAATATTAATATAAAAATATTTTTAATTAAATAAAATTTGAATGAACTATTGAGCCAAATTCGATTTCAAATTTAAATATTAAAAGTATCGGTCGAGTGTGATGCGACTCGATTTATAGACACTTCCAACAGTCAATGTCTAAATCAAAGTTTTTTTTCTTACTTTTTATGTTTGTTAAGACAATATCTAATAAGCATTTAAGTTACATATTTCAAATGCTTTTTCTTTTTCTTTTTTTCTTTTTTGTGTAAAATAAATTTCATTTTTTTTTTCGTGAAATGGGTATTAGTGGGTAACTCAGATGCTTTTCAATTTTTCGTGAAATCATATTGTCCAATAGGAAAATTTTGATGTTTTTATTTTTAATTAATTTCTATGTCAGCTTTAAAAAATATTTTTTTTAGTGCCATGTCAGATGTGTTATGACACATCAGCATTTTTGAATATGTCAAATTGTCTAGTCCGCTTTTTAATAGAAACTATTATGGATGTTAACAATTTTACTTATTTGCTTCTATTTTAAAAGTAAATGGATCAAATTACTTACAATTTTGGTACATGAACTAATTTACACCTGACTCTAAAGTATAAGGATCTCATAAGTACTTTGATCGATTATTAGATATTGTCTTAACAAACATAAAAAGTAAGAAAAAAAAAGCTTTGATTTAGACATTGATTGATTGAAGATGTTTATAAATCGAATCGCATCACACTTGATCGATACCTTTAAAATTTAAATTTGAAATCGAATTTGACTCAATAATTCATTCAAATTTTATTTAATTAAAAATATTTTTATATTAATATTTTAAAATTAAATTAAAATATTTATTTAGTTATTTATTTATTTATAAAATAATATCATGGGTTGAATCGACTATACTAATAAGCTTGACAAGTAATGTAATTCGTGAACAAATCTAATTATTTTTTAATCTTTTATTTTCTTTAAAATATTTATTTTTATTAATTCATCATGTAAGAATACATAATTTCTTTTCATTATTACATTTGTTATGAATAAATAAATTATTTCTATCCTTTTTATAATTTTCTTTAACTAATACCTTTATTTTATTTTTTTTACACGTTTATCGAAAATAAAGAAGGGTTCTCATTTGGTTCTCACCAAACAAGTTCTCATTATAATCTTCACCGATTAAACAAGTGAATTTTCATCTGGAATTCTGCTGTCGTTTTTAATAAAATTGTTTTTGATATAAACGACTGTAGGCTGAGAACAAAAAGAATTAGAGATGTTACAAACATAAAATTTAAATTTATTGAATGTTATTTTTTTAAAATATTTGGATGAAAAAATTGAATTAAATTTTCAATTTGTTTTAAATAAAAAAAATTATAAAATAGGTAAAAGACACTTATATTTTCAGGTTTTGATTAAAAAAAAATCACTTTTTTTTTTTTTTTAATTTGGAAAACACTCACTTACTTCTAAAATTTGGTTACAAAATACATTAATCTTCCTAAAGTTTTATTTTTAGTTTAATTTTAAATGAAAAGATAAATATACCCTTTGTTATTTATTAATTATTTGCTTTTATTTTTTTGTTTTTCCTTTTCATTTTTTTTACTCAAAATTTTGTTAACTACAAAAAAAATGAGAATTTATTTATTTTTAAAATTATTTTTAGTTACTATTAAATTAAATTATAATTAAGTTATATTCTAATTAAAGTGCATGTTTAATATTTTAAACTTATCTTTAATTCAATTATATATTAACTTTGAAATGAATTATTAAATATCTTTATTTAATTAATTAATTACTTTTATTTAAAAAATTTAGTGATAATAAAATTGATTAAAAATTTAAATAAAAAAAAAGAAAAGAGAATAAAAAAATATATAATTATCTTTTATGAGATTTTATTAAAAATAAACTTACCTCACCAACATTTGATTGGTTTATTTAAAAAATTTAGTGATAATAAAATTGATTAAAAATTTAAATAAAAAAAAGAAAAGAGAATAAAAAATATATATAATTATCTTTTATGAGATTTTATTAAAAATAAACTTACCTCATCAACATTTGATTGGTTGGAGTGGTAAGCGACTCTGGCCCCTAAGATGGGGACAAAAGTTTGAGTCTTAAGAGTTACCAATGTTTGGAGGGTTTTACCATCACGCTTCTTGACCCGAAAATGGATTAATATTTCATCAACTATAAAATGGTGATGGAAAGATACTCTGGGTTTAAATAAATAAATAATAAAAAAAAAACCTTACCTCTGTTACTTTGAATAACACATTTTATCTTTTAAAAAAGTTATTATATTAGCATTCTTTTAAACAAATTAATATTTATTAAAAATACAATTTTTTCTGTCTATTTTTCATTTTTAATCAATTTATTTATCATTAAACTTTTTTAAATAATGACAATTGATTATTTTTAAATAAAAATAAAATAATATATTAATATCAAAGTTAATATATATATATATATATATATAATTGAATTAAAAATAAGTTTTAAAATATTTTTTTGATACAAAAAAGTTTAGGTGAGGGGAGACTACTAAATCCAAGATCAAGGCATGTCACAGGCTTCAAAGAGGCTAACAGTGGTACTTATATATCACCTACCAAGTAAAACTGTTGGTGAGACTCGAACTCTGGTACTTGCCAAGACGCTAATGAGTACTCAATCAATTGAATTAATCCACATTGGCATAAATTTAAAATATTTAATATGTATATTTGAATTAGAATATAATTTAATTAAAATTTAACTTGATAATAATTAAAAAAAAATTATAGTTAAAAAATTAGGTAAAATAATTAAAAGAAAAGAAAAAATAAAAAAATAATAATTAACAAGGGACAAATGTAATTGATACTTACAATCATTCTCTTCTTTTTAGATCTGAAACTTACAGTTTTTGAAAACTGAGATAAGAAAAGCGTTACAAGTAATTTTGAAGTACCACTGCATGTATTTGCCTTCATCTGCACTATCGTCACCTTCTACAACATGAAGATGACGACCCAACCAACCATCTGGAAAATTCTAAAAAATTTTCTTAATATAGACTTTTGGTAAGCTCCAACAAATGTAAACTGTTAGATGTATAATGGTTCATCTCAACCATTAAAAAAAAAATGATTTATGTAACCGGTTAACTGAATCAAGAAAAGAGAAAAAAATTAAACCCTAACTCTCTCCTTTCAAAGTCATTGAATCCTAAAATTTTTAATAGCCCTCGCCTCCGATTTTTTCTTCTGAAAAATCCAAGATCTAAATTTGAAAAACCTTCACCCCGATTTCTCTTGTTGAACAACCCAAACCCCAACTAGAAAGGGTATCAATTTTTCAAAGATTTTTTAGCTTCATTTGGGATATAATTCTTGTTTGTTCTGTATGAAGGTCTATTCACTACGGGAGATTGACTCGCCGGGATTCATTTTCTTCTCCGGTGGAAGTTGTGGTGGTAGACGACGACAAGGCCTTACCGGAGGATCATCCTCCAATTATATGTAATGGGTATGAGACGGATTCGAATTTGGTTAGTTTGAAGATCAGTTTGTTCGGTGACTGTCAAATTGGAAAAACAAGCTTTCTGGTAAGCATTGGTTTTTTTTCTTTTTACTGTTTCGTAATGACTTGATGAAATTTCACTTAAATAAGTAGTTTTTAATGGGTTTTTTTTTTTTCCTTTTTGAAAATCAAATATGTTGGGGATGGACAAGAGAAAAGCTTACAAATGACAGGATTAAATTTAGTTAACAAAACATTATTTGTTCAAGGTGCCAGGATTGCTTTCAGCATATGGGATGTAGGAGGTATTTTAATCAATAAATTTGTTTTTGATTTATTGTTTTCTTGTCTTGTTTTTGAACTTTTAGCTTTGTTGTTCTGCTGCTAAGTTGAGTTTTTTTTTTTATATATTATTATTCTGATTATTTGGTTGTAGGTGACAGTAACTCACTTGATCATCTTCTAATTGCTTGTAAAAATGCAGTAGCAATTTTGTTTATGTTTGATCTAACTAGCCGAATCTAAATGTTGTTTATGCTGAGATTTGTGGACCATATCTAAATGTTGAATTTTCTATATACATGGCTGGGGAAAACATTTTTCATGGTGCTATGTGGTTGGATTCACTCTTCTTGATGAGACTTGCCAAAGGATTGTCCTCCAGGATCTTTAGTAACAACATTTCTGATCATTACAAAAACTCTTTGAATAGAAATTGACCCTCAGTTTTATATTTTATTAGGACATAATTTTCATTTTCTACAAAAAGAGCTAATATGATTGATATTGCAGAAAATATAATTGTTGATGGAAGCAATGGAGACATAGCAGTGGACCATTATCATCAGTATTTGGTATGCCTAGCTACTTCAACTTGCACCTTTAATTGGGTCCTAACTTTTCACCTTTTCATTTTTTTTTTATTTGGATCATACTTCAAAACTCAATCATTATGTGATTTATTGATAAAGTGTTGAACTTTTAATATCAATAATTAAGATTTAATTTTTAACGGTCTAAAGTATAAAAATAAAAATAAAAAATAACCCACCCACTCCTTATGATGATTGTGACAAATTATTTTGCAATGTAGTTCATAACTGAAGTGGTCAGCATATGGACTTGGATATAACTCGTTTAAAATTAGCTAATAGATTGTGATGGTGAGACACTAACCTTTTGGATTTTAATGGAACCATTCATATTTACTTGTTGGAGTATTCACCTCTTGAGATTCTCTAGATTTCTCAACAAAAATAATCAATTACATTAAAAATTACCTACTCAATATATATATATATATATATATGATATCATCATAACATTAATTAGTAGCAGTAAAATTTTAATTTGTTACTGTATTATACTTGAGAATTCTTTTAAAAAGAGATTCTGAAAAATTATAAAGACCACAGCCTATTGAAGTGGAATATCCAAAAATAAGGCCTTGGTGCATTTTTTGTGATTTAAAATAGAATTGTAGAAGAGGATTTTTGTTAAATGATCTTGTCTAGAAAGAAAGCACATTTACAAGCATTGGAAATTGACTATCATGGACTTTGAAATGTGAGGCGTTGGAATATATTTTGTAATAGGTATAATATGGTGAAACTGAAGTGTTAGACTAGGCTGACTACTTTGGCAAGTTTTTTCTTTTGTTCAATTCAATAAGAAGCTTGCCATAGGAGGTTAGTATTAATAATTTTATTAAGATATACTTAGTTCAATAAGTAGTATTGCACAACTACTTTATGTTTACTTTTTTAAAGAACCATGGTTAGGAAATGAACAATTATTCCAGCATGTGTTTTAAGCTAATAAAGTTGGAGAAAAGAGATTAAGTTATGTTTTAGTCAATTTCTTTGATTTAGTGAAAGTGGGTACTTTTGTTTTCCCCTGTTTTTAAATAGCCTCACTTAGTTCAGCTCTCTCTATCTATCTATCTATCTATCTATCTATCTATCTATCTATCTATCTCTCTCTCTCTCTATATATATATATTATATTATCTTTTTTTAATAAACTTTATATTTTGCTGGTAGTAACTGAGTGTTATCTTTATATTTTGCAGGAATTGAAAAGGAAGGAGGATGCAATAGCACGAGGTAGGTTTTATTTTTATTATTGATGACTTGATGAGCTTGTGCATTACCAATTTGATTTTGACATATGTTCTTGCCTTCGTCTTGGTAGCTAGAATAGTAATAGAGGAGAATGATACTTAGTATATTTCTTTGAGTTCCAGAGTATGATATACTATTATTCCTCCATAAAATGTCCAAAAACTAATCTAAGACTATGGGACCAAGGGACTAGTATGATTTATGAGCCATGTAGCTAATGTCTAATGGCATCTTTGAGTCTTTGACAGAGGAACAGAGCTTTCTTTGGCCAAGAAGAAAAGGAAAACTGAAAAGAGGGTCATGGGTCCAAAATTCAAAGGGAGGAGAGATACCCAACCCTCCCCAACATCCAATTTTAGGGGCATGTAATTAGGCCACCATTGCCTAGAAATGTGAGCCAAGTTTTTTGGATGTAGGATTTAGCTTTTTAGGACATGTAAGCCAAGAATAATTTCCTGTTGCATGCAATACTTATGCCTGCTTGTTTGAGCTGCCCTTCAGGCTTACAATTTGATAGTCACTTTGTTTTGTTATTGTAATTCACAATTCTTTTCTTTAATTTCTGGGAGACAATGGGTTAGGGAAGAAGATTTTGCAAAGGAGTTGAAACTACATTCAAAGCAACTTCGACGGATTCTACAGCTATTTGGGGAAGAAAAATTAGTCACCCGTGATCATAGGAAAGAGGGAGAGTAGAAGATTAAATTGCACACTCACTCATACT
This sequence comes from Fremontodendron californicum, assembly GCA_030761205.1. Taxonomy (NCBI): domain Eukaryota; kingdom Viridiplantae; phylum Streptophyta; class Magnoliopsida; order Malvales; family Malvaceae; genus Fremontodendron; species Fremontodendron californicum. The sequence goes on along the minus strand of JAULJL010000020.1, from coordinate 14,307,813 downwards.
GTTGTCTAGATTATGCACAGGTTGCTATTTTTATTTCTTTTCATTCTTTGCTTTTTTCAATTATGATCTGCATAGATTGATTTGTTAATAGTTATGCATAGGTTGGTTATTTGAAGAGATTTTATTATTTGTTCTTTTTTTAGCGTATCATATAATTTATTCTAATATTACTAAAAAATTTTACCTTTTATATGTATAATTAATGATATTAGGAGGTTTCATTTTCATAGGGTTACCTAAATATTGAGGTTCAACCTTCATTATCATGCCATTTGACACCAATTCTTTCATTTTTTTTCTTTCAATTTATCATTCTGGAAATAATAGATGCCTTTTAGTTTTCAACTTTTCATTGTCCATCTCAACCTTTGTATCCAATGTGAATACAGGATCTGGAACTCATGAACAGATGGGGAAGGCAGTGCAGGATAGTTGGAGACTTCCATCTAGAGAACAGGCCCAAAACACTGGAATTCAAGGTGCAGACACTGAAGCAAGAACTAGTTCTGGGTTAATAACCAAGAAGATTGTTAGGATTAATATAGAATGAACCAAGTATATAAATTGGTTATTATTGAAAATGAATATTTTGTAACTGTTATTTAGTTTGATGATTTTTTTTTTTTTTTTTTGTGAGTTCTAATCATGTGATGAGAAATATAATTAATTTTCCTCCCAACTTCTCATTTAAGCTTGAAGCCTTGGAGTGCCTTTCTTATTCTCTGAGTATTCTTGAGGATACAGATCGGGAGAATGGATCAGATTTTGCATGCCCTAAAATTTCACTGGGAATTTTGAAACCTTTTATCAGTGATTCCTCTCCTTGACTATTGGGTGATGTTGCTTCACATCTTGAGTCCTATGCTAAATTAGATTTGGCCGTCCAATATATCTCATTTGTAATATTATTATATTTTATTCAATTTTCATAAAAATTAGTGTTGTTCTATCAGACATTATGTAATTTTGGTAAAATAAATATCGAAATAAATATTATATTTCTTTCCAATTTTTATTGCCATTGATTGTGTTGTATTTTTTCTCAAAATCTTTCAAGTTTTCCTATTTGATTTTGGATTGCAGCTTCAAATTGAATGGGAAAAATAGCAATGTTCTTGAGTAAGTTCAGTTTAAAGTTAAAATACTCGGATGTTAACTTTTGGAAACATTAATTTCATGTTTAAAGTAAAAAAATTTGTGAAACAATAAATTAGATTGTATTTAATTAATTGGATATTATATAAAAGAGACATTTTCATATGAGTATAAAAGTATCATTGGATATTATATGTTAAAATTATTGTATGATATGTGTTTAATTAATTAAATGAGATAAATAGTTCAAAGCATAATATATCAAGCAATTTGATTAATTTTAACATATTTTCATTAAATCAAAGTTCAATCAGAAGACTATTTTATTTATGTAATTAATTTTTAAAATTATCAAAAATTTGGATTATTTTTTAAAAGAGTTAAAGGACAAAATTATCACTGTAATTTATATAATATACTAGTTTGCTACTCATGTGATGCACGAATTAGATTTATTTATTTAAATATATGTAAATATATAAATTAATATTATTTAATCTTTAACATTATCGATGTATAAATAAAATAAAAATAATGAGGTTCTCTTCAATTATGTGTGTAGAGAATGCAATAGTTTAGCTCATGAATTGGCAAAAGTGGAATGCAAGATTGGTTCTCAGATAATCTGGACAGGATGTTTGCATGTTTCCTTATGTAATTCGGTTCTAAAAAGTAATGTGGGCAGGATCCAAGATCCAGATTTGAATTCTTTGTCGCTCATATGTAGATAGTTAATTGTATTTCAGTACATATTAAGAAATGAGCATATAGAGGTTTTGAAAGGAAAAGAAAGATGACAACTTCACCTATAATTTGGTGATCTAAACCAGCCAGAGAAGTCTGATTGTTTAGCTTCATTAAATCTTTCTTCATAATTGCTGAATGAAAATGAGTCGTCCTAACAATATAAATTATAACGTTAGTTATATGCTCAACAATTAATATACGTTACGCAATACCTAAAACCAATTAACGCTTAGAAGAAACAAAATGAAACATTACCTGCATATTGTTGTTAAATAATAAACATTACCTGCTTAGAATAAATAATTTATGCATGCATAATTATTAATGTTAAGTGATAAAAATAAAATAGCTACAAATATTATCACTATGTAATATATAATTTATCATATTTATATGTAATTTGTCATGTTTAGTTTATATAAAGTTGACATATAAAGATGAGATGACAAATTATATATAAACATCACCAATTACATATAAACAGGACAAATGACAAATTATATATAAACATGATAAATTACATGTAAACATGACAAATGACAAATTAAAACATGATAAATTACGTATAAATACGACAAATTATATATAAACATGACAAATCACAAATTATACGTAAACTTGACGAATTACATATAAACATAAGAAATTACATATAAACATAACCAAATGATAAATTACATATAAACATGACAAATTTATAAATTACATATAAAGATGACCAATTGACAAATTACATATAAACATAACAAATTACATATAAACATGACAAACATTAGAAATTACATATAAACATGATAAATTACATATAAACATGATAAATTACATATAAACTTGACGAATTACATATAAACATGAGAAATTACATATAAACATTACCAAATGAAAAATTACATATAAAGATGACAAATTGTCATGTTTATATGAATTTTTCATGTTTATATGTAATTTATCATGTTTATATGTGATTTGTCATGTTTATACGTAATTTGTCATTTGATCATGTTTGTATGTAATTTCTGATGTTTATATGTAATTCGTCAAGTTTATATGTAATTTGTCATGTTTATATGTAATTTCTCATATTTGTCATGTTTATATGTAATTTATCATGTTTATATGTAATTTGTCATCTTTATATGTAATTTGTCATGTTTATATGTAATTTGTCATTTGCTCATGTTTATATGTAATTTCTCATGTTTCTATGTAATTTGTCATGTTTATATGTAATTAGTCATTTGGTCATGTTTATATGTAATGTGTCATGTTTATATGTAATTTGTCATGTTTATATGTAATTTCTCATGTTTCTCATGTTTATATGTAATTTCTCATATTTATATGTAATTTGTCATATTTATATGTAATTTGTCATCTTTATATGTAATTTGTCAATTGGTCATGTTTATATGTAATTCGTCAAGTTTATATGTAATTTGTCATGTTTATATGTAATTTCTCATGTTTGTTATGTTTATATGTAATTTGTTATGTTTATATGTGATTTCTCATGTTTATATGTAATTTGTCATGTTTATACGTAATTTGTCAATTTGTAATGTTTATATGTAATTTGTCATGTTTATATGTAATTCGTCAAGTTTATATGTAATTTGTCATGTTTATATGTAATTTGTCATGTTTATCATGTTTATATGTAATTTGTCATGTTTATCATGTTTATATGTAATTTGTCATGTTTATATGTAATTTGTTATGTTTATATGTAATGTGTCATGTTTATATGTAATTTGTCATTTATCATGTTTATATGTAATTTGTCGTGTGTATATATAATTTATCATGTTTATATGTAATTTGTCATGTTTATATGTAATTTCTTATACGTAATTTGTCAAGTTTATATGTAATTTATTATGTTAATATGTAATTTGTCATGTTTATATGTAATTTGTTATGTTTATATATAATTTTGATCATGTTTATATGTAAAATTGATAACCTGCTATTCAAGTTTTCTAATTTGAGAGCCTATCAAAAACCTATTTTATGGAACTCAACCCCCATCCATATACGAAGCTCTCTATGATTTTCCAATGGGTAAATATGAAAAACATGCTATCAATAGTCAAATTATTATTAAATAGTATAATGAATAAAAATTATTTGAAAAAGAGAAATAAAAAATTAGAAATTATTATAAAAGATATTGTAAAGACAAATTTACCCTTAATGAAAAAATATACTTTTCCTTTCTCCTCTATTAAGAAAATATTATTTTTTAAAAATTTTAATTAAAAATAAATTTAAAAAATAAAATATTTAAATATTTGTTTTTTTTTTTTAAATTTAAAAAAATAAAGAACAAATAATTTTAGAAAAAATAATGTTATTTTTTAAAAAAATTTAATTAAAAAAGTAAATAAAAAATTTTAAAAAAATATTTTTTAAAATTAAAAAAACATTATTTTCACAAAAAATTATTTTTTAATTAAAAAATAAATTAAAAATAAGAAAAAAAGGAAGGAGAAGATTTTTTTATCAAGGGTAATTTTGTATTTACAATTTCCTTCTCAATAATTTTTAATTATTTATTTTTCTTTTTCAAACAATTTTACTCATTATATCATTTAACAATAATTTATTATTAACAACATGTTTTTCAAATTTATCTTTTTTTCAATTTTTTCAGGTCAGTCTACTCCATGTCTCCATCCACCTTCACGACTCCCATTGTGGCACATCTTTTGAGATTGATTGACACATGCCATGTATTGTTGCCTCGAGCAGTTATCAAAGATTATGCGAAACAATTACAGTCACAAAAATATATTAATATGATATAAATATATATCATTTAATTATTACATGTAATATATAATAAATATTTTTTTTAAATTTGATTACATGATATAATTTAAATAAAAAAATATATTAATATGATATAACTATTTTATATAATTTTTTCTCGATTAAGGAGATGTCTTTCAACCTTGTTAAAACAAATCAACATTTTTTTTATATGCTTAGAACTAGTATTTTTTATTAATTAATTCGTTTTTTATTCAGTCTTTAATGTTGATTATGTTTTTTTTTTTGGCCGAGTAATTTTGTCGTTATTATTAAAAAAAAAAAATAGTAAATGAGAAGAGATAAGAACGTTTGACATATGTTGATGGTTTCTTAAATTGGAAGAAGACTTTTTGGTGGAGATCGGCATTGTGTAAGATAGGGCAAGATCTGAAAGGGAAGAGCACAATTACAAAGAGCATCAGAGTTATTATTCAAAAAAAAAAAAATTCAATGCTTAAATTAATAAAAATTACGAAAGTAAAAAAAAAGCAAAAAGCGAAAAGCAAAATAATAATAAAGAAGACGATGAAAGATTGATTTAAGAGTTTCTTGCTTACGTTTTTTATATTTGGAGTCATAAAAATCTTGAGCTACTTGCCCTTCTTGTCTATTAGCCGTAATAATTGTCTATCTTCATCTATTTTGTATGATCATGTGTCATTTTCTTTAAGTGTAGATGATCTCAAACTATTGAGTTTCTTGAATTTAGTTTGATGTTTGACCTTAACCTCATATAATATTAGATATAACAAAATAATTGATGATACTGCACTATTGGAATAAAATGTTAGATATATCCAGCAAGGCTCATTATCGAAAACAATTTTTTTTACTACTATTCATTGGTCAATAAATGATTCTTAAAAAAGAAAGAAAGAAAGGAGATAAAATGGAATTATTACAAACAAAATCCAGAAAAATAAAATGTTTTCAGCGACTAGAAAATTTGGAAGGCCTAATAGAGAAGGTCAGGTAAATTTATTTAAATATTGATAAAAAAATAATTTTTAAATTATTATTTTTTATTATTTATCAAAATACGGATGTTTTTGTACGAATAAAAGAAATTATCAAGGGAAGTCGCAATATGATATGACGATTTCCCTTGATACATTTAAAAAAATATTTGAAAAACATGAAGGGAAGTCATCATTTCATATGGCCGACTTCTCTTTATATATATTTTTTTAAAAAAAATTAAATTTTTTTAAAAAAAGAATACAAGGGAAGTCGTCATATCATATGGCGACTTCCCTTGTTTTTTTTTTTTGTTTTTTTTTAAATATCAATTTAGAAGTTGCCATATGATATGACGACTTTTGAACTAATATTTGTTACAATTTAAAAAAAAAAATTCACTTGAAAACGATAAAAATAAAAAAAATTGAAGGCAAAGGTCAAGTGACCGTTGCCTTCAAATTTTCACCCACTCACCAACCCCAAAATAACTCTATAAATACCTCCCTCAATTTCATTTTTTCATACATAAACTCTCAAATTCTCTTCCTCTTATTTCATACAAAAAAAATCTCAAATCTTCTCTTAGTGTCGATTCTTCATTCTTTCATGCAAAATCTCTTAGTGTTGATTTAAAAATAGCTTCATCATCATTATTAAGGTTGCAAGAAATCACATATCCGCAGTTATATGTCAAGAGGTTAATAAATTTTTTATATTTTATTAATTATCATTATAATTTTTTATTATGTCGAGGTATTTCTTTGCTTTTAAATCGAACTTGTTTTTCAAATGAGTCGAGCCTCGAGAATGATGTCGATGTATTTTCTTTTCTTTTAAATCGAACTTGTTTTTCAAATGAGTCAAGCCTCGAGAATAATGTTGAGGTATTTTTTTTTTTTTAAATCGAACTTGTTTTTCAAATGAGTTGAGCCCCGAGAATGACGTCGAGATATTTCCAATTCAAAACCTAAATATTTTATATGTCTTTTTACTTTAGAATTTTTTAAAACAAAAAAACAATCCCTCCCTTTTTTGTGAGCAGCATCCATACCCGGACAAAATGGTTGTCTATTGGTCTTAGCCTGATTCATGATTCTTAGCAATTGTCAAAGAGGAGCAGCTGTAGACACCTAATTTTGTCCGGACCCCCTAAACTAGGTAATTTCTTCTTTTCAATTTCCCTCATTACAAAAAGACTTCCACCTTTCCATAGATGGGTCCCCAAGACTTTGTTTCGGAGGTCAGCACAAAAAGTCAACTCAAAAAAAGTCAACCTCAAAAAAGTCAACCCCAAAAAGTCAACTATTAAAAATGTCAACTCTCAGTCAAAATCAAGATTCAAGGTTTAATTGAACAATGGTGAAAGAATTTTGATAATCCGAGGTCTACAACAAAAGATATAGAGTTAGGAAGATAGGTTACGGAAATTCAGTGTAGGGGAAGACCTAATTCGGTAAATTTGGGGAAAACTGCAGAGATGGCCCGATTCAGTAAAATTGAAGCCCCTAGTTGATAAAAAATGAATAAACAAAGATAGCCCAAGGCTCAGTTTGAAGTGGATCCCAAGGAAGAGCCGTTTAAAGGAAAAAAGGAGAAAATTTTCGATATTGAAAAAAGGGAAAAAACCAAATTGAAGATTAACCCGGATGTAAAAATTGGGCATTTTCGGATCAAATCCAATTTAATATATAACGAAGGCAGTGGAAAAATAAAATCCAAAAATCGAACCCGTTTTGAGTAAATCCGAGGTTTCGAGGGTTAAAGGGCAATCTTAGAAAATTCAAGAAAAATAGAATTCGAACTCGAAAAATTACGAAAACCTTCAGATCTCAATTTTATATTATTTGGAAGGTATTGGAGAATAAAAATTCAGAATCAGAGCTCAAATGAAAAATGACAAAGTTTGGGTGCACTAATCCGAAATTCCAAGAGAAAATTTTGGGAATAATAGGAAAAGAGCTCGGAAAAATATGAAAACTTCTAGATCTCAGTTTTATATTATTTGGAAGGTATTGGAGAAGAAAAATCCAGAATCAGATCTCAAATGAGATAGGTGAAATTTGGGAGGCACTAAACTGAAACTTTTAAAGAAAATTCTGGGAAAAATAGGAACGAGCTCGAAAAATTATGAAAACTTATAGAACTGAGTTTTATATTGATTGGGAGGTATTGGAAAATAAAAATCTCAAATTGGAGCTGATTTGAAAAAAAGCAAAGTTCGAGGAGGCCTAATCCGCAGTTTTAATGAAAAATCCGAGAAAAATGGAAAACGAGCTCCAAAAATTATGAAAATCTTCAGAACTGAATTTTATATTTATTTGGAGATTGGAGAAATAAAATCTGGATTTGGGGTCCGTTTGCAATTAAAGTAAGTTTGGGGGCTAAAATGCAATTTTACCTAAGAAACCGAAAAGGGTCATTTTGCAAATTAAAAATGAGGAAGTTGTTGGAACATACTAGGCCATTCAGCCAGCCCATGATGAAAGAAGGCTGAGATTTGATCAGTTTTATTTAATGGCCAAGATTAAGTTGCAAGAAGACATTTTTTAATTTTTGGTTAATCCCTTATGATCATGCCAAGTGGCCAAGGTTATGAAAAAAGATGAGCACATCCTTATCTAGGGGGTTTTAGCCAGCTCATAAGGGGAGGGGCTGATCTTTTCATCTAATGGTTAAAATAAGGTTGCAAGATCACATTTTTATTTTCTTTGGCTAGTACCCTTTGATCATGCTACATGGGAAAAAGGATGAGCACATCCTCTCACACCAAGGGGGTTCGGCCAACCTATTTAAAGGGGAGGGGGTCTTCATTTTTTAAGAGGTTTTTAGTCTTTCTTTAATGCATGGGCAGTAGCTAACTTAGAGAAAATAAAGAAATTTTTTGAAGAGAAAGCAAGCTTGAAAGATAGCTTTGAAGGTAGCCATTGGCACCCCTCTCTTGCATTTTTCTCTTCTTTCCATGCTCATTTTTTTATTTTTCATGTGATTTATTATTCTTCTCTTATGTAAATAAAGGTTTTAATAGTTTTCTTTTAAGGTTCTCATCTTTGATTTTCATCAAAATAATATCAAAAACAATTTTCTACTACTTCTTTTACCATGGTCGAATACTACCTTTTTTATGCTCATCTTGTGTTTGATTTTATTCTTACATTGGTTGTGGTAGGATAGTTTATTTTGATGGTTTAGTTTTCAAAAATAACAAAAATAAAGAGGTGGAAAGACTTCATGACCTTGATTCAAATCAAGAGATTATGGTTAGGAGGGGCTATATCCAAAAGTACCAACCATGGAGCTCATCTCTATTTTTTTTATTTGCTTACTTTAATTTTCTATTTTTATTACTTATTTTCATGTCTATTTTCTTTATTTGCTTACTTTAATTTTCTGTTTTTATTACTTATTTTCATGTCTACTTTCTTTATTTGCTTACTTTAATTTTCTATTTTTATTATTTATTTTCATGTCTACTTTCATTATTTACTTACTTTAATTTTCTGTTTTTATTATTTACTTTCATGTTTACTTTCTTTATTTATTTACTTACTTTAATTTTCTATTTTTATGTCTATTTTCTTTATTTGCTTACTTTAATTTTCTATTTTATTATTTATTTTCATGTATATTCTCGCCATACTATATTGTTCATACCATGTCATTCAAACCTTAAGTCATTATGCCATGCATTTATATTTGTTCTCTTGACATTAGGCCATGCATCCCTCATGTCCTAGGTCATTCGGCCATCATACTTTCATAGTGTTTCTATGCTCATTTTCCATGTCATTTAAGCATTAGGTCATCTTATTATGCCATGACATTTTCCATGTCATTTAAACTTTAGGTCATCTTATTTCCATGTCATCTAGATTTTTAGGTCATCTTATTATGTCATGACATTTTCCATGTCTGTCGATACGTGATCCCGTCGCGGGGACACGTTCGAGTGAGAGGGAAACAGAAGCAGAGGAAAAGACGACTTAAATCCTCTTGATTGAAATAAAAGGTCGAGAGTTTGAAAACAACCTCAGAAAAAGTAATGGAGTCGCCACCAATCTTTTTTAGCTAGGTGTGATCGGCCACCTATTAAAACCGGTTTTATAAAACATTTTAAAATTAATTAAAACATTTTTAAAACCAATTTCAAGTCTGCGTTATAAACTAGAGAAAATCGAAGAATCGAGTTCGAGACTCGGTTACGTGCGGGGAAGGATTAGCACCCCCACAACGCCCGTATAAAATGGTACCTTATAAATCATGTGTTATCTCAAGTCTCGGTAAAAAGTTGGTTTTTAATTTAGTATTTCAAGTTAATTCCCAATTTAAAGAAAAATAATTCCATTTTTTAATTGAAAGTGATCCGGAATTTATTAATTCCAAATTTTTCTATATTCCCCAACAAACGTGGCAAAATATAGAAATTTTTATTAACTTGGAAAATTTTCCGAATCATTCTCGTTTTAAAGAAGATATTCCGTTATTAATGATAATTGATGATATCCTCCAGAGCAAACCCGACAGAGAACTCATAAATTATTTTAATTCGGGAATATCTTTATTTTATTGAAAATCATTGTCTTTTTCAAAATATTTAATATATATATATATATGAATATGAAATGTGTGACATAAATAAAATGACATAGCAAAATCTAGATAATGTAAAGCAACCTAAATGACATGATATAATTTAAATGGCATAGTATATTCTAAATGAAATGATTTAAATGACATGGAAAATATAAATGATATGGCATATTTTGAATGACATGGCATATTCTAAATAATATAATCTAAATGACATGGAATATAATCTAAGTGACATGAAAGGACATGAAACATAATATAATGCTATCATGGAATATGCATGAAAATAAAATACTAATTGCATGAACATAGTATATGCTAAATAATGTGACAACAATAAATAACTAAAATAAAAAGCATAGGATAGCATGAAATATTCAAAACCATATGGCAAACAATATAACATCATAAAATGTAAATCCAAATAATAATAATACCATGGAAAATATCATAGCAGAAATCACATATTAAATAAAATGCATGAACATGGGGAATGTAATGCATGAAAATGTATTTTTTCCTTTCTAAAAAGATATCGGATATCTTAGGAAAATATATCAAATTAAATTTTTTAAAACAAAAAAAACTTTGTGATTGTTTGAAAACAATTTTAAAGAGACTTAAATGAAGGTTAAAACCCTAGACAAACCCTTTAAAAATGGCTCTAATTTCCTAAGTTTAAAATCCCAAACTTGACCACCCTTAACCTGAGATTTATAAAATCATTTTTAAAGTTTAAAAAGACTTAGAAACTATCCTAAGACAGTAGCTAAAGCTTCTAACCAACCCCCTCTAAATGCCTTAGCCAAATTCAACAATTGTTTTTCTTTTCAGTTCAAATCTGCCTCTACTGTCCCATTTTGATACACGATTTTTTAACTTATTTTTAAAAATTCTAAAAACTCTAAAAAAGATACTGGAAACTCAGAACATGTAAAAATACACGATAAAAAATTGGCTTAATTTTCTAATTAAACATGACTGCCTAGAAAAATCGAGAAAGTACGAGTACTGGGTGAAAAACTGTTTTGCCAAAACACATTTTCTTTGCCTTTGATAAAATCATTTAAAAATCAAATTAAAAATGTTGGAGACTCTCCTAAAGACCTACAAACAGTAGCTAAAACATTTAAAAACCTTTGACAAGAATTGGCTAAGTAAAAAAAATCACAAAGGTAGAATAATCAATTTGATAACTCTTTAATTTTCCACAAGTATGCTCAAGTGAGCATGACTTTGAGCCATTGATTGGCCTAAGTCATAAATCATGTGGCATGACATGAAATGCATGAAAATATAGCAAAGTGAATGCATGAAATGCATGGTTTAAAGCCTAAGTGATATGGAAAATGCATGGCATAAATAACCTAAATGCCTAGCATGAGTTTGCATGGTAATAAATGCTATCCTAACTTAACATGCATCAACTAATGTCTAAATGACATGGAAAATGACATGAAATAATGAAAATGGCCTAATGTCTAAATGTCATGGAAAAATATCATGGCATATGAAAATGGCCTAATGCTTAAATGACATGTAAAATGACATGGAATAATAAAAATGGCCTATAGCTAAATGACATGTAAAATGACATGGCATATGAAAATCGCCTAAAGTTTTAGTGACATGTAAAATGACATGGTATATGAAAATGGCCTAAAGTTTTAATGACATGTAAAATGACATGGTATATGAACATGGCCTAAAGTTTAAATGGCATGTAAAATGACATAGAATAATAAAATGACCTAAACTTAAATGACATGGAACAATAAAAATGGCCTAAAGCTAAATGACATGTAGAATGACCTAGATGTCTAAATGAAATGGCAAATATCATGGCCTAGAAAAATGACCTAAAGCTTAGAGAAAATACACATGGCCGAATGGCCTAGGAACCAAAATGTTGTGAGAAATGTCATGTAAAATGACCTAACTAAATGCTATAGAAGATGATATGAAAAATGGAAATGGCCTAAACTATATGAAAATAGCCACAAGATGCAAAAATATGACATAAATCAAAAGAACAAGCTGGTTAGCAAGAATATAAATATAATAAAGATAAACAATAATAGAAATAAGCAAGTTAAAGTAAGCAAATGAATAACAAATAGATGAGTTCCATGGTTGGTACATTGGCCAAAGCCCCCCTAACCATTATCTCTTGATTTTCATCAAGGTCATGAAGCCTTTTCAATCTCAAAATCATAAAAAATAACCAAGGTAAAAAAAAAAGAGATGAGCTCCATGGTTGGTATATTGGACAAAGCCCACCTTAACCATTATCACTTGATTTTCATCAAGATCATGAAGCCTAACCATTTTTTCATTTATTTTTTGAAAAGCAAGAACAACAAGAAAGATGTAAAAAAAAAATGGTAGGAAATCACATGGAAAACAAGAAATAAAGCATGAGGAAGAAGAAGAAAAAATGTAGTAGCAATGGTAGAATGGCTACCTTAACAAAAGCTTTCTTCCTTTTTTTCAAAAACCTTTTTTTTTTTCTAAATTAGCTACTGACCTCCCCCTCTCAAATTCTCAGCCACTTAAGGAAAAATAAAACATTCCCCACTCTCTCATGCTTGGCCAAATGGCCTCTCCACCATTGGATAATTTTTGCACTTTTTCTCCTCCAATCTTGGCCCTTAGATTAAGATATTTTCATGACAACATAAAAATGTCATCTTGGAAATTGATAGCAGCCCTTAATATGTGTACTCAGCCCTTGTAATAACCTCAGCCTTAGATGAAAAAGAGGACTAATCCCATGCACTCCCTTGCTTGGCCCTTTGAGTGCTTACCCTTGGATGAGTTGTGCTCTTCTATTCTTGGCCATTGGATGAGAATTCTTTCATGACAACACAAAAATGTCATCTTGGCATTTAATCCCAGCCCTTTACATGTGTACTCAGCCCTTGTACATGGCCTAAGCCATTGGATGAAAAGGAACAATCCCATGCACTTCCTTGCTTGGTCGAATGGATGTCCACCTTTGGATGAGTTGTGCTCTTTCATTCTTGGCCATTAGAAGAGGGTTCTTTCATGAAAAATAAAAATGTCATCTTGGCATTTAATCTTGGTCATTGAATGGTGTATTCAACTTTTCTACAAGGCACCTAAGCCATTGGATGAAGGGGGAACCATTTGCAAGGTACTAGTGGTAGCATGTGAGCTTGATAGTGACTAAGGAATTAGATTTATCAAGCTTCCTTCTTCTCCACTATGTTGGCTGATCAAAGGAGGTAAAATACCAGCAATTCCTTCTTCTTTCATATTTTTCTTAATTACAGATTTGCCCTTTTCGATTTCTTCGATAAAACAACCATTTTGACCCCCGAACCTAAATAAATAGCAAACGGACTCCAAATTCATATTTTATTTTTTCAATACTTCCAAAATAATAAAAAATTAAATTCTGGAAGTTTTCAAAAATTTTCGAGTCCATTTGCTATTTATTTGGATTTTTTCTTCCAAAATTGCCCTTTTGTGCACCCGAACTTTCACCAATTTTAAACGAGCTCTAAATCCAAATTTTTCTTCACCAATCTCTTCCAAATAATTTAAAAGTGTGATCTGGAAGTTTTCATAAGTTTTGGAACTCATTTGCTATTTTTTCGGGATTTATCTGCTTGAATCTCTACATAGGGGACCCGAGATTTGGCCATTTTGCAAACGAACTCTGAATCAAGATTTTCTTTCACCAATCTCTTCCAAATAATTTAATATTGAGATCTACAAATTTTCAAAATTTTTGGAGCTCATTTACTATTTTTTCGGGATTTATCATTTTTGAATTTCTACATAGTGGACCCGGTATTTGGCCATTTTGCAAACAAACTGCGAATCAAGATTTTCTTTTGCCAATCTCTTTGAAATGATTTAAGAATGAGATATGCAAATTTTTATAATTTTTGGAGTTCATTTGCTATTTTTACCAAATTTTCTAATTTTGCCCTTTTATCTCCGAAGCCCGATTTTGCTCAAAACAAGTCCGATTTTCAGATTTTCTTCAAACTGAGCCATGGGCTATCTTTGTTTAATCACTCCTCATCTATTAGGGGCTTTAGTCTTACCGAATCGGGCCATTTCTATAATTCTTCCAAATTTCACCAAAATCCACCAAAAACCCTAATTCTCGGTTTTCTTTCGAATTGACTTTTCTTTCAGTTTTTCTTTCAAGTAGCTTCTCCATTACCCATAGTCAGTGCTTATATTTCATTTGGGACTTTCAATTTCTACCAATTTAATCGTTCAAGCACTTTCCCCTAAAAATCCCGAACTAGGGTTTCCTTTCTACTGAGATTCCGTAACCCAACTTCCTACCTCCATATCTTTCAATGTAGACCTCGGATTATCAAAATTCTTTCACCATTTTTCAATTGAACTTCAAATCTTGATTTTGAAAGTGGGTTGACTTTTTTAGTAGTTGACTTTTAGGAGTTGACTTTTTTGGGGTTGACTTTTTCAAGTTTGACTTTTCCTATCTGTTTTCTTAGACCAAGTCCTGGAGTACCACCTACAGGATGAGAAAAGTCTTTTCGCATTCTGAAACATCAATTTAAGAAGAAAACATACTTGATTTAGTGGTCCAGACAAAATTAGGTGTCTACAATGTTATTTAGACTTTAGGTCATCTTATTTGTCGCAACCTAAAAAATAACGAGTCTCATCGTAAGACTTTATTATTCGTTAAGCGTGACTTTAAAAAAAATCGAGGAAAAGTCGACTTAATTCCTCTAGAAAAATGAAGGTTTTGAAAATGACCTTGAAAAAGACATGGAGTCGCCACCAATCTTTTTTAGCTAGGTGTGATCGTCCACCTATTAAAACCGATTTTATAAAATATTTTAAAAATTAATTAAAACATTTTTTTAAAACCAATTTCAAGTCTGCGTTTAAACCAAAGAAATCAAAGAGGCGGGTTCAGGAGTCGGTTACGTGCGGGGAAGGATTAGCACCCCCACAACGTCCGTATAAATCGGTACCTTATTAATCGTGTGCTATCTTAAGTCTCGGTAAAAAATCGGTTTTAAATTTAGTATTTCAAGTTAATTCCCAATTTAAAGAAAAATAATTCCATTTTTAATTGAAAATGATCCGGAATTTATAAATTCAAAATTTTCCTATATTCCCCAACAAACGCGGCAAAATATAGAAATTTTTATTAATTTTGGAAAACTTTCCAAATCATTCTCTTTTTTGAAAGAAAGACATTCATTTATTAATGATAATTGATGATATTCCCTCCAGCAAACCCGGTAGAGAACTCATGAATTATTTTAACTCGAGAATATCTTTATTTTTTATTGAAAAATCATTATCCTTTTGAAAACATTTTAAAAGATATGAATATGTATATGCATAACATAAATAAAATGACATAGCAAAATCTAAATAATATAATGCTTCCTAAATGGTATGATATAATTTAAATGCCTTAGCATATTCTAAATGAAATGAAATAAATGCCTTAGCAAATTTTAAATGAAATGAAATATCCTAAATTATATGACATATTATAAATAAAATGAAATGAGCTAGGTAACATAGTATATTCTATATGAGATGCAATATCCTAAGTCATAGATATATTCTAAATGAAATAAAATAACCTAAGTAACATAATATATTCTTTATGAAATGACATAATTTAAATGACATGGCAAACATGAATGATATGGCATATAAATTAAATGAGATGGAATATGAAATAATGCTATCATATCATATGCATGAAAATAAAAATGAAAATAATAATGCATGAACATAGTATAAGCTAAATAATATGACAAAAAGAATAACTAAATGAAAAGCATAGGATATCATGAAATATTCCAAATCATATAATAAACAATATAACATAACCTAAAATCATAACAATATCATAGAAATTATCATAGCAAAAATCACATATTATTTAAAAATGCATGAATATGAAAATGCAATGCATGAAAATGTATTTTTTCCTTTAATTAAGGAAATCCGTATATCTAAAAAGATATCCGGCTACCTTAGGAAAATATGTCAAATTAAATATTCTAAAACCAAAATACTTTGTGATTGTTTGAAAACAATTTTGAAAAGCTTGAATTAAAAGTAAAAACTGGGCTAAATCTTTTTTTAAATGGCTCTAATTTCCTAAGTTTAAAAATCCGGACTTGACTACCCTTAACCCGAGACTTGAAAAACAATTTTTAGAGTTTAAAAAGGCTTAGAAACTACCCTAAGTCAGTAGCTAACCCTCCTAATCAACCCACTCTAAGTAACTTAACCAAAACAGAAAAATGATTTTTCTTTAAATTCAATTCTGACTCCACTGTCCAGTTTTAAGCCACGATATTTTACCCTATTTTTAAAAATTCAACAAATTCTGAAACAAATACTGGAGACTCAGGACATGTAAAACTACACGGAAAAAAATCGGCTTAATTTTATGATTAAAGACGAATGCCTAGAAAAATCGGGAAAGTACGAGTATTGGGTGAAAAAAACTGCTCTGCCAAAATACATTTTTGCCTTTGATAAAATCATTTAAAAATCAAAGTAAAACTATTTAAGACTCACAAAATGACTCACAAACAGTAGCTAGGACTTTTTGAAAGTTAGATAAAAATTGGCTAAGTAAAAAAATCACAAAGGTAGAATAATCAATTTGACAAACTTAATTTTCCACAAGTGTGCTCAAGAGAGCATGACTTTGAACCATTAATTGGCTCAAGTCATTATTCAAGTGGCATGAACATGAAATGCATGACAAATTACATTAAAAATAGTGCATGAAATGCATGAATTTAAACCTAAATGTCATGAAAAAATGCATGGCATTCATATAGTGACCTAGACCTAAATGAAATTGCATGGCATTTAATGCAACCTAGACCTAAAATGCATGAACATGCATGGCAAATAAACCTAACTTAATAACTAAAATATGCATGGCATTTTCACAAACACAAAGCATGCTTAAACCAAAAACTCAAACAAATATCATGCAAATGCTAACCTATCAACTAACATGGCAAGAATGCACATACAATGCAAAGATTCCAAGGGTGGCCGAATGGAATAATGTAACTAGCAAACATGGCATTTTCACAAACACTTGGTATATTAGCATGCAAAACTAAATCAAATGTCATGCAAATGCAAAAACCTACCAACTAACATGGCAAAAATGCAACACACAATGCAAAACACATGGAGTAGCCAAATGGCCTCAAGCTCCAACAAGCATGGCATTTTCACAAACACTTGGTATACTAACATGCTCAACTAAATTATAACACTCAATTCATGCAAAAACCACACAAGCATTTTCACAAACACTTAATATACTAAATCTAAAACATGTTCAACTAAGATATAAAACTCAAATCATGCAAAAACCACACAAGCATTTTCACAAACACTTGATATACTAAATCTAAAACTTGCTCAAATTTAAACATCATGAAAACTAGAAAATTAAAAATGCAAGAACATGATATTTAAATCATAAATGACAACAAACAAAGCAACCAAATTAAAATATAACTCAAGTATATGAAGTAACATAACATTTAAAACATCAAGATCAAAGAAAATAACATCAATAACATGATAAAATAAATCAAAACAGCAACTTAAACAAAAACTCTAGGCCATTCGGCCATGGTGAGTATATTGTAAAAAAAAATGTAAAAAAAAATATATTTAAGAAAGAAATGAAGGAGGAACTTAAGAAGAACAATAAAAAACATTTATTTAAAATGGAAACTCACCAAATAGTAATCAAAACAGCAAAAACAAGAATGGAAAATCAAGAAAGTGCAAGAGTTGGTGCTCAAGAGCAACCTCAAGAAGCTATATTTCAAGCTTTATCTCTTCAAACTTTCCTTTCTTTCCTAAACTTTTTTTTTTTGCTTTCAACAAAGGAGAGAAAAACCAAGTAAAAACCAAAAGAACTAAGCAAAATGAAATGTGAAAATAAAATTTCTGAACCCCCCAATAGAGCTGGCCGAAACCCCCTTTAAACAGGCAAGGATGTTGTCGTTTTTTTGTAAACAATTATCCATCAAATGGCAAATAATTCAAGGTGAAAAAATCATGAAATTACCACCTTTAGATTAGCATATCAGCTGTCCCAAATTACAACTGTTCAGGAATGATGTTGACATCTCTCTTGGCCTATGTGGCTTAATCACCATGGCTTGATCAAAGAGAATCTTTAACTAACTTTTAATTTTTAGCCATTTGATTGAAAAATCAGAAGCTTCCTCCTTCCTTTGGGCCTGCGCAGGCCAGCACCTCTCTTTTTTAGCCCAAGTCTGATTTTTTGAAAGGCCCAAAGAAGCCTTTTTCGGTTGCTTGGGTGAAATGACCATTTTGCCCGCTGATGCATATAAATATCAAACGGATTCCAAATTCAGTTTTTCTTTTTTTAATACTTCCAAAATAATAAAACATTGAGTTCTGGAAGTTTTCAAAATTATCCGAGTCCGTTTGCTATTTATTTGGATTTTTTTTCCAAAAATGCCCTTTTATGCCCTTACATTTTACCATTTTTTAAACGAGCTCCAAATCAAAATTTTTATTCACCAATCTCTTAAAAATAATTTAAAAGTGTTATCTAGAAGTTTTCATAATTTTTGGAGCTCATTTAGTATTTTTTCAGGATTTACCGGCTTGAATTACTACATAGGAGCTTGGGATTTGGCCATTTTGCAAACGAACTCCGAATCAAGATTTTATTTCTCTAATCTCTTACAAATAATTTAAAAATGATATTTGCAAAATTTTAGAATTTTTGGAGTCCATTTGCTATTTTTTCGGGATTTATCTTCTTGAAACTCCGAATCAAGATTTTCTTTTGCCAATCTCTTTAAAATAATTTAAAAATGAGATTTGCAAAATTTCAGAAGATTTGGATTTCATTTGCTATTTTTTCGGGATTTTTTTTGAATTACTGCATAAGAAGCCCTAGATTTGGCCATTTTGCAAACGAACTCCGGATCAAGATTTTCTTTTGCCAATCTCTTTAAAATGATTTAAGAATAAGATTGACAAATTTTCAAAATTTTCGGAGTACATTTGCTATTTTTCCCAAATTTTCCAATTTTGCCCTTTTGCCTCCGAAACTCGATTTTGCTCAAAACAAGTCCGATTTTAAGATTTTCTTCAAGCTGAGCCTTGGGATATCCTTTTTTAATCATTCCTCATCCATTGGGGGCTTTGGTCTTACCCAGTCGGGCCATTTTGTGATTCTTCCCGATTTCACCAAAATCCACTAAAAACCCTAATTCTCGGCTTTCTCCCGGATTGACTTTTCTTTCGGTTTTTCTTGCAAGTGACTTCTCCATTACCCGTAGTTAGTGCTTATCTTTCATTTGGAGCCTTCAATTTCGACCAATTTGATCGTTTAAGCACTTTTCCCTAAATTTCTCGGATTAGGGTTTCTTTTCTACTGAATCTCCAAATCCCATCTTCCGAACTCCATATCTTTCAATGTAGACCTCGGATTATCAAAAGTCTTTCGCCATTTTTCAATTGAACTTAAAATCTTGATTTTGAAAGTGGGTTGACTTTTTTAGTAGTTGACTTTTTAGGGTTGACTTTTTTGGTGTTGACTTTTTTTGGGATTGACTTTTTTCAAGTTTGACTTTTTATGCCCGCCCTCTTAAACTAAGTCTTGGAGTACCACCTGCAGGATGAAAAAAGTCTTTTTACACTCGGAAACATCAATTTAGATAGAAAACATACCTGTTTTAGTGGTCCGGACAAAATTAGGTGTCTACAGCTGCCCCTCTTTGGCTATTGGTGAGAATCAGGAATCAGGAAAAGATAAACAAACACTAGTTTTGTACAGTCAGTGAAATCAAATGTGATGGAAAGGGAAATGGGTTTCTTTTTCATTATTCTATCATTTTTTTTTGGTTTTTTTTTTGAAAAAGCTGTAAATTGAAGATTTGTCCTTAAATTGAATTCCCTAACTAATCAAGGCTCAACCCGTCTTAAGGAAACGGATTCGATTTTCAAAAAGAAAAATTGGGCCCGAAGGTTTTAAGAATAGTGCCCGAAGGTCTTAAAAACTGGTGCCCGAAGGTCTTTAAAATGGTGCCCGGAGGTCTTAAAAACTGGTGTTCGAAGGTCTTTAAAATGGTGCCTGAAGGTCATAAAAATTGGTGCCCGAAGGTCTTAAAAATTGGTGCCCGAAGGTCTTTAAAATGGTGCCCGGAGGTCTGTAAAATGGTGCCCGGAGGTCTTTAAAACTGGTGCCCGTAGGTCTTTAAAATTGGTGCACGAAGGTCTTTAAAAATGGTGCCCGAAGGTCTTAAAAATTGGTGCCCGAAGGTCTTTAAAATGGTGCCTGGAGGTCTTAAAAATGGTGCCTGGAGGTCTTTAAAAATGGTGCCCGGAGGTCTTAAAAATTGGTGCCCGGAGGTCTTTAAAATGGTGCCCGAAGGTCTTTAAAAATAGTGCCCGAAGGTCTTAAAAATGGTGTCTAAAGGTCTTTAAAAATGGTGCCCGAAGGTCTTAAAAATTGGTGCCCGGAGGTCTTTAAAATGGGTGCCCGGAGGTCTTTAAAATGGTTCTCGGAGGTCTTTAAATTGGTGCCTGGAGGTCTTAAAAATTGTGCCCGGAGGTCTTTAAAAATGGTGCCTGAAGGTCTTCCAAAATGGTGCCCGGGGGTCTTTCAAAATGGTGCCCGGATGTCTTTAAAAATAGTGCCCGAAGGTCTTAAAAATTGGTGCCCGGAGGTCTTTAAAATGGGTGTCCGGAGGTCTTTAAAATGGTGCCCGGAGATCTTTAAAATAGTGACCGGCGGTTTTTAAAATGGTGCCCGGAGGTCTTTAAAAATGGTGCCCGAAGGTCTTAAAAATTGTGCTCGGAGGTCTTTAAAAATGGTGCCCGGAGGTCTTAAAAATTGGTGCCCGGAGGTCTTTAAAATGGTTTGAAAATACCTTGACGACGGTCTCAAGAATCGATTTGTCAAAATGAATTCGATTTAAAACAGGAGGAAATACCTTGATGGCGATCTCAGACTTTGAATCTTTTGAGAAGCAAAAGGAGTTCTCTTTGGGGAAGTCCAAGTTTTCCTGATTTCTGCACTGTTAGCTAAATGCAATGATGAGAATGCCATGCTTTTGTAAATGCTTGTATGCTTCCTAAAATAAATACAATCAAATGATTGTGCCATTATTTCTAATCCATGATTTCTTTGAGGTTCACAGATTATATGACTTTAGGACAGAGTCTTCAATTGTTCATTGATGCCCCACTTAAGAAATTCTTCACTCAAGATATCTTGTCAAACAGTCTCAGTTTCTGTGTTTCGTCGAAATTCACAGATTTTTTGATTTCGTGATGGAGTTTCCAACACGTTCGCTGTTTCCTTTTCTTTGGTGATCTTTCCAAACCTTTCCCAAGATTTAAATATATTCCTTAGTAATACTTCGAAATCTTTTTTCTTTATTTAAAGATTTTTATTACTAATCATCATTCAATTTAATAAGAAACATAATGCATCTCAAAGGTATATGAAAGAAGTATGAATCAGGCAAAAATTGTCATGAAAAGGATAACAAGAATTTATTGCAAGAAATGTTTTAAAATGGTAAAAGTAAATATCAAGGATATAAGAAACAAAAATAAGGTTATAGGCTGTAGATGCCCCGGATGCGGAATATCTTGGACCCCTCATTTTTCAAACCATCTGAAATTTCTCTTGAACGAGCAATTCACTTGGGTAATCTCTTAGTTTCTGTAGTTACATCAGACTGAGTTGTTCCCCTTTCCTCTGATTGTCAGATATTTTCTCCCCCTTTACACGGAGCATTGATTCAAACTTTGATTAGTACTTGAGCCGCCTTTTACAGGTTTTCAACTCAAGTGTCCTCCGTTCGGTATTAAGTCGCCCTTTGCGGGTTTTCGGCTTAAACCTCTCCTTTTACATTTTTTCATTTCCATTTTTTTGTATTCTACCATGCATCTGAGAATTCTAAATGCTTCCAAGGTAAAAATATCAATTCAAAAGATGGGATGAATTCTGAGAATAACCTTTCAAATTAAATATCCATGCTTAATCAAAATGGGCTTTTAAAGCATGTAATGTAGGCCAAGGTTTAGGTTTAGAAAGAAAGGATAAATAGGCCCAAAATGTGTTTAAGGGTGATTGGATCAAGGATCACTTCCTGAGGAGAACTCATTCTTGAAACATTTGTCCCTTTTTGGACTTTCTTTTCTTTTTTGCATTGTTGGCTTTAATTTGCCAAATTTTTTGATGGCTTTCTTTTTTTGCCATGATTTTTGATTATCTTTCCTCTTATTTGCCCTCCAGTGTAGAGGGCGATCCTTGATCAAGGTTTTAAAGAAAGAAATAATTCTTAAGGCTCAAAGGGGTGACTAAGGATAATTTCTTCTTAGTGAAAGGAATATGAAAAACGGCCATTCATCATATCAAGCATAAATATTCTCTTTGAAAAGCAATTCTCAGGGAAATAGATATATAAAATTTCTATTTTTACAGTTGGAATCATTCGAATTTTCATGTGCACAGTATCACACATTTTTTTTTCAAGCATAATACTTCTTCAGTTCATCAGCATTCACGGGATGTCTAAAATCATCTCCGTCCATCCGAGTTAGAATCAATGCTCCTCCAAAAAAACTCTCTTTACCACATAGGGTCCTTCCCAATTTGGAGCCTATTTTCCTCTCAGGTCCTTCACTATAGGGAGAATTTTCCTCAATACCAACTCCCCCTCTCGAAACTGTCTGGGATGAACTTTCTTGTTGTGGGCTCGAATCATCCTTTTCTGATACAACTGCCCATGACAAATTGCTTTCAGTCTTTTCTCCTCAATGAGATTCAACTGTTCATAACGAGCTCTAACCCATTCTGCTTCCTCTAGGCCAACTTCCATCAAAACCCGAAGTGAAGGGATCTCAACTTCAATGGGTAGCACTGCTTCCATCCCGTATACCAAAAAAAACGGTGTTGCCCCTGTAGATGTGCGGACCGAAGTACGATATGCATGAAGAGCAAACAGCAAGATCTCATGCCAATCTTTGTATACATTGGTCATCTTCTCGACAATCTTCTTGATGTTCTTGTTAGCTGCTTCTACTGCGCCATTCATCTTCGGACGGTAAGGTGCCGAATTATGATGTGTGATCTTGAATTGAGTACACACTTCTCTCATCATCTTATTGTTCAAATTGAGAGCATTAACCGAAATAATTCTTGCTGGCAACCCGTAACGGCATATGATTTCTTTCTTGACGAATCTGCATACCACCGACTTTGTTACATTCGCACAGGAAGCAGCTTTAACCATTTTGTGAAATAATCTAGGGCCACCAAGATGAAACGATGTCCATTTGAAGCTTTCGGGGTAATAGGCCCGATCATATCCATTCCCCACATTGAAAAAGGCCATGGTGCAGTCATGACATGTAAAGGCGAGGGTGACACATGAATCTTATCTGCATAAATTTGGCATTTATGGCACTTCCTGGAATAACTGATACAATATCCTTCCATCGTCAGCCAATAGTAACCTGCCCTCATAATCTGTTTAGCAAGCATGTGACCATTAGCATGGGTGCCACATATCCTTTCATGGACCTCTTCTATGATTCTTCGAGCTTCGGCAGACCTGACACATCTCAATAGGACTTGATCTTTCCCTTTTTTGTAGAGAATCTCGCCATCTAGAACAAAACCCATTGCTAACCTTCTCAGAGTCCTCTTGTCATTCTCTGTTGCTTGTTCTGGATACTGTTCACTTTTGATGTACTGCAAGATGTCGTTATACCAAGGGAGACCATCTGCTTCTTCTTCGATACTCAAACAGTGGGCAGGAGACTCATATATGCTCATCTTGATCGGCACAAAGTAGCCAAAGCATCCGCCATCCGGTTTTCTTCTCGAGGAAAGTAATTGAAATTCACTTCTTCAAACTCCTCCAATAAACTCAGTATGACTTCTCGGTATCGGATTAGCTTTGTATCTCAGGTTTCCCATTCTCCTCGTAGCTGGTAAATCACTAGGGCTGAGTCTCCGAAAACTTCAAATATTTTGATCTTTCTGTCCACTGCAGCACGAAGGCCCATAATACATGCTTCATACTCGGCAGTATTGTTTGTACAATCAAAATCCAATCTAGCAGTGAAAGGATAATAATCTTCTTCTGGGGATATAAGCACTACCCCAATTCCATGCCCCATGGCATTGGATGCGCCATCAAAGTACATTTTCCATACTTTTTTCTTCAAGGGAATCTCATCTGCTTGCGACACATACATCAAATCCTCATATGGGAAGTCAAAGTTTAACGGCTCATAATCTTCCATTGCCCGACTTGCTAAGAATTCAGCTACTGCACTGCCCTTGATAGCTTTTTGACTTACATATACAATGTCGTACTCTGACAATAAAACCTGCCATCTTGCTATCCTCCCTGACAAAGAAGGTGCTTCCAACATGTACTTGACTGGATCCAGCTTGGCAATCAGCCACGTTGTGTGGTACAACATATACTGTCTGAGTCTCCGAGCAGTCCAAGCTAAGGCGTAACACAACTTTTCTACCGACGAATATTTCAACTCATAATCTGTGAATTTCTTGCTGAGGTAGTAAACTGCCTATTTTTTCTTTCCAGTTTCATCAAGCTGCCCCAAAACACAACCCATGGATCTTTCGAATACTGATAAATAAAGTATCATTGGTTTATCTGGAATAGGTGGCATTAATACTGGTGGATTTGATAGATAATGCTTAACCTTTTCAAAAGCAATCTGACACCCTTCATCCCATTCTCCTGGATCACGTTTTCGAAGTAACTTAAATATTGGATCACATTTGTCGGTTAATTGTGAAATGAATCGAGTAATGTAATTCAATCTCCCCAGAAAGCCTCTTACTTTCTTTTGAGTGCGAGGTGGTGGCAAATTCTTAATGGCCTTCACTTTATCCGGGTCAATCTCAATTCCTCTTTTGCTGACGACAAAACCCAACAACTTCCCCGAGGTGACTCCAAAAGTGCATTTTGCCGGATTTAGCTTGAGTCTAAATTTCCTTAATCGTTCAAAAAGCTTCTTAAGATTCGCAATATGCTCTTCTTCTCCTTGTGACTTTGCGATCATATCATCAACGTAGATCTCAATTCCCTTATGCATCATATCATGAAACAAGGTCACCATGGCTCCCTGGTAAGTTGCCCCAGCATTTTTCAACCCAAATGGCATTACTTTGTAGCAGAAGGTTCCCCACATTGTAACAAATATGGTTTTCTCCATATCTTCCGGTGCCATCTTGATCTGATTGTATCCTGAGAATCCGTCCATAAAAGAAAATAAAGAACTCTTCGCTGTATTATCCACTAGAGTATCAATATGGGGCAAAGGGAAATTATCTTTAGGGCTGGCCTTGTTCAAATCTCGGTAATCAACGCACATCCACACCTTGCCATCCTTCTTTGGTACTGGAACAATATTTGCCTCCTATTCTGGATATTTTGCCACCTCTAAGAATCTAGCATCAAATTGCTTCTTTACCTCCTCTTTTATCTTTAACAGCATATCAGGCCTCATTCTTCTCAACTTCTGCTGAATTGGCTTGCATTCTGGCTTTAAAGGGAGCTTATGAACCACGATATCCGGATCCAACCCTGGCATGTCTTGGTAGGACCAGGCAAATACATCCACATATTCCTGGAGCAAGGCTATCAATTCTCTTTTTATTGATGGTGACAATGAAGTTCCAATTTTGACTTCTTTTATCTCTTCACCATTTCCCATATTTATCGTTTCCAATAATTCCTTATGAGGAAGTACTTGCTTTTCTTCTTATTCTATTTTCCTCAATAGATCCGAAGGTAGACCATAATCCTCAATATCTTCATTAGCCTCAAAATCACCCGTGCAAATGGGTCTTTCAAAATCAATTTCAGAATTACTGACAGGAAGGTCCTCATGTTTCGATCCGTACACCTGTAAATAGGTGGAGAAAAAACAATATAGGAAAATATATATAGAAACAAAATAAATAACAAAAATGAAAGACTATGGACATATCAATATGGATAATGCATTGTGCTTGCTATTTATTGAATGAAAATAGTTAAAAAAGCCCATTACAGAAAAAAAACTCTTAATATCTCTGGATAAAGATAATTGAGATTGCTTTTTTTAAAAAGTATTACTTTGGAATAGACTTAAAAACTATGGGCAACTCAGTCGCATTCCAGTTGGTTAGTCTATATCCTGGTGGACAAGGTCGCACCATCCAGCTAGTACTCTCACTTTCAATTCTGTCTTTCTCGATCGTGCAGATCTCCACATCATTCATCTGCTCATCACTATTCACCTGGAATCTCTTGAAGGCTTTCTTTATCATTAGAAGCACATCATCAATTTTTTTTTCTCTAAACAGAGAGCCGGCTGAGCGAACGCTGTGAAGGATAGGTGGGAATGTCATAGGCTCCCACTCAATATCCATACCCGTAAGACGGGCCATCCTCCTTTGTCGGTTCTTTTCAACTTGTCTTCTTTTCTCATGGGCCTTCGGAAGATATCCTAGGCCAAAATGGTCCTTCTTTCCTTTTACTTCTATGACTCGAGCCATCCCCTGAAGATATTTCCCGAGTCTTTTTCCAGCCCTGCAGCCTTTTCCTACGGTGGTTCTTACCCTTAGCCTTGTGTTCTTGGACAGCCTCGGTTTCGGAATTTTCTGTCCTTCAGCGACAAAAACTACATTTACAAATTCCAAAGACCGGAAAGAACACTCCACGGCCTCTTCATTGGACTCCACATAAGGAGATCCAGTGGATGCGGAGGCTATTATGTCTTTCTCCCCTGATACCGTGATCAACCGGCCCTCCATCACAAATTTTAGTTTCTGGTGAAGAGACGAGGGTACAGCCCCAGCTGAATGTATCCATGGTCTTCCCAACAAGCAGTTATAAGATGTATTGATATCCATGACCTGGAAATTCACTGTATATGTGCACAGGCCTATTTCCAGAGGAACTTCAATGGTTCCCATAACCTCTCTCCTTGTTTCATCAAAAGCTCTGACCATCGTGCAACTTGGTATCATATAGGATAAATCCACTGGCAATTTGGATAAGGTTGCTAAAGGCATCACATTTAGTGAAGAACCATTATCCAAAAGGACCCTCGGTAATATGTGCCCCTTACAAGTGGTGGTTATATGGAGAGCTTTCGTTGATCCAATAACATTGGGTGGTATCTCCTCATAGCTGAAAAATATGTAGTCATCAGCTACGATGTTTCCCATCAACCTATCCAGCTTTTCCACTGATATATTATTAGCCACGTATGCTTGATTCAATTCTCTTAACATAGCATTTCTGTGTGGTTCTGAATTTAAAAGCAAGGATAAGATTGAGATCCTAGCTAGTTGACGTTGCAGTTGTTCAACCACGCTATACTCACTATGTTTTATAAATTTCAAGAACTCATAAGCTTTCTTCTCACATACTGGTTCTTTGATTCTGTTAACCGGGGTTGATCCCCTCTCTGTTTCCTCTGGCAAATCCATCTCAATATGGATTGGCTCGACGACCTTCTTCCCTTTATCAATTCCTCTGTCTTTCCCTGCTACCCCTTGTTCAACGGCCTTCGGAGCATAACACCTCCCGCTTCGGGTTAAATGCCCTACACCTGTAATATCCTGCTGGCCTGAAGACCCGGGCATAACCATGCTGCAGTCATATTTCCATGGTGTAGCCTTGTTTTCCTTGTATGGAAAGGAAACAGGTAAATCAATGATTAATTTGGGCGCATTTTCTTCCATGACTGGCATAACTTTTTCCTCCGGTTCATCATGGTAGATGATTAGGGGTCTTCCTATCCCATAGCCACCTGCATTTTCAATGACTTCTGTTTCCCCCTCCATCTCCTCGTAGAATTGGGCCTCCCCACTATCCATCATTCTTTGGACTTTAACCCGAAAGTCCCCGCAGTTCTGTATGTCATGGCCTTCACCCTTATGGAACGGGCACCAATCATGCACCCTTCTTGCAACCATTTTCAGCCCTTCCATACCTTCCACCAATCCTGCCCTGACCATTTCAACCTATACTGTCATCATCGGAGTCTTAACCTCCCCAATATCCCTTTCGAATCTTCTGCCCTCTCCGGTCAATATTGCATTTACCTGATTCCCAGCATGATTAGGCAATGGATTTCCAGCTACGTTCGACCCATTTTTTGATCCAAACTTCACAACCCCAGCATTAATCAGGCTTTGGACTTTTTTTTTGAAGGCCAGGCAATCTTCAATTGAATGTCCTTGGATTCCCGTATGGTATGCACAGTTGGTGTTTGCATTGTACCATCTAGGATATGGAGGTGTCAAAGGTTTTAGGTACACGGGTGCAACAAGTTGACCCTGCAACAGTTTTGGATATAGCTCACCGTAGGTAGTGGGAATCGGATCAAATTGGGCTTTTTGATCGTTCCTTGGTGAACGCTGGTCATTACGCGCAGGCCCTTGTGTGTTTGGAACAACATTTCTAGGAAGGGTGATTTGAAGGGATATGCCAGTTGGGAATGGCTATTGTGGTATATTGGTGTAGGGGAACGGGTTTTGGGTAAGGTGGTTGATATTGGGGTAATAAGGATTATACCCCGGGTATGGTGTGTAAGGTGTCGGAGGTGCATAAGGTGTGGTAGGGGTATAAGGCCTCGGTGGTGTGTATGGTGTAGGAGGTGTATAAGGGTATTGGTTGAAGCTTACTGCATGAGTTTCCTCCTTTTTCTTTGTAGGAAAAGCTCTCTTCGGGGTAGCAGACTCACCCCCTTCCATCTTTCCATTCTTAATAGCTGACTCAATCATTTCTCCAGATATTACCATATCCGCAAAATCTTTGGTAGCATTTCCCACCAATCTGTCATAATAAGGCGCTTTTAATGTGTTGATGAAAAGCACCGTGGTTTCTTTGTTGGTTAAAGGGGGTTGCACTTGTGTGGCCAGATCCCTCCACCTCTGTGAATACTCCTTGAAGGTCTCATTGGACCTCTTTTCCATGTTCTGAAATGACAGCCTATCCGGTACCATGTCAGAAACGTGCTTATAATACTCCATAAAAGCCCTGGCCAAATTCGTCCATGAACGAATCTTGGTACGACTGAGTTGATTGTACCATCGAGTGGCTGACCCTGTTAAGCTGTCTTGGAAGCAATGAATAAGCAATTTCTCATTATCCTCATGCCCTGTCATCCTTCTACAGTACATAGTTAGATGAGCCGACGGGTTGGTGGTGCCATTATACTTTTCAAAGTCTGGTACTTTGAACTTCGGTGGAATTATTAGATCATGTACCAAGCTCATCTCTTTGGCATCTAGACTGCCAAACAACTCTGCTCCTTCCACTGCTCTTAGCCTTTCTTCCAACAACTGATATTTCTTCTCAGATTCAGCAGTTTCGACCCTCTTCAGTTCAGTCATTTTGGCCCTTTCCTTCTCTGCCATTTCTTCGAAGTCCGGAACCTCAACCTCAATTGGATCAACTCCGATGTTACCCCTTTTTGGACCGAAATTCTGTGCTTCGACCGCCGGCTGGATGTAGATGTAGGATGCTGCCCCAGTTGGGATTTCATTTCCCACAGGTTGGGATGTCTGGCTATTTCTCTGTACCACTTCTGGTCTATCCTCCTGATTCACTGCCCCCATTCCAGCAACTAAATTCTCTCCGGGCCACTTCTGCTTCATCATAGTGCTCATCATCTCCATGAGCTTTGTCATCTGTTCTCGTGTCTCCTCTTGAGACTTAGTCAACTGTTCTTGTAGTTCTTTCTGGATTCTTTCCATTCTCTCAATTGTGGCAAGCTGATCGTTTTCCATGGTTTTGTTCGAGACCGAGTATTGTAAGAGTGTTGGAAATCTGGTTCTTTGTGAGTGCGACCAATTGTACCTTTATTTTTAAAAACCATGGATTAGAAATTATTGACACATTTCTTATTTTATTTTATAAAAACTGAATAAATGAATGAATGAATGTATGAATGAATCGGTGTTAATGAATGAACAACTAAGTAAATGACTAAGTGTACGAACATATAATGAATAAATGAATGGACCAATAAATGACTAAGTGTATGAACAATTTATAAAGAATAAATGAATGAATGATTATGACCAAATAAAATATAAAAGAAGGAATTAGTGAATAATGAATGCATTTAAAGTATTGGCCCCAGGATAATTCCAACCAAACGGTCTTTCATTGATTTCCTGAAACTAAATACATCAAAGAAAAGATCCCTGCTTTAGACAACATGATAACCTATCTCTCCTAAAAACTATTACAAAACACTTGTAATTCCCTCGGATTCTGGACCTTCTTCACTGTCCTCTTTTGATTGCCTTGCTCTTCCATCTGATCCCTACTTGTTCACGACCCTTTGACGTGTCAGCAGAAGCATCGCCGTGTAAGCTTTCCCTAGCTTGTTTCTCCAGTTGATTTGCTCGGCTTCCTCGTGTTTTGCTTTCTCCTTCCAGTAGTTATTCTCCTTCTTGAGGTTTTTGACCTCATGTTCCCACTCCCCGGAAGTTTTGAGAGTCCCCTCAAATCTGAGCTCAAAGCGATACCTCTTGTTCTCCAAATGTAATTCCAGAAGATGACCCTTAATGGTGTCCCTTTCTCTTTTAATTTGTTCCTTTTCTTTTTCCCGAGCTGATTCCCTATCTTTCATGTCCTCAAGCTCTTCTTATAATCGGGCAATCTCCTTGCTCATCCGGGCCTTTTCTTTTTCAAATTCTGCTCTTGCAATTTCTAACTCTGATGGCATTTCCCTTGGTGGCAGATTCATGAACTGGACCTCCTCCCCATCTGATGCAATAGTCTATCATTAACCCTTAATTCCCTCCATACCAGGTAATCAGGTGTGACGGTGTCGGCATATCTGACCACTTTTATCCGGTGAGTTTTCTTCCATGCTTCAATCGATGCCCGCACTTTTTTAGAATATCCGTCTTCCCCATAAAGTGAACTCTGATGATCCTAGATTATGAGTCACGGGTGTGAATTGCCGGGACTCAACCTATCTTTGCACCAACAAAGGCGCATAACTCACAGACCCCCAAATCCCGAGTAGTGGAACTCCCGGGTTGTCCCCACATTTGTACATAATCGGCATAGGAACCATCCATGGAGCTCTCCAAGTCACCATCTCCCCTTTTAGATTTCGGAACATGTTGATCCATTTCTCTTCATTCCCGTCTTTAGGCCAATCATTTTGATGGAATTCCCTAATCGGAACTAAAGTCTTCATGTACAGTTTGAAGGAAACATTTTCTATCTTCCAAAAGTGACTTTGAATCCAAATATAAAGGAGTTGTACACACCCCTTGATCCTCCCTTGTCCTGCCCTTTTACAAAAATTCAAGGATCGGAGAGTTTCAGCTATGATGGCTAGAGATGGGTTGATCTTTTGTTCCAACTTTTCAAAGAAATCAAACACGGCTATATCCACATGACCTAATATCTTCGGGAATATGATTAACCCGTAGATGGCTAGAGCGAAGATGTCCCTGGATTTTGCTTTGTCGGAACAACCCAATATCAACTGTCGGAGAGTTTTCCACGGAATGCACCCAATTTTCTGCTTTGTGTCCACATGACTCTCAACCCATGTTGTATCCATTCCTGTGATCCTAGCCACTTTCTTCTTCAAACCTGAAGGTTTCATCTCCTTCAAATATACCCGATCAGGATTAGGACATTCAATACGTAACAGTGTCGAATATTCTTCAATCAGTGGTGTCATATCCTCCTTGTTAAAAGTGAAACATCTATAAGCAGGATTCCAAAACTGTACCATAGCCTGAATCAACCCACTATTGACCTAAATCGGAATTAAGAGTGCTATGTCTTCATATTTCTGACTGAAGGCTTCTTTCTCTGATACATTCCACTGATTCCAAATGTCGGCTAACCCTCGGAGATTATTCTATCTAGGATCCACTTTGACCCTTTCCGGCAATACTAACACATAATCTTTCTTGAGGCAATCACCATCCTCCCTCTGATCTTTTTTTGACCGTGCCTTGACTACTGCATGATCTTCTATCACTGAAATAACCTGACCCTCCATGAAAGTCCTTTGGGTTGATAACTATCCCGAGGCCAATAAACTTCAAGTGTATGATGATGTCTATGATGCATGTCAAAGAAAAGAAAACAGAAAGAAATAGATTAGTAAGGAAATGAATTCACAAATATAATATAAATAACAACATGCTTTTAAAAAAATGTCCCAAAAATTTAAACAGAGCTTCGGCATTACGACGCCTTTGGGACAAAATAATAATAAAAAAAAATACGAGCGGTATGATGGTCGTTCATCATCACCCAATTTGTATCTAACATATAGAAAGATGGTAAAAGGTTGGAAATATTCCTCCATGTGTTCTTAAACTTTGGGTATCTAACAGAAATCCGGCATGGCTTCGCCTAGGTTTACTATATGAAGGTGAATTGGTTCTAAGGCCCCGAATTATTCCTCACTGTCGTCGGTGAAGGCTAGTAAGGCACCCCGATAAAAGCGGGTTCAATTCGTTAGAGTATATTTTCCTATGCCCGTACAGAGGATTATCATGAAGGCAATAGGTACTTTATACTCCGGAAGTGTTTCACTAGCCCATATGGAGGATCAATCACGAAGGCTTAGTTACTTTACTCCCACTTAAAAGGACAGAACCCGGGTAGAGGATTCATGTTATGCAAATGCAAATACAGTGTGTGCGGAGGAACAAAACAAACCTGTCACCACCTATTCTACAACCCTTATTCTAAATACCCCACTAAAATCAAACAATGTAAAGCATCAGTCAAGCAAACATATAAATATGCAACAAAATAACCAGAGAACAAATAATAATATGAATGCACATGAATATGGACATATTAAAACATTTTTTTATTTCAAAATTCTCTTTTCTTTTAAAAATATGGGAATTAAAATTAAATACCAATTAAACCAACAAAACCGAGACTTTGATAAAACACGACTAATTCTAGGCCTGACTCTCTAATTGTCCCCAGTGGAGTCGCCAAGCTGTCGCAACCTAAAAAATAACGAGTCTCATCGCAAGACTTTATTATTCGTTAAGCGTGACTTTAAAAAAAATTGAGGAAAAGTCGACTTAATTCCTCTAGAAAAATGAAGGTTTTGAAAATGACCTTGAAAAAGACATGGAGTCGCCACCAATCTTTTTTAGCTAGGTGTGATCGGCCACCTATTAAAACCGGTTTTATAAAATATTTAAAAAAGTTAATTAAAACATTTTTTTAAAACCAATTTCAAGTTTGTGTTTAAACCAGGGAAATCAAAGAGGCGGGTTCGGGAGTCGGTTACGTGCGGGGAAGGATTAGCACCCCCATAACGTCCGTATAAATCGGTACCTTATTAATCGTGTGTTATCTTAAGTCTTGGTAAAAAATCGGTTTTAAATTTAGTATTTCAAGTTAATTCCCAATTTAAAGAAAAATAATTCCATTTTTAATTGAAAATGATCCGGAATTTATAAATTCAAAATTTTCCTATATTCCCCAACAAACGCGGCAAAATATAGAAATTTTTATTAATTTTGGAAAACTTTCCGAATCATTCTCATTTTTGAAAGAAAGACATTCCTTTATTAATGATAATTGATGATATTCCCTCCAGCAAACCCGGTAGAGAACTCATGAATTATTTTAACTTGGGAATATCTTTATTTTTTATTGAAAAATCATTATCCTTTTGAAAACATTTTAAAAGATATGAATATGTATATGCATGACATAAATAAAATGATATAGCAAAATCTAAATAATATAATGCTTCCTAAATGGTATGATATAATTTAAATGCCTTAGCATATTCTAAATGAAATGAAATAAATGCCTTAGCAAATTCTAAATGAAATTAAATATCCTAAATTATATGACATATTATAAATAAAATGAAATGACCTAGGTAAAATAGTATATTCTATATGAGATGCAATATCCTATAAGTCATAGATATATTCTAAATGAAATAAAATAACCTAAGTAACGTTGTCGCAACCTAAAAAATAACGAGTCTCATCGCAAGACTTTATTATTCGTTAAGCGTGACATTAAAAAAAAATCGAGGAAAAGTCGACTTAATTCCTCTAGAAAAGTGAAGGTTTTGAAAATGACCTTGAAAAAGACATGGAGTTGCCACCAATCTTTTTTAGCTAGGTGTGATCGGCCACCTATTAAAACCGGTTTTATAAAATATTTTAAAAATTAATTAAAACATTTTTAAAACCAATTTCAAGTCTGCGTATAAACCAGAGAAATCAAAGAAACGGGTTCGGGACTCGGTTACGTGCGGGGAAGGATTAGCACCCCCACAACGCCCATATAAAACGGTACCTTATTAATCGTGTGTTATCTCAAATCTCGGTAAAATGTTGGTTTTAAATTTAGTATTTCAAGCTAATTTCCAATTTAAAGAAAAATAATTCCATTTTTAATTGAAAATGGTCCGGAATTTATAAATTCAAAATTTTTCTATATTCCCCAACAAACGTGGCAAAATATAGAAATTTTTATTAATTTGGAAAAACTTTCCGAATCATTCTCGTTTTTTGAAAGAAAGATATTCCTTTATTAATGATAATTGATGATATTCCCTCCAGCAAACCCGGTAGAGAACTCATGAATTATTTTAACTCGGGAATATCTTTATTTTATTGAAAAATCATTATCCTTTTGAAAACATTTTAAAAGATATGAATATGTAGATGCATGACATAAATAAAATGACATAGCAAAATCCAAATAATATAATGCTTCCTAAATGATATGATATAATGTAAATGCCTTAGCATATTCTAAAATGAAATGAAGTATCCTTAGCATATTCTAAATGAAATAAAATATCCTAAGTTATATGACATATTATAAATGAAATGAAATGACCTAGGTAACATAGTATATTCAATATGAGATGTAATATCCTAAATCATATGATATATTCTAAATGAAATAAAATAACCTAAGTAATATAACATATTCTATATGAAATGAAATAACCTAAGTAACATGATATTTTCTAAATGAAATAAAATAACCTAAGTAACATAACATATTCTATATGAAATGAAATAATTTAAATGACATGGCAAACATGAATGATATGGCATATAAATTAAATTAGATGGAATATGAAATAATGCTATCATATAATATGCATGAAAATAAAAATGAAAATAATAATGCATGAACATAGTATATGCTAAATAATATGACCCAAAAAATAAATAATAATAATAACTAAATAAGAAGCATAGGATATCATGAAATATTCCAAATCATATAATAAACAATATAACATAATTCAAAATCATAACAATATCATAGAAATTATCATAGCAAGAATCACATATTATATAAAATGCATGAATATGGAAAATGCAATGCATGAAATGTATTTTTTCCTTTAATTAAGGAAATCCGTATATCTAAAAAGATATCCGGCTACCTTAGGAAATATGTCAAATTAAATATTCTAAAACCAAAATACTTTGTGATTGTTTGAAAACAATTTTGAAAAACTTGAATTAAAAATAAAAACTGGGCTAAGTCTTTTTTTTAAATGGCTCTAATTTCCTAAGTTTAAAAATCCGAACTTGACTACCCTTAACCCGAGACTTGAAAAACCATTTTTAGAGCTTAAAAAGGCTTAGAAACTACCCTAAGTCAGTAGCTAACCCTGCTAATCAGCCCACTCTAAGTAACTTAACCAAAACAGAAAAATGATTTTTCTTTAAATTCAATTCTGACTCCACTGTCCATTTTTAAGCCACGATTTTTTACCCTATTTTTAAAAATTCAAAAAATTCTGAAAAAATTACTGGAGACTCAGGACATGTAAAATTACACGGGAAAAAATCAGGTTAAGTTTCTGATTAAAGACGTATGCCCAGAAAAATCAGAAAGGTACGAAAACTGCGTGAAAAAAAAACTGTTTTGCCAAAACACATTTTTGCCTTTGATAAAATCATTTAAAAATCAAAGTAAAAATATTTGAAACTCATAAAATGACTTACAAACAGTAGCTAGGACTTTTTGAAAGTTAGATAAAAATTGGCTAAGTAAAAAAATCGCAAAGGTAGAATAATCAATTTGACAAACTTAATTTTCCACAAGTGTGCTCAAGAGAGCATGACTTTGAACCATTAATTGGCTCAAGTCATTATTCAAGTGGCATGAACATGAAATGCATAAAACAATACAGCAAACATAGTGCATGAAATGCATGGATTTAAACCTAAATGTCATGAAAAAATGCATGGCATTCATAAAGTGACCTAGACCTAAATGAACTTGCATGGCATTTAATGCAACCTAGACCTAAAATGCATGAATATGCATGGCAAATAAACCTAACTTAATAACTAAAATATGCATGGCATTTTCACAAACACAAAGCATGCTTAAACCAAAAACTCAACCAAATATCATGCAAATGCTAACCTATCAACTAACATGGCAAGAATGCACAAAAAATGCAAAAATTCCAAGAGGGCCGAATAGCATAATGTAACTAGCAAACATGGCATTTTCACAAACACTTGGTATACTAGCATGCAAAACTAAATCAAATGACATGTAAATGCAAAAACCTACCAACTAACATGGCAAAAAATGCAACACACAATGCAAAACACATGGAGTAGCCAAATGGCCTTAAGCTCCAACAAGCATGGCATTTTCACAAACACTTGGTATACTAACATGCTCAACTAAAATATAACATTTAAATCATGCAAAAACCACACAAGCATTTTCACAAACACTTAATATACTAAATCTAAACATGCTCAACTAAGATATAAAACTCAAATCATGCAAAGACCACACAAGCATTTTCACAAGCACTTGATATACTAAATCTAAAACATGCTCAAATTTAAACATTATGAAAACAGAAAATTAAAAATGCAAAAACATGATATTTAAAACATAAATGGCAACAAACAAAGCAACCAAATTAAAATATAACTCAAGAATATGAAGTAACATAACATTTAAAACATCAAAATCAAAGAAAATAACATAAACAATATGATAAAATAAACCAAAACAGCAACTTAATAAATAATGTAGGCCATTTGGCCATGGTGAGTTTATTGTAAAAATAAAATGTAAAAAAATATACTTAAGAAGGAGATGAAGGAAGAACTTGAAAAGAACAATAAAAAACATTTATTTAAAATGGAAACTCGAAATCAAAATAGCAAAAACAAGAATAGAAAATCAAGAAATTGCAAGAGTTGGTGCTCAAGAGCAACCTCAAGAAGCTATCTTTCAAGCTTTATCTCTTCAAACTTTCCTTTTTTTTTTCTAAACTTTTCTTTTTTGCTCTCAACCAAGAAGAGAAAAACTAAGTAAAAACTCTAAGAACTCAACAAAATTAAGATGAAAAAAATGAAATTCTGCACTCCCCTTAACGCTGGCAGAATTTTACCTCTCTCCTCCCCAAGATGTTGTCATTTTTTTTGTAACCAATTTTCCATCAAATGGCTAATAATTCAAGGTCAAAAAATCATGAAATTACCACCTTTAGATTAGCATATCAGCTCTCTCAAATTACAGCTGTTCAAGAATAATGTTGACATCTCTCTTGGCCTATGTGGCTTAATCACCATGGCTTGATCAAAGAGAATCTCTAACTAACTCTTGATTTTTAGCCATTTGATTGAAAAATCAGAAGCTTCCTCCTTCCTTTGGGTTTGGGCAGGCCAGCACTTCTCTTTTCCAGCCCAACTCTGATTTTTTGAAAGGCCCAAAGAAGCCCTTTTCGGTTGCTTGGGTGAAATGACCGTTTTGCCCCTCGGATGCAAATAAATATCAAACGGACTCTAAATTCAATTATTATTTTTTTAATAATTCAAAAATAATAAAATATTGAGTTCTGGAAGTTTTCAAAATTATCCGAGTCCGCTTGCTATTTATTTGGATTTTTTCTTCCAAAAATGCCCTTTTATGCCCCTACATTTTACCATTTTTTAAACGAGCTCCAAATCAAGATTTTTCTTCACCAATCTCTTCAAAATAATTAAAAAGTGTGATCTGGAAGTTTTCATAATTTTTGGAGCTAATTTGGTATTTTTTCGGGATTTATCGGCTTGAATTACTCCATAGGAGGCCCTGGAATTGGCCATTTTGCAAACAAACTCCGAATCAAGATTTTCTTTTGCCAATCCCTTCCAAATAATTTAAAAAATGAGATTTGCAAAATTTCAGAATTTTTGGAGCTCATTTGCTATTTTTCCGGGATTTATCTTCTTGATTTATTGCATAGGAGGCCCGGGATTTGGCCGTTTTGCAAACGAACTCCGAATCAAGATTTTCTTTCGCCAATATATTCCAAATAATTTAAAAATGATATTTGCCAAATTTCAGAATTTTTGGAGCTCATTTGCTATTTTTCGGAATTTTCCTTTTTGAATTACTACATAAGAAGCTCGGGATTTGACCATTTTGCAAACGAACTCCGAATCAAGATTTTATTTCGCCAATCTCTTTCAAATGATTTAAGAATGAGATTGACAAATTTTTATAATTTTCGGAGTACATTTGCTATTTTTCCCAAATTTTCCAATTTTGCCCTTTTGCCTTCGAAACCCGATTTTGCTCAAAACAAGTCCGATTTTCAGATTTTCTTCAAGCTGAGCCTTGGGCTATCCTTTTTTAATCATTCCTCATCCATTGGGGGCTTTGGTCTTCCCAATTCGGGCCATTTCTGTGATTCTTCCCGATTTCACTAAAATCCACTAAAAACCCTAATTCTCGGTTTTCTCCTGGATTGACTTTCTTTCGATTTTTCTTGCAAGTGGCTTCTCCATTACCCGTAGTCAGTGCTTATCTTTCATTTGGAACCTTCAATTTCGACCAATTTGATCGTTTAAGCACTTTTCCCCAAATTTCTTGGATTAGGGTTTTCTTACTACTGAATCTCCAAAACCAAACTTCCGAACTCCATATCTTTCAATGTAGACCTCGGATTATCAAAATTCTTTCGCCATTTTTCAATTGAACTTAAAATCTTGATTTTGAAAGTGGGTTGACTTTTTCAGTAGTTGACATTTTGGGTTGACTTTTTTGGGGTTGATTTTTTTCGGGGTTGACTTTTTCCAAGTTTGACTTTTTATGCTCGCCCTCTTAAACTAAGTCTCGGAGTACCACCTGCAGGATGAAAACAATCTTTTTACACTCGAAAACATCAATATAGGAAGAAAACATACCTGTTTAGTGGTCCGGACAAAATTAGGTGTCTACAACTGCCCCTCTTTGGCTATTACTGAGAATCAGGAATCAGGCAAAGATAAACCAACACTAATTTTGTACGGTCAGTGACATCACATGTGAAGGATAGGGAAAGGGGTTTTCTTTTTCATTCTTCTATCATTTTTTCATTTTCTATTTTTTCATCATTTTTTTCATTTTTCCTTTTTTCTTTTTTATTTTTTCATTTTCATTTTTTCATTCATCATTTTTTTTTGAAAAAAAACTGTAAATCGAAGATTTGTCCTTAAATTGAATTCCCTACCTAATCAAGGCTCGATCCGTCTTAAGGAAACGAATTGGATTTTCAAAAGAAAAAATTGTGCCCGAAGGTCTTTAAAAATGGTGCCCGGAGGTCTTAAAATGGTGCCCGGAGGTCTTTAAAATGGTGCCCGGAGGTCTTTAAAATGGTACCCGGAGGTCTTTAAGACGGTGCTCGGAGGTCTTAAAAATGGTGCCCGGAGGTCTTAAAAAATTGGTGCCCGAAGGTCTTTAAAATGGTGCCCGGAGGTCTTTAAGATGGTGCCCGGAGGTCTTAAAAAACTGGTGCCTGAAGGTCTTTAAAATGGTGCCCGAAGGTCTTAAAAAACTGGTGCCCGAAGGTCTTTAAAATGGTGCCCGGAGGTCTTTAAAATTGTGCCCAAAGGTCTTTAAAATTGTGCCCGGAGGTCTTTAAAATGGTGCCCGGAGGTCTTAAAAATTGGTGCCTGGAGGTCTTTAAAATTGGTGCCCGGAGGTCTTAAAAATTATGCCCGGAG
Source organism: Fremontodendron californicum (assembly GCA_030761205.1). NCBI lineage: Eukaryota > Viridiplantae > Streptophyta > Magnoliopsida > Malvales > Malvaceae > Fremontodendron > Fremontodendron californicum. The sequence continues at coordinate 14,267,528 of JAULJL010000020.1, read as the reverse complement.
GTTTTTAAAATTGAAAATTGTGCTCGGAGGTCTTTAAAATAGTGCCCAGAGGTCTTTAAAATGGTGCCCGGAGGTCTTACAAATTGGTGCCCGAAGGTCTTAAAAAACTGGTGCCAGAAGGTCTTAAAAAAATTGGTGCCCGAAGGTCTTAAAAAACTGGTGCCAGAAGGTCTTAAAATGGTGCCCAGAGGTCTTAAGAATGTTGCCTGGAGGTCTTACTCGTGATTTGAAAAATTATACCCGGAGGTCTTTAAAATGGTGCCCGGAGGTCTTTAAAATGGTCTTTGAAGAATTGTTGAAAATTAACCTAAAGATTTTGAGAAGATGCGGATGCTTTTTGATGCAGATGCAGATGTTGAATAAGATACGAATGACTTAAACTGGTGCAAATGTCTTTGATGCAAATGTAAATAACTTAGATTGATGCAAATGCTTCTTGATGTAGATTCAAATAACTTAGATTGATGCAACTTTTCTTTTGATGCAGATGCCCTTACTAATTGTGCTCATGTAAATGGTTTATGATTATCACACAATAATGAAAATGTAATGATTCTAGAAATGATGCAATTGCTTGAGATGACGCAAATGCGAATTCCATGAAGAATGTAAATGTAAAATGCAGATGCTTATGGAATAATGCCAATGCAAATACCCATGAATGATGCAAATGCTTGCCGACACTGTGCAGATGCAAAAGCTCGAAAAAGAGATGAGTGCTCATGAGTGATGCACATGCCCCCGGTTGTTTTGCTTAGCCTTTTAAATTCATTTTTCCTCTTCAAATCAGAGTATGTCTTCAATTCATTTTGGCTATTCTCTTTGCCTCAACAGTTTTCAAACTTTCATCAACAGAGATCTGAACTGGGTTTGATTTCTTCTTCTCATATCTGGAAGTCAGGACCTATCGTGGCAGTTCTACACCTTTGGGTTAGAAAAAATCCTTGTCTCATGTCAACATTAAAATGGGTATTTCAAAAAATATCTTTATTTGTTTTCTTATTTTCAAAACTTCTGAACAAAAAAAAATATTAACCCCACAATGTGTGATGTACAAATCTTTTGAAGACTGATGATCATTGTTAGAAATTTCTCTAAGTGTCAATCTGAGTTTTTTCAACTGGGATTGGCAAGGCTTGGTATAATAAGATTCTGTCTTTTCCAAGAAAACTTCATGACAAAAATGTATATCCCTTCTAGGCTCACAAATGGAACAGGTTTAAAAAATCATGAATTCATTGAGAATCAAACAAATTCAACATTCTTTTAGTTTCCATATCAAGGCATTTTGACAAGCGTCAAGATTGGCCGGGTTGTTTAAACCGGAAAGTTTAATCTTGGAGGAAAAAAGAGTTTCAGTTCTTTTTGAAGACAATCCTCTGACTGAGAATTGACAATTTGGGAGGTTCAGGAATTCTTAAATATTCCTCGATGACCACTTTTTTAAGATGACCTTCTCTTTTTGTGGTATCGGCACTTTCATAGATGGCATCAAAAATTTTCATTTTACTCTAGACCGCCCATTTTTGGGTTTTCGCCCTAGAGCCCCATTCTTTCCAATTTTTCTTTCTTTTTTTTTTTTTTCGTTCTACCATACACTTGAGAATTCTAAATTCTTCCTTAGTGAAATGATAATTCGATGAGATGGGATAAAATCCGAGAAAAAAACCTTTCAAATTAAATATTCATGCTTGATCAAAATGGACTTTTAAAGCACGTAATGTAGGCCATGGGTCAGGGTTCAGAAAAAAAGGATAAACAGGCCCAAAATATGTGTTTGAGGGCAACCAGATCAAGGATCATTTCTTGAGGAGGATTCTCTTTGAATCATTTGTCCTTTCTTGGACATTTCATTCCTTGTGACTTTTGCGTCTCGTTCTTGGCTTTCAATTTGCCATCGCTTTTTCACACATTTTTTTTCTTGGCTTTCATTTTGTCATCTTTTCCCTTTTTTCTTTGACAGAGTGAGCCCGTATTTATTCGGAGCTCCATTTTCTTTGTATCTGTCTTTGAGCTAGGACTCATTTCTCAATGATCTTTGAAAAGATCTTTCCTCGCTTTTGCCCCCCAGTGTAGAGGGTAATCCTTGATCAGGGTTCAAATAAGAAAGAATTCTTTTGGTAAAAAAGGGTGACTATGGATAATTTCTTTTTGTGCGAAAGGGATATGAAAGATGGCCATTTCTCATGTCAAGCACAAATATTCACATTGAAAAGCAATCCCCAGGGGAAATAGATATTCAGAATTTCATTTTGCACTTTGGAATCCTCCGAATTCTCATATGCATGATATCACAAATTTTTCATTTTTTATTTTTCATCGCATGCCCCAATGATTCATGCGTTTAGTCCATCCTTATTCACCATGTATCCATCATTTCCACATATGATGCCCCAATTTGATTAACCAATGAGAATTTGTATCAACGAGGAACATAGCAAGTCTAGGTCTATTTTGAAAAGGCTGAGTTTCCAATTTGAGTTCTTTGAGGAGACAAGGAAAATATGACCCAAAAACGGGTTTTCTCTGGGACAAGGGATAATCTAGTTTAATCATTGTGCCCCAAGGTGTCAATCGTGAAGTGATGTTTGGGCAATTAGTGTTTTGTGGTCATTGGGAAAAGTCATGAATGATTTTAGCACAATCTTGACACACACCAAATTATCAAAATCTAGATTCTTGAAAGAATGTCTCATTTGTTTGAATTTCAAGGAATTTGAAAATTTTCAAAAAGTTCGTTCATTTGTTCATAGCCTAGACTAAGATCTACGTCTTTGCTTATTCTGTGATGACAATGGTTTTATGAAGTCAAATCATTCATATTCCTTGAAGCATTAAGTCTTTCAAGTGTAGGCCTGGGAAAACTTAAAAGAGAGGGGAGAAGGTATTGGGTCATTTGTAACACTGATCATCAATCTTCTTGAGACTATCCATTATTAAAACTTCCTTAATACTTGTTTTTGCAAATTCAGATTTTTGTTAAGACATAACAAACACAAAGCATTTAAAATTCAAAATTCGTTTAATTCATGTAGATGTTAACATGAGACAAGTGCTTTCATCATCACAGTGTATAGTACTACATGCGTCAAAAACCTAATATTATCATGCACAATGTTTCTTATGACACTTGGCTTCCCCATCTTCAAAACTTATCGAACCAGCCTTGATGAGATCTCTGACCTTGTACTTCAAAGCGGGGCAGTTCTCTGTTGAGTGACCTTGATTGCCAGAATAATACCCACAACACTCATTAGCATCATACCAGCTTGGATAAGGGGGCTTCAAAGGCTCTAATTGCATGGGTGTTACAAGGTGATTCTGGATGAGTTGAGGTAATAGCTCACTGTATGTCACAAAAATCGGGTCAACCTGATTTCTTTTTCGCTTTTTATGCCCCCTTCGATTATTCCTAAGGGTGTTCGATTGATAGACAGATGTAAATTCTGGTGTAGTTGCAGTCATTGGTTGGTAGGGATAAAAACCTTGAGAGACATTGTTCAGGGTAGAGTAAAATGGCTAATACAAGAAGAATTGGGGAGGTAAGGCAAAGCCTTCCACGACTTGGGTATCTTCATTTTTCTTTTCAAATGCCCCTTTTTTCTTGGAATTGGATGTCCTTTCTCCTTCAATTTTCCTATCCTTGATAGCATTCTCAATCATCTCCCCTGAAATTACCATGTCCGAAAAATTCTTCGTGGTGTTGCCGACAAGTCTATCATAGTATGGGGCCTGTAGTGTATTCAGAAAAGGACAGTGGTTTCCTTCTGAGTTAAAGGTGGTTGTACTTGGGCGGCCAGGCTCATCCACCGTTGCGCATATTCTTTGAAGCTCTCAGTAGCTCTTTTCTTCATATTTTGCAAGGTGAGACGGTCAGGCACCGTGTTGGTCATATGCTTGTACTGGTTTAGAAAAGCCCTAGCCAAATCATTCCAAGAGTGAATCCGATCCTTGCTCAACTGACTATACCACCTAATAGCGGACCGCTGAGGCTATCCTGAAAGCAGTGAATCAAAAGCTTATCATTATCTATATGACTTGTCATCTTCCGGCAGAACATAATGATGTGGGCTGACGGATCAGTCGTCCCGTCATATTTCACAAAGTCAGGGATCTTGAACTTGGGAGGAATGACTAAATCGAAGACCAAACATCGTTCTTTCGCATCTAAACTCCCAAATACATCTGTATTTTCTACTACCCGGAGCCTTTCATCTAGCAACTGATATTTCCCTTGGGAATCTGTCAACTCAACCTCATTTACTGCAACTCTTTTCAACTTTGCCTGTTCAGCTGGATCATCTGAGTTTAGGACATTGACTGTGTTCTGGGCATCACTTATTACGACCTCATCCTGACCCTTTTGTGCCTCTAACCCTTCTCTGGCAACAAAGTTTTCTGTGTATCCTTTTCCCTTGATTACGGCAGACATCAGCTCCATCAATTTAGTCATCTGATCCTTAGATTCTGCTTGAGACTTTGGTAGCTGTTCTCACAATTCTTTCTGTTCCCTTTCCATTTTTTCCATTCGGGCAACTTGTTCATTCTCCATAGCACTAGCCTGTATTAAAAGGGTACTCAGTACTTCTTCTGATTTGAAATGGAAATTCTTTCAAAGACTCCTAAAGCCAAGCCAACTTCTATTTTATTTTCCCCAAATGTATGTCATGATGAATGAGCCATGATTGTCATTTGATGCATATGAAGCCTAAACAATATGATGTATGGACATGTACAATGGAAACATGCTGACCATATATGTAATAAATGCAATCACAATGCCAACATGTTGCAAACAAAGAATAAACAAATCAGCACATGGATATATGCAATGACTGATCATGTGCATTTTAGCATATTTCCCAATGAATGTTCATATATCCTATGAATGCAACACGGTGTCAATTATGATACATGCAAACAATGAATGATTGATACAGAGTATATACAAAGAAAATCATGCTAACCATGTGTGTCATGAATGCGACCTAATGCTAACATGATGTATGTAATAAGCAAATTAAGAAATCATGCTGACTATGTTTGTTATGAATGCAACCCAAAGTCAACATGATGCATGTAAGGAATAAGCAAATTAATGCATGGATATATACAGAAAAATCATGCTGATTATGAATGCATGAATGCAACCTGACAAATAATTGATCGGATGCAAAATGCAAAAGGGAAGATATCACGGAGGAAATAAGAATCGAAGGAACTTAATCATCAACATCTCATAAATTTGAAGCATAGGCAATTCATTCCCATATCAATGTTCACAATGGTATAAACCATGTTTTACAAAATTTGAGCAGTAGTTAAAACTGTCTTTTACAAGAACTTTATTCTTCCTAGCATCCTGAGGATATAAGAGCCGGCTACTGAAAAAGTGAAATCCTATTACATCATATAAGACCGAAGTTTTTCCATCTTGATGCTGTAAATATCCCAATCCTAATGACGCTTTCCCATCCCTCTATCAATCAGTGTCGTTGGATCCAACCACTTGGCATCTATGAGAGTTTGCACTTTCTTTTTGAAGGCCATACAGTCTTCAATGCTATGGCCAACAATTCCACAGTGATAATCACATCTTGCGTTTGGATTATACCCCTTTGGATATGGTGGTAACAAGGATTTCAATGGGACACAGGCAACCATGTGATTTTGGATCAGTATAGGAAGAAGCTCTCGGTAGCTGATTGGAATAGGATCAAAAGGCATTTGGGTCTTATCCTGGGGTCGTTTCTTAGTCACACATGGCCTAGGAGTTGGGGCACTTGGTGGTGGACTAAGGTTCGAACCAGTGTGTTTACATGGAGATGTAGCGAAACAGCATGGTAAGGGCATGGATTTAGACACGAGGCCTTTGGAGGTTGTACATAGCTCGAGGTTCCTATCCCAGGTACTGGATAAGGTGATTGATGAGGGAAATAGTATGAACTGGTAGTTGTTGGTGATGGAGTGGGATTCAGGAATCCCGTAGTGGTCATCCCAATGGACGACTGGACCATGGTATAGTGGGGATACTGGTTTGGACCTAGAACAGTTTGCAGGTATGGTACAGGATCCGAGGTTTTTATCTTTGGTATCGGGCTCTCAGGTTTAATAATTTTCATGATTTTGTCCACAACTTCATCAAGATTGCAACCTTTGTGGCATTGACAAGCGCAGGATCCAGCAAGGATTATATGTTCTGGACCTAAAGGTTTTGGTTGACCCGAAAGCGATGCAGAGCACTGAGAAAGTTCCCCTTTACTCTTACCCATATCCTCAACCATTTTCAGCAATTTGGCAAGTTGTTCCTTCACCTCTCGGATTTCATGTCCACATTCCTCTTGATTGCGTTCTAAAGCACCCAATCGTTCCTCCGATTCATTCCTCATATCTCGAACCCCTTCCATGCAAATGAAAATGTCATGAGATTAAGAATACAATTGTGAATGTACATGCTCTATTCCTATGTGCATGAATATACTGATGATTAATGCATGAACATATACAGAGAAATTATGATGACTATGTATGCTATGGATGCAATCTAATATCAACATGATGCATTAAAAATTAAATAAATTGATGCATAGGTATATACAAGTAATGACTATGTATGTATTCTACAACGAATGACCATGCATGCTATGATGTCAAAATAATACATGAGGAGAATAAATGAATTAATACAAAGGTAGATACAAAGAAAGACCATGTAATCACAAATGTATTCTACAATGAATAACCATGCATGGTATATACAAAGAAATCAATGATTACACGAAATTGATGAGACCTAAATCCTGATTATTCACAAATCTCATTATGCAAGATTTGTCTCCAAATTTATGACTTTTTGAAACATGCTTTTTTCTATGAAAAAACAATCATATTATTTTCAAAAGAAATTCGGGGTAGTGGATCCTACTATGGTACAATATCCAAATGTTCATGCAACACTACTGGTTTATAGAAACCATCAAGTAAAATTACCAACTGTTTATTGCAAAGAATGAGATCAATAATACAAGCAAAAATGTACATGCTCTATTCACACATGTATGAAAAATGCAAAAATGCTTGGAAAAAGATTTTTATTTTTTTTCAAATGATTAATGAATATTTGCCCCAACAATATCTGCTTATTTAGGCATCACGATGCCTTCGAGACGGAGTATCACATTTATTACGGGCGATGTACGTACATCGTTGCCCGATCTACCACACTTATTCAAAGTGTAAAATAGGTAACAAAAGGTTTAGAAATGTGCCTCCATGTGTTCCTATTTTCGGTATATCTAACGGAAATCCGGCATGGCTTTGCCTAGGTTTACTATATGAGGGTGAATCGGTTCTAAGGCCCTGAATTGTTCCTCACTGTCGCCGGTGAAGGCTAGTAAGGCACCCTGATAAAAGCGGGTTCAATTCGTTAGAGTATATTTTCCTAAGCCCATACGGAGGATCATCATGAAGGCTTTAGGTACTTTATACTCCGAAAGTGTTTCACTAGCTCATACGGAGGATCATCACGAAGGCGTAGTTACTTTACTCCCACTTAAAAGGACGGAACCCGGGTATAGGATTCATGATATGCAAATGCACGTGTAGTGTGTGTGGAGGAATAACAAACCTTTCACTACCTATTCTACAAACATTATTCTAAATGCCCTAGCAATTAAAACATTCAAGAATAGTGTAACGCATTAACCAACAAGCAATTATAATATACAACCTTAAATAACTAGAGAACAATGATAAAATGCATGCACATGAGAATGAACATATTTAAAAACATTTTATTATTTTCAAAATTCTCCTTTATTAAAAAATATGGGAATTAAAATTAAATATCAATTAAACCAACAAAACCGAGACTTTGATAACACACGACTAATTCTAGGCCTGACTCTCTAAAAAATTCCCCAGTTGAGTTGCCAAGCTTGTCGCAACCTAAAAAATAACGAGTCTCATTGATGGAGACTCAATTAAGAGTTGTAAACCCAAGTGCAGGTTATGTTCAAGTAATAAATTCTCGGGTGTCCGAGGTCGAACCACAGGGAAGCGTATTAGTAAGTATAAGTTTATAAATATATAAGAAAAAGAAAGTAAACAAGATATTAGGGAATTAACAACAAAACAAGATATTAGAGAACAAAATAAACAAAACAAAATAAAAGAAATTAAACAAGATATAAAAAAAAACAATAAGAAAAGATGTTGAGGTTAGAGAATCCACTCTTGGTGTTATGCTAAGATTAATCTTGTTTTATTACACAATTGAAATTCACACATAAGGGAGATTCCAATCGGAAGGTTTAGCAATTCAGTCCAAATTGTCCAACGTCCATAGCATATGATATTATGTTCATTTGGTGTCCTCAAAACTTACAAAAAGAGTCCAAGCATTCCTTATGCCAAGGTATATGTCTACAACAAATCAAGGTTATGAAACCAAGCATTTACTGTGCCATTTTCATTGTCAATAATGAATCAAGATCCCTACTTTGCAAGTATGATTTTAAACCAAAAGAAAATATTATCTATACTAGTGTTTATAAATGATGATTCATTTTAGCTCATGTTTAAGAGACTAACCTTAGCATTTACCAAAAGCTTCACCTCATCACCTCAACAATATGATTAGCAATACATACTAGATATGAAAAATGAAAAGAAATGTAAGAAGCATAAGTAAATAAAAAAAGGAAAACTAGAGAAAGGAAAGAGGAAGAAAACTTAGAGAATTTTATTACAATGGCTAATATCCTACCAATCTCTCTTTAATGCTCATCTAAGGCCCTATATTTACACATTTTGGAAAGCTAAATGACAAGAGATAAGCTTTATAAATTTCAAAGGTAGGTATAATAGGTGGGTGCATTTTTCTAACAATTTTCGTCATATTGTATGACAATTCTGAGCAGCCAGCTTGATGGTCGATTTTGTCAATGTTGGAGGCTCGATCTGATCAAATGGTCTTCTAGAAAAATATACCCCTATCAGTTACGGATCCATAGCCGTTGGAATCAGATCATTTGCTCATGTGGATCGGAAGATATGGTCAAAATATCCAACTTGATGGTCGATTTCGCTAGGGAAAACGACTCCGTTTCAAGAAGTGTAAAACATGAAAAAGATAGATATGCCTCTTAAATTTGCACTGTAAAAAATTCAGCCTTATTGCTTCAGTGAAACTCCAGATATAGCGGATATGGCAAAAGGTGTCGGAACTGGAACTGAACTGGATTTGCCCTTAATTGTTGATTTAACCTAGTAATCTGAAATCACTCAAAGAAACTCGTGAAAAACACCAAATTACATAAAAATATAAAATATCATAAACACAATTAGACTAAGCAATAATAACTCGTATTTGACACAAAACAATAATAAAACATAACTAAGAACTATATAATTATACGAGTTATCACACCCCCACACTTAGATTGTTGCTAGTCCCTAGCAACGACTCAATAAAAATAAAATAAGAAAATCTAATCTAATCCATTTTCGTTGGAAATCACGGTGGCACTTAGCATGTGACACAAGCCTTTAAACCCCTAGGTGTCCCTAGTGGACGAGTTTAGTCTCGTGAGGGTTTGCTAGAACGATACCTACAAACATTGAAAAACTAAAATATAAGTAAACTACATACACTAAAAATATTTACTCCTAATCCTTTCAATATAAATTAGAGACAATCTTTGAACAAGTCTTATAAACTAATCAATAGCTCAAAGAATTTCACAAAAATTCATGCTTGAATGTAAATAAATGAGTTAAGCCAATATTAACATAACATATTTCAATCAAAATAGTGCATATTCAACTTAATCTCAATTTCTCACTATACTCTCATGATTTTCACTCTTTAAAGTAGTGGTAAAGTGTTTACACTCAATCAATCTCATGAAAACAGTTCTACCATATGCTTGCTTGTCCACCTATTCTCCACTATTTAGATCATACAACTTCATAAATCAAGAGGTCTTTTTTCAAGGTTGTAATGGGGCCAAAGGGTTATAATGTAGTTAAAGAACAAAAGGATAAAGATATCACAAAGGTTCCAAAGAGTTCATAGAGTTTAGAGACATAATAAGATCATACAAATAAAACTTCTCAAAACTCTTATAAAGCACATAATAACATAGGCTAAATATTCATGTTGAGCCTTTGCTTCATTCTAACCAACTTTGTAACATCTTTTTCTTTACTTTAACTAGAAGTTCAAGAGAAGATTTTTTTTTTTTTTTTAATATGGGAATGTATTTGACAATGATCCCTTTCTTTTTCTCTTGACTTTTGCCTCTCTCCTCCCCCACACTTATCTTTCGTTCTAACCCAAATTTTCAAAAAGTATCCCTTGTTTTTGCAATATGTCTCAAAATATATAATCCATCTTTAGAACAAGGGTAAGGATATAAGTATATTTAGGCTAGGTGTAAGTTCTGGTTACCAATAAAATAGCATATTTAATGTAGGCTCAAATTGGCTCACTAGTGGGGATGTTCTCTTAGAACATTAATAATGGATGGCTGTTTGGCTCTGGTTATAATCCTAATGCCTCTATCATATTCATGTTGTCACATGTATCAATATAGTCTCAAACGGTTTAAAGCAAGTTATAGAGAATCATGTAATCATAAGAGCACTCAAGAAAGAAATTAGATTGATTTGTATAATGCATCAATCATTATAGGCTCAAAAACTCACAAGGATGATTATACAGGTCAGATTAAGTCTAAACATGCTTCTTTCTCAATCAACATATCATATTAACATTGGCTCATAAAAAGGATGACATCAAGCGCAATTCTCATGAAAATCTTCTCACTAATAAATCTGTTTTAGACTTATGCAATTCATATCTCATCATTGTATTAAAAAGGAACTAGAACACATTAAAAAAATAATAATAATAATAAAGACTCATAAAAAAAATAGTAGACAAAAATAAAAGAAATCCTAAATCGTTCCCCCCACACTTAATTCTTACATTGTCCTCAATGTAAGTCTATTAACCCAAATGAAAGAATCATGTGTAAGAGAAAAGAACTAATAACATAAGAATAGGAATAACTAAGACTCAAAACAAAACAAACTCATGCAACCTAAATAATCCTAAAATACTTAACAAAAATTAACAAGTAAACATAAAAAGATTAAAATCAAACTGACAAGGTATGTCTCAAGTCTCCCTTACTCAGACCTTGTTCAGAATGAATACTTCTAAATGGCTTAAAACACATCAATTTTTTTTCTTTTTTTTTTAAAAAAATTAGCAAAATATGTCTCTTACCCCCTACTAAAGGTAGAATTTAGGAGATATTACCTGCAGAGGTTGCTAACCACTTATTATAACTGAGACACAACAAACAAAATGTTAGATAATGTCACAAAGACAGAGTGCAATCCACTCCTTGCTCGTCCATATCTCTTTTTCTTTTTCCGAGCGTTTGCGAAACAACCGTAGCAGATAAATACTCATAAGCTTGGAGCTTTTTGAGTAAATCTTCAATGGTTGTAGCAGAAATTATGGTTCTCCTTGCCTCTGAAAACATGAATCCATTATCCACAGCATTATCTAAATATGAAAGCAAATTACTAAAATAACCATTAATATTAAGCAAACCAATGGGTTTCTTATTTGTGACCAAAGATGACCAAGAAGCCACGCAAGCTATTTCTTCCAATGTTCCCAGACCTCCTGGTAAAGCAATGAATGCATCGGCAGAATGGTACATGATTGTCATCCGTTCAGGGATACTCCAGACTTGTATTTCCTTACCCACGGTAGGTCCACAAAAACCTGTGAATAGTTTTGGCACGATTCCTAGAACTGGACTTCCTCCGGCGTGTGCTGCTGTAGCGACTGCTCCCATTAAACCCGTACTACCGCCTCCATAAATCAACTGGATCTTTTGTTGGGCAAGTATTACTCCAACTCTTATGGCTTCATCAGCGAATATTTTATTTTTCCCTGGATAAGCACCTCCAAAGACACAAATTTTTTCAATGCGCTGGGACGAAGTACTTTCCATTTTTTTTTTCAAGTGCCTGAAAGAGAATGAGTACATGGTGTAATATATAGAGGACTGAGTAATGAATCAGACAAGAGTAATAATGTCGCCGAAAGTGTATTTGACCTGTCAGAAGAAAACGTTAACCTAACAAAAGATTTTTGCGTGATTTCAGGAAGAAAATCAAAAAGAGAAGAAAAATCAACCGTAAAAGACCAATGCAAAAAAAAAACGAGAATAATTACACAAATCTAACAACACGTAAATTAAACCGAAATGAAGTTATTGCAAATCAAACCAAAAGTTGAGAAGTCATTTATTGTAGTTGTGATTGTGGCTCACATCTTCCTCTGGTTTTACGTCCAGAAACGGCTTAAACGCCTTCTATGAGTCGAGGATATGCTTCCCATCCAGTTTTCTTACAAGCTGGCAAACAGGGTCTTTTAACATCAGATTCCCAAGATGTTGCCATTCCCTTTGGAATTGCGGCCATAAATCAAGAATTTCTCTTTGTACATCTCCACTAGGATGCGTCTCAAGAGAAAGTTGGATATTACCCAAATTCTCCTTACTCAGTCCATCCTTAATGAATTCAATTTTATCATCTCGATTAGAGGACGGAATCCCAATAGAACGACATTTACCGTTACACGTCTATCGTGCACATTTGTGGCAATTTGAACTCATGCGCTTTGCTCGTCGCTTCTTTGCAAAAGTGCTTCTACCTGTACCTGGTAAATGCAAAACAGGAAGATATTCATCTTCACGTACCTTGGCTTCAATTATCGAACGTATGTCTTCAGGAATCCCTTTGTGCATAAGCATTCTTAATCTTTCAAATCGAACTTGGTAAAGCTTCAGTAAAATATTCTGAGGAAAAGGAGGAAATCGTTTCTGCAATCTTGTGAGAATATCATCCATCTTGAAAAAAAATGAAAAAGAAATTGAAAGAGAAATTTATATACAATATCAGTTTTGTGGGTAGCTGATGGAACCGACTTAAATAATCACGGAGTACCGTTATCCGCCATTTAACCGGGGTTAAAAAAATGTTTTTTTTTTTTTGAAGATTAGTAAAAATTATATTTACATCTAGTTATTTTCAAAACAAGGATCAAAAAGAAAAACAACCTCTTCTTGAGTAACATGATTTTCCAAAAAGAGTTTGAGTCTTTGTCCATTTACCTTGAATACGTTACCATTTTGAGGATTCTCAATGTCAACTCCTCCATAATGATACACATGCTTAACCACAAATGGGCCAGTCCATCTTGATCTCAACTTACCAGGAAATATGTGAAGTCTAGAATTATAAAGTATAACTTTTTGCCCAACATCAAATGTTTTTCTTGAAATTAACTTGTCATGAAAGGCTTTAGTTCTTTCTTTATGAATTTTAGAATTCTCATATGCATCATTTCTGAGTTCCTCAAGTTCATTTATTTGTAATTTCCGTAAATTAGAAGCGTCATCAAGGTTTGAGTTGAACATTTTAATGGCCCAATATGCTTTATGCTCAAGTTCCACAGGTAAATGACAAGGTTTTCCATAAACTAGCCTATAAGGAGACATGCCCAATGCTGTTTTAAAAGCTGTTCGATAGGCCCATAATGCATCGTTAAGTCTAAGAGACCAATCTTTGCGATTTGGATTAACCGTCTTTTCCAAAATTTGTTTAATCTCCCTATTTGCTAATTCTACCTGTCCATTTGTCTGCGGGTGATAAGGGGTTGCAACTTTGTGTGTAATGGCATATTTCTTCATTAATGTTTCAAAAACCTTGTTGCAAAAATGTGTTCCCCCATCACTTATGATAGATCGAGGAATTCCAAATCGACTCAAAATATTTTCTTTTAAAAATTTAATCACTGTTTTGTGATCATTATTTCGACATGGAATTGCCTCTATCCACTTTGAAACATAATCTATTACAACTAAAATGTATAAGAAACCAAAAGATGGTGGAAATGGTCCCATGAAATCAATACCCCAACAGTCAAAAATTTCAATTACAAGAATTGGGTTCAAAGGCATCATGTTTCTTTTCAATATGGAACCTCATTTTTGACAACTTTCACATGACTTGCAAAAATTATATGCATCTTTGAATAAAGTTGGCCAGTAAAATCCACATTGTAAAATTTTTGCAGCAGTTTTCTTTGATGAAAAATGACCACCACATGCCTCGGAATGACAAAACTTAATTACACTACTTACCTCATTGTCGGGAATGCATCTTCGAAAAATCTGATCTGGACAATATTTGAACAAGTAAGGGTCATCCCAGTAGAACTTCTTTACCTCATTCAGAAACTTCCTTTTATCTTGGGGGCTCCATTGAGAAGGAATTTTTCCTGTAGCAAGAAAATTAGCAATGTCAGCAAACCAAGGTGTCGTGGAGACAATTAGAAGTTGTTCATCAGGAAAAGTATCATTTATTGGTGAGGTTCCAAAAGATTCATCACAAACAAGTCTTGATAAATGATCAGCCACCACATTTTCTACTCATTTTTTATCTCGAATGGTGATGTCAAATTCTTGCAGGAAAAGGATCCACCTCAGCAACCTAGGTTTTGCATCCTTCTTAGAGAGAAGATATTTTAAAGCTGCATGATCACTAAAGACAACAATTGATGATCCAACAAGGTAAGATCTGAATTTATCCAATGCAAAAACAACTGCAAGTAATTCCTTTTCTGTAGTGGAATAATTCATTTGGGCTCTATTTAAAGTTTTACTTGCATAGTAAATTACATGTGGTTTCTTATCTTTCCTTTGTCCTAACACAGCACCAACAGCATAGTCACTAGCATCACACATTATTTCAAATGGTAAAGACCAATCAGGAGATCTCATAATAGGAGCGGTGATGAGCATATTTTTGAGTTTTTCAAAAGCATCTTCACAATCTTTAGTCCATTCAAATGCAGTGTCTTTCATTAAAAGATTACATAGAGGTTTAGATATCGTGCTAAAATCTTTTATGAATCTTCTATAAAAACCTGCATGTCCCAAGAATGACCTAATGTCCTTTACTGTCTTTGGTGTGGGTAGATTAGCAATCAATTCAATTTTTGACTTGTCTACCTCAATCCCTTTTGCAGAAACAATGTGACCTAGTACAATACCTTTAGTGACCATGAAATGACATTTTTCCCAATTAAGAACAAGATTTTTTTCTTCACACCTAATCAATACATTTTTCAAATTGGCTAAGCAATCATCAAATGAATCACCAGAAACAGAAAACTCATCCATGAAAATCTCAAGATTACGTTCAATCATGTCACTAAAAATACTAAGCATGCATCTTTGAAATGTGGCAGGGGCGTTACATAATCCAAATGGCATTCTACGATATGCAAAAGTACCAAAAGGACATGTAAAAGTGGTTTTCTCTTGGTCCTCAAGTGCAATGGCAATTTGATTATACCCAGAATATCCATCTAGAAAACAATAAAACTCATGCCCTGCAACTCTTTCTAAGATTTGATCCATGAAAAGCAAAGGGAAATGATCTTTCCTCGTCACTGAGTTAAGTTTCCTGTAGTCAATGCACATGCGCCAACCAGTAACAGTCCTAGTTGGAATTAATTCATTGTTTTCATTTTTAACTACAGTAACTCCAGATTTCTTAGATACGACTTGAGTAGGACTTACCCATTTGCTATCAGAGATAGGATAAATGATTCCATTATCTAGAAGTTTAATGACTTCATTTCTCACTACTTCTTTCATATTAGGATTAAGCCTTCGTTGCATTTGTCTAGAGGGTTTAGCATTTTCCTCTAAATAAATATTATGTGTGCAGATTAATGGGCTTATTCCCTTTATGTCAGCTAAGGTCCATCCTAATGCATTTTTGTGCATTTTCAAAAGTTGTAACAACTTACCTTCTTGTAGTTCATCAAGATGTGAAGAAATTATGACTGGAAAAGTTTCTTTCTCACCCAAAAAGGAATATTTTAGCTCGGATAGCAATGGTTTTAAATCCAGCTTGGGTGGTTCAATAGTTGATGGTACAGTGACATTTGTGAGTGATTGAAGTTCCTCAAACTTTTGTTTCCAACAATGCTTATCCTGAAAAGAACTTAACAAAGAATCAATGTGTGAAATTTCTGAAGCATTATCGAACTCACATTCAATTAAGTAAGCTTCTAAAGGATCATGGAATGTGGTAGTGGTGAGATGTTCATGAACAAGTTCTTCAATGAAATCCACTTCATGTACTTCTGAATCATCACCAGGTTGCTTGCAAATGTTGAACACATTTAATTCTAAAGTCATATTTCCAAAAGAAATGTTCAAAATACCATTCCTGCAATTTATCAGAGCATTAGAAGTTGTAAGAAATGGACGGCCTAATATAACAAGAATTTGAACATTTGGATTTGAAACAGGATGTGTGTCCAAAACAATAAAATCAACAAGGAAGTAAAAATTTTCAATTTGAACCAAAACATCTTCAACTATCCCTCGAGGAATTTTTACAGAACGATCAGCTAGTTGAAGTGTAACAGGTGTTTCCTTGAGTTCACCTAAACCTAACTGTTGATAAACAGAAAAAGGCAAAAGATTAACACTAGCACCAAGATCAAGCAATGCACGTTCTATTCTAGTGTTTCCAATGATGCATGAGATTGTTGGACATCCAGGATCTTTGAATTTTGGTGGAGTAAGGTGCTGAATGATTGAGCTCACACTTTCCGTCAGAAATGCTTTCTTTTGTACATTATGTTTCCTTTTAAATGTGCACATGTCCTTCAAAAATTTAGCATAAGATGGAACTTGTTTGATTGCATCCAATAAAGGAATGTTAATCTTAACTTGTTTGAAAAGTTCATAAATTTCTGCATTTTGATTCAAATTCTTTATTGTTTGCAACCTTTGAGGAAAAGGAGCAGGATGCATACCTTTTTCTTTGTCCAAATTTTCAAGAAGTTCAGACTTACCATCATCCTTACCATTACTTTTCGGATGAAAAGGAGGATCTTGGTCTTTTGATGGAATGTTTTTGTCAATTGCCTTTCCACTTCGAAGAGTTGTGATAGAACTGGCATTTTCCTGTTGAGTTTCATTGGAGCAAGAAACAAGACATTGAGTAGAAGGGTTAGGCTGAGGTTGAGCAGGAAACTTACCTTTTTCTTGAGTGCGTAATGAAGCTGTCAATGTGGACAAGGTGTTTTTGATCTCATTGATGTCCTGTGAAGTTTGGTTATTCATATTTGCTTGTGTTTGCATGAATGCTTGCAATGTCTCTTCCAAGGTTTGTACACGTGAAGGTTGATAGGAAAAAGTGTTGCCCGACTTTTGAGATTGTGGTACCTGAACATGATTATTATTCCGCCAACTGAAGTTGGGATGATTTCTCCATTCAGGGTTATACGTTTCAGAGTAAGGAGAAGGAAAAGGCTTTTTAAATGTGTTTATGGAATTTACTTGATCATGCAACGCTTCTTTAAGAATGGGAATGTTTGGATATTCAGAAGTGGGGTGTCCCATGATTTCACAAATTCCACAACTTTCTTCATTTTTAACCATTTTGACTTCTTTTACTTCTCTAAGTTCCATGGCTTCAATCTTTCTAGCCAAATTAGCTACTTTAGCTTTTATCTCATCTTCTTGACTAAAATGATATTTACCTCTGTTAGAAACAAGATTAGATCTATTGGAACTTTCAGAGGAATTATCTGTGTGCCAGGCTTGAGAGTTATCTGCCAAATGGTCTAGGTAGTCAAAGGCTTCTTCAGGTTCTTTTTCTAGAAACTCACCGTTACACATTGTTTCAACAAATTGTTTAGTTTCGGGAGTTAAACTTTCATAAAAGAAACTAATAAGACGCCATTTTTCAAAACCATGATGTGGACAAGAACTTAACAAATCTTTAAAACGCTCCCAGCACTGAAAAAATGCTTCATTTTGATTTTGATTGAAATTTTGAATCTGTCTTTTCAAAGCAGTAGTTTTATGTGCTGGGAAAAATTTCTTTAGAAACTCAGTTTGTAATTCTTGCCATGTGCCAATTGACCTTGGTTTTAAATTATGAAGCCAAATTTTTGCTTTATCTTTTAAAGAAAAAGGAAACAATTTTAGCTTGACAATTTCATTTGTACATTGTTGGTCATTAAAGGTGACACATACATCCTCGAAGTCTTTTAGAAACGAGTAAGCACTTTCCGATTCTAACCCATGGAAATTTGGAAGCAAAGCTATCATACCTGGTTTAAAACGAAAGTTGTTTGCATTGAGAGGAAAAATAAAACAAGAGGGTGATGAGCTTCGAGTTGGTTGCAAGTAGTCACGCATGGTGCGTACTTGTCTGTTCTCATCTTCAGCATGAACACTTTCATTGTCAGCCATGGTATGAGTTGTATTAGAAAGATTACCTGAAAAAGTTTCACAATAAAATCTAACTAAACGACGAGATCTAAAATCACGTCGCCAAACAAGCATAAAACAAAGTTAATATACAGATTAGGCGGTATAACCAGCCAATAAAAATAAAACAAAGTTAATATACAATATAAATATAAATATAAATATATAGAAAATTAGACGGTATAACCAGCCAATAAAAATAAATATACTTATAAACTTATATATTTAGTATTGCCTCCCCGGCAACGGCGCCAAAAACTTGATGGAGACTCAATTAAGAGTTGTAAACCCAAGTGCAGGTTATGTTCAAGTAATAAATTCTCGGGTGTCCGAGGTCGAACCACAGGGAAGCGTATTAGTAAGTATAAGTTTATAAATATATAAGAAAAAGAAAGTAAACAAGATATTAGGGAATTAACAACAAAACAAGATATTAGAGAACAAAATAAACAAAATTAAATAAAAGAAATTAAACAAGATATAAAAAAAACAATAAGAAAAGATGTTGAGGTTAGAGAATCCACTCTTGGTGTTATGCTAAGATTAATCTTGTTTTATTACACAATTGAAATTCACACATAAGGGAGATTCCAATCGGAAGGTTTAGCAATTCAGTCCAAATTGTCCAACGTCCATAGCATATGATATTATGTTCATTTGGTGTCCTCAAAACTTACAAAAAGAGTCCAAGCATTCCTTATGCCAAGGTATATGTCTACAACAAATCAAGGTTATGAAACCAAGCATTTACTGTGCCAATTTCATTGTCAATAATGAATCAAGATCCCTACTTTGCAAGTATGATTTTAAACCAAAAGAAAATATTATCTATACTAGTGTTTATAAATGACGATTCATTTTAGCTCATGTTTAAGAGACTAACCTTAGCATTTACCAAAAGCTTCACCTCATCACCTCAACAATATGATTAGCAATACATACTAGATATGAAAAATGAAAATAAATGTAAGAAGCATAAGTAAATAAAAAAAGGAAAACTAGAGAAAGGAAAGAGCAAGAAAACTTAGAGAATTTTATTACAATGGCTAATATCCTACCAATCTCTCTTTAATGCTCATCCAAGGCCCTCTATTTATACACATTTTGGAGAGCTAAATGACAAGAGACAAGCTTTATAAATTTCAAAGGTAGGTATAATAGGTGGGTGCATTTTTCTAACAATTTTCGTCATATTGTATGACAATTCTGAGCAGCCAGCTTGATGGTCGATTTTGTCAATGTTGGAGGCTCGATCTGATCAAATGGTCTTC
The DNA here is from genome assembly GCA_030761205.1 of Fremontodendron californicum. Lineage (NCBI taxonomy): Eukaryota > Viridiplantae > Streptophyta > Magnoliopsida > Malvales > Malvaceae > Fremontodendron > Fremontodendron californicum. The sequence continues at coordinate 14,247,862 of JAULJL010000020.1, read as the reverse complement.
TAGAAAAATATACCCCTATCAGTTACGGATCCATAGCCGTTGGAATCAGATCATTTGCTCATGTGGATCGGAAGATATGGTCAAAATACCAAAACAGGTAGCACAGACGTCATTGCACATCAGCCAACTTGATGGTCGATTTCGCTAGGGAAAACGACTCCGTTTCAAGAAGTGTAAAACATGAAAAAGATAGATATGCCTCTTAACTTTGCACTGTAAAAAATTCAGCCTTATTGCTTTAGTGAAACTCCAGATATAGCGGATATGGCAAAAGGTGTCGGAACTGGAATTGAACTGGATTTGCCCTTAATTGTTGATTTAACCTAGTAATCTGAAATCACTCAAAGAAACTCGTGAAAAACACCAAATTACATAAAAATATAAAATATCATAAACACAATTAGACTAAGCAATAATAACTCGTATTTGACACAAAACAATAATAAAACATAACTAAGAACTATATAATTATACGAGTTATCACTCATCGCAAGACTTTATTATTCGTTAAGCGTGACATTAAAAAAAATCGAGGAAAAGTCGACTTAATTCCTCTAGAAAAGTGAAGGTTTTGAAAATGACCTTGAAAAAGACATGGAGTCGCCACCAATCTTTTTTAGCTAGGTGTGATCGGCCACCTATTAAAACTGGTTTTATAAAATATTTTAAAAATTAATTAAAACATTTTTAAAACCAATTTCAAGTCTGCGTATAAACCAGAGAAATCAAAGAAACGGGTTCGGGACTCGGTTACGTGCGGGGAAGGATTAGCACCCCCACAACACCCGTATAAAACGGTACCTTATTAATCGTGTGTTATCTCAAATCTCGGAAAAAAGTTGGTTTTAAATTTAGTATTTCAAGTTAATTCCCAATTTGAAGAAAAATAATTCCATTTTTAATTGAAAATGATCCGGAATTTATAAATTCAAAATTTTTCTATATTCCCCAACAAACGTGGCAAAATATAGAAATTTTTATTAATTTGGAAAAACTTTCCGAATCATTCTCGTTTTTTGAAAGAAAGATATTCCGTTATTAATGATAATTGATGATATTCCCTCCAGCAAACCCGGTAGAGAACTCATGAATTATTTTAACTCGGGAATATCTTTATTTTATTGAAAAATCATTATCCTTTTGAAAACATTTTAAAAGATATGAATATCTATATGCATGACATAAATAAAATGACATAGCAAAATATAAATAATATAATGCTTCCTAAATGATATGATATAATGTAAATGCCTTAGCATATTCTAAAATAAAATGAAATATCCTTAGCATATTCTAAATGAAATAAAATATCCTAAGTTATATGACATATTATAAATAAAATGAAATGACCTAGGTAACATAGTATATTCTATATGAGATGTAATATCCTAAATCATATGATATATTCTAAATGAAATAAAATAACCTAAGTAACATAACATATTCTATATGAAATGAAATAACCTAAGTAACATGATATTTTCTAAATGAAATAAAATAACCTAAATAACATAACATATTCTATATGAAATGAAATAATTTAAATGACATGGCAAACATGAATGATATTGCATATAAATTAAATGAGATGGAATATGAAATAATGCTATCATATAATATGCATGAAAATAAAAATGAAAATAATAATGCATGAACATAGTATAAGCTAAATAATATGACAAAAAGAATAACTAAATAAAAAGCATAGGATATCATGAAATATTCCAAATAATATAATAAACAATATAACATAACTTAAAATCATAACAATATCATAGAAATTATCATAGCAAAAATCACATATTATATAAAAATGCATGAATATGAAAATGCAATGCATGAAAATGTATTTTTTTCTTTAATTAAGGAAATCCGTATATCTAAAAAGATATCCGGCTACCTTAGGAAAATATGTCAAATTGAATATTCTAAAACCGAAATACTTTGTGATTGTTTGAAAACAATTTTGAAAAGCTTGAATTAAAAGTAAAAAGTGGGCTAAATATTTTTTAAATGGCTCTAATTTCCTAAGTTTAAAAATCTGGACATGACTACCCTTAACCCGAGACTTGAAAAACCATTTTTAGAGTTTAAAAAGGCTTAGAAACTACCCTAAGTCAGTAGCTAACCCTCCTAATCAACCCACTCTAAGTAACTTAAACAAAACACAAAAATAATTTTTCTTTAAATTCAATTCTGACTCCACTGTCCAGTTTTAAGCCACGATATTTTACCCTATTTGTGAAAATTCAAAAAATTCTGAAAAAATTACTGGAGACTCAGGACATGTAAAACTACACAAGAAAAAATCGACTTAATTTTCTGATTAAAGACAAATGCCCAGAAAAATAGGGAAAGTATGAGTACTGGGTGAAAAAAATTGCTTTGCCAAAATACATTTTTGCCTTTGATAAAATCATTTAAAAATCAAAGTAAAAATATTTAAGACTCACAAAATGACTCACAAACAGTAGCTAGGACTTTTTGAAAGTTAGATAAAAATTGGCTAAGTAAAAAAATCACAAAGGTAGAATAATCAATTTGACAAACTTAATTTTCCACAAGTGTGCTCAAGAGAGCATGACTTTGAACCATTAATTGGCTCAAGTCATTATTCAAGTGGCATGAACATGAAGTGCATGACAAATTACAGCAAAAATAGTGCATGAAATGCATGAATTTAAACCTAAATGTCATGAAAAAATGCATGGCATTCATATAGTGACCTAGACCTAAATGAACTTGCATGGCATTTAATGCAACCTAGACCTAAAATGCATGAACATGCATGGAAAATAAACCTAACTTAATAAGTAAAATATGCATGGCATTTTCACAAACACAAAGCATGCTTAAACCAAAAACTCAAACAAATATCATGCAAATGCTAACCTATCAACTAACATGGCAAGAATGCACATACAATGCAAAGATTCCAAGGGTGGCCGAATGGAATAATGTAACTAGCAAACATGGCATTTTCATAAACACTTGGTATATTAGCATGCAAAACTAAATCAAATATCATGCAAATGCAAAAACCTACCAACTAACATGGCAAAAAATGCAACACACAATGCAAAACACATGGAGTAGCCAAATGGCCTCAAGCTCCAACAAGCATGGCATTTTCACAAACACTTGGTATACTAACATGCTCAACTAAATTATAACACTCAATTCATGCAAAAACCACACAAGCATTTTCACAAACACTTAATATACTAAATCTAAAACATGCTCAACTAAGATATAAAACTCAAATCATGCAAAAACCACACAAGCATTTTCACAAACACTTGATATACTAAATCTAAAACATGCTCAAATTTAAACATCATGAAAACAGAAAATTAAAATTCCAAGAACATGATATTTAAATCATAAATGACAACAAACAAAGCAACCAAATTAAAATATAACTCAAGTATATGAAGTAACATAACATTTAAAACATTAAGATCAAAGAAAATAACATCAATAACATGATAAAATAAATCAAAACAGCAACTTAAACAAAAACTATAGGCCATTCGACCATGGTGAGTATATTGTAAAAAAAAATATATTTAAGAAAGAAATGAAGAAGGAACTTAAGAAGAACAATAAAAAACATTTATTTAAAATGGAAACTCACCAAATAGTAATCAAAACAACAAAAACAAGAATGGAAAATCAAGAAAGTGCAAGAGTTGGTGCTCAAGAGCAACCTCAAGAAGCTATATTTCAAGCTTTATCTCTTCAAACTTTCTTTTCTTTTCTAAACTTTTATTTTTTGCTTTCAACCAAGGAGAGAAAAACCAAGTAAAAACCAAAAGAATTCAGCAAAATGAAATGTGAAAATAAAATTTCTGAACCCCCCAATAGAGCTGGCCGAAACCCCCTTTAAACATGCAAGGATGTTGTCATTTTTTTGTAACCAATTTTCCATCAAATGGCTAATAATTCAAGATAAAAAAATCATGAAATTACCACCTTTAAATTAGCATATCATCTGTCCCAAATTACAGCTGTTCAAGAATAATGTTGACATCTCTGTTGGCCTATGTGGCTTAATCACCATGGCTTGATCAAAGAAAATCTTTAACTAACTCTTAATTTTTAGCCATTTGATTGAAAAATCAGAAGCTTCCTCCTTCCTTTGGGCCTGGGCAGGCCAGCACCTCTCTTTTTTAGCCCAAGTCTGATTTTTTGAAAGGCCCAAAGAAGCCCTTTTCGGTTGCTTGGGTGAAATGACCGTTTTGCCCCCCGGATGGAAATAAATATCAAATGGACTCCAAATTAAGTTTTTCTTATTTTAATACTTCCAAAATAATAAAACATTGAGTTCTGGAAGTTTTCAAAATTATCCGAGTCCGTTTGCTATTTATTTGGATTTTTTCTTCCAAAAATCCCCTTTTATACCCCTACATTTTACCATTTTTTAAACGAGCTCCAAATCAAATTTTTTCTTCACCAATCTCTTCCAAATAATTTAAAAGTGTGATCTAGAAGTTTTCATAATTTTTGGAGCTCATTTAGTATTTTTTCGGGATTTACCGACTTGAATTACTACATAGGAGCTCGGGATTTGGCCATTTTGCACACGAACTCCGAATCAAGATTTTATTTCTCCAATATCTTCCAAATAATTTAAAAATGATATTTGAAAATTTTCAGAATTTTTGGAGTCCATTTGCTATTTTTTCGGGATTTATCTTCTTGAATTATTACATAGGACGCCCGGGATTTGGCCATTTTGAAAACGAACTCCGAATCAAGATTTTCTTTCGCCAATCTCTTTAAAATAATTTCAAAAAGATATTTGCAAAATTTCAGAAGATTTGGAGTTCATTTGCTATTTTTTCGGGATTTTCCTTTTTGAATTACTACATAAGAAGCCCGGGATTTGGCCATTTTGCAAACGAACTCCGGATCAAGATTTACTTTTTCCAATCTCTTTCAAATGATTTAAGAATGAGATTGACAAATTTTCAGAATTTTCGGAGTAGATTTGCTATTTTTCCCAAATTTTCCAATTTTGCCCTTTTGCCTTTGAAACCCGGTTTTGCTCAAAACAAGTCCGATTTTCAGATTTTCTTTAAGCTGAGCCTCGGGCTTAATCATTCCTCATCCATTGGGGGCTTTGGTCTTACCCATTCGGGTCATTTCTGTGATTCTTCCCGATTTCACCGAAATCCACTAAAAACCCTAATTCTCGGTTTTCTCCCGGATTGACTTTTCTTTCGGTTTTTCTTGCAAGTGACTTCTCCATTACCCGTAGTCAGTGCTTATATTTCATTTGGAACCTTCAATTTCGACCAATTTGATCGTTTCAGCACTTTTCCCCAAATTTCTCGGATTAGGGTTTTTTTTCTACTGAATCTCCAAATGCCATCTTTCGAACTCCATATCTTTCAATGTAGACCTCGGATTATCAAAATTCTTTCGCCATTTTTCAATTGAACTTAAAATCTTGATTTTGAAAGTGGGTTGACTTTTTCAGTAGTTGACTTTCTGGGTTGAATTTTTCGGGGTTGATTTTTTTCGAGGTTGACTCTTTCCAAGTTTGACTTTTATGGCCGCCCTCTTAAACTAAGTCTCGGAGTACCACCTGCAGGATAAAAAAAGTCTTTTTACACTCGGAAACATCAATTTAGGAAGAAAACATACCTGTTTTAGTGGTCCGGACAAAATTAGGTGTCTACATTATTATGCCATGACATTTTCCATGTCATTTAAGCATTAGGTCATTTTATTATGTCTTGACATTTTCTATGTCATTTAAGCATTATGTCGTTTTATTATGCCATGACATTTTCCATGTCATTTAGACTTTAGGTTATCTTGTTATGCCATGACATTTTCCTTATCATTTAAGTATTAGGTCATTTTATTATGTCATGACATTTTCCATGTCATTTAAGCATTAGGTCATTCTATTATGTCATGACATTTTCCATGTCATTTAGGGATTAGGTTATTCCATTATGTCCTGACATTTTCCATGTTATTTAAGCATTAGGTCATTTTATTATGTCATGACATTTTCCATGTCATTTAAGCATTAGGTCATTCTATTATGTCATGACATTTTCCATGTCATTTAGGCATTAGGTCATTTCATTATGCCATGATATTTTCCATGTCATTTAGGCATTAGGTCATCTTATTATTCCATGACATTTTCCATGTCATTTAGACATTAGGTCATCTTATTATCCCATGACATTTTAGGCATTAGGTCATGCATGTGCCATTGTATTTATCTTGCTGATCATTTCATGCATTTATACATTCTCCACTTGATTTTTGACTTAAGCCAATCAATGGCTCAAACCCAAGCTCTCTTGAGCATGCTTGTGGAAAATTAATAGTTTAAATTGGGTATTCTGACTTTGTGATTTTTTTTCCTACTCATCCTTGGTCAAAATAAATTGATTTTTTAACAACATCCAGTAGTCATTTAAGGAATACCATGATATTGTTTTCATGATTTTCAGATTTACTTATCATGGTTAAAAAAATGGATTTTGGCAAAGCCGTTTTTAACTCACTGTTTGATTTTGGTAAAGTTCGGTCATAGTATCCTTGCCCTAAAAATTAAGCTGATTTTTTCTCATGGAGGTTGACATGTCCTAGATTTTCCCTAATTTTTTCAGAATTGTTTGAATTTTTTTTTAAAGGTAAAAAAATCAGTTTTTAAAACTGCCTGTGAGAGTCAGATTTATTTTTAAAGAAAATACAATTTTCTGTTTTGGTTAGAATAATTAGAGAGGGCTGACTTAGGACTTTGGATACTGACTTTGGTTAATTTCCATGCTATTTCAATCATAAAATTTGATTTTATAAAAGTCAGGTCAAGGGTGGTCAACCCGGGTTTCAAATTAGGAAAATAGAACCTTTTAAAAGGAGTGGTTCGACTATGGTGCCATTTTCATCCAAAAATTTTCAAATTATTTTTAATCCAATCACAAAGTATTTTATTTTGGAAAATTTGATTTAAGTTTCTTCCTAAGGTAGTCGGATATCTTTTTAGGTATACGTATGTCCTTATTTAAAGGAAGAAATACACTTTCATGCATTGCATTTTCCATGTTCATACATATTCCATGATATTTAATTTTGCTATCTTAGTCATTTAAATTACATGTATGAATATTCCATAGTAATGTCATAACTTTGATTTAGATTTCATGGTGTTATCATGGTTATTATGTGATTGTGGATATTCTATGTTATTTTATGCTTCTTGCAATGCCATTAATTATTTTGTCATATCATCTAGGTTTTGTTATGTTCACGCATTGCCTTTTTCATTTTCATGCATATTCTATGATAATGTTATTTTATGTTTCTTACCATGTCATTAATTCTTTTTCTATAACATTTAGATTATGCCATGCCATCTAGATTTTGCCATGTCAAGTATGTCATGTCATCAATCTATATGCTATGTCTTTCATTTTTTTGCCATGTCATTAGTAATAATTTGCATATTCACAACCTTTTAAAAAAAAAAATGTTTTCTAATATAATAAAGATCATAAATTTTAAAATAAGGATATTCCCGAGTTAAAATAATTCATGAGTTCTCTGCCGGGTTTGCTGGGGAGGATATCTTCAATTATCATTAACAATAGAATATCTTTCTTTCAAAAGATGAGAGTGATTCAGAGATTTTTTAAATAAATAAAAATTTTGTATTTTGTCGGGTTTGCGAGGGAATATAGGAAAATTTTAAGTTAATAAATTTCGGATCATTTTCGACTAAAAATGGGATTATTTTTCTTTAATATGGGAATTATTTAAAAATGCTAATTTCAAAATCGACTTTTATCGAGACTCGAGATAACATAGGATTAATAAGGTATCGTTTTATATAGGCGTTGTGAGGGTGCTAATCCTTCCCCGCACATTACCGACTCCGAACCCACTTCTTTGATTTCTCTGGTTTAAAAGCAAAGACTTCGAAATTGGTTTTAAAAATGTTTTAATTAATTTTGAAATATTTTACAAAATCGGTTTTAATAGGTGGCGGATCACACCTAACAAAAAAATATTGGTGGTGACTCCATTTCTTTTTCGAGGTTGTTTTCAAACCCTCATTTTATTTCAAGAAGAATTAAGTCGTCTTTTCCTCTGTTTCCTCCAATGTTACATTTAACGAGTAATGTCTTGCTATGAGACCTATTATTTTTTAGGTTGCGACAGTGTGCATTTTCTATGTTCATATATATTTTGATTAATGTGCATGTCCTATACTTATATCATTCAATAATTGATGTTCATGTGGTTATGTTGATTATGTTACTTGATGTATGATATATCATGTATTATTTGTCATGTCATGTATGCCATGTTATGAATCCTTTTGTCATGTCGTAATAAGATGTATGTCATGAATTATTTGCTATGTCACGTATGCCATGCCATGAATTCTTTTGCCATGAACTATTTGCCATGTGATATATGTCATGTCATGAATTCTTTTGCCATGTCATATATGTCATGTCATGTGCCATGTCATAATAAGATGTATACCATGTCATGATCTATTTGCCATGTCAAATATGCCATGTCATGAATTCTTTTGCCATGTCATATATGCCATGTCTTGTATCATTTTCCATGTCATAATAAAATGTATGACGTGTCATGAATTATATGTCATGAGATAATTAATGGTCACATTATTTCTTTCATGTTGCATATAAATAATGTTTGCATGCTCATGCTCATAATAAACGAGTTATAATGCAAATGGATGTTTTATTGAAATAAGCTAATATTTCCGAGTTAAAATAATTCATGAGTTCTTTGCCGGGTTTGCTAGGGAGAATTTTATCAATTATCATTAATAACGGAATATCCTTTTTAAGAAAAGAGAATGATGCAGAGATTTTCAAAATAAGTAAAAACTTCTATGTTTTGTCGGGTTTGCCAGGAAATATAAAAAATTTTATGATAATAAATTTTGGATCATTCTTGAAATAAAAACAAATTTTTAAGGGAATTATTTTAAAATATCGAAGCTAAAACCGACTTTAACCGAGACTTAAGATAACACATGATCAATAAGGTACCATTTTATACGGGCGTTGTGGGGGTGTTAATCCTTCCCCGTGACGTAGTCGACTCCCGAACCCGCTTTTGTTTTTCTCTGGTTTAAAGCGTAGACTTCAAAATTGATTTTTTTAAAAATATTTTAATTAATTTTAAAATGTCTTACGAAAATCGGTTTTAATAGGTGACCGATCATACCTAGCCAAAAAAGATCGGTGGCAACTCCATTTTTTCGAGGTTGTTTCAAAATCCTCATATTATTTAAGAGGAACCAATTTTTTTTTCCTCTTTCCCCCTAACGTCATTTAACGGTCGCGAGATCGTTATGAAAATTCGAATACCCTCTCAATGGCATTCAAATACCTTTATGATTTTAAACCAAAGTAACTTTTCCAAAAAGGGCATCTGGATGCCCTCTTAATGGCATTCGGATGACAGATCCCAAATCACGTTTGCTTGAATTTTTTTTAAGGCATTTGGATGTCTTTCTATGAGTATTCAAATGTCCTTCTGTTTGAGCTAAGAAAAACATTCACGAGATTCGAATACCCTGCTTAGTGCATTCAAGTATCTAGTTTGATCCCCTTTTATTTTACAAAGTTATTATTTATTTATTTTATTTATTTACTTTTCAATTCATTTATTTTTCTAATTTGTATTTATTTAATTTGTAATTTATTTACTTACCAGTACTTTATTTACTTTATTTGCTCGTTATTTATCGCACTTTTATTTACTATTATTTATTCGCTTTCTTTTTATATACACACATTTTATTTATTGGTTTTAAATTCTCTCATTTATTTACATTTAAGCTTATGTTATTTATTTTTTCGTTTACTTACCTTTTGTTTATTTATACTTTTAATTTGATGCGGTTAATTATGGATAATAAAAAAAATAATTTTTAAAAAATAAAAAGAATGGTTTTCCTACTGGCTTACCACGAAAAAACAAAGAGTGAAAAAAAAAAAAAAAAAAAAAAGAGAAAAAAAAAAAAGAGGAGAAAGTAAAGAGAAAGAGTTAGAATTTCATGGATTAAGTTAAGGTTATTTTCTATTTTCTTTCCCTAAAGTTTTTGAATTTTTATTCTTTACTATTTGTGGTATTTGCTGGTTTGCTACAAAATCTTTTAGAATTTCTTTTCCAAAACTTGTTATAAATCAAATAAACTTATGATTTCATGATTTCAGTATTTAATATTAATACAATTAATCATAATAGGATGATCTATATTTCATTTTCGATCATAAAATCAACAACATTTATATAACTAGTTTAACTAGTATGGTTTAGTACTAGACTTGTAAAGTTCACTTAATTTACCATAATTTGCATAAATCTCCATAATCCATAATTCATTAAAATTAGCCAATAAATCTATCAACTTGAAAAGCTTTTTCATAACATTAATAAGAAATAGTTATAAATCCACATTCTAAATTTCTAATCTAATAATAGGAGATCATTACCAAATATCATAAGAGTTAAATTTCAAAATTTAACAACTTTTTTTTTGCAATTATAATAACAAATTTTAAAATGAATGAAAGTCTCAGAATATTTCAACATATGAATGCACATTTTCATTGACTTGAAAAAGAAAAAATTAAGTAAATAGTCTCCCCCTCCCTCCTAAACTATCAAGACAAAAAAAGGGGGATAGCCATGTAGATGTCTGTTTCTCCCTTCCATGCCTTCTTTATGTCTACAAGAGTTTAGTTTAGTGACAGTTACCACATATCATATTCTTGATCACCAAGCTAGGTAGATCACCACCACAGCTGGTCTCAAAGGCAGGGGGATAAACAAGTATCAGAAGTTGCAATAAAAGAAAGTTCTTTTCATTTCCCTCGCAGACGTGATAACCGAGATAATAAGAACTCTTTAATGGAAAACTCTTTAAGTGAAAATCTGTTTCGCTCGTGTGAGAATAGGAACTCTTTAAGCGAAAACTGATATTATTTTCCAGTGCTTGTTCTATCTGAAATTGAAAGCAAGTTATTACTGATATCTTCATTCTTGTTAGCAACAACACCATCCCCACCCTCCTTTTCTTGTTCATGAGCAAAACGACTGTAAAACTGCAAAACCTTCGGGTGAGCCTTAATCTTTGAGGGGGAAAAACCAGATAGATGAAGGCCATCCAAGCTTCTCACACGGGAAAGTGCAACATAAACCATGCCACACCCAAAAGCTCTAGAGAGATCGGTATGAATATGGTCAAGACTCATTCCCTGACACTTGTGAATGCTTATAGCCCAAGCCAAAACAAGAGGTAATTGCAGTCGCCAAGCAACAGGTGAAGATCCTTCCATTACATACCACTTTTCTGGTTCAATAACTATTTCTGGGCCTGAATCAAATTTGACAACCGGCAAGAGCTTATCAGGAGTAAGGATCGTGCCAATGCCACCATCTGTAAATCCAGTGACTATACCAGTGGCACCATTCACAAGTCCGCGCCAAACATTCAAATTTTTTATCAGCATTACCCTTGCACCTTTGCACAGTACAAGTTTGTCAGGAGCTAGCCCTAAAGCAAGCTGCCTCTTCCAAGGCTTTTCACCTTCATCAAAAGCCGCATAGATAACCTTTTCCTCAGATAAGGCTTTCATTCTCTCCTCATTTACTTTGTTCACATCATCAATTCTTGGATAGAGCCGTACTGCTGAAGGATCAGGCTCAGAGGCTGAGCATGATTGTTCTAGAAACAGCAAGTCTTCAGGATCACTGTTGCCTCTCCTAATACCCTGAAGTAATTTAATCAACCTATCTTCGGATTGCCTAAAAATCTTGGTAAGTTCAACCTGTATATCAAAGCTTGAATCCCAGCAATCAGCTTCGAAGGCAAATTCTTTGCGTAATGGATCATACTGCTTAAATATGGGTGGTAACTGAAAAAAGTCCCCACTCACAACAAGCCTAATTCCACCCCACACCTTATCAGATTCACGAACTGTTTTTGCTATATATTCAAGATTGTCAAACAAACGTGCCTCCACTAAGCTAATTTCATCAATGACCAAAACCTGTGCGTTATTCCACCTTATACAAGCCTTGTTATCATTTAGAACCCGATCTACCAACATGTCACGATCACCATCACCAATTCCAATACCGGCAAACGAGTGAAGTGTCTGTCCACGAATAGCACATGCTGCAATCCCAGTAGATGCAGTCACAAAAACCCCCGACTTTTCGTAAGTCTTTTTCAATATTTTGACTATATGCTTGAGCAGAACTGTTTTCCCTGTCCCTGCAGAGCCAGTAATAAACACGGATTGCCCACTACGAACATAATCCAACACTTTATTCTGTTCATCAGTCCATTTAATACTGGTTTTAGGGGTTTTGAAGTTATTCTTCTTGTACTTAGTTCCACTCTTATAACTCTCTCGGGCAATGTAATTACTAGAACTCGTGGTGCTGTAATTTCTGTACACCGATATTGCATTGGCAAAAACCTTCATACCCATCATTTTTCTCCTTCAATGCCTCTTCTGGGTCCTCAAAATTTTTCTTATCTTATACCATTTTCTAAAAAATACTAGCTGATCAAACCAAATAAACAGCGGTAAAAACATCAGCATGAACCCACCACCAAAAACAAAATTCTAAGACCCAAGTCTTGATACGTAAATAAAATGACAAGAAACAAGGAAAATAGAGGAATGGGCTGCTTACCTTTTACAGAAGAACCGGTTTCTTGGGTGGATATGAGTCTACCAGAAGGAAGAAGGCTCCAGCAGAGACGTTTATGTTTTTCAGCTTTCTAGATTTCAGGTAGGGTTTAGATGAACTGTTCCCCCTAAGGATTATAACAATTAACAGGGAAACAACATCTCCATTTTTCGGGATATTTTGGGACTGAAGTTATCAAACTTTCTGCTAACAAGCCATTTTGGATCTAACTTCATAGAGCCCAATATTCCCTGGTGCAATGTCATAAAAGATTGGCCCTTTTAAAACAAAAACATATATGGGCTTCAGGTTTTAATTTTTTACTTATTCACATGTTTTGCAAAATGAAATTTTGACTTGGGCCTACTTTGACATTTTTATTTTAATTGAAAATTGTTGTGAAAAATATTATTGCCAGTACAGAATTTTTAAGCTTTACAAATATTATTTATATTTGAAAGGTAGATCTGATAATTTGTATATGTGTATCGAATTTTATATTTTTTTTGTGTCAATCGTGTAAATATAAACATAACACAAATGATTAAATGTGTCAAAATCCTAAACACGAATACGATACTGTATTAAATATGTCATGTTTAAATGTATTCATGTCGTATTTATTATATTGTTTTCGTGTTTATTAAATATTTTATATTTTTGTATCATATCCAAAATTACCGGATTTATTAAAAGATTACCACATAATTAAGAAAATTAGTAAATTTACATAATTACAAATAATGCAATTAATTAAACATGCTTGTAAATCCAAATGATATAAAGCAAGTAGGAAGTTTTATTTGTGATTGAGAATAAACTCATTTTAATCCAAAATTTTGGCTGTAACTTTTACTTAAGGTTGGCTTCATCCACTTTTATCAAATACAACTCAAAATGCAATGAAAATTATGGTACATTTGGCTAGAGGATAGGGCTATGCAGTATTGGGTTATTATCGAAATAATTGATCGAATCAAAAAAATTTGGTTAATCGGTTGATGATCGAAATTATTTCGGTCGGTGATCGGTAAAATTTTCTGAAGAATTCCAGTTATCCGGTAAATCAAATCGATTAAACGAAATTAATCGAAATATACTCTTATATCTTGGTGGATGATTGTGAAACATTTATTTTTAATTTTGTTAATTGTTTTATTATGTTTGATATGTGGATATTATTAAAGCTTTCTTATGCATTCTTTTGGACCTATTTATTATTAGTCATATAAAGTCGTGTATTAAAGGTTCAAGAAATGATCCTTGATCTGATTACCCTCAAACACACATTTTGGACCTATTTATCATTTTTTTCTAAACCCTGAGCCATGGCTTACATTACGTGCTTTAAAAGCCTATTTTGATCAAGCATGAATATTTAACTTGAAAGGTTTTTTCCTCAGATTTTATCTCATCTCATCGAATTATCTTTTCACTAAGGAAGAATTTAGAATTCTCAAATGCATGGTAAAACAATGAAAAAAGGAAAAAAAGAAAAAATTGGAGAGAATGGGACTCTGAGGCGAAAACCCGAAAAACGGGCGGTCTAGAGTAAAATGGGAATTTTCGATGCCATCTATGATAGTGCCGATACCACAAAAGAGAAGATCATCTTAAAGAAGTGGTCATCGAGGAACATCTAGGAATTTCTGAACCTCCCAAATTGTCAACTCTCATTGGATGATTGATTTCAAAAACTGATTTTTTTTTCTCCAAAATCAACTTTCCAGTTTAAACATCCCAGCTAATCTTGACGTTTGTCAAAATACCTTGATATGGAAACTAAAAGAATGTTGAATTTGTTTGGTTCTCAATGAATTCATGATTTATAAAATCTATTCCATTTGTGAGCTTAGAAGGGACATACATTTTTTGTTGTGAAGTTTTCCTGGAAAAACCAAAATCATGTTGTACCAAGCCTTGTCAATTCAAGTTGAAAAACCCAAATTGACATTTAGGAAAATTTCTAACAGTGATCATCAATCTTCAAAAGATTTGTACATTACACATTGTGGGGTTAAAATTTTTGACTTCAAAAGTTTTCATTAAATAAGCAAAATTGTTTTTCAGAAAGGGAAAATAAAAATATTTTTGAAATACCCATTTTTGATGTTGACATGAGATAAGAGTTTTTCTAATCCAAAGGTGTGGAATTACTAGCATGACTTCCAAATATGAGAAGAAGAAATAAAACTCAGCAAGCAGATTTTTGTTGATAAGAGTTTGAAAACTATTGGGGCAAAAAGAATAGCCAAAGACTGAAAAAGGAGTTGAAGATATACTCTGATTTGAAGAGGAAAAATGAATGGGGAAGGCTAAGCCAAAGTCTAGAAAATCGATCAGGGGCATTTGCATTTTCATGAACACTTGTCTCTCTATTAAGCTTTGCATTTGCACTGTGTCAGCAAGCATTTGCATCATTCATGGATATTTCCATTTGCACTATTCCATGAGCATCTGCATTCTACATTTACAAGTATATCCTTCATAGATATTTGCATTCGCATCATTTCAAGCAAGTGCATCATTTCTAGAATCATTGCAACTTCATTGTAGTTGCAATTACACCATTCATGAACCACTTATCTGAACATGAGTTGTAGGGACATTTGCATATGAGTTTAGAAGCATTTGCATCAATCCAAGACATTTGCATCTGCATTTAGAAGCATTTGCATCAATCCAAGACATCTGTATCATTTCAAGAAGCATTTGCATCAATCCAAGACATTTACATTTACACCATCAAGCATTTTCATCCTCTCTCAAATCCTTCAGGTTAATTTCCAGGCCATTTCAATTTCTGGTTTCATCCAGATCTTTTTCAAATTCTTGGTTTCACCCATGCTTTTCAATTTCTGGTTTCATCCAGATCATTTTTCAATTTTCTGGTTTCACCCATGCTTTTCAATTTTTGGTTTCATCCAGATCTTTTTCAATTTTCTAGTTTCACCTATGCCTTTTTATTCTCTGGTTTCATCCAGATCTTTTTCAAATTTTTGGTTTCACCCATGCTTTCCAATTTCTGGTTTCATCCAAATCTTTTTCAAATTTTTGGTTTCACCCATGTTTTTGAATTTCTGGTTTCATCCATATCATTTTTCAAATTTCTGGTTTCACCCATGCCTTTTTAATCTCTGGTTTCATCTAGACCTTTTTCAAATTTTTGGTTTCACCCATGTTTTTTATTTTATGGTTTCATCTAGATCTTTTTCAATTTCTGGTTTCACCCGTGCTTTTCAATTTCTGGTTTCATCCAGATCATTTTTCAATTTTTTGGTTTCACCCATGCTTTTCAATTTCTGGTTTCATCCAGATCTTTTTCAAATTTCTGATTTCACCCATGCCTTTTTATTCTCTGGTTTCTTCCAGATCTTTTTCAAAATTTTTGGTTTCACCCATGCTTTTCAATTTCTGGTTTCATCCAGATCTTTTTCAAATTTTTGGTTTCACCCATGCCTTTTTAGTCTCTGGTTTCATCCAGATCTTTTTCAAATTTTTGGTTTCGCCCATGTTTTTCAATTTCTGGTTTCATCTAGATCATTTTTCAATTTCTGGTTTCACCCATGCTTTTCAATTTCTGGTTCCATCCAGATTATTTTCAAATTTCTAGTTTCACCCATGCTTTTCAATTTATGGTTTCATCCAGATCTTTTTCAATTTTTGGTTTCAACCATGCCAGTAAGGTTAGCACAAGACAGGATAAGACCCCCAGACCATCGTCGAGTTCTTTTCTTCTCTTGAAAATCGAACCCGTTTCCTTAAAACGAGTCGAGCCTTGATTAGTCAGGGAATTCAATGTAAGGACAAAATCTTCAATTTACAGCTTTTTCAAAAAAAAAAAAAAATTGATGATGAAAAAAAATGAAAAAAGAAAACTCCCTTTCCCTTCTCTTCACATGTGATTTCACTAACCGGACAAAATTAGTGTTTGTTTATCTTTGCCTGATTCCTGATTCTCAGCAATAGCCAAAGAAGGGTAGCTGTGGACACCTAATTTTGTCCGGACCACTAAAACAGGTATGTTTTCTTCCTAAATTGATGTTTCAGAATGCTGAAAGGCATTTTTCATCCTGTAGGTGGTACTCCGAGACTTAGTCTAAGAAAGTAGACAGAAAAAGTCAAACTTGAAAAAAGTCAACCATAAAAAAGTCAACACCAAAAAAGTCAACCCCGAAAATGTCAACTACTGAAAAAGTCAAACTACTTTCAAAATCAAGATTTGAAGTTCAATTGAAAAATGGTGAAAGAATTTTGATAATCCGAGGTCTACATTGAAATATATGGAGTTTGAAAGTTGGGTTACGGAAATTCAGTAGAAAGGAAACCCTAGTTCGGGAAATTTAAGGAAAAGTGCTTGAACAATCAAATTGGTCGAAATTGAAGGTCCCAAATGAAAGATAAGCACTGACTACGGGTAATGGAGAAGCTATTTGGAAGAAAAACTAATCGAAAAGTCAATTCGAAAAAAAATCAAGAATTAGGGTTTTTGGTGGATTTCAGTGAAATTTGGAAGAATTATGAAAATGGCCCGATTCAGTAAGACTAAAGCCCTTTATTAATGAGGAGTGATTAAACAAGGGTAGCCCAAAGCTCAGTTTGAAGAAAATCTAAAAATCGAACTTGTTTTGAGCAAAACCGGGTTTCGGAGGCAAAAGAGCAAAATTGGAAAATTTGGGAAAAATAGCAAATGAACTCCAAAATTTATGAAAATTTGCAAACCTTATTCTTAAATTATTTGGAAAAGATTGGCGAAAGAAAATCTTGATTCGGAGTTCGTTTGCAAAATGGCCAAATTTCAAGTCCGCTATGCAGAAATTCAATAGGATAATCCCAAAAAAATAGTAAATGAGCTACAAAAATTTTGAAAATTTGCAGATCTCAATCTTAAATTATTTGGAAGAGATTGGTGAAAGAAATCTTGATTCGGAGTTCGTTTGCAAAATGGCCAAATCCTGGGTCACTTTTGTAGTAATTCAAGCAGATAAATCCCGAAAAATAACAAATGAGCTCCAAAAATTATGAAAACTTCCAGATCATATTTTTTTAATTATTTGGAAGAGATTGGTGAAGAAAAATCTGGATTCAAAGCTTGTTTAAAAAATGGTAAAGTTCGGGTGCATAAAAGGGGCAATTTCAGAAATAAATCCGAAATAAATAGCAAATTGACTCGAAATTTTTTGAAAACTTCCATAATTCAATTTTTTTTTATTATTTTGGAAGTACTGAAAAAAGAAAATTTGAATTTGGAGCCCGTTTGCTATTTATTTAGGTTCGGGGGGCAAAAAGGTCATTTCATCGAAGAAACCAAAAAGGGCAAATTTGTAATTGAGGAAAGTATTACTGGGATTTTTCTTGCTTTGATCAGTCAGCATAGAGGAGAATAAGGAAGCTTGAACAATTTAATTCCTTAGTCACTATCAAGCCACATGCTACCACTAACACTTTGCAAATGGTCCCCCCTTCATCTAATGACTTAGGTGCCTTGTAGGAAAGTTGAATGCACCATCCAATGGCCAAGTTTAAATGCCAAGATGGAATTTTTATTTGTCATGAAAGAACCCTCATCCAATGGCCAAGAATGGAAGAAAAAAGATGAGCACAATTCATCCAAAGATGAGCATTCATTCGGCCAAGCAAGGGAGTGCATGGGATTGTCTCTTTTCATCCAATGGCTTAGGCCATCTACAAGGGCTGAGTACACATGTTGAGGGCTGGATTTAATCTACAAGATGTCATTTTTATGTTGCCCTCATCTAATGACCAAGAATTGAAGAGCACAACTCATCCAAGGGTAGGCACTTAAGGGGGCAAGCAAGGGAGTGCATGAGATTGGTCCTCTTTTGCCTCTAAGGGCTGAGGTTATTACAAGGGCTGAGTACACATCTTAAGGGCTGCTATCAATTGGCAAGATGACATTTTTATGTTGTCATTAAAATATCTTAATCTAAGGGCCAAGATTGGAGGAGAAAAAGTTCAAATTCCATCTAATGATGGAGAGGCCATTCGGCCAAAGATAAGGGAGGGGGGCTGATTTCATTTTTTCACAAGTTTGGTGGCTGAAGTCAGTAGCTAATTTAGCAAAGAAAAGGTTTTGAAAGAAAAAAAGAAGAAGAAAAGGTTTTCAATAAGAGAGCTTGAAGGTAGTCATCTCTACCAAGCTCTAGCAAGCTTTCTTCTTGTTTTCCATGGTGATTTCTTGATTTTCTATTTTGTTTGCCTACTACATTTTTCATAGAAATAAAGTTTTTTTAAATGTTTACTTAAGTTTTCATTTCTTCTTCTTCATTAAAATGGTTGAAAACAATTTTTTTTACATAGTTTTATGCTTGGCCGAATGTGGTTGATTTTTGCCTTGGTCTTTTCCTTTTTTTTTCTTCCTTGCATGTTGTTGTGGAAAAATGGTTTTTAAGGTTTGTTTAGAGTATTTTATATTCTGATTTTTTACAAAAAGATGAAGCAAAAAAGGTTGAAATGGCTACATGATCTTGGCAAGACCAAGTGACCATGGTTAGAGGAGAGGCTATACCCATTTTTACCTACCATGAAGCTCACCTTAATTTTGCTGTTTAGCATGGTTTATTTTCTGATTTTGAAATGGAAAGGCTTCATGATCTTGGCAAGACCAAGTGGTTATGGTTAGGTGAGAGGCTATGCCCATTTTATACCAACCATGGAGCTTAACTTTCCTTGTTTTATTTATTAGTTTTGCTTGTTATTTGTTTTGCATGTCTATGTTTAATTTTATATATGTTGTTTACATTATTTTCTATGCTATATTTGTTTCTATATTTGATTTCCATGCTTGATATTTTTTCCTTGTAGATTCGGCCCTTGTGTTCATTTGAGTCATATTGTGCATTTTTTCATATATCATGTCTTATATTATAAACATGTTTGCATTTTCATATTTGGTCACATAACCATTCGGTTACTCCATGTTGTTATGCCTTACATGTGCATTTTGTTCTTGCTTCTTGGCTTGTTTGCATCTCCATGCCATTAGTTAGCATATCTTGATATTTAGTATGCCTTGCATGTGCATTTTCATCTTGCTTCTTGACTTGTTTGCATCTCCATGCCATGAGCTTGTGCATTTTGATTTTAGTATGTCACATGCTTGTGAAAATGTCATGACATTATGCATCTTGATATGATTTATCATATATTTGTGTCATTTACTAGATAGGATTGCATTAGAGTATCATGTGACCATTCGGCCTCTTCATGCATTCCTTGCCTTGTCATGCATTTGCATTTTGTTTAAGTAAGATACTTTGCATCATCATGTCTTGAAATTGTGTATTAGTTGCTGTTTGTTCCAGCATTAGCATTAGGTTCATTGGTCATTGTATGTTTATAGTATTGCTATGCATTTTCATTACATTTTAGGTCTAGGCCATATTGGTATTGCCATGCATATTGGGTCTTAAATCATATTGGTATTGCCATGCATTGCTATGCTACTTAGGTCTTGGATACATTATCATTTTCATGCATATTCATAAGATATTAGATCCAAGTCATATTTGCGTTGTCAAGCATTGCATGCATTTTAAGTTAGGATAGCATTTATTGCCATGCAAACTCATGCTAGGCATTTAGGTTATTTTGAATTGTCATGCATTTCCTTTACCATTTATGCTTTAGACTATGAATTTCATACATTTCATTTGTTGTATGTTCATGCATTCCATGTCATTGCCACTTGATTTGTGACTTAGGCCAATTAGTGGCTCAAAGTCATGCTCTCTTGAGCATACTTGTGGAAAATTAAAGAGTTGTCAAATTGATTATTCTACGTTTGTGATTCTTTTACTTAGCCAATTTTTGTCCAAGGTTTTTAAATGTTTTAGCTACTGTTCTTAGGTCTTTAGGATGATCTCCAACAATTTTTACTTTGATTTTTGAATGACTTTATCAAAGGCAAAAAATGTGTTTTGACAAAACAGTTTTTTTCACCCAGTACTCGAACTTCTTCGATTTTTCTGGGTAGTTATCTTTAATCAAAAAATTAAGCCAATTTTTCTTTCGTGTAGTTTCACATGTTCTGAGTCTCCAATATGTTTTTTAGATTTTTTTTGAATTTTTAAAAATAGGCAAAAAAATCGTGTGTCAAAATCGGATAGGAGAGGCAGATTTGAAATCAAAAGAGAAATAATTGTTGAATTTGGCTAAGGCATTTAGAGGGGGTTGGTTAGAAGCTTTATCTATTGTCTTAGGGTAGTTTCTAAGCCTTTTTAAACTTAAAAAAAATGATTTTATAAATCTCGGGTTAAGGGTGGTCAAGTCCGGAATTTTAAACTTAGGAAATTAGAGCCATTTTAAAAGGGTTTGGTAGAGGTTTTAATCTTCATTCAAGTTTTTATTCAAAATTGTTTTCAGACAATCACAAAGTTTTTCTTTTTTTTTTAGAAAATCTAATTTGACATATTTTCCTAAGGTAGCTGGATATCTTTTTAGATATACAGATTTCTTTATTAGAGGAAAAAATACATTTTCATGCATTGCATTTTCGATGTTCTGGCATTTTATTTAATATGTGAATTTTGCTATGATATTTTCCATGGTATTATTATTACTCGGATTTACATTTTAGATGTTATATTGTTTGCCATATGATTTTGAATATTTCATGCTATCCTATGTTTTTTATTTAGTCATTTATTTTTTGTCACATTATTTAGCATATACTATGTTCATGCATTTTTATTTTATTTTCATGCATATTCTATGATAGCATTATTTTATGTTTCATGTTATTTCTTGTCATTTAGATCATATTCCATGTCATTTAGGTTATATTATTTAGAATATGCCATGTCATTTAAAATACGCCATATCATTTAAAATTACCATGCATTTAAATCATTTTATCTCATTTAGAATATACCATGATACTTAGGATTTTTCATTTCACCTAGAATATACTATGCCATTTAAATTATGTCATATCATTTAGGTTGCATTATATTATCTAGACTTTGCCATATCATTTTATTTATGTCATACATGTTCATGTTCATAATTTTAAATGTTTTGAAAAAGATAATGATTTTCAATAAAAATAAAGATATTCCCGAGTTAAAATAATTCATGAGTTCTCTACCGGGTTTGCTAGAGGGAATATCATCAATAATCATTAATAAAGGAACATATTTCTTTCAAAAAACGAGAATGGTTCGGAAAGTTTTCCAATGAATAAAAATTTATATATTTTCTCGATTTTGTCGGGGAATATAGGAAAATTTTGAATTAATAAATACGGGATCATTTTCAATTAAAAATGAAATTATTTTTCTTAAAATTGGGAATTAACTTGAAATACTAAATTAAAAACCAACTTTTTACCGAGACTTGAGATAATACATGATTAATAAGGTACCGTTTTATACGGGCGTTGTGGGGGTGCTAATTCTTCCCCACACATAACCGAGTCCCGAACTCGATTTTTCGATTTTCTCTGGTTTATAACGCAGACTTGAAATTGGTTTTAAAAATGTTTTAATTAATTTTAAAATGTTTTATAAAACCGGTTTTAATAGGTGGCCGATCACACCTAGCTAAAAAAGATTGGTGGAGACTCCACGTCTTTTTACGACGCTGTTTTCATACCCTCGACCTTTTATTCAATCTAGAGGAATTAAGTTGTCTTTTCCTCTGCTTCTGTTTCCCCCTTACTCGAACGGGACCCCGCGATCGGGATCACGTATCGACAACATTCACATAATTTCGAATAAAACAAAATCCATGCCTTGCGATTTCATAACCACATGCGTTGAATAATTTCTTAACCTCCCCGGCAACCCAGCAAAGATTAGGAACTAATTCTCACCAAATTTTAGGAAATCGAAAAGTACGTTTTTATGCCAAATTAAATAAAAACATTTTAAAATATGTAATGCATGAAGATGCATTTCTCCCTTAAAGTAAGGACATCCGTACACCTAAAAAGGTGTCCAACTACCTTTGAAAGAAACGTAAATTGGATTTTTAAACCGAATGATTTTGGGCTCGGATTAAGAAAAATGCAATTTTTGGAATAAAAAGACCTATGGCCAAATGCCCCCTAAAATCAACTCTAGTTTCCTAATTTTTAAAAACCCGGGTTAACTACCCCTGATCAAATATTTATAAAACCAATTTTTATTCTTGAGATAACATGGAAAACAACCTAAAACAATAGCTACATGATTTTGGTCAGCTCTCTCCTCTTGTAAAAAAATGAGAGTTTTGCTAGCTTTAAAAAGGCTTGTTTGGACTCCTAAAATCTGATTTTGAAAAGCTATTTTTTAGACCTTTGTTAAAAATTCAAACAAATCTGGAAAAATCAGTTTAGACTCAAGAAATGATGAACTAAATGAGGTTAAATTAATTTTTAATTCGGACTAAAAATGCCTAAGCCAAAGTTTCCTTGAAGACAGACTAAAATTTGTATTACCAAAAACTATTTTTCAATCCTTGATAAAAAATTCTAAAAATTCTAAAAGTTCTAGAAAAAATACCAGAGACTCCTCTAAGGGTCTACTAAATGAGGTTAAAAACTATTTTTATTTTGACCAAAGATGCATTGTGAAAATATTGCCCAAAACCAGAATATCCAACTTACAAACCATTATTTTTCCAACTAGTTTGCACAAGAGACTTTGGCTATAGGCCATTGATTGGTCTTCGCCAAATATCAAGTTGAGAATGATATGAATGCATGATTTTCCAACAAGACAAAGATATGGAAATGATCAATCATGAGCTACAAAAATATAAACAAACAAAGAAAATGAAGGTTGGCTCAATGGTTGGTTTCTTGGACATAGTCCCACCTAACCAAAATCACTTGGTAAAACCAAGATCCTCAAGCTTCTCAAACTTTTTTAATTCATTTTTTTTAAAAAGAAAACCAAAGAGAAAGTCTATTCTACCACAATGGTGAAACCCACAACCAACATACAAGCAAGAAAATCAAGCAAAATACAAGCACAATAAGCCACCAATGTTTCGGCCAAATAAGGAAATGTTGTAGGAAAATTTTGCAAAATTTGTTAACAATCACATGGAAAAGAAGAGAAAGAGAACATGAAATCAAAGAGAAATAAATAAAATAAAAAAAGAGAAGAGAATGTTACCTAGCAAAGCTTTTCCAATCAAGCTCTCAAACTCTCCCTCCTTTCTCCCTCTTTCTTTCTTTCTTTCTTTCTTTCTTTCTTTTTCTTTTTCTCCTTGAGAGGTTTTTCTTTGCTCTTGATTTCTCCTTTCAAAATGTAGTGAATAGCCTATGAAAAAAATGAGAGAGACCCCTCCTTCCTTGTAGTGACCAATTGGTATTCCCCCTTGTTGTAGAGAATGTGCTCATCTTTTTTTAGCCTTTAGTCATGCCTTGTGCATGTTCTCCCAACATCATTGCTACATGACCATTTCTTGTTCCCTTTTTGCAGGATACTTTCCTTACATTAAGGGTCTCCTATCCTCTCATTGTCCAACAATGCCACCTCAATTATTCTTGTCTCCTATCTCTATAAAATATCTAAGCCATTTGTCATGATCATATGGCTTACTACCAAAATATCTTCCTAGGTGACATTTTTATTCCATTTGGCATCATCACATAGCCTTCACATGCTCTTCACATGGCTTTGCAATTAAAAGGCCTTCCATTGGCCAAAAATTTCATGTAGGCAAGTAGTGGAGAATCTTGTCCTCTCTTAAAAATGTCATCTTTCTACTCAATATTGGACATTGTATAAAGATGATTAAACTTATCTCTTCCCTCTCCATGAGCTGGCTGAAAATGGCCTGGAAAATTCCAGGCCATTCCTTTTTTTATTTGCAAAATGGTCCTTGTCGATTTTTTTCGATAAAATTGCATTTTGGCCCCCAAACTTAATTTATTTGTAAATGGACAACAATTTTAGATTTTTCTTTCTCAATCCATCCCATCCAATATAAAACTTAGTTTTAGAGGTTTTCATAATTTTCTGAGCTCGTTTTCCATTTTTCTCGGATTTTTCTCTAAAATTGCAGATTAGTCCCCTCGAACTTTGCCTATTTTCATTTTACCTCTTTTTTGGATTTTTATTCTCCAATCCATCCTATCTAATATAAAACTCATTTCTAGAAGTTGTCATAATTTTTCAAGCACGTTTTTTATTTTTCCTTGATTTTTCTTTAAAATTGCGGATTACTCCCTCGAATTTAACCTATTTGCATTTAGGCCCCAATTTCGGGTTTTTTTCCTTGTCATTTCCTTCTTTCCATCCTAAAGCTTAGTTTTGAAAAGTTTTACAATTTTCCAAGCTCGGATTTTATTTTTTTTTAATTTTCCAAAATTACATTTTAGCCCTTGAAACCTCGGTTTTACTCAAAACGGGCCAATTTTTTGGATTTTCTTTTTCCATTGCCTTTGTCATATATTGAATTAGAGTTAACCAATTTCACCCAAATTTCACATCCGAATTCCTCTCCAATTTAGTTTTTCTCTTTTTCCTCAAAATCGGGGACTTTCTCGATTTTTTCGTTTCTCCTCTAATTGGCTCTTCCTTTGGACCCACTTCAAATTGAAACTTGGGGTACCCTTTTTTATTTATTATTCATCAACCGAGGACTTCAATTTCTCCGAATAAGACCATCTCTGTAGTTTTCTCCAAATTTTTGTATTTCCCATTTATTAATTAAAATTTTATTTTCCTTTTTTCTCTTCAAACCGATTCCTCCTTCAACTCCATTTCAAAATTGGACCTTTCAATATCCTTATTTATTGATTTTATTCCATTTTGAACCTTCAATTTTGTCCAATTTGATTGTTTACTCACTTTTCCCCAAATTTGCAAAATTTTTCATTTTTCCCAAAAATGACAATTTCCAATTTTGTCCACTTCTTCTTCTGATTGATTCCTCTTGGTGAAATTGGACCTTGAGATATCCTTTTTTATTGATCATCCTTCAATTTGAGGTTTCGATTTCATTCGATTTGATCGTTTACGTACTTTTCCCCAAATTTAGAAATTCCATGCTTTTTCCTACACTGAATTTTGTAATTTGTATTTCCACCACTCTATCTTCAATTGTAGATCTTTGATTTTCAAAATTCCTTCACCATTGTTCAATTCACCTTCAAATCTTAGTTTTCACTAAGAGTTGACTTTTTTCGATTTGACTTTTCCATATTGACTTTCGAATCAAGTCTTGGAGACCCATATGTGGAATGAGGGTATATTCTTTGCATTTCGGGAAGTTGAAAGGAGAACTTACCTTGTTTAAGGGAATCAGACAAAATTAGGTGTCTACAACTGCACCTCTTTGACTATTGCTAAGAATCAGGAATCAAGAATCAGGCAAAGATAAAATAGACAATAATTTTGTCAAATTACTGAAATCACACGTGAAGAAGGGAAGGGAGTTTTCTTCATCATTTTTTGTTCTGTTATTGTTTTGTTTTTTTTTTGTTTGTTTGTTTTGTAAATAAAAAGATTTGTCCTTAAATTGAGTTCCCTGACTAATCAAGGCTCGACCCGTCTTAAGGAAACGAGTTCAATTTTTTTTTTAAATAGTAAGATTTGTCCTTAAATTGAGTTCCCTGACTAATCAACGGGTTCGATTTTTTTTAAAAAAAATAAGATTTATCCTTAAATTGAGTTCCCTGACTAATCAAGGCTCGATCTTTCTTAAGGAAACGAGTTCGATTTCTTTTGGTGTAAAATTTTGGATGTCTTGTCCATGAAAAATTTTGGATGTCTTGTCCAGAAAAAGTTTGGATGTCTTGTCCAGAAAAAGTTTGGATGCCTTGTCCAGAAAAAGTTTAGATGTCTTGTCCAAGAGAAATCTTGTTGTCTTGTCCAGGAAAAGTTTGGATGTCTTGTCCAAGAAAAAATTTTGGATGTCTTGTCCAAGAAAAAAGTTTTAAAACAGTAAAATTCTGGTTGTCTTGTCCAGGAAATTTTTTTGGATGTCTTGTCCAAGAAAATTCTGGTTGTCTTATCCAGGAAAAAATCTTTTAAAATAGTAAAATTTTGGATGTTTTGTCCAAGAAAAATCTTTTAATACAGTAAAATTTTAGATGTTGATTTTTGCAAATATGTTGAAAATTATACCCAAAGGCTTTAAGAGAGGATGCAAATGCTCCATAAGATGATGCGAATGCAAAAATTAAAGATTAAGCAAGATGCAAATTCTTCATGGTGCAAAGGCAAATGTCTTGGACTGATGCAAATGCTTCTTGATGCAGATGCAGATGTCTTGTGTTGATGCAAATGCTTCATAAAATGATGCGAATGCAAAAATTAAAGATGCAAATGCTTCTTGTTGTAGATGCAGAAATTAAAGATGCAAATGTTTCATATGCAAGTGTAATGATCAACAAAGATGCAAGTGCTTCATGATGCAAATGCAGTGATAAAAAAAGATGCAAGTGCTTCATGATGCCAATGCAGTGATTAACAAAGATGCAAGTGCTTCATGATGCAGATGTAAACATCTTGGATTGATGCAAATGCTTCATAAAATGATGCGAACACAGAAATTAAAGATCAAATGCTTCTTGTTGCAGATGCAAAAATTAAAGATGCAAATGTTTCATATGTAAGCGCAATGATCAACAAAGATGCAAAAGCTTCATGATGCAAATGCAGTAATTAACAAAGATGCAAGTGCTTCATGATGCCAATGCAGTGATTAACAAAGATGCAAGTGCTTCATGATGCAGATGCAACCGTCTTGGATTGATCCAAATGCTTCTTGATGCAAATGCCTTTGATTGTTTTTATGTCTAAGATCCATGAATGGTGTAACTACAGTTACCAATAAAAAATGGAGATACAATAATGCAATTGTAAATACTCACGAATGATGTATTTATAGAATGCAGATACTCATGGAACAGTGCAAATGCAAATACCCATAAATGATGCAAATATCCTCAAAAAATGAAAATGCTTCATGAAATGATGTAGATACAAAGACCAACATTGTGCAAATGCTTCTGGAGATGATGCAAATTAAAAGATCACTAGTGTGGAAATGCTTCTGAATTATGCAAATGCGAATATCCTTGGATGATACAGCTACTTCATGGGATAATGCAGATGCTAAGATCAATCAATGTGCCAATGCTTCTGAATGATGCAAATGCAAAGATCGATAATGTGCAAATGCTTCTGAATGATGCAAATACAAATATCCTCAAATTGATGCAATTACTTCATGGAATGATGCAGATGCAAATATCAGCAATGTGCAAATGCTCTCGAATGATGCAAATACGAATATTAGCAGTGTGCAAATGCAAAGATCAATAGTGTGCGAATGCTTTTGAATTCTGCAAATGCAAAGATTCTCAAATTGATGCAACTACTTCATGGAATGATGCAGATGCAAATATCAACAATGTGCAAATGCTCCCGAATGATGCAAATGCGAAGATTAGCAGTGTGCAAGTGCTTTTAAATAATGCAAATGCAAAGATCAATAGTGTGCAAATGCTTCTGAATGATGCAAATGCAAAGATTCTCAAATTGATGCAACAAATACAAATATCAACAATGTTGCAAATGCTTCATGAAAAGATGCAAATGCAAATGTCCCTGATTGTATTTTTTTCAGTTTGGCTTAGCTTTTCTAATTCATTCTTCTTCTTCAAATTAAAGTGTATCCTGGACATTCGTGCCCCATAAGAGATCATTCCCTTTTCAATCCTTGGTCATCTCCTTGCCCCAAGAATTTCTCAAAACACTTATCAACGGAAGCCTGTTTGCTAGGTTCTATTTTTCTTCTCATATTTAGAAGTCAATTGTCAACCCCCAGTAGTTCCATACCTTTGGGTTAGAAAAACCCATGTCTCATGTCAATATCAAAAATTGTTATTTCAAAAATATTTTTATCTCTTTTATTTGTTTTCATCTTTTTAGAAAAAATTGCTCATTTAATGAAAACTTCTAAGCCAAAAATATTAACCCCATAGTGTGTGATGTACAAATCTCTTGAAGACTGATGATCACTGTTAGAATTTTTTCAAATGTCAATTTGGGTTTTTAAAACTTGAATTGAAAAGGCTTGGTACAACAGGATTTTGGTTGATCCAAGAAAACTTCACAACAAGAAAAATATATGTCCCTTCTAGGCTCACAAATGGAAACAGGTTTTATAAAATACGAATTCCTTGAAAATCAAACAAATTCGACATTCTTTTAGTTTCCAAATCGTGGCATTTTGACAAGCGTCAAGATTGGTCGGTTTGTTCAAACTAGAAAGTCAATTTTGGAGGGAAAAAAGTTTCAGTTTTTGAAGTCAATCCTCCAAATGAGAGTTGGCAATTTGGGAGGTTCAGAATTCCTAGATGTTCCTCAATTTCTTCAAGATGACCTTCTATTTTATTGTGGCATAGGCATCAAAAATTCCATTTTACTCTAAACCGCCCATTTTTGGGTTTTCGCCTTAGAGTCCCATTCTTTCCATTTTTTTTTGTTCCATCATGCACCTGAGAATTCTAAATTCTTTCATAGTGAAATGATAATCCAAAGAGATGGGATAAAATTTGAGGAAAAACTCTTCCAGTCAAATATCCATGCTTGATCAAAATGGACTTTTAAAGCACGTAACATAGGCCAAGGTTCCTGGTTCAGAAAGAAAGGATAAATAGGCCCAAAATATGTGTTTGAGGGTAATCAGATCAAGGATCATTTCTTGAGGAGGATTCCCTTTGAAACATTTATCCTTTTTAGACTTTTCTTTCCTTTTTTTGACCTTTGCTCATTTTCTTCTTTTTCTTTGGCTTTCATTTCGCCATTTTTTTCACGTTTTCCCTTTTTTTTTCAACATTGGCTTTTGCTTGGCCATTTTTTTCTACATTTTTCTTTTCTTTCTCTTTTCTTTTCTTATGAATCTCTTATTTCGACAGAGTGAGCCCGTAATTATTTGGGAGCTCAAATTACTTTGTATCTGTCTTCGAGTTAGGAATCATTTCTCCATGGTCTTTGAGAAGATCTTTCCTCGCATTTGCCCTCCACTGTAGAGGGTGATCCTTGATCAGGGTTCAAAGAAGAAAGAATTCTTTCGGCTCAAAAGAGGTGACTATGGATAAATTTTTTTGTGTGAAAGGGATATGAAAGATGGCCATTTCTCATATCAAGCACAAATATTCTCATTGAAAAGCAATCCTCAGGGGAATAGATGATCAAAATTTCATTTTGCTCTTGGAATCATCCGAATTCTCTTATGCATGATATCACAATTTTTCTTTTTCTTTTGTCACATGCCCCAATGACTCATGCATTAGTTCCATCCTTATTCACCATGTATCTATCATTTCTACATATGATGTCCTATTTGAATAGCCATGAGAATGAGGAACATTGCAAGTCTTGGTCTATACTAAAAAGGATGAGTTTCAATTTTGGGTTCTTTGAAGTGACAAGAAAAAATATGGCCCAAAATAGGTTTTTCTGAGGAATGGAATAATCTGGTTTAGTCATTGTGCCCCGAGATGTCAATCAAGAAAAATGCTTGGGCAATTTGTGTTTGGTGGTCATTAGAAAGGACATGAATGGTTTTGGCACAATGTTGATGCATATCAAATCACTATGATCTAGATTCTTAAAGAATATCTCATTTGTTTGAGTTTCCAAGAAGCTCAAAAAAGTTTCAAAAATTTCATTCATTTGATCATAGCCTAGACTAGGATCTACATCTTTGCTTATTTTGTAGTGACAATGGTTTATGAAGTTCAATCATTCATACTCCTTGAAGCATTAGGTCTTTCAAGTGGTATCGGTAAGGGATTTAGGCATAGGAAAGCCCAAAAGAAAGGTGGGAGGGTATTGGGCCATTTCTAACAATAATCATCAATATTCTCGAGATTGTCCATTATTTCATATGAAAACCCCTTATTATTTTTGTCCAATTTTTTTTTCTCAAAGTTTCATTTTTTTTGCAAATTCAAATTATTGCTAAAACACAATAAACATAAAGAATTTAAAATTCAAAATTTATTTAGTTCATATAGATGTCGACATGAGACAAGTGTTTTCATCATGAGGTATGAAACTACATGCATCAAAATGCTCCTATTGACATGCCTTCAAAGATAGTAATTCTCCTCCTCAAAAACCCTAAAAGAAACTGATTTATAGCAAAGCGGACTTCCACTATTTGATAAGCTCTGGAGTCAAAATGTCATTGTGAACAAGGCTTCAATTTTTTTCTTCAGTTGTCTGCATTTTTCAATTGAATACCCAATTGCCCCAATGTGATACTCGTACTTGCTGTTGGGATCATAACTTTTAGCTGATGAATCTAGAACTCTTTTCAAAAACACAAGGGTAAGGTATTGGTTCTTTATCAGCAATGGTAGCAGGTCAGAGATTGGGATCAGAATCTTATCTTGGTCATCCCGTGGTTGTTCTTGGGAAGAAGGCCTAGCATGACACTTGGCTTTCCTTTCTTCAAAACTCAGCAAACCAGCTTTGATGAGATCTCTGACCTTGTACTTCAAAGCGGGGCAGTTCTCCGTTGAGTGGCTTTTGTTGCCGAAATGATAATTGCAATGCTAATTAGCATTATACCAGACTGGGTACGGGGGCTTTAGAGGCTCCAGTTGCTTGGGTGTTAGGAGGAGATTCTGGATAAGTTGAGGTAGCAGCTCATTGTATGACACAGGAATCGGGTTAACTTGATTTCTTTCTTGCTTCATGAACCCATGTATACCTTTCTTTCCCATCGGGATATCCCCACTTGTCTTACCATGAATGAACATTGGCTTCTTCCCGTTATCTGATTTTTATTTCTTCTCAAAACCTATCTGCCCGTTACTGATTAGTGCTTGAACCTTTTGTTTTAGAGATAGATAGTTTTCTGTGGAATGACCTCGAATTTTGCAATGATAATCGCAAAATTTATTCTCGTCATACCACTTCGGTTATGGGGGTTGAATAGACTTCACTGGAACTTTTGTGAGAAGTCAGTTTTGAACAAGCTAGGGTAACAACTAAGAGTAAGAGATGGAAAGTGACTCAAACTGATCTCTTTTTTGAATGTTCTTTGACTTTCCCTGGCTGGCCTGAGGTTGAAGATTTGTCAAATAATTATATTGAGAGGCCATCCATTGTAAGTGAGGACCCCGATATACATTGTTCATGGAAGGGCAAAATGGTTGGTATCTATGTTGTGGAAGATATGGGGTAAAGCTTCCCATCCATTGCTCACTATAGGTCCTAGATTGGACATCTTTTACTTTTTCTGGGGTACACAATTTCCTTTGGCACCGCATGTCTCACCTGTTTTGAGCTTCCCATTTCCATCATCTCTTTTGGGATCACCATGTACTTGGAGTTCCTCGTGGCATTACCAGCGAGTTTATCATAGTTTGGGGTCTGCAGTGTATTTGTAAATAGGACATCAGCTTCTTTCTCAGTTAAGGGCGGTTATACTTGGGTAGTAGATCACTCCACCTATGAGAGTACTCTTTGAAGCTTTCAGTAGCTTTCTTCTTCATATTTTGCAGACTGAGACGAGTCGGTGCCATTTCAATCATGTATTTGTATTGGTCAAAGAAAGCTCTAGCTAAATCCTTCCAAGAACAAATCTGACCCCTACTCAACTGATTGTACCACCTACTCGCGGACTCGTCGAGGTTAAACTGAAAACAGTGGATCAATAGCTCATCCTTACTCGTATGGCCCATTATCTTACGGCAGAACATTTTGGGGTGGGTCATTGGATCAGTTGTCCTATTGTATATCTTGAAGTTGGGGACTTCGAATTCAGGTGGAATAACTAAATTGGGAACCAAGCTAAATTCTTTCAGATCCCATTTCCAAATATCTCTGTTGCCCCCAGTGCACAAAGCTTCATTCTTTAATAGCTGGTACCTCGCTGGTAGTGTATCTTGTAGCTGTGTACCTTGAGAATTCTACCCTTTGATTATTGTTACCCCAAACGGGCAGAGGAGGCAATTCTCCGAATCATTTTACAAGGCTTTCGATGTTCCTTTTGTAGTAGAACTCTCAACCTGCTCCTTTCCTTTGACAATGACAGGCATCAGCTCCACAATTTAATCATTTGCTCTTTGATCTCTTCTTGAGTTCTAATCACTTCTTCCTTCATCTCTTGCTGAACTTGTTCTATTCTCTCTATTCTAGCCAAATACTTGACCTCCATGGCTCTTTCTTTATCAGCAGAGTCCTCAACATGCCCTTTGCCATTGACAGTGGCGGACATCAATTCCATTAGTTTAGCCATTTGTTCTTGGTAATCTTCCTAGTTTCTAATTAGCCTTTCTTGCGTCTCCTGCAGAGCCTGTCTCATTCTTTCCATCTTATCTAAGTTCCTGCCTTCCATGAATAAGCAAATGTGGTATAGGTTCTCAGTAACGCTCATACCTCTGATTTAAGAAAATTTCTTCGAAAGCTCTTTAAGGCTAAGACAATTTCTATTTCATCTTATTAATGTGTTTCATGTAGAATGAGCTATGAATGTCATGAATGCAATTTGACGCATGTAAAGAATAAACAACTCAATGCATGGATATACACAAAGAGAAAATGCTGACCATGTATGTTATAAATGCAACACGATGCCAGTATGATACATGTAAAGAATAAACAAATTAATGCATGAATACAGAAAAAACATGCTGATTATGTATGTCATAAATACAATTTGATTCTAGCAAGATGCATGTAAAGAAATAAACAAATCAATGAATGGATATACACAGAGAAAACATGCTGATCATGTATGTTATAAATGCAGCACGATACCGATATGATGCATGTAAAGGGTAAAACCAATCAATGCATGGATATATGCTGTGAATGACCATGTATGTTCCAAATGCATTCTCCTATGAATGACCATATATGTTATGAATGCAACACAATGTCAATATGATGCATGTAAAGAATAAATGAATTGACACACGGGTATATACAAAGAAATCATGCTGACTATGTATGTCATGAATGCAACTTGATGCCAATATGACAAATTAATGCATGAGCATATACAGAGAAATCATGATGACTATGTATGCCATGAATGCAACCTGATGTCAACATGATGTATGTAAAGAATAAACAAATCAATGCATGCAAATATACAGAGAAATCATGCTGACTGTGTATGCCATGAATGCAACCTGATGTCGACATGATGCATGTAAAGAATAAACAAATTAATGCATGAACATATATAGAGAAATCATGCTGACTATGTATGCTATGAACGCAACCTGGTGCCAACATGATGCATGTAAAGAATAAACAAATGAACATATACAGAGAAATCATGCTGACTATATTTGTCATGAATGCAACCTGATGTCAACATGATGCATGTAAAGAATGAATAAATTGATACACGGGTATATACAGATAATGATCATGTATGTCACAAAGTATTCTACAATGAATGACCATGCATGCTATGACTGCAACATGATGTCAATATGATACATGTAAAGAATAAATGAATTAACACAAGGATATATACAAAGAATGACTGTGTATGTCACAAATGTATTCTTCAATGAATGACCATGCATGTTAGGACTGTAACGTGATGTCAATATGATACATGTAAAGAATAAATGAATTAACACAAGGGTTTATACAAAAAAATTAATCAATGATTAAAGAAAATTGGTGGGACCCATCTTGATTATTCAAAAATCTTATTATGCAAGATTTGCCCCCAAATTTTATCCATGATTTTTTGAAACATGTTTTCCCTGCAAAAATCAAAATATTATTTTTCAAAACCAACTTTTAAAAACTTTTGGGGTAGTAGGTCTTATTATGACACGGGTGTCCAAATGTTCATTCAACACTATCGGTCTACAATTCGTATTCAATCAATGAATGTTTATGAAATCATCAAATGAGATTATTGTCACCATCCGTTTATTGAAAAGAATGAGATAAAAAATACAACATATGCATGAAATGTGCAAATGCAAAAATGTTTGAAAAGGAATTTTTATTTTTTCAATTTAAAAAAGTCAATGAACATTTGCCCTAACAGTATCTACTTATTTAGGCATCTTGGTGCCTTTGGGATAGAATAATAAATTTATTACGGGTGATGTACGTACACCCCTGCCCGATCCATAATGATTATTCAGAATGTAGAAATAAATGGCAAAAGATCAGAAGCGTTCGTCCATGTGTTCCTATCTCCGGTGTATCTAACGGAAATTTGGCATGGCTCTACCTAGGCTGGCTTCTTATGACTCACTATATGAGTTTGAATTAGGCTCTAAAAGGCTCCAAATTGTTCCTTATTGTCGTCGGTGAAGGCTAGCAAGGCACCCCGATCAAAACGGGTTCAATTTGTTAGAGTACATTTCCCAGGCTTATGCGGAGGTTATCACCTTACGAAGCGTAGGTACTTTACTCCCACCTAAAATGTCGAAACCCGGGTATAAGGGCTCATGCTATGGAAATGCAAGTGTAGTGTGTGAGGAGAAATAAGCAAACCTTTCACCACCTATTTTACAACCCTTATCCTAAATACCCCAACAATTTATTAAAACAAGATTAAACAATGTGAAGCATTAATCAATCAAAGAGTAATGATAATATACAACACTTAAATAACGTAGAACAATAATAATATGCATGTACATGAGGATGAACATATTTAAAAACATTTTATTATTTTTGGAAATCCTCCTAATTTTATAAAAAACGAGAATTATAATTAAATACCAATTAGAACCGACAAAACTGAGACTTTCGATAACACACGACTAATTTTAGGCTTGACTCTCTAAGTGTCCCCAGTGGAGTCGCCAAGCTGTCACAACGAATTCGGTGTGGGATCTGTCACAGTGCATTGAAAAAAGGGGAAAAAGAGGAAAACACGACTTAATTCCTCTTAAATTAGGATTGAGGGTTTGAAAATGACCTCGAAAAATAAATGGAGTCGCCACCAATCTTTTTTGGCTAGGTATGATTGGTCACCTATTAAAACCATTTATAAAAAAATATTTTAAAATTAATTAAAATATTTTAAGAAAAACCAATTTAGAGGTCTGCGCTTTAATCTAGAGAAAAACAAAGGTGGGTCCGGGAGTCGGTTACGTGTGGGGAAGGATTAACACCCCCATAACGCTCGTATAAAACGGTACCTTATTAGTCATGTGTTATCTCGAATCTTGGTGAAAGTCAGTTTTAGATTTGGTTTTTAAAAATAATTCCCTAAAAAAATTTGGTCATATTAATTCGAGGATGATTAGGAATCTGTTATTGCAAAAATTTCCTATATTCCCCGGCAAACCGGCAAAATATAGAATTTTTATTGTTTTGAAAATCTCCGCATCATCCTCTTTTTAGAAAGGTATTCCTTCGTTAATAATAATTGATGAAGACTCCCCAACAACCCGGAGGAGGATCCATGAATTATATCAACTCGCGATACTGCCTTATTTATTAAAAATCATTGTTATTTTTCATGCATTTTAAAATAATAAAGAAATGATCATGCATATGCAAAGTACATGCATATTTATCATAGCATGGCAAACATTTTATTACGACATAGCAAAAGAATTAATGACATGGCATGCTGGACATGGCAAGCTTTATTACAACATGGCAAAGAATAAATAACATGGCATGCTTGACATGGCAAAATCTAAATGACATGACAAAAGAAATTAATGATATGGCATGCTTGACATGGCAAAATCTTAATGACATGGTAAAAGAATTAGTGACATGGCATGCTTGACATGGCAAAATCTAAATGACATGGCCAAAAGAATGAATGACATGGCATGCTCGACATGGCAAAACCTAAATGACATAGCATGCTTGACGTGGCAAAATCTAAATGACATGGCCAAAAAAATGAATGACATGGCATGCTTGACATGGCAAATCTAAATGACATGGTCAAAAGAATTGATGACATGGCATGTGAATTAAGCACTCAATCATAAAAATGACATCATCATAAAATATTCACAATCATATCATGATTAAGATAGCAAAATATATAACAAATCATAAAATGACATCTCATGGACATGGAATTTGCATGATTAAGATGGAAAATATAGATATCATGGAATATGCTCACATCATTAATTTGAAATTCTTTTCATGAAATTTCTTTATTCATGGAATTACATAAATGGCACATGTTGGAAAAATATTATCGTACTCCCCGACAAACCCGGCAAAGCTTGGAAAATAATTCTTTCATATGACATTCACATAATTCCGAATAAAACAAAATCCATGCCTTGCGATTTCATAACCACGTGCATTAAATAATTTTCTAACCTCCTCGACAACCCGGCAAAGATTAGGAACTAATTCTTGCCAAATGTTTAGGAAACCGAAAAGCACATTTTTATGCCAAATTAAATAAAAACATTTTAAAATATTCAATGCATGAAAATGTATTTCTCCCTTGAAGTAAAGACATTCGTACACCTAAAAAGGTGTCCGGCTACCTTTGAAAAAAACTTAAATTGGATTTTTAAACCAACTGATTTTGGGCTCGTATTAAGAAAAATGCAATTTTTAGAATAAAAAGACCTATGGCCGAATGCCCCCTAAAATCAACTCTAGTTTCATATTTTTTTAAAACTCGGGTTAACTACTCATGACCCGATTTTTGTAAAACCAATTTTTATCCTTGAGGTAACATGGAAAACAACCTAAAACAGTAGCTACATGATTTTGGTCAGCTCTCCCCTCTTGTAAAAAAAAAATGAGATTTTTGCTAGCTTTAAAAAGGCTTGCTTGGACTCCTAAAAACCGGTTTTGCAAAGGTATTTTTTAGACCTTTGTAAAAAATTCAAAAATTTTTGGAAAAATCCGTTTAGACTCAAGAAATTATGAACAAAATGAGGTTAAATCATTTTTTTTTTAATTTGAACTAAAAATGCCTTGGCCAAAGTTGCCTTGAAGACAGAACAGCAAACTAAAATCTGTTTTAGCTAAAACTATTTTTCAACCCTTGATAAAAAATTCTAAAAATCCTAGAAAAATACCAGAGACTCCTCTAAGGGTCTACTAAATGATGTTAAAAAATATATTTATTTTGACCAAAGATGCATGGTGAAAATATTTCCCAAAATCATAATATCCAATTTACAAACCATTATTTTCCCAACTAGTTTGCACAAGAGACTTTGGCTATAGGCCACTGATTGGTCTTAGCCAAAAATCAAGTTGAGAATCATATGAATGCATGATTTTACAACAAGAAAAATATATGAAAATGATCAATCATGAGCTACAAAAAATATAAACAAACAAAGAAAATAAAGGTTGGCTCAATGGTTGGCTTCTTGGACATAGTCCCCCTATCCAAAACCACTTGGTAAAACCAAGATCCTCAAGCTTCTCAAACCTTTTTATTTCATTTTTTTGAAGAAAACCAAAGAGAATGTTTATCCTACCACAATGGTGAAACCCACTACCAACATACAAGCAAGAAAATCAAGCAAAAGACAAGCACAATAAGCCACCAATTTTTCGGCCAAGCAAGGAAATTTTGAAGGAAAATTTTGCAAACTTTGTTATTTTGTAAAAGATAAAAAGAAAGGGAAAAACCTTTTAAAATTTATTTTGAAAATATTTTATTCAAACAAAGAAAGTTAACAATCACATGGAAAAGAAGAAAAAGAGAACATGAAATCAAAGAAAAATAAATAAAAGAAGAGAAGAGAATGTTACCTAGCAAAGCTTTTCCAATCAAGCTCTCAAGCTCTCAAACTCTCCTTCCTTTCTTTCCTTTTCTTTTTCTCCTTGATAGGGTTTTTTTTGCTCTTGATTTCTCCTTTCAAAATGTAGTGAATAGCCTATGAAAAAATGAGAGAGACCTCTCTTTCCTTGTAAAGATCGATTGGCGTTCCCCCATTTTTGTAGAGAATGTGCTCATATTTTTTTAGCCTTTAGTCATGCCTTGTGCATGCTCTCCCAACAACTTTACCACATGACCATTTCTTGTCCCCTTTTGCATGATGCTTTCCTTAAATTAAGGATCTCCTATCCTCTCATTGGCCAACAATGCCACCTCAATCACTACAAAATATCTAAGCCATTTGTCGTGATCATATGGCTTACTACCAAAATATATTTCTAGGTGGCATTTTTATTCCATTTGGCATCATCAAATAGCCTTCACATGGCTTTGCAATTAAAAGGCCTTCCATTGGCCAAAAATGCCATGTAGGCAAGTAGTGAAGAATCTTGTCCTCTCTTAAAAATGTCATCTTTCTACTCATTCTTGGCCATTGGATTAAGATGATCAAACTTTCTCTTTCCTCTCCATGAACTGGCTGAAAATGGCTTGGAAAATTCCAGGCCATTCCTATTTTTTTATTTGCAGAATGGTTATTTTGGTTTTTCGGTAAAATTGCATTTTGGCCCCCAAATTTAATTTATTTGCAAATGGACCCCAATTTCGGATTTTTCTTTTTCAATACATACCATCCAATATAAAACTTAGTTTATGGAGGTTTCATGATTTTTCGAGCTCGTGTTCCATTTTTCCTGAATTTTTCTCTAAAATTGTGGATTAGTCCCCCCGAACTTTGCCTATTTTCATTTCAGCCCCTTTTTCAGATTTTTATTCTCCAATCCATCCTATCCAATATAAAACACAGTTCTGAAAGTTTTCATAATTTTTCGAGCTCGTTTTCTCTCAAATTTTTCTTTAAAATTACGGATTAGTCCCCCAAATTTAACCTATTTGCATTTAGGCCTCAATTTTGGGGTTTTTTCATTCTTATTTCCTTATTTCCATTCTAAATCTTAGTTCTGGAAAGTTTCACAAATTTTCGAGTATGGATTCTATTTTTTTCGGATTTTCCAAAATTACCTTTTAGCCCCTGAAACTTCGATTTTACTCAAAAAGGGCTAATTTTCCGAATTTTCTTTTTCCATTGCCTTTATCATATATTGAATTGGAGTTGGACTGATTTTGCCCAATTTTACATCTGAATTCCTCTCCGATTTAGTTTTCTTTTTTTCCTAAAAAATTGGGGACTTTCTCGATTTTCCCGTTTCTCCTCCAATCGCCTATTCCTTTCGACCCACTTCAAATTGAAACTTGGGGTACCTTTGTTTATCTATTATTAATCAACTGCGGACTTCAATTCACCGAATCAGACCATCTCTATAGTTTTCCCCAAATTTGTGAATTTTCCATTTATTCATTAAATCTTTATTTTCCTTTTTCTCTTCAAACTGATTCTTCCTTCAACTCCGCTTCAATATTGGACCTTCCAGTATCCTTATTTATTGATCTTATTCCATTTTGAACCTTCAATTTTGTCCAATTTGATCGTTTACGTATTTTTTTCCCAAATTTGCAAAATTTCCCATGTTTCCCAAAAATGGCAATTTTCGATTTTGTCCACTTCTTTTTCTGATTGATTCCTCTTGGTGAAATTGGACCTCGAGATATCATTTTTTATTGATCATCCTTCAATTTGAGGTTTCGATTTCATTCAATTTGATCGTTTACGTACTTTTTCCCAAATTTGGAAATTCCATGCTTTTTCCTACATTGAATTTTGCAATTTATCTTTCCACCTCTCTATCTTCAATTGTATATCTCTGATTATCAAAATTCTTTCACCATCGTTCAATTCACCTTCGAATCTTAGTTTTCACCGAGAGCTGACTTTTTTAGTGGTTGACTCTTTGAGGTTGACTTTTTTGGGTTGACTTTTTTGGGTTGACTTTTCCAATCAAAGTCTTGGAGACCCATCTGTGGAATGAGGGGAGATTCTTTGTATTTCGGAAGTTGAAAGGTGAACTTACCTTGTTTAGGGGGTTCAGACAAAATTAGGTGTTTACATCAGTAACTATGCATGTACATATATCGTACAAAATCTATGTTTATACTATTATGATAGTTTTTTAAGATGTGATTAGTTTAAATGTTTTGAATTGTTATTTTAGTTTGAAAATATATTATATTAGTTGGAAAGAAATTGAATTTTTTGATCAATGCCTGAAAGCAGGAACAAATATTTGTTTGAACTTATAGAGATATTACATTAAAATTTATCAATAAATATTCATTTCAAATAACTCTTATTTATTAAATATATATTTTTTAAAATCAATGTAAATAATTCTTAAATAAACAAAGAATATTGTAGCAAACATATTAATCATCCAATGATAAATTGAAATCAACTTAAAAAAAAAAAAAACCTCTAATCGCATAAAACTTGTTACTTGTTAGCAATCTTAAAGAATACATAAATAACTTATAGATATGCCTTGTCAATTTGAAGACCGCATATATATTCCCAAAAAATACAAAATATTTAAAGAAAAAAAATCATATTCATGTTGGTCAAATCAAAGCGTAAGACCACAACTCCATGTACATATACTTTGCAAAAAGATCTTTTTAGTAAACAAATCCTTGAGGGTGTCATTTTAAGAACAAAAAGGAGAGACTTCTACTTCCATTGTTGCAACTTAGAAAATACCAAAATCTATTAAAAATTGTCACGACAACCTATGATCTCAATAGCAAATACAACCACATTTATTAGAAAGAAATAGAAACCATCTCTCTATTGGCAAGGAAAAGCAGCAACTGAAGAGCATGACCAAAACACTCTGCAAAAGGTAAGACAAATAGAATAGCTTAGTATTCATCACATATATAAAACATCTATTTTTCAAATACACTACAAGATATGCCATTTAATTCTTAATGCAAAAGTAAACAAGCATATTACAAATTGATCAACAGAATTACATCTTTAATAGGTGTAGAAATAAAACAAATTTAAAATATATTCAATGAAAAAAAATGAAAATTAAACTCCATTAAACCTTTTAATAGATACATTTCAAAGTCCAAACTCCAAACCAAAGGCCTACAAGTACAATAAATAAAACAAAAATCTTAAATGATAGACAATTATAGTAATGAATAAATTGATATAGACAATACGCATAAAGAAAAATTCCAGTTATCAATTAGTCAAACATAATTTTAAGTATGAAACAAAAATTAATGAAATTTTGAACATATATACATACATTTTAATTCTCCATCAATCCTCATCATTAGAAGCTTCTTCCGATGCTAAAATTGACCTCGAAATCATATTTATCTCTCCTCCATCAGTCTCAAACTTTTCTTCTCCATCTTCAAGATCTAACAATTAAAGAAGAAAACAATTATCATGTAAAACAATCATTAGACATAAAAAGATCCACAACTATTTTAATATAAATATCATACCTTCGTATCCACATAACCAATTACGAGTAGTTATCAAAACTTCGGCATTTTTAGATGAAAGATAAATTCTTCACTTGTTCAAAACTTTACCACCTACTAAATGTTGATTCTGAAGCAACAGTGGTGATAGGAATGCTCAATATATCTCTCACCGTTGTTGCAAGCTCAGGATATCGAAAAAAATTGTCTTTCCAATTACCAAGAATATCAAACGGCATTGTAGTGAGCTCAATTCTATGCTCACTCAAATAGAGCTCTAATTATGACTTACCTAAGCTTGAAGTAGATCCATCAGAGTCATAACTTGAAATTCCTAAAACACCAAAACAGTTGAAAGGTTAACACGAAATTTAATTTAAATCAAACTGAATATCCAATAAACCATTCAAATAAGGAGATATGAAATCCTAATAATATAAAAACAACACTCACTTTAAGATTTTCATCAAGTTCTCTTACACCAAATTGCTCACAGATAGCAACCTCACCTGAATTTGAAGCTCTTGCTTTCTCATACTCCTTAAACCGTTTTTTGAGTTGGTCAAGAATACTTCTTGTCTTTGCCTCAAAATCACTATCAAACCTTTTCAAAGAAAATCTTATAAATTTCAACTTGAAGTGTGGATCAAGTATGACCACAAAAGCCAACACTAGACAATATTTATTCCAATACTTTTCAAACTTTTGTTGCATTGCTTGAGCCATATTTTGCAAAAAACTATTTGGACTTTCAATTTCCTTCAAAAGATTAGATTTAATCTTACACACATTGTCAAAATACAAGTTGGCAGTAGGCTAATTTGCTCCATAAAACAAAGTAGTAATCTCATAAAAAGGTTTCAAAAACTCAAAAATTTATTTAATCCTATCCAACTCTTTTCTTGTTGGGAGATCCTCAAGCCCATAGTGTGCATCATCCATTTCCAAGTATGCAAAAGCAGTATAATAATAAAGAAACCTCTCAAGCATCAAATAAGTTGAATTCCATCTAGTGGGCACATCATACCATAATCCTTTTGATTCATCCAAATTAACTCTACTTACACATTGTTTAAACTTCATCATCCTTGATTCTGACCCCTCAACATATCTGACACTATTCCTCACCTTCTCCAAAGTTTTACCAAGCACTTTCAAACCCTCTTGAACAACAAGATTCAGAATATGAGCACAACAACGAATATGAAAAAATGCACCATGAGACAATAAAGCATCTTGTTTACGTGCATTTTCTAAAGTAATGCTAAAATTTTCTTCTCAATGCCCTAATGTCTCAAGATAGTATGAACAGTATTACATAAAAGATTTGTATTGTGTGGAGGTGGAACATGACAAAAATTTAAAATCTTACTTTGCAACTTCCAATTCTTATCCACATAGTGTGCAGTAAGACAAATAAACCCTCTATCTGAGCATGATGTCCATAAGTCACTTGTCAAACAAATTCTACTAGAAATCTTATCCAAAGTAGACATAAGTTTATGTTTCATTTTGTTATGTAATTTCAAGCAATTAGCTCTAATAGTGTTCCTACTAACATTCTCAACAATATTATTCAGTAAAGCATGAACCTCTCTAGTTCCTTCATGTCCAACCCATGTAAATGAATAACCATTTTGATGATAGCTTTAGCAAGTGCTTCGCGATAAGCTTGTTTATCTATTTTTTCAGTATCAGATTTCTTATTCTTATTAAGATATGCAGAACACTTTCCTAGATGACGTTTAAGGTT
This sequence comes from Fremontodendron californicum, assembly GCA_030761205.1. Taxonomy (NCBI): domain Eukaryota; kingdom Viridiplantae; phylum Streptophyta; class Magnoliopsida; order Malvales; family Malvaceae; genus Fremontodendron; species Fremontodendron californicum. The sequence goes on along the minus strand of JAULJL010000020.1, from coordinate 14,204,181 downwards.
AGAAGTACCCGACGAAGATTTTTCATCATATGATTTATCACAATGCTTGCACATAGCTCTTGGTCTTTTCCTTGGAGATTGAGTCTCAACAAGATTGAACTCAAGTCAAACCTCATTGTGCCTCTGTGAAGAGTTGGAAACTTGACATTGAATTTCAGGTTATTATTACTAAAATCCACATTCATTGATTCAATTTCCATCTCCAAAAATTAAAGTTAAACCAACATAGATAATATTAAAAGTCAAAGTTAAAATATAAAAGGAAAAAAAAACCTTGAAAATCAAACTGATTTCGAATAAAAATCTGACAGCCACATTCTTGAAATGTAGATTGACCAAAAGATAAAAATAATATGATTTCCAGCAGTTTGAAATTTTAGTTTTTTTTTTTTGAAAGCAACAAATAATTACTTAAATATATGATTTGGGAGGGGAATGAACAAAGACTAGGATTGCGAAGGGAAAGACAAATAAATATTGGACCAGACGGAAATACAAGAAAAAAAATTGTTTCCATACTCCCTAAAGCCCAAAGCCCCTAAACACATGATGCAATGCAAAGTAAAAATGTACATTTTGAATTATAATTGTAACCGTTTTGACCTCCAATCTTGGAATTGGCAATGCATAATATATATTAGTTAAGTAGCACATAATGATAACAGATAGTGAATAAAAAGTAAACCCTGAAAATAAATTCTAAACCCTTAAATAAAAAATAAACCCTAAATTTCGACCTCCAATCTTGGAAAAGGCTAACAAATAGTAAATAAAAAATAAACCCTAAACAATAAAAGAGAGATAGTGATGACTCTCAAAATAACAAACAAAGAGAAAAAGAGAGATAGTGAGAGAGATCTGCAGCTCAAAAATTACCTTAAGGTTTGAAGCTATTGTCAGAGGTCTATAACTCAAAAAAGAGACTGAAGAAGAAGCTGAGACTTGAGATCCGACTATCCGAGAGACAGGCAATGGCTGCTTTTGTCTTTTTTTATTGGCCAGGCGGTGGGTTTTTTTTTTTTTTTGTTTTTGTTTTAGGTTTTAAGAAAAAGAAGAAGTGAAAAATAGAAGAAGCTACTGAGATCCAATTGTGAATTGCTTGTTTTAGCTTTTTAGGCTGAGGGTTTTTTTTTTTTTTTTTTTGGAGTGTCGTTGCTTTAGCCAATTAGCATTTATTTTTACTTTTTAATTTTTTAATCTTTACTATTTAGTCTATAGAGTATAGACTCTTTACTCTTTAGATTTAAATTTTTGTCTTTTACTCATTTAGGAGATTAGGATTTGACAATTTATATTTATTAAATTTTAGACTTTTAATTTTTATAAAATAAAGTTTATTAAATTTTATTTTTTTGTTTTAAAATTAAAAAAATATAAATTATAGAAAAAATTATTAAATTTATTATGTTTAAAATTAAACATAAAATAATATATTATAGGATAAAATTAATTAAAATTTAGTTTTTATGTTTTAAAATTAAAAAGAGAACTATAGTTTTTATGTTTAATATAAAAGAAAAGTATAGATTAAAAATACATTGGCTATATGAAAAATCTTAAATCTTAAATTTTAATTAATTATTTATTTGTTAGACATATGTGTGTCAGTGTGATATGTCTAAAATTTATTTAAAAAAATATAAAAAATTATACTATTAAGTACTAACTACGTACTAATAAATACTAAGTACTAATTAGTTTTAATATCTCATATTAATTAAGTTTTGCTTCTTTAATTTTTTTGATATATGCCTAAAGGTCATGATATATTATTCTTGTAATGATATTTATACTAATTAAATTAATTTTTCTATTATAAAAATATTAAAATCGGATATTATATAAGGAGAAATTAAGTTTGCTCTACTTATCCTTTGTTTTAACAATCATATATTACTATTAACTAAAACGAGTAGAGCTATATTAAATTAAATGCTTAAAACATTTTTTATTTAATTATATATTAAATAGGTGTCATGATTAAAAGTTTAAAATAATGATGATAGTTTATATATGTTATATTGAAAATTAAATGTGTTTTATATATAAATGTGTTAAACGTGTTATTTAAATGATAAGCTCATAAAATACACATTTTGTGCCCTTTCTATTCTTAGTTTAATTATGTTTTTGATCCTTATTTTGATTAATTATATTATGTTTTTGAATTTTAGGTATGTATACATCTAATTTTATCCGGGCCTCCCTAAACTAGGTAAATTCTTCCTTGCACTGTTTTAGAATGCAGAAAATCTCTTCTCATCTTGTAGATGGTCCTCCAAGACTTGTGATTCGGAGTTCAGTATGAAAAGTCAACTTCAAAAAATCAACCCCGAAAAGTCAACCATTAAAAAAGTCCTCTCAGTCAAAATCAAGATTCAAAGTGGAATTGAACAATAGCGAAAGAATTTTGACAGTCCGAGATCTACAACAAAAGATATGAAGTTCAAAAGATGGGTTGTGGAAATTCAGTACAGAGGAAGACCGAATCCGACAAATTTTGGGAAAACTAAATCGGAGGTGAATTTGATCGCAAAAATTAGTCATTCTTGGACCAACTCAAATTCAATATATGATGGAGGGAGTAGAAAATGAAAATTCGGAAATCGGACCTGTTTTGAGCAAAATCGAGGTTTCGGAGGTTAAAGGGCAATATGCGAAAAATCCCAAAGAAAATTTTGGGAAAAATAGCAAACGAGCTCGAAAAATTATGAAAACTTCCAGATCTGAGTTTCATAATTTTTGGAAGAGATTGGTGAAGAAAAATTCGAAATCAGAGTTCAAATGAAAAAAGGTGAATTTCGGGTGCGCTAAACGGAAACCCTGAAAGATAATTCAGGGAAAAATAGCAAACGAGCTCGTAAAATTATAAAAACTTCCAAATATGAGTTTCATAATTTTTTAAAGATATTGGAGAAGAAAAATCCAGAATCGGAGTTCAAATGAAAAAGGTGAATTTCGGGTGCACTAACAGAAAATTCTCAAAAATAATTTTGAGAAAAATAGCAAACGAGCTCGAAAAATTATGAAAACTTCCAAATTCGAGTTTCATAATTTTTGGAAGAGATTGGTGAAGAAAAATCAATAATCGGAGTTCAAATGAAAAAGGTGAATTTCAGGTAAACTAAACCAAAATTCCAAAAGATAATTCCAAGAAAAATAGCAAACGAGCTTAGAAAATTATGAAAACTTCCAGATCTAAGTTTCATAATTTTTGGAAGAGATTGGTGAAGTAAAATCCATAATCGGAGCTCATTTGAAAATGGCAAAGTTCAGGTGCACTAACTGGAAATTCTCAAAGATAATTTCGAGAAAAATAGCGAACGAGCTCGAAAAAATTAGAAAACCTCTAGAATCAAGTTTTACATTGAATCGGATAAGCTGAAAAAAATAAATCTAAAATTGGGGTCCATTTGCAATTAAATTAAGTTCGGGGGCAAAAAGGTAATTTTACCAACTAAATCGAAAATGGGCATTTTGCAATTAAGAAAAATGTGAAAGGTGGAGAATTGTTTTGAACATCCCATGCCTTGGTTGGCCAGCATAGAGGAAAGGAGGAAAGCTTGATCAATTTAATTCACTAGTCACTATCAAGCTAAAAATGCCATATTTAACTCCTTGCAAATGGTCCTCTCTTCATCCAATGGCCTAGATGCATTGAAGAAAAGATGAGTACACCCTTCAATGGCCAAGATCAAATTCTAAGATGAAATTTTTATTTTTCATGAAAATATCTTCATCCAAAGGCCAAAATTGTTGAAATAAAATGAGAACAATTCATCCAAGGGAGGAGTATGGATTCGGCCAAGGGGGAGCATGAAGGGGTGCATTGTTTCATCCAATGGCCTAGGCTCTTTGTAAAGGATGAGTACACATTTTAAGGGTTAAGATCTATTTTCAAGATGATATTTTTATGTTGTCATGAAAAGATCCTAATTTAAAGGCTAGAATTGATGAAAAATTGAGGGCAATCCATCCAAAGGATGGGAGGCCAACCGGCCAAGCATGAGAGAGGGGAGGGAATGTTTTATTTTTCCTTAAGAGGCTTGTCATTGAGAAGAAGAGGAAGTAGCGAATTTGGCAAAAAAATAGGTTTTTGAAAGAAAAGAATAAAGGTTTTACCAGAAAGCTTGGAATGTAGCCATTTCTACCTAGCTATAGCATGATTTTCTTCTTCATTTCTCATGTAGTTTTATTTGTTTCCTATGTGATTTCCATCCTTTTTTTTATGAAAAATAAAAGTTTTGAAATGTTTTTTTAACTTTCATCTATTATTTTTCCATAAAAAATGGAAGAAAACAAATTTTTTTATCAACTTTTCAATATGGTCAAAACTTGCATTCGTGCTTGCCTTGATTTTGTCTTGCATTTTTGGTTGTGAAAAATATGATTGTGGAAGCTTTACTCAATTTTTTATTCTGATTTTTTTCAAAAATAAATGAAGTGAAAGAGGTTGAAATGGCTACATGATCTTGATAAACATCAAGTGACCATGGTTAGGGGAGGGCTATGCCTATTTGTACCAACCATGGAGCTCACCTCCATTTTGTTGTTAGCTTGGTTTATTTTCTGATTTGTGGGTTGGAAAGGCTTCATGATCTTGTCAATACCAAGTGATTATGGTTAGGGAGAGCTATGCCCATTTGTACCAACCATGGAGCTCAACTTTCCTTGTTAAGATTACCAATTTTTATTGTTATTGTTATTTCATTTCATTGTATGTTAATGTTTATTTTGATCATGTTCTTTGCATTATTTTTATGCTATATTGGCTTTTACATCATTTTCATGTAGTAATAGTTCCCTACAGCTATTCGGCTATCCATGTATTCTTGATGATGTCTTGCATTTTGCCATATCTTGCATGATTAAACATGTTTGCATCTTGCATTTTTGCCATATAGCCATTCGGCCATCCATGTATTCTTGATGATGTCTTGCATTTTGCCATATCTTGCATGATTAAGCATGTTTGCATCTTGCATCTTTGCTATATAGCCATTCAACCATCCTTGTACATTTTTGGTTATGACTTGCATTTTTCCATATCTTGCATGATTAAGCATGTTTGCACCTTGCATTTTTGTCATAAAGTATTTGGCCATCCTTGTACATTTTTGGTTATGACTTGCATTTTGCCATGTCTTGCATATTAAGTATATTTGTATCTTGCATTTTTTCCATGTACCATATCTTGCATTCTTGTCATGTAGTGTCCGGCTCTCCCATGCATTTTAGGTCTAGGTCATGCTTTACATTATATTTGCCTATGTCATGCATATGAGGTCATATAGCCATGTCATTTATAGTCTAGATGCATTCTCATACTATATTCAGCCATTCACATGCCTTTATTATCATGATATGCTATTCATAACATTTTTAATAAATAAGGCAATATTCCCGGGATTCAATAATTCATGGTTGTCTCTGCTAGGTCTGCCGGAAAGGTTATCATCAATTATTAACGAAAGAATACCCTTTTACAAAATAAAATGATTCAGAAAATTTCAAAATACATAAGACTTTCGATGTTTTGCCGGGTCTGCCGGGGAACATCAAAAGATTTTGTATTAATAAATTTCGAGTCATTCTCAAATCCATGTCATTTTATGCCATGTCACATGCCTCCATCATATGCCATGTCATTCTGCTTGTCATGTCGATTTCATTCATATGCCATGTCATTTTATGCCATGTCATCAGATGCCATGTCATTCTACTTGTCATGTCAATTTCATTCACATGCCATGTCATCTTATGCCACATCATCATATGCCATGTCATTCTGATTGTCATGTCGATTTCATTCACATGCCATGTCATCTTATGCCATGTCACATGCCACATCATCATATGTCATGTCATTCTGCTTGTCATGTCGATTTCATTCATATGCCATGTCATATGCCACATCATCATATGCCTTGTCATTCTGCTTTTCATGTAGATTTCATTCACATGCCATGTCATTTTATGCCATGTCAAATGCCATGCCATCATATGCCATGTGATTCTGCTTGTCATGTCGATTTCATTCACATGCCGTGTCATTTTATGCCATGTCACATACCACGTCATCATATTCCATGTCATTCTACTTGTCATGTCGATTTCATTCACATGCCATGTCATTTTATGCCATGTCAGAGGTCACGTCATTCACATGCCATGTCACCTATGCTATGTCATTATTTCATGCCATGTCATCTTTTCATGCCGTCACCATGTCATCTTGCTTGACGCGTTGACTTCATTCACATGCCATATTTCATGCTGTGTCGATTTCATTTACATGCCATGTCAGAGGTCATGTCATTCACATGCCATGACACCTATGCCATGTCATTATTTCATGTTGTCACCATGTCATCTTGCTTAACGCGTTGACTTCATTCACATGCCATATTTCATGCCCTGTCGATTCATTCACATGTCGTGTCATCTTGTGTCATTATGTTTGCCATGTTGATTTCAGTCACATGCCATTTTTCATGCCATGTTGATTTCATTCACATGCCATGTCATTTTATACCATGTCGCATGACATTCATTCTTATGCCATGCCATCCATGTGTCATGTCGATTTTATTCACATGTCATTTTATGTGCTATGTCAATCTTTGTGATTACTTCTTTTATTAGATCATATAAAATGTTTATCATATCATGATAAATATGCATGAGTATTTAATTAGTGACATTTTTGCATAATCATGATCATTTTCTATGTTTTTACAAAGGATGTTTTTGTAAATCAAGATTATTCCCGAGTTAAAATAATTCATGAATTCTCTGCTGGGTCTGCCGGAGAGGATATCATCAATTATAATTAATAACAGAATATTCTTTTTAAAATGAAAATGATTCGGAGTATTTTAAAATCAAGGAAAATTTCCATTTTTTGCTGAGTCTGTCGAAAAATATGGAAAATTTTATGCTAGCAAATTCGGGATCATTTTCAAATAAAATATGAATTTTTAAGGGAATTATTTATAAACACCAATTTTAAAACTGACCCCTTTTTTTTACTGAGATTTGAAATAACAAATGACTAATAAGGTACCATTTTATACGGGCGTTGTGGGGGTGCTAATCCTTCCCCGCACGTAACCGACTCCCGAACCTGCACTTGTTTTTCTCTGGTTTAAAGTACAGATTTCAAAATTGGTTTTAAAAAAATGTTTTAATTAATTTTAAAATGTTTTTATAAAAAAAACCGATTTTAATAGGTGGCCGATCACACCTAGCCAAAAAAGATTGGTGGCGACTCCATTTCTTTTTCCGGGGTCATTTTCATACCCTTGCCCCTTTTATTTTATGAGGAATCAAGTCGTCTTTCCTCTGACTGTCGATTTTTCCCTTTACCTCACTCGAGCGGGTCCACCCCCGGATCACGTATCGATAGCTTGGCGACTCCACTAGGGACTTTAGAGAGCCAGGCCTAGAGTTAGTTGCGTGTTATTGAAAGTCTCGGTTTTGTCGGTTTTGGTCAGTGTTTACTTTTAATTCCCATTTTCTAATAAATTTTTTGTTGTTGGAAATAATCAAGTATTTTAAGTGTGTTCATTTCTCATGTGCATCTATATTTTACTATTCTCTAGTTATTTAATTTAACATGTCATTATTATTCTCTATTTAATTAATGCTTTACATTGTTTAGTTTTGTCTTTATTAAATTGCTCGGGTTTTAGGATAGAGGTATAGAATAGGTGGTGAAAGGTTTGTTTGTTCCTCCTCACACACTATACTTGCATTTGCATAACATTAACCCTCTACCCGGGTTCCGTCCTTTAGATGGAACTAAAGTAACTATGCTCTCATCAGGTGTTAACCTCCGCATGGGCTAGCGAAACACTTTTGGAGTAGTAGACTACCTAAGCCTTCGTGGGGTGTTAACCTCCGTATAGGCCTGGGAAATACACTCTAACAAATTGAACCCGCTTTTATCGGGGTACCTTGCTAGCGTTCACCGACGACAATATGAAGCAATTTGGAGCCTTTTTAGAACCTAATACAACTTCATATAATGAGCTTAGGCGAAACCATTAGAAGTACCGAAGTGAGGAACACTCGGAGGAACCTTTCTCACCTTTAGCTATTTATTTCAATATCGTATTGATTTGATTATTATTTACCAGTATTGACTCATTTCCCTTTGTTTTGTTTGTTTTGTTTTGTTTTGCTTTGTTTTCATTGCATGCATCATGGTCACTTAGGAGTGTTTACCTTAAGCCAAATTCCAATTAGAGGGGTTTTCGTTACGGTTATGGAACACCGAGATCTTGCTCCAATGTCAATTATTTCTAAGACATACCGAGAGGTCCAAACCGATTCAGAGAAACATTAGGTTTACAAGGGAGACTGCTTGACTAAAAGCTTCGTGTCTATTCTTCCCGAGTCGGTTCATTTAGATCTTGGTCAGAATGATTTGACAGAGCTAGAGGAGATTTGGGGACGATGGAGAATTGCAAGGAAAAACGAGTTTACCAAGAAGTATAGCAACATAACATTACTTCTCCCGATCCAGATAGATGAGCAGTTGATCAGGGCAGTGGTACAGTTTTGGGATCCCTCTCACCGATGCTTCACGTTCAATCGGGAGGACAAGACACCCACCATCGAGGAGTACTCAATCTTGCATCGTATCGAGTCGTCCACCTCTGATAAGATATATTGCAAGCAACAAAATACAGTTAGTTTTCATAGGAAGCTATCTGATATATTGGGTATGGAGATTTCGATTGACTCTCCGAATATTAAGAAGAAAAGTTTGAGTGTTAGAATCCCATGGGTACTCTTACGAGATTATATCATGAACAACCCGGGGAACGATCGTGTGGTAGATGTCTTTGCCTTGGAACTCTATGGTTTGGTAATATTTCAAAGATTTTGGGGCACATTGAGATGGCTGTAGTGGATTTCTTTGAGTGCCTAGGCAAACAAATGGATCCTACTCTTGCTATTCTTGCCGAGACATTTAGGTCACTTAATTTCTTTTGAAGAAAGGGTGAGGGACGTTTCGAGGGATGTGCATAGCTCCTGTATGTTTGGATCCAAAGTCATTTCTGGAGGGATGATAAGGAGAAGCTTCGTCCCTACGTAAGCACTTTCATTCCTCTTAAGGAATTCTGCAAGAAAAAATGGCCAAGAAAGGGAGATAAGAAACAATGGATAATGACTCTTCGCCGCTTAGCTCGAGAGGACGTCACTTGGAGAACTCCATGGATGCCGATGGGATCCATTCTGTATAGCTGTGGAGATAAACCATGGGTTCCATTAATGGGAATTTGTGGAGCTATCAATTATGCACCCCTCCTGGTACAAAGGCAGTAGGGTTTGAGCAGTTCATCCTGATGACTCATGGGCTCGCTTTGGTGGATTTCACATGTGATGGGCCTAGGTACATGAAGGAAATAAGCGAGCTCATCAAGGCAGGAGAAAGTTGCATCGATTAGAATTGGGTAGATATACCGACAATGCTATTCCCAAATATTTGATTTGGAGAGCCAAAAGGATCTAAGACATAGTGCTTCCTGCTGAAGATGCCTCTGTTTATTCGGTAATCCTTTAGCCAGAGTCTGTAGTACTCTCAAAGATCGAGCTTGTTCGACAAGAATTAGAAAATGACAAAGAGAAGTTAAAGCGTAAGTATGATAAGCTTCAGGAGAAAGTCAAAGATTTGAAGACCGATCTTGAGATCCAAGAAGCCAAGGCCCGAAGGTTGGTTAACGAACGAGACACGGCGCAATCCGATTAACGAGACTTATATCAAGAGAACAAGAGGCTAAGAACCAAGGGACAATTCACTGGAACTAGTAGGTCTCTGAGCACCCATAAGAAAGATACAAAAAAGCTTCAGAAAGAATTAGACTTCTGGAAGGGTAAGGTTAAGGAAAAGGAGTCCCGATTTTCTCATGGGCGGCAAAAGTGGGGGAACGTACGGTCATTGATATCGACCAAGTTGGAAAGATGCCTGCAAGAGAACGAGCTATTGAAAGCAAAGTTGGGAAATGAGAGGGAAAGGACATCCATGCTACGCCAAGAGAATGAGACACTCCATGCAACCATTCAGACCTTAGAGCATCAGTTGCAAGATTGAAAGACTAATATCGATGCCATCATCCGAGAATACAGAGAGAAAGGTCGAATGGAGCCAGGAAAATGACTTAGCTTTGGATGCTAGCTCTAGGTGGAAAACTGAGACTTTGGGAAGGCAGCAGTATGTAGACCACCTGACGAGGCAAATCCGTAAGGCCATGGTTAAAGCCAGAGAGATATTGGAAACGCTAAAGACTCTGAGGCGTGATGTCAACCCGACAGGGGAGCATGGAAAACGTTTTTCGAATTTCCTGGAGGAGGCTCAAGACCAGTATGAGCAGATACGCTCTTTTTTTGAAACCCGAGAGTGAGAGAGGATATGTAACAAGTTCCCATGAATTAATGAAAAAACCTTTTGTGTTGGAATTTGATCTTAAGGCAAATACTGTTAGTCACATCATCTCGTACAATTAAAGAAACATATATTTATTCATCTATTTATTTGATCAGTCATGCATTGACTTATTCATTCATCACACATTTAATTAATAAAAAGAATAATATGCCATGAAATTCTACTTCGTGGCATTTACACCAAGGTTCAAAAATTGGACGCCCATCGAAACTCCCAGAGAGAAGCGCTCCCCATCAGTATAATACTCGATCACAAGTCAAGATCATGGAGAATGAAGAAATGGCCCGAATGTAGAGAATGGAAAGGGCCCAAGATGAGTTCAGGGAATAATTGGCTAAGTTTCAGGCTAAATCAAGGGATCATATGATTAAGCTGATGGAACTGGTGTCCACCGTAGTCAAAGAAAAGAGACACATGGAGAATTTAGTACCGGGTTTAGAATCAGGACATCAAGGAGGAAAAGAGGGACAGCAAGAAGCCATACTGACAAACAGCCAACCTGCGCAGAACATGGATACTCCTCATCCGACAGCTAAAACACCTTTCATGTATATTCACCCAACACAGGGGCACAGAAACAGATGCCAGTTGGGGTAAACCTAGGGACCCTCCCGGCAGATCCTATTGACATCCCAGACCTCGATGAGCTTGCCGAACAAGAGAAGAGGAAGGCAGCAAAACTAAAAATGGTTAAAGCTGTTGAATCACAGAGAAGTATAAAATGTTGGAAGAAAGGCTGAGAGCCATGGAAGAGGTAGAATTGTTCGAAAGCCTCGATGCAAAAGAGCTGAGTTTGGTCTCCGGTTTAGTGATCCTGCCAAAGTTCAAGACGCCATATTTTAAGAAGTATAACGAGACCACCAATCCTTCAGCATATCTAACGATGTATTGCCGAAAGATGACCGGATATGATAGTGATGAAAAGTTGCTCATCCACTATTTCCAGGATAGCCTCACTAGGTCTGCCACTCGATGGTATAATCAACTCACCCGCAGCAAGATCTGATCATGGACGGATTTGGCTAGGGCTTTCTTGGAACATTACAAGCACGTCTCTGACATAGTGCCGGACAGACTATCCCTGCAGAACATGGAGAAGAAAGATACAGAGAGTTTCAAACAGTATGCCCAAAAATGGAGAGACATGGCTACTCAGGTGCAGCCACCCCTGATTGCTAAAGAAACTACAATTCTCTTCATCAACACCCTAAAAGCACCATACTACGAGAAATTGGTGGGTAATGCCACTAAAAATTTCATAGATATGGTCATATCTGGGGAGATGATTGAGACTGCGATCAAAAGCGAAAAAATGGGAAGCATGGAACAAGTCACCTCCAAGAAAATAACTCCTACCAAGAAAAAATAAAGGGAGGCTCACACGGTCAGTTTCAATAACCGACCTTTTTCACCTCCAGTACCCTATACACCTTACCCGACTTACAACCCTTACTATCCAGCTATAAACAGCCTTACTCATAACCTTTTTCCTTACAGGGTTATCCCTCAGCAACTATATCCCACTGGCATATCTCCTCATATATGCGTTCCACCAAACACTACCCCAAACATGCAAAATAGTCCCCGAAATGATCAAAGGGCTGTGAGGAATAACCAAAATCCCAATATGACTTTATTTCTACTACTAATAGCGACTATACCCGAAACTTTTATAGGGTCAACTTGCTGCGCCTATGTACCTCCAACCTTTAAAACCTCCTTATCCCAAGTGGTACGAATCCAACGTTCACTGTGCATACCACGCAGGCATCCAAGGACACTCAACCGAAACTTGTACTGCTTTCAAATGCAAGGTTCACAGCCTTATTGATATAGGAATCTTAAAATTCAGGCCAAAAAGTGTACCTAATGTCGCGAGAAATCCATTTGCCTAATCATATGGAGCCCAAGGTCAACGCCATCATGTTGAGGGAGAATGAACAGGTAAAAAGGGATGTCAGGTTAGTGAAAATGCCTATGATTAGAGTATGGTTTAAGATGGTCAAAGCGGGTTTGCTTAAGCCAAATTCAGATGTAACGGAGATGGTCAGCCAGATAGAGGACTTCTGCCAATATCATGAGTACAAAAGGCACACCATTCAGTACTGTGGAGAATTCTTAGCAAAAGTTGAAAAGATGATTGAAATGGGCGAGACCTAGTTTTTTGAGAAGGTAGAGGATCCAGAAATCAGTATGAATGAGATCGGCTATGGGATGGATAAACCTCTAATGATATACTATGATGAACCCGAGGAAAAAGTTAGCCCAACAATCGAGGGACCCACTCCAAAGATGATCATAGAATTATCGTCACTTTTTCCTTACAAAGAAAATGGGACGATTCCATGAAAGTACGAATGCGGCATGGCGATGCCAGGATCTTCAAACCATCAGGCAGCAATCGTGGATGTAACCAGAGTGGGGCACCTTACTCGGAGTGATAGATGTTATGCCCCTACGGCAGCTGAAATTGGAAAGACAAGGGGGCCTGACAAAGGGAAAAAGGCTGTGGGACCAGACCCTATGGAGGTAGAACAATCAGTTGAAGTTGAAAAAGATCCAATCCCAGCTAGTAAGGTAAAGGAACCAGTAAATGAGAAGGAGGCCTGCGAGTTCTTAAAATTCATCAAGCACAGCGAGTACAGTGTGGTGGAACAGTTGCATCACCAACCGGTGAGGATTTCAGTGCTTTCATTGCTGTTAAACTCAAAGCCACACTGAAATGCTCTGCTAAGAATTTTAAACCAGGCTTATGTAGCAAACAACATATCTGTGGAGAAATTAGATCGGTTGGTGGGAAATATCACAACAGATAATTACATCTCCTTCAGCTATGATGAGATACCGCCAAATGGAATAGGATCCACCGAGGCCCTTCATATCACTACCACCTGCTAAGGGTACATTCTACCTCGAGTACTCCTTGATAATGGATCGTCTTTGAATGTGATGCCATTGACTACTTTGTCAAAACTGCCGATGGATATGTCCTACATGCTGCCGAGTCATACCATTGTCAGAGCTTTCTATGGCACTCGTCGAGAAGTAATGGAAAACATTGAGATCCCACTTCAGATATGTCCCTGTACCTATAAGGTGGATTTTCAATTGATGGACATCACTCCATCTTACAATTGCTTGCTGGGGAGGCCTTGGATCCATTCTGATGGGGCAATACCGTCATCTCTCCACAAAAAATTGAAGTTTGTAATAGAAGGGCGCCTAGTTAGCATATCGGGAGAGGAGGACATCATAGCCTCTGTGTCCACTAACTCCCTCTACATAGAACCGAATGAGGATGCTGTAGAATGCTCATTCAGGTCACTGGAATTTGTCAATGCTGTGTTCGTCACTAAGGGGCATAAAATTTCAAAGCCAAGGCTCTCTTGGAATACCAGGTTGGGGGTAAGAACAACAGTTGGGAAAGGCTATAGGGCAGGAAAGGGACTAGGAAAATATCTGCAGGGGATGGCCAGAGCAATAGAAGTTGCCGGGAAGAAAGACCGATTCGGTCAAGGATATCTCTGTAAATCTCACGAGAAAAGAAAACAGATTGAAAAGAACTGTAAAAAGAGGATGGCCCATTTTGTGGGTGTGGATACGGAATGAGAGCCTATGACTTTCCCGCCAATCCTTCACATCTTCAGCTCGATGGGATTTGAGTTTAGGAGTAAGAGTTTTGAAGATGTGATGGTCTTGCTAGAACATGCTTTTGAGAAACTTTATGGAGTTGGAGACAAACAACCATATGAAATGATGGTCAATATGGCTGAAATAGAGGAACAGAGAGAGGAGGGCACTAGTTGGATGGTGCGTCATTGCCTGCCGGGTTATGAGCCAACCAATTGGAACGTGACTGAACTTCCCATAGTTTATAGGTCTACTCCAGTGTAATGCTCGAATCAACCTTAATCACCCTTGCCCGAAGGCATTAAGAGTCCTCTGTACGGGCTTATGTTTAAAGATTATCATTTAATAAATAACAACCATGATGCATTTACTTCATATTGATGTGTCCACATTCTTTTATTCTTTCATTCTTATTACCTATATGCCTTCCTATATTGTTTCTTCCTCACCTATTTACAGGTGCTCGGATACGGAATATGAGGATCGTCTTCTCAATAATTCTGAAATTAATTTTGAAAAAACCATTTGTACGAGTGATTTCGACGCTGACGAAGATGTCGAAGACTGTGATTTATTTCCAGATTTGTTGAGAATAATAGAACAAGAGGAGAAACAAGTATTACCTCACAAAGAATAGTTGGAAGTGATAAATTTAGGGGATGGGGAAGAAATAAGAGAAGTCAAGATGGGGACTGCCATTTCACCATCAATAAAGCAAGATTTGATTAGTCTGCTCTGGGAATAGGCATATGTGTTTTCATGGTCATACCAAGACATGCCGGGTTTGGAACCTGATATCGTGGTTCACAAACTTCCGTTGAAACCAGATTGTAAGCCGATTGAGCAGAAACTGAGAAGAATGAGGCCCAAAATGCTATTAAAAGTGAAAGAGGAAGAGAAAAAGCAATTCAATGCCGGATTCTTGGAAGTGGCTAAATACCCATAGTGGGTAGCGAACATTGTCCCATTCCAAAGAAAGATGGCAAAGTACGGATGTGTGTCGATTACCAAGTTCTGAACAAGGCCAGCCCCAAGGATAATTTCCCATTACCTCACATTGATACTTTAGTTGATAACACCGCCAAGAATTTTTGTGTTTTCCTTCATGGACGGTTCTCAGGGTATAATCAGATAAAGATGGCACGGAAGGATATAGAGAAAACCATATTCATGACGATGTGGCGAACCTTTTGCCATAAGGTGATACCATTCGGGTTGAAAAATGCTGGGGCAATGTATCAAAGGGCCATGGTAACTTTATTCCATGACATGATGCACAAAGGAATCGAAGTTTATGTCGATGATCTGATTGCAAAATCGCAAGGAGAGGACGAACATTTTGCGAATCTTAAAATGCTCTTTGTAAGGTTGAGAAAATTTCAACTTAAACTCAACCGGCAAAGTGTACTTTTGGAGTCGCTTTAAGAAAACTATTGAGCTTCATTATTAGTTGGAAAGGGATCGAGATTGATCTGGATAAAGTGAAATCCATTCAAAGCTTGCCTCCCCCTCGTACACAAAAAGAAGTAAGAAGCTTTTTGGGTAGGCTGAATTATATTGCTCGGTTCATCTCCCAACTGACCGATAAGTGCGACCCAATCTTCAAGTTACTTCGAAAGCGTGATCCAAGGGAATGGGATGAAGGATGCCAGATAGCCTTTGATAAGGTTAAACATTACTTGTCCAATCCGCCAGTACTAATGCTACTAGTCCCAGGGAAGCCGTTGATATTATACTTGTCAATATTTGAAAAGTCCATGGGGTGTGTATTGGGACAACATGATGAAACTGGAAAAAAAGAACAGGCCATCTACTACCTTAGCAAAAAGTTCATTGAGTAGGACTTGAAATATTCATTGGTAGACAGGCTTTGTTGTGCCTTAGCCTGGACTGCTCAAAGGCTCAGACAATACATGTTGTATCACACGACATGGCTGATCGTGAAGCTGGATCCCCTCAAATACGTATTCGAGGCGCCTTCGTTGTTAAGAAGAACGACAAGATGGCAAATGTTTCTTTCTGAATACGATATTGTGTATGTGAGCCAAAAGGCTATAAAGGGTAGCACAGTAGCCGGATTCCTAGCAAGTCGAGCAGTGGAGGATTATGAGCCTCTGGATTTTGATTTCCCCGATGAGGACCTAATGTGTGTCTCACATGAAAATGGGACTTACTCTAAGAAGAAAACTTGGAAAATGTACTTTGATGGTGCATTTAATGCCATGGGGCACGAAATCGGTGCAGTACTCATATCCCTTGAGGAAGATTATTATCCTTTCACTGCCACATTGGATTTTGATTGTACGAACATTACCACTGAGTATGAAGCATGTACCATGGGTCTCCACGCCGCCATAGAAAGGAAGATCAAAACGCTAGAGGTCTTTGGAGATTCAGCCCTGGTAATATACCAATTGCGTGGAGAATGGGAGACACGGGACACAAAGCTGATCCGATATAAAGAGCTTATACTGAGTTTGATTGAGGAGTTTTAAGAAGTGGTTTTCATTACTTGCCCCAAAAAGAAAACCGAATGGCTGATGCTCTAGCAACTTTATCATCAATGTTTAAAGTGAATGAAGAGGCCGAAGTTGTGCCAATCAAGATGAGCATATACGAGTCTCCTGCCCACTGTTTGAGTATAAAAAAAAAAGCAGATGGTCACCCTTAGTATTACGACATCTTGCAATACATCAAGAGTCAATGGTATCTTGAACAAGCAATAGAAAATGATAAGAGGACTCTGAGAATATTGCAATGGGTTTTGTCCTAGATGGTGAGATTCTCTACAAGAAAGGGAAAGACCAGGTTTTATTGAGGTGTGTCGGGTCTGCCGAAGCTCGGAGAATCATTGAAGAAGTCCACGAAGGGATAAGTGGCACTCATGCCAATGGTCACATGCTTGCTAAACACATTATGAGGGCAGGATATTATTGGCTAACGATAGAAGAAGATTGCATTAGTTATTCCCGGAAGTGCCATAAATGTCAGATATATACAGATAAGATTCATGTGCCTCCATCACCATTGCATGTCATGATTGCACCATGGCTGTTTTCGATGTGGAAAATGGATATGATTGGGTCTATTACCTCGAAAGCTTCAAAAGGGCACCACTTCATCCTAGTGGCCATAGACTTTTTCACAAAAGGGTGGAAGCCGCTTCTTATGCTAATGTAACGAAGTCAATGGTATGCAGATTCGTCAAGAAGGAAATTATATGCCGGTATGGATTGCCATAGAGAATCATTTCAGACAATGCTCTTAATCTGATTAATAAGATGATGAGAGAAGTGTGTACTCAGTTCAAGATCACGCATCATTATTCGACACCTTATCATCCGAAAATGAATGGGGCAGTAGAAGCAGTCACTAAGAATATCAAGAAGATCGTTGAAAAGATGACCGATGTGTACAAAGATTGGCATGAGATCTTGCCTTTTGCTCTTCACGCATACCATACTTCAGTTCGCACATCTACGGGGGCCATACCATTTTCTCTAGTATACGGGATGGAAGCAGTGCTGCCTATTGAGGCTGAAATCCCTTCACTTGGTGTTTTGATGGAAGTAGGCCTAGAAGTGGCTGAATGGATTAGAGCTTGCTATGAACAGTTGAATCTCGTCGAGGAGAAAAGGCTGAAAGCAATTTGTTAGGGGCTAAAGTATCAGAAAAAGATGATTCGAGCCCACAACAAAAAGGTTCATCCCAGGTAGTTTCGAGAGGGGGAGCTGAAACTGAGGAAGGTTCTCCTTATTGTGAAAGATCCCCATAGAAAATGGGCTCCGAATTAGGAAAGGCCCTATATGGTGAAAAAAGCTTTTTCTGGAGTAGCATTGATCCTAATTCGGATGGACGGTGACGACTTGTGAAGTCCTGTGAACGTCGACAAATTGAAGAAATACTATGCTTGAAGAAGAAAAGAAAAAAAGATGAAGAAAAAAAAAAAAGAAAAAAGTGCGATACTTTGCAAGAGAAGATTCAAGTGGTTCCAAATGTAAACATGAGAATTCTATATATCTATTTCCCCTGAGGATTGCTTTTCAATGAGAATATTCATGCTTGATATGATAAATGGCCATTTTTCCTATTCCTTTCACTAAGAAGAAATTATCCCTAGTCACCCTTTTGAGCCTTAGGAATTCTTTCTTTCTTTGAACCTTGATCAAGGATCACCCTCTACACTGGAGGGCAAATGCGAGTAAAATCCTCCTTCAAAAAAATCATGGCAAAAAGAGCCATTGGAAACAAAAATCATCATGGAAAAAAGAGCTACAGAAAAAGAAAAAGAAAAAAAGAAGAAGAAAAAACACACAAAAAAAAGGGTGTGATATCAAAGAATGGGAAATGAAAGCCAAGAATGAAAAGAGGCAAATTCAAAAAGGGGAGAAAAGTCCAAAAGGGACAAATGATTCAAAAATGAATCATCCTTATGAAATGATCCTTGATTTGATCACGCTCAAACATATTTTGGGCCTATTTATCATTTCTTTCTAAATTCGAACCTTAGACTACATTACGTGCTTTTGAAGTCCATTTTGATCAAGCATGGGTATTTAATTTGAAGGGTTTTTCTCAGATTTCATCCCATCTTTTGAATTGTCATTTTTACCTTGGAAGCATTTAGAATTCTCAGATGCTTGGTAGAACACAAGAAAAAGAAAGCAAAAAGAAAAAAAGAAAAAAAGGAAAAAAGAATGTAAAAGGAGAGGTTTAAGCCGAAAACCTGAAAAAGACGACTTAAAATCGAACGGGGAACACTTGGGTTGAAAACCCGCAAAGGGCGGCCCAAGTACTGATCAAAGACTAAATCAATGCTCCATGTAAAGGGGGAAAATATCAAAAAATTCGAGAAAATGGGTAAAGCTCAGTCTGAACCAACAGCAAAAGCTGAGAAGTCACCCAAGCAAATGGCAAGCTTAAAAGATATTTCAGAGGAATTAAAACAGGAAGGGTCCAGGATATTCCGCGTCTGAGGCATCTATACCTTCCCCCCTTTGCATCTTCCTTTTAACCCTTGATATTCATCTTTGTTATCTAAACTTTTTTGCAAATAAACTCATGGTGGCCCTTTCAGGGCATTTAGCTGTTTCATACCATCTTTCATACATGTTGTGATGCATCTTGAGTGTTATCAAATTGAATGATGATTAGTAAACATAAAAAAATCTTTAAACAAAAGGTTTTCAGAGTATTACTAAGGAGTAGATTTAAATTTTAGAAGAGGTTTGGAAACCACTAAAATTTGGAAACACAACAGCACATCATGATGGGAAAATTCACCAAGTAGAGGTAAACGGAGAATGTGTTGAAGACTTTGTCATGAAGCCAGAAAATTTGTGAATTTCATTGAAGTCATAAACTGGGGACTTTTTGACAATTTATCTTGATTGAAAGCTCCTCAATTGGGACGTCAGTGAAAAGTTGAAGACTCTGTCATGAAGTCAGACAGTCCGTGAACCTCAAAGAAATCTTGGATTATAAATAATGACACAATCATTTGATTGCATTCATCCTTAGGGAACATACATCCTACAAGCATTTGCAAAACATGTCATTTTCGTCACTGAATTCGACTAACATTACAAGAATTGTGGAAATTTTGCTTCCCCAAATCGAACTCGTTCTGCTTCTCAAATGAGTCGAGCCCCGAGACCACCGTCGAGGTAAGTTGTTTTCAAATGGAACATGTTTTCTACATGAGTCGAACCCAGGATTGACGTTAAGGCATTCCTTTTGTTTTTAAATCGAACTCGTTCTGCTTCTCAAATGAGTTGAGCCCCGAGACCACTGTCGAGGTATGTTTTTTTTGTCTAAATAGAACTTGTTTTTAAAAAAATGATGACTCGAGCCCCGTGACCACTATTGAGGTATTTTCCTTTTCAAATCGAACTTGTTTTCTAAATGAGTCAAACCCAGGATTGACATTAAGGCATTCCTTTTGTTTTTAAATCGAACTCGTTCTGTTTCTCAAATGAGTCGAGCCCGAGACCACCATCAAGGTATTTTGTTTTTAAATCGAACTCGTTCTGATTCTCAAATGAGTCGAGTCCTGAGACCACCATCGAGGTATTTTCTTTTGTTTAAATAGAACTTGTTTTTAAAAAAATGAGTCGAGCCCCGAGACCACCGTTGAGGTATTTTTCCTTTTCAAATCGAACTTATTTTCTAAATGACTCGAGCCCAGGATTGACGTTAAGACATTGCTTTTGTTTTTAAATCAAACTCGTTCTACTTCTCAAATGAGTCGAGCCCCGAGACCACCGTAGAGGTATTTCCCGTTTAAACCCAACACAGCTGACACCAAGACAAGATAAGGCCCCGAGACTTTCGTCGAGGTATTGCCTTCTCTTGCAAATCGAACTTGTTTCCTTAAGATGGCTCGAGCCTTGATTAGTCATGGAACTTAGTTTAAGGACAAAATCTTTTATTTACAGCTTTTTTCAACAACAAAAAATGATGAAATAAATGGAAATGAGGAATAAAGCAAACTCTCTTGCCTTACATGTGATTTCCCTAATCGGACCAAATTATTGTCTATTTATCTTTGCCTGATTCCTGATTCTCAGCAATAGCCAAAAAGGGGTAGTTCTAGACACCTAATTTTGTCCGGGTCCCCTAAACCAGGTAAATTCTTCCTTGCACTTTTTTTGAATGCAAAAAATCTCTTCTCATCTTGTAGATGGTCCTCCAAGACTTGTGATTTGAAGTTCAGCATGAAAAGTCAATCTTGAAAAAGTCAACTTCAAAAAGTCAACCCCAAAAAATCAACCACTAAGAAAGTAAACTCTGAGTCAAAATCAAGATTCAAAGTGGAAATGAACAATGGCGAAAGAATTTTGAAATTTCGAGATCTACAACGAAAGATATGAAGTTCGAAAGATGGGTTGTGGAAATTCAGTACATAGGAAGACCTGATCCGGCAAATTTTGGGAAAACTAAATCGGGGGTTAATTTGATCGAAAAAATTGGGCATTTTTGGACCAACTCAAATTCAATATATGATGGGAGGAGTAGAAAAAGAAAATTCGAAAATCGGACCTGTTTTGAGCATATTCGAGGTTTTGGAGGTTAAAGGGCAATATGCGAAAAATCCCAAAGAAAATTCTGGAAAAAATAGCAAACGAGCTCAGAAATTTATGAAAACTTCTAGATTTGAGTTTCATAATTTTTGGAAGATATTAGTGAAGAAAAATCTGGAATCAGAGTTGAAATGAAAAAGGTGAATTTCGGGTGCACTAATTGGAAATTCTCAAAGATAATTTCGGAAAATAGCAAAAGAGCTCATAAAATTATGAAAACTTCCAGATCTTAGTTTCATAATTTTTGGAAGAGATTGGTGAAGAAAAATTCTGAATCAGAGTTCAAATTAAAAACGTAAATTTCGGGTGCACTAACCGGAAATTCTCAAAGATAATTCCGGGAAAAATAGCAAACGAGCTCTAAAAATTATGAAAACTTCCATATCTGAGTTTCATAATTTTTGGAAGAGATTGGTGAAGAAAAATCCGAAATCGGAGTTCAAAAGAAAAAGGTGAATTTTGGGTGCACTAAACCGAAATTCCGAAAGATAATTCTGGAAAAAATAAGAAACGAGCTCGAAAAATTATGAAAACTTTCAAATCTGAGTTTCATATTTTTGGAAGAGATTGGTGAAGAAAAATCCGGAATGGGAGCTCATTTTAAAAATGACAAAGTTCTGGTGCACTAACTGGAAATTCTTAAAGATAATTCTGGCAAAAATAGCAAATGAGCTCGGAATAATTTTAAAACCTCCAGAATCAAGTTTTACATTGAATAGGATAAGTTGAAAGAAAAAAAAAATCCGAAATTGGGGTCCATTTGCAATTAAATTAAGTTCGGGGGGCAAAAAGGTAAATTTACCAAAAGAACCGAAAATGGGCGTTTTGCAATTATGAAAAATGTGAAAGGTGGAGAAAATTTTTGAACATCCCATGCCTTGGCTGGCCAGCATAGAGGAGAGGAGGAAAGCTTGATCAATTTAATTCACTAGTTACTATCAAGCTAAAAATGCCATCTTTAACACCTTACAAATGGTCCCCCTTCATCCAATGGCCTAGATGCATTGAAGAAAAGATGAGTACCCCCTTCAATGGCCAAGATCAAATGCCGAGATGAAAATTTTATTTGTCATGAAAATATCTTCATCCAAGGGCCAAAATTGTTGAAATAAAATGAGCAGAATTCATCTACGGGAGGAGCATGCATTCGGCCAAGGGGGAGCATGAAAGGGTGCATTGTTTCATCCAATGGCCTAGGCTCTTTGTAAAGGATGAGTACACATTTCAAGGGTTAAGGTCTATTTGCAAGATGATATTTTTATGTTGTCATGAAAAGATCCTAATCTAAAGGCTAGAATTGATGAAAAAATAAGGGCAATCCATCCAAAGGATGAGAGGCCAACCAGCCAAGCATGAGAGAGGGGAGGGAATGTTTTATTTTTTCCTTAAGAGGATGGTCATTTGAGAAGAAGTGGCAGTAGCTAATTTGGCAAAAAAGAGGCTTTTGAAAAAAAAGAAGAAAGGTTGTACCAAAAAGCTTGGAAGGTAGCCATTTCTACCTAGCTCTAGCATGGTTTTCTGCTTCATTTCTCATGTAGTTTTCTTTGTTTCCTATGTGATGTCCATCCTTTTTTATGGAAAATAAAAGTTTTGAAATGTTTTTTAACTTTCATCTATTCCTTTTCCATCAAAAATGGATGAAAACAATTTTTTTTTTTTACCAACTTTTCAACTTGGTCGAAACTTGCATTGGTGCTTGCCTTGGTTTTGTCTTGCATTTTGGTTGTGAGAAACATGATTGTGGAAGCTTTACTCATTTTTTTCAGAATAAATGAAGTGAAAGAGGTTGAAATGGCTACATGATCTTGACAAACATCAAGTGGCCATGGTTAGGGGAGGGCTATGCCCATTTGTACCAACCATGGAGCTCATCTCCATTTTGTTGTTAGCTTGGTTTATTTTCTGATATGTGAGTTGTAAAGGCTTCATGATCTTTTCAATACCAAGTGATTATGGTTAGGGGAGGGCTATTCCCATTTGTACCAACAATGGAGCTCAACTTTTCTTGTTTTGATTACCGATTTTTATTGTTATTTAATTGCATGTCTAGTTTATTTTGATCATGTTCTTTGCATTATTTTTATGCTATATTGGCTTTTACATCATTTTCATGTAGTAATAGTTCCCTATAGCTATTCGGCCATCCATGTATTCTTGATGATGTCTTGCATTTTGCCATATCTTGCATGATTAAACATGTTTGCATCTTGCATCTTTGCCATATAGCCATTCGGCCATCCATGTATTCTTGATGATGTCTTGCATTTTGCCATATCTCGCATGATTAAGCATGTTTGCATCTTGCATCTTTGCCATATAGCCATTCGGCCATCCTTGTACATTTTTGGTTATGACTTGCATTTTTCCATATCTTGCATGATTAAGCATGTTTGCACCTTGCAAATTTGTCATATAGTATTTGGCCATCCTTGTACATTTTTGGTTATGACTTGCATTTTGCCATGTCTTGCATATTAAGTATATTTGTATCTTGCATTTTTACCATGTATCATATCTTGTATTCTTGTCATGTAGTGTCCGGCTCTCCCATGCATTTTAGGTCTATGTCATGCTTTACATTATATTTGCCCATGTCATGCATATGATGTCATATAGCTATGTCATTTATAGTCTAGATGCATTCTCATACTATATTATCCATATGCCATCACCATACATTCAGCCATTAACATGCCTTTATTATCATGATATGCTATTCATAACATTTTTAATAAATAAGGCAATATTCCCGAGATTCAATAATTCATGGTCGTCTCTACTGGGTCTGCCAAAAAGGTTATCAACAATTATTAACGAAGGAATACCCTTTTACAAAATAAAATGATTCAAAAATTTTAAAATAGATAAGACATTCTATGTTTTACCAGGTCTACCGGGGAACATGAAAACATGTTGTACTGATAAATTTCGAGTCATTCTCAAATCCATGTCATTTTATGCCATGTCACATGCCTCCATCATATGCCATGTCATTTAGCTTGTCATGTCGATTTCATTCACACGCCATGTCATCTTATGCCATGTCACATGCCATGTCATCATATGCCATGTCATTCTGCTTGTCATGTCGATTTCATTCACATACCATGTCATATGCCACATCATCATATGCCATGTCGTTCTGCTTGTCATGTCGATTTCATTCACATGCCATGTCACATGCAACGTGATCATAGGCCATGCCATTGTGCTTGTCATGTCGATTTCATTCACATGCCATGTCATTTTATGCCATGTCACATGCAACGTCATCATATGCCATGTCATTCTGCTTGTCATGTCATTTTCATTCACATGCCATGTCATCTTATGCCATGTCATTCTACTTGTCATATCGATTTCATTCACATGCCATGTCATTTTATGCCATGTCTCAGGTCACATCATTCACATGCCATGTCACCTATGCCATGTCATAATTTCATGCCATGTCATCTTTTCATGCCATCACCATGTCATCTTATGCCATGTCACATGCCATGTCATCTTGCTTGATGCGTTGATTTTGTTCACATGCCATATTTCATGCCGTGTTGATTTCATTCACATGCCATGTCATCTTGCGTCATTATGTTTGCTATGTCGATTTCAGTCACATGCCATTTTTCATGCCGTGTTGATTTCATTCACATGCCATGTCATCTTGCGTCATTATGTTTGCCATGTCGATTTCAGTCACATGCCATTTTTCATGCCATGTTGATTTCATTCATATGCCATGTCATTTTATACCATGTCACATGACATTCATTCTTATGCCATCCATGTGTCATGTCGATTTTATTCACATGTCATTTTCTGTGCTATGTCAATCTTTTTCATTACTTCTTTTATTAGATCATAATAAAATGTTTATCATATCATGATAAATATGCATGATTATTTAATTAGTGACATTTCTGCATAATCATGATTATTTTCTATGTTTTTACAAAAGATGTTTTTGTAAATCAAGATTATTCCCGAGTTAAAATAATTCATGAATTCTCTACTGGGTCTGCCGGAGATGATATCATCAATTATTATTAATAACGGAATATTCTTTTTAAAATGAAAATGATTCGGAGAATTTTAAAATCAAGAAAAATTCCATATTTTGCTGAGTCTGTCAAAAAATATGGAAAATTTTATGCTAGCAAATATGGAAAATTTTATGCTAGAAAATTTTAAGGGAATTATTTATAAACACCAATTTTAAAATCAACCATTTTTTACTGAGATTCGAGATAACATACGACTAATAAGGTATCGTTTTATACGTGCATTGTGCAGGTGCTAATCCTTCCCTACACGTAACCGACTCCCAAACCCGCACTTGTTTTTCTCTGGTTTAAAGCGCATATTTCAAAATTGGTTTTAAAAAAATGTTTTAATTAATTTTAAAATGTTTTATAAAAAAACCGATTTTAATAGGTGGGCGATCACACCTAGCCAAAAGAGATTGGTAGCGACTCTATTTCTTTTTTCGAGGTCGTTTTCATACCCTCACCCTTTTATTTTGTAAGGAATCAAGTCGTCCTTTCCTCTGACTGCCTGTTTTTCCCTTCACCTCACTCGAGCGGGTCCACCCCCGAATCATGTATCGACAAGGTATATTTAGGAGAATGATGTGAAAATATGTTAATAATGATGGTAAACTGCTTACACAATCATAATCACAAGATGGAAGAAGACTTGGGAGTCAAAAAGATCAATTTCTGGTTGCAAAGCAAGAAGCCAGATTTGACCTCTAGAGCTTGTTGCAAGAAAAAAATGATGTTAAATTATTTATTTGCAGAAAATTCCTTTTGTCTTTTGAAGCTGACTTGAATACCTTTCCAACGGTAGTTTACATGCCCAAATCGGACAAAAAATGGTCATCCAAATCAGCCAAAGAAGTGCAAAAAAATGCATCAGAAAAATCAACGACCAGCGTCGCAGTGCTTGTGTCTGGCACTGCAGCGCCCCAAACATGTCGAGAGCCAGCACTGCAGCACTGGAAAGAACACTAAAATTGCCTAAAATAGAAAAAAAACACAATTTTTCCTCTTGAACTGACTTGTGCGGCAAGAAAGGGTTTTCAGGGTTTTAAAGCTCTATAAATACCATCTTTTAAGCCACAATCTAGCTATGCCTTGATTATTATCAATATTCTTCTTCTCCTTCTCCTTCTTCATTCTTTTAGTTTTATTTTTCTTGATTTTCTTAAGTTTTATGTCTGTGTTAACTATGGCTATGTAAGGCTAAACTCTTTCTTGATTAACGGCGATTTCAAAGCCCTAGACATGTTTTGTAATCGATTTTTAGACCTTATCATATATTGATTTTTTATCAAAGTTGTTTATGTTCTTCCATAAAAATTGATCATATTGTCTTGATTTGCTTAGTTGCGCAACTAGATAGATCTTGATAATTATCTAATGCTAGTTTAGAAGTTTTGATACGTAGCTTATCTTGATTTTTATTCAATAGTGGCAATTTGTGATTAATGATTATGTTAAAGTTTTCGCTAATTGCAAAGTGGAACATAATCTAAGTTGAATGAATCCATGTTTATATGTTTGTTGCTTAGATCAACCTATCTTTCTCATCATAAACTGCTATCACTTTGAATCTATACATGTTTATCTTCGGTTATTTGATAGTTAGAGATTAAGTAGTGGCGTTTTTCCCGCTTAACGATGAACTAAGGAATGATTGGGGTAACACGGGAGGTTGTTATCTACGGTTGTTAATTTTGATAGCTAATTGATGTTGATAGATTTGAAATTGATTCTCAATAATGTCTAGTGGTGGAGAATGAAACCTTATCCATATTTCTCTTATATTTAATTTCCTCTTACTTATTTGCATCTTACTTTTATTATTTGCTTTACTTTTAATTATTTGAAGAACCCTTTTTTCCTTTATTTTCTTTTCTTGTTCTTTGAATTGAAGTAATAAACCAATAATTTATAAATTGAAACCCAATCACTGAGGACTCGACCCTTGCTAACTACTAGTGCAATGTTAAATAAGATACGTTCTTTTGAGTGCATCAAGTTTTTGGCACCATTGTCGGGGATTGTTTTATTTAGTTTATTAGTTATTTGGTTTATTCTTATTTTCTGTTTTACTTAGTTTATTTTCTTGTTTTCTTTTTCAGTGAATGTCCCAATCTCCCAAAAAAGAAGAACCTCACTTAGGACTTAGGAGAATTCGAGAATTAATAGCTTCCCACCATAAAACAAATGTAGAGTTGATCCAAACTATCCAAGAGGAGCAAGAAGAGATGGCAGCAAACAACCGAACTCTTAAGGAGCTGGCCACTCCAGATTTGGATCAACAACCCTTACGCATAACATATCCTGAACTTGAGGTAGTTTTTGAACTCAAATCTGGTTTAATTCATCTTCTCCCAACTTTTCATGGTTTTGCAGGAGAGGATCCAAATAAGCACCTCAAGGAATTTCATGTAGTATGCTCAAGCATGAGACCAACTGGGATCTCGGAAGAGCAAATTAAGATGAGAGCCTTTCCATTCTCTCTAGCTGACTCGGCAAAGGAATTGTTCTATTTTCTACCATTCGGGACCATCATCACTACATGGAATGCAATGAAGTAATCATTCTTGGAAAGGTATTTCCCAGCATCTAAGGCTGCCAACATTAAAAAAGAGATATGTGGGATTTGACAATACAATGGAGAGTCCTTGTATGAGTATTGGGAGAGGTTCAAAAAGCTTTGTGCAAGCTGCCCACACCATCAGATAAATGAACAACTTCTCATCCAATACTTCTATGAAGGTCTTTTGCCCAGGGAGAGACGTATGATAGACGCAGCAAGTGGGGGAGCTCTAGTTGATAAGATTCCTGAAGCTGCTAGACTTCTTATCTCTAACATGGCAGCCAACTCACAACAATTCTTCATGAGAGATGAACCAACACCACATCCAAAGCAAGTAAATGAGGTAAGTACATCATTCCTTGAACAAAAATTTGATAAAGTTACTTCTCTTGTACAACAAATAGCTACAAGACAGATGCAACAAATCAAGGCTTGTGGTATATGTTCAAACATGGGGCACCAAACTGATATGTGCCCAACACAACAATTCTTTATGAGAGATGAATCACCACCACATCCAAAGCAAGTAAATGAGGTAAGTAAATTATTCCTTGAACAAAAATTTGATAAACTTACTTCTCTTGTGCAACAAATAGCTGCATGACAGATGCAACAAATCAAGGCTTGTGGTATATGTTCAAACATGGGGCACAAAACTGATATGTGCCCAACACTTCATGATGATCCTAATGAACATGGTAATGCTATGGGTGGATTTCCGGGCCAACCTCGGAAGTATGTTCCCTACTCAAACACTTATAATCCAGGATGGAGGGATCATCCCAATTTCAATTATGAAGGGAACCGATCACAAGTTGCTCCTCCACCCTTTGACAATCAACCACCGGGTTTCCAGCAAAGAACGCAACAACCATATCAAACCCGAGAGCAAGTGCCACCACCACAAAATGCAGGTGAGTCTCTAGAAGATCTTCTCAAATCTATTGCTACTAACCAATTGCAAATGCAACAGGACATAAGGGAAACAAACAAGCAAATGCAACAAGAAACAAGGGAAACAAACATACAAATGGCAACAAGGATGAGTCAATTAAAGACTCAAATGGGACAAATGGCAACAACGATAAGCCAATTACAAGAAAGGGATTATAGGAAATTACCTTCTCAAACTATAGTAAATCCTAGAGAAAATGCAAATGCCATTACTCTTAAAAGTGGGAAACAGCTTGAGACACCACAAAAAGATAGTGCTCAAAGGGAAGACAACATCATTACATCATCTCCACATCCCAATGAGCCACTTGAAAAAGTAAACCCTAAACCATCTTTTTCTTTTTATGTAACTCCTCCATCTTTTCCATGCAGGTTAGCAAAATCTAAAAAGAAGGAGCAAGAGAAGGAAATTTTGGAAACCTTCCGGAAGGTAGAGGTGAACATTCCTCTACTAGATGCAATCAAGCAAGTGCCTCGGTAAGCAAAGTTTCTCAAAGAATTGTGCATCTCTAAACGAAAGTTGAAAGGTAATGAAAATGTAAGTATGGGAGAAAACGTTTCATCCATTCTTCAAAAGAAACTCCCATTTAAATGCAAGGATCTAGGTATGTTCACCATTCCTTGTAAAATAGGCAACACCAGGTTTGAACGTGCTATGCTAGATCTAGGAGTGTCCATTAATGTCATGCCATATTCAATTTATGCTTCATTGAATCTAGGACCATTAAAAGAAACTGGTGTTATTATACAACTCGCTGATCGTTCTAACACATATCTAAAAGGAGTTGTATAAGATGTTTTTGTGCAGGTGAATGACTTGGTCTTCCCGACAGATTTTTATGTTCTTGATATGGAAGATGAATGGTCTTCTAATCCAACACCTATTTTATTAGGGAGACCATTCTTAAAGACAGCCAAGAGCAAAATGGATGTACATAATGGCACCCTCATAATAGAGTTTGATGACAAGATCATACACTTTGACATTTTTGAAAAGGTGAGGTATCCAAGTAATAGCCATTCTTGTTTTTCAATTAACATTGTAGACACCTAATTTTGTCCGGACCACTAAAACAGGTATGTTTTCTTCCTAATTGATGTTTCAGAATGTAAAAAGACTTTTTTCATCCTACAGGTGGTACTCCGGGACTTAGTCTAAGAAGGCGAGCATAAAAAGTCAAACTTGAAAAAGTCAACCCCAAAAAGACAACTACTGAAAAAGTCATGCCATTTTCAAAATCAATATTTGAAGTTCAATTTAAAAATGGTGAAAGAATTTTGATAATCCGAGGTCTACATCGAAAGATATGGAGTTCGAAAGTTGGGTTATGGAGATTTAGTAGAAAGGAAACCCTAATCCGGGGAAATTTGAGGAAAAGTGCTTAAACTATCGAATTGGTCAAAATTGAAGGTTCCCAATGAAAGATAAGCACTGACTACGGGTAATGGAGAAGCCACTTCAAAGAAAAACTGAAAGAAAAGACAATCCGAAAAAAAAAAAACGAGAATTAGGGTTTTGGTGGATTTTGGTGAAATTTGGGAAGAATTATAGAAATGGCCCAACTCGGTAGGACTAAAGCCCCTAATAGATAAGGAGTGATTAAAAAAGGATAGCCCAAGGCTCAGTTTGAAATGAAAATAGAACTTGTTTTGAGCAAAACCGGGTTTCAAAGGTAAAAGGGCAAAATTAGAAAATTTGGGAAAAATAGCAAATGAACTCCAAAAATTTTGAAAATTTGAAAATCTCATTCTTAAATCATTTCGAAGAGATTGGAGAAAGAAAATCTTGATTCGGAGTTCGTTTGCAAAATGGCCAAATCCCAGGTCCCTCATGCAAAAATTCGAGAAGATAAATCCCGAAAAAATAGCAAATAAACTCCAAAAATTCTAAATATTTGCAAATCTCATTTTTAAATTATTTGGAAGAGATTGGCGAAAGAAAATCTGGATTCAGAGTTTGTTTGCAAAATGGCCAAATCCCGGGCCCCCTTATATAAATTCAAGTAGATAAATCCCGAAAAAAATACCAAATGAGTTCCAAAAATTATAAAAACTTGCAGATCACACTTTTAAATTATTTGGAAGAGATTGGTGAAGAAAAATATGGATTTGGAGCTCGTTTAAAAAATGGTAAAGTTTGGAAGCACAAAAGGGCAATTTTGAAGGAAAAAATCCAAATAAATAGCAAATGGACTCGAAAAATTTTGAAAACCTCCAGAATTCAATTTTTTTTATTATTATTATTTTGAAAGTATTGAAAAAAGAAAATTTGAATTTTGAGTCCGTTTGCCATTTATTTATGTTCGGGGGGTAAAAATGTTATTTTACCCAAGAAACCCAAAAGGGCTTTTATTGCCTTTTAAAAAATGAAACATGGGTGGAAGAAAAGGGGTTGGCCGGCCAAGGCCCAAGAATGGGTGTACATTTTTTTATTTTTAATAAAAAGCCAACAATGAAGAGTAAGTTAGTTATTTTTTGATCAAGCCTTTGCAAATAAGCCACATGGACAATGCATGAAGAGGAAGAGTGTTAACATAATGGCTTAAGATTCTTGAACAGTTGTAATTGTAGATAGCTGATGGCCTAATCTAAGGGTGATAATTTCATATTTTTAACATCTTGGATCAATAGCCTTTGGATGAAAATTGGTGGAATGAAAAATGACAATATCCTAGCCTAGGGAGGGCCATTCAGCCACTACAAGGGGAGCACTCTCTCTTTTCATTTTGGGCTATTCACTCTCTATTCTCTCTTAGTTTTGGCTGAATTTTCTCTCCATAGTTGAAAAGCAAAAAAAAAAAAATTTAGAAAAGAAAGTTAGAAGAGAAAAAGCTTGAAAGATAGCTTCTAGAGGTTGCTTTAAGCACCATACTCTTGCACTTTCTTTGATTTTCCATTCTTGATTTGCTGTTTTGTTCACTATTTTGGTGAGTTTCTTTTGATTTTTTTTTAAATAAATGTTTTTAATATTCTTCTTCATGCTTTCTTAGAAAAAAGCTTTGATTTTTTTTTTTCTTTTGTTAAAGGGTTGGCTGAATGGCCTAGTATTGTTGAGAGTTGCTGTTTGCATTTTTATTTTCATGTTATTCTTGATATTTAACAAGTTTTGATGCTTTAAATCTTCTTCTAATACATAAATATGAAGCTTGTTTTAATTTGGTTGCTTGCTTGTTTCTATTTTTGAGTCTATTATCTTGTTATCATGTTTAATTTACTTATCTTGCATTTTTTATTTTCTGTTTTCAAAATGTTTAAGTTTGTTTATGTTTTATATTTTGTAATCCATGTGTTTGTGAAAATGCCTATTGGTTTTCATGCTTTTACTTTCTATTTGCATGGTTTGAGTGTTATTCTTTAGCTAAGCTTGTTAGTATATCATGTGTTTGTGAAAATGCCATGCTCATTTTAAGCATGAGACCATTCGGCCACCCCATATTGTATGTTTTGAGTGTGCATTTTTGTTATGTTAGTTGATAGGTTTGCATTTTCATGATATTTGGTTGAGTATTTTATTTAAGCATGCCATATGTTTGTGTTATTGCCATGCATATTTTCGGTTTAGGATTGGTTTGTCTTGTCATGCATATTCATGCATTTTAGACCTAGGTTGCATTAAATGCCATGTAAGTTCATTTAGGTCTAGGTCATTTTATTGATGCCATGCATTTTTCATGTCATTTAGGTTTTAAATCATGCATTTCATGCATCATATTTGCTGTATTTTTCATGCATTTCATGTCCTTGCCACTTGACTTATGACTTAGGCCAATTAATGACTCAAAATCATGCTCACTTGAGCATACTTGTGGAAAATTAAAGAGTTGTCAAATTGATTATTCTACCTTTGTGATTTTTTTACTTAGCCAATTTTTTGCCTAACTTTTCAAAGTGTTAGCTACTATTTGTGAGTCTTTTAGAGAGTCTCTAATATTTTTAGTTTGATTTGTAAATGATTTTATCAAAGGCAAAAGAATGTGTTTTGGCAAAACAGTTTTTTCACCCAGTACTCATACTTTTCCGATTTTTCTGGGTAGTCATCTTTAATCAAAAAATTAAGTCGATTTTTTCCCATGTATTTTTACGTGTCCTGAGTCTCCAGCAGTTTTTTTAGATTTTTTTGAATTTTTAAAAATAGGGTAAAAAATTGTGCTTTAAAACTGGATAGTGGAGATAGAATTGAATTTGAAGGAAAATCATTTTTCTGTTTTGGTTAAGTTACTTAGAGGGGTCTGATTAGGAAGTTTAGCTACTGACTTAGGGTAGTTTCTACGCCCTTTTAAACTCTAAAAATGATTTTTTAAGTCTCGGGTTAAGGGTGGTCAAGTCCGGGATTTTAAATTTAGGAAATTAGAGCCATTTAAAAAAGGGTTTAGCTAGGTTTTTATTTTTAATCTAAGCTTTTCAAAATTGTTTTCAAACAATCACAAAGTATTTTGGTTTTAGAATATTTAATTTGATATATTTTCCTAAGGTAGCCGGGTATCTTTTTAGATATACGGATTTCCTTAATTAATGGAAAAAATACATTCTCATGCATTGCATTTTCCATATTCATGCATATTATATAATATGTAATTTTTGCTATGTTTAATTTTCATGATGGTGTTATTATCTTTGATTTAAATTTTTGATATTATATTATTTGTTATATGTTTTTGAATATTTCATGATATCCTATGCTTTTATTTGAGTTATTTTTGTCATATTATTTAGCATATACTATGTTCATGCATTATTATTTTTATTTCTATGCATATTATATGAAAGCATTATTTTATGTTTCATGTCATTTAGATTATATGCCATATCATTTATATTTGCCATGTCATTTAATTTAATTTAATTTATTTCATTTCATATAGAATATATTATGTTACCTAGGTCATTTCATTTCATTTCATGTAGAATATATTATGTTACTTAAGTCATTTCATTTCATTTAGAATATATTATGTCACTTAGGATATTTTTATTTCATTTAGAATATATCATATATTACATTTCATATAGAATATATCATGTTACCTAAGTCATTTCATTTCATTTAGAATATATCATATGACTTAGGATATTTCATTTCATTTAGAATATGCTAAGATATTTAAATTATATCATACCATTTAGGTTGCATTATATTATTTGTACTTTGCTATGTCATTTTATTTATGTCATACATATTCATATTTTTTTAAAATGTTTTGAAAAAGTTAATGATTTTCAATAAAATAAAGATATTCCCGAGTTAAAATAATTCATGAGTTCTCTGTCGGGTTTGCTGGGGAGGATATCATCAATTATCATTAATAACGAAATATCTTATTTAAAATAAGAATGATTCGGAAAGTTTTCCAAACTAATAAATTTTTTTATATTTTGCCACGTTTGTTGGGCAATATAGAAAAATTTTGAATTTATAAATTTTGGATCATTTTCAATTAAAAATGTAATTATTTTTCTTTAAATTGGGAATTTACTTGAAATACTAAATTTAAAACCGACTTTTTACCGAGACTTGAGATAACACATGTTTAGTAAGTTACCGTTTTATACGGGCGTTGTGGGGGTGCTAATCCTTCCCCACACGTAACCGAGTCTCGAACCTGCTTCTTTGATTTCTCTAGTTTAAAACGCAGACTTGAAATTGGTTTTAAAAATGTTTTCATTAATTTTAACATATTTTATAAAACCGGTTTTAATAGGTGGCCGATCACACCTGGCTAAAAAAGATTGGTGGCGACTCCATGTCTTTTTCAAAGTCATTTTTAAAACCTTCATTTTTCAAGAGGAATTAAGTCGATTTTTTCTCGATTTTTTTAATGTCACGCTTAACGAATAATAAAGTCTTGCGATGAGACTTGTTATTTTTTAGGTTGTGCCAAACATGTTTGATTCATTGCCACAGAAACTATTTGAGCTAACTAGCAGGGTTGCATCACAAATTAGAATGAAAAAGAGCCGGAAGCTAAAAGGTCCCAGAACGCCAAGAATGGGTAAAGGATGATAACATGATTCCAAGTCGGGCTGAGGACAATAAACCAAGTGTTTCTTGGGAGGCAACCCAAAAGGATGGAGATCACACATTATAATGATCACACATTCTCCATCATTCTATCTTTTAATTGTTTTTATTTAGTTTTTTTTATTTATTAGTTCTTTTCTCTTACACATGATTCTTTCATTTGGGTTAATAGCATTACATTGAGGACAATGTAAGAATTAAGTATGGGGGAAGAATTTAGGATTTCCTTTATTCAATTTTATTTTGAGTCTTGATTTTTTTTAGTGTGTTCTAGTTAATTTCACTACAAGGATAAGATATGCATTAAATAGGTCTAATACTTGTTTATTAGTGAAAAGATTTTCATGAGAATTGAGCTTGATACTATTTTTTACGAGCCAATGTTAATATGATATGTTGATTGAGAAAGAAGCATGTTTAGACTTAATATTGACTTGTATAATCATCCTTGTGAGTTTTGAGCCTATATGATTGATGCATTATACATATCAATCTAATTTCTATCTTGAGTGCTCTTATGATTATATGTTTCTTTAGAACTTGCTTTAAACCGTTTTGAGACTATATTGATGAATGTGACAACATGAATATGATAGAGGCATTAGGATTATAACCAAGGCCAAATCAACCATCCCCTATAGATGTTCCAAGAGAACATCCCCCTTAGTGAACCAATTTGAGCCTACATTGAATAAGCTATTTTATTCGTAACCACATCTTTTACCTAGCCTAAATGTACTTATATCTTTACCATTGTTCTAAAGATGAATTAGATTGTTTTGAGACATATTGCATAAAGCAAGAGAGATCGATTGGCTATTTGGGTTAGAAACAAGAAATAAGTGGGGGGGAAGGATGGCAAAAGTCAAGAGAAAAATAAAAAGGAACATTGAAAAAAAAATACATTCCCATATTGAATGAAAAAAAAAAGAGAAAGAAAGAAAAGAAAAAAAAAATCATCTCTTGAACTTTTGGTTAAAGAAAAGATGTTACAAAATTGATTAGAAAGAAGCAAAGGCTCAACATGAATATTTAGCCTATGTTATTATGTGCTTACATAAGAATTTTGAGAAGTTTTATTTGTATGATCTTATTATGTCTCTAAACTCTATGAAATCTTTGGAATCTTTGTAATATCCTTTTCCTTTTATTCTTTAACCACATTACAAACCCTTGGCCCCATTACAACCTTGAATAAGGACCTCTTGATTCATGAAGTTATATGATCTAAATGGTGGAGAATAGATGGACAAGCAAGCATATTGTAGGACTTATTTCATAAGATTGATTGAGTATAAACACCTTACCACTACTATATAGAGTGAAAATAATGAGAGTATCCCCATGTGAGAAGTTGAAATTAAGTTTGAATATGCATTATTTTGATTAAGATATGTTATATTAATATTGGCTTAACTCAAACAATTTACATTCAAGCATGATTCTTTGTGAAATTCTTTAAGGTATTGATTAGTTTATAAGACTTGTCCAATGATTTTCTTTGATTTATATTGAAAGGATTAGGAATTTTTATTTAGTATATTTTAGTTTTTTTTTTTTAATGTTTTTAATGTTTGTGGGTATCGTTCTAGTAAACCCTCACGAGACTAAACTCGTCCACTAAGGACACATAGGGGT
Source organism: Fremontodendron californicum (assembly GCA_030761205.1). Taxonomy (NCBI): domain Eukaryota; kingdom Viridiplantae; phylum Streptophyta; class Magnoliopsida; order Malvales; family Malvaceae; genus Fremontodendron; species Fremontodendron californicum. The sequence continues at coordinate 14,167,796 of JAULJL010000020.1, read as the reverse complement.
TTAAAGGCTTCTGTCACATACTAAGTGCCACCGTGATTTCCTATGAAAGTGGATTAGATTAGATTTTCTTACTTTATTTTGATTTTGTTTTGCTCGAGGACTAGAAAAAGCTATGTGGTGGTATTTGATAAGCTCATAAAATACACATTTTATGCCTATTCTTAGTTTTAGTTATGCTTTCGATCCTTATTTTGATTTCTTATATTATGTTTTTGAATTTTAGGTATATTTAGGAGAATGAAGTGAAAAGATGTTAACAATGATGGTAAAGTGCTTACACAATCATAATCACAAGATAAAAAAAGACTTAGGAGTCAAAAAGATCAATTTCTAGTTGAAAAGCAAGAAGACAGATTTGACCTCTGGAGCTTTTTTCAAGGAAAAAATTATTTTAAAATTTTTATTTGAAGAAACTTCCTTTTGACTTTTGAAGCTGACTTGAATACCTTTCCAACGGTAGTTTATATGCCCAAATCGGATAAGAAATGGTCATCCAAATCAGCCAAAGAAGTGCATGCAAGTGCATCAGAAAAATCAGCGACCAGAGTCGCGGCGTCGGTGTCTGGTGTCGCAGCACCCCAAACATGTCAAGAGCCAGCGCTGCAGTGCTGGAAAGCTGGCGCTGCAGCGCTGGCCTGAACGCAAAAATTGCCTAAAATAGAAAAAAATGCGATTTTGCCTCTTGAACTGACTTGTGCAGTAAGAAAGGGTTTTCAGGGTTTTAAAGCTCTATAAATACCATCTTTTGAGCCACAATCTAGCTATGCCTTGATTATTATCAATGTTCTTCTTCTTCTTCTTCTCCTTCATTCTTTTAGTTTTTTTTTTCTTCTTGATTTCTTAATTTTTTTGTCTATGTTAACTATGCCTATGCAAGGCTCTCCTTCTTGGTTAAGGGTGATTTCAAAGCCCTAGACATGTTTTGTAATTGATTTTTAGACCTTATCATATATTGATTTTCTATCAAAGCTGTCGCAACCTAAAAAATAACAAGTCTCATCGGAAAACTTTATTATTCGTTAGTGTGACATTAAAAAAAAACGAGGAAAAATCGACTTAATTCCTCTAGAAAAATAAAGGTCTTGAAATAACTTTGAAAAAGACATGGAGTTGCCACCAATCTTTTTTAGATGGTCTGATCGGCCACCTATTAAAACCGATTTTATAGAACATTTTAACATTAATTAAAACATTTTTTTAAAACCAATTTCAAGTCTACGTTTTAAACCAGAGAAATCAAAGAAGCGGGTTTGGGACTCGGTTACGTGTGGGGAAGGATTAGCACCCCCACAACGCCCGTATAAAACGATACCTTATTAATCGTGTGTTATCTCAAGTGTCGGTAAAAAGTCAATTTTTAATTTGATATTTCAAGTTAATTCCCAATTTAAAGAAAAATAATTCCATTTTTAATTGAAAATGATCCGAAATTTATTAATTCAAAATTTTCCTATATTCCCCAACAAACGTGGCAAAATATAGAAATTTTTATTAGTTTGGAAAACTTTCCGAATCATTCTTATTTTAAAGAAGATATTCCATTATTAATGATAATTGATGATATCCTCCCTAGCTAACCCGGTAGAGAAGTCATGAATTATTTTAACTCGGGAATATCTTTATTTTATTGAAAATCATTACCCTTTTCGAAACATTTTAAAAAAATATGAATATGTAGGACATAAATAAAATGACATAGCAAAGTCTAAATAATATAATGCAACCTAAATGGTATGATATAATTTAAATGTCTTAGCATATTCTAAATGAAATGAAATATCCTAAGTTATATGATAAATTCTAAATGAAATAAAATGACCTAGGTAACATGATATTTTCTATATGAAATGTAATATCCTAAGTCATATGATATATTCTAAATGAAATAAAATATCCCAAGTGACATAATATATTCTAAATGAAATGAAAAGACCTAGGTAACATAATATATTCTACATGAAATGAAATGACCTACGTAACATAATATATTATATATGAAATAAAATAATTTAAATGACATGGCAAATATAAATGATATGGCATATAATCTAAATGACATGAAACATAAAATAATGCTATCATATAATATGCATGAAAATAAAAATAATAATACATGAACATAGTATATGCTAAATAATATGATAAAAATAACTAAATAAAAAGCATAGGATATCATGAAATATTCAAAAACATATAACAAATAATATAATATCAAAAATTTTAAAAAATAATAACACCATCATGAAAATTAAACATAGCAAAAATTACATATTATATAATATGCATGAGAATGTATTTTTTCCTTTAATTAAGGAAATCCGTATATCTAAAAAGATATCCGGCTACCTTAGAAAAATATATCAAATTAAATATTCTAAAACCAAAATACTTTGTGATTGTTTGAAAACAGTTTTGAAAAGCTTAGATTAAAAAAAATAAAAACTTAGCTAAACCCTTTTTAAATGGCTCTAATTTCCTAAGTTTAAAATCCCGGACGTGACCACCCTTAACCCGACACTTAAAAAATCATTTTTAGAGTTTAGAAAAGGCTTAGAAACTATCCTAAGTCAGTAGCTAAACTTCCTAATCAGCCTTCTCTAAGTAACTTAACCAAAATAGAAAAATGATTTTCCTTCAAATTCAATTCTGCCTCTACTGTCCAGTTTTCAAACACGATTTTTTACCCTATTTTTAAAAAATCAAAAAAATGTAAAAAACTACTGGAGACTTAGGACATGTAAAAGTACACAGGAAAAAATTGGCTTAATTTTCTAATCAAATATGTCTCCCCAGAAAAATTGAGAAAGTACGAGTATTGGGTGAAAAAACTGTTTTGCCAAAACACATTATTTTGCCTTTGATAAAATCATTTAAAAATCAAAGTAAAAATATTAGAGACTATATAAAAGACTCACAAACAGTAGCTAACACTTTTGAAAAGTTAGGCAAACAATTGGCTAAGTAAAAACAAATCACAAAGGTAGAATAATCAATTTGACAACTCTTTAATTTTCCACAAGTGTGCTCAAGTGAGCATGACTTTGAACCATTGATTGGCCTAAGTCATAAGTCAAGTGGAAAGGACATGAAATGCATGAAAAATACAGCAAATATGATACATGAAATGCATGATTTAAAATCTAAATGACATGAAAAATGCATGGCATCAATAAAATGACCTAGACCTAAATGAACTTGCGTGGCATTTAATGCAACCTAGGTCTAAAATGCATGAATATGCATGGCAAAGCAAACCAATCCTAAACCTAAAAAATGCATGGCAATAACACAAACCTATCAACTAACATAACAAAAAACATACACAAAGCATACTACATAGGGTGGCCGAATGGTCTCATGCTTAAAATGAGCATGGCATTTTCACAAACACATGATATACTAACATGCATAGCTAAAGAATAACACTCAAATCATGCAAATATAAAGTAAAGGTAAGAAAACCAATAAGCATTTTCACAAACACATGAATTATAAAATATAAAACATAAACAAACTTAAACATTTTGAAAACAGAAAATGAAAAATGCAAGACAATTGAAATAAACATGATAACAAGATAATAGACTCAAAAATAGAAACAAGCAAGCAACCAAATTAAAAGAACCTTCATATTTATGTATTAGAAGAATATTTAAAGAATCAAAACTTGTTAAATATCAAGAATAACATGAAATAAAAAATGCAAACAACAACTATAAAAAACTAGGCCATTCGGCCACCTCAAAAGAAAAGTAAAAAAAAAAAAGTTTCCAAAGCTTTTTACAAGAAAGAATCAAGAAGGAACTTAAAGAAGAATGTTAAAAACACTTTTTTAAAAAGAAAAATCAAAAGAAACTCACCAAATATTAAATGAAAACAGCAAATCAAGAATGGAAAATCAAAGAAAATGCAAGAGTATGGTGCTTAAAGCAACCTCTAGAAGTTATCTTTCAAGCTTTTTCTCTTCTAACTTTTTTTTTTTATCTTTTCTAAACTTTTGTTTTTGCCTTTCAAAAATGGAGAGAAAAATCAGCCAAAACCATGAGAGAATAGAGAGTGAATAGCTAAAAAATGAAAGAGAGAGACCCCCTCATTGTAGTGGCCGAATGGCCCTTATCCCTAGGATGTTGTCATCTTTTCTTCAACCAATTTTCATCCAAAGGCTATTGATCCAAGATGTTTAAAAAATGAAATTATCACCCTTAGATTAGGCCATTAGCTATCCAAAGTTACAGCTGTTCAAGAATCTTAAGCCATTATGTTGACACTCTTCCTCTTCATGCATTGGTCCATATGGCTTATTTGCAAAGGCGTGATAAAAAAATAACTAACTTCCACTTCATTGTTGGCCTTTTGATTAAAAATATGAAAATTTCTATCCATCCTTGGGCCTCGGCTAGCCAACCCCTCTTCGTCCAACCCATGCTTCATTTTTTTAAAAAGCAAGAAAAGCCCTTTTCGATTTCTTGGGTAAAATGATCTTTTTGCCCCCCGAACATAAATAAATAGTAAACAGACTCCAAATTCAAATTTTATTTTTTCAATACTTTAAAAATAATAAAAAATCGAATTCTAGAGGTTTTCAAAAATTTTCAAGCCCATTTGCTATTTATTTGGATTTTTTCTTCCAAAATTGCCCTTTTATGCTCCCAAACTTTACCATTTTTTAAGTGAGCTCCAAATCCATATTTTTCTTCACCAATCTCTTCCAAATAATTTAAAAGTATGATCTGGAAGTTTTGCATAATTTTTGGAACTCATTTGGTATTTTTTAGGGATTTATCTACTTGAATTACTACATAGGGGGCCCGGGATTTGGCCATTTTGCAAACGAACTCTGAATTCGGATTTTATTTCTCCAATATCTTCCAAATAATTTAAAAGTGATATTTGCAAATTTTTAGAATTTTTGGAGTTCATTTGCTATGTTTTTTCGGGATTTATCTTTTTTAATTTCTGTATAGGGGACCCGGGATTTGGCCATTTTGCAAACGAACTCCGAATCAAGATTTTATTTTGCCAATCTCTTCGAAATGATTTAATAATGAAAACTGCAATTTTTCAAAATTTTTGGAGTTCATTTGCTATTTTTCCTAGATTTTCCAATTTTGCCCTTTTGCCTTCGAAACCCGGTTTTGCTCAAAACAAGTTCGATTTTCAGATTTTCTTCAAACTGAGCTTTTGGCTATCCTTTTTAAATCACTCCTCATCCATTAGGGGCTTTAGTCTTATCGAATCGGGCCATTTCTGTATTCTTCCCAATTTCACTGAAATCCACCAAAAACCCTAATTCTCGATTTTCTTCCGGATTGACTTTCCTTTCAGTTTTTCAAGTGTCTTCTCCATTACCCGTAGTCAGTGCTTATCTTTCATTTGGAACCTTCAATTTTGACCAATTTGATCGTTTAAGCACTCTTCCCCAAATTTTTCGGATTAGGGTTTCCTTTCTATTGAATCTCCACAACCCAACTTTCGAACTCCATATCTTTCAATGTAGACCTCGATTTATCAAAATTCTTTAGCCATTTTCCAATTGAACTTCAAATATTGATTTTGAAAGTGGATTGACTTTTTCATTAGTTGACTTTTTGGGGTTGACTTTTTCAAGTTTGACTTTTTATGCTCGCCTTCTTAGACTAAGTCTCGGAGTACTACCTGCAGGATGAAAAAAGTATTTTTACATTCTGAAACATCAATTTAGGAAGAAAACATAAATGTTTTAGTAGTCCGGACAAAATTAGATGTCTACAGCTGCCTCTCTTTGGCTATTTCTGAGAATCAGGAATCAGGCAAAGATAAACAAATACTAATTTTGTCCGGTTAGTGAAATCACATGTGAAGGGAAAGAAAAAGGGGGTTTCTTTTCATTTTCATTTTTTTTCATTTTCATTTTTTTTTTAAAAAGCTATAAATAGAAGATATTGTCCTTAAATGGAATTACCTGACTAATCAAGGCTCGACCCGTCTTAAGGAAACGAGTTCGATTTGCAAGAGAAAAAAAGACCTTGGCGATGGTCTCGAGGGCTTAACTTGTCTTGTGCTAAGTTGTGTTTAAAAATTGTGGGTATCTCCTCTAGAAGCTTTGGCACCAAAGACTTGCTCAAGCAATCTACCAGAGGCTTTGGCTATCACCACCAAAGACTTGTTCAAGCAAACGTAAAACTCTGGATATCTCCACCAGAGGCTTTGGCTATCACCACCAAAGACTTGTTCAAGAAAATGTAAAACTCTGGATATCTCCACCAGAGGCTTTGGTTATCACCACCAAAGACTTGTTCAAGAAAATGTAAAAACTCTAGAAACTTATGTTTGGATGTCTTAAAAATGGTGCCTGGAGGTCTTAAAAATGGTGCCCGGAGACCTTACCCGTGATTCAAAAAAAATACGCTGTATACGACTTTAACAATAATGCCCGAAGGTCTTAAGAATGATTCCCGGAGGCCTTACCTATGATTTGGAAAAAATACGCTGAATGCGATTTTAACAATAATGCCCGAAGGTCTTAAAAATGGTGCCCGGAGGCCTTACCCATGATTTGGAAAAAAATGCGCTGTATGCGGCTTTAACAATAATGCCCGAAGGTCTTAAAAATGGTGCCCGGAGGAGGCCTTACCTGTGATTTGAAAAAAAGTACGCTGTATGCGAATTTAAAAATGATGCCCGGAGGTCTTAAGAACGGTGCCCAGAGGTCTTAAGAATGGTGCCCGGAGGTCTTAGCCGTGATTTGAAAAATACCTTGACGACGGTCTCAAGGCTCGACTCATTTGATAAACAGAATGAATTCAATTTAAAACAAAAGGAAATACCTCTTCGGTGGTCTCAAGGCTCGACTCATTTGATAAAACAGAATGAATTCGATTTAAAACAAAAGGAAATACCTCGATGGTGGTCTCAAGGCACGATTCATTTGATAAAACAGATGGAATTTGATTTAAAAGGAAATACCTCGACAGTGATCTTATGGCTCGACTCATTTGATAAAACAGAATGAATTCGATTTAAAACAAAAGGAAATACCTCGATGGTGGTCTCAAGGCTCGACTCATTTGATAAAATAGAATGAATTCGATTTAAAACAAAAGGAAATACCTCGATGGTGGTCTCAAGGCTCGATTCATTTGATAAAACAGAATGAATTCGATTTAAAACAAAAGGAAATACCTTGACGGTGGTCTCAAGGCTCAACTCATTCGAAAAGCAGAACGAGTTTACTTTGGGGAAATCCAAGTTTTCCTGATTTCTGCAATGTTAGCTAAATGCAATGATGAGAATGACATGCTTTGCAAATGCTTGTATGTTTCCTAAGAATAAATGCAATCAAATGATTGTGTCATGATTTCTAATCCATGGTTTCTTTGATGTTCACAGATTATCTGACTTCATGAAGGAGTCTTCAATTGTTCACTGATGCCCCATTTAAGGAATCCTTTACTCAAGATAACTTGTCAATCAATCTCAGTTTCTGACTTTCGCTGAAATTCACAAATTTTTTGAGTTCATGGTGGAGTCTCCAATACGTTCACTGTTCTTTCTTGGTAAACTTTCCAAACCTTTCCCAAAATTTAAATCTATTCCTTAGTAATACTCTGAAATCCTTTTATTTAAATTTTTTTTATTACTAATCATCATTCAATTTAATAACAATCATGATGCATCTCAAAAATGTATGAAAGAAAATATGAATCAAGCAAAAATATCATGAAAAGGATAACAAGATTTTATTGCAAAAAAAGTTTTTTTTTTAAAAAATGAATATCAAGGATATAAGAAACAAATGTAATGTTATAGGTTGTAGATGCCCCGAATGCGGAATATATTGGACCCCTCCTTTTTCAAACCATCTGAAACTTCTCTTAAACGAGCAATTTACTTGGGTAACCTCTTAGCTTCCGTAGTTACATCAGACTGAGTTGTTCCCCTTTCCAAAGATTGTCAGATATTTCTCCCCCTTTACACGGAGCATTGATTCAAACTTTAATCAGTACCTGAGCCGCCCTTAGCGGATTTTCAACTCAAGTGTCCTCCATTCGGTATTAAGTCACCCTTTGCTGGTTTTCAGCTTAAACCTCTCCTTTTACATTCTTTTTTCATTTTCATTTTTTTGTATTCTACCATGCATCTGAGAATTCTAAATGCTTCCAAGGTAAAAATATCAACTCAAAAGATGGGATGAATTCTGAGAATAACCTTTCAAATTAAATATCTTTGCTTGATCAAAATATTTCTAAAGCACGTAATGTAGGCCAAGGTTCAGGTTTAGAAAAAAAGGATAAAATAGGCCCAGAGTGTGTTTAAGGGTGATTGGATCAAGGATCATTTCCTGAGGAGAACTCATTCTTGAAACATTTGTCCTTTTTTTTGGATTTTCTTTTCTTCTTTTCTCTTTTTTTTTTTTTTTTTTTTTTGCTTTGTTGGCTTTCATTTGCCACATTTTTTGATAGTTTTCTTTTTACCATGATTTTTTGATTATTTTTCTTCACATTTGCCCTCCAGTGTAGAGGGTGATCCTTGATCAAGGTTTAAAGAAAAAAATAATTCCTAAGGCTCAAAGGGGTGACTAAGGATAATTTCTTCTTAGTGAAAGGAATATGAAAGATGGTCATTCATCATATCAAGCATGAATATTCTCATTAAAAAAGCAATCCACAGGGGAAATAGATATATAGAATTTCCATTTTTACACTTGGAATCATTCGAATTTCCACGTGCACAGCATCACACATTTTTTTTCCAAGCATAATACTTCTTCAGTTCATCAGCATTCATGGGATTTCTGAAATCCTCCCTATCCATTCTAGTTAAAATCAATGCTCCTCCAGAAAAAGCTCTTTTTACCACATAGGGTCCTTCCCAATTCGGAGCCCATTTTCCTCTCGGGTCCTTCACTATAGGGAGAATTTTCCTCAGTACCAACTCCCCCTCTCGAAACTATTTGGGACGGACTTTCTTGTTGTGGGCTCGAATCATCCTTTTCTGATACAACTGCCCATGACAAATTGCTTTCAATCTTTTCTCCTCAATGAGATTCAACTGTTCATAATGAGCTCTAACCCATTCTACTTCTTCTAGGCCAACTTCAAAACCCATAATGAAGGGATTTCAACTTCAATAGATAGCACTGCTTCCATCCCGTATACCAAAGAAAATGGCGTTGCCCCTGTAGATGTGTGAACCGAAGTACGATATGCATGAAGAGCAAAAGGCAAGATCTCTTGCCAATCCTTGTACACATCAGTCATATTCTCAACAATCTTCTTGATTTCATATTAGCTGCTTCTACTGCCCCATTCATTTTCGGACGATAAGGTGCCGAATTATGATGTTTGATCTTGAACTCAGTACACACTTCTCTCATCATCTTATTGTTCAAATTGAGAGCATTATCTGAAATAATTCTTGCTGGCAACCCGTAACGGCATATGATTTCTTTCTTGACAAATCTGCATATCACCGACTTTGTTACATTCGCATAGGAAGCAACTTCTACCCACTTTGTGAAATAATCAATGGCCACCAAGATGAAACGATGTCCATTTGAAGCTTTCGGGGTAATAGGTCCAATCATATCCATTCCCTACATTGAAAAGGGCCATGGTGCAGTCATGACATGCAATGGCGATGGCAGCACATGAATCTTATCTGCATATATCTGGCATTTATGGCATTTTCGGTAATAACTGATAAAATCTCCTTCCATTGTCAACCAATAATACCCTGCCCTCATAATCTACTTAGCAAGCATGTGACCATTAGCATGAGTGCCACATATCCCTTCATAGACCTCTTCTATAATTCTTCGAGCTTCAGCAGATCCAACACATCTCAATAAGACTTGGTCTTTTCCTTTCTTGTAGAGAATCTCACTATCTAGAACAAAACCGATTGCTAGCCTTCTTAGAGTCCTCTTGTCATTTTCTGTTGCTTGTTCTGGATACTGTTGACTCTTGATGTATTGCAAGATGTCATTATACCAAGGGAGGCCATCTACTTCTTCTTCAATACTCAGACAGTGGGCAGGAGACTCATATATACTCATCTTCATTGGCACAACTTCAGCCCCTTCATTCACTTTTAAACATTGATGATTGTCGATACGTAAAAAACAACAACGTTTCATCGCAAGACTTTATTATTCGTTCTCCTTAGGTGTGACATTTAAAAAAAATGAGGAAAAGTCAACCTAATTCCTCTAGAAAAATGAATCTGTCAATACGTGATCCCGGATTGCGGGGGACCCGTTCGAGTGAGGGGTGAAACAAAAGCATAGGAAAAGACGACTTAATTTCTCTTGAAATAAAATAAACGGTCGAGGGTATGAAAACGACCTCGTAAAAAGACATGGAGTCGTCACCAATCTTTTTTTAGCTAGGTGTGATCGGCCGCCTATTAAAACCGGTTTTTATAAAATATTTTAAAATTAATTAAAACATTTTTAAAACCAATTTCAAGTCTGCGTTATAAACCAGAGAAAATCAAATAAGCGGGTTCAGGAGTCGATTACGTGCGGGGAAAGATTAGCACCCCCACAACTCCCATATAAATCGGTACCTTAATAATCGTGTGTTATCTCAAGTCTCAGCAAAAAGTTGGTTTTTAATTTAGTATTTCAAGTTAATTCCTAACTTTAAGAAAATAATTTCATTTTTAATTGAAAATGATCCGGAATTTATTAATTCAAAATTTTCCTATATTCCCCGACAAAATCAGCAAAATATAGAAATTTTTATTCATTTGGAAAACTTTTCGAATCATTCTCTTTTTTTTTTTTTGAAAGAAAGATATTCCTTTATTAATGATAATTGAGGTTATTCCCTCCAGCAAACTTGGTAGAGAACTCATGAATTATTTTAACTCGGAAATATCTTTTTTTTTTTTATTGAAAATCATTATTTTTTTCAAAATATTTAAAAATATGAACATGAACATGTATGACATAAATAAAATGACATGGCAAATCTAGATAATAAAATGCAACCTAAATGATATGACATAATTCAAATGACATAGTATATTCTAGGTAAAATGAAAAAAAATCCTAAGTATCATAGTATATTCTAAATGAGATAAAATGATTTAAATGATATGGCAATTCTAAATGATATGGCATATTTTAAATGACATGTCATATTCTAAATAAAATAACCTAAATGACATGGAATATGATCTAAATGACAAGAAATGACATGAAATTAAAATAATGCTAACATATAATATGCATGAAAATCAAAATAAAAATAATAATGCATGAACATAATATATGCTAAACAATATAACAAAAATAACTAATAAAAAGCATAGGATATCATGAAACATTCAAAATCATATGGCAAAAAAATATAAGATCATAAAATGTGAATTAAATAATAATAATACCATGAAAAATATCATAGCAAAAATCACACATTTAAATAAAATGCATGAACATGGAAAATGCAATGCATGAAAATGTATTTTTTCCTCTAAATAAAGAAATCCGTATATCTAAAAAGATATCCGGCTACCTTAGGAAAATATGTCAAATTAGATTTTCTAAAAAAACAAAACTTTGTGCATTGTTTGAAAACGATTTTGAGGAAAACTTGAATAAAAATTAAAACCTTTACCAAACCCTTTTAAAATTGCTCTAATTTCTTAAGTTTAAACTTCCGGACATAACCACCCTTAACCCGAGATTTATAAAATCATTTTTAAATTTTAAAAAGGCTTAGAAACTACTCTAAGACAGTAGCTAAATCTTCTAACCAATCCCCTCTAAATGCCTTAGCCAAATTCAACCATTATTCCCCTTTTGATTTCAAATATGCCTCTACTGTCCCGTTTTGCCACACGATATTTTTAGCCTATTTTTAAAAATTAAAAAAAATATAAAAAAAAAATTTGGAGACTCAAAACATGTAAATAAACACGAGAAAAATTGGCTTAATTTTATGATTAAAGATACTGCCCAGAAAAATTGGATATGTTTGAGTACTGGGTGAAAAAAAACTGTTTGTCAAAACACATTTTTTGCCTTTGATAAATTCATTCGAAAACAAAAGTAGAAATTGTTGGAAATCATCCTTAAGACCTAAGGACAGTATCTAAACATTTAAAAACCTTGGTAAAAAAATTGGCTAACTAAAAAAAATCACAAATGTAGAATAATCAATTTGACAATTCCTTAATTTTCCACAAGTATGCTCAAGGGAGCATGACTTTGAGCCATTAATTGGCCTAAGTCACAAATCAAGTGGAAATGACATGGAATGCATGAACATACAGAATATGAAACGTATGAAATGCATGGTCTAAAGGTCTAAATGTTAAAGGAAATGCATGACAATTCATGGCAACCTAAATGCCTAGCATGAATTTGCATGGCAATAAATGCTATCCTAACTATATATGCATGCAATACTTGATAATGTAAATGCGACTAGAACCTAATATGTTATGAATATGCATGAAAATGAATGTGACCTAAGACCTAAATAGCATATGAACAACAATGGCCGAATATGTAAGGATGTAATATCAAGCACAGAAATGAAATATATAAGTAAATATAGCATAGAAAATATTGTAAAGAACATATATACACAAGATTTAACATAGACATGCAGAAATTACAAGCAAAACTAGTAAGTAGAACAAGAAAAGTTAAGCTCCATGGTTGGTATCAAATGGGCAAAGCCTCTCACCAAACCATAATCACTTGGTCTTGCCAAGATAATGAATCCTTTCCATCTCAATAAAACAAAACAAAAAAACCATGTAAAGCAGAAAATAAGGTGAGCTTCATGGTAGGTAAAAATGGGCAAAGCCTCCCCCCTAACCATGGCCACTTGGTCTAGCCAAGATCATGTAGCCATTTCAACCTTTTTTGCTTCAGATTTTGTAAAAATAAGAACCTTATAGTACTCTAAAAAAACTTGTAAAAATCATTTTTCACAACAACATGCAAGGAAGAACAAAAGAAAAAAAAAAAAAACAAGGCAAATAAATGTACTATTCGGCCATGGCATGAAACCATAAGAAAAAAATGCTTTCCAGCATTTTAAAGAATAAGAAGAGATGAAAACATAAGTAAACATTAAAAAACTTTATTTATATGAATAATGTAGTAGGAAAACATGACAGAAAAATCAAGAAAACACCATGAAAATGAAGAAGAAAGCTAGGCTAGAGCTTGGTAGAGATGACTACCTTCAAGCTCTCTATTGAAAACCTTTTTTTTTAAATCTTTCAAAACCTTTTTTCTTGTCGAATTAGCTATTGTTTCCCAGCCAAAAACCACTGAAAAAATGAAAACATCCTCCTCCCTTAAGCCTTGGCCGAATGGCCCTCTAACCCTTGGATGGGAATTGCACTTTTTCTCCTCCAAGCTTGGCCTTTAGATTTAGATATTTTGATGACAACATAAGAATGTCATCTTGCCAATTGATAGCAGACCTTAAGATGTGTACTCAGCCCTTGTAGTAACCTTATCCATTAGATGCAAAAGAGGGCCAATCCCATGCACTCCTTTGCTTGCCCCTCTTAAGTGCCTACCCTTGGATGAGTTGTGCTCTTTCATTCTTGGTCATTGGATGAAGCCAACATAACAATGACATCTTTTAGATTAAATCCAGCCCTTAACATGTGTACTCAGCCCTTGTAAATGGCCTAAGCCATTGGATGAAAAGAGATAATCCCATGCACTCCCTTGCTCAACCGAATAGATGCTCACTCTTGTATGATTTGTGCTCATCTTTTTTCTTCCATTATTGGCCATTAGATGAGGATTGTTTTATGAAAAATAAAAATGGCATTTTGGCATTTAAGCTTGGCCATTTGATGGTGCATTAAACTTTTTTACAAGGCACCTAAGCAATTGGATGTAGGGGGACCATTTGCAAGGTGTTAGTGATAGCATGTGGCATGATAGTGACTAGGGAATTAAATTGTTCAAGCTTCCTTCTTCTTCTCTATGTTGGCTGAACAAGGGAAGGAAAAATCCCAGCAATTTCTTCTTCTTTCATATTTTCTCCAATTACCAATTTGCCCTTTTTGGTTTCCTTGGTGAAATGAGCTTTTTGCCCCCCCGAACTTAAATAAATAGAAGACAGACTCCAAATTCGAATTTTATTTTTTCAATACTTCCAAAATAATAAAAAATTGAATTCTAGAAGTTTTCAAAATTTTTCGAGTCCATTTGCTAATTATTTCGGATTTATTTTTGAATTTACCCCTTTTATGCACCCGAACTTTACCATTTTATAAATGAGCTCCGAATCCAGGTTTTTCTTCACCAATTTCTTCCAAATAATTTAAAAAATGTGATCAGAAAGTTTTCATAATTTTTGGAGCTCATTTTCTATTTTTTCGGGATTTATCTACTTGAATTACTTATATAGGGGACCCGAGATTTGGCCATTTTACAAACGAACTCCGAATCAAGATTTTCTTTTGCCAATCTCTTCCAAATAATTAAAAAAATGAGATTTCCAAATTTTCAGAATTTTTGGAACTCGTTTGCTATTTTTTCAGGATTTATCCTATTGAATTACTCCATAGGAGACCCGGTATCTAGCCATTTTGCAAACGAACTCCGAATCAAGATTTTCTTTTGCCAATCTCTTCGAAATAATTTAAGAATGTGATTTTCAAATTTTTGGAGTTCATTTGCTATTTTTCCCATATTTTCCAATTTTGCCCTTTTGCCTCCGAAACTCGGTTTTGCTCAAAACAAGTCCAATTTTTAGATTTTCTTCAAACTGAGCCCTGGACTATCCTTATTTAGTCATTCCTCATCAATTAAGGGCTTTAGATCTTGGCCATTTCTATAATTCTTACAAATTTCATCGAAAATCCACCAAAAAATCCTAATTGTCAGTTTTCTTCCGAATTGACTTTTCTATCAGTTTTTCTTCCAAGTAGCTTCTCCATTACCCGTAGTCAGTGCTTATCTTTCATTTGAGACCTTCAATTCCGACCAATTTGATCGTTTAAGAACTTTTCCCCAAATTTCCCGAATTAGGGTTTCCTTTCAACTGAATCTCGTATCCCAACTTTCGAACTCCATATCTTTCAATGTAGACCTTGGATTATCAAAATTCTTTCACCATTTTTCAATTGAACCTCAAATCTTGATTTTGAAAGTGGGTTGACTTTTTTAGTAGTTGACTTTTTCGAGGTTTACTTTTTTGGGTTGACTTTTTTGGGTTGACATCTTTGAGTTTGACTTTTTCTGTTTGCTTTCTTAGATTAAGTCTCGGAGTACCACCTGCAGGATGAGAAAAGCCTTTTAGCTTTAAGAAACATCAATTTAGGAACAGAATGTACCTGATTTAGGGGTCCGGACAAAATTAGGTGTCTACAGCTGCCCCTTTTTGGCTATTGCTGAGAATCAGGAATCAGGCAGAGATAAACAAACACTAATTTTGTGCATTTAGTGAAATCACATGTAAAGGAAAGGGAAAAGGGTTTCTTTTTTCATTTTTTTTTCTTTTTCATCATCTTTTCACTTTTTTTTTTCTTTTTTTGAAAAAGCTATAAATTGAAGATTTTATCCTTAAATTGAATTCCCTGACTAATCAAGGCTCGACCCGTCTTAAGGAAATGGGTTCGATTTCAAAAGAAAAAATTATGCTCGAAGGTCTTAAGAATGGTGCCCGAAGGTCTTAAAAATGGTGCCCGAAGGTCTTAAAAATGGTGCTCGGAGGCCTTACCCTTGATTTGAAAAAATTATGCTTGAAGGTCTTAAACATGGTGCCTGAAGGTCTTAAAATGGTGCCTGAAGGTCTTTAAAAATGGTGCTCGGAGGTCTTTAAAATGGTGCCCGGAGGTCTTCAAAATGGTGCCCGGAGGTCTTACCCATGATAAAATAATTATGCCCGAAGATCTTAAAAATGATGCCCGAAGGTCTTTAAAATGGTGCCCGAAAGCCTTACCTGCGATGAAAAGTTCTGCCCGAAGGTTTTAAAAATGGTGCCCGAAGGTCTTTAAAATGGTGCCCGGAGGTCTTTAAAATGGTGCCCGGAGGCCTTACCCGTGATGAAAAATGGTGCCCGAAGGTCTTAAAAATGGTGCCCGAAGGTCTTTAAAATGGTGCTCGGAGGTCTTTAAAGTGGTGCCCGGAGGCCTTACCCGTGATGAAAAATTATGCCTGAAGGTCTTAAAAATGGTGCCCGAAGGTCTTTAAATGGTGCCCGGAGGCCTTACTCGTGATGAAAAATTATGCCCGAAGGTCTTAAAAATAGTGCCCGAAGATCTTTAAAATGGTGCCCTGAGGTCTTTAAAATTGTGCCCGAAGGCCTTACCCGTGATGAAAAATTATGCTCGAAGATCTTAAAAATGGTACCCGGAGGTCTTTAAAATGGTGCCCTGAGGCCTTACCCGTGATGAAAAATTATGCCCGAAGGTCATAAAAATGGTGCCCGAAGGTCTTTAAAATGGTGCTGGAGGTCTTTAAAATGGTGCCCGGAGGCCTTACCCGTGATGAAAAATTATGCCCGAAGGTCTTAAAAATGGTGCCCGAAGGTCTTTAAAATGGTGCCCGAAGGCCTTATTCATGATGAAAAATTATGCCCAAAGGTCTTAAAAATGGTGCCCGAAGGTCTTTAAAATGGTGCCTGGAGGTCTTTAAAATGGTGCCCAGAGGCCTTACCCGTGATGAAAAATTATGCCCGAAGGTCTTAAAAATGGTGCCCGAAGGTCTTTAAAATGGTACCCGGAGGCCTTACCCGTGATTTGAAAAATTATGCCCGAAGGTCTTAAAAATGGTCTTAACAATGATCTTTGAAGAATTGTTGAAAATTAACCCGAAGATTTTGAGAAGATGCGAATGCTTTTTGAGGCTGGTGCAAATGATTAACAGGATGGACATACCTCATATTGCATATGTAAATGTTTTTAATTGATGCAAATGTTTCTTGATGCAAATGTTGGATAAGATGCAAATGCTTCTAAATGCAACTGCAAATGCTCTCAGATTGATGCAACTACTTCATGGAATGATGCAGATGCAAAGATTGACATTATGCAAATGCTTCTAAATGATGCAAATGCAAGGATTGACAACGTACAGAATGCTTTTACATGTTGTAAATGCAAAGATCGATAATGTTGCAAATGCTTCATGAAAAAATGCAAAGGCCAAGATTGACATTATGCAAATGCTTGATGAAAATATGCAAATGCCCTCGATCATTTTCTAAACTTTGGCTTAGCCTTTCCAATTCATTTTTCCTCTTCAAATCAGAGTATAACTTCTAATCATTTTGGCTATTCTCCTTGCCCCAACAGTCTTCAAATTCTTATTGACAGAAATCTGTTGGCCGAGTTCTATTTCTTCTTCTTATATTTGAAAATCAAGATTAACCCTAGTAGTTCCACACCATTGGGTTTTTTAAAAAAAAAAACTTTATCTCATGTCAACATAAAAAATGTGTATTAAAAAAATGTCTTTATTTGTTTTCTTTTTTTTAAAAAAATTTTGACCAAGAATATTAACCCTACAGTGTGAGGTACAAATCTTTTGAAGACAGATGATCATTGTTAAAAAATTCTCTAAGTGTCAATATGTTTTTTTTTGGTGATTGGCAAGGCCTGGTATAACCAGATTTTGGTTGATCAATGAAAATTTCACAACAAAATGCATGTCCCTTCTAGGCTCACGAATGGAACAGGTTTTATAAATCATGAATTCCTTGAGAATCAAACAAATTCAATATTCTTTTATTTTTCATAGCAAGGCATTTTGACAAGCGTCAAGATTGGCTATAATGTTTAGACCGAAAAGTTTAATATTGGAAGGAAAAAGTCTCAGTTTTAAAGACAATCCTCCGAATAAGAGCTGACAATTTGGGAGGTTCAGGAATTCCTAGATGTTCGTCGATGACCACTTTTCCAAGATGACCTTCTCTTTTGTGGTATTGGTACTAACATAAATGGCATCGAAAATTCCAATTTTACTCTAGACCGCCCATTTTCGGGTTTTCGCCCTAGAGTCCCATTCTCTACGAACTTTTTGGTTTTTTTTTTACCATGTATTTGAGAATTCCAAATTCCTCCTTAGTGAAATGATAATTCGATGAAATGGGATAAAATCTGAGGAAAAAACCCTTCAAGTTAAACATGCATGCTTGATCAAAATGGACTTTTAAAGCACGTAATGTAGGCCATGGCTCAGGGTTCAGAAAGAAAGGATAAATAGGCCCAAAATATGTGTTTGAGGGTAATCAGATCAAGGATTATTTCTTGAGAAGGATTCATTTTGAAACATTTGCCCTTTTTTGGACTTTTCTGACTTTCTTTTAACTTTGCTCTTTTTCTTGTTTGCTTTTGGCTTTCATTTGCCATAGCTTTTTCACACACTTTTTTTTTCTCATGTGTGTTTTTCTTGGCTTTCATTTTGCCATCTTTTTCTTTTTCTTTTTCTTTGACAGAGTGAGCCCGTATTTATTTGGGGCTCCATTTGCTTTGTATCTGCCTTTGAGCTAGGACTCATTTTTTCGTGATCTTTGAAAAGATCTTTCCTCGGATTTGCCCCCTAGTGTAGAGTGTAATCCTTGATCAGGGTTTAAAGAAGAAAGAATTCTTTCGGCTCAAAAGGGGTGACTATGGATAATTTTTTTTGTGATAGGGACATGAAAGATGGTCATTTCTCATGTCAAGCATGAATATTCACTTTGAAAAGCAATCCCCAGGGGGAATAGATAATCAAAATTTCATTTTGCACTTTGGAATCATTTGAATTCTCATATGCATGATATCACAACAACAAAAAAATCGTCGCATGCCCCAATGATTCATGCGTTAGTCCATCCTTTTTCACCATATAAACATCATTTCCACATATGATGCCCTAGTTTGGTTAACCATGAGAATTTGTATCAACGAGGAACATAGAAAGTCTAGGTCTATTTTAAAAAGGCTGAGTTTCAAATATGAGTTCTTTGAAAGGACAAGGTAAATACGACCCAAAAACGGGTTTTATCTAGGACATAGGATAATCTAGTTTAATCATTGTGCCCCAGGGTATCAATCATGAAGTGATGTTTGGGTAATTAGTGTTTTGTGGTTATTGGTAAAGGTCATGAATGGTTTTGGCACAACCTTGACACACACCAAATTACCAAAATCTAGATTCTTGAAAGAATGTCTCATTTGTTTGAATTTCAAGGAATTCGAAAAAATTTCAAAAAGTTTGTTTCTTTGTTCATGGCCTAGACTAGGATTTACATATTTGCTTATTCTGCAATGACAATGGTTTATGAAGTTTAATCAATCATATTCCTTGAAGCATTAGGTCTTTCAAGTGATCTTATTTTCAGGGATTTAGATATATGGAAATCCTAAAAGAGAGGGGATAGGGTATTGGGTCATTTGTAACAATGATTATCAATATTCTCAAGACTATCCATTATTAAAACTTCCTTAATGCTTGTTTTTGCAATCTCAAATTATTGTTAAAACAACAAACACAAAGCATTTAAAATTTAAAATTCATTTAATTCATATGAATGTCTCATGGGACAAGTGTTTTCATCCTAATGGTCTGAAACTACATTGATCAAAATGCTCCTATTGACATCCTTCAAAGGTAGTACTGATGGAGACTCAATTAAGAGTTATAAACCCAAGTGCAGGTTATGTTCAAGTAATAAATTCTCGGGTGTCCGAGGTCGAACCACAGGGAAGCGTACTAGTAAGTATAAGTTTATAAATATATAAGACAAAGAAAGTAAACAAGATATTAGGGAATCAACAACAAAATAAGATAAACAAGATATTAGAGAACAAAATAAACAAAATATAAAAGAAATTAAACAAGATATAAAAAACAATAAGAAAAGATGTTGAGGTTAGAGAATCCACTCTTGGTGTTATGCTAAGATTAATCTTGTTTTATTACACAATTGAAATCCACACATAAAGGAGGTTCCAATCGGAAGGTTTAGCAATTCAGTCCAAAAGAAAATATTATCTATACTAGTGTTTATAAATGATGATTCATTTTAGCTCATGTTTAAGAGACTAACCTTAGCATTTACCAAGAGCTTCACCTCATCACCTCAACAATATGATTAGCAACACATACTAGATATGAATAAAATGAAAAGAAATGTAAGAAGCATAAGTAAATAAAAAAAGAAAACTAGAGAAAGGAAAGAAGAAGAAAACTTAGAGAATTTTATTACAATGGCTAATATCCTACCAATCTATCAATGTATCCCAATACTCATCCAAGGCCCTCTATTTATACACATTTTGGAGGGCTAAATGACAAGAGACAAGCTTTACAAATTTCAAAGGTAGGTATAATAGGTGGGTGCATTTTTCTAACAATTTTCGTCATATTGTATGACAATTCTGATCAGCCAGCTTGATGGTCGATTTTGTCAATGTTGGAGGCTCGATCTGATAAAATTGTCTTCTAGAAAAATATACCCCTATCAGTTACGGATCCATAGCCGTTGGAATCAGCTCATTTGCTGATGTGGATAAGAAGATATGGGCAAAATACGAAAACAGGTCAGCACAGACGTCATTGCACATCAGCCAACTTGATGGTCGATTTCTCTAGGGAAAACGACTCCGTTTCAAGAAGTGTAAAACATGAAAAAGATAGATATGCCTCTTAGCTTTGCACGGCTACAAATTTCAGCCTTATTGCTTCAGTGAAACTCGAGATATAGCTGATATGGCAAACGGTGTCGGAACTGGAACTGAACTGGATTTGCCCTTAATTCTAGTAATCTGAAATCACTCAAAGAAACTTGTGAAAAACACCAAATTACATAAAAATATAAAAGATCATAAACACAAGTAGACTAAGCAATAATAACTCGTATTTGACACAAAACAATAATAAAACATAACTAAAAACTATATAATTATACGAGTTATCACACCCCCACACTTAGATTGTTGCTAGTCCCTAGCAACGACTCAATAAAAATAAAATAAGAAAATCTAATCTAATCCATTTTCGTAGGAAATCACGGTGGCACTTAGCATGTGACACAAGCCTTTAAACCCCTAGGTGTCCCTAGTGGACGAGTTTAGTCTTGTGAGGGTTTGCTAGAACGATACCCACAAACATTGAAAAACTAAAATATAAGTAAATTACATACCCTAAAAATATTTACTCCTAATCCTTTCAATATAAATTAGAGACAATCTTTGAACAAGTCTTATAAACTAATCAATAGCTCAAAGAATTTCACAAAAATTCATGCTTGAATGTAAATAAATGAGTTAAGCCAATATTAACATAACATATTTCAATCAAAATAGTGCATATTCAACTTAATCTCAACCTTTCACATGGGATACTCTCATGATTTTCACTCTTTAAAGTAGTGGTAAAGTGTTTACACTCAATCAATCTCATGAAAACACTTCTACCATATGCTTGCTTGTCCACCTATTCTCCACTATTTAGATCATACAACTTCATAAATCAAGAGGTCTTTTTTCAAGGTTGTAATGGGGCCAAAGGGTTATAATGTGGTTAAAGAACAAAAAGATAAAGATATCACAAAGGTTCCAAAGAGTTCATAGAGTTTAGAGACATAATAAGATCATACAAATAAAACTTCTCAAAACTGTTATAAAGCACATAATAACATAGGCTAAATATTCATGTTGAGCCTTTGCTTCATTCTAACCAACTTTGTAACATCTTTTTCTTTACTTTAACTAGAAGTTCAAGAGAAGATTTTGTTTTTTTTTTTTTTTTTAATATGGGAATGTATTTGACAATGATCCCTTTCTTTTTCTCTTGACTTTTGCCTCTCTCCTCCCCCACACTTATCTTTCGTTCTAACCCAAATTTTCAAAAAGTATCCCTTGATTTTGCAATATGTCTCAAAATATATAATCCATCTTTAGAACAAGGGTAAGGATATAAGTATATTTAGGCTAGGTGTAAGTTCTGGTTACCAATAAAATAGCATATTTAATGTAGGCTCAAATTGGCTCACTAGTGGGGATGTTCTCTTAGAACATTAATAATGGATGGCTGTTTGGCTCTGGTTATAATCCTAATGCCTCTATCATATTCATGTTGTCACATGTATCAATATAGTCTCAAACGGTTTAAAGCAAGTTCTAGAGAATCATGTAATCATAAGAGCACTCAAGAAAGAAATTAGATTGATTTGTATAATGCATCAATCATTATAGGCTCAAAAACTCACAAGGATGATTATACAAGTCAGATTAAGTCTAAACATGCTTCTTTCTCAATCAACATATCATATTAACATTGGCTCATAAAAAGGTTGATATCAAGCTCATTCTCATGAAAATCTTCTCACTAATAAATCTGCTTTAGACTTATGCAATTCATATCTCATTATAGTATTGAAAGTAACTAAAAAACACACTAAGTCTAAACATGCTTTTTTTTTTTTTTTTTTTGAAGAAGAAGAAGAAGAAGAAGATTAAATCAAACTGACAAGGTATGTCTCAAGTCTCCCTTACTCAGACCTTGTTCAGAATGAATACTTCTAAATGTCTTAAAACACAACAATTTTTTTTTTTTTAGCAAAATATGTCCCTTACCCCCTACTAAAATATGACATTGTCCCCAATGTCAAATTTTAAAGGTAGAATTTAGGAGATATTACCTGCAGAGGTTGCTAACCACTTATTATAACTGAGACACAACAAGCAAAATGTTAGATAATGTCACAGAGACAAAGTGTAATCCACTCCTTGCTCGTCCATATCTCTTTTTCTTTTTCCGAGCGTTTGCGAAACAACCGTAGCAGGTAAATACTCGTAAGCTTGGAGCTTTTTGAATAAATCTTCAATGGTTGTAGCAGAAATTATGGTTCTCCTTGCCTCTGAAAACATGAATCCATTTTCCACAGCATTATCTAAATATGAAAGCAAATTACTAAAATAACCATTAATATTAAGCAAACCAATGGGTTTCTTATTTGTGACCAAAGATGACCAAGAAGCCACGCAAGCTATTTCTTCCAATGTACCCAGACCTCCTGGTAAAGCAATGAATGCATCGGCAGAATGGTACATGATTGTTATCCGTTCATGGATACTCCTGACTTGTATTTCCGTACCCAAGGTAGGTCCACAAAAACCTGTGAATAGTTTTGGCACTATTCCTAGAACTGAACTACCTCCGGCATGTGCTGCTGTAGCGACTGCTCCCATTAGACCCGTACTACCGCCTCCATAAATCAACTGGATCTTTTGTTGGGCAAGTATTACTCCAACTCTTATGGCTTCATCAGCGAATATTTTATTTTTCCCTGGATAAGCACCTCCAAAGACACAAATTTTTTTAATGCGCTGGGACGAAGTGCTTTCCATTTTTTTTCTTTTTCGAGTGCCTGAAAGAGAATGAGTACATGGTGTAATATATAGAGGACTGAGTAGTGAATCAGACAAGAGTAATAATGTCGCCGAAAGTGTATTTGACCTGTCAGAAGAAAATGTTAACCTAACAAAAGATTTTTGCGTGATTTTAGGAAGAAAATCAAAAAGAGAAGAAAAATCAACCATAAAAGTCAAAAGTAATAATGTCGCCGAAAGTGTATTTGGCATCTTCCTCTGGTTTTACGTCCAGAAACGGCTTAAACGCCTTCTATGAGTCGAGGATATGCTTCCCATCCAGTTTTCTTACAAGCTGGCAAACAGGGTCTTTTAACATCAGATTCCCAAGATGTTGCCATTCCCTTTGGAATTGCGGCCATAAATCAAGAATTTCTCTCTGTACGTCTCCACTAGGACGCGTCTCAAGAGAAAGTTGGATATTACCCAAATTCTCCTTACTCAGTCCATCCTTAATGAATTCAATTTTATCATCTCGATTAGAGGACGGAATCCCAATAGAACGACATTTACCGTTACACGTCCATCGTGCACACTTGTGGCAATTTGAACTCATGCGCTTTGCTCGTCGCTTCTTTGCAAAAGTGCTTCTACCTGTACCTGGTAAATGCAAAACAGGAAGATATTCATCTTCACGTACCTTGGCTTCAATTATCCAACGTATGTCTTCAGGAATCCCTTTGTGCATAAGCATTCTTAATCTTTCAAATCGAACTTGGTAAAGCTTCAGTAAAATATTTCGAGGAAAAGGAGGAAATCGTTTCTGCAATCTTTTGAGAATATCATCCATCCTGAAAAAAATGAAAAAGAAATTGAAAGAGAAATTTTATATACAATATCAGTTTTGTGGGTAGCTGATGGAACCGACTTAAATAATCACAGAGTACCGTTATCCGCCATTTAACCGGGGTTAAAAAAAAAGTATTATTATTATTATTATTATTTTGTTTTGGAAATTAGTAAAAATTATATTTACATCTAGTTATTTTCAAAACAAGGATCAGAAAGAAAAACAACCTCTTCTTGAGTAACATGATTTTCCAAAAAGAGTTTGAGTCTTTGTCCATTTACCTTGAATACGTTACCATTTTGAGGATTCTCAATGTCAACTGCTCCATAATGATACACATGCTTAACCACAAATGGGCCAGTCCATCTTGATCTCAACTTACCAGGAAATATGTGAAGTCTAGAATTATAAAGTAGAACTTTTTGCCCAACATCAAATGTTTTTGTTGAAATTAACTTGTCATGAAAGGCTTTAGTTCTTTTTTTATGAATTTTAGAATTCTCATATGCATCATTTTTGAGTTCCTCAAACTTTTGTTTCCAACAATGCTTAACCTGAAAAGAATTTAACAAAGAATCAGTGTGTGAAATTTCTGAAGCATTATCAAACTCACATTCAATTAAATAAGCTTCTAAAGGATCATGGAATGTGGTAGTGGTGTTATGTTCATGAACAAGTTCTTCAATGAAATCCACTTCATGTACTTCTGAATCATCACCAGGTTGCTTGCAAGTGTTGAACACATTTAATTCTAAAGTCATATTTCCAAAAGAAATGTTCAACATACCATTCCTGCAATTTATCAGAGCATTAGAAGTTGCGAGAAATGGACGGCCTAATATAACAGGAATTTGAACATTTGGATTTGAAACAGGATGTGTGTCCAAAACAATAAAATCAACAGGGAAGTAAAAATTATCAATTTGAACCAAAACATCTTCAACTATCCCTCGAGGAATTTTTACAGAACGATCAGCTAGTTGACGTGTAACAGGTGTTTCCTTGAGTTCACCTAAACCTAACTGTTGATAAACAGAAAAAGGCAAAAGATTAACACTAGCACCAAGATCAAGCAATGCACGTTCTATTCTAGTGTTTCCAATGATGCATGAGATTGTTGGACATCCAGGATCTTTGAATTTTGGTGGAGTAAGGTGCTGAATGATTGAGCTCACACTTTCCGTCAAAAATGCTTTCTTTTGTACATTATGTTTCCTTTTAACTGTGCACATGTCCTTCAAAAATTTAGCATAAGATGGAACTTGTTTGATTGCATCCAATAAAGGAATGTTAATCTTAACTTGTTTGAAAAGTTCATAATTTTCTGCATTTTGATTCAAATTCTTTATTGTTTGCAACCTTTGAGGAAAAGGAGCAGGATGCATACCTTTTTCTTTGTCCAAATTTTCAAGAAGTTCAGACTTACCATCATCCTTACCATTACTTTTCGGAGGGGAAGGAGGATCTTGGTCTTTTGATGGAATCTTTTTGTCAATTGCCTTTCCACTTCGAAGAGTTGTGATAGAACTGGCATTTTCCTGTTGAGTTTCATTGGAGCAAGAAACAAGACATTGAGTAGAAGGGTTAGGCTGAGGTTGAGCAGGAAACTTACCTTTTTCTTGAGTGCGTAATGAAGCTGTCAATGTGGACAAGGTGTTTTTGATCTCATTGATGTCCTGTGAAGTTTGGTTATTCACATTTGCTTGTGTTTGCATGAATGCTTGCAATGTCTCTTCCAAGGTTTGTACACGTGAAGGTTGATAGGAAAAAGTGTTGCCCGGCTTTTGAGATTGTGGTACCTGAACATGATTATTATTCCACCAACTGAAGTTGGGATGATTTCTCCATTCAGGGTTATACGTTTCAGAGTAAGGAGAAGGAAAAGGCTTTTTAAATGTGTTTATGGAATTTACTTGATCATGCAACGCTTCTTTAAGAATGGGAATGTTTGGGCATTCAGAAGTGGGGTGTCCCATGATTTCACAAATTCCACAACTTTCTTCATTTTTAACCGTTTTGACTTCTTTTACTTCTCTAAGTTCCATGGCTTCAATCTTTCTAGCCAAATTAGCTACTTTAGCTTTTATCTCATCTTCTTGACTAAAATGATATTTACCTCTGTTAGAAACAAGATTAGATCTATTGGAACTTTCAGAGGAATTATCTGTGTGCCAGGCTTGAGAGTTATCTGCCAAATGGTCTAGGTAGTCAAAGGCTTCTTCAGGTTCTTTTTCTAGAAACTCACCGTTACACATTGTTTCAACAAATTGTTTAGTTTCGGGAGTTAAACTTTCATAAAAGAAACTAATAAGACGCCATTTTTCAAAACCATGATGTGGACAAGAACTTAACAAATCTTTAAAACGCTCCCAGCACTGAAAAAATGCTTCATTTTGATTTTGATTGAAATTTTGAATCTGTCTTTTCAAAGCAGTAGTTTTATGTGCTGGGAAAAATTTCTTTAGAAACTCAGTTTGTAATTCTTGCCATGTGCCAATTGACCTTGATTTTAAATTATGAAGCCAAATTTTTGCTTTATCTTTTAAAGAAAAAGGAAATAATTTTAGCTTGACAATTTCATTTGTACATTGTTGGTCATTAAAGGTGACACATACATCCTCGAAGTCTTTTAGAAACGAGTAAGCACTTTCCGATTCTAACCCATGGAAATTTGGAAGCAAAGCTATCATACCTGGTTTAAAACGAAAGTTGTTTGCATTGAGAGGAAAAATAAAACAAGAGGGTGATGAGCTTCGAGTTGGTTGCAAGTAGTCACGCATGGTGCGTACTTGTCTGTTCTCATCTTCAGCATGAACACTTTCATTGTCAGCCATGGTAGGAGTTGTATTAGAAAGATTACCTGAAAAAGTTTCACAATAAAATCTAACTAAACGACGAGATCTAAAATCACGTCGCCAAACAAGCATAAAACAAAGTTAATATACAGATTAGGCGGTATAACCAGCCAATAAAAATAAAAAAAAAGTTAATATACAATATAAATATAAATATATAGAAAATTAGGCGGTATAACCAGCCAATAAAAATAAATATAGGCGGTATAACCAGCCAATAAAAATAAATATACTTATAAACTTATATACTTAGTATTGCCTCCCCGGCAACGGCGCCAAAAACTTGATGGAGACTCAATTAAGAGTTATAAACCCAAGTGCAGGTTATGTTCAAGTAATAAATTCTCGGGTGTCCGAGGTCGAACCACAGGGAAGCGTACTAGTAAGTATAAGTTTATAAATATATAAGACAAAGAAAGTAAACAAGATATTAGGGAATCAACAACAAAATAAGATAAACAAGATATTAGAGAACAAAATAAACAAAATATAAAAGAAATTAAACAAGATATAAAAAACAATAAGAAAAGATGTTGAGGTTAGAGAATCCACTCTTGGTGTTATGCTAAGATTAATCTTGTTTTATTACACAATTGAAATCCACACATAAAGGAGGTTCCAATCGGAAGGTTTAGCAATTCAGTCCAAATTGTCCAACGTCCATAGCATATGATATTATGTTCATTTGGTGTCCTCAAAACTCATAAAAAGAGTCCAAGCATTCCTTATGCCAAGGTATATGTCTAAACAGATCAAGGTTATGAAACCAAGCATTTACTGTGCCATTTTCCTTGTCAATAATGAATCAAGATCCCTACTTTGTAAGTATGATTTTAAACCAAAAGAAAATATTATCTATACTAGTGTTTATAAATGATGATTCATTTTAGCTCATGTTTAAGAGACTAACCTTAGCATTTACCAAGAGCTTCACCTCATCACCTCAACAATATGATTAGCAACACATACTAGATATGAATAAAATGAAAAGAAATGTAAGAAGCATAAGTAAATAAAAAAAGAAAACTAGAGAAAGGAAAGAAGAAGAAAACTTAGAGAATTTTATTACAATGGCTAATATCCTACCAATCTATCAATGTATCCCAATACTCATCCAAGGCCCTCTATTTATACACATTTTGGAGGGCTAAATGACAAGAGACAAGCTTTACAAATTTCAAAGGTAGGTATAATAGGTGGGTGCATTTTTCTAACAATTTTCGTCATATTGTATGACAATTCTGATCAGCCAGCTTGATGGTCGATTTTGTCAATGTTGGAGGCTCGATCTGATAAAATTGTCTTCTAGACAAATATACCCCTATCAGTTACGGATCCATAGCCGTTGGAATCAGCTCATTTGCTGATGTGGATAAGAAGATATGGGCAAAATACGAAAACAGGTCAGCACAGACGTCATTGCACATCAGCCAACTTGATGGTCGATTTCGCTAGGGAAAACGACTCCGTTTCAAGAAGTGTAAAACATGAAAAAGATAGATATGCCTCTTAGCTTTGCACGGCTACAAATTTCAGCCTTATTGCTTCAGTGAAACTCGAGATATATCTGATATGGCAAACGGTGTCGGAACTGGAACTGAACTGGATTTGCCCTTAATTCTAGTAATCTGAAATCACTCAAAGAAACTTGTGAAAAACACCAAATTACATAAAAATATAAAAGATCATAAACACAAGTAGGCTAAGCAATAATTACTCGTATTTGACACAAAACAATAATAAAACATAACTAAAAACTATATAATTATACGAGTTATCAAGTACTTTTCCTCCTAAAACCCTAAAAGAAACTGATTTACGGCAAAGCGACCTTCCACTGATTGATAAGCTCCTGTGTCAAAATACCATTGCGGATAAGACCTTCAATCCTTTCCCTCACTTGGTTTGCATTTTTCATTTGAATGCCCAATTACCCCCAGGTGATAACATACTTGCTGTCAGGGTCATAACTCCTTGCTGATGGATTAGGAGCTATTTTCAAAGATACCGGGGTAAGGTACTGATTCTTTATTAGTAATGGAAGTAGGTCAGGGATTAGGATTGGAATTATTTCTTGGTTATCCCGCGGTCATTTTCTGGAAGTAGGCCTTGTTGCAAGAATTGGTATAGGATTAGGTGCCTGGATGGGTAGGTAAAGATAAAGTCTTGGAGATATCTCAGTAGGATAACATGATTGGTATGAGGAAAATTGGGATTATGGGATGAAATCTTCCATAGCTTGGACATCTTCCTCTTTCTTTCTAGGTAACCTATTTCTCTCTGCATTGGATGTTCCTCCTCCTTCAAGTTTCCCATTCATGATAGCATTCTCAATCATCTCCCCTGAGATTACCATATCAGCAAAATTCTTCGAGCCATTGCCGACGAGTCTATCATAGTACGGGGCCCGTAGTGTACTCACAAAAAGGACGGTGATTTCTTTTTGTGTCAAAGGTGGTTGTACCTGGGTGGACATGTTCCTCCACTTCTTAGCATACTCTTTGAAGCTCTCAGTAGCTCTTTTCTGCATATTTTGAAAAGTGAGACAGTCAGGTGTCATGTCAATCATATGCTTGTACTGGTTTAGAAAAGCCATGGCCAAATCATTCCAAGAGTGAATCTGATCCTTCCCCAACTGACCATACCACTTAATTGAAGACCTGTTGAGGCTATCTTGAAAGTAGTGAATCAGAAGCTTATTATTATCTATATGACTTGTCATCTTTCGGTAGAATATAGTGATGTGGGCTGACGGATCAGTCATCCCGTCATATTTCACAAGGTCAGGGACCTTGAATTTTGGAGGAATGACTAAATCGAGGACCAAGCATCATTCTTTCGCATCCTCACTCCCGAATATATCTGTATTTTCTACTGCTCGGAGCCTTTCATCCAACAATTGATGTTTCCCTTGGGAATCTGCCAACTCTACCTTTTTTACTGCAATCATTTTCAACTTTTCCCGTTCAGCTGGGTTCTCTAAGTTTAGGGTATTGCTAGGGTTAAATGTGTTCTGGTCATCCATCATTACGACCTCATTCTGACCTTTTGTGCCTCTAACCCTTTTTTGGTGGCAAAGTTTTCAGTGTATTTTTTTCCCTTGATTACGGCGGACATCAGCTCCATCAATTTAGTCATCTGATCTTTAGATTTTGCTTCAGATTTTGCCAACTTTTCTAGCAATTCTTCATGTGCCCTTTCCATTCTCTCCATTCGGGCAGCTTGTTCATTCTCCATAGCTCTAGCCTGTATTGCAAAGGTACTCAGTACTTCTTATACCTCTGATTTGAAATGGAAATTCTTTCAAAGACTCTTAAAGCCAAGCCAACTTCCATTTTATTCCCCCAAATGTATGTCATGATGAGAGAGCCATGAATGCAATTGGATGCACGCGAAACCTAAACAATATGATGTATGAACATGTATAGTGGAAACATGCTGACTATATATGTAATAAATGCAATTACGATGCCAACATGCTGTAAGCAAAGAATAAACAAATCAATGCACGGATATATGCAATGAATGACTATGTATTTTCCAGATTATTTCCCAATGAATAATCGTATACATTATGAATACAACATGATGTCAATTATGATGCATGTAAACAATGAATGATTGACACAGAGTATATACAACGAAACTCATTTTGACCATGTGTGTTATGAATGCGACCTAATGCGAACATGATGTATGTAATCAGCAAATTAGTGCATGGACATATAGAAAAAATCATGCTGACTATGTTTGTCATGAATACCACCTGATGCTACCAAGATGCATGTATGAATGTATGGTATGACAAATAATTGATTGGATGCAAAATGCAAAGGGGAAGATATCACGGAGGAAATAAGAATCGGAGGAACTTAATCATCAACATCTCATAAATTGAAGCACAACCAATTCATTCCCAAATCAACATTCACAATGGTATAAACCATGTTTACAAAATCATGAGCAGTGGTTAAAATTGTCTTTACAAGCACTTTATTCTTCCTAGCATCCTAAGGCTATAAGAACCGGCTACTAAAAAAGTGAAATCCTACTACATCCTATAAGACCAAAGTCCTTCCACATCATTATCGTCAATCTCCCAATCCTAATGACGCTTTCCCAGCCCTCTATCAATCAGCGTCGTTGGATCGATCCACTTGATCTCTATAAGAGATTCCACTTTATTTTTGAATGCTATACAGTCTTCAATGCTATGGCCGACAATTCCACAATGATAATCACATCTTGAACTTGGATTATACCACTTTGGATATGGTGGTAACATGGGTTTCAGCGGGATACAGGCAACCATGTGATTTTGGATTAGTATAGGGAGAAGCTCTCGATAGCTGATTGGAATGGGATCATACTGCTCTTGAGTCTTGTTTTTGGGTTGTTTCTTAATCACACATGGCCTAGGAGCTGGGGCACTTGGTGGTGGCACTAAGGCCCGAATCAGAGTGTTTACATAGGGAGATGGCCGAATAACAAGGCAAGGGTATGGATTAGGACATGGGACCCTTAGAGGTTGTACAGAGTTAGAGGTTCCTATCCCGGATGCTTGATAAGGTGATTGATGAGGTAAATGGTATGAACTGCCAATTGGTGGTGATGTCGTGGGATTCAAGGGTCCCGTAGTGATCATCCCAGTGGACAATCGAGCCATAGAAAGGTAGGGATATTGGTTTGGACTTAGAGCAGTTTGCAGGTATGGTACAGGATCGGTGATTTCTGTCTTTGGTATCAGGCTCTCTGGTTTAATATTTTTCATGATTTTGTCCATAATTTCATCAGGGTTGCACCCTTTGTAACATTGGCAAGCGCAGGATCTACCAAGGATTGTATATTCCGGACCTGAACGTTTTGGTTGATCCCAAAGTGATGAAGGACCATGAGAAAATTCCCCTTTACTCTTACCCATATCCTCAAACATTTTCATAAATTTGACAAGCTGTTCCTTCAACTCTCGGAGTTCATGTCCAAACTCCTCTTGATTTCGTTCCAAAGCACCCACTCATTCCTCTAATTCTTTCCTCATATGTCAAACCCCTTTCATGCAAAAGAAAATGTCCTGAGATTTAAGAATACAATTATGAATGTACATGCTCTATTCCTATATGCATGGATATACTAAAGATGAATGCATGAAGCGTTCAAAGAAATTATGATGACTATGTATGCCATGTGTGCAACCTGATGCCAACATGATGCATGTAAAGAATAAGCAAATTACTGCACTGATATATACGGAAAAATTATGCTAAGTATGACTGTATTCTACAATGAATGAGCATACATTCTTATGACTGTAACATGATGTCAAAATGATATATGCAAAGAATAAATGAATTGGCACCATGGTATATACAAAGAAATCAATGGCTACACAAAAATGGTGGGACCAAATTTTGATTATTCAAAAATCTTACTTTGCAAAATTTGCCTCCACCTTTAATCTATGATTTTTTTTGGAACATGTTTTCTCTATGAAAAACCAAACATATCATTTTCAAAATAATTTCGGTGTAGTGGATCCTACTATGGTACAATATGCAAATGTTCATGTAACACTACCAATTTATGAAATCATTGAATGAGATTATTACCAACTGTTTATTGCAAAGAATGAGATAAATAATACAACCATGAATGCACATGCTCTACTCACACATGCATGAAATGTGCAAAAATGCAAAAATGTTTTTAAAAGAATGTTTGTATTTTTAATTTTAAAAAGCTAGTGAACATTTGCCCCAATAATATCTACTTATATAGGCATCACGGTGCCTTTGGGGCGGAGTATCACACTTATTACGAGCCATGTACGTTCATCTTTACCCGGTTTACAAAACATACTTGAGATGTAAAAATAGGTAATAAAAGGTTAGAAATGTCCCTCCATGTGTTCTTAACTTCGGTGTATCTAACAAAAATCCGGCATGGCTTCGCCTAGGTTCATTATATAAGGGTGAATCGATTCTAAAGGCCTCGAATTGCTTCTCACTGTCGCCGGTGAAGGCTAGTAAGTTCCAAGCCTTGATATAGGAGATTGCCCATTTATTTGATGAATCTTTCTACGGGACTCCAACCCTTATCACTCGAATTGGAACTGAAACTGGCTCGCTTTTCGTGCTCGCTTTCGTTTGCTACTGACCCCGAGGTACTATACGGTGGATGACCGAGGTCCCGGCTTTGAAAAAACAAGAGGAAGAGATTTCGCCTAAAAAAGATATAATCAGCATCTTACTCTTTAATGGCAAGCTCAGCAATGAGAAGTTTTCCTCTGCTGGAAAGCAGTCCTTCACGGATATGGGAGCTTACTCCGCTGTTGCTGGTTTAGTAAGCTAAGCATTGCCTTCCTTTATGATTATGAAAAAGGAATGGATAGAGAGGAAGGCTCCAGGGTTTGTTTCTTTTGGTGTCAACATAGGAATGGGAGCAGTTTGGGTTCAATTCGTTAGAGTATATTTTCTTAAGCCCATACGGAGGATCATCACGAAGGCTTCAGGTACTTTATACTATGAAAGTGTTTCACTAGCCCATACTGAGGATCATCACGAAGTCGTAGTTACTTTACTCCCACTTAAAAGGACGGAACCCGGGTAGAGAGTTCATGTTATGCAAATGCAAGTGAGTGTGTGTAGAGGAACAACAAACCTTTCACCACCTATTCTACACCCCTTATCCTAAATACCTCAATAATTTATCAAAACAAAGATCAAGAATAGTGTAACGCATTAACCAGCAAGCAATTATAATATACAACATAAATAACTAGAGAAAAATAATAAAATGCATGCACATGAGTATGACCATATTCAAAAAACATTTTATTATTTTCAAAATTCTCCTTTATTTTAAAAATGTCGGAATTAAAATTAAATACCAATTAAACCAACAAAATCGAGACTTTGATAACACACGACTAATTCTAGGCCTGACTCTCTAATAGTCCCCAACGGAGTCGATACGTAAAAAATAACAACGTCTCATCGCAAGATTTTATTATTCGTTTTCCTTAGGCGTGACATTTAAAAAAACGAGAAAAAGTCGACTTAATTCCTCTAGAAAAACGAAGCTATCGATACGTGATACCGAATCACGGGGGCCTCGTTCGAGTGAGAGGCGAAACAAAAGCAGAGGAAAAGACGACTTAACTCCTCTTGAAATAAAATAAGCGGTCGAGGGTATGAAAACGACCTCGTAAAAAGACATGGAGTCGCCACCAATCTTTTTTAGCTAGGTGTGATCGGCCACCTATTAAAATTGATTTTATAAAACATTTTAAAATTAATTAAAACATTTTTAAAACCAATTTCAAGTCTACGTTATAAACCAGAGAAAATCAAATAAGCGGGTTCGGGAGTCGATTTCGTGCGAGGAACGATTAACACCCCCACAACGCCCATATAAATCGGTACCTTATTAATCATGTGTTATCTCAAGTCTCGACAAAAAGTTGGTTTTTAATTTAGTATTTCAAGTTAATTCCAAACTTTAAGAAAAATAATTCGATTTTTAATTGAAAATGATCCGAAATTTATCAATTCAAAATTTTCCTATATTCCCCGACAAAATCAGCAAAATATAGAAATTTTTATTCATTTGGGAAACTTTCAGAATCATTCTCGTATTTCTTTTTTTTTTTTGAATGAAAGATATTTCTTTATTAATGATAATTGATGATATTCCCTCCAGCAAACCCGGTAGAGAACTCATGAATTATTTTAACTCGGGAATATCTTTATTTTTATTGAAAATCATTGTCTTTTTCAAAACATTTAAAAATATGAACATGAACATGTATGACATAAATAAAATGACATGGCAAATCTAGATAATATAATGCAACCTAAATGATATGACATAATTCAAATGACATAGTATATTCTAGGTAAAATGAAAAAAAATCCTAAGTATCATAGTATAATCTAAATGAGATAAAATGATTTAAATGACATGGCAATTCTAAATGATATGGCATATTTTAAATGACATGGCATATTCTAAATAAAATAACCTAAATGACATGGAATATGATCTAAATGACAAGAAATGACATGAAATTAAAATAATGCTAACATATAATATGCATGAAAATGAAAATAATAATAATAATAATAATAATGCATGAAAATAATATATGCTAAACAATATGACAAAAATAACTAAATAAAAGCGTAGGATATTATGAAACATTCAAAATCATATGGCAAACAAATATAAGATCATAAAATGTGAATTAAAAATAATAATAATAATAATAATACCATGGAAAAAATCATAGTAAAAATCACGCATTTAAATGAAATGCATGAACATGGAAAATGCAATGCATGAAAATGTATTTTTTCCTCTAAATAAAGAAATCCGTATATCTAAAAAGATATCCGGCTACCTGATAACTCGTATAATTATATAGTTTTTAGTTATGTTTTATTATTGTTTTGTGTCAAATACGAGTTATTATTGCTTAGTCTAATTGTGTTTATGATCTTTTATATTTTTATGTAATTTGGTGTTTTTCACAAGTTTCTTTGAGTGATTTCAGATTACTAGAATTAAGGGCAAATCCAGTTCAGTTCCAGTTCCGACACCTTTTGCCATATCAGCTATATCTCGAGTTTCACTGAAGCAATAAGGCTGAAATTTGTAGTCGTGCAAAGCTAAGAGGCATATCTATCTTTTTCATGTTTTACACTTCTTGAAACGGAGTCGTTTTCCCTAGCGAAATCGACCATCAAGTTGGCTGATGTGCAATGACGTCTGTGCTGACATGTTTTCGTATTTTGCCCATATCTTCCGATCCACATGAGCAAATGATCTGATTCCAACGGCTATGGATCCGTAACGGATAGGGGTATATTTTTCTAGAAGACCATTTTATCAGATCGAGCCTCCAACATTGACAAAATCGACCATCAAGCTGGCTGATCAGAATTGTCATACAATATGACGAAAATTGTTAGAAAAATGCACCCACCTATTATACCTACCTTTGAAATTTGTAAAGCTTGTCTCTTGTCATTTAGCCCTCCAAAATGTGTATAAATAGAGGGCATTGGATGAGTATTGGGAAACAATATACATTGGTAGGATATTAGCCATTGTAATAAAATTCTCTAAGTTTTCTTCTTTTTTCCTTTCTCTAGTTTTCTTTTTCTTTATTTACTTATGCTTCTTACATTTCTTTTCATTTTTAGTATGTGTTGCTAATCATATTGTTGAGGTGATGAGGTGAAGCTCTTGGTAAATGCTAAGGTTAGTCTCTTAAACATGAACTAAAATGAATCATCATTTATAAACACTAGTATAGATAATATTTTCTTTTAGTCTAAAATCATACTTGCAAAGTAGAGATCTTGATTCATTATTGACAATGAAAATGGCACAGTAAATGCTTGGTTTCTAACCTTGATTTGTTGTAGACATATACCTTGGCATAAGGAATGCTTGGACTCTTTTTGTGAGTTTTGAGGACACCAAATGAACATAATATCATATGCTATGGACGTTGGACAATTTGGACTGAATTGCTAAACCGTCCGATTGGAACCTCCCTTATGTGTGGATTTCAATTGTGTAATAAAACAAGATTAATCTTAGCATAACACCAAGAGTGGATTCTCTAACCTCAACATCTTTTCTTATTGTTTTTATATCTTGTTTAATTTCTTTTATATTTTGTTTATTTTGTTCTCTAATATCTTGTTTATCTTATTTTGTTGTTGATCCCCTAATCTCTTGTTTACTTTCTTTTTCTTATATATTTATAAACTTATACTTACTAGTACGCTTCCCTGTGGTTCGACCTCGGACACCCGAGAATTTATTACTTGAACATAACCTGCACTTGGGTTTACAACTCTTAATTGAGTCTCCATCAAGTTTTTGGCGCCGTTGCCGGGGAAGCAATACTAAGTATATAAGTTTATAAGTATATTTATTTTTATTGGCTGGTTATACCGCCTAATTTGTATATATTTATTTTTATTGGCTGGTTATACCGCCTAATTTATTTTTATTGGCTGGTTATACCGCCTAATTTTGTATATTAACTTTGTTTTATGCTTGTTTGGCGACGTGATTTTAGATCTCGTCGTTTAGTTAGATTTTATTGTGAAACTTTTTCAGGTAATCTTTCTAATACAACTCCTACCATGGCTAACAATGAAAGTGTTCATGCTGAAGATGAGAACAGACAAGTACGCACCATGCGTGACTACTTGCAACCAACTCGAAGCTCATCACCCTCTTGTTTTATTTTTCCTCTCAATGCAAACAACTTTCGTTTTAAACCAGGTATGATAGCTTTGCTTCCAAATTTCTATGGGTTGGAATCGGAAAGTGCTTACTCGTTTCTAAAAGACTTCGAAGATGTATGTGTCACCTTTAATGACCAACAATGTACAAATGAAATTGTCAAGCTAAAATTATTTCCTTTTTCTTTAAAAGATAAAGCAAAAATTTGGCTTCATAATTTAAAACCAAGGTCAATTGGCACATGGCAAGAATTACAAACTGAGTTTCTAAAGAAATTTTTCCCAGCACATAAAACTACTGCTTTGAAAAGACAGATTCAAAATTTCAATCAAAATCAAAATGAAGCATTTTTTCAGTGCTGGGAGCGTTTTAAAGATTTGTTAAGTTCTTGTCCACATCATGGTTTTGAAAAATGGCGTCTTATTAGTTTCTTTTATGAAAGTTTAACTCCCGAAACTAAACAATTTGTTGAAACAATGTGTAACGGTGAGTTTCTAGAAAAAGAACCTGAAGAAGCCTTTGACTACTCAGACCATTTGGCAGATAACTCTCAAGCCTGGCACACAGATAATTCCTCTGAAAGTTCCAATAGATCTAATCTTGTTTCTAACAGAGGTAAATATCATTTTAGTCAAGAAGATGAGATAAAAGCTAAAGTAGCTAATTTGGCTAGAAAGATTGAAGCCATGGAACTTAGAAAAGTAAAAGAAGTCAAAACGGTTAAAAATGAAGAAAGTTGTGGAATTTGTGAAATCATGGGACACCCCACTTCTGAATGTCCAAACATTCCCATTCTTAAAGAAGCGTTGCATGATCAAGTAAATTCCATAAACACATTTAAAAAGCCTTTTCCTTCTTCTTACTCTGAAACGTATAACCCTGAATGGAGAAATCATCCCAACTTCAGTTGGCGGAATAATAATCATGTTCAGGTACCACAATCTCAAAAGTCGGGCAACACTTTTTCCTATCAACCTTCACGTGTACAAACCTTGGAAGAGACATTGCAAGCATTCATGCAAACACAAGCAAATGTGAATAACCGGACTTCACAGGACATCAATGAGATCAAAAACACCTTGTCCACATTGACAGCTTCATTACGCACTCAAGAAAAAGGTAAGTTTCCTGCTCAACCTCAGCCTAACCCTTCTACTCAATGTTTTGTTTCTTGCTCCAATGAAACTCAACAGGAAAATGCCAGTTCTATCACAACTCTTCGAAGTGGAAAGGCAATTGACAAAAACATTCCATCAAAAGACCAAGATCCTTCTTCCCCTCTGAAAAGTAAAGGTAAGGATGATGGTAAGTCTGAACTTCTTGAAAATTTGGACAAAGAAAAAGGTATGCATCCTGCTCCTTTTCCTCAAAGGTTGCAAACAATAAAGAATTTGAATCAAAATGCAGAAATTTATGAACTTTTCAAACAAGTTAAGATTAACATTCCTTTATTGGATGCAATCAAACAAGTTCCATCTTATGCTAAATTTTTGAAGGACATGTGCACAGTTAAAAGGAAACATAATGTACAAAAGAAGGCATTTCTGACGGAAAGTGTGAGCTCAATCATTCAGCACCTTACTCCACCAAAATTCAAAGATCCTGGATGTCCAACAATCTCATGCATCATTGGAAACACTAGAATAGAACGTGCATTGCTTGATCTTGGTGCTAGTGTTAATCTTTTGCCTTTTTCTGTTTATCAACAGTTAGGTTTAGGTGAACTCAAGGAAACATCTGTTACACTTCAACTAGCTGATCGTTCTGTAAAAATTCCTCGAGGGATAGTTGAAGATGTTTTGGTTCAAATTGATAATTTTTACTTCCCTGTTGATTTTATTGTTTTGGACACACATCCTGTTTCAAATCCAAATGTTCAAATTCCTGTTA
The DNA here is from genome assembly GCA_030761205.1 of Fremontodendron californicum. Classification (NCBI taxonomy): domain Eukaryota; kingdom Viridiplantae; phylum Streptophyta; class Magnoliopsida; order Malvales; family Malvaceae; genus Fremontodendron; species Fremontodendron californicum. The sequence goes on along the minus strand of JAULJL010000020.1, from coordinate 14,128,670 downwards.
TATTAGGCCGTCCATTTCTTGCAACTTCTAATGCTCTGATAAATTGCAGGAATGGTATGTTGAACATTTCTTTTGGAAATATGACTTTAGAATTAAATGTGTTCAACACTTGCAAGCAATCTGGTGATGATTCAGAAGTACATGAAGTGGATTTCATTGAAGAACTTGTTCATGAACATCTCACCACTACCATATTCCATGATCCTTTAGAAGCTTATTTAATTGAATGTGAGTTTGATAATGCTTCAGAAATTTCACACACTGATTCTTTGTTAAATTCTTTTCAGGTTAAGCATTGTTGGAAACAAAAACTTGAGGAACTCAGAAATGATGCATATGAGAATTCTAAAATTCATAAAGAAAGAACTAAAGCCTTTCATGACAAGTTAATTTCAAGAAAAATATTTGATGTTGGGCAAAAAGTTCTACTTTATAATTCTAGACTTCACATATTTCCTGGTAAGTTGAGATCAAGATGGACTGGCCCATTTGTGGTTAAGCATGTGTATCATTATGGAGCAGTTGACATTGAGAATCCTCAAAATGGTAACGTATTCAAGGTAAATGGACAAAGACTCAAACTCTTTTTGGAAAATCATGTTACTCAAGAAGAGGTTGTTTTTGTTTCTGATCCTTGTTTTGAAAATAACTAGATGTAAATATAATTTTTACTAATCTTCAAAAAAAAAAACAAAAAAAAAATTCATTTTTTTCCCGGTTAAATGGCGGATAACGTTACTCCGTGATTATTTAAGTCGGTTCCATCAGCTACCCACAAAACTGATATTGTATATAAATTTCTCTTTCAATTTCTTTTTCATTTTTTTTCTTCAGGATGGATGATATTCTCAAAAGATTGCAGAAACGATTTCCTCCTTTTCCTCGAAATATTTTACTGAAGCTTTACCAAGTTCGATTTGAAAGATTAAGAATGCTTATGCACAAAGGGATTCCTGAAGACATGCGTTGGATAATTGAAGCCAAGGTACGTGAAGATGAATATCTTCCTGTTTTGCATTTACCAGGTACAGGTAGAAGCACTTATGCAAAGAAGCGACGAGCAAAGCGCATGAGTTCAAATTGCCACAAGTGTGCACGATGGACGTGTAACGGTAAATGTAGTTCTATTGGGATTCCGTCCTCTAATCGAGATGATAGAAATTGAATTCATTAAGGATGGACTGAGTAAGGAGAATTTGGGTAATATCCAACTTTCTCTTGAGACGCATCCTAGTGGAGACGTACAAAGAGAAATTCTTGATTTATGGCCGCAATTCCAAAGAGAATGGCAACATCTTGGGAATCTGATGTTAAAAGACCCTGTTTGCCAGCTTGTAAGAAAACTGGATGGGAAGCATATCCTCGACTCATAGAAGGCGTTTAAGCCGTTTCTGGACGTAAAACCAGAGGAAGATGTGAGCCACAGTCACAACTACAATAAATCACTTCTCAGCTTTTGGTTTGATTTGCAATAACTTCAGTTCGGTTTAATTTACGTGTTGTTCAATTTGTGTAATTATTCTCATTTTTTTTACATTGGTCTTTTACGGTTGATTTTTCTTCTCTTTTTGATTTTCTTCCTGAAATCACGCAAAAATCTTTTGTTAGGTTAATATTTTCTTCTGACAGGTCAAATACACTTTCGGCGACATTATCTAACATTTTGTTTGTTGTGTCTCAGTTATAATAAGTGGTTAGCAACCTCTGCAGGTAATATCTCCTAAATTCTACCTTTAAAATTTGACATTGGGGACAATGTCATATTTTAGTAGGGGGTAAGGGACATATTTTGCTAATTTAAAAAAAAAAAGTTTGTTGTGTTTTAAGCAATTTAGAAGTATTCATTCTGAACAAGGTCTGAGTAAGGGAGACTTGAGACATACCTTGTCAGTTTGATTTTAATCTTTTTATGTTTACTTGTTAATTTTTGTTTAGTATTTTAGGATTATTTAGGTTGCATGAGTTTGTTTTGTTTTAAGTCTTAGTTATTCCTATTCTTATGTTATTAGTTCTTTTCTCTTACACATGATTCTTTCATTTGGGTTAATAGACTTACATTGAGGACAATGTAAGAATTAAGTGTGGGGGAAATGATTTAGGATTTCTTTTATTTTTGTCTACTATTTTTTTATGAGTCTTTATTATTATTATTATTATTTTTTAGTGTGTTTTAGTTCCTTTTTAATACAATGATGAGATATGAATTGCATAAGTCTAAAACAGATTTATTAGTGAGAAGATTTTCATGAGAATTGAGCTTGATGTCAACCTTTTTATGAGCCAATGTTAATATGATATGTTGATTGAGAAAGAAGCATGTTTAGACTTAATCTGACTTGTATAATCATCCTTGTGAGTTTTTGAGCCTATAATGATTGATGCATTATACAAATCAATCTAATTTCTTTCTTGAGTGCTCTTATGATTACATGATTCTCTAGAACTTGCTTTAAACCGTTTGAGACTATATTGATACATGTGACAACATGAATATGATAGAGGCATTAGGATTATAACCAGAGCCAAACAGCCATCCCTTATTAATGTTCTAAGAGAACATCCCCACTAGTGAGCCAATTTGAGCCTACATTAAATATGCTGTTTTATTGGTAACCACAACTTACACCTAGCCTAAATATACTTATATCCTTACCCTTGTTCTAAAGATGGATTTTTATATTTTGAGACATATTGCAAAAAAAAAAAAAAAAAAAACAAGTGATATTTTTAGTTGAAAATTTGGGTTAGAAACAAAAGATAAGTGTAGGGGAAGAAAAGAAAAGAAAAAGTCAAGAGAAAAAGAAAGGGATCATTGTCAAATACATTCCCATATTAAAAAAAAAAAAAAAAAAAACTTCTCTTGAACTTCTAGAAAAAGATGTTACAAAGTTGGTTAGAATGAAGCAAAGGCTCAACATGAATATTTAGCCTATGTTATTATGTGCTTTATAAGAGTTTTGAGAAGTTTCTTTGTATGATCTTATTATGTCTCTAAAATCTATGAACTCTTTGGAACCTTTGTGATATCTTTATCCTTTTGTTCTTTAACCACATTATAACCCTTTGGCCCCATTACAACCTTGAAAAAAGACCTCTTGATTTATGAAGTTGTATGATCTAAATAGTGGAGAATAGGTGGACAAGCAAGCATATGGTAGAAGTGTTTTCATGAGATTGATTGAGTGTAAACACTTTACCACTACTTTAAAGAGTGAAAATCAAGAGAGTATCCCATGTGAGAAGTTGAGATTAAGTTTGAATATGCACTATTTTGATTGAAATATGTTATGTTAATATTGGCTTAACTCATTTATTTACATTCAAGCATAAATTTTTGTGAAATTCTTTGAGCTATTGATTAGTTTATAAGACTTGTTCAAAGATTGTCTCTAATTTATATTGAAATGATTAGGAGTAAATATTTTTAGTGTATGTAGTTTACTTATATTTTAGTTTTTCAATGTTTGTGGGTATCGTTCTAGTAAACCCTCACGAGACTAAACTCGTCCACTAGGGACACCTAGGGGTTTAAAGGCTTGTGTCACATGCTAAGTGCCACCGTGATTTCCTACGAAAATGGATTAGATTAGATTTTCTTATTTTATTTTTATTGAGTCGTTGCTAGGGACTAGCAACAATCTAAGTGTGGGGGTGTGATAACTCGTATAATTATATAGTTTTTAGTTATGTTTTATTATTGTTTTGTGTCAAATACGAGTTATTATTGCTTAGTCTAATTGTGTTTATGATCTTTTATATTTTTATGTAATTTGGTGTTTTTCACAAGTTTCTTTGAGTGATTTCAGATTACTAGAATTAAGGGCAAATCCAGTTCAGTTCCAGTTCCGACACCTTTTGCCATATCAGCTATATCTCGAGTTTCACTGAAGCAATAAGGCTGAAATTTGTAGTCGTGCAAAGCTAAGAGGCATATCTATCTTTTTCATGTTTTACACTTCTTGAAACGGAGTCGTTTTCCCTAGCGAAATCGACCATCAAGTTGGCTGATGTGCAATGACGTCTGTGCTGACATGTTTTCGTATTTTGCCCATATCTTCCGATCCACATGAGCAAATGATCTGATTCCAACGGCTATGGATCCGTAACGGATAGGGGCATAGTTTTCTAGAAGACCATTTTATCAGATCGAGCCTCCAACATTGACAAAATCGACCATCAAGCTGGCTGATCAGAATTGTCATACAATATGACGAAAATTGTTAGAAAAATGCACCCACCTATTATACCTACCTTTGAAATTTGTAAAGCTTGTCTCTTGTCATTTAGCCCTCCAAAATGTGTATAAATAGAGGGCATTGGATGAGTATTGGGAAACAATATACATTGGTAGGATATTAGCCATTGTAATAAAATTCTCTAAGTTTTCTTCTTTTTTCCTTTCTCTAGTTTTCTTTTTCTTTATTTACTTATGCTTCTTACATTTCTTTTCATTTTTAGTATGTGTTGCTAATCATATTGTTGAGGTGATGAGGTGAAGCTCTTGGTAAATGCTAAGGTTAGTCTCTTAAACATGAACTAAAATGAATCATCATTTATAAACACTAGTATAGATAATATTTTCTTTTAGTCTAAAATCATACTTGCAAAGTAGAGATCTTGATTCATTATTGACAATGAAAATGGCACAGTAAATGCTTGGTTTCTAACCTTGATTTGTTGTAGACATATACCTTGGCATAAGGAATGCTTGGACTCTTTTTGTGAGTTTTGAGGACACCAAATGAACATAATATCATATGCTATGGACGTTGGACAATTTGGACTGAATTGCTAAACCGTCCGATTGGAACCTCCCTTATGTGTGGATTTCAATTGTGTAATAAAACAAGATTAATCTTAGCATAACACCAAGAGTGGATTCTCTAACCTCAACATCTTTTCTTATTGTTTTTATATCTTGTTTAATTTCTTTTATATTTTGTTTATTTTGTTCTCTAATATCTTGTTTATCTTATTTTGTTGTTGATCCCCTAATATCTTGTTTACTTTCTTTTTCTTATATATTTATAAACTTATACTTACTAGTACGCTTCCCTGTGGTTCGACCTCGGACACCCGAGAATTTATTACTTGAACATAACCTGCACTTGGGTTTACAACTCTTAATTGAGTCTCCATCACTACCTTAGGAAAATATGTAAAATTAGATTTTCTAAAAAAACAAAACTTTGTGATTGTTTGAAAACAATTTTGAGGAAAACTTGAATAAAAATTAAAACCCTTACCAAACCCTTTTAAAATGGCTCTAATTTCCTAAGTTTAAACTTCCAGACTTAACCACCCTTAACCCGAGATTTATAAAATCATTTTTAAAGTTTAAAAAGGCTTAGAAACTACTCTAAGACAGTAGCTAAATCTTCTAACCGACCCTCACTAAATGCCTTAGCCAAATTCAACCATTATTCCCCTTTTGATTTCAAATCTGCCTCTACTGTCCGGTTTTGCCACACGATTTTTTTAGCCTATTTTTAAAAATTCAAAAAATATAAAAAAAACATGGAGACTCAAAACATGTAAATCTACACGAGAAAAAATCGGCTTAATTTTTTGATTAAAGATGACTGCCCAGAAAAATTGGAGATGTTCGAGTAATGGGTGAAAAAAACTGTTTGTCAAAACACATTTTTTGCCTTTGGTAAATTCATTCAAAAACCAAATTAGAAATTTTTGGAAATCATCCTAAAGACCTAAGGACAGTAGATAAACATTTAAAAACCTTGGACAAAAAATTGGCCAAGTGAAAAAAATTACAAAGGTAGAATAATCAATTTGACAATTCTTTAATTTTCCACAAGTATGCTCAAGGGAGCATGACTTTGAGCCATTAATTGGCCTAAGTCACAAATCAAGTGGCAATGACATGGAATGCATAAACATACAGCAAATGAAATGTATGAAATGCATGGTCTAAAGGTCTAAATGGTAAAGGAAATCCATGACAATTCATGGCAACCTAAATGCCTAGCATGAATTTGCATGGCAATAAATGCTATCCTAACTCTATATGCATGCAATACTTGATAATGTAAATGTGACTAGAACCTAATATGTTATGCATATGCATGAAAATGAATGTGACCTAAGACCTAAATAGCATATTAATGCATGGAAATACCAATGTGATTTAAGACTCAATATGCATGGCAATACCAATATGGCCTAGACCTAAAATGTAATGGACATGCATAGCAATACTATGAACATACAATGGCTCATGAAACTATTGTCAATGCTGGAATAAACAGAAACTAATACACAATTTCAAGATACGATAATACAAAGCATGTTACCTAAACAAAATGCAAATGCATACAAGGCAAAGAATGCATGAAGAGGCCAAATGATCACATGAGACTCTAATGCAATCCTATTTAGTAAATGACATAAGTACACGATAAATCATATTAAGATGCATAATATCATGAAATTTTCAATAGCATATAACATACCAAAATCAAAATGCACAAGCTCATGGCATGGAAATGCAAACAAGTTAAGAAACAAAAGGAAAATGCACATGTAAGGCAAACAAACATGGTATTGCCGAATGGTCATTGATCAATATGATGGCATTTTTATCATAGCATTTTCATAAGCAAATGGCATTCTAAAATCAGAATATGCAAGTTCATGACATGGAGATGTATACAAGTTAAGAAGCAAAAGAAAAATAAACATGCAAGACATACAAAATAGAATGGCTGAATGGTCATGAAACAAAACTATGAAAATGCAAACATGTAAGACTTGATACATGAAAAAAATGCACAACATGAACATATGAACAACAATGGCCGAATATGAAAGGATGTAATATCAAGCATGGAAGTGAAATATATAAGTAAATATAGCATAGGGAATAATGTAAAGAACATATATACACAAGATTTAACATAGACATGCAGAAATTACAAGCAAAACTAGTAAGTAGAACAAGGAAAGTTAAGCTCCATGGTTGGTATCAAATCGGCATAGCCTCTCACCAAACCATAATCACTTGGTCTTGCAAAGATCATGAAGCCTTTCCATCTCAATAAAATAGAAAATAAACCATGTAAAACAGAAAATAAGGTGAGCTTCATGGTAGGTAAAAATGGGCATAGCCTCTCCCCTAACCATGGCCACTTGGTCTAGCCAAGATCATGTAGCCATTTCAACCTTTTTTGCTTCATATGTTGTAAAGATCAGAACCTTAGAATACTCTAAAAAAAACTTGTAAAAATCATTTTTCACAACAACATGCAAGGAAGAAAAAAAGGAAAAAAAAAAACAAGGCAAATAAATGTGCCATTCGGCCATGGCATGAAACCATAAGAAAAAAATGTTTTCCACCATTTTAAAGAATAAGAAGAGCTGAAAACGTAAGTAAACATTAAAAAAATTATTTCTATGAAAAATGTAGTAGGAAAACATGATAGAAAAATCAAGAAAACACTATGGAAATGAAGAAGAAAGCTAGGCTAGAGCTTGGTAGAGATGACTACCTTCAAGCTCTCTATTGATAACCTTTTTTTTTTTATCTTTCAAATTTAGCTACTGTTTTCCAGCCAAAAACCACTGAAAAAATGAAAACATCCTCCTCCCTTTAGCCTTGGCCGAATGGCCCTCTAACCCTTTGATAGGAATTGCACTTTTTCTCCTCCAAGCTTGGCCTTTAGATTTAGATATTTTGATGACAACATAAGAATGTCATCTTGCCAATTGATAGCAGCCCTTAAGATGTGTACTCAGACCTTGTAGTAACCTTAGCCATTAGATGCAAAAGAAGACCAATCCCATGCACTCCCTTGCTTGCCCCTCTTGAGTGCCTTCCCTTGGATGAGTTATGCTCTTTCATTCTTGGTCATTGGATGAAGCCAACATAAAAATGACATCTTGTAGATTAAATTCAGCCCTCAACATGTGTACTCAGCCCTTGTAGATGGCCTAAGCCATTGGATGAAAAGAGATAATCCCATGCACTCCCTTGCTCAACTAGATATAGATGCTCACCCATGGATGAATTGTGCTCGTTTTTTTTTTCTTCCATTCTTGGCCATTAGATGAGGATTATTTTATGAAAAATAAAAATGTCATTTTGGCATTTAAACTTGCCCATTGGATGGTGCATTCAACGTTTCTACAAGGCACTTAAGCCATTGGATGAAGGAGGGACCATTTGCAATGTGTTAATGATAGCATTTGGCATGATAGTGACTAGGGAATTAAATTGTTCAAGCTTCCTTCTTCTCCTCTATGTTGGCTGACCAAGGGAAGGAAAAATCCCAGCAATTCCTTCTACTTTCATATTTTCCCCAATTACCAATTTGGCCTTTTTGTTTTCCTTGGTGAAATGACCTTTTTGCCCCCGAACTTAAATAAACAACAAACAGACTCCAAATTTGAATTTTATTTTTTCAATAATTCCAAAATAATAAATAATTGAATTCTAGAAGTTTTCAAAATTTTCCGAGTCCATTTGCTATTTATTTCGGATTTATTTTCGAAATTACCCCTTTTATGCACCCGAACTTTACCATTTTTTAAACGAGCTCCAAATCTAGGTTTTTCTTCACCAATCTCTTCCAAATAATTTAGAAATGTGATCTGGAAGTTTTCATAATTTTTGGATCTCATTTTCAATTTTTTCGGGATTTATCTGCTTGAATTACTACATAGGGGACCCGGGATTTTGCCATTTTACAAACGAACTCCGAATCAAGATTTTCTTTTGCCAATCTCTTCCAAATAATTTAAAAAATGAGATTTTCAAATTTTCAGAATTTTTGGAACTCTTTTGCTATTTTTTCGGGATTTATCCTATTGAATTACTATATAAGAGACCCGGTATTTGGCCATTTTGCAAACGAACTTCGAATCAAGACTTTCTTTCGGCAATCTCTTCGAAATAATTTAAGAATGAGATTTGCAAATTTTCAAAATTTTTGGAGTTCATTTGCTATTTTTCCCATATTTTCCAAATTTGCCATTTTGCCTCCGAAACTCGGTTTTACTCAAAACAAGTCCAATTTTCAGATTTTCTTCAAACTGAGTCCTGGGCTATCCTTGTTTAATCATTCCTCATCAATTAAGGGCTTTAGATCTTCCGAATTGGGCCATTTCTATAATTCTTCTAAATTTCACCGAAAATCCACAAAAAAATCCTAATTCTCGATTTTCTTCCGAATTGACTTTTCTAGCAGTTTTTCTTCCAAGTAGCTTCTCCATTACCCATAGTCAGCGCTTATCTTTCATTTGAGACCTTCAATTCCAACCAATTCGATCATTTAAGCACTTTTCCCTAAATTTCTCGAATTAGAGTTTCCTTTCTACTTAATCTCGTATCTCGACTTTCGAACTCCATATCTTTCAATTTAGACCTCGAATTATCAAAATTCTTTCACCATTTTTCAATTGAACCTCAAATCTTGATTTTGAAAGTGGATTGATTTTTTCAGTAGTTGACTTTTTCGAGGTTGACTTTTTTGGGTTGACTTTTTAGGGTTTGACTTTTTTTGTCTGCTTTCTTAGACTAAGTAGCTAGGACTTTTGAAGAGCTATGATTTTTCACATAATGACTCACAAACAGTAGCTAGGACTTTTGAAAAGATAAACAAAAATTGGCTAAGTAAAAAAAATCACAAAGGTAGAATAATCAATTTGACAACTCTTTAATTTTCCATAAGTATACTCAAGAGAGCATGACTTTGAACCATTAATTGGCCTAAGTCATTAGTCAAGTGGCATGGACATAAAATGCATGAAAAATACAGCAAATATGATGCATGAAATGCATGAGTTTAAACCTAAATGTCATGGAAAATGCATGGCATCAATAAAATGACCTAGACCTAAATGAACTTGCATGGCATTTAATGCAACCTATGTCTAAAATGCATGGACATGCATGGCAAAATAAACCAAACCTAACATCTAAAATATGCATGGCAATAACACAAACACAAGGCATGCTTAAACCAAAAACTCAACCAAATGTCATAAAAAAGCAAACCTATCATCTAACATAACAAAAATGCACACAAAAAGCAAAATAATGTGAGATGGCCGAATGGCCTCAAGTCTAAGTGAGCTTGGCATTTTCACAAACACTTGATATACTAACATACTCAACCTAAATATGACACTCAAATCATGCAAATATAAGGTAGATGTATTAAAACTAACAAGCATTTTCACAAACACATGGATTACAAAATATAAAACATCAACAAATTTAAACATTATGAAAACAGAAAATTAAAAATGCAAGAACATGATAATAAACTCATAAATGGCAACAAACAAGCAACCAAATTAAAAAAAAAAACAAAAAAATTCAAGTATATATAGTAGAAGAATATTTAAAGCATCAAGACTAAAAAAATAACAAAAATACCATGATAAATCAAAGCAAAACAGCAAGAACAGAATATATATGGGCCCTTCGACCAAGACAAGAAATCAAGAGGAAAAACAAAAATGTAAGAACTTTTTTAAGAAGAGATAAAGAAAAAACTTAAAAAGAACATTAAAAAACACTTATTTAAAAAGAAAAATCAAAATAAAACTCACCAAAATAATAATCAAAATAGCAAAAACAAGAATGGAAAATCAAGAAAGTGCAAGAGTTGATGCTAAAAGCTATATTTCAAGCTTTTTCTCTTCAAACTTTCTTTTCTTTTCTAAACTTTTCTTTTTGCTTTGCAACAAAAGAGAGAAAACTTAGCCAAACAAGAGAGAAATATAAAAAATGAAGTGCTGAAAATAAAAAATCTGAATCCCCCCAAGTCTGGCCGAATCCCTCTCTCATATAGGCTAGGATGTCGTCATCTTTTCTCCAACCAATTTTCATCCAATGGCTAATGAATTAAGAGGATTAAAACATGAAATTATCACCCTTAGATTAGGCCATCAGCTGTCCACAATTACAGCTGTTCAAGAATTATGTTGACACTCTCCATCTTCATGCATTGGCCCATGTGGCTTATTTGCAAAGGCTTGATCAAAAAATCACTAACTAACTCTTAATTTTTGGCGTTTTGATTGAAAAATCAGAAAATACATCCCTCCTTTGGGCCTTGGCCGGCCAGCACACCTTCTTCCAGCCCAAGATTGATTTTTTTGAAAGGCAAGAAAAGCCCTTTTTGGTTGCTTGGGTAAAATGACCGATTTGCCCCCCGGATGCAAATAAATGGTAAACGGACTCCAAATTCAAATTTCATTTTTTTAATACTTTAAAAATAATAAAATATTGAATTATAGAAGTTTTCAAAATTTTTCGAGTCCGTTTGCTATTTATTTCAATTTTTTCTTCCAAAAATGCCCTTTTCTGCCCCTACATTTTACCATTTTCTAAACGAGCTCCAAATCAAGATTTTTCTTCACCAATCTCTTCCAAATAATTTAAAAGTGTGATCTGGAAGTTTTCATAATTTTTGGAACTCGTTTGGTATTTTTTTGGGATTTATCTTCATGAATTATTACAAAAGGGGCCCGAGATTTGGCCATTTTGCAAACGAACTCCGAATCAAGATTTTCTTTCGCCAATCTCTTCCAAATGATTTAAGAATGAGATTTGCAATTTTTCAGAATTTTTGGAGTTCATTTGCTATTTTTCCCAAATTTTCCAATTTTGCCATTTTGCCTCCGAAACCCGGTTTTGCTCAAAACAAGTTCGATTTTTAGATTTTCTTCAAAATGAGCCTTGGGATATTCTTTTTTAATCATTCCTCATCCATTAGGGGCTTTTGTCTTACCAAGTTGGGCCATTTCTGTAATTCTTCCCCATTTCATCGAAATCCACCAAAAACCCTAATTCTCGGTTTTCTCCCGGATTGACTTTTCTTTCAGGTTTTCTTTCAAGTGGCTTCTCCATTACCCGTAGTCAGTGCTTATCTTTCATTTGGAACCTTCAATTTTGACCAATTCGATCGTTTAAGCATTTTTCCCTAAATTTCCCGGATTAAGGTTTCCTTTCTACTGAATCTCCATAACCCAACTTCCGAACTCCATATCTTTCGATGTAAACCTCAGATTATCAAAATTCTTTCGCCATTTTTCAATTGAACTTCAAATCTTGATTTTGAAAGTGGGTTGACTTTTTTTAGTAGTTGACTTTTTGGGTTGACTTTTTCGGGGTTGACTTTTTTTGGGGTTGACTTTTTTTGGAGTTTGACTTTTTATGCTCGCCCTCTTAAACTAAGTCTCGGAGTACCACCTGTAGGATGAAAAAAGTCTTTTTACATTCCGAAACATCAATTTAGGAAGAAAACATACCTGTTTTAGTGGTCCTGACAAAATTAGGTGTCTACAGCTGCCCTTCTTTGGCTATTGCTGAGAATTAGGAATCAGGAAAAGATAAACAAACACTAATTTTGTCCGGTTTAGTGAAATCACATGTGAAGAAAAGGAAAAAAGGGTTTCTTTTTCATATTTTCATTTTTTTTGAAAGCTATAAATTGAAGATTTTGTCTTTAAATTGAATTCCCTGACTAATCAAGGCTCGACCCGTCTTAAGGAAATGGGTTTGATTTGCAAGAGAAGAAAAGACCTCGACGATGGTCTCGGGGTCTTATCCTGTCTTATGCTAACCTTACTGGCATGGGTGAAACCAAAAATTGAAAAACATCTAGATGAAACCAGAAATTGAAAAGCATGGGTGAAACCAGAAATTGAAAATGATCTGGATGAAACCACAAATTGAAAAGCATGGGTGAAACCAGAATTTGAAAAAGATTTGGATGAAACCAGGAAATGAACAACATGGGTGAAACCAGAAATTTGAAAAAGATCTAGATGAAACCAAAGGTTAAAGTCATGGGTGAAACCATAAAATTGAAATAGATCTGGATGAAACCAGAGATTAAAGGCATGGGTGAAACCATAAAATTGAAATAGATCTGGATGAAACCAAGGATTAAAGGCATGGGTGAAACCAAAAATTTGAAAACGATCTAGATGGAACCAAAAATTTGAAAATGATCTGGATGGAACCAGAGATTAAAGACATGGGTGAAACCAAAAATTTGAAAATGATCTGGATGGAACCAGAAATTGAAATGCATGGGTGAAACCAAAAATTTGAAAAAGATCTGGATGAAACCAGAAATTTGAAAAGCATGGATGAAACTAGAAATTTGAAAAAGATCTGGATGAAACCAGAGGTTAAAGTCATGGGTGAAACCATCTAATTGAAAGAGATATGGATGAAACCAGGGAATTGAAGGCATGGGTGAAACCAAAAATTTGAAAACGATCTGGATGGAACCAAAAATTTGAAAAGGATCTGGATGGAACCAGAGATTAAAGGCTTGGGTGAAACCAGAAATTTGAAAATGATCTGGATGGAACCAAAAATTTAAATGCATGGGTGAAACCAAAAATTTGAAAAAGCTCTGGATGAAACCAGAGGTTAAAGTCATGGGTGAAACCATAAAATTGAAATAGATCTGGATGAAACCAGGGAATTGAAGGCATGGGTGAAACCAAAAATTTGAAAACGATCTGGATGGAATCAAAAATTTGAAAAACATGGGTGAAACCATAAAATTGAAAGAGATCTGGATGGAATCAAAAATTTGAAAAACATGGGTGAAACCATAAAATTGAAAGAGATCTGGATGAAACCAAAGACTAAAGGGATGGGTGAAACCATAAATTTGAAAATGATCTGGATGGAACCAGAAATTGAAATGACCTAGAAATTAACCTAAAGGATTTGAGTGAGGATGCAAATATCTTGGATTGATGCAAATGCTTCTTGAAATGATACAAATATCTTGGATTGATGCAAATGTTTCTAAATGCATATGCAAATGTCCCTACGAATCATATTCATGTGAGTGGTTCATGAATGGTGTAATTGTAGCTACAATGAAGATGCAATGATCCTAGAAATGATGCACTTGCTTGAGATGATGCAAATGCAAATATCTATGAAAGATGTACTTGTAAAGATAGAATGCAGATGCTCATGAAATAGTGCAAATACAAATATTCATGAATTATGCAAATGCTTGCTGACACGGTGTAGATGCAAAGTTTAATAAATAGATGAATGCTCATGAGTGATGCATTTCCAATTCATTTTTACTCTTCAAATCAGAGTATATCTTCAATTCATTTTTCAATCTTTGGCTATTCTCTTTGCCTCAACAGTTTTCAAACTCTTATTGACAGGAGTCTGCTTGCTGAGTTTTATTTCTTCTTCTCATATTTGAAAGTCAAGGTTAACCCTAATAGTTCCACACCTTTGAGTTAGAAAAACCCTTATCTCATGTTAACATAAAAAATGGGTATGTCAAAAATATTTTTATTTTCCTTTTTTGAAAAACAATTTTGCTTTTTTAATGAAAACTTCTGAGTCAAAATTTTAACCCCACAGTATTTAATGTACAAATCTTTTGAAGACTGATGATCATGGTTAGAAATTTGGGTTGTTCAACTTGAATTGACAAGGCTTGGTACAACATGATTTTGGTTTTTTTCAGGAAAGCTTCATAACAAAAAGTGTATGTCCTTTCTAGGCTCACAAATGGAACATATTTTATAAATCTTGAATTCATTGAGAACCAAACAAATTCAACTTTCTTTTAGTTTCCATATCAAGGTATTTTGACAAGCGTCAAGATTGGCTTGGATGTTTAAACTGGAAAGTTGATTTAGGAGAAAAAAAGTTTCAGTTTTTGAAATCAATGAGAGTTGACAATTTGGGGGGTTCTGGAATTCCTAGATGTTCCTCGATGACCACTTCTTTAAGAAGATCTTTTGTGGTATCGGCACTATCATAGATGGCATCAGAAATTCCCATTCTACTCTAGACCGCCCGTTTTTGGGTTTTTGCCCTAGAGTCCCATTCTCTCCAATTTGTTCTTTTTTCTTTTTTCATTGTTTTACCATTCATTTGAGAATTCTAAATTCTTCCTTAGTGAAATGATAATTCGATGAGATGGGATAAAGTCTGAGGAAAAACCCTTCAAATTAAATATTCATGCTTGATCAAAATGGGCTTTTAAAGCACGTAATATAGGTCATGGCTAAGGGTTCAAAAAGAAAGGATAAATAGGCCCAAAAAATGTGTTTGAGGGTAATCAGATCAAGGATCCTTTCTTTGATGACGATTCTCTTTGAAACATTTATCCCTTTTGGACTTTTTATTCCTTTTGACTTTGCTCTTTTTCTTCCTTGCTTTTGGCTTTCATTTGCCATCGCTTTTTCACACACTTTTTTTGCGTGTTTTTCTTTTGTTTTTCTTGGTTTTCATTTTGCCATCTTTTCCTTTTTCTTTGACAGAGTGAGCCCGTATTTATTTGGGGCTCCATTTGCTTTGTATCGTCTTTGAGCTAGGAATCATTTTTCTGTGATCTTTGAGAAGATCTTTCCTCGTATTTCCCCCAGTGTAGAGGGTAATCCTTGATCAGGGTTTAAAGAAAAAAGAATTCTTTCGGCTCAAAAGGGGTGACTATGGATAACTTCTTTTTGTGCGAAAGGGATATGAAAGATGGCCATTTCTCATGTCAAGCACAAATATTCACATTGAAAAGCAATCCCCAGGGGAAATAGATATTCAGAATTTCGTTTTGTACTTTGGAATCATCCTAATTCTCATATGCATGATATCAAAAAAAAAAATTTCCGCATGCCCTAATGATTCATGCGTTAGTCTATCCCTTTTTACCATAAAACCATCATTTCCACATATGATGCTCCAGTTTGATTAACCATGAGAATTTGTATCATTACAAGGAACATCGCAATTCTAGGTCTATACTGAAAAGAATAAGTTTCAATCTTGGGTTTGTTTGAAGTGAATAAGGAAAATATGACCCAAAACGAGTTTTCTCTAGGACATGGGATAATCTAGTTTAATCATTTTGCCCCAGGGTGTCAATCATGAAGTAATGTTTGGGTAGTTAGTGTTTTGTGGTTATTGGTAAAGGTCATGAATGGTTTTAGCACAATCTTGACATACATCAATTTTCCAAAATCTAGATTCTTGAAAGAATGTCTCATTTGTTTGAATTTCAAGGAATTCGAAAGAATTTCAAAAAGTTTGTTTCTTTGTTCATAGCCTAGACTAAGATCTACATCTTTGCTTATTTTATTATGACGATGGTTTTATGAAGTTCAATCATTCATATTCCTTGAAGCATTAGGTCTTTCAAGTGTTCTTGGTTCAAAGGATTTAGGCCTAGGAAAGCTTAAAAGAGAGGGGAGAAGGTATTGGGTCATTTGTAACAATGATCATCAATATTCTTGAGACTATCCATTACTAAAACTTCCTTAATGTTTTTTTTGCAAATTGAGATTATGGTTAAGACATAACAAACACAAAGCATTTAAAAATCAAAATTCATTTAATTCTTATGAATATCGACATGAGACAAGTGTTTTCATCATAAGGTCTGAAACTAAATGCATAAAAACTTCCCCTTGACATGTTCTTCCTAATTCAAACTGGCTATTCCTCGGTACTCTTTTCGACCTTTCCATTTTCTTCCTCGATTATTACATCCACAATGGTCTCATCATTCCCATTAAGCAGATTCTCCACGCTGTCTGACCTTTGTTTCTTCTCCACATCTAACTGTCCTTTATTGATGAGTGCTTGAACCTTCCATTTCAGACATAAGCAATTTTCTGTGGAATGTCCCCGAATCCCAGAATGATAATCACAATATGCATTCTCGTCATACCAGCTTGGATATAGGGGTTGGATAGGCTCCACTAGAACTTTAGTGAGGAGATGCTTTTCGACCAGCTAGGGCAATAGTTCAGAGTAAGACATGGGGAGTGACTCAAATTGATCTCTTTTTCGGATATTCATCAATTTCCTTTGACAGACAAAAGGTTGAAAATTTACTCGATTCTGAGAGGCCTTTGGGTATAAGTATGAACCCTGGGGTACATAATTCATAGAAGGACAGGGTGGTGGGTATGAAGTAGCCAGAATATATGAGGCAAAATCTCTCAGGGCTTGGACATCTTCCTCTTTCTTTTTAGGCGACCTGTTTCTCTCTGCATTAAATGTTTTACCTCCTTTGAGTTTCCCGGCCTTCATTGCATTTTCAATCATTTCCCCGGAGATTACTATATCCGAAAAATTCTTTGTGGTGTTGCCAACAAGTCTATCGTAGTATGGGGCCTGTAGTGTATTCACAAAAAGGATAATGGTTTCCTTCTGAGTTAAAGGCGGTTGTACTTGGGTGGCCACATTCGTCCACCTATGAGCATACTCTTTGAAGCTCAGTAACCTTTTTCTCCATATTTTGCAAGGTGAGACGGCCAGGTGTCATCTCGGTCACATGCTTGTACTGGTTTAGAAAAGCCCTAGCCAAATCATTCCAAGAGTGAATCCGATCCTTGCTCAACTGACTATACCACCTAATTGCGGACCCGTTGAGGCTATCCTGAAAGTAGTGGATCAGAAGCTTATTATTATCTATATAATTTGTCATCTTTCAGCAGAACATAGTGATATGGGCTGACGGATCAGTCGTCCCGTCATATTTCACAAAGTCAGGGACCTTGAATTTAGGAGGGATGACTAAATCGAAGACCAAGCATCGTTCTTTTGCCTCCACACTCCCGAATACGTTTGTATTTTCTACTGCCCGGAGCCTTTCATCTAGCAACTGATATTTCCCTTGGGAATCTGCCAACTCTACCTTATTAACCATTTTCAACATTGCCTGTTCAACTGGATCATCTGAATTTAAGATATTGACGGGGTTAACTGTGTTCTGGGCATCCATCATTACGACCTCATTCTGACCTTTTCATGCCTCAAACCCTTCTCTGGTGGCCAAGTTTTCAGTGTATCCCTTGATTACGGTGGACATTAGCTCCATCAATTTAGTCATCTGATCTTTAGATTCTGCTTGAGACTTTGCCAGCTGTTCTCGCAATTCTTCCTATACCTTTTCCATTTTTTCCATTCGGGCAACTTGTTCATTCTCCATAGCACTAGCCTGTATTAAAAGGGTACTAGTACTTCTTATACCTCTGTTTTGAAATAGAAATTCTTTCAAAGACTCTTAAAGCCAAACCAATTTCTTTTTTATTCTCCCAAAGTGCGTGTCATGATGAAGGAGCCATGAATGCAATTTGATGCATGTGAAGCCTAAACAATATGATGTATGAACATGTACAGTGGAAACATGCTGACCATATATGTAATAAATGCAATCACAATGCCAACATGTTGCAAGCAAAGAATAAACAAATCAACACATGGATATATGCAATGACTGATCATGTACATTTTAGCGTATTTCCCAATGAATAATCCTATACACTATGAATGCAACATTATGTCAATTATGATAAATGTAAACAATGAATGATTGATACAGAGTATATACAAAAAAAATCATTTTGAGCATGTGTGTCATGAATGCATCCTGATGTTAATATGAAAGATTAATGCATAAGCATATACAGAGAAATCATGCTGACTATGTTTGTTATGAATGCAATCCCAAAGTCAACATGATGCATGTAAAGAATAAACAAATTAATGCATGGATATATATAGAAAAATCATGCTGATTATGAATGCATGAATGCAAACTGATGCTAACATGATACATGTATGAATGTATGGTATGACAAATAATTGATCGAATGCAAAATGCAAAGAGGAAGATATCACAGAGGAAATAAGAATCGGAGGAACTTAATCATCAACATCTCATAAATTTGAAGCATAGTCAATTCATTCCCATATCAATGTTCACAATGGTATAAACCATGTTGTACAAAATCTGAGCAGTAGTTAAAACTGTATTTTACAAGCACTTTATTCTTCCTAGCATCCTAAGGCTATAAGAGCCGACTATTGAAAAAGTGAAATCCTATTACATCATATAAGACTGAAGTCTTTCCACCTCAATGTTGTAAATCTCCCAATCCTAATGACGCTTTCCCAGCCCTCTATCAATCAGTGTCGTTGGATCCAACCACTTGGCATTTATAAGAGATTGCACTTTCTTTTTGAAGGCCATGCAGTCTTCAATGCTATGGCCAACAATTCCACAGTGATAACCACATCTTGCATCTGGATTATACCACTTTGGATATGGTGCTAACAGGGGTTTCAATGGGACACATGCAACCATGTGATTTTGGATCAGTATAGGGAGAAGCTCTCGATAACTGATTGGAAATGGATCAAAATGCTTTTGGGTCTTATCCTGGGGTCGTTTCTTAGTCACACATGGCCTAGGAGTTGGGGCACTTGGTGGTGGCACTAAGGTTCGAACTGGAGTGTTTAGGGAGATGGAGGAATAACAAGGCAAGGGTATGGATTTGGACACGGGGCCTTTGGAGGTTGTACATAGCTCGACGTTCCTATCCCAGATGCTGGTTAAGGTGATTGATGAGGGAAGGAATATGAACTGCCAATTGGTGGTAATGGAGTGGGATTCATGGGTCATGTAGTGATCATTGCAATGGACGATTGGACCATAGTAGGGTGGGGATACTGGTTTGGACCTAGAACAGTTTGCAGGTATGGTACTTGATCCGAGGTTTCTATCTTTGGTATTAGGCTCTCAAGTTTAATCATTTTCACGATTTTGTCCACAATTTCATCAGGATTGCAACCTTTGTGGCATTGACAAATGCAGGATCCAGCAAGGATTGTATGTTCCGGTCCTAATGGTTTTGGTTGATCCAAAGGCGATGCAGAGCCCTGAGAAAGTTCCTCTTTACTCTTACCCATATCCTCAAACATTTTCAGCAATTTGACGACTTGTTCTTTCACTTCCCGGATTTCATGTCCTCATTCCTCTTGATTGCGTTCCAAAGCACCCAATCGTTCGTCCGTTTCATTCCTCATATCTCGAACCCCTTTCATGCAAATGAAAATGTCTTGAGATTAAGAATACAATTGTGAATATACATGCTCAATTCCTATGTGAATGAATATACTAATGATTAATGCATGAACATATACAGAGAAATTATGATGACTATGTATGCTATGGATGCAATCTAATGCCAACATGATGCATTTAAAAAATGAATAAATTGATGCACAAGTATATACAAATAATGACTATGCATGTCATAATCGTATTCTACAAAATGACCATGCATGCTATGATGTCAAAATGATACATGCGAAGAATAAATGAATTAATACAAAGGTAAGTACAAAGAATGACCATGTATATCACAAATGTATTCTACAATGAATAACCATACATGTTAGGACTGTGACATAATGTCAAAATGATACAAATAAATTAACCAATGATTACACGAAATTGGTGGGACCTAAATCTTGATTATTCAAAAGTCTCATTATGCAAGATTTGCCTCCAAATTTATGATTTTTTGAAACATGTTTTTTTCTATGAAAACCAATCATATTATTTTCAAAAGAATTTTAGGGTAGTGGATCCTACTATGGTACAATATGCAAATGTTCATGTGACACTATCGGTTTTATGAAATCATCAAATGAGATTATTATCACCATCCATTTATTGCAAAAACGAGATCAATAATACAATAAAAAATGTACATGCTCTATTCACACATGCATGAAATGTGCAAAATGCAAAAAAAAAATGCTTCAAAAAGGATTTTGATTTTTTATTTCAAACAGTTAATGAATATTTGCCCCGACAAATATCTACTTATATAGGTATCACAATGCCTTTAGGACAGATTATCACATTTATTACGGGCGATGTACGTACATCGTTGCCCGATCTACAAAACTTCTTAAGAGTGTAAAATAGGTAACAAAAGGTTTAGAAATGTCCCTCCATGTTTTCCTATTTTCGGTATATCTAATGGAAATCCGGCATGGCTTCACCTAAGTTCATTATATGAGAGTGAATTGGTTCTAGAGGCCCCGAATTTCTCCTCACTGTCTTCGATGAAGGCTAGTAAGGCACCCCGATAAAAGTGGGTTCAATTCGTTAGAGCCTATTTCCCTAGCCCATGCGGATTGTTAATCACGAAGGCTTAGGTAATTTAGTACTCCGGAAGTGTTTCACTATCCCATGCAGATTGTTAATCACGAAGGCTTAGTTACTTTGCTCCCACCTAAAAGGACAGAACCCGGGTATAGGATTCATGATATGCAGATGCACGTGTAGTGTGTGTGGAGGAACAACAAACCTTTCACCACCTATTCTACACCTCTTAATCTAAATGCCCCAACTATTTATAAAAAAAAACATTCAAGAATAGTGTAATGCATTAACCAACAAACAATTATAATATACAACCTTAAATAACTAGAGAACAATAATAAAATGCATACACATGAGTATTGACATATTTAAAAAAATTTATTATTTTTAAAATTCTCCTTATTAAAAAAATGTGGGAATTAAAATTAAATACCAATTAAACCAACAAATTCGAGACTTTGATAACACACGACTAATTCTAGGCCTGACTCTCTAATAGTCCCAGCGGAGTTGCCAAGCTGTCGCAACCTAAAAAATAACAAGTCTCATCACAAGACTTTATTATTCACTAAGCGTGACATCTAAAAAAAAAACCGAGGAAAAGCTGACTTAATTCCTCTAGAAAAATGAAGGTTTTGAAAATGACCTTGAAAAAGACATGGAGTCGCCACCAATCTTTTTGAGCTAGCTGTAATAGACCACCTATTAAAACCGATTTTATAAAATATTTTAAAAATTAATTAAAACATTTTTAAAACCAATTTCAAGTTTGCGTTTTAAACCAGAAAAATCAAAGAAACGGGTTCGGGACTCGATTACGTGTGGGGAAAGATTAGCACCCCCACAACGCCCGTATAAAACGGTACCTTATTAATCATGTGTTATCTCAAATCTCGGTAAAGAAGTCGGTTTTAAATTTAGTATTTCAAGTTAATTCCCAATTTAAAGAAAAATAATTCCATTTTTAATTGAAAATGATCCGGAATTTTGTAAATTCAAAATTTTCCTATATTCTCCAACAAACGTGGCAAAATATAGAAATTTTTATTAATTTGGAAAACTTTCCGAATCATTCTCATTTTAAAGAAGATATTCCGTTATTAATGATAATTGATGATATCCTCCCCAGCAAACCCGGCAGAGAACTCATGAATTATTTTAACTCGGGAATATCTTTATTTTATTGACAATCATTACCTTTTTCGGAAACATTTAAAAGAAATGAATATGTATATGCATGACATAAATAAAATGACATAGCAAAATCTAAATAATATAATGCAATCTAAATGATATGATATAATTTAAATACCTTAGCATATTCTAAATGAAATGAAATATCCTAAGTTATATGATATATTCTAAATGAAATGACCTAGGTAACATAATATATTCTATATGAAATGTAATATCCTAAGTCATATGATATATTCTAAATGAAATAAAATATCCTAAATGACATAATATATCCTAAATGAAATAAAATGACCTAGGTAACATAATATATTCTACATGAAATGAAATGACCTAAGTAACATAATATATTCTATATGAAATGAAATAATTTAAATGACATGGCAAATATGAATGATATGGCATATAATTTAAACGACATGGAATATAAAATAATGTTATCATATAATATGCATGAACATAATATATGCTAAATAATATAACAAAAAATAACTAAATAAAAAAACGTAGGATATCATGAAATATTCAAAACAATAAAATAAAATAATATAACCTCAAAAAATATAAATCAAAATAATCACAATACCATAGAAATTATCATAGCAAAAAATATATATATATATATATCACATATTATATAAAATGCATGAATATGGAAAATGCAATGCATGAAAATGTAATTTTCCCTTTAATTAAGGAAATCCGTATATCTAAAAAAATGTCAAGCTACCTTAGGAAAATATGTCAAATTAAATATTCTAAAACCAAAATACTTTGTGATTGTTTGAAAACAATTTTGAAAAGCTTAGATTAAAAGTAAAAACTTGGCTAAACCCTTTTTTTTAATGGCTTTAATTTCCTAAGTTTAAAATCCCGGACTTGACCACCCTTAACCCAAGACTTAAAAAATTATTTTTAGAGTTTAAAAAGGCTTAGAAACTACCCTAAGTCAGTAGCTAAACTTCCTAATCAGCCCCCTCTAAGTAACTTAACCAAAACAGAAAAATGATTTTCCTTCAAATTCAATTCTAACTCCACTATCCAGTTTTAAGCCACGATTTTTTACCCTATTTTTAAAAATTCTAACAAATCTAAAACAAATAATGGAGACTCAGGACATGTAAAACTACATGGGAAAAAATCGGCTTAATTTTCTGATTAAAGATGAATGCCCATAAAAATCGGGAAAGTACGAGTACTGGGTGAAAAAAAACTGTTTTGCCAAAACACATTTTTGCCTTTGATAAAATCATTTAAAAATCAAAGTAAAAATATTTAAGACTCACAAAATGACTCACAAAAATTAGCTACGACTTTTAAAAAGTTAGACAAAAATTGGCTAAAGTAAAAAAAATCACAAAGGTAGAATAATCAATTTGACAACTCTTTAATTTTCCACAAGTATACTCAAGAGAGCATGACATTGAACCATTAATTGGCCTAAGTCATTAGTCAAGTGGCATGGACATAAAATGCATGAAAAATACAGCAAATATGATGCATGAAATGCATGAGTTTAAACCTAAATGTCATGGAAAATGCATGGTATCAATAAAATGACCTAGACCTAAATGAACTTGCATGGCATTTAATGCAACCTAGGTCTAAAATGCATGGACATGCATGAAAAAATACACCAAACCTAACATCTAAAATATGCATGGCAATAACACAAACACAAGACATACTTAAACCAAAAACTCAATCAAATGTCATAAAAATACAAACCTAGCATCTAACATAACAAAAATGCACACACAAAGCAATATAATGTGAGATGGCCGAATGGCCTCAAGTCTAAGTGAGCTTGGCATTTTCACAAACACTTGATATACTAACATACTCAACCTAAATATGACACTCAAATCATGCAAATATAAGGTAGATGTATTAAAACTAACAAAAATTTTCACAAACACATGGATTACAAAATGTAAAACATCAACAAATTTAAACATTATGAAAACAGAAAATTAAAAATGCAAGAACATGATAATAAACTCATAAATGGCAACAAACAAGCAACCAAATTAAAACAAACTTCAAGTATATGTAGTAGAAGAATATTTAAATCATCAAGACTAAAAAAATAACAAAAATACCATGATAAATCAAAGCAAAACAGCAAGAACAAAAAATATGGGCCCTTCGGCCAAGACAAGAAATCAAGAGGAAAAACAAAAATGCAAGAACTTTTTTAAGAAGAGATGAAGATAAAACTTAAAAATAACATTAAATAACACTTATTTAAAAAGAAAAATCAAAAGAAAACTCACCAAAATAATAATCAAAATAGCAAAAACAAGAATGGAAAATCAAGAAAGTGCAAGAGTTGGTGCTAAAAGCAACCTCTAGAAGCTATCTTTCAAGCTTTTTCTCTTCAAACTTTCTTTTCTTTTCTAAAATTTTCTTTTTGCTTTGCAACAAAAGAGAGAAAACTCAGCCAAACAAGAGAGAAATATAAAAAATGAAGTGCTGAAAATAAAAAATCTGAATCCCCCCAAGGCTGGCCGAATCCCTGTCTCATATAGGCTAGGATGTTGTCATCTTTTCTCCAACCAATTTTCATCCAATGGCTAATGAATTAAGAGGTTTAAAACATGAAATTATCACCCTTAGATTAGGCCATCAGCTGTCCATAATTACAGCTGTTCAAGAATTATGTTGACACTCTCCCTCTTCATGCATTGGCCCATGTGACTTATTTGCAAAGGCTTGATCAAAAAATCACTAACTCTTAATTTTTGGCCTTTTGGGCCTTGGCCGGCCAGCACACATTCTTCCAGAGCAGGATTGATTTTTTTGAAAGGCAAGAAAAGCCCTTTTCGGTTGCTTGGGTAAAATGACCAATTTTCCCCCTGAATGCAAATAAATGGAAAACGGACTCCAAATTCAAATTTTATTTTTTTAATACTTTCAAAATAATAAAATAATGAATTCTGGAAGTTTTCAAAATTTTTGAGTCCGTTTGCTATTTATTTGGATTTTTTCTTCCAAAAATACCCTTTATGCCCCCACATTTTACCATTTTCTAGACGAGCTCCAAATCAAGATTTTTCTTCACCAATCTCTTCCAAATAATTTAAAAGTGTGATCTGGAAGTTTTCATAATTTTTGAAACTCATTTGATATTTTTTCGAGATTTATCTTCTTGAATTATTGCATAGGGGGCCCAGGATTTGGCCATTTTGCAAACGAACTTCGAATCAAGATTTTCTTTCGCCAATATCTTCCAAATGGTTTAAGAATGAGATTTGAAATTTTTCAAAATTTTTGGAGTTCATTTGCTACTTTTCCCAAATTTTCTAATTTTGCCCTTTTGCCTCCGAAACCCGGTTTTGCTCAAAACAATTCCGATTTTTAGATTTTCTTCAAATTGGGCCTTGGGATATTCTTTTTTAATCATTCCTCATCCATTAGGGGCTTTTTTCTTACCTAGTCGGGCCATTTCTGTAATTCTTCCCTATTTCACCGAAATCCACCAAAAACCCTAATTCTCGATTTTCTTCCGGATTGACTTTTCTTCAGTTTTTCTTTCAAGTGGCTTCTCCATTACCCGTATTCAGTGCTTATCTTGCATTTTGAACCTTCAATTTTGACCAATTAGATCGTTTAAGCACTTTTGCCCAAATTTCCTAGATTAGGGTTTTCTTTCTACTGAATCTCCATAACCCAACTTCCGAACTCCATATCTTTCGATGTAGACCTCGAATTATCATAATTCTTTCGCCATTTTTCAATTTAACTTCAATTCTTGATTTCGAAAGTGGGTTCACTTTTTTAGTAGTTGACTTTCTAGGGTTGACTTTTTTGTGGTTGACTTTTTCCTGGGTTGACTTTTTTTTGAGTTTGACTTTTTTTGCTCTCCCTCTTAAACTAAGTCTCGGAGTACCACCTGCAGGATGAAAAAAGTCTTTTTACATTCTGAAACATCAATTTAGGAAGAAAGCATACCTGTTTTAGTGGTCCGGACAAAATTAGGTGTCTACAGCCATTATTTCCACATATGATGCCCCAGTTTGATTAACATGAGAATTCGTATCAACGAGGAACATAGCAAGTGTAGGTCTATTTTAAAAAAGATTGAGTTTCAAATATGAGTTCTTTGAAAGGACAAGGAAAATACGACCCAAAAACGGGTTTTATTTGGGACATGGGATAATATAGTTTAATCATTGTGCCCCAGGGTGTCAATCATGAAGTGATGTTTGGGTAATTAGTGTTTTGTGGTTATTGGTAAAGGTCATGAATGGTTTTGGCACAATCTTGACACACACCAAATTACCAAAATCTAGATTCTTGAAAGAATGTCTCATTTGTTTGAATTTCAAGAAATTCGAAAAAATTTCAAAATGTTCGTTCCTTTGTTCATGGCCTAGACTAGGATTTACATCTTTGCTTATTCTGCAATGACAATGGTTTATGAAGTTTAATCAATCATATTCCTTGAAGCATTAGGTCTTTCAAGTGATCTTATTTTCAGGGATTTAGACATATGGAAATCCCAAAAGAGAGGGGAGAGGGTATTGGATCATTTGAAACAATGATTATCAATATTCTCGAGACTATCCATTCTTAAAACTTCCTTAATGCTTGTTTTTGCAATCTCAAATTATTGTTAAAACAACAAACACCAAGCATTTAAAATTCAAAATTCATTTAATTCATATGAATGTCGACATGAGACAAGTGTTTTCATCCTAATGGTTTGAAACTACAAGCATCAAAATGCTCCTATTGACATCCTTTAAAGGTAGTAATTTTCCTCCTAAAACCTTGAAAGAAACTGATTTACGGCAAAGCGACCTTCCACTGATTGATAAGCTCCGGTGTCAAAATACCATTGCGGATAAGACCTTCAATCCTTTCCTTCAATTGTCTACATTTTTTAGTTGAATGCCCAATTACCTCCAGGTGATAATCACATGTGCTGTCAGGGTCATAACTCCTTGCTGATGGATTAGGAGCTATTTTTAAAGGTACCGAGGTAAGGTACTGATTCTTTATTAGTAATGGTAGTAGGTCAGGGATTAGGATTGGAATTATTTCTTGGTTATCCCACGGTCATTTTCTGGAAGTAGGCCTTGTTGCAAGAACTGGTATAAGATTAGGTGCTTGGGTGGGTGGGTAAGGATAAAGGCTTGGAGATATCTCAGTAGGATAACATGATTGGTATGAGGAAAATTGGGAATATGGGACGGAATCTTTCATAGCTTGGACATCTTCCTCTTTCTTTCTAGGTACCCTATTTCTCTCGACATTGGATGTTCCTTCTCCTTCAAGTTTCCCATTCATGATAGCATTCTCAATAATCTCCGCTGAGATTACCATATCAGCAAAATTCTTCAAGCCATTACCAACGAGTCTATTATAGTACGGGGCCCATAGTGTACTCACAAAAAGGACGGTGATTTCTTTTTGTTTCAAAGGTGGTTGTACCTGGGTGGACATGTTTCTCCACCTCTGAGCATACTCTTTGAAGCTCTCAGTAGCTCTTTTCTGCATATTTTGCAAAGTAAGGTCAGGTGTCATGTCAGTCATATGCTTGTACTGGTTTAGAAAAGCCATGGCCAAATCATTCCAAGAGTGAATCTGATCCTTCCTCAACTGACCATACCACCTAATTGCAGACCCGCTGAGGCTATCCTGAAAGTAGTGAATCAGAAGCTTATTATTATCTATATGACTTGTCATCTTCAGCAGAATATAGTGATGTGGGATGACGGATCAGTCGTCCCGTCATATTTCACAAAGTCAGGGACCTTGAATTTAGGAGGAATAACTAAATCGAGGAACAAGCATCGTTCTTTCATATCCCTACTCCCGAATATATCTGTATTTTATACTGCCCGAAGCCTTTCATCTAACAACTGATGCTTCCCTTGGGAATCTGCCAACTCTACCTCTTTTACTGCAACCATTTTCAACTTTTCCCATTTAGTTGGGTTGTCTAAGTTCAGGGTGTTGCTAGGGTTAACTGTGTTCTGGTCATCCATCATTACGACCTCATTCTGACCCTTTTGTGCCTCTAACCCTTCTTTGGCGGCAAAGTTTTCAGTGTATCCTTTTCCCTTGATTACGGCGGACATCAACTCCTTCAATTTAGTCATCTGATCTTTAGATTTTGCTTAAGATTTTGCCAACTTTTCTAGCAATTCTTCATGTGCCCTTTCCATTCTTTCGATTCGGGCAACTTGTTCATTGTCCATAGCTCTAGCCTGTATTGGAAAGGTACTTAGTTCTTCTTATACCTCTGATTTGAAATGAAAATTCTTTGAAAGACTCTTAAAGCCAAGCCAGCTTCTATTTTATTCTCCTCTGATGAGAGAGCCATGAATGCAATTTGATGCACGCGAAACCTAAACAATATGATGTATGAACATGTTCATTGGAAACATGCTGATTATATATGTAATAAATGCAATTACGATGCCAACATGCTGTAGGCAAAGAATAAACAAATCACACGGATATATGCAATGAATGACTATGTATTTTCCAGATTATTTCCCAATGAATGATCGTATACATTATGAATGCAACATGATGTCAATTATGATGCATGTAAACAATGAATGATTGACACAGAGTATATACAATGAAACTCATTTTGACCATGTGTGTTATGAATGCTACCTAATGCGAACATGATGTATGTAATCAGCAAATTAGTGCATGGACATATAGAAAAAATCATGCTGACTATGTTTGTCATGAATACCACCTGATGCTACCAAGATGCATGTATGAATGTATGGTATGACAAATAATTGATCGGATGCAAAACGCAAAGGGGAAGATATCATGGAGGAAATAAGAATCGGAGGAACTTAATCATCAATATCTCATAAATTGAAGCACAACCAATTCATTCTCAAATCAACATTCACAATGGTATAAACCATGTTTACAAAATCATGAGCAGTAGTTAAAACTGTCTTTACAAGCACTTTATTCTTCCTAGCATCCTAAGGCTATAAGAGCCGGCTACTGAAAAAGTGAAATCCTACTACATCCTATAAGTCCGAAGTCCTTCCACATCATTACCGTAAATCTCCCAATCCTAATGACGCTTTCCCAGCCCTCTATCAATCAACGTCATTGGATCGATCCACATGATCTCTATAAAAGATTTCATTTTCTTTTTGAATGCTATACAGTCTTCAATACTATGGCCGGCAACTCCACAGTGATAATCACATATTGCATTTGGATTATACCACTTTGGATACGGTGGTAACAGGGGTTTCAGCAGGATACAGGCAACCATGTGATTTTGGATCAGTACAGGGAGAAGCTCTCGATAGCTGATTGGAATGGGATCATACTACTCTTGAATCTTGTTTTTGGGTTGCTTTTTAATCACACATGGCCTAGGAGTTGGGGCACTTGGTGGTGGCACTAAGGTCCGAACCGGAGTGTTTACATAGGGAGATGGTCGAATAACAAGGCAAGGGTATGGATTAGGACATGGGACCCTTAGAGGTTGTACAGAGTTTGAGGTTCCTATCCCGGATACTTTATAAAGTGATTGATGAGGGAAATGGTATGAATTGCCAGTTGGTGGTGATGGAGTGGGATTCAGGGGTCACATAGTGATCATCCTAGTGGACAATCGAGCCATAGTAGGGTAGGGATACTGGTTTGGACTTAGAGCAGTTTGCAGGTATGGTACAGGATCGGTGATTTCTGTCTTTGGTATCAGGTTCTCTGGTTTAATCATTTTCATGATTTTGTCCATAATTTCATCAGGGTTGCACCCTTTGTAACATTGGCAAGCGCAGGATCTAGCAAGGATTGTATATTCCGGACCTGAAGGTTTTGATCGATCCAAAAGTGATGAAGGACCCTGAGAAAATTTCCCTTTACTCTTACCCATATCCTCAAACATTTACATAAATTTAACAAGCTGTTCCTTCAACTCCAAGAGTTCATGTCCAAACTCCTCTTGATTTCGTTCCAAAGCACCCACTCATTCCTCCAATTCTGTCCTCATATCTCGAACCCCTTTCATGCAAATGAAAATGTCATGAGATTTAAGAATACAATTATGAATGTACATGCTCTATTCCTATATGCATGGATATACTGATGATGAATGCATGAAGCGTTCAAAGAAATTATGATGACTATGTATGCCATGTGTGCAACCTGATGCCAACATGATGCATTAAAGAATAAGCAAATTACTGCACGGATATATACGGGAAAATTATGCTAACTATGACTGTATTCTATGATGCACCCAAAAGAGTGTATCTTATTTAACCTTGCACTAAAAAGATCAATTGTAAGTATAATGATTAGCAAGGGTCGAGTCCTCAGGGATTGGGTTTTAATCTATGAGTTATTAGTTTATAACTTACGTTCAAAGAAAACAATAAAATAAAAGGGGTTTTTGAAGCCAGATTTAAACTAAAGTAAATAATAAGAATAAGATGCAAGGCGGTATAACCAGCCAATAAAAATATATATACTAAATTAGGCGGTATAACCAGCCAATAAAAATATATATACTAAATTAGGCGGTATAACCAGCCAATAAAAATAAAACAAAGTTAATATACAAATTAGGCGGTATAACCAGCCAATAAAAATAAATATAAAAAATAAGCAAACTAGAAAAGTAAGAAAACAAGTAAGTAAGAAGAATCAAATATGAAAAATATGGTTAAGGTTTCATTCTCCACCACTAGACATCATTAAGAATCAATTTCAGATCTATCAATATCAACCAACTATCAAAGTTAACAACCGTAGATAACAACAAGCTCTGTTATCCCAATCTTTCCTTAGTTTGTCGTTAAATAGAACAAGCTCTCTATTTAATCTCTAACCATTAAACAACCTAGAATAAGCTCTCTAAATTCAATTTAATGGCAGCTTTATGATGAGAAAGATAGGTTGATCTAAGCAACAAACACATAAGCTCGGATTGTTCAACTTAGGTTATGTTCCACTTTGCAATTATTGAAAACTTGACCATAATCATTAATCACAAATTGCCACTTATGAATAGGAAATCAAGACAATTACACGGATCAAGACTCCTAGACTAGCAATAGATAGTTATCAAGATCTATCTAGTTGTACACCTAAATAAATCAAGACAACATCATGAACAATTCTTGTAGAAGAACATAAGCAACTTTGATAGAAAATTAATGATAGATAGAATCTGAAAATCACTCACAAAACATGTCTAGGGCTTTGAAATCACCCTTAACCAAATAGAAGTTTAGCCTAGCATAGGCATTGTAAACATAAACATAAAATTAAAGAAAATCTAAGAAGAAAATAAAAGAAAGAAAGAAGAAGAAGAAGAATATTAATTATCCAACCTCTTGCTCTTTCTAAAGAAAAAGAAAACTAGAGAAAAGAAAGAAGAAGAAAACTTAGAGAATTTTGTTAAAATGGCTAATATCCTACCAATCTCCAATATGATCCCTTACAATCATCCAAGGCCCTCTATTTATACACATTTTGGAGGGCTAAATGACAAGAGACAAGCTTTACAAATTTCAAAGGTAGGTATAATAGGTGGGTGCATTTTCTAACAATTTTCGTCATGTATGACGATTTTGATCAGCCAACTTGATGGTCGATTTTGTCAATTTTGGAGGCCTTATCTGATCACATGGTCTTCTATACAAATGTTACCCTATCAGTTACGGATCCATAGCCGTTAGAATCAGCTCATTTGCTGATGTGGATAAGAAGATATGGGCATAATACGAAAACATGTCAGCACAGACGTCATTGCACATCAGCCAACTTGATGGTCGATTTCGCTAGGGAAAACGACTCCGTTTCAAGAAGTGTAAAACATGAAAAAGATAGATATGCCTCTTAGCTTTGCATGGCCACAACTTTCAGCCTTATTGCTTCAGTGAAACTCGAGATATAGCTGATATGGAAAAAGGTGTCGGAACTGGAACTGAACTGGATTTGCCCTTAATTCTAGTAATCTGAAATCACTCAAAGAAACTTGTGAAAAACACCAAAATACATAAAAATATAAAAGATCATAAACACAATTAGACTAAACAATAATAACTCGTATTTGACACAAAACAATAATAAAACTTAACTAAAAACTATATAATTATACGAGTTATCACACCCCCACACTTAGATTGTTGCTAGTCCCTAGCAACGACTCAATAAAAATAAAATAAGAAAATCTAATCTAATCCATTTTCGTAGGAAATCACGGTGGCACTTAGCATGTGACACAAGCCTTTAAACCCCTAGGTGTCCCTAGTGGACGAGTTTAGTCTCGTGAGGGTTTACTAGAACGATACCCACAAACATTGAAAAACTAAAATATAAATAAACTCCATATACTAAAAATATTTACTCCTAATCCTTTCAATACAAATTAGAGACAATATTTGAACAAGTCTTATAAACTAATCAATAGCTTAAAGAATTTCACAAAAAATCATGCTTGAATGTAAATTGTTTGAGTTAAGCCAATATTAGCATAACATATCTCAATCAAAATATTGCATGTTCAAATCTAATCTCAACTTCTCACATGGGATACCCTCATGATTTTCACTCTTTAAAGTAGTGGTGAAGTGTTTACACTCAATCAATCTCATGAAAACAGTTCTACCATATTCTTGCTTGTCCACCTATTCTCCACTATTTAGATCATACAACTTCATGAATCAAGAGGTCTTTAATCAAGGTTGTAATGGGGCCAAGGGGTTTGTAATGTGGTTGAAGAACAAAAGGATAAAGATATCACAAAGGTTCCAAAGAGTTCATAAAGTTTAGAGACATAAAAAGATCATACAAAGAAACTTCTCAAAACTCTTTACAAGTACATAGTCACCTAGGCCGGATATTCATGTTGGGCCTTTTCTTCATTCTAAACGACTTTGTAACATCTTTTTCTTTTTCCACAAATTCAAGAGATGATTCATATTTTTTTTTTTTTTTTTTACATAGGAATGTATTTGCCAGTATTCCATTTCTTTTTCTCTTGACTTTTCTTTTCTTTTCCCCCCACACTTATTTCTTCTTTCTAACCCAAATTTTTAACTAAAAATATCCCTTGTCTTTGCAACTTGTCTCAAAACATGCTAATTCATCTTTGGAACAAAGGTAAAATTATAAGTATATTTAGGTTAGGGACAAGTTATGGTTACCAAAGAGATAGCTTATTCAATGTAGGCTCAAATTGGTTCACTAAGGGTGTGTTCTCTTGGAACATCAATAAGGGATGGCTGTTTGGCCCTGGCTAAAAATCCTAATGCCTCTATCATATTCATGTTGTCACATGTATCAATATAGTCTCAAACGGTTTAAAGCAAGTTCTAGAGAATCATGTAATCATAAGAGCACTCAAGAAAGAAATTAGATTGATTTGTATAAAGCATCAATCATTATAGGCTCAAAAACTCACAAGGATGATTATACAAGTTAGATTAAGTCTAAACATGCTTCTTTCTCAATCAACATATTATATTAACATTGGCTCATAAAAAGGGTGACATCAAGCTCAATTCTCATGAAAATCTTCTCACTAATAAATCTGTTTTAGACTTATGCAATTCATATCTCATCATTGTATTAAAAAGGAACTAAAACTCACAAAAAAAAAAATAATAATAATAAAGAAGAAAAAAAAATAGTAGACAAAAATAAAAGAAATCCTAAATCATTCCCCCCCCACACTTAATTCTTACATTGTCCTCAATGTAAGTCTATTAACTCAAATGAAAGAATCATGTGTAAGAGAAAAGAACTAATAACATAAGAATAGGAACAACTAAGACTCAAAACAAAACAAAACCATGCAACCTAAATAATCCTAAAATACTAAACAAAAATTAACAAGTAAACATAAAAAGATTAAAATCAAACTGACAAGGTATATCTCAAGTCTCCCTTACTCAGACCTTGTTCAGAATGAATACTTCTTAATTTTATATTTTTTTTTTTTATTTTTTTTTTAAATTAGCAAAATATGTCCCTTACCCCCTACTAAAATATGGCATTGTCCCCAATGTCAAATTTTAAAGGTAGAATTTAGGAGATATTACCTGCAGAGGTTGCTAACCACTTATTATAACTGAGACACAACAAGCAAAATGTTAGATAATGTCACAAAGACAAAGTGCAATCCACTCCTTGCTCGTCCATATCTCTTTTTCTTTTTCCGAGCGTTTGCGAAACAACCGTAGCAGATAAACACTCATAAGCTTGGAGCTTTTTAAGTAAATCTTCAATGGTTGTAGCAGAAATTATGGTTCTCCTTGCCTCTGAAAACATGAATCCATTATCCACAGCATTATCTAAATATAAAAGCAAATTACTAAAATAACCATTAATATTAAGCAAACCAATGGGTTTCTTATTTGTGACCAAAGATGACCAAGAAGCCACGCAAGCTATTTCTTCCAATGTACCCAGACCTCCTGGTAAAGCAATGAATGCATCGGCAGAATGGTACATGATTGTTATCCGTTCAGGGACACTCCAGACTTGTATTTCCTTACCCACGGTAGGTCCACAAAAACTTGTGAATAGTTTTGGCACGATTCCTAGAACTGGACTTCCTCCGGCGTGTGCTGCTGTAGCGACTGCTCCCATTAAACCCGTACTACCGCCTCCATAAATCAAGTGGATCTTTTGTTGGGCAAGTATTACTCCAACTCTTATGGCTTCATCAGCGAATATGTTATTTTTTCCTGGATAAGCACCTCCAAAGACACAAATTTTTTTAATGTGCTGGGATGAAGTACTTTCCATTTTTTTTTTCGAGTGCCTGAAAGAGAATGAGTACATGGTGTAATATATAGAGGACTCAGTAGTGAATCAGACAAGAGTAATAATGTCGCCGAAAGTGTATCTGACCTGTCAGAAGAAAATGTTAACCTAACAAAAGATTTTTGCGTGATTTCAGGAAGAAAATCAAAAAGAGAAGAAAAAATCAACCGTAAAAGACAAATAAAAAAAAAACGAGAATAGTTACACAAATCGAACAACACGTAAATTAAACCAAAATAAAGTTATTGCAAATCAAACCAAAAGCTGAGAAGTCATTTATTGTAGTTGTGATTGTGGCTCACATCTTCCTCTGGTTTTACGTCCAGAAACGGCTTAAACGCCTTCTATGAGTCGAGGATATGCTTCCCATCCAGTTTTCTTACAAGCTGGCAAACAGGGTCTTTTAACATCAGATTCCCAAGATGTTGCCATTCCCTTTGGAATTGCGGCCATAAATCAAGAATTTCTCTTTGTACGTCTCCACTAGGATGCGTCTCAAGAGAAAGTTGGATATTACCCAAATTCTCCTTACTCAGTCCATCCTTAATGAATTCAATTTTATCATCTCGATTAGAGGACGGAATCCCAATAGAACGACATTTACCGTTACACGTCCATCGTGCACATTTGTGGCAATTTGAACTCATGCGCTTTGCTCGTCGCTTCTTTGCAAAAGTGCTTCTACCTGTACCTGGTAAATGCAAAACAGGAAGATATTCATCTTCACGTACCTTGGCTTCAATTATCCAACGTATGTCGTCAGGAATCCCTTTGTGCATAAGCATTCTTAATCTTTCAAGTCGAACTTGGTAAAGCTTCAGTAAAATATTTCGAGGAAAAGGAGGAAATCGTTTCTGCAATCTTGTGAGAATATCATCCATCCTGAAAAAAAGAATGAAAAAAAAAAATTGAAAGAGAAATTGGAAGAGAAATTTATATACAATATCAGTTTTGTGGGTAGCTGATGGAACCGATTTAAATAATCACGGAGTACCGTTATCCACCATTTAACCGGGGTTAAAAAAAAAAATTATATTTACATCTAGTTATTTTCAAAACAAGGATCAAAAAGAAAAACAACATAAAAAGACTCAAAAACAAAACACTTTAAATAAAATCCTAAATTCTTCCCCCCACACATAATTTTTACATTGTCCTCAATGTAATGCTATTATCCCCCAATGCAAGAATTATATGTAAGAGAAAAGAACTATTAAACAAAAGAAAAGAAAAACAATAAAAGATAGAATGATGGAGAGTAAGGAATATGCAAATCTGATATAATAGATGCTCTCCATCCTTTTGGGTTGCCTCTCCAAGAAGCGCTTGGTTTATTGTCCTCAGCTTGACTTAGACCCATGCCATTATTATTCAACATACTTTGGCTCAAAAAGTGGAAACTCCTCCACATCTTGTATTGGAAAGTTCTCATAGTAAGGCTTCAATCTATGACCATTCACTTTGAATGCCTTATCTGTTTTCGGGCTTTGGATTTCAACTGCACCATGATTAAATACATTAGTAATAACAAAAGGTCCAACCCAACGAGAACGTAACTTACCTGGATATAACTTAAGGCGTGAATGGAAGTGATAACTCGTATAATTATATAGTTTTTAGTTATGTTTTATTATTGTTTTGTGTCAAATACGAGTTATTATTGTTTAGTCTAATTGTGTTTATGATCTTTTATATTTTTATGTAATTTGGTGTTTTTCACAAGTTTCTTTGAGTCATTTCAGATTACTAGAATTAAGGGCAAATCCAGTTCAGTTCCAGTTCCGACACCTTTTGCCATATCAGCTATATCTGGAGTTTCACTGAAGCAATAAGGCTGAAATTTTAACCGTGCAAAGTTAAGAGGCATATCTATCTTTTTCATGTTTTACACTTCTTGAAACGGAGTCGTTTTCCCTAGCGAAATCAACCATCAAGTTGGCTGATGTGCAATGACGTCTGTCCTGAGCAGTTTTCGCATTTTGACCATATCATCCGATACACATCAGAAAATGAGCTGATTCCAACGGCTATGGATCACTAACTGATAGAGGAACATTTGTCTAGAAGACGATGTGATCAGATAAAGCCTCCAATATTGAAGAAATCGACCATCAAGTTGGCTGATGTGCAATGATGTCTGTGCTGACCTGTTTTCGTATTTTGCCCATATCTTCTTCTCCACATCAGCAAATGAGCTGATTCCAACGGCTATGAATCAGTAACTCATAGGGGAACATTTTTCTAGAAGACCATGTGATCAGATCAGGCCTCCAAGATTGACAAAATCGACCATCAAGTTGGCTGATCAAAATGGTCATACAATATGACGAAAATTGTTAGAAAAATGCACCCACCTATTATACCTACCTTTGAAATTTGTAAAGCTTGTCTCTTGTCATTTAGACCTCCAAAATGTGTATAAATAGAGGACCTTGGATGATTGTAGAGGATCATATTGTACATAGGTAGGATATTAGCCATTTTAATAAAATTCTCTAAGTTTTCTTCTTCTTTCTTTTCTCTAGTTTTCTTTCTTTTCTCTAGTTTTCTTTTTCTTTAGAGAGAGCAAGAGGTTGGATAATTAATATTCTTCCTCTTCTTCTTTCTTTCTTTTATTTTCTTCTTAGATTTTCTTTAATTTTATGTTTATGTTTACAATGCCTATGCTAGGCTAAACTTCTATTTGGTTAAGGGTGATTTCAAAGCTCTAGACATGTTTTATAATTGATTTTCAGATTCTATCTATCATTAATTTTCTATCAAAGTTGCTTATGTTCTTCTACAAGAATTGTTCATGATGTTGTCTTGATTTGTTTAGGTGTACAACTAGATAGATCTTGATAATTATCTATTGCTAGTTTAGGAGTCTTGATCCGTGTAATTGTCTTGATTTCCTATTCATAAGTGGCAATTTGTGATTAATGATTATGGTCAAGTTTTCAATAATTGCAAAGTGGAACATAACCTAAGTTGAACAATCCGAGCTTATGTGTTTGTTGCTTAGATCAACCTATCTTTCTCATCATAAAGCTGCCATTAAATTGAATCTAGAGAGCTTATTCTAGGTTGTTTGATGGTTAGAGATTAAATAGAGAGCTTGTTCTATTTAACGACAAACTAAGGAAAGATTGGGATAACAGAGCTTGTTGTTATCTACGGTTGTTAACTTTGATAGTTGGTTGATATTGATAGATCTGAAATTGATTCTTAATGATGTCTAGTGGTGGAGAATGAAACCTTAACCATATTTTTCATATTTGATTCTTCTTACTTACTTGTTTTCTTACTTTTCTAGTTTGCTTATTTTTAAAAGTATATTTATTTTTATTGGCTGGTTATACCGCCTAATTTGTATATTAACTTTGTTTTATTTTTATTGGCTGGTTATACCGCCTAATTTAGTATATATATTTTTATTGGCTGGTTATACCGCCTAATTTAGTATATATATTTTTATTGGCTGGTTATACCGCCTTGCATCTTA
Source organism: Fremontodendron californicum (assembly GCA_030761205.1). NCBI lineage: Eukaryota > Viridiplantae > Streptophyta > Magnoliopsida > Malvales > Malvaceae > Fremontodendron > Fremontodendron californicum. Next base: position 14,090,279 of record JAULJL010000020.1, on the reverse strand, counting down.
TTCTTATTATTTACTTTAGTTTAAATCTGGCTTCAAAAACCCCTTTTCTTTTATTGTTTTCTTTGAATGTAAGTTATAAACTAATAACTCATAAATTAAAACCCAATCCCTGAGGACTCGACCCTTGCTAACTACTATACTTACAATTGATCTTTTTAGTGCAAGGTTAAATAAGATACACTCTTTTGGGTGCATCAAATTTTTGGCGCCGTTGCCGGGGATTGTTTTCTTTAGTCTATTTGTTACTTGGTTTATTCTTATTTTCAGTTCTAATTAGTTTTATTTTCTTGTACATACAAGTTTTTCTTATCAAATTTTGAAAAAAAAAAAAAAAAAAAAAGATGGAGTTGAGCAATCTAACACTTGAAGAGTTGGTGGCATACATGAACATGGAGAATCAACAAGCCAATCTCACTTCCCTAGTTCAACAATTGGCCATGGGAGGATGTCAAGGCCATCAAGTGTTCCAAGACCAACAGTATGATCATTACTCAAACACTTACCATGAGGGATGGTGGGATCATACTACTTATGGCTATTCGGAAAATTACCAAGAAGTAGATCCTTATGCCAATTACACTCATCCATCTAGCTTCAATCAATCATGGTCCCAAGAACCAGATCTTTTTCAACCACCATATATGACTCAAAACTCAGGTACTTCTTTAGAAGATCTTGTCTATTCTCTTGTTACTGATACATTGCAATTTCAACAGGAAACAAGGGCAAGCATCCAGAGTTTGGAAAAGCAAATGATCCAATTGACTAGTAGTATGGTGGGATGGGTAGCACAAAGATCTGAAGAACTCCCTGCCCAAACGATGATTAACCCAAAGGAGAATGCTACGATTGTGACCTTGAGGAATGAGGAACAAGATGAGGATGAAACAAAATTAGAGATGGATTCTATTCTTGAGGATAATGAAGCCACAAATCCAAATAAGAGTATTTCGGCACCTGAGGTAACGTTTAAGGTTCCACTTTTTACTAATGTTTCTTCTCCACCTTTTCCTAGTAGATTTGCAAAGTTCATGGAGGAAGAACATGAACAACACATGCCAGAAACCTTAAACAACTTGTTTGTGGATGCCATTCAACAAGTATCAAAATATGCTCTATTCCTCGATGAGATATGCACCACAAAGGATGATGGAATAATACTAGTAATGGAGAATGCATCCACTGTTGTGCAAAGAAAGCTTCCTCTCAAACGCATTAATTTGGAAAATTTCATGTATGAGCCTGACAAGCCTAAAAAGCCAAGAAGGGGTGTTGGTTAGGTTCAAAACATTAACTCAAGTGTTAATTGGGAAGGCAACCCAATTAAAGAAGAAATTGCCAACCTTCCATATTCAGATTTGCTTTCTCTTTCTTTTCCTTTTTCTTTTCTTTTATTATTTTTATTTTTATTGTTTTTATTTTTATTTTTTATGTTTACTTGTTAATTTTTGTTTAGTATTTTAGGATTATTTAGGTTGCATGAGTTTGTTTTGTTTTGAGTCTTAGTTGTTCCTATTCTTATGTTATTAGTTCTTTTCTCTTACACATGATTCTTTCATTTGGGTTAATAGACTTACATTGAGGACAATGTAAGAATTAAGTGTGGGGGGAATGATTTAGGATTTCTTTTATTTTTGTCTACTATTTTTTTTTATGAGTCTTTATTATTATTATTTTTAGTGTGTTTTAGTTCCTTTTTAATACAATGATGAGATATGAATTGCATAAGTCTAAAACAGATTTATTAGTGAGAAGATTTTCATGAGAATTGAACTTGATATCAATCTTTTTATGAGCCAATGTTAATATGATATGTTGATTGAGAAAGAAGCATGTTTAGACTTAATCTGACTTGTATAATCATCCTTGTGAGTTTTTGAGCCTATAATGATTGATGCATTATACAAATCAATCTAATTTCTTTCTTGAGTGCTCTTATGATTACATGATTCTCTAGAACTTGCTTTAAACCATTTGAGACTATATTGATGCATGTAACAACATGAATATGATAGAGGCATTAGGACTTTTTAACTAGGGCCAAACAGCCATCCCTTATTGATGTTCCAAGAGAACATCCCTCTAGTGAACCAATTTGAGCCTACATTGAATAAGCTATTTATTTGGTAACCACATCTTACACCTAGCCTAAACACATTTATATCTTTACCCTTGTTCTAAAGATGGACTAGAATGTTTGAGACATATTGCAAAAACAAGGGATATTTTTTTGAAAATTTAGGTTAGAACAAAAGATAAGTGTGGGGGAGGAGAAAGGCAAAAGTCAAGAGAAAAATAGAGGGAATATTGCCAAATACATTCCCATGTGAAAAAAAAAAATTTTTTTGAATAATCTCTTGAACTTCTAGTTAAAGAAAAGAAAAAGATGTTCGAAAGTTGGTTAGAATGAAGTAAAGGCTCAACATGAAATATTCAGCCTATGTGATTATGTACTTCTAAAGAATATTGAGAAAGTTTTATCTGCAAAATCTTATTTTGTCTCTAAATTCTATGAAGTCTTTGGAATGTTTGTGATATCTTTTCCTTTTTATTCTTTAACCACATTATTACCTCTTGGCCCCATTACAACCTTGATTAAAGACCTCTTGATTTATGAAGTTGCATGATCTTTTAGTGGAGAATAGGTAGACAAGCAAGCATATGGTAGAACTATTTTCATGAGATTGATTGAGTGTAAACACTTTACCACTACTTTAAAGAGTGAAAATCATGAGAGTATCCCATATGAGAAGTTGAGATTAAGTTTGAATGTGCACTATTTTGATTGAAATATGTTATGTTAATATTGGCTTAACTCAAACAATTTACATTCAAGCATGATTTTTTGTGAAATTCTTTAAGCTATTGATTAGTTTATAAGACTTGTTCAAAGATTGTCTCTAATTTATATTGAAAGGAATAGGAGTAAATATTTTTAGTATATGTAGTTTATTTATATTTTAGTTTTTCAATGTTTGTGGGTATCGTTCTAGTAAACCCTCACGAGACTAAACTCGTCCACTAGGGACACCTAGGGGTTTAAAGGCTTGTGTCACATGCTAAGTGCCACCGTGATTTCCTACGAAAATGGATTAGATTAGATTTTCTTATTTTATTTTTATTGAGTCGTTGCTAGGGACTAGCAACAATCTAAGTGTGGGGGTGTGATAACTCGTATAATTATATAGTTTTTAGTTATGTTTTATTATTGTTTTGTGTCAAATACGAGTTATTATTGTTTAGTCTAATTGTGTTTATGATCTTTTATATTTTTATGTAATTTGGTGTTTTTCACAAGTTTCTTTGAGTCATTTCAGATTACTAGAATTAAGGGCAAATCCAGTTCAGTTCCAGTTCCGACACCTTTTGCCATATCAGCTATATCTGGAGTTTCACTGAAGCAATAAGGCTGAAATTTTAACCGTGCAAAGTTAAGAGGCATATCTATCTTTTTCATGTTTTACACTTCTTGAAACGGAGTCGTTTTCCCTAGCGAAATCAACCATCAAGTTGGCTGATGTGCAATGACGTCTGTCCTGAGCAGTTTTCGCATTTTGACCATATCGTCCGATACACATCAGCCAATGAGCTGATTCCAACGGCTATGGATCACTAACTGATAGGGGAACATTTGTCTAGAAGACGATGTGATCAGATAAAGCCTCCAATATTGAAGAAATCGACCATCAAGTTGGCTGATGTGCAATGACGTCTGTGCTGACCTGTTTTCGTATTTTGCCCATATCTTCTTCTCCACATCAGCAAATGAGCTGATTCCAACGGCTATGAATCAGTAACTCATAGGGGAACATTTTTCTAGAAGACCATGTGATCAGATCAGGCCTCCAAGATTGACAAAATCGACCATCAAGTTGGCTGATCAAAATGGTCATACAATATGACGAAAATTGTTAGAAAAATGCACCCACCTATTATACCTACCTTTGAAATTTGTAAAGCTTGTCTCTTGTCATTTAGCCCTCCAAAATGTGTATAAATAGAGGACCTTGGATGATTGTAGAGGATCATATTGTACATAGGTAGGATATTAGCCATTTTAATAAAATTCTCTAAGTTTTCTTCTTCTTTCTTTTCTCTAGTTTTCTTTCTTTTCTCTAGTTTTCTTTTTCTTTAGAGAGAGCAAGAGGTTGGATAATTAATATTCTTCCTCTTCTTCTTTCTTTCTTTTATTTTCTTCTTAGATTTTCTTTAATTTTATGTTTATGTTTACAATGCCTATGCTAGGCTAAACTTCTATTTGGTTAAGGGTGATTTCAAAGCTCTAGACATGTTTTATAATTGATTTTCAGATTCTATCTATCATTAATTTTCTATCAAAGTTGCTTATGTTCTTCTACAAGAATTGTTCATGATGTTGTCTTGATTTGTTTAGGTGTACAACTAGATAGATCTTGATAATTATCTATTGCTAGTTTAGGAGTCTTGATCCGTGTAATTGTCTTGATTTCCTATTCATAAGTGGCAATTTGTGATTAATGATTATGGTCAAGTTTTCAATAATTGCAAAGTGGAACATAACCTAAGTTGAACAATCCGAGCTTATGTGTTTGTTGCTTAGATCAACCTATCTTTCTCATCATAAAGCTGCCATTAAATTGAATCTAGAGAGCTTATTCTAGGTTGTTTGATGGTTAGAGATTAAATAGAGAGCTTGTTCTATTTAACGACAAACTAAGGAAAGATTGGGATAACAGAGCTTGTTGTTATCTACGGTTGTTAACTTTGATAGTTGGTTGATATTGATAGATCTGAAATTGATTCTTAATGATGTCTAGTGGTGGAGAATGAAACCTTAACCATATTTTTCATATTTGATTCTTCTTACTTACTTGTTTTCTTACTTTTCTAGTTTGCTTATTTTTAAAAGTATATTTATTTTTATTGGCTGGTTATACCGCCTAATTTGTATATTAACTTTGTTTTATTTTTATTGGCTGGTTATACCGCCTAATTTAGTATATATATTTTTATTGGCTGGTTATACCGCCTTGCATCTTATTCTTATTATTTACTTTAGTTTAAATCTGGCTTCAAAAACCCCTTTTCTTTTATTGTTTTCTTTGAATGTAAGTTATAAACTAATAACTCATAAATTAAAACCCAATCCCTGAGGACTCGACCCTTGCTAACTACTATACTTACAATTGATCTTTTTAGTGCAAGGTTAAATAAGATACACTCTTTTGGGTGCATCAAATTTTTGGCGCCGTTGCCGGGGATTGTTTTCTTTAGTCTATTTGTTACTTGGTTTATTCTTATTTTCAGTTCTAATTAGTTTTATTTTCTTGTACATACAAGTTTTTCTTATCAAATTTTGAAAAAAAAAAAAAAATAAACGATGGAGTTGAGCAATCTAACACTTGAAGAGTTGGTGGCATACATGAACATGGAGAATCAACAAGCCAATCTCACTTCCCTAGTTCAACAATTGGCCATGGGAGGATGTCAAGGCCATCAAGTGTTCCAAGACCAACAGTATGATCATTACTCAAACACTTACCATGAGGGATGGTGGGATCATACTACTTATGGCTATTCGGAAAATTACCAAGAAGTAGATCCTTATGCCAATTACACTCATCCATCTAGCTTCAATCAATCATGGTCCCAAGAACCAGATCTTTTTCAACCACCATATATGACTCAAAACTCAGGTACTTCTTTAGAAGATCTTGTCTATTCTCTTGTTACTGATACATTGCAATTTCAACAGGAAACAAGGGCAAGCATCCAGAGTTTGGAAAAGCAAATGATCCAATTGACTAGTAGTATGGTGGGATGGGTAGCACAAAGATCTGAAGAACTCCCTGCCCAAACGATGATTAACCCAAAGGAGAATGCTACGATTGTGACCTTGAGGAATGAGGAACAAGATGAGGATGAAACAAAATTAGAGATGGATTCTATTCTTGAGGATAATGAAGCCACAAATCCAAATAAGAGTATTTCGGCACCTGAGGTAACGTTTAAGGTTCCACTTTTTACTAATGTTTCTTCTCCACCTTTTCCTAGTAGATTTGCAAAGTTCATGGAGGAAGAACATGAACAACACATGCCAGAAACCTTAAACAACTTGTTTGTGGATGCCATTCAACAAGTATCAAAATATGCTCCATTCCTCGATGAGATATGCACCACAAAGGATGATGGAATAATACTAGTAATGGAGAATGCATCCACTGTTGTGCAAAGAAAGCTTCCTCTCAAACGCATTAATTTGGAAAATTTCATGTATGAGCCTGACAAGCCTAAAAAGCCAAGAAGGGGTGTTGGTTAGGTTCAAAACATTAACTCAAGTGTTAATTGGGAAGGCAACCCAATTAAAGAAGAAATTGCCAACCTTCCATATTCAGATTTGCTTTCTCTTTCTTTTCCTTTTTCTTTTCTTTTATTATTTTTATTTTTATTGTTTTTATTTTTATTTTTTATGTTTACTTGTTAATTTTTGTTTAGTATTTTAGGATTATTTAGGTTGCATGAGTTTGTTTTGTTTTGAGTCTTAGTTGTTCCTATTCTTATGTTATTAGTTCTTTTCTCTTACACATGATTCTTTCATTTGGGTTAATAGACTTACATTGAGGACAATGTAAGAATTAAGTGTGGGGGGAATGATTTAGGATTTCTTTTATTTTTGTCTACTATTTTTTTTATGAGTCTTTATTATTATTATTTTTAGTGTGTTTTAGTTCCTTTTTAATACAATGATGAGATATGAATTGCATAAGTCTAAAACAGATTTATTAGTGAGAAGATTTTCATGAGAATTGAACTTGATATCAATCTTTTTATGAGCCAATGTTAATATGATATGTTGATTGAGAAAGAAGCATGTTTAGACTTAATCTGACTTGTATAATCATCCTTGTGAGTTTTTGAGCCTATAATGATTGATGCATTATACAAATCAATCTAATTTCTTTCTTGAGTGCTCTTATGATTACATGATTCTCTAGAACTTGCTTTAAACCATTTGAGACTATATTGATGCATGTAACAACATGAATATGATAGAGGCATTAGGACTTTTTAACTAGGGCCAAACAGCCATCCCTTATTGATGTTCCAAGAGAACATCCCTCTAGTGAACCAATTTGAGCCTACATTGAATAAGCTATTTATTTGGTAACCACATCTTACACCTAGCCTAAACACATTTATATCTTTACCCTTGTTCTAAAGATGGACTAGAATGTTTGAGACATATTGCAAAAACAAGGGATATTTTTTTGAAAATTTAGGTTAGAACAAAAGATAAGTGTGGGGGAGGAGAAAGGCAAAAGTCAAGAGAAAAATAGAGGGAATATTGCCAAATACATTCCCATGTGAAAAAAATTTTTTTTTTTGAATAATCTCTTGAACTTCTAGTTAAAGAAAAGAAAAAGATGTTCGAAAGTTGGTTAGAATGAAGTAAAGGCTCAACATGAAATATTCAGCCTATGTGATTATGTACTTCTAAAGAATATTGAGAAAGTTTTATCTGCAAAATCTTATTTTGTCTCTAAATTCTATGAAGTCTTTGGAATGTTTGTGATATCTTTTCCTTTTTATTCTTTAACCACATTATTACCTCTTGGCCCCATTACAACCTTGATTAAAGACCTCTTGATTTATGAAGTTGCATGATCTTTTAGTGGAGAATAGGTAGACAAGCAAGCATATGGTAGAACTATTTTCATGAGATTGATTGAGTGTAAACACTTTACCACTACTTTAAAGAGTGAAAATCATGAGAGTATCCCATATGAGAAGTTGAGATTAAGTTTGAATGTGCACTATTTTGATTGAAATATGTTATGTTAATATTGGCTTAACTCAAACAATTTACATTCAAGCATGATTTTTTGTGAAATTCTTTAAGCTATTGATTAGTTTATAAGACTTGTTCAAAGATTGTCTCTAATTTATATTGAAAGGAATAGGAGTAAATATTTTTAGTATATGTAGTTTATTTATATTTTAGTTTTTCAATGTTTGTGGGTATCGTTCTAGTAAACCCTCACGAGACTAAACTCGTCCACTAGGGACACCTAGGGGTTTAAAGGCTTGTGTCACATGCTAAGTGCCACCGTGATTTCCTACGAAAATGGATTAGATTAGATTTTCTTATTTTATTTTTATTGAGTCGTTGCTAGGGACTAGCAACAATCTAAGTGTGGGGGTGTGATAACTCGTATAATTATATAGTTTTTAGTTATGTTTTATTATTGTTTTGTGTCAAATACGAGTTATTATTGTTTAGTCTAATTGTGTTTATGATCTTTTATATTTTTATGTAATTTGGTGTTTTTCACAAGTTTCTTTGAGTCATTTCAGATTACTAGAATTAAGGGCAAATCCAGTTCAGTTCCAGTTCCGACACCTTTTGCCATATCAGCTATATCTGGAGTTTCACTGAAGCAATAAGGCTGAAATTTTAACCGTGCAAAGTTAAGAGGCATATCTATCTTTTTCATGTTTTACACTTCTTGAAACGGAGTCGTTTTCCCTAGCGAAATCAACCATCAAGTTGGCTGATGTGCAATGACGTCTGTCCTGAGCAGTTTTCGCATTTTGACCATATCGTCCGATACACATCAGCCAATGAGCTGATTCCAACGGCTATGGATCACTAACTGATAGGGGAACATTTGTCTAGAAGACGATGTGATCAAATAAAGCCTCCAATATTGAAGAAATCGACCATCAAGTTGGCTGATGTGCAATGACGTCTGTGCTGACCTGTTTTCGTATTTTGCCCATATCTTCTTCTCCACATCAGCAAATGAGCTGATTCCAACGGCTATGAATCAGTAACTCATAGGGGAACATTTTTTTAGAAGACCATGTGATCAGATCAGGCCTCCAAGATTGACAAAATCGACCATCAAGTTGGCTGATCAAAATGGTCATACAATATGACGAAAATTGTTAGAAAAATGCACCCACCTATTATACCTACCTTTGAAATTTGTAAAGCTTGTCTCTTGTCATTTAGCCCTCCAAAATGTGTATAAATAGAGGACCTTGGATGATTGTAGAGGATCATATTGTACATAGGTAGGATATTAGCCATTTTAATAAAATTCTCTAAGTTTTCTTCTTCTTTCTTTTCTCTAGTTTTCTTTCTTTTCTCTAGTTTTCTTTTTCTTTAGAGAGAGCAAGAGGTTGGATAATTAATATTCTTCCTCTTCTTCTTTCTTTCTTTTATTTTCTTCTTAGATTTTCTTTAATTTTATGTTTATGTTTACAATGCCTATGCTAGGCTAAACTTCTATTTGGTTAAGGGTGATTTCAAAGCTCTAGACATGTTTTATAATTGATTTTCAGATTCTATCTATCATTAATTTTCTATCAAAGTTGCTTATGTTCTTCTACAAGAATTGTTCATGATGTTGTCTTGATTTGTTTAGGTGTACAACTAGATAGATCTTGATAATTATCTATTGCTAGTTTAGGAGTCTTGATCCGTGTAATTGTCTTGATTTCCTATTCATAAGTGGCAATTTGTGATTAATGATTATGGTCAAGTTTTCAATAATTGCAAAGTGGAACATAACCTAAGTTGAACAATCCGAGCTTATGTGTTTGTTGCTTAGATCAACCTATCTTTCTCATCATAAAGCTGCCATTAAATTGAATCTAGAGAGCTTATTCTAGGTTGTTTGATGGTTAGAGATTAAATAGAGAGCTTGTTCTATTTAACGACAAACTAAGGAAAGATTGGGATAACAGAGCTTGTTGTTATCTACGGTTGTTAACTTTGATAGTTGGTTGATATTGATAGATCTGAAATTGATTCTTAATGATGTCTAGTGGTGGAGAATGAAACCTTAACCATATTTTTCATATTTGATTCTTCTTACTTACTTGTTTTCTTACTTTTCTAGTTTGCTTATTTTTAAAAGTATATTTATTTTTATTGGCTGGTTATACCGCCTAATTTGTATATTAACTTTGTTTTATTTTTATTGGCTGGTTATACCGCCTAATTTAGTATATATATTTTTATTGGCTGGTTATACCGCCTAATTTAGTATATATATTTTTTTTGGCTGGTTATACCGCCTTGCATCTTATTCTTATTATTTACTTTAGTTTAAATCTGGCTTCAAAAACCCCTTTTCTTTTATTGTTTTCTTTGAATGTAAGTTATAAACTAATAACTCATAAATTAAAACCCAATCCCTGAGGACTCGACCCTTGCTAACTACTATACTTACAATTGATCTTTTTAGTGCAAGGTTAAATAAGATACACTCTTTTGGGTGCATCAGGAAGAGAAGAACTTTTTGTCCAACAACAAATTCTTTTCTTGATATCATCTTGTCATGGAATGCCTTAGTCTTTTCCTTGTAAATCCTAGAATTCTGATAGGCATCATTCCTTATCTCCTCTAATTCTTGTAGGTCAAGTTTTCTTTTCTTTCCTATCTCATCCATCTCCATGTTGCATTGTTTGATAGCCCAATATGATTTATGTTCCAATTCAACCGGAAGATGACAAGGCTTACCATAAACAAGTCGATAAGGAGACATACCAATGGGTGTCTTATATGCTGTCCTATAAGCCCAAAGTGCATCATCAAGTCGTGAACTCCAATCCTTCCTATTTGGATTAACTGTCTTTTCAAGGATGGACTTAACTTCTCGGTTTGACACTTCTGCTTGCCCACTAGTTTGAGGATGATATGAGGTGGAGACCTTGTGTGTGATGTTATACTTCCTCAAAAGTGCTTCCATAGTCCTATTGCAAAAGTGAGTACCTCTATCGCTGATTATGGTCTTTGGCGTTCCAAACCTAGCAAAGATGTTAGTCTTGACAAAATCTGAAACAACTTTAGAGTCATTAGTCCTAGTGGATTTTGCTTCCACCCACTTTGAAACATAATCAACGGCAAGTAAAATATAAAGATTACCAAAAGAAGGAGGAAAAGGTCCCATGAAATCCATGCCCCATACATCAAAAATTTCAACAATAAGTATTGGAGTTTGAGGCATTTGATTTCTAGCACCTAAGTTACCTGTTCTTTGGCAACGATCACATGACTTGCAAAAGAGGTATGCATCTTTGAATATGGTAGGCCAATAAAATCCAGAATCAAGAACTTTCATGGCTGTTCTTTTGGATCCAAAGTGTCCTCCACATGCATAAGAGTGACAAAAGGTGAGAATAGATTGAAATTCAGTTTCGAGTACACACCTTCTTATAATCTGATCGGAGCAATGCTTCCAAAGGTAAGGATCATCCCATATGTAGTATTTGACATCACTCTTGATCTTATTTCTTTGAGCTTGTGTCAACTCTTGTGGCAACTTCTTGGTAACTAAGTAATTAACAATATCAGCATACCAAGGAGTTGTTGTACTTATAAAAATAAGTTGCTCATCCGGAAAGTTCTCATTCAAGGGTAGTGCATCCTCTTCATGAACTAAACGGCTAAGATGGTCCGCAACCAGGTTGTCACTACCTCTCTTATCTTTTATCTTCAAATCAAACTCTTGTAAGAGAAGTATCCATCTAATCAACCTTGGTTTGGCCTCCTTTTTAGTGAGTAAGTACTTAAGGGCTGCATGGTCAGAATATACAATTACTTTAGTACCAATTAAATAAGATCGAAATTTTTCTAAAGCAAATACAACAGCCAAAAGTTCTTTTTCAGTAGTGGAATAGTTCAATTGAGCATCATTAAGAGTTCGGGAGGCATAATAAATGGCATGTGAGGCTTTGCCAACCCGTTGGCCCAAAACAGCTCCAATGGCATAGTCACTAGCATCACACATGATTTCAAAAGGTACATTCCAATCTGGTGGTTGGATGATAGGAGCTGATGTCAAGAGTCCCTTCAATGTTTCAAACGCCTCTTTGCATTTATCATCAAAGTGGAAAACCACATCTTTTTGTAGTAGCTTGCAAAGAGGTAATGTGATCTTTGAGAAGTCTTTGATAAATCTCCTATAGAAACCTGCATGTCCAAGAAAAGAACGAACCTCTCTCACATTTGTGGGAGGTGGTAAAGAATGCATAATATCTATTTTAGACTTATCAACCTCTATCCCTCTAGAAGAAATAACATGGCCCAAAACTATTCCTTGTTCTACCATAAAGTGACATTTTTCCCAATTCAAAACAAGGTTAGTTTCCATGCATCTTTCAAGTACAAGTGTAAGGTTCTCTAGACATCTATCAAAAGAATCACCATAGACACTAAAATCATCCATAAACACTTCTATGATGTTCTCTACATAATCTGAAAATATGCTAACCATACACCTTTGGAATGTAGCTGGTGCATTACAAAGACCAAATGGCATACGCCGGTATGCAAAAGTACCAAATGGACATGTGAATGTTGTTTTCTCTTGGTCCTCCGGAGCAATGGCTATCTGATTATAACCTGAAAAACCATCAAGAAAACAATAATGAGAATGGCCAGCTAACCTTTCAAGCATTTGATCAATAAAAGGTAAAGGAAAGTGGTCTTTGCGAGTTGTGGAATTAAGTTTACGATAATCAATACAAACTCGCCATCCTGTTTGAATCCTAGTAGGAACAAGTTCATTCTCATTATTTGTTACCACCGTTACACCTGATTTCTTTGGAACCACTTGGACTGGGCTCACCCATTTGCTATCCGAGATTGGATAGATCACTCCAACATCTAGGAGCTTCAGTATCTCTTTTTTCACAACCTCCATCATAGGAGGGTTCAATCTCCTTTGTGCTTCTCTTGTTGGTTTAGACCCTTCCTCTAACAAAATCCGGTGCATGCACATGGATGGGCTTATTCCCTTGATATCGGCAATTGTCCAACCAATTGCTGTTTTATGCTCTCTAAGCACCCGGATAAGTCGCTCTTCTTGCAAAGGTGTGAGCTCTTTGGCAATGATGACAGGTAGTGTGTCCTTTTCCCCTAAGAACAAATATTTCAAGTGGTTCGGTAGTGGTTTCAACTCTAAAGTTGGTGCCTGCAAAATGGAAGGTAGAAGTTTCTCATTAGATAAAGGCAAATCAATAAATGAAACATCAAACCTTGCATCTTTAGGTTGCAGCGAGTGTAAAGATTCTAGTGCCCCTTCCACCTGGTCACTCAAGGCTAGTTTAGCATTCCCCATTCCGAGATGGTTGCTAAGGACTATTTCTACACTATCTTCACCATCTAGCTCATAAGCTTGCTGCACTAGTGAGTCAATTATATCAATATTAAAAACAGAATGCACATCACTAGGATATCTCATGGCCTCAAAAATGTTAAAGCGAATTATTTCACCATCAAATTCCATAGTTAAAGTGCCATCATGTACATCTATTTTAGTTCTTGCTGTTTTCAAGAATGGTCTCCCTAATAGAATAGGTGTGGGATTAGAAGACATCTCATCTTCCATCTCAATAACATAAAAGTCAGCGGGAAAAACCAATTCATTAACCTGTACAAGAACGTCTTCTACAACTCCTCTTGGATAAGTGTTAGAACGGTCAGCAAGTTGTATTATAACACCGGTTTCCTCTAATGGTCCTAGATTCAATGAAGCATAAATTGAATATGGCATGACATTAATAGATGCCCCTAGATCTAGCATAGCACGCTCAAACCTGGTGTTGCCTATCTTACAAGGAATGGTAAACATACCTGGATCCTTGCATTTAGGTGGGAGTTTCTTTTGAAGAACAGCTGACACATTCTCCCCTACACTTACCTTTTCATTCCATTTCAACTTCCGTTTAGATGTGCACAACTCTTTTAGGAACTTGGCATATCTTGGCACTTGCTTGATAGCATCTAGTAAAGGAATGTTCACCTCTACTTTCCGGAAGGTTTCCAAAATTTCCTTCTCTTGCTCCTCCTTCTTGGACTTTGCTAACCTGCTAGGAAAAGGTGGAGGAGTTATATAAGAAGGAAAGGATGGTTTAGGAATTACCTTTTTTAGTGGCTCGTTGGGATGTGAAGAGGATGCCATGGTATTGTTCTCCCCTTGAGCACTATCATTTTGTGGTTTCTCTAGCTGTTTCCCACTTCTTAAATTTATAGCATTGGCATTCTCTCTTGGATTCACTATGGTTTGGGAAGGTAATTTCCCAGAATCCCTTGCTTGCATTTGACTCATGGTTGTTGCCAATTGCCCTATTTGAGTCTCCAAATTTCGAATACTTGTCTTTGTTTCCTGTTGAAATTGAATTGTATTAGTAGAAAGAGCTTTAACAAGATCTTCAAGAGAAGTACCTGAATTTTGGGTGGGTGGTAGTTGTTGTCGGGTTTGGTATGGTTGTTGCACTCTTTGCTGAAAACCCGGTGGCCTGTGGTCAAATGGTGGAGGAATAGTTTGTGATTGGTTCCCTCCATAATTGAAGTTTGGATGATCCCTCCATCCTGGATTGTAAGTGTTTGAGTAGGGATCATATTTCCTTGATTGGTTCTGAAATCCACCCATGGCATTCACATGTTCATTGGTATCCTCTTGAAGTGTTGGACACATATCAGTTTGGTGCCCTATGTTTGAACATATGCCACAAGCCTTTATTTGTTGTATTTTACCTACAGCCAATTGTTGAACAAGAGAAGTCAGTTTATCAAATTTTTGTTCAAGGGATGATATACTTACCTCATTAACTCTCTTGGGTTGTGGTGGTGGATCTTGTCTCATTGAGAACTGTTGAGAATTGGCTGCCGTGTTGGAGATTAATGTTCTAGCAGCCCTAGGAGTCTTATCAACTAGAGCTCCCCCACTAGCGGCATCTATCATACTTCTCTCCATGGGCATGAGACCTTCATAGAAGTATTGGATGAGAAGTTGTTCACTTATCTGATGATGTGGACATGATGCACAAAGTTTCTTGAACCTCTCCCAATATTCATATAAGGACTCTCCGTTGTATTGCCGAATCCCACATATCTCTTTCCTAATGTTGGCAGCCTTAGATGCTGGGAAATACCTTTCCAAGAATGCTTTCTTCAAATCATTCCATGTAGTGATGGTCCCGGATGGTAGATAGTAGAGCCATTCCTTTGCTGAATCAGCTAGAGAGAATGGGAAAGCTCTCAACTTAACTTGCTCTTCCGTGACCCCTGTTGGTCTCATGCTTGAGCAAACTACATGGAATTCCTTGAGGTGCTTATTTGGATCCTCTCCTGCAAAACCATGAAAAGTTGGGAGAAGATGAATCAAACCAGATTTTAATTCAAAAGCTACCTCAAGATTAGCATATTCAATGCATAATGGTTGTTGACCCAAGTCCGGAGCGGCTAGCTCTTTGAGAGTTCGGTTGTCAGCTGCTGCCATCTCTCCTTGCTTCTCTTGGATGTTTTGGATCAACTCCTCGATTGGTTGTTGGTGAGAAGTTATAAATTCCCGAATTTTCCTAAGTCGTAAGTCTTCTTCGGGAGCTTGGAACATTCACTAATAAAAAAAAATAAGAAAGTAAATAATTAGAACAGAAAATAAGAATAAACCAATAAACTAATAAACTAAAGAAAGCAGTCCCCGGCAACGGCGCCAAAAATTTGATGCACCCAAAAGAGTGTATCTTATTTAACCTTGCACTAAAAAGATCAATTGTAAGTATAATGATTAGCAAGGGTCGAGTCCTCAGGGATTGGGTTTTAATCTATGAGTTATTAGTTTATAACTTACGTTCAAAGAAAACAATAAAATAAAAGGGGTTTTTGAAGCCAGATTTAAACTAAAGTAAATAATAAGAATAAGATGCAAGGCGGTATAACCAGCCAATAAAAATATATATACTAAATTAGGCGGTATAACCAGCCAATAAAAATATATATACTAAATTAGGCGGTATAACCAGCCAATAAAAATAAAACAAAGTTAATATACAAATTAGGCGGTATAACCAGCCAATAAAAATAAATATAAAAAATAAGCAAACTAGAAAAGTAAGAAAACAAGTAAGTAAGAAGAATCAAATATGAAAAATATGGTTAAGGTTTCATTCTCCACCACTAGACATCATTAAGAATCAATTTCAGATCTATCAATATCAACCAACTATCAAAGTTAACAACCGTAGATAACAACAAGCTCTGTTATCCCAATCTTTCCTTAGTTTGTCGTTAAATAGAACAAGCTCTCTATTTAATCTCTAACCATTAAACAACCTAGAATAAGCTCTCTAAATTCAATTTAATGGCAGCTTTATGATGAGAAAGATAGGTTGATCTAAGCAACAAACACATAAGCTCGGATTGTTCAACTTAGGTTATGTTCCACTTTGCAATTATTGAAAACTTGACCATAATCATTAATCACAAATTGCCACTTATGAATAGGAAATCAAGACAATTACACGGATCAAGACTCCTAGACTAGCAATAGATAGTTATCAAGATCTATCTAGTTGTACACCTAAATAAATCAAGACAACATCATGAACAATTCTTGTAGAAGAACATAAGCAACTTTGATAGAAAATTAATGATAGATAGAATCTGAAAATCACTCACAAAACATGTCTAGGGCTTTGAAATCACCCTTAACCAAATAGAAGTTTAGCCTAGCATAGGCATTGTAAACATAAACATAAAATTAAAGAAAATCTAAGAAGAAAATAAAAGAAAGAAAGAAGAAGAAGAAGAATATTAATTATCCAACCTCTTGCTCTTTCTAAAGAAAAAGAAAACTAGAGAAAAGAAAGAAGAAGAAAACTTAGAGAATTTTGTTAAAATGGCTAATATCCTACCAATCTCCAATATGATCCCTTACAATCATCCAAGGCCCTCTATTTATACACATTTTGGAGGGCTAAATGACAAGAGACAAGCTTTACAAATTTCAAAGGTAGGTATAATAGGTGGGTGCATTTTCTAACAATTTTCGTCATGTATGACGATTTTGATCAGCCAACTTGATGGTCGATTTTGTCAATTTTGGAGGCCTTATCTGATCACATGGTCTTCTAGACAAATGTTACCCTATCAGTTACGGATCCATAGCCGTTAGAATCAGCTCATTTGCTGATGTGGATAAGAAGATATGGGCATAATACGAAAACATGTCAGCACAGACGTCATTGCACATCATCCAACTTGATGGTCGATTTCGCTAGGGAAAACGACTCCGTTTCAAGAAGTGTAAAACATGAAAAAGATAGATATGCCTCTTAGCTTTGCATGGCCACAAATTTCAGCCTTATTGCTTCAGTGAAACTCGAGATATAGCTGATATGGCAAAAGGTGTCGGAACTGGAACTGAACTGGATTTGCCCTTAATTCTAGTAATCTGAAATCACTCAAAGAAACTTGTGAAAAACACCAAAATACATAAAAATATAAAAGATCATAAACACAATTAGACTAAACAATAATAACTCGTATTTGACACAAAACAATAATAAAACATAACTAAAAACTATATAATTATACGAGTTATCATTCTACAATGAATGAGCGTACATGATTATGACTGTAACATGATGTCGAAATGATATATGCAAAGAATAAATGAATTAGCACCATGGTATATGCAAAGAAATCAATGGCTACACAAAAATGGTGGGACCAAATTTTGATTATTCAAAAATTTTACTATGCAAAATTTGACTCCAACTTTAATCTACGATTTTTTTTGGAACATGTTTTCTCTATGAAAAACTAAACATATCATTTTCAAAAGAATTTTGGTGTAGTGGATCCTACTATGGTACAATATGCAAATGTTCATGTAACACTACCAGTTTATGAAATCATCGAATGAGATTATTACCAACTGTTTATTGCAAAGAATGAGATAAATAGTACAACCATGAATGTACATGCTCTACTCACACATGCATGAAATGTGCAAAAATGCAAAAATGTTTGAAAAAGAATGTTTGTATTTTGAATTGTAAAAAGCTAGTGAACATTTGCCCCAACAATATCTACTTATATAGGCATCACAGTGCCTTTTGGGCGGAGTATCACACTTATTATGGCCCATGTACGTTCATTTTTGCCCGGTTTACAAAACTTACTTGAGATGTAAAAATAGGTAATAAGAGGTTAGAAATGTCCCTCCATGTGTTCCTAACTTCGGTGTATCTAACGAAAATCCGGCATGGCTTCGCCTAGGTTCACTATATGAGGGTGAATCGGTTCTAAAGGCCCCGAATTGCTCCTCACTATCGCCGGTGAAGGCTAGTAAGGCACCCAGATAAAAGCGGGTTCAATTCGTTAGAGTATATTTTCCTAAGCCCATACGGAGGATTATCACGAAGGCTTCAGGTACTTTATACTCCAAAGTGTTTCACTAGCCCATACTGAGGATCATCACGAAGGCGTAGTTACTTTACTCCCACTTAAAAGGACGGAACTCGGGTAGAGAGTTCATGTTATGCAAATGCAAGTGAGTGTGTGTGGAGGAACAACAAACCTTTCACCACCTATTCTACACCCCTTATCCTAAATACCCCAATAATTTATTAAAAGAAAGATCAAGAATAGTGTAACGCATTAACCAACAAGCAATTATAATATACAACATAAATAACTAGAGAAAAATAATAAAATGCATGCACATGAGTATGACCATATTCAAAAAACATTTTATTATTTTCAAAATTCTCCTTTATTTTAAAAATGTGGGAATTAAAATTAAATACCAATTAAACCAAAAAAATCGGGACTTTGATAACACACGACTAATTCTAGGCCTGACTCTCTAATAGTCCACAGCTGAGTCACCAAGCTGTCGATACGTAAAAAATAACGTCTCATCGCAAGATTTTATTATTCGTTTTCCTTAGGCATGACATTTAAAAAAACGAGGAAAAGTTGACTTAATTCCTCTAGAAAAACAAAGCTGTTGATACGTGATCCCGGATCACGGGGGACCTGTTCAAGTGAGGGGCAAAATAGAAGCAGAGGAAAAGATGACTTAATTCCTCTTGAAATAAAATAAACGGTCGAAGGTATGAAAACGGCCTCGTAAAAAGACATGGAGTCGCCACCAATCTTTTTTAGCTTGGTGTGATCGGCCACCTATTAAAACCGGTTTTATAAAACATTTTAAAATTAATTAAAATATTTTAAAAACTAATTTCAAGTCTGCGTTATAAACCAGAGAAAATCAAAGAAGCGGGTTCGAGAGTCGGTTTCGTGTGAGGAACGATTAGCACCCCCACAATGCCCATATAAATCGGTACATTATTAATCATGTGTTATCTCAAGTCTCGGCAAAAAGTTGGTTTTTATTTAGTATTTCAAGTTAATTCCCAACTTTAAGAAAAATAATTCGATTTTTAATTGAAAATGATCTGAAATTTATTAATTCAAAATTTTTCTATATTCCCCGACAAAATCAGCAAAATATAGAAATTTTTATTCATTTGGAAAACTTTCGGAATCATTCTCGTATTTCTTTTTTTTTTTTAAAGAAAGATATTTATTTATTAATGATAATTGATGATATTCCCTCCAGCAAACCTGGAAGAGAACTCATGAATTATTTTAACTCGGGAATATCTTTATTTTTATTGAAAATCATTGTCTTTTTCAAAACATTTAAAAATATGAACATGAACATGTACGACATAAATAAAATGACATGGCAAATCTAGATAATATAATGCAACCTAAATGATATGACATAATTCAAATGACATAGTATATTCTAGGTAAAATGAAAAAAATCCTATGTATCATAGTATATTCTAAATGAGATAAAATGATTTAAATGACATGGCAATTCTAAATGATATGGCATATTTTAAATGACATGGCATATTCTAAATAAAATAACATAAATGATATGGAATATGATCTAAATGACAAGAAATGACATGAAATTAAAATAATGCTAACATATAATATGCATGAAAATGAAAATAAAAATAATAATAATAATGCATGAACATAATATATGCTAAACAATATGACAAAAATAACTAAATAAAAAGCATAGGATATCATGAAACATTCAAAATCATATGGAAAACAAATATAAGATCATAAAATGTGAATTAAAATAATAATAATACCATGGAAAATATCATAGCAAAAATCACACATTTAAATAAAATGCATGAACATCGAAAATGTAATGCATGAAAATTTATTTTTTCCTCTAAATAAAGAAATCCGTATATCTAAAAAGATATCCGGCTACCTTAGGAAAATATGGCAAATTATATTTTCTAAAAAAAACAGAACTTTGTGATTGTTTGAAAACAATTTTGAGGAAAACTTGAATAAAAATTAAAACCCTTATTTCAAATCTGCCTCTACTGTCCGGTTTTGCCACACTAATTTTTTACCTTATTTTTAAAAATTCAAAAAAATATAAAAAAAAATAATGGAGACTCAGAACATGTAAATATATATGAGAAAATTTTGGCTTAATTTTCTGATTAAAGATGACTACCCAAAAAAATTGGAGATGTTCGAGTTCTGGGTAAAAAAATTGTTTGTCAAAACACATTTTTTGCCTTTGATAAATTCATTCAAAAACCAAAGTAGAAATTGTTGGAAATCATCCTAAAGACCTAAGAACAGTAGCTAAGCATTTTAAAATCTTGGACAAAAAATTGGCTAAGTAAACAAAGGTAGAATAATCAATTTGACAATTCCTTAATTTTCCACAAGTATGCTCAAGGGAGCATGACTTTGAACCATTAATTGGCCTAAGTCACAAATCAAGTGGCAATGACATGGAATGCATGAACATACAGCAAATTAAATGTATGAAATGCATGGTCTAAAGGTCTAAATGGTAAAGGAAATGCATGACAATTCATGGCAACCTAAATGCCTAGCATGAATTTGCATGGCAATAAATGCTATCCTAACTCTATATGCATGCAATACTTGATACTGTAAATGTGACTAGGACCTAATATGTTATGAATATGCATGAAAATGAATGTGACCTAAGACCTAAATACCATATTAAGGCATGACAATACCAATTTGATTTAAGACTTAATATGCATGGCAATACCAATATGGCCTAGACCTAAAATGTAATGGACATGCATAGCAATACTATGAACATACAATGACTCATGAAACTAATGTCAATGCTGGAACAAACAGCAAATAATACACAATTTCAAGATATGATAAAACAAAGCATGTTACCTAAACAAAATGCAAATGCATTACAAGGCAAGGAATGCATGAAGAGGCCAAATGATCACATGAGACTCTAATGCAATCCTATTCAATAAATGACATAAGTACATGATAAATCATATTAAGATGCATAATGTCATGACATTTTCAATAGCATATAACATACCAAAATCAAAATGCAGAAGCTCATGGCATGGAAATGCAAACAAGTTAAGAAACAAAAGGAAAATGCACATGCAAGGCAAACAAACATGGTATTGCCGAATGGTCATAGATCAATATCATGGCATTTTTATCATAGCATTTTCATAAGCACATGGCATACTAAAATCAGAATATGCAAGTTCATGACATGGAGATGCAAACAAGTTAAGAAGCAAAAGAAAAATACACATGCAAGGCATACAAAATGGAATGACCGAATGGTCATGAAACAAAACTATGAAAATGCAAACATGTAAGACATGATACATGAAAAAAATGCACAACAAGAACATATGAACAACAATGGCCGAATATGCAAGGATGTAATATCAAGCATGGAAATGAAATATATAAGTAAATATAGCATAGAAAATAATGTAAAGAACATATATACACAAGATTTAACATAGACATGCAGAAATTACAAGCAAAACTAGTAAGTAGAACAAGGAAAGTTAAGCTCCATGGTTGGTATCAAATGGGCATAGCCTCTCACCAAACCATAATCACTTGGTCTTGCCAAGATCATGAAGCCTTTCCATCTCAATAAAACAGAAAATAAATCATGTAAAACAGAAAATAAGGTGAGCTACATGGTAGGTAAAAATGGGCATAGCCTCTCCCCTAACCATGGTCACTTGGTCTAGCCAAGATCATGTAGCCATTTCAACTATTTTTTTTCTTTATATTTTGTAAAAATAAGAACCTTAGAATACTCTAAAAAAACTTGTAAAAATCATTTTTCACAACAACATGCAAGGAAGAATAAAAGGAAAAAAAACAAGGCAAATAAATGTGTCATTCGGCCATGGCATGAAACCATAAGAAAAAAAATGTTTTCCACCATTTTAAAGAATAAGAAGAGATGAAAACATAAGTAAACATTAAAAAACTTTATTTCTATGAAAAATGTAGTAGGAAAAAATGATAGAAAAATAAAGAAAACACCATGAAAATGAAGAAGAAAGCTAGGCTAGAGCTTGGTAGAGATGACTACCTTCAAGCTCTCTATTGAAAACCTTTTTTTTTTTATCTTTCAAAATTTTTTTTTTCCAAATTAGTTACTGTTTTCCAGCCAAAAACCTCTAAAAAAATGAAAACATCCTCCTCCCTTTAGCCTTGGCCGAATGGCCCTCTAACCCTTGGATGGGAATTGAACTTTTCTCCTCCAATCTTGGCCTTTAGATTTAGATATTTTGATGAGAAAATAAAATTTTCATATTTCCAATTGATAGCAGCCCTTAAGATGTGTACTCAGCCCTTGTAGGAACCTTAGCCATTAGATGCAAAAGAGGACCAATCCCATGCACTCCCTTGCTTGCCCCTCTTGAGTGCCTACCCTTGGATGAGTTGTGCTCTTTCATTCTTGGTCATTGGATGAAGCCAACATAAAAAGGACATCTTGTAGATTAAATCCAGCCCTCAACATGTGTACTCAGCCCTTGTAAATGGCCTAAGCCATTGGATGAAAAGAGATAATCCCATGCAGTCCCTTGCTCAACCGAATGGATGCTCACCCTTGGATGAATTGTGCTCATCTTTTTTCTTCCATTCTTGGCCATTAGATGAGGAATATTTTATGAAAAATAAAAAATTCATTTTGGCATTTAAATTGGCCATTGGATGGTGCATTCAATTTTCCTACAAGGCACCTAAGCCATTGGATGAAGGGGGGACCATTTGCAAGGTGTTAGTGATAGCATGTGGCATGATAGTGACTAGGGAATTAATTTTTTCAAGCTTCCTTCTTCTCCTCTATGTTGGCTGACCAAGGGAAGGAAAATCCCAACAATTCCTTCTTCTTTCATATTTTCCCCAATTACCAATTTGCCCTTTTTGGTTTTCTTGGTGAAATGACCTTTTTGCCTCCTGAACTTAAATAAATAGCAAACAGACTCCAAATTCAAATTTTCTTTTTTCAATACTTCCAAAATAATAAAGAATTTAATTCTGGAAGTTTTCAAAAAATTTCGAGTCCATTTGCTATTTATTTCTGAAATTACCCCTTTTATGCACCCGAACTTTACCATTTTTTAACGAGCTCTGAATCCATATTTCTCTTCACCAATCTCTTCCAAATAATTTAAAAATTTGATCTGGAAGTTTTCATAATTTTTGGAGCTCATTTTCTATTTTTTCGAGATTTATCTATTTGAATTACTACATAGGGGACCTGGGATTTGGCCATTTTGCAAACGAACTCTGAATCAAGATTTTCTTTCGCCAATCTCTTCCAAATAATTTAAAAATGAGAATTGCAAATTTTCAAAATTTTTGGAACTCGTTTGCTATTTTTTAGAGATTTATCTTGTTGAATTACTACATAGGAGACCCGGTATTTGGCCATTTTGCAAACGAACTCCGAATCAAGATTTTCTTTCGTCAATCTCTTCAAAATAATTTAAGATTGAGATTTGCAAATTTTCAAAATTTTTGGAGTTCATTTGCTATGTTTCCCATATTTTCCAATTTTGCCCTTTTGCCTCCGAAACTCGATTTTGCTCAAAACAAGTCCGATTTTCAGATTTTCTTCAAACTGAGCCTTTGGCTATCCTTGTTTAATAATTTCTCATCAATTAAGGGCTTTAGATCTTTCGAATTGGGCCATTTCTATAATTCTTCCAAATTTCACCAAAAATCCACCAAAAAACCCTAATTCTCGGTTTTCTTTCGAATTGACTTTTCTATCAGTTTTTCTTCCAAGTAGCTTCTCCATGACCTGTAGTCAGTGCTTATCTTTTATTTGAGACCTTCAATTCTGACCAATTCGATCGTTTAAGCACTTTTCCCCAAATTTCCTGAATTAGGGATTCCTTTCTACTGAATCTCGTATCCCAATTTCCGAACTCCTTATCTTTCAATGTATACCTCGAATTATCAAAATTCTTTCACCTTTTTACAATTGAACCTCAAATCTTGATTTTGAAAGTGGGTTGATTTTTTCAGTAGTTGACTTTTTTGGGGTTGACATTTCTTTGGTTGACTTTTATGAGGTTGACTTTTTTAAGTTTGACTTTTTTTGTCTGCTTTCTTAAACTAAGTCTCGGAGTACCACCTGCAGGATGAGAAAAGCCTTTTAGCATTAAGAAACATCAATTTAGGAAGAAAATGTACCTGATTTAGGGGTCCAGACAAAATTAGGTGTCTATAATGATAAAGTAGCCAGAGCATCTGCCATTCGGTTTTCTTCTTGAGGGAAGTAATTGAAATTCACTTCTTAAAATTCCTCCAATAAACTTAGTATGAGTTCTCGATATCGGATTAGCTTTGTATCTTTGGTTTCCCATTCTCCTCATAGCTAGTATATCACTAAGGCTAAGCCTCCGAAAACTTTCAATACTTTGATCTTTCTGTCCACTATAGCACGAAGGCCCATAGTACATGCTTCATACTCAGCAGTATTGTTTGTACAATCAAAATCCAATCTAGCAGTGAAAGGATAATAATCTTCTTTTGGCGATATGAGGACTGCACCGATTGCATGCCCTATGGCATTAGATGCGCCATCAAAGTACATTTTCCATATTTTCTTTTTCAAGTGAATCTCATCTGCTTGCGAAACATACATCAAATATTCATCCGAGAAGTCAAAGTTCAATGGATCATAATCTTCCACTACCCGACTTGCTAAGAATTCAGCCACTGCACTGCCCTTGATAGCTTTTTGACTTACATATACAATGTCGTACTCTGACAATAAAACCTGCCATATTGCTGTTCTCCCTGATAAAGAAGGTGCTTCCAACATGTACTTGATTGTATCTAGCTTGGCAATCAACCATGTTGTGTGGAACAACATGTACTGTCTGAGTCTTCGAGCTGTCCAAGCTAAGGCATAGCACAATTTTTCTACCGACGAATATTTCAACTCATATTCTGTGAACTTTTTGCTGAGGTAGTAAACTGCCTGTTCTTTCTTTCTAGTCTCATCAAGCTGCCCCAAAACACAACCCATGGATCTCTCATATACTGATAAATACAGTATCATTGGTTTATCCGGAACAGGTGGCATTAATACTGGTGGTTTGGATAGATAATGTTTAAGCTTTTCAAATGCAATCTGACAACCTTCATCCTATTCTCCTTGATCACGTTTTCGAGGTAACTTAAATATTAGATCACATTTGTCAGTTAACTGAGAAATAAATCGAGCAATGTAATTCAATCTCCCAGAAAGCCTCTTACTTTCTTTTGAGTACGAGGTGGTGACAAATTCTGAATGGCCTTCACTTTATCCAGGTCAATCTCAATTCCTTTTTTGCTGACGACAAAACCCAACAATTTCTCGAGGTGACTCCAAAAGAGCGTTTTGCTGGATTTAGCTTGAGTCTAAACTTCCTTGGTCGTTCGAAAAGCTTCTTAAGATTTGCAATATGCTCATTTTCTCCTTGTGACTTTGTGATCATATCATCAACATAGACCTCAATTCCCTTATGCATCATATCATGAAACAAGGTCACCATGGCTCTCTGATATGTTTCCCCAGCATTGTTCAACTCAAATGGCATTACCTTGTAGCAGAAGGTTTCCCACATTGTAACAAATATGGTTTTCTCTATATCTTCGGGTGCCATCTTAATCTGATTGTATCTTGAGAATCCGTCCATGAAAGAAAATAAAGAACTCTTCCCCGTATTATCCACCAGAGTATCAATATGGGGCAAAGGGAAATTATCTTTAGGGCTGGCCTTGTTCAAATCTCTGTAATCAACGCACATCCGCACCTTGTCATCCTTCTTTGGTACTGGAACAATGTTCGCCACCCATTCTAGATATTTTGCCACCTCTAAGAACCCAGCATCAAATTGCTTTTTCACTTCCTCTTTTATCTTTAACAACATGTTCGGCCTCATTCTTCTCAAATTTTGCTGAATTGGCTTGCATTCTAGCCTTAAAGGGAGTTTATGAACCACAATATCCGGATCCAACCCTGGCATGTCTTGGTAAGACCATGCAAATACATCCACATATTCTTGGAGCAAGGCTATCAATTCACCCTTTATTGATGATGACAATGAAGTCCCGATTTTGACTTCCTTTATCTCTTCACCATTTCCCAGATTTATCATTTCCAATAATTCCTTATGAGGAAGTACTTGTTTCTCCTCTTGTTCTATTTTCCTTAATAGATCCGAAGGTAGACCGTAATCCTCAGTATCTTCGTTAGCCTCAAAATCACCTGTGCAAATGGGTTTTTCAAAATCAATTTCAGAATTACTGACAGGAAGGTCCTCATATTCCGCATCCGTACACCTGTAAATAGATGGAGAAGAAACAATATAGGAAAAAATATATAATGAAAACAAAATAAATAACAAAAATGAAAGATTATGGACACATCAATATGAATAAAATGCATTGTGCTTGTTATTTACTGAATGAAAATGTTTAAACAAAAAGCCTATTACAGAAAAAAAAATATTAATATCTCTGGGTAAAGATAATTAAGATTGTTTTTTAAAGTATTACGTCGGAATAGAATTAAACTATGGGCAACTCAGTCGCACTCCCATTGGTTAGTCTATATCCTGGTGGACAAGGTCGCACCATCCAGTTCACATTGTCACTTTCCATCCCTTCTTTCCCAGACATGCAAATTACCATATCCTGAACCTGCCCCTTTATTCACATGGAATTTTTCAAAAGCTTGCTCGACCATTATGAGTACATCCTCATAATTCTTTTCTCCGAATAGAAAACCAGCAGAGCGAAAGTTGTGAAAGATTGGTGGGAAAGTCATGGGTTCCCATTCAATATCCATACTCGCGAGACGGGCCATCCTCCTTTGTCGGTTCCTTTCAACTTGTTTCCTCCTCTCATGGGCCTTCGGAAGATACCCTAAGCCAAACCGATCTTTTTTTCCCACTGCTTCCATCCCTTGAAGATATTTTCTAAGACCTTTTCCAGCCCTGCAGCCCTTTCCCACTGTGGTTCTTACTCCCAGCCTTGTGTTCTTGGACAACCTTGGTTTTCGAATTTTTCGTCCTTCAGCGACATAAACCGCATTTATGAATTCCAAAGTCCGAAAAGAACATTCTAAGACATCTTCATTGGGTTTAACATAAAGAGATTCAGTAGATGCAGAGGCTATTATGTCTTCTTCTCCTGATACAGTGACCAAACGACCATCCATCACAAATTTCAGGTTTTGGTGGAGAGACGAGGGTACAGTCCCTGCTGAATGTATCCACGGCCTTCCCAACAAGTAATTATTGGACAGATTAATATCCATGACCTGAAAATTCACCGTATAGGTGCATGGGCCTATTTCCAGAGGAACCTCAATAGTTCCCATTACCTCTCTCCTTGTACCATCGAAAGCCCTGACTACTATGTAACTCGATAACATATCAGACATATCAACTGGCAACTTAGACAGGGTTACCAAGGGCATTACATTTAATGAAGAACCATTATCCAGAAGCACCCTTGGTAGTGTATGCCCCTTGCAGGTGGTTGTTATGTGAAGAGCCTTTATGGACCCAATACCATTGGGTGATATTTCATCATAACTAAAAAATATATGGTCATCTACCGCAATGTTTCCTACCAGCCTGTCTAACTTTTATACCGATAAGTTGTTAGCCATGTATGCCTGATTTAATATTCTTAACAGGGCATTTCTGTGTGGCTCTGAGTTTAATAGCAAAGATAAGATAGAGATTCTTGCTGGCTAACGCTGCAATTGCTCAACCACACTATACTCACTATGTTTTATGAACTTTAAAAACTCACAGGCCTCATTCTCGTTTATCGGCTATTTTATCCTGTTTACCAGGGCTGATCCCCTCTCTGCTTCTTTTGACAAATCCATCTCAACATGAATTGGTTCAGCTGTTTTCTTCCCTTTGTCCATTCCTTCATCCTTTCTTGTTGATCCCTGTTCAACAACCTCAGGGGCATAACACCTTCCACTTCGTGTTAAGTGCCCCACACCTGTAATATCTTGCTGACTTGAAGACCCGAGCATAACCATACTGCAGTCACATTTCCATGGTGTAGTTTTATTTTCCTTGTATGAAAAAGAAGAAGGCAAATCTATGATGAGCTTAGGCGTAATTTCCTCAACAACTGGAGTAGTTTTCTCTGGTTCATCATAATAGATGATCAAAGGTCTTTCTATTCCATAGCCAGCTGCATTTTCAATAATCTCTACTTCCTGTTTTCTCGTAAAACTAGGCCTTTCCATTATCCATCATCTTTTGGACTTTAGCCAGAAAGTCCCCGCAGTCCTGTATGATATGACCTAAACATTTATGGAACGGGCATCAATTCTGCACCCTCTTTGCAACCATTTTTAAACTGTCAGCATCCCCCGCCATTCCTGCCTTAACCATCTCGACCCATGCTGTTAACATCGGAGTCTTGACTTCCCTGGCATCCTTTTTTAACCTTCTGACTTCCCTTGCCAATACTACATTTACCCGATTCTCAGCATGACCAGGTATTGGGTTTCCCGCTATATTCGGCCCATTCTTTGACCCAAACTTCACAACTCTAGTATTGATTAAACTTTGGACTTTCTTTTTGTAGGCAGTGCAATCCTTCGTTGAATGCCCCTGATTTCTTGCATGATATGTGCAGTTGGTATTTGCATTGTATCCCCTTGGGTATGGTGGGGTTAAAGGTTTAAGATATACGGGCGCGAGAAGTTGGCCTTGCAGTAGTTTAGGATATAGCTCACCATAGGTGGTAGGAATGGGATCAAACTGGGGTTTTTGATCGTTCCTTGGTGAACGATAGTCATTGCGCGCATGACCTTGAGTGCTTGGGATAGTGTTTCGAGGAAGGGTTATCTGTGGGGATATACTAGTTAGAAATTGCTGTTGTGGTATATTGGTATAGGAGAATAGATTTTAGGTAAGGTGGTTCATATTGGGGTAGTAAGGATTATACCTCGGGTAAGGTGTGTAAGGTGTCGGAGGTGTATAAGATGTAGTAGGAGTATAAGGCCTGAGAGGTATGTATGGTGTAGGAGGTGTCTAAGGGTATCGATTGAAACTGACTGCATATGTCTCCTCCTTCTTCTTTACAGGTAAAACTCTCTTCGGGGTAGCAAACTCACCCCCTTTCATTTTCCCGTTGTTTAAATGGCGGACTCTATCATCTCCCCAGATATCACCATATCTGCAAGTCCTTGGTGGCACTTCCCACCAATTTATCATAATAAGGTGCTTTCAGGGTATTGATGAAAAGCACTGTAGTTTCCTTGTTGGTTAAAGGGGGTTGCACTTGTGTAGCCAGGTCTCTCCATCTCTGAGAATATTCTTTAAAGCTTTCAGTAGCTTTCTTTTCCATGTTTTGGAGAGGTAGACGGTCAGGCACCATGTCTGTCACATGCTTGTATTGTTTCGTGAAAGCTTTAGCTAGATTCATCCAGGAACGGATCTTAGTATGGGTAAGCTGGTTATACCACCGGGTTGCGGATCCTATCAAGCTATCTTAGAAATAGTGGATGAGCAATTTTTTATCTTCATCATGTCCAGTCATCTTCCGGCAATACATGGTCAGATGCACTGATGTTTTGGTAGTTTCGTTATATTTTCAAAGTCTGGTATTTGAACTTTGGAGGAATCACTAGACTGTGCACTAAACTCATCTCTTTGGCATCTAGACTGCCAAATAGCTCCGCTCCTTCAACCGCCCTCAATCTTTCCTCCAGCAACTGATATTTTTCTGGGATTCTGCCATTTCAACCCTCTTCAGTTCAGTCATCTTTGCCCTTTCTTTTTCAGCCATTTCTTCAAAGTTTGGAACGTCCACATCAATTGGATCAACCCCAATATTACCCCTTTTATGACCAAAATTTTGAGCTTCAGCCACTGGTTGGATGTAAATATAGGATGCTGTCCCAGTCGAAAGTTCATTTCCCACAGGCTGGGATGTCTGGCTATTCTTTTGTACCACCTCTGGTCGGTCTTCCTGGTTTACTGCCCCTATTCCTGTAACTGAATTTTCTCTTGGCCACTTCTGCCTCATCATGGTACTCATCCTCTCCATGAGTTTGGTCATTTGTTCTTGTGACTCCTCTAGAGACTTAGCTAACTGTTCTAGCAGTTCTTTTTGAATTCTTTCCATCCTTTCAATTCTAGCAAGCTGATCGTTCTCCATAGCTCTTGCTTGAGATCGAGTATTGTAGGGGTGTCGAAAGTCTGATTTTTTCTGAGTGCGACCAATTGTATCTTTAGTTTTAAAAACCATGGATTAGAAATTATTGACACATTTTTTATTTTATTTTATACAAATGAATGAATAAATGACTAAATGTTAATGAATGAACAAATAAGTAAATGACTAAGTGTATGAACATGAATGACTAATTATAAAGAATAAATGAATGGACAAATAAATAAATGACTAAGTGTATGAACAATTTATAAAGAATAAATGAATGAATGATTATAAATATAAATGAATGAACAAACAAAATATATAAAGGAAAGAACAAATGAATGATGAATGCATTTAAAAGTATTGGCCCGGGGATAATTCCAACCAAACGGTCTTTCATTGATTTTCTCGAACTAAATACATCAAAAAAAAAGATCACTGCTTAAGACAATCTGATAATCTGTCTATACTAATTTTAAAATGCTATTACAAAACACCGATCCTTTAATAACTCCCTTGGATCTTGGACCTTTTTCACTATCCTCTTTTGATTGCCTTGCTCTTCAATCTGACCCCTACTTGTTCATGGCCCTTTGACATGTCAGCAGAAGCATCACCGTGTAAGCTTTCCTTAGCTTGTTTCTCCAATTGATTGGCTCGGGCTTCCTCATGCTTTGCTCTCTATGTCCAATAATTCTTCTCCTTCTTGAGGTTTTTGACTTCTTGCTCCCATTTCCCGAAAGTCTTGAGAGTCCCCTCAAATCTGAGCTCAAAACTGTACCTCTTGTTCTCCAAGTGTAATTCCTGAAGATCGCTTTTAGTAGTGTCCCTTTCTCTCTTGATCTTTTCCTTTTCTCTTTCTCGAGCTATTTCCCTATTTTTCATATCCTCAAGCTCTTCTTGCAATCGGGCAATTTCCTTGCTCATTTGGGCCTTTTCTTTTTTGAATTCTGCCCTTGCAATTTCTAACTCCGAGGTGCTTTCTTGGGTGGCGAACTTAAGAGCTGAACTTCTTCCCCATCTGATGTCAACAACCTATCATCAACCCTCAATTCCCTCCATATCAGGTAATCAGGTGTGACGATGTCGGCATATCTAGCTACCTCCACCCGATGAGTTTCCTTCCATGCTACTACAATCTCACGTACCTTTCCCGAGTATCCATCTTCTCCATAAGCAAATTCCAAATTACTAAGGTCATGGGTCATAGGAGTAAACTAAAAGGATTCCGATTGTCTTAATACCAGCAGTGGTGCATAGCTCACTCCTCTCCATACTCCCAATAATGGATTAGAAGCTTTATCTCCGCACTTGTATAATGTCGGCATAGGAGCTATCCATGGAGCTCTCCAAATTATCATCTCAGCCCTGATATTCTGAAATATGTTGTTCCATTGCTCCTCAGTCCTATTTTCAAGCCAATTCCTCTTAAGAAATTCACCAATTGGTGTAAAAGACTTCCAATATGAGCGAAGAGGGATATTCTCCTGTTTACAAAAATGGCTCTGAACCCATATGTAAAGAAGCTGTATACAACCTATAAAATGCCCTTTTACTTCCCATATACAAAAATTCAGTGATCAGATTGTGTCTGCTATAATTGTCAGGGCTGGGTTTATCCTCTACTCAAGCCTCTCAAAAACATCAAATATCGCCACATCCACATACCCTAATGTCTTTGGAAAGATAACTAAACCATAGATAGCCAAAGCAAAAATATTTCTAATTGTCTCCTTACTTGAATGGCTATGGATTAAGGTCCATAAAATATCCCATGATATACAATAGCTTACCCCTTTTCAGACAACATGGCTTTCAACCCAATTTCTTTCCACTCCCAGAATCTTATATACCTTTTTCTTGAAACCCAACGTCTTTATATCCTTTAAATAAATAAGATCGGGAATAACGTTCTCAATATGCAGCAAGGTCGTATATTCCTCTATGGTTGGAGTCATATCCTCTCGGTTGAAGGTAAAACACCGATAAGAGGAATTCCAGAATTGCACCACAGCCCGGATCACCTCACTGCTAACCTTAACCTGAACTAATAGTGCTATGTCCCCATAAGTCTGAGTGAAGGCTTCTTTTTCTGATATGTTCCATTGATTCCATATATCCATCAATTCTCGGAGATCGTTTTGCCTGATAGTAAGATCAACCTCGACTAGCAATGCTGACACATATCCCATCTTCAAACAATCCCCATTATCCTATTGACCTTTCTTGGACTATTTCCTAACCTCTAAATGCTTCTCGACCACTGAGACAATCTGACCCTCCATGGAAGCCCTTTTGATTGAATATTATCCCGAGACCAATAACCTTCTATCTGCAAAAGTGATGACAAGAATGCAAAAAAAAAAAACAACAAAAAGAAAATAAATTAGTAACGGGAATAAATTCGAATAATACAAAAAACATATAATTTAAAACAATAATTATCCCTGAGGATGCCAACAAAATTTTGGCATTATAACACCCTTGGGACGAAATACCAACACTTATTACAGGCATTGTGATGTACGTTCATCATTGTCCGATTTTCAAAAATAAATATATTCAGAAAGTAGAATAGAAGGTAAAAGGATTGGAAATATTCCTCCATGTGTTCTTAACTTCGAGATATCTAATTGGAAATCCGGCATGGCTTCGGCTAGGTTTACTTTATGAAGGTGAATTAGTTCTAAAAGTCCCGAATTGTTCCTCACTGTCGCCGGTGAAGGCTAGTAAGGCACCTCGATAAAAGCGGGTTCAATTCGTTAGAGTCTATTTCCCTAGCCCATGCGGATTGTTAATCACGAAGGCTTAGTTACTTTACTCCCACCTAATACGACGGAACCCGGGTATAGGATTCATGATATGTAAATGCACCTGTAGTGTGTGAGGAGAAATAACAAACCTTTCACCACCTATTCTACATCCCTTATTCTAAATACCCCAACAAGATTAAACAACATAAGTCATCAATTAATCAATAAATGAATATATGCACCAAAATAACCAAAGAACAATTATAATATGTATGCACATGAATATGGACATATTTAAAAACATTTTATTATTTTTGAAATTATCCTTGTTTTTTTTTTTTTAAAAATGCGGGAATTAAAATTAAATACCAATTAAACCAACAAAACCAAGACTTTGATAACACATGACTAATTCTAGGCCTGACTCTCTAATAGTCCCTAGTGGAGTCGCCAAGCTGTCGCAACCTAAAAAATAACAAGTCTCATCGCAAGACTTTATTATTCGTTAAGCGTGACATTAAAAAAATCAAGAAAAAGTCGACTTAATTTCTCTAGAAAAACGAAGGTTTTGAAAATAACTTTGAAAAAGACATGGAGTCGCCACCAATCTTTTTTAGCTAGGTGTGATCGGCCACCTATTAAAACCGGTTTTATAAAATATTTTAAAATTAATTAAAAT
Source organism: Fremontodendron californicum (assembly GCA_030761205.1). Classification (NCBI taxonomy): domain Eukaryota; kingdom Viridiplantae; phylum Streptophyta; class Magnoliopsida; order Malvales; family Malvaceae; genus Fremontodendron; species Fremontodendron californicum. Next base: position 14,056,474 of record JAULJL010000020.1, on the reverse strand, counting down.
ATTTTTTAAAACCAATTTCAAGTCTGTGTTTTAAACCAGGGAAATCAAAGAAGCGGGTTCGGGACACGGTTACGTGTGGGGAAGAATTAGCACCCCTACAATGCCCGTATAAAACGGTACCTTATTAATCGTGTGTTATCTCAAGTCTCGGTAAAAAGTCAATTTTTAATTTGATATTTCAAGTTAATTCCCAATTTAAAGAAAAATAATTCCATTTTTAATTGAAAATGATCCGGAATTTATTAATTCAAAATTTTTCTATATTCCCCAACAAACGTGGCAAAATATATAAATTTTTATTAGTTTGAAAAACTTTCCGAATCATTCTTATTTAAAGAAGATATTCCATTATTAATGATAATTGATGATATCATCCCTAGCAAACCCGGCAAAGAACTCATGAATTATTTTAACTCGGAATATCTTTATTTTATTGAAAATCATTACCTTTTTCAAAACATTTTAAAAAATATGAATATGTATGACATAAATAAAATGACATAGCAAAGTCTAAATAATATAATGCAACTTAAATGGTATGATATAATATAAATGTCTTAGCATATTCTAAATGAAATAAAATATCCTAAGTTATATGATATATTCTAAATGAAATGAAATGACCTAGGTAACATGATATATTCTATATGAAATGTAATATCCTAAGTCATATGATATATTCTAAATGAAATAAAATATTCTAAGTGACATAATCTAATCTAAATGAAATGAAATGACCTAGGTAACATAATATATTCTACATGAAATGAAATGACCTAGGTGACATAATATATTCTATATGAAATAAAATAATTTAAATGACATAGCAAATATAAAATGATATGGCATATAATCTAAATGACATGAAACATAGAATAATGCTATCATATAATATGCATGAAAATAAAAATAAAAATACATGAACATAGTATATGCTAAATAATATGATAAAAATAACTAAATAAAAAGCATAGGATATCATGAAATATTCAAAACCATATAACAAAAAATATAATATCAAAAATTTTAAACAATAATAACACCATCATGAAAATTAAACATAGCAAAAATTACATATTATATAATATGCATGAATATGGAAAATGCAATGCATGAGAATGTATTTTTTCCTTTAATTAAGGAAATCTGTATATCTAGAAAGATATTCGGCTACCTTAGGAAAATATATCAAATTAAATACTCTAAAACCAAAATACTTTGTGATTGTTTGAAAATAATTTTGAAAAGCTTAGATTAAAAAAAAAAAAAACTTAGCTAAACCCTTTTTAAATGGCTCTAATTTGTTAAGTTTAAAATCCTGGACTTGACCACCCTTAACCTGAGACTTAAAAAATCATTTTTAGAGTTTAAAAAAGACTTAGAAACTACCCTAAGTCAGTAGCTAAACTTCCTAATCAGCCTCCTCTAAGTAACTTAATCAAAACAGAAAAATGATTGTCCTTCAAATTCAATTATGCCTCTACTGTCCAGTTTTCAATCATGATTTTTTACCCTATTTTTAAAGATTCGAAAAAATCTAAACAATCACGTAAAACTTCACGGGAAAAAATTGTCTTAATTTTTTGATTAAAGATGACGACCCAAAAAAATCGGGAAAGTACGACTACTGGGTGAAAAAACTGTTTTACCAAAACACATTCTTTTGCCTTTGATAAAATCATTTAAAAATCAAAGTAAAAATATTAGAGACTCTCTAAAAGACTCACAAACAGTAGCTAACACTTTTGAAAAGTTAGGCAAAAAATTGTCTAAGTAAAAAAAAATCACAAAGGTAGAATAATCAATTTGACAACTCTTTAATTTTTTACAAGTATGCGCAAGTGAGCATGACTTTGAACCATTGATTGGCCCAAGTCATAAGTCAAGTGGCAAGGACATGAAATGCATGAAAAATACAGCAAATATGATGCATGAAATACATGATGTAAAACCTAAATGACATGAAAAATGCATGGCATCAATAAAATGACCTAGACCTAAATGAACTTGCACGACATTTAATGCAACCTAGGTATAAAATGCATGAATATGCATGGCAAAGCAAACCAATCCTAAACCTAAAAAATGCATGGCAATAACACAAACATATGGCATGCTTAAACAAAATACTCAACCAAATATCATGAAAATGCAAACCTATCAACTAACATAACAAAAATGCACACACAAAGCATACAACATAGGGTGGCCGAATGGTCTCATGCTTAAAATGAGCATGGCATTTTCACAAACACATGATATACTAACATGCATAGCTAAAGAATAACACTCAAATCATGCAAATATAAAGTAAAGTTATGAAAACCAATAAGCATTTTCACAAACACATGGATTACAAAATATAAAACATAAACAAACTTAAACATTTTGAAAACAGAAAATCAAAAATGCAAGACAAGTAAAATAAACATGATTACAAGATAATAGACTCAAAAATAGAAACAAGCAAGCAAGCAACCAAATTAAAACAAGCTTCATATTTATGTATTAGAAGAAGATTTAAAGCATCAAAACTTGTTAAATATCAAGAATAACATGAAATAAAAAAGTGCAAATAGCAACTATCAAAAAACTAGGCTATTCGGCCACCTCAAAAGAAAAGTAAAAAAAAAAAAGTTTCCAAAGCTTTTTACAAGAAAGAATCAAGAAAATACTTAAAGAAGAATATTAAAAACACTTATTTAAAAAGAAAAATCAAAAGAAACTCATCAAATATTAAACGAAAATAGCAAATCAAGAATGGAAAATCAAAAAAAGTGCAAGAGTATAGTGCTTAAAGCAACCTCTAGAAGCTATCTTTCAAGCTTTTTCTCTTCTAACTTTATTTTCTTTTCTAAACTTTTCTTTTTGCCTTTCAACAATGGAGAGAAAAATCAGCCAAAACCAAAAGAGAAAAGAGAGTGAATAGCTAAAAAATGAAAGAGAGACCCCCTCCTTGTAATGGCCGAATGGCCCTTATCCCTTAGGATGTTGTCATCTTTTCTTCAACCAATTTTCATCCAAAGGCTATTGATCCAAGATGTTTAAAAAATGAAATTATCACACTTAGATTAGACCATCAGCTATCCACAATTACAGCTGTTCAAGAATCTTAAGCCATTATGTTGACACTCTCCCTCTTCATGCATTGGTCCATGTGGCTTATTTGCAAAGGCTTGATCAAAAAATAACTAACTTCCTCTTCATTGTTGGCCTTTTGATTAAAAATCAGAAAATGTCTACCCATCCTTGGGCCTTGGCCAGCCAACCCCACTTCTTCCAGCCCATGTTTCATTTTTTTAAAAGGCAAGAAAAGATCTTTTCGATTTCTTGGGTAAAATGACGTTTTTGCCCCCCGAACATAAATAAATAGCAAACGGACTCCAAATTCAAATTTTATTTTTTCAATACTTTCAAAATAATAAAAAATTGAATTCTGGAGGTTTTCAAAAATTTCCAAGCCCATTTGCTATTTATTTGGATTTTTTCTTCCAAAAATGCCCTTTTATGCTCCAAACTTTACCATTTTTTAAACGAGCTCCAAATCTAGATTTTTCTTCACCAATATCTTCCAAATAATTTAAAAGTATGATATGGAAGTTTTCATAATTTTTGTTTCTCATGTGGTATTTTTTTAGGATTTATCTGCTTGAATTACTACATAGGGGGCCCGAGTTTGGCCATTTTGCAAACGAACTCCGAATTTGGATTTTCTTTTGCCAATGTCTTCCAAATAATTTAAAAATGAGATTTGAAAATTTTCAGAATTTTTGGAGTTCATTTGCTATTTTTTCGAGATTTATCTTCTTGAATTTATGCATAAGGAACCCAAGATTTGGCCATTTTGCAAACGAACTCCGAATCAAGATTTTCTTTAGCCAATCTCTTTGAAATGATTTAAGAATGAGATCTACAATTTTTCAGAATTTTTGGAGTTCATTTAATATTTTTTCCAGATTTTCCTATTTTGCACTTTTACCTCCGAAACCCGGTTTTGCTCAAAACAAGTCCGATTTCAGATTTTCTTCAAACTGAGCTTTGGGCTATCCTTTTTTAATCACTCTCATCCATTAGGGGCTTTAGTCTTACCAAATCGGGCCAATTCTATAATTCTTTCCAATTTCACCGAAATCCACCAAAAACCCTAATTCTCGATTTTCTTTCGGATTGACTTTTCTTTCAGTTTTTCAAGTGGCTTCTCCATTACCTGTAGTCAGTGCTTATCTTTCATTTGCAACCTTCCATTTCGACCAATTTGATCATTTAATCACTTTTCCCCAAATTTCCCGGATTAGGGTTTTCTTTCCACTAAATCTCCATAACCCAACTTTCAAACTCCATATCTTTCAATGTAGACCTCGGATTATCAAAATTATTTTTCCATTTTTCAATTGAACTTCAAATTTTGATTTTGAAAGTGGGTTGACTTTTTCAATAGTTGACTTTTTGGGGTTGACTTTTTCAAGTTTGACTTTTTATGCTCGCCTTCTTAGACTAAGTCTCGGAGTACCACCTGCAGGATGAAAAAAGTCTTTTTACATTTTGAAACATCAATTTAGGAAGAAAACATACCTGTTTGAGTGGTCCGGACAAAATTAAGTGTTTACAAAAGTTGTTTATGTTCTTCCATAAAAATTGTTCATGATATTATCTTGATTTGTTTAGGTGCGCAACTAGATAGATCTTGATAATTATCTAATGCTAGTTTAAGAGTTTTGATACGTAGCTTATCTTGATTTCTATTCAATAGTGGTAATTTGTGACTAATGATTGTGCTAAAGTTTTCGCTAATTGCAAAGTGGAACATAACCTAAGTTGAATGAATCCATGTTTATGTGTTTGTTCCTTAGATCAACCTATCTTTCTCATCTTAAAGCTGCTATCACTTTGAATCTATAGATGTTTATCTTAGGTTATTTGATAGTTAGAGATTAATTAGTGCCGTTTGTCCTACTTAACGATGAACTAAGGAAGGATTGCGGTAACAGGGAGGTTGTTATCTACGGTTGTTAATTTTGATAGCTAATTGATGTTGATAGATCTGAAATTGATTCTCAATAATGTCTAGTGGTGGAGAATGAAACCTTAACCATATTTCTCTTATATTTGATTTCCTCTTACTTATTTTCATCTTACTTTTATTGTTTGCTTTACTTTTAATTATTTCAAAAACCCCTTTTTCCTTTATTTTGTTTTCTTGTTCTTTGAATTTAAGTAATAAACCAATAATTTATTGAAACCCAATCCCTGAGGACTCGACCCTTGCTAACTACTATACTTACAATTAATCTTTTTAGTGCAAGGTTAAATAAGATACGCTCTTTTGAGTGCATCATTAAACGTGTCTACACGTTTAAGATACGTTAAATTATCGTGTTTTAAACGTGTTAATTGATATGTGTTGACACGTTTACACGTTTACGACACGATTAGTTAAATTATCGATCGTTCATGTGTCGTGTTTTCGTGTCATGTCTAAAATTGTCAGGTCTACTCCTAAGGTTATTGTTATACATGTTATTTTAAGATAAATGTTTAAAGATATCATTTTTAAATTTTTAGCATGTGATTTTTTAAGAGTGTATAAAATAAATCATTTATGTGTATGTTGTTATAATGATTTGTACATTACATTATAATGTTAATAATTTATTTACAAATATCAAATTCACATATGTAAATTGATTAAGAATTTAAGGTAATGGTTTGAAATATACAATAATATTCGTTTGAGTAAAACTGTAAAATAGATACTTAAGTCTCGAATTCAAAAAATTACCCGATTATGTTAGAATCAGAAAAATTGGGTTAGAAAAATATTTATTTTTAAATTATAATTATAATGTCTATATTTATATTTAATATTATTTATTATTTATTTTCTATATTTTGACAAAATTATAATTAAATATGACTCAATCAAATAATTTGTTTAAATTTAATCTAATTTTATTTCAAAATTAATAAATTGAACCTAAATGACCCTAACAATCGAACCCAAATAATCTAAGTGACAAACTCGAAATGAGCCGAGTGTCAAACCCGATTGACTCGAACCCGAAACGATCCAAACCCGAATAACCCGAGTGTCAAACCCGAAGGATCCGAACTCGAAATGACTCGAACCCGAAATGATTCGAACCCTAACCCAAAATCAACCCGAATTTTTCTCGACCCAAATTGACTCGACCCACCCAATTGACAGGTCTAGTTGTTAGGGATTGAACCCCAACCATTATTCTCAAGTATTCGATCTTGATCACTGAAATTAATAATTTAACATTCTACCAATAGATCAGGTGGCTACAGGTTTATATACAACCAAAACTCCATTTTGACTATCAAATTAAACAAGGATACAATATTAAGTATGCACACCTATAAATTAAAAATAAAAAATTGATGTTTAATATTTGGGAATGATTTCAGTGCTGCAAGTGTTGAAAACAGCCCATAGCCATAAGAAAGTTAACAACAGATGCAGATTCCAAGAAAGAGTTTGATTCATACATTAATTAAAAACAACCTTACAAGTTACAACTCATCCATAAGTTTGGGTGGTCAAGATCTCAGCAATATTGGCTATGTCTTAATTTAAGAAAGCAATTGGAAGATGAAGGAGTGAGGACATGGCTCCCTCACTCTCTGTCCACCAAGTGAAACAAACATGACTTTATTATATTAATTTGCATAACGTATTAAGGTATTGAAGATTTACCTCAACAAGTTGAGAATCAATGGTAAAAGGTAAAAACAAAAATCTTATATTCCTATACTAGCTCTCTACAGTTACCAACTAATTTCGTCCCAAGTTTCTAGTCCATGCTTTATTATTACTAGCGTGGGGACTCGTGCTTTGTTGCGGGAATTGCTAGATAATAAAGAAAGGTGTTATAGTTCTGGAAAATATGATATGGTTTGTGTAGACACTCGTTTTTATCCGAGCTATTTTACTTTATGTTTTAGTTTAATTTTAATTTTAACTTTAATTTTTAGTTTAATTTTAATCTTAATTTTTAAATTTTAATTTTCGAAATAAAATATAATAGAAAAAATCAAGAAAAGGAAAAAAGGAAAAAATCAAAAAAATGGAAAAAAGGAAAAAAAAAAAAACAAGTTCAGCTCAAATCAAAACTCTTCTTGGATTAGGATTGGATTCTAAAATTCATTATAAATGTGGAAAAAAAATAGAATTTTATCTAGATTGGGATAGAACACATCAGATTAAACCATATCACAATGAAACTCTCTAGATTTTTCCTATATAAACAAGCTTTGGATTCAACAACTGACACACAGTCTCGAAAAACACAATGATCAGAGAGTCCCGACACACACAGAAGCAAAAAAACAAAGAGAAAAAAAAAAAGCATTTGAGTTTTAAGGTGGGGTTCGAAATTCTTGGGTTTTAGGTTTTAGTTTGCTGTTTCGAGAATCACAACAGTGGGAATCTAGAAAAGGATGAGAAGAGCGTTCGGCCGGAGTTTGGTGACCATCCGGCGGTTGTCAGAGGAGATCGGAAGGTTTGAAGTCGCAGGTTTCAAACCTAGATCTAGCATTTTCGAAGGTGATTTTGGAAAAAAAAAAACCAAGTTGATTTCGAATAGAGGAGGTCAAGAGGGATGTTTGGCATTTTTTTGCAGAATTTTTGGGTAACAGTAGCGGCAAAAACCTGCAGCTGCAGTGGTGGACGGTGATCGTTTTTTGGAAATTTGAGGCTGTGTTCTTGCTGTTCTTGAGCTTGGAGAAAAGAGGATTTGAGAGAAGGAAGAAGTTTTTTTTTTTTTTAAAGGTAAAAAGTGAACCAAAATATTTTTTTGTCTTTTAAAGAAGGTTCAAGCCGGGTTGGGTCAGGACCCGCTTGTTGACCCATGCCTGGGCCCAACCCGGTTGTAGCGTTCCTTTTTTTTATATATGTCTTTTTTATTTGATTTTTTTATAGTTTTAAATTTATTAATTTTTGACTAATTTTATTTTTGTTTTGATTGTTGCAGGTATATTTTTATGATTAACTTTTATTTGATTTTTTTTAGTTTTTGTAAATTATTGTATATTAATTATTAATTTGATTATTTATTATTTATTAATCAGGATAACTTTTAATCAAGTAAGGTAAATTCTATTATGTATACTAATTAATTGAATTTATAAAATTGAATATTAATTAAATTAAATTAATAAATGGAGATCTTTTTCGGGGATGAAATTCAAGAAGACCACGAATAGTTGATTTCTGGGAAATTTTTAGGTGAGGAAATTCTCTTAAAAATACTCTAGAACGAATGAAAAGATTTTTTAAGGGATTTTCGATACCAAAAAGGTCAAAATTTATTCTTTTGAAATAATTAATTTTCAATGACCCTAAGTCATAATTTTCCATAATGAATGCTTAATTAAAATCGAAGAATAAATTTAGATCTTTTTCGAGCATGAAATTCGAGGGGGTCACGAATGGTTGACTTTTGAGAAATTTCTAAGTGAGAAAATTCTCTTAAAAATTCTCCATAACGAATGGAATGATTTTTTAAGAGACAATTTTAGATATTAAGATCAATTTTTTTTTTGAACAAACATGAATAAAAAGTGGGTTAAGTTTGAAGATTAGACTTAGGTTTAAGTGTCCTTTTTTCATAAAATTTAACTTTTTCGATAACGGAGTCTCTTCAGGGGGACGAATGGTTTCTCTTGAATACTCTCGAGGTGAGAAATTTTTTTTAGCAATTTCTCAAAAATGAATGGAAGGAAGACCTAAAAAATGATTTTCGATATTTCTAACTTGAATGATTTTAAAATGAAGATAGGATAAATAATGATCATTTAGTTAAGACTTTTAGTATCACAAGACTAATAGGGTACTATCTCTTAGGTAGGCATTGTGGGGGTGCTAATTTTTCCCCACACGTAACCGAACTCCTGAACCTAGTTCTGATAAGTAGACCAAAACCTATTCTTTTTAAGGTGCCTTAGTCAAGCTTAGGATTACTTTAAAGAGGATAGATTCGTATAGGTGACTAATCACACCTAGTAAGATGATTAGTGGCAACTCTATGATTAGTGTCTAGCATGCTGAATTCATATTTGACACATTATGACAGTTTGTCGACTCCTCTGGGGACATTAGAGAGTCGAGCCATAGATTAGTCTTGTGATACCTTAGGTCCTAATAACTGGTCTTAAAAATTTTATTTTTATTTTTATCTTTTTCTTTTTCTTTTTCTTCTTTTTAATTTTAATTTTGATTATTTGTGCTAACAACTCTTGTTTCTTGTACATTGGTGGGAAAAGAAGGTTTGTTACGTTCCTTCGCACACACTACACGATGCATACCATAAGTCGTATATCCGGTCTCGTCCCTTTTAGGAGGGGGTAAAGTACCTACACCCTCGTGAGGTGATAACCTCCGCAATGGCTAGCGAAACACCCTTAGAGTGTAAATTACCAAAGCTTTCTTGAGGTGATAACCTCCACAGCGGCTTTGGGAAATACTCTCACCCAAAATGAACCCTTTTTGGTTGGATCCTGTGATGGGCGAGGATTGGGGTGCCTTACTCATCCTCCATGGATGAAGTTAAGGAACAATTTGGCGACCTTTTTAGCTTGGTCAAGTATCCTGAACTCAGCATATAGACAACATTTAAGTGACCAACCTTAGGATAGAGCCATGCCAACCTTGTATAGAGAATTACCCGAAATAGGACACATGAAGGAATGTCCTTGTATTTTTATTTATTTATTTTTCCATTTCACATTTTCTTGTTAAAATTGTCGTGAATATCACTTGTGTTTTTCTTCGACGTAATTTGTACTTAATTTTCTTGTGTCAAGCTTTGTAAAATCATTGTGTATGTCATAACTTCATCATTTGCATCATTTAGATATTTTCATCATGCATTCACCATGTACATTTTTCATAATGCTCATGCATTTATCATGTACATTTTTTTATGCTCATGCATTCATTGTGTACATTTTAATAATGCTCATGCATTCACCATGTATAATTTTCATAATGCTCAAGCATTCAACAGGGACATTTTTCATAATACTAGTATTAAACTCTGTGAATATTTTTGGGATTGTCATTTGAACTCTTTCATTTACATATTTGAAATACTTATTTGCTTACCCAAAATTCATGCATACATTTTTCATAATTGCTTATGCATTCATCATGTATATATCTATGTGTAAATAGTGCATACATACTTTATTCATTCATGATACTCATGCATTCATCACATGAAACAAAGAGTGTAATATCAGTGATTTCTTCTTGAGAAGATAGATCCAAGAGACATGGGAGATCAAAGCACGAATTAATGCTTTGGAGGAAGTTGTTGAAGAATTTGGACATGATATTCGAGAGATGAAAGGGCAGCTTTCCAATTTGATGAAGATGGTGGAAAGTCTTGATCAAACTAGAATGGTTCATCCTCGGGAATCTTCATCACCTTTGATCCAATCACATGGCAAGCAAATATTGTGTCAAAATCAACAAATCTCTCATACTTGCGAAAAAAATATTGGTGGTCCAAATAAAGATCAAGATAGGGGCAATGTCGAAGAAGTGATAGATAGGCTGGATAGGTTTATGATTGAGCTTAAAAGATCAAAGTCTGAAATAGGATCTCCTGATCCCACCCAATCTCCACAAATTGCTCTACCCTTGAACCCATATTATCGTCCTACCATTTTTCAACCACTTTCTAGGCCAGTTGCCCTGACAAGATCACGGAACAATCCAAAGAGGACTCGTATTAATCCAATTCCTATGTCGTACACTGAGTTACTTCCTCAGCTTATCCGAGCTCATCTAGTTGCGCCAGTTTATGTAGATCCTTTAAAGCCTCCTTACCCTAGGTGGTACAATGTCAATGTTACTTGTGACTACACTTTGGGATTTCGAGACATTCCACAGAAAATCGCACAGCCTTGAAGTATAAGGTGCAAGGTTTGGTCGAAATAGGTTTGCTGAATTTTGAGGGGATACATTCAAATGTTGATTAGCCAGTACCTTACATTATGCCTTTGAAAATAACTCCAAACTTTTTAGTAAGACGTTTTGATCCAAGCAGTAAGTCTGATGATATATCATATGGGGGCAATTGGAACTCAGCAAAAAAATGCAGACAGCTAAAAGAAAAGATCTCATTAGTAGCGGCACCCTGACTTTAGATGTTTTGGAATAATGGAAATTAGAAGTTTGAAGATAAGAAATGTTCAAATATTCAATCTGGATAGTTTTTAATGTTTTCATTTTTTTTCTCTAAGCATGACATTTTAAGCATTATTTAGGTGTTTAGGAGTTTTGTTTCCTTTACTGGAAATTGCTTATGTTTGCATGATTTATTTTCAAGTTCAAATAAAAAAATCTTTTCGATCTTAAAGAAATTGGTGATTATTGTCAGGAATGAACTTTGCAGCCCATTTCCTTATCCAGTTGCAAATCAGACCCACCTTAAAAGCTTGATTCCTTTGATGGTATAAGTTTGAAATTTCATGGACTTTCTTTTTTATTTTGAAATGAATTCCAAAGGGTCAATGATCTTCATCTAAACAATGAGCAATGAAACGAACATTTGATTTGCAAAACATTATTTTGAGAACCAATTCATAAGGCACTCTCTTAAAAGAATCTTTGATCTTGGTAGTTTGATAAGTGTTAAGGCTATCAAGAGCTTCAAACATATCACCCCTGAGTTTCTTCACCGTGCTCAAACTTTTCCTTTCCTGAATGGTGTCCTTTACTCGCATCTTGGGGAAAAATTACCTTAAAGGCTATATTTCCTCAATATACTTGAATGCCTTAACTTGAGTAACATATATTTTCATCCAAAGTTATCCTTTGCCCACATCTTGGGGCAGTATCACTAAGAAGCCAAATTAGCCGATGTTTCTAATATTCTTGCACACCATTTTGAGTTGTGCAAACTTCGTTTTCCTCTATGATTGAATGAAATTGCATGAACATCCTGAGAAAGCCATGAAAAGGAGAATTGTTGGGCCTTCACTAAAGTGGTATATTGAGATGTTGTATTTTACTTAAGATGCAAAAAAAAAAAAAAAAAAAAAAGAAAGATTGTGAGATTATGCATATGAGATATTCAAATGATTTTAAAGGCAAAATGAAATTCTGATTATCTATTCTCCTGAGAATTACTCTTAATTGAAAGTATTCATACTTGACATGAGAAATGGACATCTTTCATATTCCTTTCACAAAATGAGAAATTATGCTACCCCCCTTTGAGCCTATTGATTTCTTTTTTGAATGAACCTTAACCAATGATCACCCTCCACACCGAGGGGCAAGTATGGAAAATTATCTCTCTAGAGAAAAATGAATGATTGGATCATATTTCTATGCTATGAAAAGAATGCCTTGTGTTATTGGGGCAAATGCTAAAAACATTGAGTTCCAAAATTTTGAACTCACTTTGTGATAGAAAAGTCTGTGAAAAAAAAAAAGAAAGAAAAAGGAAAAATGAAAAAAAAAGGAAGAAAAGATGGAAAGAAAGATATGAAATATTTTAAGAAGTTCAAAGGATGAAAATCCTCATGAGAATGATCCATGGTTTGATTACTTTGAAAATGAGAAGAAAGATGTGAAATATTTGATCCATGGTTTCATTGCCTTGAAAATGAAGAGAAAGATATGAAATATGTGAGATGAAAAGAAATTATCCTTGGTTTAATTACCTTTGAACACATTTTTGGGCCTGATTATCTTTTCTTTCATGACCCCAAATCTTGGCCTACATTACAAGCTTTAAAAGTCCATTTTGATCAAGTATGAATGTTTAAGTTGAAGAGTTTTTCCTTTGGGTTTAACACCTTTGAATTTTAATTTTGTTTTTGAAAAAGTTTGAATTCTCAGTTGCATGGTAGAGCAACTAGTGAAAAAAAAATAGAATGAAGCTCTGGGGTGAAAACCCAAAAACAGGTAGTCTAGAGCAAAAATCGAAAATATGAAAGCAACTGTACATGATTGTGCCAAGGCCCAACAAGAAGTATAAGAGAAATTATATCTTGAACCCACCAGGGAGCACCAAACACTCTTGAGAAACTTAAGAAGGTCAACATCACTTAGATGACTTGGCCCAAAATTTAAAATCCATTTTCTTTTCTTGTCCAAATTTTGAACCCATCATAGATAGTCTTGACATTTCTTGAAATACCATATATCAAGAAACTAAAAGATGGTGCCAAAATGATTGTGTTTTCAAAACAAATCTTTTTGTGAAAACCTCATTGTTGAAGAATATTCATTATGAGTTTAGATGAAGAAACATTGATCTTCCTTTATATGATGAAACCTCTCTTGATGACCAAAACCTTGACAAATTGAAATACCCAATTCACTTGGATGAGCCAAATTGCGATTCACCTTGTCCATTCGTGGAAGTAATCATCAGTTTTTTAAGAGATCCAAAGTTGCATTTTTGTTTAGAAAATGGGGACTTGATTTTTAAACATGGAAAATAGTGATATGGGGCAGTTTACCATTGCCACTTGATTTTGGGGGCATGATTGAAAAATGAAAAAAATATTTTTGGGCAAATTCTTTCTTTTCAAAGAATTTTCAAAAAGCAAAACATGAAAACTTTCAGATTTGGAATGATGCATAGTTGAGTTTTGGACCAATATGACAAGAATGACATTTCTGGGGGCAAAAAAAAATTTGTTGAGAAAGACTTTGGGTTTTCATTTCCATGATGAGAGGAATGGTTTTCAAGAATGGGATTTATTGAATTGGAGAATGGCAGAGTAAGCCCTTCTGCAGCATTGCCATTGAAGATTTTTTATGCTTGAAGACGATATTCTAAGGAAGAAAGAAGAATGAGAGGAGAACAATGAAAAAGTCTGGAAATATATCTGTTCGAAGTCTTGGAATGTAAAGAGATGACTTTTTTATAAAGAAAATGTGCTTTGATCAATTGATGAAATTGGCGGAGGTCAATCCAGTTCTAAACCTGAGCGTTTTGGAAGCCGAAAATGATGACATGATGGGCTTGAGTATCCTTTTGTCACAATTAAAAATTAATGATGTTAGTTTACATTCCATTGCATGACATTCATTTCATGAGATTAATTTCATGCATGGCATTTCATGACATTCATTACATTTCATGATATTCATGGCATTCAGTGCGTGCTTTCAGAATATTTCAATAAGGGATAAGATTTTGTCATGACTCTCGGTTGAATGAACTTTTTCTTGAACCTCGATAGAGAAGAACTTTTAGTGAGATTTTAAGCCTCATTTGAGAAAAACCTTTTCAAAATGAGATTTTTGAGCTTTAGTTGAGAAAAACAATTGCAAAATAGATTTGAATCTTGTTCGACATGAGGTGAGAATTTCTATGATGAGATGTTAAGCCCAGTTAAGTTGGTGCAAGATGAGACATGGAATGATTGCTGCTTTGAAATCTTTAAGAAGAGAAACTTTTAGGATGAAGCAAAATTTTGAGACAGTGAGATTCAAAATAGCAGCTTGAAGCCAAGTATAGATGAACAATAAGTTTGAGAACCTTTTTATCTTGATTGGAGATTAAGAGAGTTGATTTTATTCATGCATTACGTTCAAGACATCTATTGCATGGTATGCATCTGCATTTCATTCATGACATTCATGTATTGCATTGCATTCATGCATTTCAAGAGGGACTATTTCAGATATTCAGCATAATTTGGACATGAATTTCAATTTGGAATTTCAACTTGTGAGAGAATAAGCAAATCCTTTCGGGATTCAAGGTAAGATTCTGGTAATTTCTTTTGAAGGAAAGTATTTACATTTGAGAATTTACAAGTTTGTTTGGTATTTAAAGTTGATGCCTCATTGGGAGGAGTTTTTCTTCGTTTGATATTTAAAGTTAATGCCTCGTTGGGACGAGTTTTTTCTCGTTTGGTAGTTAAAGTTGATGCCTCGTTGGGACGAGTTTTTCTTCGTTTGGTATTTAAAGTTGATGCCTCATTGGGAGGAGTTTTTCTCGTTTAGTATTTAAAGTTGATGCCTCATTGGGAGGAGTTTTTTCTTTTTGTTTGGTATTTAAAGTTGAAGCCTTGTTGGGAGGAGTTTTTTCTTCATTTGGTATTTAAAGTTGATGCCTCGTTGGGAGGAGTTTTTCTTCGTTTGGTATTTAAAGTTGATGCCTCGTTGGGAGGAGTTTTTTTTTCGTTTGGTATTTAAAGTTGATGCCTCGTTGGGAGGAGTTTTTCTTCATTTGGTATTTAAAGTTGATGCCTCGTTGGAAAGAGTTTTCTTCGTTTGGTATTTAAAGTTGAAGCCTTGTTTGAGGAGTATATTTTCATGTTTTGCTTATTTAAAGTTTACGCCTCGTTTAGAGGAGCATTTCTACGATGGATTTTTCTTTAATTATTTAGTTTCTTTTTAACTTCTAAGAACATGTAAGGTGTCTACATCTTTGCACATCCCTTGTTTCTCAGGGAATACACAAAAAAGGGCAATTGTAGACACCCGTTTTTATCGGGCTGTTTTAATTTATGTTTTAGTTTAATTTTAACTTTAATTTTTAGTTTAATTTTAATCTTAATTTTTAATTTTTGAAATCAAATAAAAAAGAAAAAAAGTCAGAAAATACAAAAAGAAAATCAGAAAAGGAAAAAATCGAAAAAAAAGAAAAAAAAAGGGAAAAAAACATGTTCAGCTCAAATCAAAACTCTTCTTGGATTAGGATTGAATTCTGAAATTCATGATAAATGTGAAAAAAATGAATTTTATCTGGATTGGGATAGAACATATCATATTAAACCATATCACAATGAAACTCTCTATATTTCTCCTATATGAACAAACTTTAGATTCAACAACTGACACACAGTCTCGAAAAACACAATCATCAAAGAGTCTCGACACACACAGAAGCAAAAAAACAATGAGAAAAAAAAAAAAGCATTTGAGTTTTAAGGTAGGGTTCGAAATTCTTGGGTTTTAGGTTTTAGTTTGTTGTTTCGAGAATCACAATGGTGGAAATCTAGGAAAGGGTGAGAAGAGAGTTCGGCCGGAGTTTGGTGACCATCTGACGGTTGTCGGAGGAGATCGAAAGGGTTGAAGTCGCAAGTTTCAAACCTAGATCTACGATTTTTGGAGGTGATTTTGGAAAAACCAAGTTGATTTTTCGAATAGAGGAGGTCAAGAGGGAGGTTCGGCATTTTTTTTGAGAATTTCTGAGTAACAGCAGCGACGGCTATCGACGACGACAGTTGTGGACGGTGATCGATTTTTGAAATTTGCGGCTGTGTTCTTGCTGTTCTTGAGCTTGGAGAAAAGAAAATTTGAGAGAAGGAAGAAGATATTTTTTTAAAAACAGGTAAAAAGTGAACCATTTTTTTTTTGGTCTTTTAAAGAAGGCTACAGTTGGGTCGAGTCAGGACCCGGTCCTAGGCCCGACCCGGTTGTAGCATTCCTTTTTTTTTTAATTTTTATGTCTTTTTTATTTGATTTTTTATATGTATTTCAATATTATTGTTTATTCATTTATTAATTTCTGACTAATTTTATTTTAGTTTTGATTGTTGCAGTTATATTTGTATGATTAACTTTTATCTGATATTTTTTTTTAGTTTATGTAAGTTATTGTATATTAATTATTAATTTGATTATTAATTAGGATAATTTTTAATTAAGTTATTTAAATTCTATTTTGTCTACTAATTAATTGAATTTATAAAATTGAATATTAAATTAAAATAATAAATAGAGATCTTTTCCGATATTGAAATTCAAGGAGATCATGAATGGTTGATTTCTGAGAAATTTTTAGGTGAGAAAATTCTCTTAAATATTCTCCAGAACGAATGGAAGGATTTTCTAAGGGATAATTTTCGATACCAAAAAGGTCAAAATTTTTTCTTTTGAAATAATTAATTTTCAATGATCCTTTAAGTCATATTTTTCCATAATAAATGCTTAATTAAAATCGAAGAATAAATTAAGAACTTTTCCAAGGATGAAATTCAAGGGGGTCATGGATGGTTGACTTTTGAGAAATTTCTAGGTGAGAAAATTCTCCTCAAAATTCTCCAGAACGAATGAAAGGATTTTTTAAGGGACAATTTTTGGTATTAAGATCAAAATTTATTTTTTGAACAAACATGAATAAAATGTGGGTTAATTTTGAAGATTAGACTTAGGTTTAAGTGTCCTTTTTCATAAAATATAACTTTTCTGATGACAAAGCCTCTTCAGGGGAACGAATGGTTTCTCTTGAATACTCTTGAGGTGAGGAAACTTTTTTAGCAATTTCTCCAAAATGAATGGAAGGAAGACCTAAAAAATGATTTTCGACATTTCTAACTTGAATGATTTAAAATGAAGATTGGATAAATAAAGACCATTTAGTTTAGAGTTTTTAGTATCACAAGACTAATAGGGTACTATCTCTTAGGTAGGCGTTGTGGGGGTGCTAATCCTTCCCCACAAGTAACCGAACTCTTGAACCTAGTTCTGATAAGTAGACCAGAACCTATTCTTTTTAGGGTGCCTTAGTCAAGCTTAGGATTACTTTAAAGAGGATAGATTCTTATAGGTGACTAATCACACCTAGTAAGAGGATTAGTGGCGACTCCATGATTTGTGTCTAGCATGCTGAATTCGTATGTGGCACATTATGGCAGTTTGTGCAAAATTGGTAAAAAAATCATTTCATGTGAAAAGAATTATGAATCTTATAATTGTAGATACTTGTTTTTTTGGTTATTAACATGTCATGCAGACACAATTTTTTTGGGCAACGCTTTTTGGTAATAGCGTTCCTAGTTGCGGCACTCTCTAGCAACAACGTTCTTTAGTAATAGCGCTCCTTAGCAATAGTGCTCCCTGATAGCAGCCCTCCAATGCTCCACTCCTCATCGCTATAATCTTCTAGTGCTCCAATGCTTCAGCATCATCTAGTCACTTCTGTAGCATGCGACAAAGATGATTTGCAATGCAGCTAGCAAAGTTCATAACTATGTGAAGACTGTAGAGCTAACCCCAAAAGATTGGCAGGATTCTTAGGTTTGCTCCACTTCTAGGGTTTCTTGGAGAGCATGACTTAGAGACTCAGATATGGAGACTGTTGAGAAGCTCACTTCTTTGACCTTTTCCTGGAACACAAGTGATTCCCTTTCAAGTAGAGCACTCCTAAGTGTGCTATGTGAGCAAAACACTTTTCATGCGTAACCTCCCACAACGTCCACATCACTCACTATGTTTTGATAACTTCCCCACTACCCATGATTGGTGACAATTTAATGTGAGTGGTCTCTTGATAACTTCCTACTCTTTTTTTTTTTTTTAACTTGTCTTGGTAACTTCCTTGGAGAGGCTATAAATAGGGATCCCACAGCATCATTTAGGGATCTTTTGGCAATCTGACAAACTTTTGGTTATTAAGAATTCTCTACAATTACTACAGCCACGATAACATTCCCCATCATCAGCCACATACAGCCTTCATTACCACCACTTGCCATTGCACTTGTTCTTCAAGGTTTGCTTCAATCTTTCTCTCTGTCGCTTCCCAACAACATCTCATTTTACTGGTTTGCAACGTTTCCTCCCCCATAGAAAAGAACCCTCTACATTTTGGCAACTCCGCTAGGAGGAGCGATTGCATTAAGTAAAATTTTTCTAACATTATTTCACCAAAAAACATGGAAGATTCTGCCTGAAATCAAAATGCACCAGTCCCCTCTTATATCCAAGACCTGATGAAGATGATAAAGGCTAATGTGGAAAAAATTCAAGTGCTAGAGGAAAACAACAAGCAAATGGTGGAGATCATCTCCCAGCTTACATTGTCCAATGCCACAACTTCTCAGGTTCAACCCGTGAACAACAGAATCGGGAACATCTCTAGTAGAGTTAGCCTTCTCACAAATGACAATAAAAAAAATACATCCAATGCGTTTGATCTTGGACTTAATGGAAATCATGGCACAACCAAAACTTTAAGTATTCTCAATGGAAACCTTGGCATGACCAATACCTTAGCTATTGAAACTTCCACTCTGGTGGTGAAGGATTCAGACATGCAAATTCGAATATCAATAGGCATAAAATAACATACATCAAAGGGCAACGGTAGTTTAAACAAAAAAGACTAAATCCACCAAGGAATCAACTTGTTTGTCATATCAATTGATCAAGAAATCAAGAAACACACAAGGGGTCGAATTTCATACCAAGAAATTGAATCTCGAAGTTTGCAATCACGGTCTCTACCGCTTGTACACCAAAAGGCCTGGTTGTCTCAAACCAAAGCAGTCCAAGTGTCCGGCCTCTAACGGTAATCCACAAAGGTGATTTAGAGATTCTTCTTTAAGGTAGGATTGGTGTGCTAATCGAGTTCTATACTAGTAGAGTAGATTTCATAAACCTCATCCTTAATATGAGAAATATAAGCCAAATAGCACTCAAGAAAAATATGAGAAGAAAACAATTTTTCTTATTTCTTGTGATTTGCAACTTGGAGGGTTTAGAGGTACAGGGTTTGTGCCGTAATTATTCTTCTCTACATAAGGGGCAGCTAGCACAAGGCTTTTATAGGCATAAGGCTAAAACACAACTCATGTGTAATTGTACATAAGTCCTTCCACTTAATTAAACCATTTAATTAAGCCCTTTTTGTTAACTTATTAATTTTATCAATCAATCCAATTTAAACTCTTAATTTCACCTTATTGTGTGTGACCCATCAGGCTTCTAACATTAAGGAATAATCATAAATTATTTCTAATTCATGTCTATTGACCATAAGGGCATCTAGAAGTACGTCATGGCTACCCAAATGTTAGTAAGGTCAAAATGGATTTAGACTAAACCTTTTCAGTGTATAGTATGTCAGTGTAATTCGATCATTTCATCAAATATACCGAAGGAGAGAAAACATGGTGTAGTGTCTATTTTCTAACTCTTTCCATGTTAGTCATGTATCTTCTTTGATAACTCCCACTATTGCCTTGGCCAAGGACTTCATGAGTTATTCATAAGCCAGGAACAAATGAGATATATCCATTTTCTATCACTTAAGGTGATGAATCCTATCTTGACCACTCATCCATCTTCATGTGCTTCATGCCATACCCAAAATCATCCTACCATAAACATCACTTCTTGAAACTCATTCGTATGAAATCAAAGCATGACAATTCACACATAAGTGGACTTGGTGACTCAATTCAAGGGATTATTTACATTACTGACACATGAGAGTATTTCCATAGACACTTGAGTGAAATACCAAATAAAACTCTCATAACAGGTCTTATTCAGTGAACTTGTTCACCTTAACAAGCACCTATATCTATTCACAAGTATCACCATGCTTTAACCATATGAGATCTGGTTGTATGCTTTCTAAACAAGATGGCCTAGCATATAATAGTCTTTGCGCATTGCCAATGCCCTGTCTTGACAATACTATGACAAAGAACTTTATTTGGAAATACAGCTTTGGTGGTTTTAGGATCTCATAATTGTAACACCATTACAAATCCTTGCAAGGCCTAATGTATCTCCTAGGCTTTATCCAAATAAGTTGTTAAACGCATTATCAAAAACATCTTATTAATAAATGAATACCTCAATTATAATTTATAATGTGTGTCGCAACCAAGCAAAAAGGTCCCGAAACAATTTTTTTTCTGCAGCGGGACTAAGTCGACCTCTTTAAAAGTGCAACGTTGGGGAGAAAAATAGAGGAAAAGATGACTTAATTCCTCTTGAAATAAAGGTTGAGGGTATGAAAATAACCTCGAAAAAGAAATAGAGTCACCACCAATCTTTTTTTGGCTAAGTGTGACCGGTCACCTATTAAAACTGATTTCAAAAAATATTTTAAAATTAATTAAAATATTTAAAACCAATTTCGAAGTATGCGCTTTAAACCAGAAATAAGTGCGGGTTTGGGAGTCAGTTACATGTGGGGAAGGATTAGTACCCCCACAACGCCCGTATAAAATGGTACCTTATTAGTCATGTGTTATCTCGAGTCTCGGTGAAAAGTTAGTTTTAGATTTGGTATGTGAAAATAATTCCCATTTTTTAAAAACAATCCTATTTTTGTTTGAAAATGATCCAAAATTTGTTATTGCAAAAATTTTCTATATTCCCCAGTAAACCAGCAAAAATATAGAATTTTTATTGTTTTTGAAAATGTCCACATCATCCTCTTTTAGAAGGGTATTCCTTCGTTAATATAATTCATGAAAACCCCCTAGCAACCCAGAGGAGAATTCATGAATTATACTAACTCGGGGATATTGTCTTATTTTATTTAAAAATATCAATTTTCAAAAATTTGAATGATCGTGAATTTCCAAATTATCATTAAAACATGAATACAAAACATGCATAATTAACTTGGCATGACAAACAATTTATTATAACATGACAAAATTTAAACGACAGCCAAAAGAATGAATGGCATGGCATATGAATGATATGACAAAATCTAAATGATATAGCTTAAGAAAATTGATATGACATGCTTGACATGGCAAACTCTAAAAGACATGATACATGAATGAATGACATGACATATGATTAATGACATGGCATGCTTGACATGGCAAAATCTAAATAACATGGCATATGAATGAATGACATAGCATGCTTGACGTGGCATAATCTAAATGATATGGAATATGAGTGAGTGACATGGCATATGAGTGAGTGACATGGCATATGAATGATATGGTAAAAAGATTAAAGATATGGCATTCTTGACATGGCAAAATCTAAATAACATGGCATGCTTGACATGGCAAAAATCTGAGTGCCATGGCACATGAAAGAATGACATGGTAAAATTTGAATGACATGGCACATGAATGAATGACGTGGTATAATCTAAATGATATGGCATATGAATGAATGACATGGCATATGAATGATATAGCATATGACATGGCAAAATTTGAATGACATGGCACATGAATGAATGACATGACATAATCTAAATGATATGGCATATGAATGAATGACATGACATGCTTGACATGGCAAAATCTAATAATGGCAACATGAATATAAAATGACATCAAACATGGAATATTCATGGACATAGAATTTTCATGTAAGGAATCATACAAATAGCATATGTCAGAAAATATTACCACACTCTCCGGCAAACCCGGCAAAGCTTGAAAAATAATTCTTTCCTACGACATTTATATGATTCTGAATAAAAAAAATCCAATATCTTTCGATTCCATAAACACGTGCATTGAACAATTTCCTAACCTCCCGACAACCCGACAAAGATTAGGAACTAATTCTTGCCAAAGGTTTAGAAAACCGAAACATATGTTTTATGTCAAATTAAAATGAAAAACATTTTAAAACGTGCAATGAATGAAGGTGTATAGAACTCTTGAAGTAAGGACATCTGTATACCTAAAAAGGT
Source organism: Fremontodendron californicum (assembly GCA_030761205.1). NCBI lineage: Eukaryota > Viridiplantae > Streptophyta > Magnoliopsida > Malvales > Malvaceae > Fremontodendron > Fremontodendron californicum. The sequence goes on along the minus strand of JAULJL010000020.1, from coordinate 14,034,059 downwards.
ATCCGACTACCTTTGAAAGAAACTTAAATTGGATTTTCAAAAATCGAATGACTTTGGACTCGGATTTAAAAAAATTGGAAGTTTTGGGATGAAAAAGGCCTCATGGCCGAATACCTATAAGAAGAAGCTCTAGTTTCCCAATATTTTTTTGAAACCCGGGATGACCATCCTTGACCTGATTTTTATAAAATCAATTTTTATCCTTGAAATGACATGTAAATCAACCTAAGACGGTAACTAATGACTAAAATCAGCCCCTTCTTTGTATACAAATAAAAATAGAAAATTATTAGTTTAAGAAACATTTCTGACTCCCAAAACCAGTTTTAGAAAAAACTATTTTTTACCCCTTATAAAAAAATCAAAAAATTATGGAAAAATCAGTATAGACTTGAAACATAATGGTCTTTATGGAAACAAATCGGCTTAATTTTTGGACCAAGGATACCTTGACCAAATTTTCACTCAAGTCATAACAGTGAACTAAAAACTGTTTTATTGAAAACCATTTTTCCAACCTTGATAAAAAAATCTAAAAATCTTGGAAAAATACCAAGGCGTCCACTAAAGGTCTACTACATGTGGTAAAAAAACCTTTTTATTTTGACAAGAGATGACTTAATAAAAGAATGCTCAAAGTCAGAATATCCAACTTAAACTGTCACTCTTCCAACTAGTATACACGAGAAATTTGGCTAGAGATTATTAATTGGCCTTAACCAAAAATCAAGTTGGGAATGGAGAATGCATGATTTTACAGCCAACAAACATATGAAAATGAATCAAGCATGAATTAAAAATATAAACAAACAAACAAAAAGAAGGTTGGCTCAATGGTTGGTTCCATGGACATAGTCCCACCTAACTAAAATCACTTGATAAAAATCAAGATCTTCAAGCTTCTTAAACCTTTTATTTTATATATTTTTTAAAAAGAAAAATAAAAGAAATAGCCTATCTTACCACAATGGTGAATCCCACAAACAACATGCAAGAAAATAAAGCATAGACAAACACAATGAGACCTCCATGGTTTCGGCCAAAGCAAGAAAACATGTTGAAAAATTTTATCAACCTTGTTATTTTGTGAAAAATAAAGAATAAAGGAAAGAAAACCTTCAGAAATTTCTTTTGAAAACCTTTTATTTAACGAAAAAAAAAAGATAACAATCACATGAAAAAGAAGATAACAAGAACATGAAATCCAAGTAAATAGATGGAAAAGAAAGAAAGAAATAGCTACCTAGCTAAGCATTCCTTCCAAGATTCTTCTCTTTTCTTGAGAGGTTTCTTCCTTTTCTCCTCTTTTTCTCAAGAGTATAGTGAATATCTTTTAGAAAAATAAAAAAATCCCCCTCCTTAGGCTAGCCGAACCCCTTTGTATATTTGTGTGCTCATCTTCTTTTTAGCCTTTGTCATGCTTTACATGCTCTCCCAACATCTTTGCCACACGGCTAAAAATTGTTCCGTCCTTGCATGGTGCTTTCCTTAAATTAAGGGTTCTTGTCTCCTATTTGCATGATGCTTCCCTTAAATTAAGGGTTTTACAACCTCTCATTGGCCAACAATGCCACCTAGATTATTCTTGTCTCCTATCTCTACAAAATATCTAAGCCACTTATCATGATCATATGGCTTACTATTAAAATATCTTCCTAGGTGGCATTTTTAATCCTATTTGGCATCATCTCATAGCTTTCACATGGCTTGGCAATTTGGAGGCCTCTCATTGGCCTAAAATGCCATGTAGACAAGTAGTGGAGAATCGATCTATCTTAAGAAAACGAGTTTGATTTGTTTAAAACTTGGATGTCTTGTACGAGAAATTTTGTTGTCTTGTCCAGGAAAATTTGGATGTCTTGTCCGAGAAATCTGGTTGTCTTGTCCAGGAAAATTTGGATGTCTTGTCCGAAAAATCTGGTTGTCTTGTCCAGGAAAATTTGGATGTCTTGTTCGAAAAATCTGGTTGTCTTGTCCAGGAAAATTTTGGATGTCTTGTCCATAATGATTTTGTGAAATTATATAAATGGCATGTTATCGGGATATTTCACCGAACTCCCCGGTAACCCGGCAGAGCTTTAGAAAAACATGTATACAATTTTGGATCAAACGAAAACCATATTTTCAAATAATTTTGTAAAAAAAGAAAAATACCTTAGTGGTGATCCAGGGGCCTTATCTTATCTTGGTGTGAAATTGTATAAATGGCATGTGTCAGGATATCGAACTCCCCGGCAACCCTGTAGAGTTTTAGAAAAATATCTTTTCACGTGACCTGTATATAATTTTGGGGATGACATTATAATTTAGATGTCCTGTCCAGAAAAATTTTAGATGTCTTATCTAAAAAGAAGTTTGGGTTTCTTGTCCAGAGAAGTTTGGATGTCTTTTCCTGGAAAAATCTTGGATGTCTTGTCCAAAGAATGTTGGATGTCTTGTCTAGAATGCTCATATAAAAGGGTTTTTCTTCCTTTTATGCCAGCTACATTTGACTTAAAAAGGAAAATTTTCTACAGTTCCTGCAATGTTAGTCGAATGCAATGATGTTGATGATAGGTTTTGCAAAATACTTGTAAGATGCATGTTCCCTAGGGATGAAATGCAATTACATGATTGTCATGAGTTTTAATCCATGATTGTCATGAGTTTTAATCCATGACTTCTCAACTCCATTGTGTGCTCTTCCTAACGAGCTTTTCATCGTTATGGGCTCACTGAGATTCACAAATTTCCTAATTCTGTGACAGTGTCTTCAACCTATCCATGGTTTGCCCCACTTGATGAGCTCTGTCCTAACGGTTTCACCATGATCAATAAGTTTTCCAACTCTATGACGGTGTCTCCAACCAATCCATGGTTTGCACTACTTGATAAGCTCTTCAGCATTATGGATTGTCGCGAGTTTCTCCAAATTTTAATGGTATTCAAAAGTCTTCTAAAATTTAAATCTAATCCATAGTAATGCAAAGAAATCCTTTTATTTAAAGGTTTTTATGTTTACTAATCATCATTCAATTTGATAACATTCAAAAATGCATCACAACATATATGAAAGATGGTATGAAATAGTCAAATGCCATGAAAAGGCCAACAAGAGTTCATTGCAAAAAAGTTAAGATAACAAAGATGAATATCAAGGATCAAAAAGAGAAATGTAAAGGAAAAGGTATAGATGCCCAATATACGGAATCTCCTGGACCCTTCCTGCTTCAGTTCCTCTGAAATATCTTTTAAGCGAGCCACTTGCTTGGGTGACTTCTTGGCTTCCGTGATTGCTTTGGATTGAGCTTTAACCTTTTTCCCTGATTTTTTTAAAATTTTCTCTCCTTTACATTGAGTGTTGATTCAAATCTTTGATTAGTACTTGGGCGGCCCTTTGCGGGTTTTCAAACCAAGTGTCTCCCGTTCGGTTTTAAGGTGCCCTTTTTGGGTTTTCGGCTTAAACCTCTCTTTTTACGTTCTTCTTTCATTTTCTTTTTTCGTGTTCCACCATGCATCTGAGAATTCTAAATTCTTATGGTAAAATGACAATTCAAAGGATTGGATGAAATTTGAGAAAAACCCTTCAAGTTAAATACCCATGCTTGATCAAAATGGACTTTAAAAGCACGTAATGTAGGCCAAGGTTCGGATTTAGAAAGAAAGGATAAATGGGCCCAAAATGTGTTTATGGGTGATCAGATCAAGGATCATTTCATTTAGTGTTTGTTGTATTACCTAAAGCAAGTCATCACATATCAAAATGAAAATCAAGAAATTAAAACTGACTTGATCTAGATTAGGCTTCAGCTTGATCGAACAAGAAAATCTTGAGCGGAACCAAACAAGATTTAAGCTCAACTGAAAAAAAAATCATGGATATTTTAAATGCTATTGTATATTTTTCAGATCAGACTTGGAGTGTTTGAACCTGGTCCTTTCTGGGGGAGGGTATTTTGCAAGAATCTATACAGTTACTACAAGAGCAAATTGATGGAGAAAGAACAAAAGCTATTATAAAATTAGTATTCTATTGATGAAGAAAATTGTTAGCAAAGGTAGCATCCATGATTACATGATGATCATTACCACAAATCCATGTCCAATAATAGCCACTATGTTGATGTCAACACATACACAACAGAAGCCTCTAAGGACTCCTCCAGCTCCAACTGTTTCCTTATAGGATTGCATCCATCTCCAACTGTCTCCTTACAATATTGCCTCCATCTCCAACTTGAGAGGCATGTCGGTCTAAACCCAAATACGAGAGACTAGACACTCGATAGCAAAATCCTTATACTAAAGGGAATTATGGAAATGTCATCATCTGTGATATGAATATGGTAAGTTTATTCCTTTACTGCACCATTTCCTATCTCACTCATCACTGACTTGCTCGTCCAAAGTGTTAGGCCAGAATATCCATATAGTGGTTGCTATATATGTTCCCTTATCCTTTCTTTTAATAGCCTGGTTTCTATATCTAATTCAAGCTTCATTTGAAAATAGTTAAACACTATACATCAATAGTTACTCAAGCTTATAAAACTCAAAGAAAGTCCATTTCAATGCAAACAATAAATGTATAGTTTAAATAATATGAGATATAATATACATGCATAAATGGTCAAGTCTAACTTATTTATATAGGTTAAAGAAAGAAATGCAAAAAATAAAAAATAAAAAATACTAGTAATGCATATATGTAATTTGACAATTCATAAATTGTTAAATGATGAGTTTGTTGGTCAACATCAGTAATTTAATAATTATTTATTGGATTGAAATGTACTGTAAATATATATATAACTCCATCAACTCAATAATTTGCCTAGGAAATTAATATAAAGTTGAAGATTTCACTTTAATTAGCTTACCTCTAAACACATATTATATTACCCTACTTTAAGTAACATTTAAATTAATTTTAAATTATGAATAAAATAATATAAATACACCACCACTACCTTAAATTAGATAGTGATTGTTGCATCAGCCATAAGGGCATTCCCTCTTGATTCATGCAATACCCGTATTAATTTGGAGAGAAATCAAGAGAGAATTTTGAGAGAGAAAGAGGAAAAATTGGAAATCCATAATTTTAATTTGAGGTTTAAACATTATAATTTAAACTTTTCAAGTTAAAAAACAGAGCATTATGGTGTTTAATTATTAAAAAGTACAAAGAATATGATCAAATCATAGATCAAAAGTTATAAAACAAATATACCAACATTGATGGGGAAATTAGAAATTGATGAAGAATACCTTGAAAGCTACAAAATTATCAGTTTTGTTCGATAATTGAAGAGAGAACGAGATCTGTTTCCTCAGCTAAACTATTCACCGAAACAACACAAACAAAAAACAAAATAAAACCGTAGAAAAATAGGAATCATAGATCCGCGAGAAAAAACTTACAAGGAAACTTGAATTCTAAAGGGTCGATGCTGAGAAGCATGCCGTGCTCATTTAGAAGCAATGGCTTATAATAGAGGAATCATTGTGGAAAAGATCTGAGAAGGAAGAAATGAGGGAATCAAAAAATTATCTATTTGAATTCTTTTAAAACAAGATTTGGGCAGAGAGATTGAGAGGAAAAAAAAAACAAAAATTATAAATGATGGTGTTGGGCGGTTTTTTTTTATGTTTATTAATTGGTTATAATTTTTCTTCCTACTATTATCAAACGATAGTGCCCTTAAAACTTGGACTATTAAAGGCAGTTTATTTGGGTCAGGAAAAAAATAGAATAAGTAAGCTTGGCACTTTTTCAAACCCCCGAAAATAAAGTGCCCTTAAAATTAAATTATGTTGCAGCGCTGAAAAATGGAATTCCGACGATCCAAAGTTGGATCATCAAAACTGGCAAAAATCCAAAATCAACAAACTATAAAAATTAATTTCTCCTAAATTACTCTGCCAAATGAAGTGCCACGCATACCATTAAAAAGATCTTGACTTTCTATAGGTACTCACAATGCAGCCAGAAAGTCACCGCAAAGTTGCCAAAAATTTTAGGAATTCAAGATGGTTCAAAATAAAAGTTTGGGTATTGTTCAAAATGATTCAAAACAAAAAAATTTAAGCAAAATCTCACCTCAATCAATGTTTTTCAAAATAACTTTTCCTTTCGCCTATCTTCCTCTTCTCTAGGATTAGGTTCTTCCAAATTTCCTAACTTTTTGTCTGCCAAACACAGAAGGTAAAAATAAGCCTAACCCTTTAATTGATATTAGGTTAAAGTAAGAATCACTAATAACCCATATTGGGCCTAAAATAAAATTGTGGCAAGTGGGCTGGGTAACTTCAAACATATAAGTAGCATGTAATAAAAATAACCAAGTATCAAAATTTTGTGGGCATTACATCCTCCCCTCCTTAAAAGGAGTTTAGTCCTCTAAACTCTTACCTTGGCTCTCAAAAAGGTGAGGAATTTTTTCTTTCATATTTTCTTCTAACTCCTAAATTGCTTCTCGTTCGATATGATTACTCCACTGAACCTTAACATAAGGAATTTTTTGTCTCCTCAAAACTTGCTCTTTTCTATCCACAATATGTAAAGGATGCTCGTCGTAAGACAAATCTTCTCTAAGTTTCAAAGGATGTAACTCTATCACATGACTTGGATTCAAAACATATTTATCAAGAAATGAAACACATTATGCACTTCGAATAATGCAGGTGAAAGTGCCAATCTATAAGCTACATCTCTTATGTTATCAAGAATATCAAAGGATCACATATAATGAGGACTAAGTTTTCCACGAATTCCAAATCTCATCACTCCTCTAGTTGGAGAAACTTGAAAAAACACATGGTCTCCAACCTCAAATTCCAATTTTTGTCTCCTATTATCAACATAACTTTTCTGCCGACTTTGAGATACACGAAGATGTTCTCTAATCAATTAGATTTTTTCAATTACTTGCTGAATAAGATCAAGACCCAATAATTGTCTCTAGCCTACATCTTCCCAACAAAGAGGAATCTACACTTTCCTCCATAAAAAGCTTCAAATGGAGTCATCTGAATGCTGGATTTGTAGCTATTATTATAGGCAAACTACGCCCATGAAAAATGGCCATGAACCTCCAAAATCCATAACACAAGCCCTCAACATGTGCTCCAAGATTTGGGTATTCCTCTTAGATTGACCATCCGTTTGGGGGTGAAAATTTGTACTAAAATTCAATGAAGTGCCTAAAGCATTATGCAAACTCTCCCAAAATTTTGCCACAAAATGAGAATCTCGATCTGAAACTATAGACACTGGATACCATGAAGTCTCACAATTTGCTCAATATACAACTCTGCTAACCTCTCCAATGACATTCCTATATGAATGGCCAAGAAATGCGTAGACTTTGTCAATCTATCAACGATCACTCAAACGCCAACCTCACCAATGAAAATACCTCGCAAATTGGGTACGAGTCTCCACAATGGTATCAGAGCAATGACCAACCAAAATATGGGAGCTAAGTGCTAAATTATGGGGACCATCTCTAGAATCCTAAGAGAGCTAAGTGCAACACGGTGGGAGCCACCTCTAGAATCTCAATGCCTGGTGTGATCTTGCTTCTATCTGTTCAGTGTTGGGCTTGATGGGGGTTGAAGTCATTTTTAGGAAAAGCTTCCTACTTGAGAAGGTTCATACCAATGTTAGCAGCCTTATCGGCCCCTCTTATGGAATTGCTAAAGAAAAGATGGAGTACAAATGGGAACAGGTCCATCGACAAGCCTTTACCTTAACGAATGCCCAGTGATGATGGCTCCAATAACAGGTAAGGAACTTAACCTACTAGGCAAACTAGTCAATTAAGTTTCTCTTCATTTTTTGAGATAAGCAGTTTCATTCTTTGCCTTCTCCAGGATTTGACCCTTCGCTTTCCACTGAGCTGAGGTAATCCCTGAAGCCCTTCTGGTTGCAGTAGCAGTTGCCAGCTAGTAAGACAATGAAAGCAATGGCTAGGGATTTTATTACTCTTCTTGACAAAGAGAGGAATCGTTTTAGACTTTAGCTTCTCCCTCGAAGAGAATAATATACGATTAGTTTCCCCAATGATAAGTGCTTAATTTCATGCATTTTCATATTGAATTTCCTTATACTTTGTGTTTTGATTCTTAAGTTTCTTGACATTTTACTAGGTTTTTATGCTTTGTAGATATTTTGGAAGAGATGAAGTCAAAACATGTCAATTAGGATGTTAAAGAGATTACAAAATCATAATCACAAGATGAAAAAAAACTTGGGAGTCAAAAAGATCAAATTCTTGGTGCAAAGCAAAATGACAAATTTGACCTCCGAAACTTGTTGCTAAGAAAATATGATGTTAGATTCTTTATTCAAAGAAACTTCCTTCTTGAATTTTGAAGATCACTTGATTACCTTTCCAACAGTTGGTCATGGGCCTAAATCCGATAAGAAATGGTCATCCAAATCGGTATTGGAATATCTCCCTAAACAACCTAGTGGTAGAAAAAACCTTAGCCGCAAATCATATTTTTTTTCTTAATACCCTAGATGACATTTATGTTTTTCCTTGTCAAAGAAGGATTAGTGACTGTCAAATTGCATTAATTGCAAGAATCTTTCCTTAAAGCTAATACTAGTCAAAGTAGGATAATTAAATCAGCCAAGACTTTCCTTCCTTACAGTTACTTTGGCTGCAAGTTTGTAATCTCTCCTCATTAAAGAGTGCTTTGACTAAGACTTTCCTACTTTATTCAAACTTGGCTGTCAAGGCTTATATCTTTCCTTAAAACACAAAAGTCAGCCACCTTTCCTTAACTTTAGCCACAAGTCAACATTTATTGAAGGGAGAGAGCTGAAATTCACTTGTTTGATGCCCTAGCTATTGCCTATAAATAGAGATCAATGGGGCAAACAAAATTTACACTTCTCCAAGCATCAAAGTTCTAATTTCTTCTTTGTTTCTTTTTTTCTTTTTCTTTTTTTTCTGAGAGAGCAAGAGGCTGGAATTAATATTAATATTATTATGCTTCTTCTTCTTTCTTTTTTTCTTTTATTTTCTTCTTAGATTCTCTTGAATTTTTTGTTTATGTTTACAATGCCTATGCTAGGCTAAACATTTATTTGGTTAAGGGTGATTTCAAAGCCCTAGACATGTTACGTAATTAATTTTTAGAATCTATCTATCATTGTTTTCTATCAAAGTTGCTTATGTTCTTCCATTAAAACTGTTCATGCTAATGTTTTGATTTGTTCAGGTGGCCAACTAGATAAATCTTGATAATTGTCTAATGCTAGTTTAGGAGTCTTGATATGTAATTGTCTTGATTTCCTATTCATAAGCAGCAATTTGTGATTAATGATTATGGTCAAGCTTTCAATAATTGCAAAGTGGAACATAACCTAAGTTGAACAATCCGAGCTTATGTGTTTGTCGCTTAGATCAACCTATCTTTCACATCATAAAGCTGCTATTAAATTTAACTTAGAGAGCTTATTCTAGGTTGTCTGATAGTTAGAGATTAAATAGAGAGCTTGTTCTATTTAAAAACGAACTAAGGAAAGATTGGGGTAACAGAACTTGTTGTTATCTACGGTTGTTTACTTTGATAGTTAATTGATGTTAATAGATATGAAATTGATTCTTAATGATGTCTAGTGGTGGAGAATGAAACCTTAACCATATTTCTCATATTTGATTATTCTTATTGTTAACTTTAGTTTAAATCTGATCTCAAAATCCCCTTTACTTTTATTTACTTGTTTTTATGTGATAAACTATTAACTTATAAATTAAAACCCAATCCCTGAGGACTCGACCCTTGCTAATCACTATACTCTACAATTGTTTCTTTTTAAGTGCAAGGTTAAATAAGATACAATTTTTTGGGTGCATCAAGTTTTTGGCGCCGTTGCCGGGGATTGCATTCTTTAGTTTATTAGTTTAATTGTTTATTCTTATTTTATGTTCTAATTATTTACTTTTTTTTTTATTATTAGTGAATGTTCCAAGCTCCCGAAGAAGACTTAAGACTTAGGAGAATTCGGCAATTTATAACTTCTCACCAACAACCAATCGAGGAGCTGATCCAAAACATCCAAGGGGAGCAAAGAGAGATGGCAGCAGCTGACAACCGAACTCTCAAGGAGCTAGCCGCTCCAGACTTGGGTTAACAACCATTACGCATTGAATATGCTAATCTTGAGGTAGCTTTTCAATTAAAATCTTGTTTGATTCATCTTCTCCCAACATTTCATGGTTTTACAGGAGAGGATCCAAATAAGCACCTCAAGGAATTCCATGTAGTTTGCTCAAGCATGAGACCAACAGGAATCAACGAAGAGCAAGTTAAGTTGAGAGCCTTCCCATTCTCTCTAGCTGATTCAGCAAAGCAATGGCTCTACTATCTACCATCTGGGACCATCACTACATGGAATGATATGAAGAACACATTCTTGGAAAGGTATTTCCTAGCATCTAAGGTTGCCAACATTAGAAAAGAGATATATGGGATTAGGCAATACAATGGAGAGTCCTTATATGAATATTGGGAGAGGTTCAAAAAACTTTGTGCATCATGTCCACACCATCAGATAAATGAACAACTTCTCATCCAATACTTCTATGAAGGTCTCATGCCCATGGAGAGAAGTATGATAGATGTCGCTAGTGGGGGAGCTCTAGTTGATAAGACTCCCGGGGCTGCTAGAACTTTAATCTCCAACATGGTAGCCAATTCTCAACAAATCTCAATGAGACAAGATCCACCACCACAACCCAAGAGAGTTAATTAGGTAAGTTTATCATCCCTTGAAAAAAAATTTGATAAACTGACTTCTCTTATTCAATAATTAGCTGTAGGTAATATACAGCAAATAAAGGCTTTATGTTCAAAAATGGGGCATCAAACTGATATGTGTCCAACACTTCAAGAAGACACCAATGAACATGTGAATGCCATGGATGAATTTCAGAACCAACCAAGGAAATATGATTCCTACTCAAACACTTACAATCTAGGATGGAGGGATTATCCGAACTTCAATTATGAAGGGAACCAATCACAAGCTGTTCCTCCACCACTTGACAACAGGCCACCGGGTTTTCAGCAAAGAGTGCAACAACCATATCAAACCCGACAACAAGTGCCACCATAAAAAAATTCAAGTGTAACTCTTGAAGATCTTGTCAAAACCCTTAATACTAATACAATTCAACTTCAACAGGAATCAAGGGAGACAAAGGTAAGTATCCAAAACTTAGAGGCTCAAATGGGGCAATTGGCAACAACCATGAGTCAAATGCAAGCAAGGGATTCTGGGAAATTACCTTTCCAAACCATAGTGAATCCAAGAGAGAATGCAAATGCTATAACTTTAAGAAGTGGGAAACAGCTAGAGACATCACAAAAGGATAGTTCTCAAGAAGAGAACAACACCATGGCATCCTCTTCACATCCCAATGAGCCACTAACCATCTTTTCCTTCTTATATAACTCCTCCACCTTTTCCTAGCAGGTTAGCAAAGTCCAAGAAGGAGGAGCAAGAGAAGGAAATTTTGGAAACCTTTCGGAAAGTAAAGGTGAACATTCCTTTACTAGACACTATCAAGAAAGTGCCATGATATGCCAAGTTCCTAAAAGAGTTGTGCACATCTAAACGGAAGTTGAAAGAGAATGAAAAGGTAAGTATGGGGGAGAATGTGTCAGCTGTTCTTCGAAAGAAACTCCTACCTAAATGCAAGGATCTAGGAATGTTTACCATTCCTTGTAAGATAGGCAACACCAGGTTTGAGCATGCTATGCTAGATCTAGGGGCATCTATTAATTTCATGCCATATTCAATTTATGCTTCATTGAATCTAGGACCATTAGAGGAAACCGGTGTTATAATACAACTTGCTGACCGTTCTAACACTTACCCAAGAGGAGTTGTAGAAGACGTTCTTATACAGGTTAATGAATTGGTTTTTCCCACTGACTTTTATGTTATTGAGATGGAATATGAGATGTCTTCTAATCCCACACCTATTCTATTAGGGAGACCATTCTTGAAAACAGCAAGAACTAAAATAGATGTACATGATGGCACTTTAACTATGGAATTTGATTGTGAAATAATTCACTTTAACATTTTTGAGGCCATGAGATATCCTAGTGATGTGCATTCTGTTTTTAATATTGATATCATTGACTCACTAGTGCAGCAAGTTTATGAGCTAAATGGTGAAGATAGTTTGGAGATAGTCCTTAGCAAACATCTCAGAATAGGGAATGCTAAAGGGGAACTAGCCTTGAGTGACCATGTGGAAGGGGCACTAGAATCTTTACACTAGCTGCCACCTAAAGATGCAAGGTTTGATGTTTCATTTATTGATTTGCCTTTATCTAATGAGAAACTTATACCTTTCATTTTGCAGGCACCAACTTTAGAGTTAAAACCATTATCGGACCACTTGAAATATGTGTTCTTAGGTGAAAAAGACACACTACCGGTCATCATTGCCAAAGAGTTCACACCTTTGCAAGAAAAATGACTTATCCGGGTGCTTAGAGAGCATAAAACAGCAATTGGTTGGTCAATTGCTGATATCAAAGGAATAAGCCCATCCATGTGCATGCACTGGATTTTGTTAGATGAAGGGTCATAACAACAAGAGAGGCACAAAGAAGATTGAACCCTCTTATGATGGAGGTTATGAAAAAGGGGATACTGAAGCTCCTAGATGTTAGAGTGATCTATCCTATCTCGGATAGCAAATGGGTGAGCCCGGTCCAAGTGGTTCTAAAGAAATCAGGTATAACTATGGTAACAAATAATGAGAATGAACTTGTTCCTACTAGGATTCAAACAGGGTGGCGAGTTTGTATTGATTATCGAAAACTTAATTCCATAACTCGCAAAGACCACTTTCCTTTACCTTTTATTGATCAAATGCTTGAAAGGTTAGCTGGCCATTCTCATTATTGTTTTCTTGATGGTTTTTCAAGTTATAATCATATTGCCATTGCTCCGGAGGACCAAGAGAGAACAACATTCACATGTCCATTTGGTACTTTTGCATATCGGCATATGCCATTTGGTCTTTGTAATGCACCAGCTACATTCCAAAGGTGTATGGTTAGCATATTTTTAGATTATGTAGAGAATATCATAGAAGTGTTTATGGATGATTTTAGTGTTTATGGTGATTCTTTTGATAGATGTCTAAAGAACCTTACACTTGTACTTGAAAGATGCATGGAAACTAACCTTGTTTTGAATTGGAAAAAATGTCACTTTATGGTAGAACAAGGAATAGTTTTAGGCCATGTTATTTCTTCTAGAGGGATAGAGGTTGATAAATCTAAAATAGATATTATGCATTCTTTACCACCTCCAAATGTGAGAGAGGTTCGTTCTTTTCTTGGACATGCAATTTTCTATAGGAGATTTATCAAAGACTTCTCAAAGATCACATTACCTCTTTGCAAGCTACTACAAAAAGATGTGGTTTTCCACTTTGATGATAAATGCAAAGAGGCGTTTGAAACATTGAAGGGACTCTTAACATCAGCTCCTATCATGCATCCACCAGATTGGAATGTGCTTTTTGAAATCATGTGTGATGCTAGTGACTATGCCATTGGAGCTGTTTTGGGCCAACGGGTTGGCAAAGCCTCACATGCCATTTATTATGCCTCCCGAACTCTTAATGATGCTCAATTAAACTATTCCACTACTGAAAAAGAACTTTTGGCTATTGTATTTGCTTTAGAAAATTTTCAATCTTATTTAATTGGTACTAAAGTAATTGTATTTTCTGACCATGCAACCCTTAGGTACTTACTCACTAAGAAGGAGGCCAAACCAAGGTTGATTAGATGGATACTTCTCTTACAAGAGTTTGATTTGGAGATAAAAGATAAGAGAGGTAGTGACAACCTGGTTGCGGACCATCTTAGCCGTTTAGTTCATGAAGAGGATGCACTACCCTTGAATGAGAACTTTCCGAATGAGAAACTTCTTTTTATAAGTACAACAACTCCTTGGTATGCTGATATTGTTAATTACTTAGTCACCAAGAAGTTGCCATAAGAGTTGACACAAGCTCAAAGAAATAAGATCAAGAGTGATGCCAAATACTACATATGGGATAATCCTTACCTTTGGAAGCATTGCTCCGATCAGATTATAAGAAGGTGTGTACTCGAATCTGAATTTCAATCTATTCTCACATTTTGTCACTCTTATGCATGTGGAGGACACTTTGGATCCAAAAGAACAGCCATGAAAGTTCTTGATTCTGGATTTTATTGGCCTATAATGTTCAAAGATGCATACCTCTTTTGCAAGTCATGTGATCGTTGCCAAAGAACAGGTAACTTAGGTGTTAGAAATCAAATGCCTCAAACTCCAATACTTATTGTTAAAATTTTTGATGTATGGGGCATGGATTTCATGGGACCTTTTCCTTCTTCTTTTGGTAATCTTTATATTTTACTTGCCATTGATTATGTTTCAGATTTTGTCAAGACTAACATCTTTGCTAGGTTTGGAACACCAAAGGCCATAATCAGCGATAAAGGTACTCACTTTTGCAATAGGACTATGGAAGCACTTTTGAGGAAGTATAACATCACAACAAGGTCTCCACCTCATACTATCCTTAAACTAGTGGGCAAGCTGAAGTGTCAAACTGAGAAGTTAAGTCCATCCTTGAAAAGACAATTAATCCAAATAGGAAGGATTGGAGTTCACGACTTGATGATGCACTTTGGGTTTATAGGACAGCATATATGACACCCATTGGTATGTCTCCTTATCGACTTGTTTATGGTAAGCCTTGTCATCTTCCGGTTGAATTAGAACATAAGGCATATTGGGCTATCAAACAATGCAACATGGAGATGGATGAGGCAGGTAAGTAAAGAAAACTAGACCTACAAGAATTATAAAAGATAAGGAATGATGCCTATGAGAATTCTAGGATTTACAAGGAAAAGACTAAGGCATTCCATGCCAAGATGATATCAAGAAAGGACTTTGTTGTTGGACAAAAAGTTCTTCTCTTCCATTCATGCCTTAAGTTATTTCCAGGTAAGTTACGTTCTCGTTGGGTTGGATCTTTTGTTATTACTAATGTGTTTACTCGTGGTGCAGTTGAAATTAAAAGCCCAAAAAACAAATAAGGCATTCAAAGTGAATGGTCATTGATTAAAGCCTTACTATGAGAACTTTCCAATACAAGATATGGAGGAGTTACCACTCTTTGAGCCAAATTATGTTGAATAATAATGGCATGGGTCTAAGTCAGGCTGAGGACAATAAACCAAGCGCTTCTTGGGAGGCAGCCCAAAAGGATGGAGAACATCTATTATAATAAGATTTGCATATTCCTTACTCTCCATCATTCTATCTTTTATTGTTTTTCTTTAGTTTGTTTTGTTTAGTAGTTCTTTTCTCTTACTTCTTGCATTTGGGATAATAGCATTACATTGAGGACAATGTAAAAATTAAGTGTGGGGGGAAAATTTAGGATTTTATTTAGTGTGTTTTGTTTTTGAGTCTTTTTATGTTATTCTTAGTGTGTTTTAGTTACTTTCAATACTATGATGAGATTGAATTGCATAAGTCTAAAACTGATTTATTAGTGAGAAGATTTTCATGAGAATTGAGCTTGATATCATTTTTTTATGAGCCAATGTTAATATGATATGTTGATTGAGAAAGAAGCATGTTTAGACTTGTATAATCATCCTTGTGAGTTTTTGAGCCTATATGATTGATGAATTATACATATCAATCTAATTTCTTTCTTGAGTGCTCTTATGATTACATGATTCTCTAGAACTTGCTTTAAACCTTGTTGAGACTATATTGATGCATGTGACAACATGAATATGATAGAGGCATTAGAATTTTTAACCAAGGCCAAACAGCCATCCCTTATTGATGTTCCAAGAGAACATCCCCCTTAGTGAACCAATTTGAGCCTACATTGAATAAGCTATTTCTTTGGTAACCATAACTTGTCCCTAGCCTAAATCTACTTATTTATATCTTTACCCTTGTTCTAAAGATGAATTAGCATGTTTTTAGACATATTGCAAAGACAAGGAAGATCTATTGAAAATTTGGGTTAGAAAGAAGAAATAAGTGTGGGGGAAAAGAAAAGAAAAGTCAAGAGAAAAAGAAAGGGAATATTGCCAAATACATTCCTATGTGAAAAAAAAATGAAAAAAAAAAATGAATCATCTCTTGAACTTGTGGAAAAAGAAATAGATGTTACAAAGTTGTTTAGAATGAAAAAAAAGGCCCAACATGAATATTCGGCCTATGTGATTATGTACTTGTAAAGAATTTTGAGAAGTTTCTTTGTATGAATCTTCTTATGTCTCTAAACTCTATAAAATCTTTGAAACTTTTGTAATATACTTTATCTTTTATTCTTTAGCCACATTATTACCCCTTGGCCCCATTATAACCTTGCATAAATACCTCTTGATTCATGAAGTTGCATGATCTAAGTAGTGGAGAATAGGTGGACAAGCAAGCATATGGTAGAAATTGTTTTCATGAGATTGATTAAGTGTAAACACTTCACCACTACTTTAAAGAGTGAAAATCATGAGGGTATCCCATGTGAGAAGTTGAGATTAAGTTTGAACATGCACTATTTTGATTGAGATATGTTATGTTAACTTTAGCTTAACTCAAACCATTTACTATCACGCATGATTTTTTGTGAAACTCTTTAAGCTAATGATTAGTTTATAAGACTTGTCCAATGATTGTCTCTAATTTGTATTGAAAGAGGATTAGATTCGGTTTTATTACTTTGTCTCTATTTGATTTTGCTTGAGGACTAGCAAAATATTAAGTGTGTCGGAGTTTGATAAGTGCTCAATTTCATGCATTTTCCTATTGAATTTCCTTATACTTTGTGTTTTGATTCTTAAGTTTCTTGACATTTTACTAGATTTTTATGCTTTGTAGGTATTTTGGAAGAGACGACGTCAAAACATGTCAATTAGGATGTTAAAGAGCTTACAAAATCACAATCACAAGATGGAAAAAGACTTGGGAGTCAAAAAGATCAAATTCTTG
This sequence comes from Fremontodendron californicum, assembly GCA_030761205.1. Classification (NCBI taxonomy): domain Eukaryota; kingdom Viridiplantae; phylum Streptophyta; class Magnoliopsida; order Malvales; family Malvaceae; genus Fremontodendron; species Fremontodendron californicum. Next base: position 14,017,012 of record JAULJL010000020.1, on the reverse strand, counting down.
GTGCAAAGCAAGAAGACAGATTTGACCTCCGGAGCTTGTTGCTAAGAAAATATGATGTTAGACTATTTATTCGAAGAAACTTCCTTATTGACTTTTGAAGATCACTTGATTACCTTTCCAACAGTTGGTCATGGGCCTAAATCGGATAAGAAATGGTCATCCAAATAGGTATTGGAATATCTTCCTAAACAACCCTAGTGGCAGAAAAAACCTTAGCCGCAAATCACATTTTCTTAATACCCTAGCTGACATTTATGTTTATCCTTGTCAAAGAAGGATTAGTGGCGATAAACTTTTATTAATTGCATTAATTGCAAGAATCTTTCCTTGAAGCTAATCCTAGTCAAAGTATGAGAATTAAATCAGCCAAGACTTTCCTTCCTTACACTTACTTTGGTTGCAAATTTGTAATCTCTCCTCATTAAAGACTGTTTTGTCTAAGACTTTCCTACTTTATTCAAACTTGGCTGCCAAGGCTTATATCTTTACTTAAAACATAAAAGTCAGCCACCTTTCCTTAACTTTAGCCATAAGTCAGCATTTATTGAAGGGAGAGAGCTGAAATTCACTTATTTGATGCCCTAGCTATTGCCTATAAATAGAGATCAAGGGGGCAGACGAAATTTACACTTCTCCAATCATCAAAGTTCTGATTTCTTCTTTGTTTCTTTGTTTTTGAGAGAGCAAGAGGCTGGATAATTAATATTTTTTTTCTTCTTAAATTCTCTTTAATTTTTTGTTTATGTTTACAATGCCTATGCTAGGCTAAACTTTTATTTGGTTAAGGGTGATTAGAGGTGGCAATTGGGCGGGTTCGGGCGGGTTCGGGCGGGTTCGGGTCGGGTTCATTCGGGTTCGGGTTTAGTCGGGTTCGGGCTCATTCGGGTTCGGGCTCATTCGGGTTCGGGTCCATCCGGGTTCGGGCTCATTCGGGTTCGGGTCCATTCGGGTTCAGGCTCAATCGGGTTCGGGCTCATTCGGGTTCGGGCCCATTCGGGTTCGGGCTCATTCGGGTTCGGGCCCATTCGGGTTCGAGCCCATTCGGGTTCGGGTTCGGTCTGGGTTCGGGTATGTTTTACATCATTTTATTTTATATTAGATGTAATCATTTTTACGTAATTTAAATATTTATATCTAAAAACAAATTATTAATTTATTTTTATACTTTTGCTATTATATGATATTTTTAATTATATTTATTTTTTTAAAATTAATATTTGCTAGCACCAAAAGAATAAGAAATTAATTTGTTATATAAAATCAAATTTTGAAATAATTTATTATAAAAAATATGATATATTATAAATTAATCATATTGATATTTAAAATAATTGATTTGATGAACTCGAATTTCAAAATATAAATACATTATAATTTATATTCACTATAAAATAAAAAACTTTTAAAATAAATCTTGACCTTCATCTATTCGTTTATATACTTATAAAATGCAAAATTTTATGCTTATAGTCAAGATATATATATATATATATCGAGTACTTATATTTTTTTCATCAGTATAAAGTATAAATTATAAAGTAATACTAAAAAAATATAATTTATATTTAAATTATACGTAATAAATATATAATTAATATGATTATTTATTAATATGTAATAAATATACCCAAAACCAAAAGGCCATAAAACCCAAAACCCCATTAAACCCACCCGCTAAAATAAAATCCCATGAAAGCCATAATCCAATTAAACCCACCCTAACCTAACCGTATAAGTATAACCCAAAAGGCCAAAATAATTGAATTATTGTCAAATTTTTTTACCCTTAAAGAATAATTGAATTATTGTCAAATTTTTTTCACATCTCTAAAATTTTCAAGAATTTAAAATATTTAGATTGTAAATTCATCATGATATGAGACGTTAAAGTTATAACTTATAAGTACAAAATATAATTTACTTTTTGATAAAATTATTATTTCATCATCATATATATATAATATATAATATATTAAATTTTAAATTTTAATTAAATTATTAAAAAAATTAGAATAAAATTAATAATTAAAGTTATTGCTTTGTAAAAAAAAATTAATTGCAATTTGATTATTTTTATTTTTAGTATTAAATTTGGGTTCGGGTTCGGGCCGGTCTCGGGTTCGGGTCCATTCGGGTTCGGGTCCATTCGGGTTCGGGTTTTTTTGGGTTCGGGTTTTTGACTTTTTGGTCAAATCGGGTTTTGACGGGTACGAGTTCGGGTTTTCCTGGGCGGGTTTTCGGGTTCGGGTTCATTTTGCCACCTCTAAGGGTGATTTCAAAGCCCTAGACATGTTATGTAATTAATTTTCAGAACCTATCTATCATTGTTTTCTATCAAAGTTGCTTATGTTCTTCCATTAAAATTGTTCATGATGATGTTTTGATTTGTTTAGGTGGCCAACTAGATAAATCTTGATAATTGTCTAATGCTAGTTCAGGAGTCTTAATCCATAATGGTCTTGATTTCCTATTCATAAGTAGCAATTTGTGATTAATGATTATGGTCAAGTTTTTAATAATTGCAAAGTGGAACATAACCTAAGTTGAACAATCCAAGCTTATGTGTTTGTCGCTTAGATCAACCTATCTTTCTCATCATAAAGCTACTATTAAATTGAACTTAGAGAGCTTATTCTAGGTTGTCTAATAGTTAGAGATTAAATAGAGAGCTTGTTCTATTTAGCGACGAACTAAGAAAAGATTGGGGTAACAAAACTTGTTGTTATCTATGGTTGTTAACTTTTGATAGTTAATTGATGTTGATAGATATGAAATTGATTCTTAATGATGTCTAGTGGTGGAGAATGAAACCTTAACCATATTTCTCATATTTGATTCTTCTTATTGTTAACTTTAGTTTAAATCTGATCTCCAAATCCCCTTTACTTTTATTTACTTGTTTTTAAGTGATAAACTATTAACTTATAAATTAAAACCCAATCCCTGAGGACTCGACCCTTGCTAATCACTATACTTTACAATTTATTCTTTTTAAGTGCAAGGTTAAATAAGAGACACTCTTTTGGGTGCATCACCGAATTCTCTTCTTTTAATCTAATCTACTACAATTGAAAGCTATTCTTCAGTCTGTGCTAAAGATATTCCCAAGTTTCTAGGTGAGGGCGACTAAGCTTAAAAGTTGCTAGATGACACTGTTGATGGATTATTCTCTCTCAAGAGAAAACAGACGATTCTCGGCATCTATCTCATATCTATTAAGAAGAGAAAAGACCTTCAGGAAAAAACTTTCCCATTTAATAGTTCTCTTCTTATTGTTGTATATGCACTTAAGGTTAACTTGGGAAGGTCAAGCCCATTACCAAAGCCCCACCCATCCACCATAATGTACGCCAACACCATTTCAGAATGATAATGAAAAGGGATGATCAAGTTGATTTTATAGTTGTCACGTGGGTAACCAACTTCACTTACTAATAGGGGAGTAAGGGGTAATATGTTTACAAAAATGTTGAGCCGACGGGTCAGATACCATTAGTGACAATGGCAAAAAGAGGGAGCTAGATACTAGTTGTGCTAGTGGAGTGGCCTAACTGGACCTAGTCAGCGCGAATCGTTTTGCACTTCTAGAGGAACCTGAACAAGAAGATGCAAATATGCCAGATCTGGACACTGCGGAACCGATAGAGATTGCTATTGCTCAGGATGAGTGTCTGGCTAACAAAGCCGAAAAGAGTGTAGTCAAGGAGGGCTTACACCCTTAGACTTTCTTACGATACAGTAAAATAGGGAAAGAAAGTGGGATCGTATGGGATAGGTAGAAGTAAGAAAAACAACGAGAATAAATAACCCACCTACCACTCAAACTGGAATTCAAACCTCGAAAAAAGTGGAAGGTTCTGCAACTTGTACTGGATAAGGTTAAAATCTTTCCAATGGTTGTCTTGATATCTCATCTCTAACTGTCTTGCTGGCCTATGAGAATAATGAGACTGGGACTTATAATGGTAATCTAAAAAGTGTTACCTCGGGGACTGCATGCAACCTTTAACACTCAAACTGCTGGCTAGGCTTACCTTTTTTTTATTTTGCAATTGAATTTGATTGGGGACTGAGACTGCTACAAGAGGGAATATCCATACCAGCCTACCCCTCTTTCAACAAACTTGCTTGCTCACTTCCAATCTAACGAGAAAGGAAATCTCTAAATCCCGATCAAACAGCTAACGAAGGGGATGAGCAAAACAGGGAGTCTACTGGACGGGTTTCAACTAGCGAAGACTCTTGGAACAACTAGAGTAAGAGGTCCCTAAGTGAGCATGCATAAAACTGTAGAATGCTACGTGGATGACCTAGCCATAAAAAGCCGTAAAAGAGTCGACCACTTGGCAGATTTATGAAAAGTCTTCCTTAGGCTTAGGCAACATAACCTGAAGATGAACCCTATAAAGTGCTTCTTCGGAGTATTCTCAAGGAAATTTCTCAGATTTATAGTACGAAAGAATGGGATTCAGGTATATCATCACATTAGGAAACTCTAAGAATCTGTTATGATATATATGTAGAGACTTAAACCCATACTAGTGAGATATGTTTTGTGGGAAAAAATCGTGAAACTTTTCGGGTCAAAGCGGACAATACCTCACAGGTTAGGTGCGAGTCTCCACAAATGGTATCAGAGCATAGTTATACTAGGAAATAAATCAAAACAAAGCATATTTCGGATTACCCAACTGTACAAAGCAGTAGTCATGTCTTTTACAAAACACATCTCGTACAAAACAAATTTCGTATTTTCTTTCAAAACATCTTATGTAGTAAATTATATTCATAATTATAAAAAAACAAATAGGTATATACATATAGTTGAACAAAAATCATATTCGAAGATCAAATCAAAACGAAATCACATTCTAAATTCTTATCAAATAATATCATATATATACTTTGCATGCTTAACTCAATTTAACAAAGCAAGGACAAAATGTTATATATTATATACAAAATCTAAGCAAGATGAAGCTACTCCGCTTTGACCTAAAATTTTTATGATTTTCTCCCACAAAAGACACCTCACAAATATGGGTTTAAGTCTATATCTATAGCATAATAGATCCTCAGAGTTTTTAAATGTGAGATTGGAGTGTTACAAATTCCCCCCGTTAAAGCTTCACCTCTCCATCGAGCCTAACATAAAATTTTCAAATCTCATTTTTAAATTATTTTGAAGAGATTGGCAAAAGAAAATCTTGATTCGGAGTTGGTTTGCAAAATAGCCAAATCCTGGGCCCCCGATGTAGTAATTCAAGCAGATAAATCTCGAAAAAATACCAAATGAGTTCCAAAAATTATGAAAACTTCCAGATCACACTTTTAAATTATTTGGAAGATATTGGTGAAGAAAAAATCTTGATTTGGAGCTTGTTTAAAAAAGGGTAAAATTTGGACGCATAAAAGGGCAATTTTGGAAGAACAAATCCAAATAAATAGCAAATGGACTCAGAAAATTTTGAAAACTTCCAGAATTCAATTTTTTATTATTTTGAAAGTATTGAAAAAGAAAATTTGAATTTAGAGTGCATTTGCCATTTATTTGCATTCGGGGGGCAAAAAAGTCATTTTACCCAAGAAATCGAAAAGGGATATTCTTGCCTTTCAAAAAAATCAAACTTGGGCTGGAAGAAGGAGGATTGACCGGCCAAGGCCCAAGGATGGGAAGGAGGATTCTGATTTTTTAATCAAGAGGCCAAAAATGAAGAGTTAGTTAGTGATTTTTGATCAAGCCTTTGCAAATAAGCCACATGGACCAATGCATGAAGAGGGAGAGTGTCAACATAATGGCTTAAGATTCTTGAATAGATGTAATTATGGAAAGCTGATGGCCTAATCTAAGGGTGATAATTTCATGTTTTAAACATCTTGGATATTAACCCTTGGATGAAAATTGGTTGGAGGAAAAATGACAACATGCTAGCCTATGAGAGAGGAGTTTCGGCCACTACATAGGGGAAGGCTGATTCTTTCATTTTCAACTCTCTCATTCTCTATTCTCTCTTGCTTTTGGCTGATTTTCTCTTTATTGTTGCAAAGCAAAAAGAAAAGTTTAGAAAAGAAAAGAAAGTTTGAAGAGAAAATAAAGATAGCTTCTAGAGGTTGCTTTTAGCACCATACTCTTGCACTTTCTTTGATTTTCCATTCTTGATTTGCTATTTTGATTATTATTTTGGTGAGTTTCTTTTGATTTTTCTTTTTAAGTAAGTGTTTTTAATGTTCTTCTTTTAGTTCTTTCTTCATCTTTTCTTATAAAAAGTTCTTGAAATTTTTTTTTTCTTTCTTTGATTTCTTTGACATGGCCAAATGGCCCATATTTTTTAGTTGTTGTTTTGCTTTGATTTTTCATGTTATTTTTTATATTAAATAAGTCTTGATGCTTTAAATCTTCTTCTACTACATATACTTGAAGCTTTGTTTTAATTTGGTTGCTTGCTTATTTCCATTTATGAGTCTATTATCATGCTCTTGCATTTTTTATTTTCTATTTTCAAAATGTTTAAATTTTTTTATATTTTATATTTTGTAATCCATGTGTTTGTGAAAATGCTTTTTAGTTTTCATACCTCTACTTTATATTTGCATGATTTGAGTGTTATATTTTAGTTAAGTATATTAGTATATCAAGTGTTTGTGAAAATGCCATGCTTACTTGGAACATGAGGCCATTCGGCCACTTCATATATTTTGCTTTGTGTGTGCATTTTTGTTATGTTAGTTGATAGGTTTGCATTTGCATGACATTTGATTGAGTATTTGGTTTAAGCATGCCTTGTGTTTGTGTTTTTGCCATGCATATTTTAGATGTTAGGATTGGTTTGTTTTGCCATGCATGTCCATGCATTTTAGACCTAGGTTGCATTAAATGCCATGCAAGTTCATTTAGGTCTAGGTCATTTTATTGATGGCATGCATTTTTCATGACATTTAGGTTTAAAATCATGCATTCCGTGCTTCATATTTGCTGTGTTTTTCATGCATTTCATGTCCATGCCACTTGATTTATGACTTGGGCCAATCAATGGTTCAAAGTCATGCTCTCTTGAGCATACTTGTGGAAATTTAAAGAGTTGTCAAATTGATTATTCTACTTTTGTGATTTTTTTTACTTAGCCAATCTTTGTCTAACTTTTCAAAAGTGCTAGATACTCTTTGTGAGTCATTTAGAGGTCTTAAATATTTTTACTTTGATTTTTAAACGATTTTATCAAAGGCAAAAATGTGTTTTGGCAAAGCAATTTTTTTCACCCTGTACTCGTACTTTCCCGATTTTTCTGGGCAGTCATCGTTAATCAGAAAATTAAGAAGATTTTTTGGCGTTTAGTTTTACATGTCCTGAGTCTCTATAATATTTTTTTAGAATTTTTAAAAATAGGGTAAAAAGTTATGGTTTAAAACTAGACAGTGGAGTTAGAATTGAATTTGAAGGAAAATCATTTTTCTGTTTTGGTTAAGTTACTTAGAGGGGGCTGATTAGGAAGTTTAGCTACTGACTTAGGGTAGTTTCTAAGCCTTTTTAAACTCTAAAAATGATTTTTTAAGTCTCGGGTTAAGGGTGATCAAGTCCGGGATTTTAAACTTAGGAAATTATAGCCATTTCAAAAAGGGTTTAGCTAAGTTTTTTTATTTTTAATCCAAGCGTTTCAAAATTATTTTCAAACAATCACAAAGTATTTTGGTTTTAGAATATTTAATTTGATATATTTTCCTAAGGTAGCTAGATATTCTTTTTAGATATACGGATCTCTTTAATTAAAGGAAAAAATACATTTTCATGCGTTACATTTTCCATATTCATGCATTTTATATAATATGTGATTTTTGCTATGATAATTTCTATGATATTGTTATTATTTTGATTTATATTTTTTGATGTTATGTTGTTTATTATATGGTTTTGAATATTTCATGATATCCTATGCTTTTTATTTAGTTATTTTTTTGTCATATTATTTAGCATATACTATGTTCATGCATTATTATTTTTATTTTTATTTTCATGCATATTATATGATAGCATTATTTTATATTTCATGTCATTTAAATTATATGCCATATCATTCATATTTTCCATGTCATTTAAATTATTTAATTTCATATAGAATATATTATGTTACCTAGGTCATTTCATTTCATTTAGAATATATCATATAATTTAGGATATCATTTCATTTAGAATATGCTACGACATTTAAATTATATCATATCATTTAGGTTGCATTATATTATTTAGACTTTGCTATGTCATTTTATTTATGCCATACATATTCATATTCATATTTTTTAAATGTTTTCAAAAAGGTAATGGTTTTCAATAAAATAAAGATATTCCCGAGTTAAAATAATTCATGAGTTCTCTGCCGGGTTTGCTGGGGAGGATATCATCAATTATCATTAATAACGGAATAATTTTTTTTTTAAAATGAGAATGATTCAGAAAGTTTTCCAAAACTAATAAAAATTTCTATATTTTGCCACGTTTGTTGGGGAATATAGAAAAATTTTGAATTTATAAATTCCGGATCATTTTCAATTAAAATGGAATTATTTTTTTTAAAATTGAGGAATTAACTTAAAATACTAAATTTAAAACTGATTTTTTACCGGTACTTGAGATAACAAACGATTAATAAGGTACCATTTTATACGGGCATTGTGGGGGTGCTAATCCTTCCCTACACGTAACCGAGTCCCGAACCCGCTTCTTTGATTTCTCTGGTTTAAAACGTAGACTTGAAATTGGTTTTTAAAATGTTTTAATTAATTTTAAAATATTTTACAAAACCGGTTTTAATAGGTGGCCGATCACACCTAGCTAAAAAAGATTGGTGGCGACTCCATGTCTTTTTCAAGGTCATTTTCCAAACCTTCATTTGTCTAGAGGAAGTAAGTCGACTTTTCCTCGATTTTTTTAATGTCACACTTAACGAATATAAAGTCTTGCGATGAGACTTGTTATTTTTTAGGTTGCGACAGTTATATTTGAGAATTCATTTCTTTACTAATCTATTTCTTTCTGTTTTCTTTTCTTTGACATGCATCATAGGCATCATCATGCACTTGGAGTTTATTGGCCTCGGAATAGTCATCAACCCAAAGGACTTTCATGGAGTGATTTCAGTGATAGAAGATCATGCAGTAGTCAGGGCACGGTCGGAAAAAGATCAGAGGGAGGATGGTGATTGCCTGAAGAAAGATTATGTGTCAATATTGCCGGAAAGGGTCAAAGTGGATTCTAGGTAGAATAATCTCTGAGGGTTAGCCGACATTTGGAATCAGTGGAATGTATCAGAGAAAGAAGCCTTCACTCGGAAATATGGAGATATAGCACTCTTAATTCTGATTCGGGTCAATAGTGGGTTGATTCAGGCTATGGTACAGTTTTGGAATCCTGCTTATAGATGTTTCACTTTTAACAAGGAGGATATGACCCCACTGGTTGAAGAATATTCAGCACTGTTACGTATTGAATGTCCTAATCCTGATCGGGTATATTTGAAAGAAGTGAAACCTTCAGGTTTTAAGAAAAAAGTGGCTAGGATCATAGGAATAGATACAACATGGGTTGAGTGTCATGTGGGCACAAAGTAGAAAAATAGGTGCATTCCGTGGGAAACTCTCTGACAGTTGATATTGGGTTGTTCCGACAAAGAAAAAGCCGAAGACATCTTCTCTCTAGCCTTCTATAGATTAATCGTATTCCCGAAGATATTGGGTCATGTGGATATAGCCGTGTTTGATTTCTTTGAAAAGTTGGAACAGAAGACCAACCCATCTCCGGCCATCATAGCTGAAACTATCCGATCTTTGAATTTTTGTAAAAGGGCATGACAAGGGAGAATCAAGGGGTGTGTACAACTCCTTTATATTTGGATTCAAAGTCATTTTTGGAAGATAGAAAAGGTTTTCATCAAACCTTACATGAAGCCTTTAGTTCCGATTAGGGAATTCCTTTAAAATGATTGGCCTGAAGACGGGGATGAAGAGATATGGGTCATCATGTTTCGGAATCTAAAAGGGGAGATAGTGACTTGGAGAGCTCCGTGGATGGTTCCTATGCCGATTATGTATAAATATGGGGACAACTTGGGAGTTCCACTACACGAAATTTGGGGGTCTGTGAGTTATGGGCCTTTGTTGGTGCAAAGACAGGTTGAGTCTGGGCAATTCACACCCGTGACTCATAATCTAGGATCATAAAAGTTCACTTATAGAGAGGACGAATATTCTGGAAAGGTGCGGGAAGTGATTGAAGCATGGAAGAAAACTCACCGGATAAAAGTTGCCAGATATGCCGACATCGTCACACCTGATTACCTGGTATGGAGGGAGTTAAGGGTTAATGATAGGCTACTAACATCAGATGGGGAAGAGGTCCAGTTCATGAATCCACCACCGAGGGAAATGCCGTCTGAGTTAGAAATCACAAGGGCAGAATTTGAAAAAGAAAAGGCCCAGATGAGCAAGGAGATTGCCCGACTACAAGAAGAGCTTGAGGACATGAAAAATAGGGAATCAGCTCGAGAAAGGGAAAAGGAAAAGATTAAGAGAGAAAGGGACACTGCTAAGGGCGATCTTCGGGAATTACATTTGGAGAACAAGAGGTACCGCTTTGAGCTCAAATTTGAGGGGACCCTCAAGACTTTCGGGGAGTGGGAACATGAGGTCAAAAACCTCAAGAAGGAGAATAACTATTGGAAAGAGAGAGCGAAGCATGAGGAAGCCTAAGCCAATCAACTAGAGAAGCAAGCTAAGGAAATCTTACACGGTGATACTTCTACTAACGCGTCAAGAGGCCGTGAACAAGTAGAGGTTAGATTGAAGAGCAGGGCAATCAAAAGAAGACTGTAAAAGAAAGTCCAAGATCCGAGAAAGTCATTATAGGACTAATTTTGTAATAGCACTTTGAAAAGTGAATTACGGACTTATCTTAGGCAGTGATCCTTTTATTCTATATGTGATGTATTTAGTTCTTGGAAATCAATGAAAGACCATTTGATTGAAATCATCTCGGGGCCAATACATTCAAATGCATTCATATTTTACATGTTTTGTTTGTTCATTTTTACATTTACTCATATTTATAATCATTCATTTTTGAAAATCGTTTATGTTCATACACCTAACCACTTATTTATTCCTTTTACTTGTTTATTCATTCATATTCATACACTTAAACACTTATTTTCTCATTTCACTTGTTCATTCATTTATTTTTTTCGTATTCATATATGTAGTCATGTAATTATTCACTTTATTTGATTCATTCATTCACATTTAGTCATTTATTCATTCATTCATTTACATTTAGTCATTTATTCATTCATTCATTTTTTTTAAAACATAAAAAAAAAAGATGTGTCAATAATTTCTAATTCATGGTTTTCAAAACTAAAGGTACAATTGGTCGCACATAGAAAGAAACGAATTTCTGACACCCTTACAATACTCGATCTCAAGCCAGAGCTATGGAAAACGATCAGCTCGCTAGAATTGAAAAAATGGAAAGAACTCAGAGGGAACTGCAGGAACAGTTAGCTAAATCTCAGGAGGAGTCTCGAGAACAGATGACTAAACTCATGGAAATGATGAGTGCCATGATGAAGCAAGAAGGGCCGGGAGAGAACTCGACCACTGGGAAAAGAGTGGTAGTTGAAGAGGATCAGCCTGAAAACATACAGCAAAAAAGCCAAGAGGTGCCAATTGGGGCAGCCTCCTATGTTTACATCCAGCCAGCTGTAGAGACACAGAACTATGTTCCCGAAAAGGGTAATGTGGGAGCTGACCTAAATGATGTTAACATTCCCGACTTTGAGGAACTAGCTGAAAAGGAAAAAGCGAAGATGACAGAGCTGAAAAGGGTCAAAATAGCAGAATCGCAGAAAAAATATCAACTGCTGGAGGAAAGGCTGAGGGCCGTTGAAGGGGCAAAGTTATTTGGCAGTCTGGATGCCAAAGAAATGAGCTTCGTACACGATCTAGTAATTCCCCCAAAGTTCAAAGTACCAGACTTTGAAAAGTATAATGGGATTACCAACCCATCAGCACATCTAACCATGTACTACAGAAGGATGACGGGGCACGATGATAATGAGAAACTGCTTATCCATTGTTTCCAAGATAGCTTGACAGGGTCAGCAACCCGATGGTATAATCAACTAAGTCGTACCAGGATTCGTTCATGGACAGATTTAGCCAGGGCTTTCATGGAATATTATAAGCATGTGTCTGACATGGTACCTGATAGGCTTTTGCTACAGAATATGGAAAAGAGGTCCAATGAGAGTTTCAAAGAATACTCACAAAGGTGGAGGGATTTAGCCACACAAGTGCAACCCCCTTTAACTAGCAAAGAAACCACAGTGCTTTTCATCAACACCTTGAAAGCACCCTGTTATGATAAATTGGTGGGGAGTGCCACCAAGGACTTTGCAGACATGGTAATATCTGGGGAGATGATAGAGTCGGCCATTAAGAATGGGAAAATGGAAGGAGGTGAGCCTTCTATTTTGAAAAAGGTATTCCCTGCCAGGAAGAAAGAAGAGACCCATGCAGTTAGTATCAATCAATACCCATATGTACCTCCCACACCACATACACCACTAAGGCCCTATACTCCTACCACATCTTATGCACCTCCTACACCCTACACACCTTACCCGGGGTATAGTCCATATTACCCCAATGTGAACCACCTTACCCAAAATCCCTTCCCTTACACCAATATACCACAACAGTCGTTTCCAACTAGCATATCCCCACAAATAAACCTTCCCCGAAACACTGTCCTAAACACTCAGGGAGCTGGGCACAAAGACTAACGTTCACCAAGGAACGATCAAAAACCCCAATTTGATCCGATTCCTACCACCTATGGTAAGCTATATCCTAAACTATTGCAGGGTCAACTTGTTGCACCCGTGTACCTCAAACCTCTGACACCTCCATATCCAAGGTGGTACAATGCAAACACTAACTGTGCATACCACGCAGAAATTCAAGGACATTCGACTGAAGATTGCCTGGCTTTTAAGAAAAAATTCCAAAGCCTGATCAATGCCGGAGTTGTGAAGTTTGGGGTAAAGAATGGGCCGAATGTAGCGGGGAACCCATTGCCAGATCATGCGGGGAATCGGGTAAATGCAGTATGGACAGGGGAAGTCAGAAGGGTAAAAAGGGACGTCAGGGAAGTCAAGACTCCAATGTTGACAGTGTGGGTCGAGATGATCAAGGCAGGAATGGTGGGAGATGTGGACAGTTAAAAATGGTCGCAAAGAGGGTGTAAAATTGGTGCCCGTTCCATAAGTGTGGAGGTCATGGCATACAGGACTGCGGGGACTTTCTGGCTAATGTCCAAAAGATGATGGATGATGGGGAGGCCCAGTTTTACGAAGAGACAGAGGAGGAAATAGAATTTATTGAGAATGCAGCTGGCTACGGGATAGGAAGACCCTTGATCATCTATTATGATGAACCAGAGGAGAAAGTTATGTCAGTCGTTGAGGAAAGTGCGCCTAAGTTAATCATTGATTTGCCTGTTTCCTTTTCATACAAGGAAAATAAAGTTGCAACATGGAAATACGACTGCAGCATGGTTATGCCTGGGTCTGTGAGCCAGTAGGATATCACAGGTGTGGGGCACTTAACACAAAGTGGAAGGTGTTATGCTCCTGAGGGTGCTGAACAGGGGTTAACAGGGAAAGATAGAGGAGTAGGTAAAGGGAAGAAAGTAGTTGAACCAATCCATATTGAGATGGATTTGTCAAAAGAAGAAAAAAGGGGATCAGCCTTGATTAACAGAATAAAAGAGCCGGTAAGCGAGAAGAAAGCCTGCGAGTTCTTAAAATTCATAAAGCACAGTGAGTATAGCGTTGTTGAGCAACTGCAACATCAACCAGCTAGAATTTCAATCTTATCTTTGCTTTTGAATTCAGAGCCACACAGAAATGCCTTATTGAGAGTGTTAAATGAGGCATACGTGGCTAACAATATATTGGTAAAAAAATTGGACAGGCTGGTGGGAAACATCGCGGCAGATGACCATATATATTTCAGTTATGAGGAGATACCACCTAATGGTATTGGGTCAACAAAGGCTCTCCACATAACTACCACTTGTAAGGGGCACATATTACCAAGGGTCATTTTGGATAATAGTTCTTCATTAAATGTTATGCCCTTGGCAACTCTATCCAAATTGCTTGTGGATATTTCTTATATGCTGCCAAGCTGCACGGTGGTCAGAGCCTTTGATGGTACCAGGAGAGATGTGATGGAAACTATTGAGGTTCCTCTGGAAATAGGCCCATGCACCAATACAGTGAACTTTCAGGTCATGGATATTAATCCATCCTATAATTGCCTGTTGGGAAGACCGTGGATACATTCAGCAGAGGCTGTACCTTTGTCTCTCCACCAAAAGCTAAAATTTGTGATATAGGGACGTTTGGTCACTGTATTAGGAGAAGAGAATGTGATAGCCTCTACGTCTACTGAATCTCCTTATGTTGAACCCAATGAAGATGCCGTAGAATGTTCCTTTCGGTCTTTGGAATTCGTAAATGCAGAAGGATGAAGAATTCCAAAACTGAGGCTGTCCAAGAACACAAGGCTGGGGGTAAGAACTACCGTGGGAAAAGGCTGCAGGGCTGGAAAAGGTCTCGGAAGATATCTTCAGGGGATGGCCCGAGCAATGGAAGTAATAGGAAAAAAAGATCGGTTTGGCCTAAGGTATCTTTCGAAGGCCCATGAAAAAAGGAAACAAGTTGAAAGGAACCGACAAATGAGGATGGCCCGTCTTACGGGTATGGATATTGAATGGGAGCTTATGACATTCCCACCTATCCTTCACAGCTTTCGCTTAGCCGGTTCTCTATTCGGAGAAAAAAATTCTAATGATGTGCTTGTAATGATCGAGCAAGCCTTCAGGAGATTCCAGGTGAATAGGGACAAGCAGATGTATGATATGGAGATTTGCACAACTGGGGAAGAAAGAACTGAAAGTGAGAATGCTAATTGGATGGTGTGACCTTGTCCACTAGGATAAAGACTAACCAATTGGAGCGCAACCGAGCTACCCATAGTTTTTAGGTCTATTCCAACGTAATGCTTTTAAACAAATCTTAAATATCTTTGCCCGAAGATATTAAGAATTTCTTTTGTAATGGGCTTTTCTCTAAAACTTTTCATCCAATAAATAACAAACATGATGCATTTCCTTCATATTGATGTGTCCATATTCTTTCATTTATGCTATTTATTTTGCTTCCATTGTATATATGTATTCCTATATTGTTTCTTCCCCACCTATTTACAGGTGCACGGATGCGGAATATGAGGACCTTTCTGTCAGTAATTCTGAAATTGATTTTGAGACGTCCATTTGCACGGGTGATTTTGAGGCCGACGAAGATATTGAGGATTATGGTCTACCTCCGGACTTATTAAGAAAAATAGAACAAGAAGAGAAACAAGTACTTCCTCATGAGGAGTTATTGGAATTGTTGAATTTGGAAAGAACTGAGGAGATAAAAGAGGTTAAAATCGGGACTACATTGTCATCATCGATAAAGGGTGAACTCATAGCCTTGCTCCAGGAATATGTAGATGTATTTGCATGGTCATACCAAGACATGCCGGGTTTGGATCCAGACATTGTGGTTCATAAGCTCCTTTTAAGACCAGAGTGCAAGCCAATTCAGCAAAAGTTGAGAAGAATGAGGTCGGACATGCTGTTAAAGGTAAAAGAGGAGGTGAAGAGACAATTTGATGTTGGATTTTTAGAGGTGGTGAAATATTCGAAATGGGTGGCAAACATTGTTCCAGTACCAAAGAATGATGGCATGGTGCGTATGTGCGTCGATTATCGAGATTTGAACAAGGCCAATCCCAAAGATAATTTCCCTTTGCCTCACATTGACACTTTGGTGGATAATAGGACAAAGAGTTCCTTGTTTTCTTTCATGGATGGGTTCTCGGGATATAATCAGATTAAGATGGCACCAAAAGATATGGAGAAAACCATATTTGTTACAATGTGGGGAACATTCTGCTATAGGGTAATGCCGTTTGGGTTGAAGAATGTTGGGGCAACGTATCAGAGAGCCATGGTGACCTTGTTTCATGACATGATGCATAAGGGAATTAAGGTTTATGTTGATGATATGATTGCAAAGTCACAAGGAGAAGAGGAGCATATTGCGAATCTTAGGAAACTCTTTGAAAGACTAAGAAAGTTTCAACTCAAGCTAAACCCGACAAAATGCACTTTTGGAGTCACCTCGGGAAAATTATGGGTTTTGTTGTTAGCAAAAGGGGAATTGAGATTGATCCAGATAAAGTGAAGGCCATCCAGAATTTTCCATCTCCATATACTCAAAAAGAAGTAAGAGGTTTTATGGGGAGATTGAATTACATTGCTCGATTTATTTCTTAGTTAACCGATAAATGTGATCCAATATTCAAGTTACTTCAGAAAAGTGATCCAGGAGAATGGGATGAAGGCTGTCATATTGCTTTTGAAAAGGTTAAGCATTATCTATCAAATCCACCAGTATTAATGCCACCGGCTCCGGATAAATCGATGATATTGTACCTATCAGTATTTGAGAGATCCATGGGTTGTGTTTTGGGGCAGCTTGATGAGACTGGAAAGAAAGAACAGGCGGTTTACTACCTCAGCAAGAAGTTCACAGATTATGAGTTGAAATATTCGTCGGTAGAAAAGTTGTGTTGTGCCTTAGCTTGGACTGCTCGAGACTCAGACAGTACATGCTGTACCACACGACGTGGTTGATCGCCAAGCTAGATCCAATCAAGTACATGTTGGAAGCACCTTCTTTGTCGAGGAGGACGGCAAGATGGCAGGTTTTGTTGTAAGAATACGACATTGTATATATGTGTAAAAAAGCTATCAAGGGCAGTGTAGTGGCTGAATTCTTGCAAGTCGGGCAGTGGAAAATTATGAGCCGTTGAACTTTGATTTCCCAGATGAAGATTTGATATATGTTTCGCAAGCAGATGAGGTTCCCTTGAAGAAGAAGTTATGTAAGATGTACTTTGATGGGGCATCTAATGCCATGGGGCACGGAATCGGTGCAGGGCTTATATCCCCAGAAGAAGATTATTATCCCTTCACCACCAGATTGGATTTTGATTGTACAAACAATACGGCTGAATATGAGGCGTGTACTATGGGCCTTTGTGCAGCAGTGGACAGAAAAATCAAAGTTTTGGAAGTTTTCGGAGACTCAGCCTTAGTGATATACCAGTTACGAGGAGAATGGGAAACCCGGGATACAAAGTTAATTAGATACAGAGAACTCATACTTAGTTTATTGGAGGAGTTTGAAGAAGTAAGATTCAATTACTTCCCCCGAGAAGAAAACCGGATGGCGGATGATCTGGCTACTTTGTCATCAATGTTTAAAGTGAATGAAGGGGCGGAAGTTGTGCTAATCAAAATGAGCATATATGAGTCTCCTACCCATTGTTTGAGTATCGAAGAAGCAGATGATCTCTCTTTGTATAATGACATCTTGTAGTACATCAAGAGTCAACAGTATCCAGAACAGGCAACAGAAAATGACAAGAGGACTCTGAGAAGACTAGCAATGGGTTTTGTTCTAGATGGGGAGATTCTCTACAAGAAAGGGAAAGATCAAGTCCTGTTGAGATGTGTCGGGTTTGCCGCAGCTCGAAGAATCATAGAAGAAGTCCATGAAGGGATATGTGGCACCCATGCTAATTGTTACATGCTTGTTAAGCAGATTATGAGGGCAGGGTATTATTGGCTGATGATGGAAGGAGATTGTATCAGTTGTTCCCGGAAGTGCCATAAATGCCAGATCTATGCAAATAAGATTCATATGCCGCCATAGCCATTGCATGTCATGACCGCACCTTGGCTGTTTTCAATGTGGGGAATGGATATGATTGGGCTTATTACCCCGAAAGCTTCAAATGGACATCGTTTCATCTTGGTGGCCATAGACTATTTTACAAAGTGGGTGGAAGTTTCTTTTTTTACGAATGTAACGAAGTCGGTGGTATGCAGATTTGTTAAGAAAAAAATCATATGCCGATATGGATTGCCAGCAAGAATTATTTCTGATAATGCTCTCAATCTGAATAATAAGCTGATGAGAGAGGTATGTACTCAGTTCAAAATCACGCATCACAATTCGGCACCTTATCGTCTGAAGATGAATGGGGCAGTAGAAGCAGCCAACAAAAACATCTAGAAGATTGTCGAGAAGATGACTGATGTGTACAAGTATTGGCAAAAGTTCTTACCTTTTGCTCTTCACGCATATCGCACTTCGGTTCACACATCTACAGGGGCAATGCCTTTTTCTTTGGTATACGGTATGGAAGCAGTGTTACCTATTGAAGTTGAGATTCCTTCGCTTCGGGTTTTGATGGAGGTTGGCCTAGAAGAGGCAGAATGGGTTAGAGCTCGTTATGAACCGCTGAATCTCATCGAGGAGAAAAGATTGATAGCAATTTGTCATGGGCAGTTATATCAGAGAAGAATGATTCGAGCCTATAACAAGAAGGTTCGACCCAGACAGTTTCGAGAATGAGAGTTGGTACTGAGAAAAATTCTCCCTATAGTGAAGGATCCGCGAGGAAAATGGGCTCCAAATTGGGAAGGACCCTATGTGGTAAAAAGAGCTTTTTCTGGATGAGCATTGATTCTAACTCGGATGGACGGGGATGATTCTAGACATCCCGTGAATGCTGATGAACTAAAGAAATATTATGCTTGAAAAAGAAAATGTTTGATGCTATGCACATGAGAATTCGAATGATTCCAAATGTAGAAATGGAAATTCTATATATCTATCTCCCCTGAGAATTGTTTTTCAAAGAGAATATTCATGCTTGATATGATAAATGGCCATCTTTCATATTCCCTTCACTAAGAAGAAATTGTCCCTAGTCACCCCCTTGAGCCTTAGGAATTATACCTTTCGTTGAACCCTGATCAAGGATCACCCTCTATACTGGAGGGCAAATACAAGGAAAAATAATCAAAATCATGGCAAAAAGAAAAAGAGCCATTGGAAAATGTGAAATCAAAGAATGGCAAATGAAAGCCAGCAATGAAAAAGAAAAAAAAAAGTCCTAAAAGAGGACAAATGTCTCAAGAATGAATTATCCTCAGGAAATGATCCTTGATCCAATTACCCTTAAACACATTTTGGGTCTATTTTATCCTTTCCTTCTAAAACCCAAACCTTGGCCTACATTACGTACTTTAAAAGTCCATTTTGATGAAGCATAGATATTTAATTTGAAAGGTTTTTCTCAGAATTCATCCCATCTTTTGAATTGACATTTTTACCTTGGAAGCATTTAGAATTCTCAGATGCATGGTAGAATACAAAAAAAAAAAAATTGTAAAAGGAGAGGTTTAAGCTGAAAACCCGCAAAGGGCGACTTAATACCGAATGGGGGACAATTGAGTTGAAAACCCTCAAAGGGCGGCCCAAGTACTGATTAAGGTTTGAATCAATGCTTCGTATAAAAGGGAGAAAGTGTTTGAAAATCAGAGAAAAGGGGAACGAATCAGTCTGACGTAAACTATGGAAGCCAAGGGATTACCCAAGTAAATTGATCGTTCAAGAGAAACTTCAAATGATTTGAAAAAGGAGGGGTCCAAGATATTCCGCATCCGGGGTATCAACAACCTATAACTTTACATTTGTTTTTTATATCCTTGATATCCACTTTTACCATTTTAAAACATCTTGTTGCAATAAATTTTGTTACCCCTTTTGTGACAATTGCTTGTTTCATACTTTCTTTACATTTTTGAAATTGCATTTTGTTTGTTATTAAATTGAATGATGATTAGTACACATAAATTTTTTAATAAAAGGGAGTTTAAAAGTATTACTACGGAATAGATCTAAATCTTAGAAAAGAGTTTAAAAGCATTTGCAAAGCATGTCATTCTCATCATCGTATTTAGCTAACATTTCAGGAATCAAGAAAACTTTGGCTTCCCAAATCGAACTCATTCTGCTTCTCAAATGAGTCGAGCCTTGAGACCACCGTCGAGGTATTTCCTTTTGTTTTAAATCGAATTCATTCTGTTTTATCAAATGAGTCGAGCCTGGAGACCACCGTCGAGGTATTTCCTTTTGTTTAAAATCGAATTCGTTCTGTTTATCAAATGAGTCGAGCCTTGAGACCATCGTCAAGGTATTTTAATCACGGGTAAGACATCCGGGCACCATTTTTAAAAACATTCGGACACCATTTTAAAGACCTTCGGGCACCATTTTTAAAGTCCTTCGGGCACCATTTTTAAAGACTTTCGGGCACCATTTTTAAAGACCTTCGAGCACCAGCTTTAAAGTCCTTAGGGCACCATTTTAAAGACCTTCGGGCACCATTTTAAAGACCTTCGGGCACCTCTTTAAAGACCTTCGGGCACTATTTTAAAGACCTTTGGGCACCATTTTTAAGACCTCTAGGCACCATTTTTTAAGACCTTCAGGCACCATTTTTAAGACCTTCGGGCACAATTTTTTCCTTTGAAATCGAACCCGTTTCCTTAAGACAGGTCGAGCCTTAATTAGTCAGAGAATTCAATTTAAGGAAAAAATTTTCAATTTACAGCTTTCTCAACAAAAAAATAATATTAATAAAAAAATAAAAAAAAAAAAGAAGAAAAGAAAAAAGAAAACCATTTCCCTCACATGTGATTTCACTAACCGTACAAAATTAGTGTTTGTTTATCTTTGCCTGATTCCTGATTCTCAGCAATAGCCAAAGAGGGGCAACTGTAGACAACTAATTTTGTCCGGACCCCTAAATCAAGTACATTTTCTTCCTAAATTGATGTTTCAGAAAGCTAAAAGGCTTTTTTCATCCTGGAGGTGGTGCTCCGAGGCTTAGTCTAAGAAAGCAGACAAAAAAAGTCAAACTCAAAAAAAGTCAACCCCAAAAAAAAGTCAACCCCAAAAAAGTCAACTACTAAAAAAGTCAACCCACTTCAAAATCAAGATTTGAGGTTCAATTGAAAAACAGTGAAAGAATTTTGATAATCCGAGGTCTACATTGAAAGATATGGAGTTCGGAAGTTGAGTTACGAGATTCAGTAGAAAGGAAACCCTAATTCGGGACATTTGGGGAAAAGTGCTTAAACGATCAAATTGGTTAGAATTGAAGGTCTCCAATGAAATATAAGCACTAACTACGGGTAACGGAGAAGCCATTTGGAAGAAAAACTGATAGAAAAGTCAATTCGGAAGAAAACCGAGGATCAGGGTTTGTTGGTGGATTTTGGTGAAATTTGGAAAAATTACAAAAATGGCCCAATTCGGAAGATCTAAGGCCCTTAATTGATGAGAAATTATTAAACAAGGATAGTGTGAGGCTCCATTTGAAGAAAATCTAAAAATTGGACTTGTTTTGAGCAAAACCGGGTTTCGGAGGTAAAAGGGCAAAATTGGAAAATATGGGAAAAATAGCAAATATACTCCAAAAATTCTAAAAATTTGCAAACCTTATTCTTAAATCATTTCGAAGAGATTGGCGTAAGAAAATCTTGATTCGGAGTTCGTTTGCAAAATGGCCAAATACCGGGTCTCCTATGCAGTAATTCAACAGGATAAATCCTGGAAAAATATAAAATGAACTCCAAAAATTCTGAAAATTTGCAAATCTCATTCTTAAATCATTTCAAAGAGATTGGCGAAAGAAAATCTGGATTTGGAGTTCGTTTGCAAAATGGCCAAATACCGAGTCTCCTGTGTAGTAATTCAACAGGATAAATCCCAGAAAAATAGCAAACGAGTTCCAAAAAATTTGAAAATATCATTTTTTTTAATTATTTGGAAGAGATTGGACAAATAAAATCTTGATTCGGAGTTCGTTTGCAAAATGGCCAAATACCGGGTGCCCTATATAGTAATTCAAGCAGATAAATCCTGAAAAAATAAAAAATGAGCTCCAAAAATTATGAAAACTTCCAAATAAAATTTTTAAATTATTTGGAAGATATTGGTGAAGAAAAATCTAGATTCGGAGGTCGTTTAAAAAATGGTAAAGTTCGGGCGCATAAAAGAGGTAGTTTCGAAAATAAATCTGAAATAAAGAGCAAATGGACTCGAAAAATTTTGAAAACTTCCAGAATTCAATTTTTTATTATTTCAGAAGTATTGAAAAAATAAAATTCAAATTTGGAGTCTGTTTACTATTTATTTAAGCTCGGGGGGTAAAAAGGTTATTTCACCAAGGAAACCAAAAAGGTCAAATTGGTAATTGGGGAAAATATGAAAGAAGAAGGAATTGCTAGGATTTTTTTCTTCCCTTGGTTATCAAACATAGAGGAGAAGAAGGAAGCTTGAACAATTTAATTCCCTAGTCACTATCATGCCACATGCTACCACTAACACCATGCAAATGGTCCCCCCTTCATCCAATGGCTTAGGTGCCTTGTAGGAAAGTTGAATGCACCATCCAATGGCCAAGTTTAAATGCCGAAATGAAATTTTTATTTTTCATAAAAGAACCCTCATCTAATGGCCAAGAATGGAAGAAAAAAGATGAGCACAATTCATCCAAGGGTGAGCATCAATTCGGTTGAGCAAGGGAGTGCATGGAATTATCTCTTTTCATCTAATGGCTTAGGCCATCTACAAGGGCGAGGGCTGGATTTAATCTACAAGATATCATTTTTATGTTGGCTTCATCCAATGACCAAGAATGGAAGAGCACAACTCATCCAAGAGTAGGCATTCAAGAAGGGCAAGCAAGGGAGTGCATGGGATTGGTCCTCTTTTGCATCTAATGGCTAAGGTTACTGCAAGGGCTGAGTACACATCTTAAAGGATGCTATCAATTGGCAAGATGACATTTTTATGTTGTCATCAAAATATTTAAATCTAAAGGCCAAGATTGGAGGAGAAAAAGTGCAATTCACATCCAAAGGTTAGGGGGCCATTCGGCCAAGGCTAAAGGGAGGAGGGTGAGTTCATTTTTTCAGAGGTTTTTGGCTGGAAAACAGTAGCTAATTTGGCAAGTAAAAGGTTTTGAAAGATAGTGATAACTCGTATAATTATATAGTTTTTAGTTATGTTTTATTATTGTTTTGTGTCAAATATGAGTTATTATTGCTTAGTCTACTTGTGTTTATGATCTTTTATATTTTTATGTAATTTAGTGTTTTTCATGAGTTTCTTTGAGTGATTTCAGATTACTAGGTTAAATCAAGAATTAAGGGCAAATCCAATTCAGTTCCAGTTCCGACACCTTTTGCCATATCAGCTATATCTGGAGTTTCACTGAAGAAATAAGGCTGAAATTTTAACCGTGCAAATTTAAGAGGCATATCTATCTTTTTCATGTTTTACACTTCTTGAAACGGAGTCGTTTTCCCTACCGAAATCAACCATCAAGTTGGCTGATGTGCAATGACGTCTGTTCTGCACCGTTTTGTTATTTTGACCATATCTTCCGATCCACATGAGAAAATGATCTGATTCCAATGGCTATGGATCTGTAACTGATAGGGGCATATTTTTCTAGAAGACCATTTGATCAGATCGAGCCTCCAATATTGACAAAATCGACCATCAAGCTGGCTGATCAGAATTGTCATACAACATGACGAAAATTGTTAGAAAAATGCACCCACCTATTATACCTACCTTTGAAATTTATAAAGCTTGTCTCTTGTCATTTAGCTCTCCAAAATGTGTATAAATAGAGGGCCTTGGATGAGTATTAGAATACATTGATACATTGGTAGGATATTAGCCATTGTAATAAAATTCTCTAAGTTTTCTTTTTCTTTCCTTTCTCTAGTTTTCTTTTTCTTTATTTACTTATGCTTCTTACATTTCTTTTCATTTTATTCATATCTAGTATGTGTTGCTAATCATATTGTTGAGGTGATGAGGTGAAGCTTTTGGTAAATGCTAAGGTTAGTCTCTTAAACATGAGCTAAAATTTATAAACACTAGTATAGATAATATTTTCTTTTGGTTTAAAATCATACTTGCAAAGTAGGGATCTTGATTCATTATTGACAATGAAAATGGCACAATAAATGCTTGGTTTCATAACCTTGATTTGTTGTAGACATATACCTTGGCATAAGGAATGCTTGGACTCTTTTTATGAGTTTTGAGGACACCAAATGAACATAATATCATATGCTATGGACGTTGGACAATTTGGACTGAATTGCTAAACCTTCCGATTGGAATCTCCCTTATGTGCGAATTTCAATTGTGTAATAAAACAAGATTAATCTTAGCATAACACCAAGAGTGGATTCTCTAACCTCAACATCTTTTCTTATTGTTTTTTATATCTTGTTTAATTTCTTTTATATTTTGTTTATTTTGTTCTCTAATATCTTGTTTATCTTATTTTGTTGTTGATTCCCTAATATCTTGTTTACTTTCTTTGTCTTATATATTTATAAACTTATACTTACTAATACGCTTCCCTGTGGTTCGACCTCGGACACCCGAGAATTTATTACTTGAACATAACCTGCACTTGGGTTTACAACTCTTAATTGAGTCTCCATCAAGTTTTTGGCGTCGTTGCCGGGGAGGCAATACTAAGTATATAAGTTTATAAGTATATTTATTTTTATTGGCTGGTTATACCGCCTAATTTTCTATATATTTATATTTATATTGTATATTAACTTTGTTTTATTTTTATTGGCTGGTTATACCACCTAATCTGTATATTAACTTTGTTTTATGCTTGTTTGGCGACGTGATTTTAGATCTCGTCGTTTAGTTAGATTTTATTGTGAAACTTTTTCAGGTAATCTTTCTAATAGAACTCCTACCATGGCTGACAATGAAAGTGTTCATGCTGAAGATGAGAACAGACAAGTACGCACCATGCGTGACTACTTGCAACCAACTCGAAGCTCATCACCCTCTTGTTTTATTTTTCCTCTCAATGCAAACAACTTTCGTTTTAAACCAGGTATGATAGCTTTGCTTCCAAATTTCCATGGGTTAGAATCGGAAAGTGCTTACTCGTTTCTAAAAGACTTCGAAGATGTATGTGTCACCTTTAATGACCAACAATGTACAAATGAAATTGTCAAGCTAAAATTATTTCCTTTTTCTTTAAAAGATAAAGCAAAAATTTGGCTTCATAATTTAAAACCAAGGTCAATTGGCACATGGCAAGAATTACAAACTGAGTTTCTAAAGAAATTTTTCCCAGCACATAAAACTACTGCTTTGAAAAGACAGATTCAAAATTTCAATCAAAATCAAAACGAAGCATTTTTTCAGTGCTGGGAGCGTTTTAAAGATTTGTTAAGTTCTTGTCCACATCATGGTTTTGAAAAATGGCGTCTTATTAGTTTCTTTTATGAAAGTTTAACTCCCGAAACTAAACAATTTGTTGAAACAATGTGTAACGGTGAGTTTCTAGAAAAAGAACCTGAAGAAGCCTTTGACTACCTAGACCATTTGGCAGATAACTCTCAAGCCTGGCACACAGATAATTCCTCTGAAAGTTTCAATAGATCTAATCTTGTTTCTAACAGAGGTAAATATCATTTTAGTCAAGAAGATGAGATAAAAGCTAAAGTAGCTAATTTGGCTAGAAAGATTGAAGCCATGGAACTTAGAGAAGTAAAAGAAGTCAAAACGGTTAAAAATGAAGAAAGTTGTGGAATTTGTGAAATCATGGGACACCCCACTTCTGAATGTCCAAACATTCCCATTCTTAAAGAAGCGTTGCATGATCAAGTAAATTCCATAAACACATTTAAAAAGCCTTTTCCTTCTCCTTACTCTGAAATGTATAACCCTGAATGGAGAAATCATCCCAACTTCAGTTGGCGGAATAATAATCATGTTCAGGTACCACAATCTCAAAAGTCGGGCAACACTTTTTCCTATCAACCTTCACGTGTACAAACCTTGGAAGAGACATTGCAAGCATTCATGCAAACACAAGCAAATGTGAATAACCAAACTTCACAGAACATCAATGAGATCAAAAACACCTTGTCCACATTGACAGCTTCATTACGCACTCAAGAAAAAGGTAAGTTTCCTGCTCAACCTCAGCCTAACCCTTCTACTCAATGTCTTGTTTCCTGCTCCAATGAAACTCAACAGGAAAATGCCAGTTCTATCACAACTCTTCGAAGTGGAAAGGCAATTGACAAAAACATTCCATCAAAAGACCAAGATCCTCCTTCCCCTCCGAAAAGTAATGGTAAGGATGATGGTAAGTCTGAACTTCTTGAAAATTTGGACAAAGAAAAAGGTATGCATCCTGCTCCTTTTCCTCAAAGGTTGCAAACAATAAAGAATTTGAATCAAAATGCAGAAATTTATGAACTTTTCAAACAAGTTAAGATTAACATTCCTTTATTGGATGCAATCAAACAAGTTCCATCTTATGCTAAATTTTTGAAGGACATGTGCACAGTTAAAAGGAAACATAATGTACAAAAGAAAGCATTTCTGACGGAAAGTGTGAGCTCAATCATTCAGCACCTTACTCCACCAAAATTCAAAGATCCTGGATGTCCAACAATCTCATGCATCATTGGAAACACTAGAATAGAACATGCATTGCTTGATCTTGGTGCTAGTGTTAATCTTTTGCCTTTTTCTGTTTATCAACAGTTAGGTTTAGGTGAACTCAAGGAAACACCTGTTACACTTCAACTAGCTGATCGTTCTGTAAAAATTCCTCGAGGGATAGTTGAAGATGTTTTGGTTCAAATTGATAATTTTTACTTCCCTGTTGATTTTATTGTTTTGGACACACATCCTGTTTCAAATCCAAATGTTCAAATTCCTGTTATATTAGGCCGTCTATTTCTTGCAACTTCTAATGCTCTGATAAATTGCAGGAATGGTAATTTGAACATTTCTTTTGGAAATATGACTTTAGAATTAAATGTGTTCAACACTTGCAAGCAACCTGGTGATGATTCAGAAGTACATGAAGTGGATTTCATTGAAGAACTTGTTCATGAACATCTCACCACTACCACATTCCATGATCCTTTAGAAGCTTATTTAATTGAATGTGAGTTTGATAATGCTTCAGAAATTTCACACACTGATTCTTTGTTAAATTCTTTTCAGGTTAAGCATTGTTGGAAACAAAAGTTTGAGGAACTCAGAAATGATGCATATGAGAATTCTAAAATTCATAAAGAAAGAACTAAAGCCTTTCATGACAAGTTAATTTCAAGAAAAACATTTGATGTTGGGCAAAAAGTTCTACTTTATAATTCTAGACTTCACATATTTCCTGGTAAGTTGAGATCAAGATGGACTGGCCCATTTGTGGTTAAGCATGTGTATCATTATGGAGCAGTTGACATTGAGAATCCTCAAAATGGTAACGTATTCAAGGTAAATGGACAAAGACTCAAACTCTTTTTGGAAAATCATGTTACTCAAGAAGAGGTTGTTTTTCTTTCTGATCCTTGTTTTGAAAATAACTAGATGTAAATATAATTTTTACTAATCTTCAAAAAAAAAAAAAATACATTTTTTTTAACCCCGGTTAAATGGCGGATAACGGTACTCCGTGATTATTTAAGTCGGTCCCATCAGCTACCCACGAAACTGATATTGTATATAAATTTCTCTTTCAATTTCTTTTTCATTTTTTTTCAAGATGGATGATATTCTCACAAGATTGCAGAAACGATTTCCTCCTTTTCCTCGGAATATTTTACTGAAGCTTTACCAAGTTCGATTTGAAAGATTAAGAATGCTTATGCACAAAGGGATTCCTGAAGACATACGTTGGATAATTGAAGCCAAGGTACGTGAAGATGAATATCTTCCTGTTTTGCATTTACCAGGTACAGGTAGAAGCACTTTTGCAAAGAAGCGACGAGCAAAGCGCATGAGTTCAAATTGCCACAAATGTGCACGATGGACGTGTAACGGTAAATGTCATTCTATTGGGATTCCGTCCTCTAATCGAGATGATAAAATTGAATTCATTAAAGATGGACTGAGTAAGGAGAATTTGGGTAATATCCAACTTTCTCTTGAGACGCATCCTAGTGGAGACGTACAAAGAGAAATTCTTGATTTATGGCCGAAATTCCAAAGGGAATGGCAACATCTTGGGAATCTGATGTTAAAAGACCCTGTTTGCCAGCTTGTAAGAAAACTGGATGGGAAGCATATCCTCGACTCATAGAAGGCGTTTAAGCCGTTTCTGGACGTAAAACCAGAGGAAGATGTGAGCCACAATCACAACTATAATAAATGACTTCTCAGCTTTTGGTTTGATTTGCAATAACTTTATTTCGGGTTAATTTACGTGTTGTTAGATTTGTGTAATTATTCTCATTTTTTTTTTTTTTGCATTGGTCTTTTACGGTTGATTTTTCTTCTCTTTTTGATTTTCTTCCTGAAATCACGCAAAAATCTTTTGTTAGGTTAACATTTTCTTCTGACAGGTTAGATACACTTTCGGCGATATTATTACTCTTGTCCGATTCACTACTCAGTCCTCTATATATTACACCATGTACTCATTCTCTTTCAGGCACTCGAAAAAGAAAAAAAATGGAAAGCACTTTGTCCCAGCGCATTAAAAAAATTTGTGTCTTTGGAGGTGCTTATCCAGGGAAAAATAACATATTCGCTGATGAAGCCATAAGAGTTGGAGTAATACTTGCCCAACAAAAGATCCAGTTGATTTATGGAGGCGGTAGTACGGGTTTAATGGGAGCAGTCGCTACAGCAGCACACGCCGGAGGAAGTCCAGTTCTAGGAATCGTGCCAAAACTATTCACAGATTTTTGTGGACCTACCGTGGGTAAGGAAATACAAGTCTGGAGTATCCCTGAACGGATGACAATCATGTACCATTCTGCCGATGCATTCATTGCTTTACCAGGAGGTCTGGGTACATTGGAAGAAATAGCTTGCGTGGCTTCTTGGTCATCTTTGGTCACAAATAAGAAACCCATTGGTTTGCTTAATATTAATGGTTATTTTAGTATTTTTGCTTTCATATTTAGATAATGCTGTGGATAATGGATTCATGTTTTCAGAGGCAAGGAGAACCATAATTTCTGCTACAACCATTGAAGATTTACTCAAAAAGCTCCAAGCTTATGAGTATTTACCTGCTACGGTTGTTTCGCAAACGCTCGGAAAAAGAAAAAGAGATGTGGACAAGCAAGGAGTGGATTGCACTCTGCCTTTGTGACATTATCTAACATTTTGTTTGTTGTGTCTCAGTTATAATAAGTGGTTAGCAACCTCTGCAGGTAATATCTCTTAAATTCTACCTTTAGTAGGGGGTAAGAGACATATTTTACTAATTTTCAAAAAAAAAAAAAGTTTGTTGTGTTTTAAGCAATTTAGAAGTATTCATTCTGAACAAGGTCTGAGTAAGGGAGACTTGAGACATACCTTGTCAGTTTGATTTTAATCTTTTTATGTTTACTTGTTAATTTTTGTTAAGTATTTTAGGATTATTTAGGTTGCATGAGTTTGTTTTGTTTTGAGTCTTAGTTATTCCTATTCTTATGTTATTAGTTCTTTTCTCTTACACATGATTCTTTCATTTGGGTTAATAGACTTACATTGAGGACAATATAAGAATTAAGTGTGGGGGGAATGATTTAGGATTTCTTTTATTTTTGTCTACTATTTTTTTTATGAGTCTTTATTATTATTATTATTTTTTAGTGTGTTTTAGTTCCTTTTTAATACAATGATGAGATATGAATTGCATAGGTCTAAACTGGTTATTAGTGAGAAGATTTTCATAAGAATTAAGCTTGATACTAATTTTTATGAGCCAATGTTAATATGATATGTTGATTGAGAAAGAAACATGTTTAGACTTAATCTGACTTGTATAATCATCCTTGTGAGTTTTTGAGCCTATAATGATTGATGCATTATACAAATCAATCTAATTTCTTTCTTGAGTGCTCTTATGAGTACATGATTCTCTAGAACTTGCTTTAAACCGTTTGAGACTATATTGATACATGTGACAACATGAATATGATAGAGGCATTAGGATTATAACCAGAGCCAAACAGCCATCCCTTATTGATGTTCCAAGAGAACATCCCCACTAGTGAGCCAATTTGAGCCTACATTAAATATGCTGTTTTATTGGTAACCACAACTTACACCTAGCCTAAATATACTTATATCCTTACCCTTGTTCTAAAGATGGATTATATATTTTGAGACATATTGCAAAAAAACAAGGGATATTTTTAGTTGAAAATTTGGGTTAGAAACAAAAGATAAGTGTGGGGGAAGAAAAGAAAAGAAAAAGTCAAGAGAAAAAGAAAGGGATCATTGTCAAATACATTCCCATATTAAAAAAAAAAATCTTCTCTTGAACTTCTAGTTAAAGTAAAGAAAAAGATGTTACAAAGTTGGTTAGAATGATGCAAAGGCTCAACATGAATATTTAGCCTATGTTATTATGTGCTTTATAAGAGTTTTGAGAAGTTTTATTTGTATGATCTTATTATGTCTCTAAACTCTATGAACTCTTTGGAACCTTTGTGATATCTTTATCCTTTTGTTCTTTAACCACATTATAACCCTTTGGCCCCATTACAACCTTGAATAAAGACCTCTTGATTTATGAAGTTGTATGATCGAAATAGTGGAGAATAGGTGGACAAGCAAGCATATGGTAGAACTGTTTTCATGAGATTGATTGAGTGTAAACACTTTACCACTACTTTAAAGAGTGAAAATCATGAGAGTATAGTGAGAAGTTGAGATTAAGTTGAATATGCACTATTTTGATTGAAATATGTTATGTTAATATTGGCTTAACTCATTTATTTACATTCAAGCATGAATTTTTGTGAAATTCTTTGACCTATTGATTAGTTTATAAGACTTGTTCAAATATTGTCTCTAATTTATATTGAAAGGATTATGAGTAAATATTTTTAGTGTATGTAGTTTACTTATATTTTAGTTTTTCAATGTTTGTGGGTATCGTTCTATCAAACCCTCACGAGACTAAACTCGTCCACTAGGGACACCTAGGGGTTTAAAGGCTTGTGTCACATGCTAAGTGCCACCGTGATTTCCTACGAAAATGGATTAGATTAGATTTTCTTATTTTATTTTTATTGAGTCGTTGCTAGGGACTAGCAACAATCTAAGTGTGGGGGTGTGATAACTCGTATAATTATATAGTTTTTAGTTATGTTTTATTATTGTTTTGTGTCAAATACGAGTTATTATTGCTTAGTCTACTTGTGTTTATGATCTTTTATATTTTTATGTAATTTAGTGTTTTTCATGAGTTTCTTTGAGTGATTTCAGATTACTAGGTTAAATCAAGAATTAAGGGCAAATCCAATTCAGTTCCAGTTCCGACACCTTTTGCCATATCAGCTATATCTGGAGTTTCACTGAAGCAATAAGGCTGAAATTTTAACCGTGCAAATTTAAGAGGCATATCTATCTTTTTCATGTTTTACACTTCTTGAAACGGAGTCGTTTTCCCTACCGAAATCAACCATCAAGTTGGCTGATGTGCAATGACGTCTGTTCTGCACCGTTTTGGTATTTTGACCATATCTTCCGATCCACATGAGCAAATGATCTGATTCTAACGGCTATGGATCCGTAACTGATAGGGGCATATTTTTATAGAAGACCATTTGATCATATCGAGCCTCCAATATTGACAAAATCGACCATCAAGCTGGCTGATCAGAATTGTCATACAACATGACGAAAATTGTTAAAAAAATGCACCCACCTATTATACCTACCTTTGAAATTTATAAAGCTTGTCTCTTGTCATTTAGCTCTCCAAAATGTGTATAAATAGAGGGCCTTGGATGAGTATTAGAATACATTGATACATTGGTAGGATATTAGCCATTGTAATAAAATTCTCTAAGTTTTCTTTTTCTTTCCTTTCTCTAGTTTTCTTTTTCTTTATTTACTTATGCTTCTTACATTTCTTTTCATTTTATTCATATCTAGTATGTGTTGCTAATCATATTGTTGAGGTGATGAGGTGAAGCTTTTGGTAAATGCTAAGGTTAGTCTCTTAAACATGAGCTAAAATTTATAAACACTAGTATAGATAATATTTTCTTTTGGTTTAAAATCATACTTGCAAAGTAGGGATCTTGATTCATTATTGACAATGAAAATGGCACAGTAAATGCTTGGTTTCATAACCTTGATTTGTTGTAGACATATACCTTGGCATAAGGAATGCTTGGACTCTTTTTATGAGTTTTGAGGACACCAAATGAACATAATATCATATGCTATAGACGTTGGACAATTTGGACTGAATTGCTAAACCTTCCGATTGGAATCTCCCTTATGTGTGAATTTCAATTGTGTAATAAAACAAGATTAATCTTAGCATAACACCAAGAGTGGATTCTCTAACCTCAACATCTTTTCTTATTGTTTTTTATATCTTGTTTAATTTCTTTTATATTTTGTTTATTTTGTTCTCTAATATCTTGTTTATCTTATTTTGTTGTTGATTCCCTAATATCTTGTTTACTTTCTTTGTCTTATATATTTATAAACTTATACTTACTAATACGCTTCCCTGTGGTTCGACCTCGGACACCCGAGAATTTATTACTTGAACATAACCTGCACTTGGGTTTACAACTCTTAATTGAGTCTCCATCAGATAGAAAAAAAAAAGGTTTTCAAGAGAGAGCTTGAAGGTAGTCATCTCTACCAAGCTCTAGCCTAGCTTTCTTCTTCATTTCCATGGTGTTTTCTTGATTTTTCTATCATGTTTTCCTACTACATTTTTCATAGAAATAAAGTTTTTTAATGTTTACTTATGTTTTCATCCCTTATTCTTCTTTAAAATAGTGGAAACAATTTTTTTTCTTATGGTTTCATGCCATGGAATGGCACATTTTTTGCCTTGTTTTTTTCTTTTTTTTCTTCCTTGCATGTTGTTGTGAAAAATGATTTTTACAAGTTTTTTAAGAGTTTTCTAAGGTTCTGATTTTTACAAAATATGAAGCAAAAAAGGTTGAAATGGCTACATGATCTTGGCTAGACCAAGTGACCATGGTTAAGAGAGAGGCGATGCCCATTTTTACCTACCATGAAGCTCACCTTATTTTCTGTTTTACAAGGTTTATTTTCTGTTTTATTGAGATGGAAAGGCTTCATGATCTTGGCAAGACCAAGTGATTATGGTTTGGTGAGAGGCTATGCCCATTTGATACCAACCATGGAGCTTAACTTTCCTTGTTCTACTTACTAGTTTTGCTTGTAATTAATGCATGTCTATGTAAATCTCGTGCATATATGTTCTTTACATTATTTTCTATGCTATATTTACTTATATATTTTATTTCCATGCTTGATATTACATCCTTGCATATTTGTCCATTGTTGTTCATATTCTCATGTTGTGCATTTTTTCATGTATCATGTCTTACATGTTTGTATTTTCATAGTTTTGTTTCATGACCATTCGGCCATTCCATTTTGTATGCCTTGCATGTGCATTTTTCTTTTGCTTCTTAACTTGTTTGCATCTCCATGTCATGAACTTGTATATTCTGATTTTAGTATGCCATGTGCTTATTAAAATGCTATGATAAAAATGCCATCATATTGATCCATGACCATTTGGCAATACCTTTGTTGTTTGCCTTGCATGTGCATTTTCCCTTTGTTTCCTAACTTGTTTGCAATTCCATGCCTTGATCTTGTGCATTTTGATTTTGGTATGTTATATGCTATTGAAAATGTCATGACATTATGCATTTTAATATGATTTGTCATGTACTTATGTCATTTACTAAATAGGATTGCATTAGAGTCTCATGTGATCATTTGGCCTCTTCATGCATCCCTTGCCTTGTCATGCATTTGCATTTTGTTTAGGTAACATGCTTTGCATTATCATATCTTGAAAATGTGTATTAGTTTATGTTTGTTCCAGCATTGACATTAGTTTCATGAGTCATTGTATGTTCATAGTATTGCTATGCATGTTCATTACATTTTAGGTCTAGGCCATATTGGTATTGCCATGCATATTGAGTCTTAAATCACATTGGTATTGTCATGCATTAATATGCTATTTATGTCTTAGGTCACATTCATTTTCATGCATATTCATAATATATTAGGTCCTAGTCACATTTACATTATTAAGCATTGCATGTATATAGAGTTAGGATAGTATTTACTGCCATGCAAATTCATGCTAGGCATTTAGGTTGCCATGAATTGTCATACATTTCCTTTACCATTTAGACCTTTAGACCATGCATTTCATACATTTCTTTTGTTGTATGTTCATGCATTCCATGTCATTGCCACTTGATTTGTAACTTAGGCCAATTAATGGCTCAAAGTCAGGCTCCCTTAAGCATACTTGTGGAAAATTAAGGAATTGTCAAATTGATTATTCTACTTTTGTGATTTTTTTTTACTTAGCCAATTTTGTCCAAGGTTTTTAAAATGTTTAGCTACTGTCCTTAGGTCTTTAGGATGATTTCCAACAATTTCTACTGTGGTTTTGGAATGAATTTATCAAAGGCAAAAAATGTGTTTTGACAAACAGTTTTTTTTCACCCAGTACTCGAACATCTCCAATTTTTTTGGGCAGTCATCTTTAATAAAAAAATTAAGACAATTTTTTCTCATGTATATATACATGTTCTGAGTCTCCAGTATTGTTTTTAGAATTTTTTGAATTTTTAAAAATAGGCTAAAAAATCGTGTGGCAAAACCGGATAGTAGAGACAGATTTGAATTCAAAAGGGGAATAATGGTTGAATTTGGCTAAGGCATTTAGAGGAGGTTGGGTAAAAGTTTTAGCTACTGTCTTAGGGTAGTTTCTAAGCCTTTCTAAACTTTAAAACTGATTTTATATATCTCGGGTTAAGGGTAGTTAAGTCCGGGATTTTAAACTTCGAAAATTAGAGCCATTTTAAAAGGGTTTGGTAAGGGTTTTAATTTTTATTCAAGTTTTCCTCAAAATTATTTTCAAAAAATCACAAAGTTTTGTTTTTTAGAAAATCTAATTTTACATATTTTCCTAAGGTAGCCTGATATCTTTTTAGATATACGGATTTCTTTAATTAAAGGAAAAAATACATTTTCATGCATTGCATTTCCATGTTCATGCATTTTATTTAAATGTGTGATTTTTGCTATGATATTTTCCATGATATTATTACTATTTTAATTCACATTTTATGATCTTATACTTATTTGCCATATGATTTTTAATGTTTCATGATATCCTATACTTTTTGTTTAGTTATTTTTGTCATATTGTCTAGTATATACTATGTTCATGCATTATTATTTTTATTTTTATTTTCATGCATATTATATGTTAGCATTATTTTAATTCCATGTCATTTATTGTCATTTAGATCATATTCCATGTCATTGTTATTTTATTTATAACATGCCATGTCATTTAAAATATGCCATATCATTTAGAATTGTCATGTCATTTAAATCATTTTATCTCATTTAGAATATACATGATACTTATGATTTTTTTTCATTTTACCTAGAATATACTATGTCATTTGAATTATGTCATATCATTTAAGTTGCATTATATTATCTAGATTTGCCATGTCATTTTATTTATGTCATAATGTTCATGTTCATATTTTTAAATGTTTTGAAAAAGATAATGATTTTCAATAAAAAATAGAGATATTCCCGAGTTAAAATTATTCATGAGTTCTCTACCGGGTTTGCTGGAGGGAATATCATCAATTATGATTAATAAAGGAATATCTTTCTTTCAAAAAAAAAAAAAGAAAAGAATGATTCGTAAAGTTTTCCAAATGAATAAAAAATTTCTATATTTTACCGATTTTGTCGGGGAATATAGGAAAATTTTGAATTAATAAATTCCAGATCATTTTCAATTAAAAATGGAATTATTTTTCTTAAAATTGGGAATTAACTTGAAATACTAAATTAAAAACCAACTTTTACCGAGACTTGAGATAACACACGATTAATAAGGTACCGATTTATACGAGCGTTGCGGGGGTGCTAATCCTTCCCCGCACGTAACCGACTTCCGAACCCGCTTCTTTGATTTTTCTGGTTTATAACGCAGACTTGAAATTGGTTTTAAAAATGTTTTAATTAATTTTAAAATGTTTTATAAAATCGCTTTTAATAGGTGGCCGATCACACCTAGCTAAAAAAGATTGGTGGCGACTCCATGTCTTTTTACGAGGCCGTTTTCATACCCTCGACCTTTTGTTTCAATCTGGAGGAATTAAGTCATCTTTTCCTCTGATTCCGTTTCCCCCTCACTCGAACGGGTTCCCCGCGATCCGGGATCATGTATCGACACCTTCATTTTTCTAGAGGAATTAAGTCGACTTTTTCTCGTTTTCTTTTTACGTCACGCCTAACGAATAATAAAGTCTCGCGATGAGACTGTATTTGTTATTTTATTTTTTAGGTTGTGACAATAGCATTATCTTATGTTTCATGTCATTTCTTGTCATTTAGATCATATTCCATGTCATTTTGGTTATTTTATTTATAATATGCCATGTCATTTAAAATATGTCATATCATTTAAAATTGCCATGTCATTTAAATCATTTTATCTTATTTAGAATATACCATGATACTTAGGATTTTTCATTTCACCTAGAATATACTATGCCATTTAAATTATGTCATATCATTTAGGTTGCATTACATTATTTAGACTTTGCCATATCATTTATTTATGTCATACATGTTCATGTTCATATTTTAAATGTTTTGAAAAAAATAATGATTTTCAATAAAAATAAAGATATTCCTGAGTTAAAATAATTCATGAGTTCTCTACCGGGTTTGCTGGAGGGGATATCATCAATTATCATTAATAAAGGAATATCATTCTTTCAAAAAACGAGAATGATTCGAAAAGTTTTCCAAATAAATAAAAATTTCTATATTTTGCCGATTTTGTCGAGGAATATAGGAAAATTTTGAATTAAAAAATTCTGGATCATTTTCAATTAAAAATGGAATTATTTTTCTTTAAATTGGGAATTAACTTGAAATACTAAAATAAAACCGACTTTTTTTACCGAAACTTGAGATAACACATGATTAATAAGGTACCGTTTTAGACGGGCGTTGCAGGGGTGCTAATCCATCCCCGCACGTAATCGAGTCCCGAACCCGATTCTTCGATTTTCTCTAGTTTATAATGCAAACTTGAAATTGGTTTTAAAAATGTTTTAATTAATTTTAAAATATTTTAAAAAACCGGTTTTAATAGGTGGCCAATCACACCTAGCTAAAAAGATTGGTGGCGACTCCATGTCTTTTTCAAGGTCATTTCCAAAACATTCATTTTTCTAGAGGAATTAAGTCGACTTTTCTTCGGTTCTTTTAATGTCACGCTTAACGAATAATAAAGTCTTGCAATGAGACTTGTTATGTTATTTTTTAGGTTACGACAGCTTGGCGACTCTGCTGGGGAATTATTAGAGAGTCAGGCCTAGAATTAGTCGTGTGTTATCAAAGTCTCGGTTTTGTTGGTTTAATTGGTATTTAATTTTAATTCCCATATTTTTTAAAATAAACGAGAATTTTGAAAATAATAAAAAATTTTAAATATATTCATATTCATTGACATGCATTTTATTATTGTTTTCTAGTTTTTAATGTTGTATATTATAATTTCTTGTTGGTTAATGCGTTACACTATTCTTGATCTTTGTTTTAATAAATTGTTGGGGTATTTAGGATAAGGAGTGTAGAATAGGTGGTAAAAGGTTTGTTGTTCCTCCACACACACTCACTTGCATTTGCGTAACATGAACTCTCTTCCCGGGTTCCGTCCTTTTAAGTGGGAGTAACGCCTTCGTGATGATCCTCCGTATGGGCTAGTGAAACACTTCCGGATTATAAAGTATCTAATGCCTTCATGATGATCTTCCGTATGGGCTTAGGAAAATATACTCTAACGAATTGAACCCGCTTTTATCGGGGTGCCTTACTAGCCTTCACCGGCGACAGTGGGGAGCAATTCAGGGCCTTTAGAATCGATTCACCCTCATATAGTAAACCTAGGCGAAGCCATGCCAGATTTTCATTAGATACACCGAAGATAGGAACACATGGAGGGGCATTTCTAAACCTTTTGTTACCTATTTTACACTCTGAAATAAGGGTTGTAGATCGGGCAACGATGTACGTACACCGCCCGTAATAAGTTTAATATCCCGCTCTGAAGGTATCGTGATGCCTAGATGAGTCAATAATATTGGGGCAAGTGTTCACTAGCTTGTTTTGAAAATATTGAAAATATCAAAACATTTTTTTTCGAACATTTTTGTATTTTGCACATTTCATGCATGTGAGAATAGAGCATGTACATTTATCGTTGTATTTTTTATCTCATTCTTTGCAATAAACAGTTGTTAATAATCTCATTCGATGATTTCATAAACCAGTAGTGTTACATGAACATTTGCATATTGTACCACATTAGGATCCACTACCCCAAAATTCTTTTGAAAATAATATGTTTGGATTTTCATAGAGAAAACATGTTGCAAAAAAATCATAGATTAAATTTGGAGGCAAATCTTGCATAATGTGATTTTTGAATAATCAAAATATGGTCCTACCATTTTTGTGTAACCATTGATTTCTTTGTATATACCTTTGTGTTAATTCATTTATTCTTTGCATATATCATTTTGACATCATGTTACAGTCATAAGCATGTATGTTCATTCATTGTAGAATACAGTCATAGTTAGCATAATTTTTTTTGTATATATCCATGCAGTAATCTACTTATTCTTTACATGCATCATGTTGGCATCAGGTTGCACACATGGCATACATAGTCATCATAATTTCTTTGAACGCTTCATGCATTAATCATTAGTATATTCATGCATATAGGAATAGAGCATGTACATTCATAATTGTATTCTTAAATCTCATGACATTTTCATTTGCATGAAAGTGGTTCGAGATATGAGGAAAGAATTGGAGGAACGAGTGGGTGCTTTGGAACGAAATCAAGAGGAGTTTGGACATGAACTCCGGGAGTTGAAAGAACAGCTTGTCAAATTTATGAAAATGTTTGAGGATATGTGTAAGAGTAAAGGGGAATTTTCTCAGGGTTCTTTCTCATTTTTGGATCAACCAAAACCTTCAAGTCCAGGACATACAATCCTTGCTAGATCCTGCGTTTGCTAGTGTTACAAAAGGTGCAACCCTGATGAAATTGTGGACAAAATCATGAAAATGATTAAACCAGAGAGCTTGATACCAAAGACAGAAATCACGGATCCTGTACCATACCTGCAAACTGCTCTAAGTCCAAACCAGTATCCCTACCCTGCTATGGCTCAATTGTCCACTGGGATGATCACTACGGGACCCCTGAATCCCACTCCATCACCACCAACTGGCAGTTTGTACTATTTCCCTCATCAATCACCTTATCAAGCATCTGGGATAGGAACCTCGAATTATGTACAACCTCCAAGGGTCCCGAGTCCAAATCCATACCCTTGCCTTGTTAATCCGCCATCTCCCTATGTGAACACTCTGATGCAAGCCTTAGAACCACCATCAAGTACCCCAACTCCTAGGCCCTGTGTGACTAAGAAACAACCACAGGATAAAACCCAAAGGCATTTTGATCCTATTCCAATCAGCTATCAATAACTTTTCCTAATGTTGGTCAGAAATCACCTAGTTGCCTATGTGCCGTTGAAACCCCAGTCACCACCATAACCCAAGTGGTATAACCCGAATGAAAAATGTGATTATCACTGTGGAACTGTTGGGCATAGCATTGAGCACTGCAATGCACTCAAGAACAAAGTACAATCTCTTATAGATGCCAAGTGGTTGGATACAACGATGCTGATTGAAAGAGGACCAGGAAAAGGTAATTAGGAATGGGAGATTTACGGTAAGGATGTAGTAGGATTTCACTTTTTCAGTAGCCGGCTCTTATAGCCTTAGGATGCTAGGAAGAATAAAATGCTTGTAAAGACAGTTTTAACCACTGCTCAAGATTTTGTAAACATGGTTTATACCATTGTGAATGTTGATTTGGGAATGAATTGGTTGTGCTTCAATTTATGAGATGTTGATGATTAAGTTTCTCTGATTCTTATTTCTTTCGTGATTTCTTCCCCCTTTGCATTTTGCATCCGATCAATTATTTGTCATATCATACATTCATACATGCATCTTGGTAGCATCAGGTGGTATTCATGACAAACATAGTCAGCATGATTTTTCTATATGTTCATGCACTAATTTTCTTATTACATACATCATGTTAGCATTAGGTCGCATTCATAACACATATGGTCAGAATGCGTTTCTTTGTATATACTTTGTGTCAATCATTCATTGTTTACATGTATCATAATTGACATCATATTGCACTCATAATGTATACGATCATTCATTGGGAAATACGTTGAAATATACATGGTCATTCTTTGCATATTTACATGCATTGATTTGATTATTCTTTGCTTGCAGCATGTTGGCATCGTGATTGCATTTATAGTCAGCATGTTTCCACTATATATGTCCATACATCATATTGTTTAGGCTTCACGTGCATCAAATTGCATTCATAACTCCTTCATCATGAAAGAATTTCCATTTCAAATCAGAGGTATAAGAAGTACTGAATACCCTTTTTAATACAGGCTAGTGCTATGGAGAATGAACAAGTTGCCCGAATGGAAAGGGTACAAGAAGAATTGCGAGAACAGCTGGCAAAGTCTCAAGCAGAATCTAAGGATCAGATGACTAAATTGATGGAGCTGATGTCCGCCGTAATCAAGGGAAAAGGATACACTAAAAACTTTTCCGCCAGAGAAAGGTTGAGGCACAAAAGGGCCAGAATGAGGTCGTAATGATGGATAGCCAGAACACAGTTAACCCCAACAACACCCTAAACTTAGACGACCCAGTTGAACGGGAAAAGTTGAAAATGGTTGAGTCAAATATGGCTGAGTTGACAGATTCTCGAGGTAAATATCAGTTGTTAGATGAAAGGCTCCAGGCAATAGAAAATACAAATGTATTCGAGAGTGTGGATGCGAATGAACAATGCTTGGTCCTCAATTTAGTCATTCCTCCTAAATTCAAGGTCCCTGACTTTGTGAAATATGACGAGACGGCCAATCCATCAACCCACATCACCATGTTCTGCCGAAAGATGGCAAGTCATATAGATAATGATAAGCTTTTGATTCATTGCTTTCAAGACAGCCTCAGCGGGTCCGCAATTAGGTGGTATAGTCAGTTGAGCAAGGATCAGATTCACTCTTGGAATGATTTGGCTAGGGCTTTTCTAAACCAGTACAAGCATGTGACCGACATGACACCTGACCGTCTCACCATACAAAATATGGAGAAAAGGTTACTGAGAGCTTCAAAGAGTATGCTCAGAGGTAGAGAAACATGGCCACCCTAGTACAGCTGCCCTTAACTCAGAAGGAAACCACTGTCCTTTTTGTGAATACACTACAGGCCCCATACTACGATAGACTTGTTGGCAACACCACGAAGAATTTTTCGGATATGGTAATCTCCGGGGAAATGATTGAAAATGCTATCAAGGCTGGGAAACTCGAAGGAGGTAAAACATTTAATGCAGAGAGAAACAGGATGCCCAAAAAGAAAGAGGAAGATGTTCAAGCCATGGGAGACTTTGCCCCGTATATTTCGGCTACTTCATACCAACCACCCTGTCCTTCTATGAACTATGTACCCCAGGGTTCATACATATACCCAATGGCCTCTCAGAATCTAGTAAATTTTCAACATTTTGTCAGTCAGAGGAAATCAAAGAATATCCGAAAAAGAGATCAGTTTGAGCCACTCCCCATGTCTTACTCTGAACTATTGCCTCAGCTGGTCGAAGAGCAACTCCTCACTAAAGTTCTAGTGGAGCCTATCCAATCCCTATACCCAAGCTGGTATGACGAGAATGCATATTGTGATTATCATTCCGGGATTCGGGCACATTCCACTGAAAATTGCCTATGTCTGAAACGGAAGGTTCAAGCACTTATTAATAAAGGGCAGTTAGATGTAGGGAAGAAACAAAGGTCAGACAGCATGGAGAATCTATTGAATGGGAATGATGAGACCATTGTGAATGTCATAACAGGGGAAGAAGATGGAAAGGTCGAAAAGAGTACCGAGGAATAGCCAGTTTGAATTAGGGGGAACATGTCAAGGGGAAGTTTTTATGCATTTAGTTTCATACCTCATGATGAAAACACTTGTCTTATGTTAACATCCCTATGAAATAAATGAATTTTTGAATGCTTTTATGTTTGTTGTGTTTTAACAATAATTTGAATGTGCAAAAACAAGCATTAAGGAGGTTCTAATAATGGATAGTCTCGAGAACATTGATGATCATTGTTAGAAATAACCCAATACATTCCCTCTTTTGGGGATTCCATATATCTAAATCCCTGAAACTAAAATCACTTGAAAGACCTAATGCTTCAAGGAATATGAATGATTGAACTTCATAAAACCATTGTCATCATAGAATAAGCAAAGATGTAGATCTTAGTCTAGGCTATGAACAAAGGAACGAACTTTTTGAAATTTTTTCGAACTCCTTGAAATTCAAACAAATGAAACATTCTTTCAAGAATTTGGATCATGGTAATTTGGTGTGTGTGACATTTTCAACAACCACAAAACACTAATTGCCTAAACATCACTTTATGATTGACACTCTGGGGCACAATGATTAAACTAGATTATCCCATGTCCCAGAGAAAACCTGTTTATGGGCCATATTTTTCTTGTCTCTTCAAAGAACTCAGAATTGAAATCAGCCTTTTCAAAATAGACCTAGACTTGCTATGTTCCTCGTTGATACAAATTCACATGGTTAATCAAATTGGGGCATCATATGTGGAAATGATGGTTATAGGGTAAAAAAGGATGGGACTAACGCATGAATCAGTGGGGCACGCGACAAAAAAAAATTGTGATATCATGCATATGAGAATTCGAATGATTCCAAAGTGCAAAATGAAATTTTGATTATCTATTCCCCCTAGAGATTGCTTTTCAATGAGAATATTCGTGCTTGATATGATTAAATGGCCATCTTTCATATCCCTCTCAAAAAGAGGAAATTATCCATAGTCACCCCTTTTGAGCCAAAAGAATTATTTCTTCTTTGAACCCTGATCAAGGATCACCCTCTACAGTGGGGAGCAAATGCGAGAAAAGATCACTGAGAAATGTGTCCTAACTCATAGACAAATACAAAGCAAATTGAGGTCCAAATAAATATGGGTCCGCTCTGATGCAAGAGAAAAACAAAAACAAAAGAAAAAGTGTGAAAAAGTAAAGTCAAAAGGAATGAAAAGTCCAAAAGGGACAAATGCTTCAAAGAAAATCCTCCTCAAGAAATGATCCTTGATCTGATTACCCTTAAACACATATTTTGGGCCTATTTATCCTTTCTTTCGGAACCCCAAACCATGGCCTACATTACATGCTTTAAAAGTCCATTTTGATTAAGCATGAATATTTAACTTGAAGGGTTTTTTTCTCAGATTTTATCCCATCTCATCGAATTATCATTTCACTAAGGAAGAATTTAGAATTCTCAAATGCATGGTAAAACAATAAAAAAGAAAAAAAATTGGAGATAATGGAACTCTAGGGCGAAAA
This sequence comes from Fremontodendron californicum, assembly GCA_030761205.1. Lineage (NCBI taxonomy): Eukaryota > Viridiplantae > Streptophyta > Magnoliopsida > Malvales > Malvaceae > Fremontodendron > Fremontodendron californicum. The sequence continues at coordinate 13,973,297 of JAULJL010000020.1, read as the reverse complement.
CCCCGAAAACGGGTGGTCTAAAGTAAAATGGGAATTTTTGATGCCATCTATGATAGTGCCGATACCACAAAAGAGAATATCATCTTAAAGAAGTGCATCGAGGAACATCTAGGAATTCCTGAACCTCCCAAATTTGTCAACTCTCATTTGGATGATTGATTTCAAAAACTGAAACTTTTTTTCTCCAAAATCAACTTTCCAGTTTAAACATCCCAGCCAATCTTGATGCTTGTCAAAATACCTTGCTATGGAAACTAAAAAAAGTTGAATTTGTTTGGTTCTCAATGAATTCATGATTTATAAAATCTGTTCCATTTGTGAGCCTAAAAGGGACATACATTTTTATTGTGAAGTTTTCCTGGAAAAACCAAAATCATGGTGTACCAAGCCTTGTCAATTCAAGTTGAAAAACCCAAATTGACACTTAGGAAAATTTCTAACAGTGATCATCAGTCTTCAAAAGATTTATACATTACACACTGTGAGATTAAAATTTTTGACTCAGAAGTTTTCATTAAATAAGCAAAATTATTTTTCAGAAAGGGAAAATAAAAATATTTTTGAAATACCCATTTTTGATGTTAACATGAGATAAGGGTTTTCCTAACTCCAAGGTGTGGAACTATTAGGGTTAACCTTGACTTCCAAATATGAGAAGAAGAAATAGAACTCGACAAGTAGACTTCTGTCAATAAGAGTTTGAAAACTGTTGGGGCGAAGAGAATAGCCAAACATTGAAAAATGAATTGAAGATATACTCTGATTTGAAAAGGAAAATGAATTGGAAAGGCCAAGCCAAAATCTAGAAAAATGATTAGGGGCATTTGCATCACTCATGAGCATTCATCTATTTATTAAGCTTTGCATCTGCACCGTGTCAGCAAGCCTTTGTATAATTCATGAGTATTTGTATTTGCACTATTCCATGAGCATCTACATTCTATCTTTACAAGTACATCCTTCATAGATATTTGCATTCGCATCATCTCAAGCAAGTGCATCATTTCTAGGATCATTGCATCTTCATTGTAGCTGCAATTACACCATTCATGAACCACTTACATGAACATGATTCGTAGGGACATTGGCATCTGCATTTAGAAGCATTTGCATCAATCCAAGATATTTGTATCATTTCAAGAAGCATTTGCATCAATCCAAGATATTTGCATTTACACCATGAAGCATTTGCATCCTCTCTCAAATCCTTCAGGTTAATTTCTAGGTCATTTCAATTTCTGGTTTCATCCAGATCTTTTTAATTTTCTGGAATCTTTTTCAAATTTATGGTTTCACCCACGCTTTTCAATTTCTGGTTCCATCCAGATCATTTTCAAATTTCTAGTTTCACCAATGCCTTTAATCTCTGGTTCTATCCAGATCATTTTTAAATTTCTGGTTTCACCCATGCCTTTAATTTCTAGTTCCATCCAGATCATTTTCAAATTTCTAGTTTCACCCATACCTTGAATCTCTGGTTTCATCCAGATCTTTTTCAAATTTCTGGTTTCACCCAAGCTTTTCAATTTCTGGTTCCATCCAGATCTTTCTCAATTTTCTGGTTTCACCCATGCCTTTTTAATCTATGGTTTCATCCAGATCTTTTTCAATTTTATGGTTTCACCCATGCCATTTTAATCTCTGGTTTCATCCAGATCTTTCTCAATTTTCTGGTTTCACCCATGTCATTTCAACTTCTGGTTTTATCCGGATCTTTCTTAACTTTCTAGTTTCATCTAAATCTTTCTCAATTTTCTGGTTTCACCCATGTCATTTCAACTTCTGGTTTTATCTGGATCTTTCTCAACTTTCTAGTTTCATCCAGATCTTTTTCAATTTTCTGGTTTCATCCAGATCTTTCTCAATTTTCTGGTTTCACCCATGTCATTTCAACTTTTGGTTTTATCAGGATCTTTCTCAACTTTCTAGTTTCATCCAGATCTTTCTCAATTTTCTGGTTTCACCCATGTCATTTCAGCTTCTGGTTTTATCCAGATCTATCTCAACTTTCTAGTTTCATCCAGATCTTTTTCAATTTTCGGTTTCATCCGTGCAGGTAAGGTTAGCACAAGACAGGATAAGACCTCCGGGCACCATTTTTTAAGACCTTCGGGCACTATTTTTAAGGCCTCCGGGCACCATTTTAAAGACCTTCGAGCACTATTTTTAAGACCTTCAGGCATAATTTTTCAAATCTCGAGTAAGGCCTCTGGGCACCATTTTTAAGACCTTCGGGCACCATTTTTACGACCTTAGGGCATAATTTTTCAAATCACGAGTAAGGCCTCCGGGCACCATTTTTAAGACCTTCGAGCACCATGTTTAAGACCTTCGGGCATAATTTTTCAAATCACGGGTAAGGCTTCCGGGCATCATTTTTAAGACCTCCGAGCATAATTTTTAAAAACTTCAGGCACAATTTTTCCTTTTGCAAATCGAACTCGTTTCCTAAGAAAGGTCGAGCCTTGATTAGTTAGGGAATTCAATTTAAGGACAAAATCTTTAATTCACAACTTCTTCAAAAAAAATGAATGATGATGATTGAAAACCCCTTTCCTTCACATGTGATTTCACTAACTGTATAAAATTAGTGTTTGTTTATCTTTGCCTGATTCCTAATTCTCAGCAATAGCCAAAGAAGGGCAGTTGTAGACACCTAACTTTGTCTGTACCCCTAAATCAGGTACATTTTCTTCCAAAATTGATGTTTCAGAATGCTAAAAAGCTTTTCTCATCCTGCAGATGGTATACTCTGAGGCTTAGTCTAAGAAATCAGATAGAAAAAGTCAAACTCAAAAAAAAAGTCAACCTCAAAAAAGTCAACTACTGAAAAAGTCAACCCACTTTCAAAATCAAGATTTGAGGTTCAATTGAAAAATGGTGAAAGAATTTTGATAATCCGAGGTCTACATTGAAAGATATGGAGTTCGGAAGTTGGGTTACGGAATCTGAGAAGAAAAAAAACCCTAGTTCGGGAAATTTGGGGAAAAGTGCTTGAACGATCAAATTGGTTGAAATTGAAGGCCTAAAATGAAAGATAAGCACTGACTACGGGTAATGGAGAAGCTACTTGGAAGAAAAATTTATAGAAAAGTCAATTCAGAAAAAAACCGAGAATTAGGGTTTTTGGCGGATTTCGATAAAATTTGGAAGGATTACAGAAATGGCCCGATTCGGTAAGGCTAAAGCCTCTAATTGATGAGGAATGATTAGAAAAGAATAGCCCAGGGTTCAGTTTGAAGAAAATCTGAAAATCGGACTTGTTTTTAGCAAAACCGGGTTTCGGAGGCAAAAAGGCAAAATTGGAAAATTTGGGAAAAATAGCAAATGAACTCCAAAAATTCTAAAAATTTGCAAATCTCATTCTTAAATCATTTCGAAGATTGATTCGGATTTCGTTTGCAAAATGGCCAAATATCGGGCCTACTATGCATAAATTCAACAAGATAAATCCCAGAAAAATAGCAAATGAACTCCAAAAATTCTAAAAATTTGCAAATCTCATTTTTAAATTATTTGTAAGAGATTGGCGAAAGAAAATCTTGATTCGGAGTTCGTTTGCAAAATTGCAAAATCCCGGGTCCCCTACATAGTAATTCAAGCAGATAAATCCAGAAAAAATAGCAAATGAGCTCCAAAAATTATGAAAACTTCCAGATCACATTTTTAAATTATTTGGAAAATATTGGTGAAGAAAAATCTGGATTCGGAGCTCGTTTAAAAAATGGTAAAGTTCAGTTGCATAAAAGGGGCCATTTCAAAAATAAATCTGAAATAAATAGCAAATGGACTCAGAAAACTTTGAAAACTTTAAGAATTTAATTTTTTATTATTTCAGAAGTATTCAAAAAAGAAAATTCGGATTTGGAGTCTGTTTTCTATTTATTTAAGTTCGGGGGGCAAAAAAGTTATTTCACCGAAGAAACCAAAAAGGGCAAATTTGTAATTGATGAAAATATGAAAGAAGAAGAAATTGCTGGGATTTTTCTTCCCTTGGTCATCCAGCATAGAGAAGAAGAAGGAACCTTGAACAATTTAACTCCTTAGTCACTATCAAGCCACATGCTACCACTAACACCTTGCAAATGGTCCCCCTTCATCCAATTGCTTAGGTGCCTTGTAGGAAAGTTGAATGCACCATCCAATGGCCAAGTTTAAATGCCAAGATGGCATTTTTATTTGTCATGAAAGAACCCTCATCTAATGGCCAATAATGGAAGAAAAAAAGATGAGCACAATTCATCCAAAGGTGAGCATTCATTCGGTCAAGCAAGGGAGTGCATGGGATTGTCTCTTTTCATCCAATGGCTTAGGCCATCTACAATGACTGAGTACACATGTTGAGGGATGGATTTAAATTACAAGATGACATTTTTATGTTGTCCTCATCCAATGACCAAGAATGGAAGAGCACAACTCATCCAAGGATAGGCGCTCAAGGGGGCAAGCAGGGGAGTGCATGGGATTGGTCCTCTTTTGCATCTAAGGGCTAAGGTTACTATAAGGGCTGAGGATACATCTTAAGGGCTGCTATCAATTGGCAAGATGACATTTTTATGTTGTCATCAAAATACCTTAATCTAAGGGCCAAGATTGGAGGAGAAAAAGTGCAAATTCCATCCAATAGTGGAGAGGCCATTCGGCCAAGACTAAGGGAGGAGGGTTGATTTCATTTTTTTCATATTTTTTGGCTGAAAATAGTAGCTGATTTAGCAAAGAAAAAGGTTTTTAAAGAAAGAAAAAAAAGGTTTTCAATAGAGAGTTTGAAGGTAGTCATCTCTACCAAGCTCTAGCATAGCTTTCTTCTTGTTTTTCATGGTGTTTTCTTGATTTTCTCTCTTGTTTTCCTACTACATTTTTCATAGAAATAAAGTTTTTTAATGTTTACTTAAGTTTTCATCTCTTCTTCTTCATCAAAATGGTGGAAAACAAAATTTTTTACATGGTTTTATGCTTGGCCGAATATGGCATGGTTGCTTGCCTTGGTTTTATTTTTCTTTCTTCCTTGCATGTTGTTGTGGAAAATGATTTTTAGAAGGTTTTTTAGAGTATTCTAAGGTTCTGATTTTTTTACAAAAGATGAAGCAAAAAGGTTGAAATGGCTACATGATCTTAGCAAGACCAAGTGACCATGGCTAGGGAGAGGCTATGCCCATTTTTACCTACCATGAAGCTCACCTTAATCTTGCTGTTTAGCATGGTTTATTTTCTGATTTTTGAAATGGAAAGGCTTCATGATCTTGGCAAGATCAAGTGACGGTTAGGTGAGAGGCTATGCCCATTTTATACCAACCAAGGAGCTTAACTTTCCTTGTTTTATTTACTAGTTTTGCTTGTTATTTACTTTGCATGTCAATGTTTAATTTTATATATGTTATTTGCATTATTTTCTATGCTATATTTGTTTCTATATTTCATTTCCATGCTTAATATGTTTTCCTTGAAGATTTGGCCTTGTTGTCTATTGGAGTCATATTGTGCATTTTTCATATTTCATGTCTTATATTATAAACATGTTTGCATTTTTCATATTTGTCATATGGCCATTCGGATACTCCATGTTGATATGCCTTGCATGTGCATTTTCGTCTTGCTTCTTCACTTGTTTGCATCTCCATGCCATAAGCTTGTGTATTTTGATTTTAGTATGTCATATGCTTGTTAAAATGTCATGACATTATGCATCTTGATATGATTTGTCATGTACTTGTGCCATTTACTAGGTAGGATTGCATTAGAGTGTCATGTAACCACATTCGGCATCTTCATGCATCCCTTGCCTTGTCATGCATTTGCATTTTGTTTAGGTAACATGCTTTACATTATCATATCTTGAAATTGTGTATTAGTTGCTGTTTGTTCCAGCATTAACATTAGTTTCATTGGTAATTGTATGTTCATAGTATTGTTATTCATGTTCGTTACATTTTAGGTCTATAGGCCATATTGGTATTGCCATGCATATTGAGTCTTAAATCATATTGGTATTGTCATGCATTACTATGTTATTTAGGTCTTAGGTTACATTAGCATTTTCATGCATATTCATAACATATGAGGTCCAAGTCATATTTGCATTATCAAGCATTGCATGCATATTAAGTTAGGATAGCATTTATTGTCATGCAAAATCATGATAGGCATTTAGGTTATTTTGAATTGTCATGCATTTCCTTTACCATTTAGGGTTTAGACCATGCATTTCATACATTTCATTTGCTGTATGTTCATAATTCCATGTCATTGCCACATGATTTATGACTTAGGCCAATCAATGGTTCAAAGTCATGCTCTCTTGAGCATACTTGTGGAAAATTAAAGGGTTGTCAAATTGATTATTCTACCTTTGTGATTTTTTTTACTTAGCCAATTTTTGTCCAAGGTTTTTAAATGTTTTAGCTACTCTCCTTAGGTCTTTAGTATATTCTCCAACAATTTTTACTTTGATTTTTGCATGAATTTATCAAAGGAAAAAAAATGTGTTTTAACAAAACAGTTTTTTTTACCCAATACTCGAACTTCTCCAATTTTTCAAGGAAGTCATCTTTAATCATAAAATTAAGCCAAGTTTTTCTCATGTAGTTTTACATGTTCTGAGTCTCCAGTATTTTTTTTTAGATTTTTTTGAATTTATAAAAATAGGCAAAAAAGTAGTGTGACAAAACTGGACAATAGAGACAGATTTGAAATCAAAAGAGAAATAATTGTTGAATTTGGCTAAGGCATTTAGAGGGGGTTGGTTAGAAGCTTTGGCTACTGCCTTAGGGTAATTTCTAAGCCTTTTTAAACTTTAAAAATGATTTTATAAATCTCGGGTTAAGGGTGGTCAAATCCGAGATTTTAAACTTAGGAAATTACAGCCATTTTAAAAGGGTTTGGTAAGGGTTTTAATTTTTATTCAAGTTTTTCCTCAAAATTGTTTTCAAACAATCACAAAGTTTTGTTTTTTTTAGAAAATCTAATTTGTCATATTTTTCTAAGGCAACCGGATATCTTTTTAGATATACAGATTTCTTTATTTAGTGGAAACAATACATTTTCATGCAATGCATTTTCCATGTTCATGCATTTTTATTGAATATATGATTTTTTGCTATGACATTTTCTATGGTATTTTTTTTTATTTACATTTTATGATGTTATATTGTTTGCCATATGATTTTGAATATTTCATGATATCCCATATTTTTTATTTAGTCATTTATTTTTGTCACATTATTTAGCATATACTATGTTTATGCATTTTTGTTTTATTTTAATGCATATTTTATGATAGCATTATCTTATGTTTCATGTCATTTCTTATCATTTAGATCATATTCCATGTCATTTAGGTTATTTTATTTATAATATGCTATGTCATTTAAAATATGCCATATCATTTAAAATTACCATGTCATTTAAATCATTTTATCTCATTTAGAATATTCCATGATATTTAGGATTTTTCATTTCACCTAGAATATACTATGTCATTTAAATTATGTCATATCATTTAGGTTGCATTATATTATCTAGACTTTGTCATATCATTTTATTTATGTCATACATGTTCATGTTCATATTTTTAAATGTTTTGAAAAAGATAATGATTTTCAATAAAAATAAAGATATTCCTCAGTTAAAATAATTCATGAGTTCTCTACCGGGTTTGCTGGAGGGGATATCATAAATTATCATTAATAAAAGAATATCTTTCTTTCAAAAAACGAGAATGATTCGGAAAGTTTTCCAAATAAATAAAAATTTCTATATTTTGCCGAATTTGTCGGGGAATATAGGAAAATTTTGAATTAATAAATTCCGGATCATTTTCAATTAAAAATGGAATTAATTTTTTTTAAATGGGAATTAACTTGAAATACTAAATTAAAACTGACTTTTTTTACCGAGACTTGAGATAACACATGATTAATAAGGTACCGTTTTAGACGGGCGTTGCGGGGGTGCTAATCTTTCCCCGCACGTAACCGAGTCCCGAACCCGATTCTTCGATTTTCTCTGGTTTATAACACAGACTTGAAATTGGTTTTAAAAATGTTTTAATTAATTTTAAAATATTTTATAAAATCAGTTTTAATAGGTGGCCGATCACTCCTAACTAAAACGATTGGTGGTGACTCCATGTCTTTTTCAAGGTCATTTCCAAAACCTTCATTTTTCTAGAGAAAATAAGTCGACTTTTTTTTGGTTTCTTAATATCACACTTAACGAATAATAAAGTCTTGCGATGAGACTTGTTATGTTATTTTTTAGGTTGCGACACAAATATGATTATATTCGTGTGTATATATATATATATATATATATATATATATATATTTCTCTTTGTAACTCTTTACAATAAAATAAAAATAGCTATTTTTTATGAACTTAGGTCGTCCAACGGACCAATATTATGATCATTGACCAAGCTAATCTAACTCATATAATAAGAGATTATAAATTTGAAATTGAAAATAACACATTTATTCTAAATAACATGTATAATGATAAAAATTTAATTTATCATATATCACATGATAATGTATTATTATAACAGACATAAATCATTATAATAAGATACACATATCAATGATCTATTTTTTATATTTTTAAAGAATCACATGATAAAACTTAAAAAATTATACATTTGAAATAAAAAAAAAAAAAACAATATATTTATTCTAAAAAAACACATTTGAAGATAAGAAAAATATAATTTAATTTAAATAATATGATAAGATATTATTCTAACGTGCATACCGATCATTAAGATAAAATATATGTAAAATGAAATATTTTATGTATTTTTTTTCTTTTTTTTACATTGCATTAGAAGAGATTAAAGTTTTAAAATTAAAAATTACATTTTTCTTTGAAAAGCAATGCAATTTTTATTGAATAATAAGAGAAGCACAAAGTTTATGAACACCCAAACAATATTTGAAAACCCTAGATAAGAACTACCAGTCAGACAAAAAGTCTGAACCCTGATAATCCCGAAACATACAAAGCATAAAGAAACTACCTAACACGACTACCCTTCAAGCGAAAGTGCTTGAAACCCCTTAAGAACCCCAATGATCCTAATTCGTGAGCCAACAATCCAGCTACTTCAACATTTTCATTGTTAACCTAATCAACCAAAAGTTCAAAGTTGACATGTCGTTGCTTGTCTGTTCTTCCAAACAACTGAGTTACAATTGCAACCATAATCTGTTTTGGCAAAAGTCTGATGCAAATCTGAAATTGCGAAACCTACCGTTTCTTCCATTGCATAACAATGCAGTTTACTCGAAAGACCTAGTAAAAACCTACCCCTCAAGCCTATAAAGGACTTGATTTCCCAGATTCCCTTCCCATGGAAAGTAAAAACACTAAAAGACGAAACCTGCAATTCGGCATTAGAAATTCTCTAAACTTAGTATAATATCTAACCCTCAAGTCAAGCGAAGGACTTGATACCCCGGGAAGTCTTCCTGATTAAAAATGTTATGACCAAGTACACATATAAGAAAACCTAAAAATGGTCTACCCATCCATCCATAACCAAATTATAATTGTAATCAATCCCAAAGAATATATAACAATGAAGAAAACCTACTGAAAGATTACCCAAATGTTGCAACCCCCTTGTTCCCCAAAGCTGCCAAACAGAAAACAAAACAATTAAACCTGCAAAATGTACAAAATGTCAGTAAATAAACTTCTCCTTGTCATGTTATGCCTTCCACTGAAAATCGCCCTTACAAATATCACTCGTTGACCCAAGCCAGAAGATCCGTCGCTCTACTTACACCTTGTCTTACTAAAGCATCCGCAAAAGAATTAGCGGTTCGCCCTTGTGTACCACCCTATATTCCTTCAAGTTTCTCATTATTCTATCAATCACCATAAATAATGAGTTAAGGCGCCATGGCCTTATCTTGCTAGACTTACACCAAGCGACTGCAGTCATTGAATCGCTCTCAACTTCTAAATTAATAGTCGAAAGCTGTTTGGATTCTACAATTTCAAAGGCTTTTTTATGGCCCTCATTTCCACCTCATTTGAATCCATCACCCCAACGGACTTAGAAAACATGGCCAATACTATACCTCTATCATTCCTTAACACGCCTCCAATACCAGCTGGTCCCGGTTTCCAAATAACAGATGCATCTACATTGAACTTCCTCCAATTTAAATCTGGTGTTGTCCACTGTAAAGAGCATTTGACTTTTTCCTTTTTGTTGATAACAAAGGAACGCGGATTATGTATGAAATCCCCCATTGACTGAAAATCATTCGGCCATTTTGCCCAACACCACCATGCAAGTCTGCTTTTAATCAAGAATAACAAGGTGTTGATATCGAGTTCCTTGGCTTTAAAAACCATTCAATTCCTCCACAACCATATAGACCACAACATATCTGCAAACAACAGAAACCATACCTTCACATTAACAGAATTAGGTAGTAACCCTATCCATTGTAAAAACCAATCATTGATTAATTAAGGTTGCACTATGCTTATCCTTCACCATGCGCAGATAAACATCCATAATAGCCATACATGTTTGCATTGTAAAAATAAGTGATCTATTGTTTCCACATCATCCTTACACAGAGGACAATGCATATTATCTTCTGTTACAATGTTGCACCAAAACAAATACAAACAAACATGCAATCTGTTACGAAAAAAAGTCCATAGAAAGATCTCTACTTTAGGTGGAATAAGACCTCGCCATTTGTAAGTGTCAAAGATTCCCGCTTCTGGTGCATTACCTTCAACAGCTAGTCTAAAAAGTTTTGTTTTATAATGACCATCCACAGCAGGTTTCCAAATTAATCTGTCTTTCATATTCACATCTAACTGGACACCCTTGAGTAGACCAAGCAAACAATGCCACTGTGTAGTTTCCCAGTCAAAAATGTCCCTTCGCAATGTTATCTTCCATCTCCACAAGTCTCCTTCCCACCACCCGAACTTGTTAATCACTGCATTTTTTATCTCAAACAAAGCATATATCCTCGAAAACTGCTCCTTTAATATCTCCCCATTTAGCCACCTGTCCTCCCAAAACAAAATGGAACCTCCGTTTCCTTGCAAGAGACTTATATTTTCTGAGAAACAATTGTGAAATTCCCCCCCTCGAATTGGATCCATAATGCCTTTCCATATAGTAGATAAAGGAATCAGTTCTTGTAGTCTTGGAATTAGTGCACTAACATCCATTCTGTATTTAGCACAGATAACTCGCTTCCAACTACTATCTAGTTCCTCCGAGAATCTGAATATCCATTTGTTAAGAAACCCCCTGTTTTGAACCTCTATTGGTATTTATACCCAATCCTCCACTGTTGACACTCCTACAAACTGATGGCCATTTGACTAGATGCAACTTTTGCTTGTAATTGTTCCCTTCCTAGAAAAAGTCTCTTTGTAGCTTTTTGATCTTCTTGACAACAAATACTGGTGCTTTAAACAACGACATATAATACAAAGGCATACTAGACATCACCAATTTTATCAAAGTAAGGCGTCCTCCGAAAGATAAATACCTTTTCTTCCAATGGCCCAATCTAGACTCAATTTTGTTAATCACAGGCTCCCATATTGTAGTGTTTCTTGAATCCACTACAAGTGGCAATCCAAAGTACTTTAGAGGCCAATCCACAATTCGACAAGCCAACATATTACCCCATTCTTTTAATGTTTTCGAATCAACATTGATGCCTACTAGACCATTTTTAGTGAAGTTTATTTGAAGGCCAGACACTAGCTCAAAACACTTGAGTTACATTTCTCAAAGATGGACCCACTGCCTCACAGAAAATCATCATGTCATCAGCAAACTGTAAATGGGTAACTTCAATGCCTTGAGAACCGATCACCAGTCCCCTGAATAAATTCAACTCATTTGCTTTACGAAGAAGCACACTGAGGCTTTCTGCCACAATATTAAAAAGGAAGGGTGATAAAGGACAACCTTGTCTTAAACCTCGCTTCATGTCAAACTGAGCCGTCGGTGATCCAATAACCAGAACAAACAATGGTACCGAATGTATGCACCCCTTTATCCATCTCCTCTATTTGTCACTGAATCCCATCATGCCCATAACATAATCAAGAAAGTCTCATTGCACACAATCATATGCCTTTGCAAAATCTAATTGCAAAACGCAAGCTTTCTGCTTCACTTTCCTAACCCAGTCTAATGTTTCATTTGCTATAAGCGCACTATCAAGGATCTGGCGATCGCTTATAAATGCAGACTGTGATTCCCCAATTACTTCTGCCATAACTTGTCTCAGTCTATTAGCCAATATCTTTGCAACTATTTTATGCAGACAACCCACCAAACATATAGGCCTAAAATCTGATACCACAGTAAATGAAAGATGCCTTTACACAACGAGACATGATTCCAGTCCTCCAAAATTCAAACACAAAGTTGAGAATGTCTACCTTCAAAATTTCCCATTTTTGTATGATGAAACCCATATTAAAACCGTCTGGCCCAGGCGCCTTCGAACTACCACAATTTTGTACTGCCGACCACACTTCTTCCTCTGTCACATCAGTCTCCAAAAACCTCCGATTCTGAAGGGATAATTCTTTGAAAGCACAACCTAGCATAGTAATTTGCAAATCTAAGGGACTAGAATTGAAATGATTAGAGAAGTGCTCAAACACTACCTTCCGGAGATCATGGTTTTCTGATACCAACTGACCATTATGCAATAATGTCTCCACATTGTTGTGCCTTTTCCTGATTCTTGTAGTTGCATGGAAGAATTTGGTGTTTTTATCCCTACATTGAAACCAGTTTAGCTTTGATTTCTGTTTCCACTGCATCTCCTCCATACAGAACAGCTTACACAACGTGGAGGTTAACAAGATCTTACTATCCTTATCGGCCTCTGTAACCACCCCCTGAATCCAATTTGAATCGATCTTCGCTAATTCTCTCTCTACAATTTTGATGTGAACCTCTAGAGTGTTCTTTTTGCTTCTTTGCCAGTCCTTGATTACCAGCTTCAGATTACGAAATTTTTCCCATGCACCACCCTCTTTTTCCTTTCCCCAAGCTTCTGTTATTACCTTGTCAAAACCATCTTCCAAGAACCAATGATCGTAGAACCGAAAAGGTATAGGACCCCAATCTTTGTGTTCTTACATCAGACAAATTGCATTATAGTCCGATAAGTAATTTGGCAACCTCTGTAAAGAAATGTCTGGAAAATAATGCAATAAGTCCGGAGTAGACAAAAACCTGTCTAATTTGCTCCATTATATGCTCTACCTGACTGAACAACAGGTGAAGTTGCCTCCCCTCATAGGAACCTCAATCAACCCAGCTTGTGCTACAAAAGCTCGAAAATCAGACATCACTCTCGTATTGCAATATATTTCTGTGTGTTCTTCAGTGTTCAAAATTGCATTGAAATCACCCCCAAATAACCATGGTCTAGAGAACATTGCCATGAATCTCTGAAGTTCCTCCCACAGTTCCCTCTTCCCCTCATCCTGATTAGGCGCATAGATATTGACTATGGCCACCTTTGTACTCACCTGAATCAAATCCCCCAATAAGACCAAGAATCTGAACTTTTTTATTATCTCGAACACCACGAAAACTCTATCGTCCCAAAAAGTAATTAAAGCTCCCGAATTGCCCTCTGAAGCCACAGTTTCCAAAGACCCATTACCATCATACCATACTCGCCTTAACAGACTTTGCTCAACACTCTCCAACTTCGTCTCTTGCAAAAGGAGTAACCAAGGCTTGTTTTTATAAGACAAACGTCGGACCATTCTCACTTTTTCCTTCTTACCCTGATCCCTAACATTAAACGATATGATCTTCATAACTAAAAAGAAAACACCCCTCTAGTAAAAGACCCACCGGCTGCCTAGACCACCTCTCGTCTACTAATCATCACCGTATCCCTCTCATCCATTTTAGCCAACCTTCTTTCAATGTTACTGTCATTCCAGTTACCATTAAGTCCCATTTTTTGCCCCTGCAACCATGTTAACTTACCCTCAATAAAGGAATCACTCCCCCTTTGTTCTATTGCTTCACTATTGGAGAGACCCCTAGATCTAGTTCTTAGGTAAATCCTGTTGTCAACATTCATCGCCACCGATCCCAAAATTTTCCTCGGTCTACCTATTTTCTTTGGTGTGATTATCACCTCTTGCTGCGCCTCCACTACATTCCCCCTGACCTCAACCAATTCCCGTGTCTCATTCTGACTAGTCATCTCATCCTCTCATTGCTTACTATGTTCCAACCCCCTGTCATCACCTGTCTTGTCCATCCCACTTTCCCCTTCGAACTCACAATTAGTACTTTGAGATGAGAGTGAATCCCTGGAACCCACAATCCCATCTTCACTAATATTTTCACCACCATCTTCATCGCCACTGTCAATCACTTCCTAAAACGGTTTAAAATTATCCGGGTACTGAATTGGTGATGAAAAGGCTCCCAAAATCTGTAATGTAACTTCTTCCCCATTTATAACACAAGGGCACGCCCCATTCAGAGCTAATGGTTTCGAGCAAGAGATGAGAACTCTAGCCACATCGAATCTATCTCTGGATAGTGTTTTCTCATCAACCGCAATGAATGTCCCCCACTTCTCAGCAAGGATTTTAAAAAAATCCAAGTTCCAGTAAATCAAAGGCACCCTTTCAATCCGCAACCAGACAAAATAATCGTGAGCCACGTTTTGCGGTGTCCATGCCCGAACATCAACAAACCAGTCATTCCTCCATTTGTGTTCATCAACAAGAAATTTATCAAAATCCTCCTTAGTTTCAAAAAAAAATGAGGACTCTCTTAAGATCAATGATAGCCACCCTGCAACCAATAAATCCTTGACCATAGAAAAAATCCTCAAGTATTTTCGGGTTGGTTAAATCATGCATCACACAAATAACAGAAGTTTTTAACCATTCATTGGTTTTAACAACATCACCTAGTTCAATTGGATATGTCGGTTTAGCAATACTCACAAAATCTGCCTGGTTTTCCCAAGACTTGTTAACTCTAAACTCTTCCTGTTCTAGCCTTTCTCTCATTGAATCCACTGTATCGACTGACCGACCAAATCGAGAGGTCCCTGCTGCATTGGTTTGAATTGCACTAGAAATGGAATGCACAATTGCTTTGCACACTTTGCTTGCTGGCGTTAAAACTATAGATTTCTCACCATTGAATCCAAACTATGATGCCTGAGTATTCTTTGCAGTAATGATGAAACGTGACTGTTCTGCTAGAATTATTGGCGCTAACGCAACTCGAGAAAGTCGTCTACTATCACTGAATCCCCTATCCTCCAGGCTATTCTGTTGAGCCATCCTGATTTCAACAGATCGAGACTTCCCTGCCAAACCATCATAATCCCCAGCCGCCTTCACCGATAATACATGTTTAACTGATCTAGTTTCTTCATGCTTATTACACGATAAATCGTACGTTCTTTCATACCTTACATTGTTCTTAACAGCTCTCGAAATCTGGCGTGGTTTTTCGACAAGACCTCCCTCAATAGAGTCTCCATTACGTGATCTCCTATCTTGCCCGAACCTTACCCTAGAGAGAACCAACCTTCTGCCCAATATGTACTCTCCGCTGCATTTAATAATCAATCTTCTGGCATTAGCGCCCACAACTCTTATGAAGCCAAAGAGATCTGAACGATGAGGTCTCCTATTCTTCGATATGAACAAGTCATAAACTCTCACAACTCTTTCGAAAAAATCCAAAAGCTTCTTGAACTTCACCTTTGAATTGAGATTATCAATGAAAAGGGTGACAATCTCGTTATCTTCAACATTCCACACCTGATGAATTGGCTTGGAAACCATAGAACCAAGTATGCCAGGAGAAACCTAGCAGATGCCTCACGCCCTAGAGAGAACATGTTTTTTTTATTCACTAATTTTCGGCAAATTACATTTATTTTAAATAATATATATAACGATAAAGAAGAATTATATAATTTATTGTAAATCATATGTATACTCATGAGAATTAAAATATATAATTTATATTAAATCATATTATAAGATTATCATAAGTAATATAACATATATTAATTTGTTTAAAATTAAATTATATTACAATACTATCATAAGTAATATAACATATAGTTTTATTGAATTATTGTTAATTATTTTTTTAAATAATTATTATCGATCTATTTTATTATTTTATTAAAATAAAAAAATAAAATAAAGAACTTTATTTATAACATATACTAATTACATAAAATTTAAATTCTATTATAATAATATAAATATTTTGTTTTTCATTTTTAGTTATAATTAAGAAAGATAGTACTAAAAAATATATAAAATTTTAATAGTAAAGAAAACATATTTTAAAATATAATTTATAAGTTACAAATTTAAAATAAATTAATAATGTATATCATATTTATTTATTTTAATATTTTTAATATAAAATTATACTTAATTTACATTCAGGTTAATAATTCGGGTCATTCGAGTTTGGGTTTGGATCATTTTCATATTTATGTTGTTTTCGAGTTCAGGTTGGACATATTTGGATAGTTGAGTTTTTAATATTAAATCAAATTGGGTTGAGTTTTAATTTGGATGAATTGAACGAATTTTTTGGATTCGAATTAGAATCGATAGATTTACTTTCAATATATTTAATTTTTAAATTTTAAATTTTAATTTTATTACATTATTAGAACGTGATTTTTACAAAAATATAACTATATTGATATTAGCTTAATTTAAATTTATAAAAAATATAAATATTTTATAAATAAAAAATATTATCCTACAAGAAGGTAGGGGCAATATTTCTAGTTTTATTATTAATAGTTACTAAAATTATAATCTGATCAAATTAGGCCTAAAATTAATTACAATAGTTAAAATTAATTAATTTTACACATTTTTATAATTTCGTGTACGATTGATATTTTCACAAATCGGTTACTAGATTTAACAATATAATCGCATTTGCACATAAAGTTTCAAATCGCTTTGATATTTATTATGTCGATTGAGAATACCGCTATATATATAACCGTTAAAAAATTTTACATCAAATAAATAGTTAAATATATTTAATTTACTCGAAATTTAACTTGCACAATCCATATAAATAAAACATGAAATGCAACAATCAAATTAAATAAATATAAATATCCTCTTAATAAATATAAACCTTTTTGAAAATGGCATTATCTATAATATATATATATATATAGATATATATATATATAAGCACGAATATGAAAAAAAAATTGAACTAACGAAAATATCCATTGTTATTCATTATATTACTAATTTGTCATTTTAAATGTACTAATAATAAATTTTATCTAATTTATAAATAAGAATTCTAATTCTATTTAAAGACTTTAATTAAATGAATTTATTTGATAATAAATTTAAAAACAAAAAAGAGTTAAATTTACATTGAATCATCTTCAAAATTATAATTTTCATTTCTGACCTTAAAAACTAAAAAAAAAAGTTACATTAATGTATTTTAAATCATAAGGCAAATATTGGTTATTTATATAATATGTAACTCTATGCTCAATATATAAATTTTTAATAAATAAATAAATTTTTATAATATAAATATTTTATATTATATTAGAAATAGTATTAAGATTTATTTCATTCTTATTTATGATTTTGTATTATAAATATTAATAAAATTTATCATTAAAAAATTTCAATATCATGATATTTTTTTTAAATAATTATTAGAACATTTTAAATAATGCTTTTAAAAATTAAATATAATAAAATAAAATAATATTTTATTTTATTTTATCTTATGAATTTAAATTTTATGAATTTATATAATTTTACTATTAATTATTCTTTATTTTATAATTTTATTTTATTTTACTAATATTATATTTTTCTTAAACTAGTGTCAATTAATGAATGATGAATTATTTTTAAAGTATTTATTATCTATTAATCATTAATTTTTTAGAAAATTGAAATTATGAAACTTGATACGAGTTAATATAGTTTTACTTTTATCCTACAAAAGTGGTATTAGGTTTAGATTAAAAACTTTATACCTTAGAGATAAGTTAAAATTTTCAAAATAGTAGTGTTATCATTTAGCAAAATATTACAATATGTTTAAAGATAAAGTGTTTGTCAATTTTTCTATTTATTTTAGTAATTTTTTTATCTTTTTTATTGCTTCTAATTATTTTTTATTTTTTTTGTATTAAGGGTTTGGTTTTGTTTGTATTATTTTTTTGTTGGTTGATTGATTAATATTATCAGTGTAGTGATTTTATTTTGAAATATATTTAGTCGTAACACATTAGTAGTACTATTTGTCAATGAGCCTAAGGTAATAAAACGAATATATAAAATTAAATGTTTATTAAACTATAAAGGTAAAATTACGTGATCTTATAATAGCTTGGAGAATTTTTCATTTTCACATAATATAATCCATTTATAAAAACTATTGTCCTTATTAATTACTTTTTTATTTATTTTTTTGTTTTGATAATAGACACCTTATCATCTAAAAAACATGTCAAATAACTTACTACAAAATATATTTTATTACTATGTTATCTTTTACTAAATTTTTTTTATGTAATTGTTAGATGTTTGGCTTACAGAGAGTTAAGTAAAATTGCTTGCATCAAGACCTGTCCAAGGGTCGGGCTACCCGTCCAAGCCTGAAAGTTCGTCCATATTTGGAAAGCTTTGGACAAAAATATTAGGCCCTAAAAATGGGTTTGAGCAAAAAAATGAAGCCTGTTTAAAAAATGGGCTAGGCCTTGACTCCAACATTCAAGGTCAGAGTCCGGCCTGCCTTGGCTCGTTTTTTAATTAAATAATATATTATTTTTATATATATTATGTAATTTATGTCATATAAAAATTAATTATAGATAATATTATAATGTAAACATTAAAAAATATGTTAAGTTGTCCATGTATAAGAACTTAATAAAAGAAAAAATATATATAAAATTACTAAAAATTAAATAAAAAATGATATATTTTTTTTTTTTTAAAATATATATATAAGCGAACCTGAACGGATTTAGGTTATCTAGCCTGACCCGCTATGCACAGCTCTACTTGCATCTCTTAAAAAAAAATTAAGATATATTATTATTAAACATAAATAATTTAACGAATATAAAATAACTAGTGCGACCCAATGAGTAGTTATTCTAAATATGTTGGACCATCAGATAAATAAAAAAGAGTGTTGGGCGTTGGATCGAAAGTGCTATAAAAGCATTGTTTCATAAAACCAGGTCTCTTCACGACGGCGTAACTCTCCCTCTCTCTCTGTCTCGCCCTCCGATCCCTCTTTACCTCACAACCCACTTCTCGACCCTTTTCTATTTCAACTTGAACCCGCAACCAAAAAATAAACCAGTTCCGACATACAGGTATCATCCCCCCGTTTTCCTTCTACTCTAATTTTTTATATATAATTTTGATTTTTAATTTGGAATTTCTGTTTATGATTAATGAAATTTGCTTGCTTTATGCTTTTATTTTTTTAATTAGTTTTACTTTTCCTTAATTCATTCTATCAAGCTGAACACGACAGTAATATATCGGTTCTTTTTTTCTTCTTTTTTTTGTTCACATTATCTTTTACAGAATTTGGGCTGTAATTCTTGTTAAAAATTGAGAAATAAATTAATTTGGCTCCGTTTGATTTATTTCTTTTGCTATTCACTTTTATATCAAAAACGTGGTTTTTGTTTTTTTTTTGCTTTTTTTTTTTCTTTTTTTTACTTTTGGAAGCGAAAAGTAAGTAGCAAAAGCAGCAAATTAAACAGCCTATTAATTACATTGATTATTGAAATTCTGATATTTATGATTCTTATGTGATGGGCTTTTGTTTTGTTTTTTATACACTGAACGGAAATAAAACAAAATTGTATGGAAAGGAAAGGAGTATTTGAACTTGAATTTATTGTTTCTTTCATTGGTGCTATGTGTTCCGATTGTTCCTTTAAACTGCGGTTTTGTGTTGAAACTCTTTTCATTGGTGATACCGTTAACTTGTTATGTTGTATGTTTAAGAGATGCTGAAGTTTTGTTTGTTTCAATGTATCTGTTGTCAAATAGTTTATGAATATAAGCAAATGGGATGTAACAGTGAGAGGTTTTCAAGGCCTATATCTGCTTATCGTAGACAAATTTGTAACCAAAATCAGATTAGCTTTGATCTGATTTTATTTTGTTTACATGGATAATCTTGTATTTGTATACACTGCTTGAAGGAAACGTTTTTGGGGTTTTGCTCTTTTTTTCTTGGACTAAATCACTACATTGAGTTGCTTATGTTCTATGCATGTTCAGACCCTTTTAATGGATTTCTTTTAACTTATCCTTAAATTGATTCTACCTTATTTTTCTGTTTAAATTAATATATGCTTTCTCAGAACCCAAAAATGAAAAAGGACAATTATTACACCCTTACTTTATCATGTTTTGTATAATAACCAAATATACTACTCATGAATGAAAGTTCTCAACCAAATCTTGGGTAAGTAAAAACATTCTTTTTCAGACTGCAACACCTTATAAGTTTAGTTACTTGGATTTCGCATTTCAGGGTCTTAAGTCATTTCGAGTCATTTTGCCTCCTTGTCATAATATCTTTTCTGTTATCTTAGAATATAGATTATCAGCACTTGTTGATATATGATTTTGTTTTAAATGGCTGTTGCTGAGTGAAACTATTTCGAATTACTTGTTTTCAACCTTTTTGGTTTTAAAACTTGTTTCCAGTTGTTTATTCACGTTGTCTGATTATGTTTTCTATAGTTAACAAGAAACTTTTTGACTTTTTCTAGTGCTCTTAGAAATACGGGGATTTCATCTTCGAGAAAAAAAAGAAAAAGAACTGAGTATTGTCATTGCCTCCACTTTGAAGGTTTTGTTAGTAATTTTATGGGACCTGGGAAAATGCAAACATATCAATTATAATTGTTTTTTTGTTTTATATTTATGTATGTATATCTTGTAAAGACACATCCTCTTAATTAGTTACAAACATTTCTGTTGTTTTAAATTATTTTGGATCTTGCATTGTTGTGACATCCTGTGTATATGTTCTATTATATTTTTGTCTGTAGTAAATGGGCTTTTACTTGGGGTTTCATGGCTGCAATTTTTCTTATTCGTTGGTAGTTGTAATAGTGATATAAGCTACTGTGTTTGTCTTTAATGTGAAGATATTTGCAGAATCTCAGGTTCATGTGATGGATATGTCTGATGCAGTCATAGTAAATACGAGCAGATTGAAATCTATTGTATGGAAGGACTTTGATAGGGTTAAAAACGGTGACACATTTGTGGCTATTTGTAGGCATTGTAAAAAGAAGCTTAGTGGATCAAGTACTAGTGGAACGTCACATCTTAGGAACCATTTAATTAGGTGTCAGAGAAGATCTAATCATGGCGTAGCTCAATACTTTTCTGCTAGAGAAAAGAAAAAGGAAGGATCTCTAGCCCTTGTAACTATTGATCAAGAGCAGAAGAAGGATGGAGTGCTTAGTCTTGTGAATCTTAGACATGAACAGGAGCAGATTAAAAACGAGCCTGTTAGCATTGGTAATAATAGCTTGGACCAAAGGCGGAGCCAATTCGATCTTGCCCGCATGATCATATTGCATAACTATCCATTGTCTATGGTGGAGCATGTTGGATTCAAGATATTTGTCAGGAATCTACAGCCAATGTTTGAGCTTGTGACATATAATAAAGTTGAAGCTGATTGCATGGAAATCTATGCGAAGGAGAAACAAAAGGTGTATGAAATTTTGGATAAGTTGCATGGAAAAATCAGTGTAACTGCTGATGTGTGGACTGCTTTAGATGATTCTGCATACTTGAGTTTGACAGCACACTACATTGATGAGAATTGGCAATTAAAGAAGAGGATTTTGAATTTTGTTAGCATTGATCCTTCTCATACAGAAGACATGCATTCAGAAGTTATAATGACTTGTCTGATGGATTGGGATATAGATCGTAAGTTGTTTTCTATGATATTTGATAGTTTTACTGATGAAAACATTGTTGATAGAATCAGAGACCGGCTGTCGCAAAATAGGTTCCTTTATTGTAATGGTCAATTATTTGATATTCGCTGTGCTGTAGATCTTCTCAATGGCATGGCTAAGAATGCCTTGGAAGCTCTCTGTGAAGTTACCCAGAAAATTCGGGAAAGCATTCGCTATGTTAAAAGTTCAGAAGCAACAAACTCTATGTTTAATGATCTGGTTCATGAAGTTCAGGTTGAAAGTAAAAAATGCTTATGCATTGATAATCCATTGAAATGGAACTCAACATATTTTATGCTTGAAGTTGCCTTAGAATACAGGAAAGTTTTCTCTTGTCTGCGGGATCGTGACCCTGTCAACATGAAATTCCTTCTTTCTGATTTGGAGTGGGATAGAATGAGTGCCATTACTAGCTTCTTGAAGCTGTTTGTTGAAGTTTCTAATGTTATTACAAGAAGTAAGTATCCAACTGCAAATGTATTTTTCCCCGAGATATGTGATATCCACTTGCAGTTGATTGAATGGTGCAAGAATCCTGATGATTATATCAGTTCTCTGGCTGTAAAGATGAGAAAGAAGTTTGAAGACTACTGGGATAAGTGCAGTTTGGGTTTAGCAGTTGCAGCAATGTTAGATCCTCGATTCAAAATGAAGCTCTTGGAGTATTACTACCCACAGATATATGGTGATAGTGCTTCGGAGCTTATTGATGACGTTTTTGAGTGTATTAAATCGCTTTACAATGAACATGCAATCGTCTCTCCATTAGCATCCTCCCTTGATCAGGGACTGGATTGGCAAGCAAGTGGTATTCCTGGTTCTGGAAAAGATTCCAGGGATAGGCTAATGGGGTTTGACAAGTTCCTTAATGAAACATCCCAGAGTGAAGGCTGTAGTTCAGATTTAGACAAGTACCTGGAGGAACCTCTTTTTCCTCGTAATAATGTTGATTTCAACATATTAAATTGGTGGAAGGTTCACACTCCACGGTATCCTATCCTATCTATGATGGCACGCAATATTCTAGGAATTCCCATATCAAAAGTTGCAGCAGAATCAACATTTGACACTGGAGGAGTAGGAGGAGGAAGAGTGCTCGATCATAATTGGACCTCATTGCCTCCAACTACTGTTCAAGCTTTGATGTGTTCACAAGATTGGATACGGAGCGAACTCGAGAGTTAGTTTTCCCCCGCCTCCTTGCACTCACCACCATTTTTTTTTTTTCCTTCTGTTTCTTAAAGACTAAATTGTTTGCATGGAAGGAAAAAGAGGATGAAGTGGGAGCCTGGGAGGTTAGCACCATTTTTGTTTTGCTGCTATTCGTCAATAACTTACTTTCTTCTTTTTGTCATATTAAGAAATCTTATGTGTTTATATGAAAACTCCAAATCATTCTGTCCAAAACTTTCTGCCATCTTTAGGCTGCTCTAAATCTGATGTAAGTTAATTGGTTGTACAGTGTATAAGCTTTACTCCTTTTCTGTCTTCTTTCTTAAGGTCAATTCTTGTGTTCGATAACAGTGTGAAGTGAGGTTGCTTTTGCCCGTTTTCCTTTGATCTTTTTAATTTTATACGAGGATTCATTCATAATATTGCAAAAGTAATTTAATTTTACATATTTTCGTAATATTTTATATAATTTATATTTATAATTCGATCATTGTATTTTATATTCTATTTATGTAGATCGTGCTAGTTAAATTTCAAATAAATTAAAAATATTTAATTATTTGTTTGATGTAAAATATTTTAATCGTTAAATATATCTAAAAAATAATATTTTTGATCGATATGATATATATAATGGATCGATTCAAAATTTTATCTTTGGGGACATGCATCCTATCCTAGAAAAGAGGGTACGTAGCATAGAGAGATAGATCAATTGCTGCCAAAGCTGCTGCCAAAGCTATAGACTCAAGTCTAACAATGGGCTATCAAGCTTCTCACTAAAGGTCAGCAATACTTATGAAGGATGCGATTAAATTGTTAAATTCAACGATTAATTTATTAAAATATCAATTGTATATAAAATTACAAAAATATATACAACTAGTTAATTTTACAACGAAATAAATTAACCTTTTCTATATATATTTGGTAAACTGTAAGGTATTATTGAGTTTTGCTTGGATTTAATTTCCTTTCAGGACGTACCTTTGAGTTCGAGTGCATTCAATATTTTACAAATTTATATTTGTTATTATATATTACGACAACTAAATATGTATAAATATAATCAAAATTTCTTACGTTCACTAAAATGTTACGTCATTAATTTTATTGATTGGTAGCAATACATAATATTATTTTTGAGGAATGATAGCAATATTTTTATATCAATGCGACGTATCCATACATTTATGGATTGATAGTGATATTATATATATATATATATATATATATGAGGATATGTGGATTCCTTTATATATATATATTTATTTATTTATTTATGGTCTCCCTATTTCAATCACTATGATATCTGCCACTAAGAGAGATACTGATATGAAGGAACAAAAGTTATCGGGGAAAAAGTTTGAAATTCAAATATTGCGTGTAAAATGAATTTAAGCCCTTAAGCTTATATTTCATGTAAATAAGTTCATCATCTTTAATTCTTGTGTAAATATAAGCTTAAATTATCAAAAAAAATTCAAATGGATTAAGAGCTAGTTAATTGTCGTTATCTTGCACAGTTGGATACCACGTGTCATGATGATGTAAAAAATCATATACACGTGGTAAAATGATTGTAAACACCTGATTTTATATGAAGTCTTTGTTACATTTCTATTTTATTTCGGTTTTAAAACCCATTTAAAATTTTTATCCTTTGTTATATTGGGTTAGGCCTAAATTGTTGAGAATTTTTATTTGGGCTTGGAGTCTAATTGGAGCGGCCCATGTTTCTATTGGATATTTATTTATTGGTTTTTTTATATAAATATAGCTAAAAAAAATCCCAAAATACCGATCCTTTTAGATTATTTCTCAAAATACGCTGGTTTTAACACTAGCTGGGAAATCGCCACCCCCCATGGCGATTTCCCAGCATCAAAATATTGATTTTGGCTAAAAATACCAAGGGAAATCGCCATGGGGGGTGGCGATTTCCCTTGGTGTTTTTTTTCAAATTTTGATAAAAATACCAAGGGAAATCGCCACCCCCCATGGCGATTTCCCTTGGTATTTTTAACCAAATTTGTAAAAAGGATGAAGGGAAATCCCATGGGGGGTGGCGATTTCCCTTCATGTAATTTTTTTTTTTAATTTATAAACAAATTTTAATTTTTTTTTAATTTGTAAATTTTATTTTTTAAATTTAAAAATTATAAATTAAATTAAATTTCTTATTAAATTTAAATATGGAAAAATTTGTTTCTTATAAAAATTAAAAAAACAAAATAATATTTCTTCTTAAATTTGTATATCAAAAATTATATTTGTAAGTTTTGTTTTAATTTTAAAAATTTGTAAGTTTTGTTTTTTAATTTTAAAATTTATAAATTAAATTAAAATAATTTTTTTATAATTTTAAAAATAAAGAAATTTCGTAAGGTATATTTTATTATTTAAAATTTATGAACAAATTTTTTTAAATTTTGTTAATTGATTTGTATTAGATAAAAACAAAAAACAAAAAACAAACAAAAAAACTTGCATTACATTTTCCCTTATAATCCAAAGTACATGATAAGTTGAGAAAAACATGTAATTCATTTATTGTTGATGCGAAGTCTCCCCCAATGTGCCAAATCGATGCGGACAATTTCGACGGTTATGACCTTCGTTTCTGCATAATCCACAACGTTTTGGTTGGCCTTTCTCCCTGAGGTCTATTTCATTACGAATACGACTTGATTTTGGCCGACCATGTGGATTTCTCTGCATTTCTTGATTGGGACACACTTCTGGACCATCATATTGAGGCCAGTAACCTTCATTTCCAACAGTTTCGAACTCATGTCTATAAACATTCAATATAGTTTCCAGTCTATAGACTTTGTCCACATATTGCATGCAATCTACATGGACATGTGCACAGGCAGCAACTACATGTGAACAAGGGAACCTTTGTGCTTGAAACTTTCCACAATCACACCACATGTCACTGAGGTTGATTTTGTACTTCATTGCAGAAACACCCTCTTGTGGGGCAACTAACTCTTCAACCAGAAAAGATTGATTTGTTCGCGTAAAATTACGAACAATGTGGGAGTTAGCTTTCCTGCGATTTTCTTGCATAGCTTGTGTGACTGTTTCACAATATGTGTGCCCTCCCTCCATCATGGCAATTTGCTTGTTCCCCATCTTAACAAAAAGTGCAGCCAACCTATAATATGTTGATTGCACTAAAGCAGTAATGGGAAGATGACGCGTTCCCTTCAACACCGAATTGATAGATTCAGCTAGGTTGGTTGTCATATGGCCATAACGCCTTCCTTGATCATATGACTGCGCCCACTTCTCCTTGGGGATCCTATCAAGCCAATTAGCCACCTCTGCATTTTCTCCACGAAGATTGTCATACATGAAATGAAAATTCGGTCGCCTCAACTCGTATCCTAATAAATTTTAAAACAAAAAACTTGTGAATTTCAATATTATTTTATATGCTAAACGAAATATAAGAGATAAAATAACTATGATTTGATTCCATACCCATGTTAACAATTTGTCGACGCAATTCCTTATTGTTAAACTTTTTCATAAAGTTCGCTGCAATGTGTCGAATGCAGTACACTGAATATGCATGTGGAGGATTCCATCCACCATCGTGTCTAATCGCAGCTTTGATGGCTTCATGTCGATCAGACATCAAGCAAATGCCAGGCTGTTTTGTCACGTGTCTGCGCAAGTTACTGAGAAAGAATGACCAAGCCTCTGTTGTCTCACCCTCCACAATGGCAAAGGCAATTGGCAGTATGTTTCGGTTGCCATCTTGTGCAATAGCTAACAATAATGTGCCTTTGTATTTTCCATATAAGAAAGTACCGTCTATTTGCACAATAGGTTTACAATACGGATACCCTTCAATGCACGACTTAAATGTCCAAAATAGTCGATGGAATGTTCTCTTACCCTGGACCAGTCGATCACCGTGATATGCAGGTACCGTTTGCAATTCCACAATTGTACCAGGCACGAAATGTTGCATTGCACCTAACCATTTAGGTAGCTCATTGTACGATCTTTCCCAATCGCCAAATACTCGAACAATTGCCTTTTGCTTTGCTTGCCATGTTTTCTTGTAGGAGGTGATGTATCCATACCGGATTCGCATCTCAGCGATCAAAACTGAAACGGAAATCTCCGGATTTGCTTGGACCAATGACAAAATGCATGAACAGATCATGTTACAATCTAACTTGCAATGATCTTGTGAAATCCTCCCCGATGTGCAAGTATGAGGCCCTTCATATTTTCTAATCTCCCATAGATGTTTCTTCTTCATAAAAGTTGCCCTTATTCTCCAATTACACCCATTCCCATACATTACGCACTTGGCATAATATTTCGTCGGCTCAGATTCAATTACTCTGTAATCTACAGAGTTTTTGATGTTATAGTGCTTGATAGCTGAAAGCACAGCCTCTTTCGTTGGGAATTGTAACCCAACACACAGATCAACTGCAGATGGATCAAATGTCAGAGGCATAGCTAATGTATGAGCATACTCTGGAAATTCCGGCACATGCATTGCCTACAAATCCAGTGTATGCATATGGGATGCAGCCTGATATGGGGGAATATCTCGATGAGTGTTGATATCTCCATGAGTGTTGATATCTCCATGAGTGTTGATCTCAGCAGGGACGACGTCTGGGTCAGAATCAGTATTGTCATCACTTGCGAATTCAGCATCCTCTTCCTGCTCACTAAATTCACCAACATCTTCACCATGGACTCCACGTGGACGAACAGGATCAACACCAGCTGGCTCATCTTCGAGGGTAGTAGGAATTAGGGTTTGTGAGACTAATGAAGTCTGAAAAGTTGTAGCTTGAAATAAGGGCACGACTTCTTCTGTGGGAACGTCGTATGTAGTGTGAACATAGAACGACCCAGAATCATAATCTTCTATGGGAAAGTTTTCTGTTGTGCGAACATTTGAAGGGCCGCAATCATCGTCAACATCATCTATGTCAGCATATAACTCAAGGACACCAACATTTGCAAATGTCTCATGAGCATAAAACATGCATCTGACATCATCATCATCTTCAAGTGGAAATGTTCTATATCGGACACATCCTTCACCAATAGAAAGAGGATGCCTGTACTTAACCTCTGAAACTCTTTTTCTAGTTCCAGCTTTAATTTTTGTATGAATTTGCAGCTTCAGTTCCTCTAATGTGACGTCGTCTTCAACACGAAAACTTTTTGGACGTTCACAATCAAAGGTAGCACCTTCGTCAGTATTATGAATTTGGCCATTATAGTAGACCAATGCGATCACTCTATTGCTCATGTTGTGTAGCAAAAGAAAGAAGAAATATAGAAGTATGAGAATGAGAATGAGAATGAGGAGGTTTTAGCACTCAGGAAAAATCTGATTGAAAAACTGTTGTAGGGGGTATTGTAAACCTTCATAAGTATTATGAATTTATAATGGTTCATTATGTTGTACCAGATGACAAATCTCATCCTTTGTATAGGATGGAATCTGATTCTGATATTCTGCCTAGGACTATTTGACTGAAAAAGTTATAACTTATTCAATGCAAAATGTGATTGATAAATCCCATCATTTGTCTCATCCATTGCAGAAAGAATCAAGTTCCAATATTTTCTGCAGCATTTGATGGACTGGAAATATAGCTGAAACCTGTCTAAAAACCTATATCATCAGTCTTATCCATTGCAGAAAAAATCAAGTTCCAATATTTTCTGCAGCATTTGATGGACTGGAAAATAGCTGAAACCTGTCTAAAAACCTATATCATCAGTCTTATCCATTGCAGAAAGAATCAAGTTCCAATATTTTCTACAGCATTTGATGGACTGGAAATATAGCTGAAACCTGTCTAAAAACTTATATCATCAGTCTTATCCATTGCAGAAAGAATCAAGTTCCAATATTTTCTGCACCATTTGATGGACTGGAAATATAGCTGAAACCTGTCTAAAAACCTATATCATCAGTCTTATCCATTGCAGAAAGAATCAAGTTCCAATATTTTCTGCACCATTTGATGGACTGGAAATATAGCTGAAACCTGTCTAAAAACCTATATTATCAGTCTTATCCATTGCAGAAAAAATCAAGTTCCAATATTTTCTGCAGCATTTGATGGACTGGAAAATAGCTGAAACTTGTCTAAAAACCTATATCATCAGTCTTATGCATTGCAGAAAGAATCAAGTTCCAATATTTTCTGCAGCATTTGATGGACTGGAAATATAGCTGAAACCTGTCTAAAAACCTATATCATCAGTCTTATCCATTGCAGAAAGAATCAAGTTCCAATATTTTCTGCACCATTTGATGGACTGGAAATATAGCTGAAACCTGTCTAAAAACCTATATCATCAGTCTTATCCAGAAATTTTTTTTTCTGCTTTCCAGAATTTCACTTGTTTGCTTATGAAAATGTAATGCAAGTTTTTTTGTTTGTTTTTTATTTTTATCTAATACAAATCAATTAACAAAATTTAAAAAAATTTGTTCATAAATTTTAAATAATAAAATATACCTTACGAAATTTCTTTATTTTTAAAATTATAAAAAAATTATTTTAATTTAATTTATAAATTTTAAAATTAAAAAACAAAACTTACAAATTTTTAAAATTAAAACAAAACTTACAAATATAATTTTTGATATACAAATTTAAGAAGAAATATTATTTTGTTTTTTTAATTTTTATAAGAAACAAAATTTTCCATATTTAAATTTAATAAGAAATTTAATTTAATTTATAAATTTTAAATTTAAAAAATAAAATTTACAAATTAAAAAAAAAAAATTAAAATTTGTTTATAAATTAAAAAAAAAAAATACATGAAGGGAAATCGCAACCCCCCATGGCAATTCCCCTTCATCCTTTTTACAAATTTGGTTAAAAATACCAAGGGAAATCGCCATGGGGGGTGGCGATTTCCCTTGGTATTTTTAGCAAATTTTGAAAAAAACACCAAGGGAAATCGCCACCCCCCATGGCGATTTCCCTTGGTATTTTTAGCCAAAATCAATTTTTTCATGCTGGGAAATCGCCATGGGGGGTGGCGATTTCCCAGCTAATTTTAAAACCAACGTATTTTGGGAAATAATCTAAAAGGATCGGTATTTTGGGGAATTTTTTTTTTTTTTGCTATATTTATATAAAAAAAACCTTTATTTATTTATTTCTTTTATTTATTATTATTATTTCTCTTTTCTGAAAAAATAAAAATAAAAATCTTTGAAGAATCGAAACATGCGAGGTAAAAAAATAAAGAAAATCAAAGGAATCTGGATTGTGAAAAACGTATTCAATCTGTTTCTTGGAGCCAAAGACAGAATCTAAAGGAAGCAAGAAATTCTTGACCAAATTTAAAAGAAAATCAAGGAAAATCAAGAAAAGAAAAAAAAAAAAAAAGGAAATTTGATCTCAAGCAAAAATCCTAGTTTTTCCTACCCAGAGATCCCTATAAATACCCATCCCAGCAGCCACACAAGACATCAACAATCACAGAGAGCAAGTAGTAAAATTCTTTGACAAAAGGGTTTCGATTTTCAAAGGTATTTTTTCAAAAACAAAATATCTTTTCAATTTCGGTTTCTCTTTCTGTTTGAGGCTTAAAGAGATGCTTTGAGGAGCACCAAAACAAGTTTTGATAAAAAAGCAAGTTTTCTTTCAACTTGGTTTTTCAAAAGAGGCAAAGATTTTCTTTCTTTCTTTTTCTTTTTCAAATATCGAAAATCAAATTCTCCTTTTGAGAAATTTTGTTTTGAATCA
This sequence comes from Fremontodendron californicum, assembly GCA_030761205.1. Classification (NCBI taxonomy): domain Eukaryota; kingdom Viridiplantae; phylum Streptophyta; class Magnoliopsida; order Malvales; family Malvaceae; genus Fremontodendron; species Fremontodendron californicum. The sequence continues at coordinate 13,942,297 of JAULJL010000020.1, read as the reverse complement.
TGAATTTTGAAAAGAGATTTTAAAATATGGGTTTCGATTTTGTTTTTAAAAAAAACTGAAAATTTCCAATTTTGGATATTCGAAAACTGGAAAATATAAGTTTTTGGACGATCGGTTGAAGTTTTCGATCGCCAGAAACTAGGTTTTAATGAAAGAGGTGGCCAGCCGTTTTATGGTTTTTTAGAAAAAAAAAAGAAAAAAGAAATATTTTTTTTTAAAAAGCTGATTGAAATGAAACAAAAAAAAAATCGGAATTTAAAGACATGAAGTCGGGTCCCGCGCAACGCGCATGTTCGCTCAGCGACCTGACCCGTTTGCATGGCTTGTTTTTATTTTAATTCTTTTTCTTTTTATATATATTTTCTTTTTTACTTTTTATATTTGTATTATTTTCTAATTTAATTTTTTCCTATTTTTTACTTGTTAATTATTTTAATTAATTACCTTTTATTAGTATTAATTTTTTTTTACTTGATGTGAATTTTATTATTTTATTGATTGCCTATTTATTTATTTGTTAATTAATGTTTAAGCATGATTTTATATATTTATTTTATTTATTGTGTTTGTTAATTAGGATCATTTAAATTTAATTTAATTAGATTAGATTTTATTTTTATTATTTCACATAATATGTTTCTTTCACATAATTTACAATAATAAATTTAATAAAGAAATTAATTAAGACATGTTCGATGATGAAATTTTAAAAAGTTACAAATGGTTAATTTCTAAAAAAGTTTAGGTCAGGAGAATTTTTAGGGATCTAACTCGAATGGTGGAAGTATATATAGTTTATAAATGGGTTAAATACTAACCCTTGTACTTTAGGTCTTTTCTTTGTTTGGTATCTGAAGAAGAAGTATATATAGTTTATAAATGGGTTAAATACTAACCCTTGTACTTTAGGTCTTTTCTTTGTTTGGTATCTAAAGAAATTTTTTTATCACTTTGGTACTCGAACTTTCATGCTGTCAATTAATGTCTGATTAGGCAAAAAAATAACCAATCAGAGCCTAACACGTGGCAAACCTGTCACACCATTAGTGTCACGTCGTCATGAATGAAAAAAATTCAAAAATTCAAAAAAATTATAAAAACCAAAATAAAAAATTGATTTTTTTTAAAAAAAAATCAAAATTTATAATTTATTTTTATTTTTATTTTTGGTTTTTCATTTTCATTTTTATAATTTTTTTAAAAAAAAAAAAAAAAAAGAGATTTTCAAATTTTTAATTTTGATTTTTTAAATTTTTTTTATTTTGATTTTTTATATGATGACGTGGCACTAATGATGTGGCAGTTTTGTCACGTGTCAGGTTTTGATTGATTTTTTTGCCTAGTCAACCATAAACTAACGGTGTTAGGGCAAAGAGCCAATTTTGAATGACGACATGAAAGTTCGAGTACCAAAGTGACAAAAAAATTTCTTCAGATACCAAACGGACAAAAGACAAAGTACAGAGGCTAATTTAGTATTAAACCCTTTATAAATAATTGAAATCTAGTTGTTCATCATGAAACTAAGGAACTTAGGTTTTCAGTACTGCACTCCTTTTAACTGTTTTATTGTAGAAAAGATTATTCTTGTATAATGGGTTCGTCTTTGATATACTAATAGTAGAGTATTTTAACTTCACAAATCGAATTAAAAGACTACCATATGATCCATTGACAGTGTATTAGATAATTTCTCCTTGTAGTATATGCTTCCAAAACACTAGGTAACATGGTTGATTTTTATCCCTTCTCTTATGCTTCCAATGTTGTTCAACTTAAACACTAGATTGGTCTTGTTTAGCATTGTTGTTGGTACAGATTTGAGATCAAAAACTGCATTTCACCTCAAACATAATGCTAAACGAGTAAAAAAATTAGTTTTTGCAGTTGAAACCATGGTTTGAAAACCCAAACCAAAAAACCAAAAAATAGAGTTTTTGGGTTTTAGAAGCTGACTTTTGGATAAAATGATTTTATTATCTTCATATCTTTATATTTTTATTATTTTAAACATATCCCTTTTTTTACATTTCAATTCCTCACAACAAATTTTCACAGCAATGCTAAACACTTAAAAGTTCTTAAACAACATTTTTTTCACCATACTTTTTAAATACACTTTTTCTTACCCAATTTTTTTCTAATCCAAACTTTTTTCAACAACAATGCTAAACTAACCCTAAGTAGTGTTGTACATTTAGTTATTTGATTTGGCATGCACCTCTTCAACTTGGATATATGTCGTAAATTAAGCTTTTCTAAAGCAGCAAATATAAATCAAACCCATACTAGGTAACTAAATTGTTATGCTGGATAATTGACAGATCAAAGGGGAATTAGGGGTGAGCATTCGATCGGTTCGGTTTCAAAATATCGATAATCGATCAAACTGATTAAATCCACACAACCGATCGAACTGACCGACAAAGAAACTCCCAACCGAACCAATCGAATCGAATTTAATCGGTTCGGTCGATTAATTCGGTTTTAACGTTGCTAGTTCATATTGCTGGTTTCACACTTCCACTTGCCTCCATCTCAACAGTACTGCATATAGTGTCTACTCTGCTATCAATTTTATGATAGAAAGTTGAGAATTCATTGTAGAAAGAAGGAGTAAATGTAATATACTGTTAATAGAAAGATACAAAACATCCTAAACTCGAACTTCCAATGTGTGAAAACAATCATGACCGCTGATTCCACAAGTTTTTTTTTATCTGTCCAAACAATATTTTCCACATGAAAATATGGAGAAAAAAGAAAAACATAAGAAAAACATAGAACATGTAATTAAATATATCCCAAGCAAGTTCACAAGAGGTTTCTTTCTTCAACAACAACACATTCATGTAACAAATTAAGAAATTCTAAGGGTTCAACAGGGAGTATATGCTCAAATTAAAGGACCCATAATTTTATTTTTGATAATACGGTCAGGGTATCCGCAGGCTTTGCCTGAAAGACCCATAATTTGAGATTAAATCGATGAAGCCTGAGATTGAAGCTAGATGGTGAACTGATATGATCAAGATCTTGGTAATAGAGTCATGATTCAACAAAGTGTAGAAACAAAAAGTTAAGTTAATGATAAAATCCTAATTAGTAAACTTTTGGAGTTGAGAAAGGAAAAACTTCACAATACAGTGGAGGGAAAACAGGCAGTAAGGTTAGTCTTCAAGAAGATTATGCCATAAAAATATCTGGCTCGAGAAAACACTATAGAGGCAACAGTAAAAAGAGTTGAATTCAGAGTGAAAGGCTAGGGGTAGGATTTTTTCGAATTTTTTTGTGAAACTGAAAGAGTGAAAAAGGCTGTAGAACAGAAAAGCTAGGGTTTCAAGAAGAAATTCAGACTTCAGATTGATCTGAAAGAGTGAAAGGGGCAAACGGTAGATTGGTTTTCCAATTTGATTATGGTATTGGTATGGATGGGTTGGGTTGGGTTGGGTTGGAATGGCTCATGGCTGGATGGGACCAATGGATAATGGATTTGGGTTGTTTATGGGATCAAATAATAATGGGTTTGGGTTGTGTATGGGTTTGGATTTAAATAAAAATAATATTATTTATTTATTTTTTAATTAATTATTGACTTGTTTGGTCGGTTCGGTTTAAAAATAAAAAATTGCAAACCGACCGAATAAACCGAAAAAACAAAATTAAAAAATCGATTCCAACCAAAATCGACTAAATCGAACCGAATTAACCGAATTCAATCGGTTTTATCGATTTTTTCGGTTATCCGAAAATTTGCTCACTCCTAGGGGAACCAATATCATGTTTTCCCCTTTGAATATATTTATTTGTGTGACAAAAAAAAAATCTCATAGTCTTACATCCTAACGTAAGCACATCTTTAACGGAAGCACTCTTGACATTTATTGATAAACTTTTGATAATTATGATTAAACAAATAGATATGTTCGTCATTTTATGTTAATTAAAGATTATCATCTATGTTACCCGGATTAAGAGGTGAGTGTTGGATATATATATTTATTCGATATGGTATACTTAATTTTTTAAAATTTTTTTTTATATATTTGAAAGATCATACCATATATTTATGTTCGAATATATGTCAGACACAGTTATCGAATATAAATATTTTAAAAAATAAAGACTTCGAATAACATAGATTATCATTAACAAGCATTTTCTAATTTATACGCAGTTAAGTACAATGAGATAACATTAATTATCTGTTTTAGATAACAAAATTTGGTAGAAATCTTTCTACCATTCAACCATTCAAAAAAAAAAAAAAAATTTTCTCGGAGACCAACTTAAGTGGAATCCAAAAATTCATATGCTCACTTTGGGAGGGCTTCAATTTTAACGCTTTCGGCCCAAAATTGCGCGAGCAATTACATATACCAAAAAAAAATCACATGCTAGAAAATGATAAAAATTTTCGTTGAAAAAGAAGTTGAAGAACCAAAGCATCAAACTAAAAGTAACAATCTATATCTTAGCAGTGGGATATCATGTTTATATAGTTAGATAGATACAACTATGTAGCGTGCTTTCTGCTTTAAAGCTGCTGCTGTATGGTGAGGTGAGGTGAAGTGAAGAGTCAGCAATTGGACGGATTCAGACGGATTTGGATCGGGTTATTTTGAGATAGTATCATATTGGATTCGTGTTTTTTTAAGTTCGGACAATTTTGGTTTAGGGTCGTTTCGGTTTGAGTCGTTCCGGGTTCGGGTAGATTTTACGTTTTATTTTATTTTATGTTATATGTAATCAATTTTACATAATTTAAATGTTTAAATCAAAAATAAATTATTATAATTTTTTTAAAGTAAAATTTTGTATAATATGATATTTTTTTAATTATATTTAATATTGATATCAATATTTGTTAGCACAAAAAGGATATAAAATTAATTTGTTATATAAAATCAATTTGTTAAATAATTGATTATTGAAAATATGATATATTATCATATTGATATTTAGAACAATTGATTTGAGAAACTCTAATATACAACATGTAAATATATTATGATTTATATTATATATACGTATAAATATAATTGTACATACTAGTAATTAAATCAAAATAGGCCAATGGATGTTTGAAAAAAAAAATAAGATTTAGTTTTAAGAGTTGGTATGACAATGCAAAAAAAAAGTACGACTATTAGTTATTTCTCAATTATTTATTTTAATGGTTTAATTTTAACTAAAAACTAAACTTTTAAAAAATCATAATTAAAAATTACTTAATATATATAATCTTTATTTAAATATTTTAATAATTTACTATTTGAATATATAGTAATTATTAAATAATAATGATCAATTAAGATAAAACTATTGTTTTACCTTATATATATATTAAATTTTACAAAATTGATAATTAAAATTTTGTTTTATAAAAAATTATTTAATTATAATTCGATCATTTTTATTTTTAGTATTAAATTAGGATTATTATAAGTTTATGATCGGGTCAGTCTCGGATTCAGGTCATTTCGCATTTAGATCATTTCGGATTCGAATTTTCTCGGATTCAAGTTTTTAACTTTTTTTTTATCAAATTGAGCTTGAACGAATTCAGATTTTTTTTTCGAACGGCTTTCGGTTTCTTGTTCATTTGGTAACCTCTAATGAAGTGGATGTACTACCAGACTACATCAAACCCACCAAAATAGAAACATGTGTGGTTGTTTCCAACCTAATATACATTCAATATGAAGAAAAACACCCTTGCTCTTTTGCTAAAGAAACCCCAAGTCCTAACCCTTCTATTTTTCGTCAAGTTTCATACAACTAGAAGTTGTGAAGCAATAGATCAGGGAAATAGTGCGACTCTAAACTGGAAGGGGGGAAAAAAAACCATAATAAATGAGTTTCGCACTGAGATAAGTAATTTCAATTGACTAATAAAGTAATTTTACAATGTTGTTGAAGAGCTACATTAATATAATCATTATATGACTTGAAGGTTGAAGATCCTTACTATATTGTATATCACGAAGTACCTTCGTCTATTTGTATTATGGACATGAAAGTTACCAATGTCGTATTACAGAGTATGAGCAGAGACTGAAGGCAAAACCTTTCTTCCCTCTGATTCCAATTCCATGCTGTTGCTGCCAGTTTGGTTCTGAAATGAGTGGTATGTAGATGTCCTCCTAACCCAAAATTCTACATTTCCGGATAAAGCTGTTTGAGAAATTTACATGTCTATTCCATAGGCTTCGTACTTCTGGAGACCCAATCTCAAGCCATGGCTTTGCAGGGCCAGTGAAATGCAAAACAGCAGCAGCCTCCAATATCTGTCCCTGAGCAGACGAGGATCGATAGCCTAACCCAGCCACATGCCATAAAGGATCAATAGGATGCACATGACCCTCAAAAGCAAGTAAGGTTGGTGGAAGCACTCCCGGTTGCCATAGCGTCAACCCAGAATTGAGACTCTGTAAAAAGATATATATAGGATTAAAGCAACAAACAACTAAAAGGAAGTAAATCATTTTACGATTAAGATCATTATTAACCGATGAAAGCCAACAAATAAAAAAGAGTTTCATCTTTCCTATCATTAACAAGCATTCTATAAGTGAACTAATTAAAACACATACCTAAGACTCCAAGCAGTATATCATGTCCCTTGTATTATGCAGTATGAAAATTGTATTGCCAAGCAGTAGGTGTCAACAAGGATAAGCAAATACTATTACACCTTGAAGTCTATAAATAACTACTGTTTACTTTCACTGAATTTACACTTCTACTAGTTCCAGAAGCAAATAACCACTGATAGATGACGGTAGCAATTAGATGGACGTTAAAGCAAAATTAATCGTCAAATAGCTGATCAGCCACAACAATTTACTTACAAGTTTCAACCATTTATGATAAGAAGTTGTGATGTTGGTCCTCCTCCAAGCTTCAAGATCGAAGACATTCATACCAGAAAGCCATGCACAACGATCTTGGTCAAGGTTGGATGAAATTATTGGGTGTGAAAAGTTCAAGTAGTCCTTGTATTTCCTTCCTGGACAACAGTTTTCCCCGCACCATGAATCAACAACTGCACCAACAACTTTCCCATTGAGATCCAATGTCCATAAAGATGATATGTCATGTTGTACTACAACATCATCGTCCAAGAATACTATCTTGTTGAGATCTGGAAACAGCTGTGCAACCCATGAAAGTTAGAACATATCAATGCCCACTGAAATTTAAGGTTCAGAACGAATCACTTACCAGAAAATTCAATGCAGATTTTAGAGTAATTACTTCAGGGATATAAATACGAAGGTGATTCATAAGGGAGAGGCAGCTAGGGCTTAAAGCCTCCAAAAAAATTTTATGCTCTCCTTCATATTCAAAGTTTTCTTCTTTCAGATTATTGTAGTAATGACTCCAAATCAAGCGATGAATTTCCAAGATCTGCTTAACTCCAACATTCACCTCCTGTGACCAATCATATTGATGTAGTCCCTTAACTTCCACTCCTGCTGATTTGAGAGGATTTATTGCAAACCATGCATGCATTGAGGTGTAAGTTTTCTTGTCTGTTACTATGTGGAACACCAGTTTTTCCGGATTTGCTGCATTTTCAACTGTAGAGGATATGACAACAGAGGCAGCCAAGACATTGTCAGTCAGAAGCACAACATGGTGAAAGGATGTGTCAGCAAGACGTGAAACATGTTCAGGTGGAGGTAAACGAGAGCGGGCCATTGTGTTTACAGCATACTCTTCTGCCAATTTCAAGCATAGGCAATGTAAGCTCTTTGGGACACCCCGTGAAGCTAAATACCAGTACATTAACTCACGCTTCTTTGCTGACTGGACCTCTGCTCCATACCTAATAGCTGGAAATCAAAAATGAAAGTACTTTGATTTCTTAGAGGAATGTTGAAGTGAATATACGTATTGTAAGTTACATTTGAGCAAATGACTCAAAATATATAATTTATCAATGTAACCTCATTTCATTTGTTTCCATTCATTATACAGAGCAGTTTCTTAAACCACTCATTGTAATCACAAGCATTGATTCCATATAAATGCATAAGCACATACGAGAGCAAATACAAACTACAAGAAAATCTGTGAACACACCCACAAACATGGTTTAGTGAGTAACATCAAACCAGAAAGCAATATATATAAGATAAAATAAATGTTTATTCCTTGATGCGCAAAAAATGAAATACTTCTGCATCTTCATCATGATTCAAAAGAATGCAAGGAGAAATTCCTGTCAAAACTATTTCTAACAAATTGACATTTCAGAAGAACATGAAAAATTCAACAACAATAATTACTCCAATTTAATGATATAGAAAGAAAAGTTCCAAAGCACATGAGACAATCGTTCCTTTGAGAATATACCCATGTAGCGAGAACCCTGTCCATGTTCCTTACCGTGATATATTAATTCTATATAGTTAGTTTTTGCAGCGAAACCTGTGATTCTATGTTACTCGGACTCAAGGGTGAGAGTCAGACACGGGTATGGGTCCGACACGGGTATGTTCAATTTTTTTTTAAAGATTTTCATGTATTTGGAGGGTCTTTGGAGGATCATATCCCCATACCCATAGCCGAATATGCGTCGGACACGGATTCTTAAAAAAAAAATGAAGAGTAGGAGCAACATAGCTGTGATTTGCTGTTAGGAAGAATAATCAAACTTTGAGCTAACGGAAGCATAAGACCAAAGCTCCTATACAACTTGAACAACACTTAAAGACTACCAATGGCTTGACTGAGGTAGTCTGATCTGGCACTCTCAGTAATATAATGGATGTGATACTCTCAGTCGGTGACGCTACGGTTGCTATTTAGCGGTTTCGGTTCATTCCGTTGTCGATATTTGCGTCCGATATTTACCGTAATTGATCGCGGTATCGTTCATTACGTCTGCAACCGCGATAAATGTGACGCGACCGAAAACGCGTCCGCAACCGCAATTTAAATCCCTAGTCTTAGTGCAGTGGATAGTGTGGAAGAGGGGTTACAAAGGGAGAAAAATGATGGTCTTGATGTGCTCAGAGATTAAACATGGAGGAAGAAAGTTAAGGTTCACACAGAAGGGTTGTTTCACATGATGAAAAATTGAAAATAACAATTAACAACAATAAAGGACTACATATATAAAGATGTATATGCCCATCACTTGACAACTTAAATTTTTGGGTAAGTATAGTGCTCTACCGTATATATCAAGTTTCTCTCCCCAAAAATTTCGAACTGCTAATATTTGTCAAAAAATTTGAAAGTATATGATGAAGAGAAGATGCAGCAGTTAAAGAATATTCTGAAAGGTTAAGAATTTCTTTTTGGGGTTTGTTTTCTCTTAATGAAGATATTATTATATATTATTTTTCTTCTTTTTAAGAGTAAGAGAAAGTGGATGACATCATATAACAAATTCCCTCACGTCTCACTGAATACAAAGGCAGGTGTTTCGTCCAAGTTCTCAAGAGAAAATAGAACATACTTTGATATTATTCCACAAGGTAAACATTGACCATTCATACATATTTTAGATCTTTCTTTGGTGATGGGAGTCTTACCAATGGCAAGAACAACAAGGTGATTTTTTTTATTATTATTTTCTTTCCTAAATACTTGTTAGACAGCAATAATTAAATTTCCCGGGTAAATTCATGTGTTTAACCAACAATTAATGGATTTATCAGAAACAAGAACAAAATTGTGATAATAGAGAACATCAACTCAAGTCCTTAATAATAGTAGTCCATGCAGGAAAGTAAAATATGCAGAGACAATATCTCAACTTAATAGAAAAATTCAAGAAAAACTGTATGCAATCATATTTGATGGATTGCCAACAACAAATGGGGTCAAGTTTGCAGATATTTCAGAACTAAAGGACACAAGCACATGAACCTAATAATTAAATGCAGTTTCTGTAAGGTCAAACACCTTAGAAATGTGGTCATCTATGTTACTTGGATTCGGGGTGAGTGTCGGATACGAGTATGTTCAATTTTTAAAACTTTTTTATATATTTGAAAGATCATACTTCATACTCATGTCCGAAAATGTATGAGACATAAATGTCTGACACGAATACTTTAAGAAAAGCGAAAAGTCTAGATGGTGTTCATACAACCTTTCTCAAACTGACAAAAGTCAGCCAAGGCATGACAATTTAGGTCAAGGCCTAGGATATTATTATATCAATAAATAAAAAAATTATGTTTTACGATGGCTCCACTGTTTTTGTAAACAATACCCCACCAAAAGTGTATTGAAAATGGTTATAGAGAATTTTTCAACATCATGGTGAAGTTCTTGACATTTTCATTCCTAGGAAGAAAAGCAATAAGGGGAGACGGATTGGTTTTGTCAGATATGCAGATCTGACAAGTGCTAGAAGAGCCCTTTCTAGATTGAACAGGTCGTGGCTTTTGGATCACAAGATAGGCACGAATCTTGCAAGATTCAAAGGGAGCTTAGTTTTCTGGTGAAAAGTTCATCAAACCTGAAGTAACCATACAGGTGAGTCAGAACCAAATAGAGCTTTCTATCATCAATTTCCTCCTAATGAGTGTTATTTTGAAAAGGAGAATTTGAGATTTGTGAAAAAAAGGAGAAAGTCTTATGTGCAGTCGCTCATGAGGGATGATGGAATTGCTCCATTAAAAATTGGCTCTGGTATTGCATACATTATTCCATCTTCAAAAGGTTGCAATCAGTTATACTCCGAATGGATCGAACATTGAGAAACTTAACAGAAGTGCAGTGGGCAATATTATCAGATTTCCAGATTCTATCAATGCTATTGATAGCCAACTTCTGTCAGATGACACTCTATCTCAATGTTCAGTTAAAATTATGTTACTTTGGATGATGTTACACCCAAGAACAAACGCTTGGAAATTGGCAGAGTTCTCATTTTAGCCAAGTAGGACTGTTGTCTTCCTGATGAAGTCGACGTTGCTATTGCTGATGACTTTTTCTCCATTAAAACTTCAGCTGAGCAATTTAAGTCCCAAGTTTTTTCACACAGTGCAAAACTTGTTGCATTTGTCACTGTTTTCTTTCCGGTGATGGTTCATCTTCTCAGATAGATGAGGTTAATTTAAATTTTGAAAAAGAAAATGCTCTTGGAAGCTAGACCAGTTGAAGTGGTGTTTGGTTCACCATGGACAAAACAGCAAACACCAGAACATGCTCTTGATATTGAAGCCAATCTTAATCATGCAGGCCTAGGAGTGGAGGCTCTTGCTCAAGACATCAGTGTTAATGCTGTCAAAAATTCAATTGAGTTGCAAGAGTTTGTTGTTGACAAGGAAGATGTTAATGCTCCAGATATTAATTCTGAGAGAGTGTCGGGGATGGAGATTCAGCAAAGAATGTTGGTTGTAGCGATTTTATAGAAAGAAGAGAGAATATAGGAAGTGAGGTGGCAGAGAAGCCTGGTTTCATTGTCAGAAATTTGCCTTCCGTATGTTCTGAAGGTTCAAAAGCTTAAGTGCTTACTGCAGAAGGGCTGATTGTTAATGGGCTTAATGAACAATCTGTCCCAGTTGAGAAAGAGAAGCTGCTGAGATAAATAAAGAAGCAGGCTTGGGGTTTAATGCTGAGTGTAGAGCAAGGTCCAATGATGAGCCTGGTTTAAACTCCACCTATTTCTCTGAAACAGAGGAGTGTGAGGAGGAAGAAAACGATTGTATCTCAAAACAAATAAACTGGAAGTATTGTGAAGCCATAGAAGAGGAAATGGGGGGAAAGGGTGTTGTATATATTACCAAAAGGAATATTTTATAAAGTGTCGTAAATGATTTAAGAATGTTTGAAATCATATAGATTGTATGTTTTCATAAATTAAGTGTAAATTAAGGAAAAGTTATATTTGTTTGAGATGATCATTCATTCCAAGAGTGATGATTCTTCATGAAAGGGTGTTCATTCCAAGAGTGATAATTATTCATCTAAAGTTGACTTTTCATGAAAGGGTGTTCATTCCAAGAGTGGTGATTTTTCATCAAATAATTAACTTTTCATAAAAATGAACACTTTTATGAAAAGGTATTTTGAGCACCTATTGGTATCTATAAATACCTTCCTTTACACTTAATTCAGAATATTCTTACAGTAAATTACTCATTCTCTCTCTCTCAAATTTTCTGGTTCATGGTTCATGTGTGTTCAAGAAGAACTTGAAGTGTAATCATGTTCTTCTTCGAATAGGCATTGTATCCTGGGGATAACGTTTCTAAGAGACCATTTGCACCATAGTGTGGAAACTATTATCCTAAAGAAAGCTTTCTGGAAGTGCCTTGCTTATAACCTTATTCATTTCTTCATATTCTCCACTACTGTTCTTACTTGATTGCATTAGTCCAACCCCCAATATACAACAATTTTAAGATAATAGTACTTCCCCAATGACGACTTTTGCAATCAATGAAGTGGAGAAACTTGAAAGGTTCAATGACATGAAAAGATGTTTAGATATTGAACCAAATAAGAAATTTATTTTGAAGAAATATCTTAGTGAATGGTGGAACATTGTGTTTTGATTGTCCCCTAATTCCTGTTTTTATTTCGGTACTTGAACAAGTTTTTGCTTCTACAAATTTTGAAATTCCAACAAGAGTAAATAGGTTCACAACCAAATAAGCAAATTGGTAAGTGTGAGAATCTTCTTCGGAATATCAAGGTACGCAATTAATTTATTACACTACTTTATGTGATAGTAGTCAGATATGTTTTTATCATGTGATTGAATGTTAATTTGCATGCTGATGTTTTAATATTTATTTTTGATTTCCTTGATTGAAATTTTTTCAAGTAGTCAGATATATTGGATTGTCATTGGTTGAGATTTTATTTTATTATGACTTGATACTTTATTAAAGTATCATGTTCGAGCAAAAACGAAGAAAAGGTTGAAAAACAACTTTAAAAGATTCGTGTGAGAAATCACAACAAATATGAATTAGTATATGAATGGACACAAAGTTTTATAAAAGACAATGACAATATTTATTCATTTTTCTTTGAATAAAATTTACTAAATTTGTTTGCTATGGTGATTTTGGCTTAATTATAATGAAGTATGTGATAAATTACTATGTGATTTTTTCATAAACTTATTGTTTGAGATTAATGCATTTTCATGCATTGTTAATTGTTAGTTTAATACATATTTATTTGAAAAATGATGTTAGAGTATTTTTACAATTGCTTAATGCAACTATGCATATCTCTAACATTTTATAAGTATGAGTTTTGATAAAAACGAGATAAAAGATATGTGAGTTTGTTAAATATATTCATGATCATAATTTTGATGATTATAAGTTATTGCATGACTAAGTTTTGTGAAACTTGAGATATACATGCATTGTGATATTTTTGTCACATGATTAAATTTGAAATCATATTTTTGTTATATGATCAAACTTGAGATTTACATTGTGATGATTATTACTTTTATCAGTTTATAATTAAAGTATATACTTTATATTACTATATGAGATTCGTGTTACTAACATTTTTTATCTTTGAGAAATCTTGTGTTAAGATTTGTAAAGATTAATTAAAATTTCAAGGAAAGAAGAATCCATACTTTTGTGTGATAAATGAATGTTGAAATCCCTGATTTACATGAAATCCCTGATTTAGTGTGTAGAAATCCCTAATTAGTGTATTTTACTATCCCTAATTAGTGTAGTTTACTGTTTCCCTAATTTAGGCCCTTAATTTGTTCCATAACTCTAGACCATAATTTTAGGAGAATTTATTTCATAGTTATGTTATAAATAGGTGCTGTGTATGTACAGATTTTCACACAATTCAATACAGAAAAAGCTCTTTTTCTGTTTCCTCACCTGTTTTCTCACCATTTCTGTTTTCAATGTTTTTTCACCATTTCTGTTTTCATGGTATCAGAGCCTAGAGTTTTTTAACCTTAGCCATCAATGGTGAAGACCACTGTTGACAGCATAGAGTCTTCATCTATTGAAACCACTAAAGAAACGGAGGTCATGAACACCATGAGTTCAAATGGGTCTGACAACTCCAATTTTCAATTCACGGTTGAGAAACTCAATGGGAAAAACTTTCTCGAATGGGCTCAATCAATCAAACTTGTGATCGAAGGAAAAGGCAAACTTGGATATCTCACCGGTGAAACAAAGAAGCCATCCTCAATTGATGCTTCTCTGCAAAAATGGAAGTCAGAGAACTCGATGGTGACTGCGTGGCTGGTCAACTCCATGAAGCCTTCCATCGGAAAAACCTATATGTTTCTTCCATCAGCAAAAGAAGTTTGGGATGCCGTTCGTGAGACATACTCTGATGTGGATAACTTTTATCAAATATTTGAGATTAAAACCCAACTGTGGCAAATGAAACAAAGAGAAAGAGAAGTTACTGATTACTACACTGAGATGAAATCTCTATGGCAGGAACTTGATCTGAGTTATGAAGAAGATTGGGAATGCTCTGGAGATAGTGTAAGGTACAAAAAAAGACTAGAGAATGAAAGAGTCTTCGAATTTCTGGCTGGACTCAATCAGGAGTTAGATGAGGTCAGAGGAAGAATTCTTGGTCGGAAACCTCTACCTTCCATCCGTGAAGTCTTCTCAGAAGTGAGGCGAGAAGAAAATAGACGCAAGGTGATGCTAAAACCCAAGAACTTTACTGAATCAGAAACATCTGCACTGATGTCAAAAAGGGCACCGAATGGGTCAAGTCAGAATCAGCAGAACAAAAGACCCTGGTGTGAACACTGTCACAAAACTGGGCACACCAAGGATACTTGTTGGGAGTTGCATGGAAAACCACCAGACTGGAAACCAAGGCAAATGAACAAAGGCCGTGGATATCAAGCCTCTGTTGATGATCAGACCGAGAGGAAGATGGAGGCTACCAACAATGATAATCAGTCAAAAAATACATTCAACCAAGAACAGATGGAGCAACTTTACAAACTGTTTTCAAGCCTTCAAACTGCTGGTCAGTCTTCCAATCATGTGTCCTCTGGTTCATTAGCACACAGAGGTAATTTTTTGAGAGCCTTAAACACTATTTCCCTAACCAAAAACCCTTGGATTGTCGACTATGGTGCTTCTGACCATATGACAAGCAATTATCACATTTTTTCTACATACTCACCTTGTGCTGGCAACATTAAAGTTAAAATTGCAAATGGTTTACTCTCTACAGTTGCTGGAAAAGGAACTATAAAACTCACTGATTCTGTAACTCTAGAAACTGTCCTCCATGTCCCAAATCTGTCTTGCAATTTATTATTAGTCAGCCAATTGACAAGAGATTCCAATTGCCTTGCTAAATTTTTCCCTCTCATTGTATTTTTCAGGACCTATCATCGGGGAAAATGATTGGCAGTGCTAAGGAATGTGAGGGACTCTACTACTTTGATGAGGCAAATGTGAGTAGACAGCTTCAAGCTACAATCTGTAATTCTGCATCTAGTTCTAGGGAAAGTGAAATTATGTTATGGCATTTTAGAATGGGTCATCCTAGTTTTCAGTACTTGAAACACTTGTTTCCTTCTATTTGCTCCAATAAAAAAGACTTTGTTTTTCAGTGTGAAATCTGTCAATTGGCTAAACATCAACGTACTTCATTTCAAAAATCAAAATACCAACCTTCAAAACCATTTACTATGATTCACAGTGATCTATGAGGACCCTCTCGTATTTCTACTCGCACTCACACAAATTGGTTTGTTACATTTATTGATGATCATACTCGGGTTTGTTGGGTTTATCTCTTAAAAGACAAAACTGATGTTTTTGATGTGTTTAAAAATTTCCACTCCATTGTTCAAACACAATTTCAAACTCACATTCAGATCTTGCGTACTGATAATGGAACAGAATACTTTAATTCTATTCTGGGAGATTATCTGAAAACTAATGGAATAGTTCATCAAAGTTCGTGTGTCAACACTCCACAGCAAAATGGGGTAGCCGAACGGAAAAATAAACACTTGCTTGAAGTAGCTCGTGCATTGATGTTTACTTACAATATGCCAAAAATGTTCTGGGGAGATGCTATTTTAACATCTGCCTATCTTATCAACAGGATGCCTAGTCGAGTTCTTTCCTTTGAAACTCCACTCAATACCCTTAAAAAAAATTTTCCACTTCACGTGTACCCTCTAATTTACCACTCAAGGTGTTTGGATATACTACATTTGTTCATGTTCACTCCCCTAATAGAAGTAAACTAGATCCTCGAGCTATCAAGTGTGTGTTCATTGGTTATTCTCCTACTCAAAAAGGGTACAAGTATTTTGATCCTTCCACAAAAAAGGTCTTTGTTAGTCTTGATGTTTCATTCTTTGAAAACACTCCTTTCTTCAAAAAAACTTCTCTACAGGGGGAGATTTCTAGTGAAGATCGTTTTTTGGACTTTGAGCTTCTTCCTTCTCCACCTATTCCTCATACTAATCTGCCATATACAGAAGGAAACTTGAACTCAGGGGGAGATGTGGAAAAACAGAATGATAGGGAGATGCTAGTCTATTCAAGAAGGCCAAAATCAAGACATCAAGAAAACGTAACACCCGAAGCACCAAGAAAGTCTAACCCGGTGATAGCTCCAATTGTGAGTGAGTCAACAACAAACACAGGTATTTGTAATACTTCTGATATTGATTTACCTATTGCTCTCAGAAAACAACCTCGTTCATGTACACTCCATCCTATTCCAAATTTGTGTCGCACAATAATCTTTCTACTGTTTTTCGAGCATTTGTCTCTAATCTCAATAGTACAGAAATTCCAAAGAACATACAGGAGGCACTGGCTATTCCTGAATGGAAGAATGCAATAATGGAGGAAATGAAAGCTTTAAGGAAAAATGAAACTTGGGATGTGATGGAGTTACCGAGAGGGAAGAGACATGTAGGCTGCAAGTGGGTTTTTACTCTGAAATACAAAACAGATGGAACAATAGAAAGATACAAAGCTCGTCTTGTCGCCAAAGGTTTTACACAAACTTATGGCATTGACTATACCGAGACATTTGCTCCCGTGGCAAAGCTGAATACAGTTAGAGTTCTTTTATCTTTGGCATCTAATTTGGATTGACCACTTCAGCAACTTGACATAAAAAATGCTTTTTTGAATGGTGAATTAGAAGAGAAAGTTTATATGGAAATGCCACCAGGTTTCAGTAATGGGCATCAAGACAACCAAGTGTGCAAACTCAAAAAGTCACTTTATGGCCTCAAACAGTCCCCTAGAGCATGGTTCGATAGGTTTGCCAGAGTTTTAAAGAAACAAGGGTATCAACAGGGACAATTAGATCATACTTTGTTTTTCAAACAAGCCGAGGGTGGAAAGAAGACAATTCTGATTGTGTATGTTGACGATATAATTCTTACCGGGGATAATGAAGTGGAAATGGAAAGGTTGAAAAGTGTTCTCAACACAGAATTCGAAGTAAAGATCTGGGGCAGATGAGGTATTTCTTGGGAATGGAAATTGCAAGATCAAAGAAAGGAATCAGCGTGTCTCAAAGAAAATATGTCCTCGACCTCTTAACAGAAACTGGTATGCTTGGATGCAAACCAAGTGACACTCCAATCGAAGTAGGGAAGAGGACAGATGATTATGGGGAACTGGTTGACAAAGACAGATATCAGAGACTAGTTGGCAAGTTGATTTACTTATCTCATACTAGACCTGACATTGCATTTGCAGTAAGTGTAGTAAGTCAGCACATGCATTCACCAAAGGAAGCTCACTTGGAGGCTGTTTTTAAGATACTTAGATATCTTAAAGGTTCACCTGGTAAAGGATTATTCTTCAAGAAGAATGACAGCAAAGGAGTAGAAGTCTTTACAGATGCAGACTGGGCAAGATCTGTTGAAGATAGAAAATCCACTTCTGGATATTGTACCTTTGTATGGGGAAATCTAGTAACTTAGAGAAGTAAAAAGCAAAGTGTAGTGGCTCGGAGTAGTGCTGAAGCTGAGTTTAGAGCAGCTGCTCAAGGAATATGTGAAGCATTATGGCTAAGGAAACTCCTAGAAGAACTACAAGTCACTGTAAAGTTTCCCATTAAACTTTACTGTGATAACAAAGCAGCAATAAATATCTCTCTCAATCCAGTCCAACATGATCGAACCAAGCATGTGGAAGTGGATAGACATTTCATTAAAGAAAAGGTGGAGAAGGGAATCATTTGCATGACCTATGTTCCTACACAAGATCAAACTGCAGATATCTTCACCAAAGGGCTTACAAGACAAAAATTTGATGATTTCATAAACAAGTTGGAAATGATTAACATATATGATCCAACTTGAGGGGGAGTGTTGAAATCCCTGATTTACATGAAATCCCTGATTTAGTGTGTAGAAATCCCTAATTAGTGTAGTTTACTGTCCCTAATTAGTGTAGTTTACTGTTTCCCTAATTTAGGCCCTTAATTTGTTCCATAACTCTAGACCATAATTTTAGGAGAATTTATTTCATAGTTATGTTATAAATAGGTGCTATGTATGTACAGATTTTCACACAATTCAATACAGAAAAAGCTCTCTTTCTGTTTCCTCACCTGTTTTCTCACCATTACTGTTTTCAATGTTTTCTCACCATTTCTGTTTTCAATGAACACTATAAAAAGTATATCATTTCTATAAAGGCAATTAATTTGGAAACAAATTAATATGGTGACATATGAAGATGACATAATTACAATGTTCACTAAAATTAATTTAGTGAATGTGAACAATGATGAACATTAGTGAATTACTTAAATTTAAGTGCATTATGTCATGTCACTTATTCAAGTGTTGCCTTTAAAAGTTATAATGAGATCTTTTTAACATAAACTTATTGAGATACAAGTGTGAGTTTAAAAAATGAAATCCAAACCAAATGGTGAATTGATTAATAACCAAAGGTTATAATCAAAAGAAGATATGGACTACTTGAAATCTTTTTCTTTTGTAATTAAATTTATTTTTATAGGTGTTACTTTTGCTATTGCAAACTATAAGCGTGAAGTACATCAAATGGATGCATAGAGATGTTATCCTCAATGGTAAATTGGATGAGATTTATTCATGAAGTGAAAAGATAAGTACTCAAGACAAAAAGATAAGGTAAGACAACGAAGATGCTAGATCAAAGTCTTCCTACTACAAGATATGTCAATATGAGAAGATAGATTTCAAATCTATCATTGTTCAATGTGTTGAACTTAATGAGATTACAACTAAAGTGAATTTTAGATAAAATGAGTTCCAAATTCACAATTGTTTGATTATTTTAAATGATACAAATCACTTTAGATTGTGATGATCAAGTTGTGATTCAAAACATGAAAAATAAAAGATTGTATAGCAAACTCATTGCAATGAGAAACAACCATGTGTTGTAATAAGATAGGTAAAGTACTACCTACAAAACACTATAAGAGATATGGGACTAGTATCGGTTACTAGAGATAATCTTGATTGGTAACAACTCTATCTCATTGATGTCGCTTAAGAAATTGATCCTTTAAGTTTAAAAGATAATCTCTTCATTCGATGATCATTGTGTATGAAAGTTCAATGTATATCAATCTTGAATTGTCCGAGGAATTTGTGTATGAGAAACATCATATTCCCAATGCATCAATCTTTGGAATAGTGGGAGTGAAAGAATGAAAAGAACTATTCCTTATAAAGTCTCATATCTAGATGCATTGTTATTCACAACAAAGAGGTTGAATATAAAGTCCTTAATAGACTTGTAACTCATTGAGTAGAGTGATAAGTAAAAAAAAAGAGGTTTTGAACACTCTTGACAAAGTCTACCTATGCAAGTAGAGAAGTGAGAGGCCGTTTCTTATGGATTTCCGGTTAATCCTAGAATACTTGCTATCACGGGATCAAAGCGAAGGCCCATATACTAAATTGCGCTGCCCATGAAGTAACACACCAACCAATGTAGAGTGTGAATATGTTTCCTTGTGTCTAATATTCAATCTAAAGGTTCAAGCCTTGGCCACCTTTAGACATACACTTTACATACGAACCTGTTAGCATTTTCTTAGGTTGCATTGCATATATGAAAATCTTTTTTGTTAATAAATGGGGGATTGTTGTATATATTATGAAAAGGAATATTTTATAAAGTGTCTTAAATGATTTACAAATGTTTGAAATCATATAGATTGTATGTTTTCATGAATTAAGTGAGAATTAAGGAAAAGTTATATTTGTTTGCGATGATCATTCATTCCAAGAGTGATGATTCTTCATGAAGGGGTGTTCATTCCAAAAGTGATGATCATTCATCTAAAGTTGACTTTTCATGAAAGGGTGTTCATTTCAAGAGTGGTAATTTTTCATCAAATAATTAACTTTTCATAATAATGAACACTTTCATGAAAAGGTATTTTGAGCACCTATTGGTATCTATAAATACCTTCCTTTACACTTAATTCAGAATATTCTTACAGTAAATTACTCATTCTCTCTCACTCTCAAATTTTTTGGTTCATGGTTCATGTGTGTTCAAGAAGAACTTGAAGTGCAATCATGTACTTCTTCAAGTAGGCATTGTATCTTGGGGATAACATTTCTAAGAGACCATTTGCACTATAGTGTGGAAACTATTATCCTAAAAAAAACTTTCTGGAAGTGTCTTGCCTACAATCTTCATTTCTTCATATTCCCCACTACTGTTCTTACTTGATTGCGTTAGTCCAACCCCCAATAGACAACAAAAGAGAAAAAAAAAAAAAAAAAGGAAGCAGGCAAAGAAAAATGCAAGAAAGGCAACAAAGTATAGAAGCTCGAAAAGCAACAGCCTGATAGCCAATGGTTCATTATCTGTTGGAGATTTTTTGCACAGGAATCGTGATCACTGGAAAGAGGCAGAGGCGATTTGGCTTGTTAGGAAGAAGCTAGGCCTATCTTCGAGCGACGAGAATGCAATCCTTAAGAAGTAAGGCAGCGCTGAAGCAAGATCAATTCTGACTTGTTTTCGGGTATGTCCGTTGTTTTACATTTTATATGTTTAGGTTCTAATGACGAGTTGAATTGGTAATGGGGTTCTGAAAATTGAGATGGTAAATTGGTGTTGTGAGCTCCTCAATGCCAACACTGAGGTTACCTTTAATACCCTTCATAGTCGTCTTCCTCCCTGTCTTCTGCTGCTGGTTAATGTTATGTTCCTCATTATAACCATAGTTTGATCTGCTGCAGCTCTTAATTTCTTTGGAGAAATGGCACACTGTCAGTTGAAGTATCCAGTTTCATTCCACCCTTTGCCGCTTTTGGCTTTGAGGTAGAGTGACAGGATGAAACTTCTGAACACCTGGATGGATCAAGTCCAAGGAAGTGAGCCCTTTTTACGAGGTAATATATACTTCTGGACCCATTATCTGGTGGAACCCCAAAATGTTATCCAACCTTCAATGACAAAAGACATCTTAATGTTTGGACAGGACAACCAACCAATCAAGACAGGTCAGGATTAAATGGTCTAGAACATCCAAAGTCCAAACCAAGAACAACCCACCATCTTTGTCCACGTGGAAACATATATCATATGTAATTTTCAGACCGGAAAGACATCTAATTTAGAACACGAGATTTAACTCAGTTAGTTCATGCAGTTACTCTTAAAAGATAGTATTTAACCGGTCTAAGTTATGAATCCCAACATTTACAATCCCTTATCTTATTTCAAACTGCGAATTCCATTGTTAAAAAATAAAAAAAAATAAAAAAAAAAGACATCTAATTAGTCTAGAGTTATAAACCTAAAGTATCGCTAAGAATCCTTTTGAAAATACATGACTCCAGTTGATTCATGCAGTTATTTTAAAAAGTAATATCCAACTGATCTAAGTTACAAATCTCAATATTTGTAACCCCTTATCTTATTTCAAGCTGCAACCTCTTTTGTAAAAAAAAAAAAAAAAATCATCTAATTTAATTAGTCTAAGTTATAAACATAAAGTATCGCTAAGAATCCTTTTAAAAGTACATGACCTAATTTTTTATTTTTATGAAAAATGCAACTATAATCGTCTTGGTAATTAAAAAAGAACCGCTGACTTCTGAGATTATATAACTTTTAGTTGATCAAACAAGATATTGACTCTTAGAAAATTCATCAAGTTACTCTAACAATTTACATCCATTGAAAATAGTGGGGCATGTGATGTCCCAGTATCCTACAGTAAAGCATGGGTAATGCATATGTTTTTGTCTCTTACCTTTTTGCCCTATTTTCCCTGTGTCTCAATTGCTTAGTCCCAACTCCCGATGCCCTCCTTAAAGTTTCATCCATTTTAATAAGTCACAAGGTGCCCATTCCATCTATAAGTACTAACAAAATAATATCTGAGACCTTGATTTGGTGTTCTGTCAAACTTTTCTAGGCGAGTAGAGCTCGTAACTCTAATTGCCTACATTTCTCCTTTTTCCTTCCCCTCTCTTTAAGAAAGCTAACACTTCAACCTTTTGAACATTCTTTTCATTTTTCCTCTTCCATTCTCAATTTTAATTTAAACTGTGATATTTACTACTAAAGTCACATGTAAGACATAATAATGTAGAGAGTGATTAAAGTCTAGGTTCTTTAATTTAAGAACCTTAAAAATTCCTCATATTTTTTATTACTAAGGTAGAGTGTGAAGTAAGCCTAGCTTTGATTCACATCAATTAAAAATGAAAATCAAGAGCATAATGCCAATATAAATTCAAATTACTACTTAGGATGTTTGAGTTAATATACTATTACAGTTTTATACTACATAGGACGTAGATCGAGGGATGTATCTGTTAGAAGAATGAAGCAAATTGACGTTGCACAAAATAAAAGGTTGTAGGGAAGGTCAAAAAACACATCATTAGAGGTGATAAATAATGATATGAAAGTATTTGAACTTGAAGAGATGATGACGGTGTATAGAAATGATCGGAGGAGGAAGATTCGTGTACGCAACATAAATGTTATGTCTTGGTTCTTGTAACCGACTCCAAATATATTGGGATTAAATTTTGTGATTTGGTTTTGAATTAGCAGAATTAAGCCACAGTTTCTTCAGAAATAAAACAATTAAGCCATTACCAATGAAGGACATAAATTGATACTAATGACTGGAAGAGCAGAAAAGGAAACGCATATAAGGACAATTATAAATTGAGTAAGAATAAATTACCATAGCCTTTGTCTTGAAAGCAAAGGCCTTGATGTCTTGTTGTCTTGACGTCATCTCCTTCACAAGCTCATTGAATGACTCCAATGAACCCTCTATTTCCCATTCAACACTATTGCCATCTTTCACCTCCATTAGTGCCCGCGTCAGTTCGTCTCTGAGTTTCTTTACAGTACATGCATGATCATGATAAAACCATACAACTAAATCAGATAAGATCAACTACAAGCCTTTCAAACCGTTGATTTCACCAAATGATGACTAAAGGTGATGACAATGTTGTTACATTAACAATGAGCAGTTGCCAGGACTCCTTTTGACTTCTTTCAAACCAAGAAAAAGTTGTATCCTTTTGCTAGTTTTCATTGAGAACATATATATATATATATATATATATATATATATATATATATATATATATATAGTGGAAGCATCAAAAAGAGTATTGACAGTAGAAAATTCTCGTCCAAGTGAACGAGTATAATAACATCATGATGGCAGGACAACTGGTCACTTGTCCAAGAAAGCAACTAATGGAAGTGAAATACCGACAGTTCCTCCCGATCCCAGATGTGCTTCTCCATGATCTATTTAATTATGGGTTTGTATTTGATGCATTGTCAGTGTATAAGTTTATACACTAACAGTGAATTCTAAACTGACATCTTATTAAAAAACTAATCACTAACCTTAACCACTAACCCAAACCCCAACTTTAACCACTAACCCCTAACCCGTCAGGTGATATCGTAAGATGCAATGTCAGTATATAGACCTATACACTGACAGTGCATCAAATATAAATCCTTTAATTATTATCAGCAATTTTGTTGTTCCCAATTTTTTTTGGATTCTTGACCAAAATGACATCCTGTTCCTGGCCTGGCCTTTGTAGATTTTTTTTAAAGAGATAATTATAATTTTAGTCTTAAAATATAAGTATTTTTTATTTCAGTTTTAAAATTTTTAAAAGTAATTAAATATGTTAAAAATTAGTTTTTTAGTTATTATTAAAACAAAACACTAATAGAAAATTTAGCTGACATATAATGAGCACACATGGATATCATTTCATTAATTTATAAAATATTAAAAAATTATTTTTAGGGTAAAGTACACAAACCCTCCTAAGATTTAATAGAAAATAAACTTAATCCCCTATAATTTGAAAAATATCAACTTAATTTGAAAAATGTCAACTTACCCCCTGAGATTTGATGAAAAATGCACTAACCTCTTTGAGGTTTATTTACTAAATGAATTTTAAATAAAAAGATAAATTTATCCTTTATTAATTATTTATTCTTCTATTTATTTATTTTTCATTCCTTTTTATCCAAGATTTTTTTAACGACAAATTAATAAAATTTTAATTAGTTTTAAAATTAATTTTAAGTACTATTAAATTAAATTCTAATTAAATATATTCTAATGCAAGTACATGTTAAATATTTTAAACTTATCTCTAATTAAATATATTAATTTTGAGATGAATGTATTATGTTTTTTTATTTGAAATAAATTAAAAAATTATTTTAAAAAGTTTCCTAATAAAAATTGATTAAATCCAAAAAAAAAAAAGGAAAATAAATAAAATGAGGGTACTTAATATTTAAAGTAAAATTTAAACAAATATAAATTTGATTAATGAAATCCTAACATTAATTACTTTTTTAGAGAGATAAAATGTACTTTTCAAGTTAATATATGCAAGTTTATTTTTAATAAAACCTTATGGATGATAATTATATTTTATTTATTTTCTTCTCCTTTTTTTTTAATCAATTTTTATGCAAATACATGTTAAATATTTTAAACTTATCTTTAATTCAATTATATATTAATTTTAAGATGAATTCATTAAATTATTTTTATTTAAAATAAATAAATTAAAATTGTTTTAAAGTGTAGTGATAAAAAATTAATTAAACAAAATAAAAAATACGAAAATAAGGAAAAATAAATAAAATGAGAATATTTTTAATATTTGAAGTAAAATTTGAATAAATATTAGGTTGATTAATGAAATCCTAATATTAGTTTTTTTTTTTTTTTTAGAGAAATAAAATATGGTTTTCAAACTAATAGAGGTAAGTTTATTTTCAATAAAATCTCATGGATAATAGTTATATTTTCATTTTTTTTCTTCTCCTTTATTTCTCTCATTTTATTTTTTATTTTAATCAATTTCTTTACCATTAAAACTTTTTAAAATAATGATAATATATTTATTTTAAACAAAAATAATTTAATGAGTTCATCTCAAAATTAATATATAATTGAATTAAAGATAAGTTTAAAATATTTAACATTTGTTTGAATTAAAATATAATTTAATTAGAATTTGATTCATAGTAATTAAAATAATTTTAAAATTAATTAAATTTTCATTAGTTTATAATTAGAAAATGAGTAAAATGAATAAAAAGAAATAGAAAAATACACGATTAATAATTAACATAGGTATAATTGTCTTTTTATTTAAAATTTACTTAGTAAATAAACTTCAGAAGAGTTGGTGTATTTTTCATCAAACCTCATAGAGTAAGTGAGTATTTTTCAAATTATAAAAGATAAGTGTATTTTTTTATTAAAACTCATGGGAGTTTGTGTACTTTACCTTTATTTTTTAAAAAAACCATCATCCTTATAAAAAGAATAAAAAAATCACTACTTCATTGTTTACTATTCTTTTTTCTCACTAAACCAAAGCTTCTCTCCCTTTCTCACTAAATCAACACCTCCATTTTTAGATTGCTACTTTCATAAAAATTCAACTATTAAAAACAATCTGCAAGATGAAAGAAAAATTAACTTTAGGCTTTTAAAATTATATATCAAGTAAATTTTTCATATAAATTTTCAATTAGTGTTTTCATTTGAGGAGTGATCCAAAAACTAACTTTTAATACATTAATAACTTTTAAGATTGAATATTTAAATGTAAAATTTTCTTTAAAAAAAATATTAAAATTATAATTACCTCTTTTCTAAATATGTATATCTTAAACTTTATGAGAGGTCCTAATCCTAGATTTAAAAAGCTGCAAAGAAGAAATATATGTAATATATATCTTCTTTTCTATTGTCATTATTTTAAATAAAAGTATTTAGTATATCTTTTGGTTTAAGTGCTAACTATGTGGAAATTTAGGTTTGTTTATTTCGCGAAAAAAATATTTTTAAAAAATAATTTTTTTTTTAAAAAAATTGATATTTTTTATTATTTGAATGATTATATATATATATATTTTTTTTGATTGTCTGGTTATTTTTTAAAATATCTGCATTGATATAAAAAGATTGATCCTTACACTTAAGGGATCGATATATATATATATATATATATATATATATATATATTTTGTTTCTATTTCTATTCTTAAGACTTGATTTTTATATGTAGAGAATCGATTTTTTTTTTTTGCTTTACTTCAGTTTCTATACAAGAAGAAATCATTAAGATCGATATTTTTGCTTTGCTTAAGTTTTCAAAAAATATTTTATGCTTATAAAAAACGTAAAACATTTATAAAAAAAAACTTTTCGTTGACTCGAAATTTATTTTTATTAATCAAGCTATTTTTGTAAAATAAATATAAACAAATACGAAAAATCATTTTACACGAATCTTTAATAAAAAGAAAGGTGAAAAAACAAAGGTAGAAAAGAAAAAATGTACACACTGTTCGTTTTCTCAACAAAAAAAAAAAATACCCCATCACCACTAGGGGTGTAAACGAGACACCTGTGCTCGCAAGCTACTCGAGTTCGACTCAAGAAAAGCTCGAATTCGATTCGGTCATTATCGAGCCGAGCTCGAGCAGCTCGAGCTACCGAGCGAGCCGAGTTCGAGTATCTTAATACTCGATTCGAGCAGCTCGCGCCTAATCGAGCTTTTTTATTTATAATATTTTTATTATTAATTTACTATTTTACCCTTAATATATATATATACATACTTAAAAACCCTTAATTCGAGCTCGAGTTCGAGTATATAAACGAGCCTAATCGAGTCGAGCTCGAATAGTTCGATTTTATCTCGAGCCGAGCTCGAACTTAAAAAATGATACTCGATCGAGCTCGAACCGAGCTTCGAGCCTCGAGTTTCGAATCGAGCTCGAGCTCGAGCTTCTCAGTATTCGAGCTCGGCTCGGCTCGATTACAGCCCTAATCACCACTATTCGTTAACAATACTAAACCAACTAAATTAATCCAAGTTAGACAACCGATATTCTCTTTGCTATAATGTCCCCACTGTTTCATCCTTACGATGGGCAAATATGTGGTCATACAAAGTGTATAGAAGAAAAACATTAAAATAATGAAAAGATAACATGATTTTCATAGACTTGCAAGTTGAAAATTTTGGACAAAGACTCAAGAGTACCATAAATAATTCAATCTCTTTTCATTTTCTTTTTTCTACTATTTTATGCTGGTAATAATTAATTCAAATTTTATTAAGACACATGCACACTTAAAGGGCATATCCGTCATTGTAAAAGTTGTAAACTAATCACACTAACCTGAGACGTGTCACCCCCGCTAAAAAGCCTCCATCCTAATCCTATACAATCTGCAAATGCCATTAAAATCAACAAATTAAACACTTTTCAACAAAAAATTTAAAATAACACTAATAATAAAAGTAATTAAATTTTAACATGAACTGAAATATAATAAAATTATTCAACTTTAAAAGTTATAATATTTTTATCTATTCAGACTGATTTCGATTTGAAATTTTCAAACACGTTAACATTTCCGTCAAAATTCAAACAACAGGAAATTACCGACAGGGGAAGAACAAGAAGACGAGGAAGCAGATTCAAGAACCAAGAAGGCAATTCTAACGAAAAGGAAAGGCAACACGATCCCCAAAACCAACACCACCAGCAACAGGGTCCGGCTCGATAACCGTCCACGCGCCGCCGCAGCCCCCGTTGCAGCCACCGTCGCTCCCTTGCTCCCTCCTCCTCCACTCGCGTTCGATATTGTAACCCTCTTTATCCCTGTTGTTGATATGTAGAACTTCATCATATTCCGTTACTTTCCTCCACTTTCTTCTCACTTCCATTTAATCTAAACAAGATGCACTCGATCATTGCTGAAGACTAGCATCGAAATCTTGACAAGAATGAAGATTTTTAATTAAACTTTAAGAAAGGGAAAAGGTTTTTAAATAAAATAAAATTTTGATTAAGAAATAAAAAGAAGGATTGGGCGCATTTTTATACTAACATTGGCACTTGTAGTACTAGCTAGTGAAAAAGTCTGGAGCTGGTTCCTGTAATATTAGGCTCCGAAAACATAAATAAATAAAAATTAAATAATGTCTTTTGGATTTTCGGAAAGGGGGAAAGATTAAGATTATTAATTATAATAATAATAATTAGCAAAAAGCCAAAAGTGAAGGCGCGTTCAAAGCCGCGGGAAATGATAGGGAGTCAGTAATTAATAGATTGAAATTGTGAATAGTAGTAGTGAGACTGACATAATTGATAGATTGGAATTGTGAATAGTAGTAGTGAGACTGACTGTTGTGAGAGTGAGAGTGAGAGTGAGAATGTTAGGTTAAAGTTAAAGCTGTTTATAGATATTATCGGATTGAGTTCGAATCGAGTTTATATATAATATTAATATTATATTTATTTGTTTAAGGTTGGTTCGGTTGGAAATATAAGTTTTAAATTTTATTTAAGTTTGTCCATATTTATAAATGGATAACTCAAGCTCGTTTAAGTCCGTTTATATTTTTTTTTTTAAATATATATTTTTATTATTTAATTTTTAGTAATTTTATATATATTTTTTATTAAATTTTTAAATATGGACAACTTAGCATATTTTTTAATGTTTACACTATAATATTATATATATTTAATTTTTATATGACATAAATTACATAATATATAAATATAAATAATATATTATTTAATTAGAAAATGGACAGAGTCGGGCCGGGTCGGATTGAGTTCGGGTCTTGAATGTTGGAGCCAAGGCCCGGCCCATATTTTAAACAGGCCTAATTTTTTTTGCACAAATCCATTTTTCGGGCCTAATATTTTTGTCCAAACTTTCCCAAATATGGGCGGGCCTTCGAGTTTGGACAGGTAACTCGATTCTTGGACAGGTCTAGTTAAAGTACTTATAATTTAAAGTGTATTTTAATTTTTATATTATAAAAATAAATAATTTAATTTTTATATATTTGAAATTAGTGTAAAAAAGTAAAATTGATAACAGTATTAATTAAAAATGATCTAAAATGCTGACATAGACATGTAAAACTGACAAAAAAATGACTTAAAAAAAATGATGACGTGCCAAATTTTTACTCAAGTGAAATTAAAAAAAAAAACATAAATTTTTTTACTCAAATTCCTTATTTACCCGTAAAAACATATTATCATTTTTTTCTGAATCATCTATTCTTTCAGTTTTTAAATTTCATCTGAGAAAAAAATTTGACACGTCATTATTTTTTTTTCAAATCATCTATTCTGTCAATTTCATATATCCACATCAGCATCTAAACGATTTTTCATTAACACTATTATCAATTTTATTTATTTGTATCAATTTTGAACGTTCAATATTAAATTATTCAATTTTATAATATAAAAACTAAAATACATTTTTTTTTTGGAGTTTTCAGATTGGGACTTCGTTGTATGATGGAATTACGGATTTGGCCTCACGTTTTAACTATTCTCACCAACAGACAACGGGGTGAAGCGGAAAGTTATTGTGAGAGCGATCTCATACTTGTTTTGTTATGCACCTGCCATATTGCTGCAGGTAAATATGAAAAACATGCAAGAAAATATTTTTTAAATGGTATAATTAATAAAAATTATTTGAAAAAAAGAAATAAATAATAAGAAATTATTATAAAAGATATTGTAAAGACAAAATTACCCTTAATGAAAAAAACTTATTTTTCTTTTCTCATTCATTAAGGAAATATTATTTTTTAAAAATTTTAATTGAAAATAAATTTAAAAAAAATATATTTAAATATATATATTTTTTTAAATTTAAAAAAGTTTAAAAAAATAAAGAAAAATTAATTTTAGGCATATTATTTTTATTTTTTAAAATTTTTTAATTAAAAAAAGTAAATAAAAAATAAAAAATTTTATTTTTTAAAATTAATTTTATTTTTATTTTTCAGAATATTTATTTTTTAATTAAAAAGTAAATCAAAAAATAAAAGAAAAAGGGAAGAGAAGAGAAGGTTTTTTTATCAAGGATAATTTTGTCTTTACAATATCTTTTATAACAATTTCTAATTATTCATTTCTCTTTTTCAAATAACTTTTATTCATTATATCATTTAACAAATACTTATGTTTTTCATATAAACCCTATTACTGCTTTATTTTCTTTTCTTTTTTATTTTTTATTTTCAAAAAATTTGAAGTATTTATGTGTCGAGCCAAATTTTAACATCTCTAAAGACTCAACCCATCTAATTAGGTTCAATTTTAAATATTAATTTTATATTAATATTTTTAATATATTCAAATTTTAAATTTAATAAAAATAATATTTTAAATTTATAAAATTTGTTCAAAGATCAATCTAAATCAAGTCAGACTTACAAACTTGAAGGATGGCCCAACTCATGGACTTAGGACTAATGTGAGTCTTTGTTATATTATGAAAATTTGTTAATAAATTAAATTGTAAATATTAGTTTTTTCAGTCTTATTGCTTTTTTTCCTTCAAATTTTTAGGGAGGAAAGCAATTATATTTAGGTTTTATTTAACATTATTTTTGAATAATTTTTTAGGTTAAAAATTATTTTTCACCGTAAATGTAATGCTAAATAAGTAAAAAAAAATTTGACTTTTGCTATTAAAACTATCGAAAAGCCAACCTAAGCCAAAAAACTTTTTGACTTTTGGATAAAATGATTTTATTATCTTCACATTTTTACATTTTTATTATTTTAAATATATTTTCTTTTTATATTTCAATTTTTCACGACATTTTTTCATAACAATATCAAATACATTTTACCATACTTTTTTAAACCATATTTTTTTACCATATTTTTTTCAATCCAAATTTTTCTCAAAAATAATTTAAACTAATTCTTAATCAATATAGTAAAAAATAAGATCAAATCGAATTCAAAAGAGTTAAGAGACTCACTTAACTCACGGTCCGTCATTCTTACTGAGAATGATGGACAAATGGCAGCCACATATTTTTCAAAAGCAAACCGGTAACTAATTCGAAACCCTTTGATGACTGTTCGTGATTCTCAGGAGAAATCACGAACACTTCTATACCGCATACTTTTAAACTTATAGCGGTCCAGTAAAGTGCTTAATTGTTTTTTTGCCAACAGTTTTAAAGTCAAATTATAATTATTTTTTTTACTGTTTTCAAGGCCAAATTATATTATATTATATAGATATATATTAAAATGGAAAATACTAATAATATATATATATTCATTAGTTGGATTCAAAATTTATGCATTTGTTAATGGATTTTTAATATATTATTATTGTGAAAAATAAAATATTTTTAACATAATGATAATTTATTATTTAACATTATTGATATTTTAAGGTTTTAATTTTAAGAAATATATGAAATTTTATCTAATTAATACAATATTTTAACTCCATAAAATTAATATTTTAAAAATAATTTAATATAATATTTCTTCAAAAGTGAGATTGATATAACTAATAATAATTATAAGTAAAACATTTTAGAAAATAAAAGGAAAGTGCCAATCTTAAATTTCTCAAAATTTAAATAATCTTAACTCATAATAATTTGAATTTTAAAATAACTAAATGTGTTAAGTATCCCGATCCTCGAAATAATTCAATTAATATGACTAAATATATGTAGTAAACTGAATCTATAATAACTTGAA
Organism: Fremontodendron californicum; assembly: GCA_030761205.1. Taxonomy (NCBI): domain Eukaryota; kingdom Viridiplantae; phylum Streptophyta; class Magnoliopsida; order Malvales; family Malvaceae; genus Fremontodendron; species Fremontodendron californicum. The sequence goes on along the minus strand of JAULJL010000020.1, from coordinate 13,910,228 downwards.
TTAAAATTAGTTGAAATCTGAGTATTTGATAAAACAACCCAAATAAAAACCCGACTTAAACAACCTGAATTAATATATATATATATATGTGTGTAAGACTTTATACTTAATATTTTCTTTCAAAATAAAAAGTACGTATTGTATATAAATATGTAATAACTTAAACAAAAATATTTTATTTTATTTTAATTATTTCTAAACTTTATTTCTAAGCAATATTTCTTTTAGTATATGTGATATACTGATTTCTCAAGATTTTCAAGTTATTGTCTTAACTCTTAAGTTTTAATCGATGGGGTATCTCTTTGGAGACATTTTTAAGTAATTTTTTCTATGATTTATAAATAATAATTGAGACAAGATATATTCATAATTGAAACTTTAATTCTAAATATAAGATGGTCGGGATAATTATTCATTTGGCCAAAAATATATGAAAATGTATAATGTGACATTTGTACATTAAAAATTATTCAATTTAGCATCATAACTTTTATTTAATCTATCAATTTATTTCAAACGTCTAACACCACTTAAAAAAAAAAAAAAAACATGATGTGTAAATTTGTCATTAGATAAATTGAGATTTCTTTCAAATAAGTATAGCATTAGATATTTTTCTATATTAAATGAGATAAATGAGTGATTATCTTAAGATTGTACTATATTAGAAATATATGTTACATTCATTATATTTTTGCTACAATAATACACTAGTAATTAATTTATTAGATATTTTTAATTCGATTTATCTCATTTAAACTTAAAATTTATACAATAAATTGACATATAATCATTTAAAGTAAATCTAAGTATTTTATAAGCAATTTACTATTTTTTATACACATACACTATTTTTTCATACACTTATGTGGAGATATTTAAAAGTAAACACACGTGACAATAAATTTGCTATGACATATATTTTTTTAAATTCATATGATACTAATAATCTTTAAAATTTTGCTTAGATAAAATATTAGTAGTAAAAAAGAAAAAAAAATAGTTTATGAAGCTAATATAATCTATATATATATATATATTAAAGTGCAACATAGTAATTTTTTTAGTTTAATGTATTTATATTTTATACAAAAAAATGAAATTAAAAAAACTAAAAAATGGAAAAAAAATTTGGTACCTCAATAATTTGTCAAGCAAAATTGTGGACTCATGACAAATTTTTTTAAGTACATTAGAGATTTACTGGACTATTTTAGTTAGCGATTTGCTCTTAAAAAATATGTCACTCTCATTTGTTGAGTTTAGTCCAAATCAAAGTAGTAAGTACCATATCGGTGGGTGTATTGTTTTTGTTCTGGTACTAGTATGTGTACCAGTACCGATGTGTTTCGGCGTACCGTTTCGGGTTTACCGGTATTTTTTAAATATTTTTTCATATATCTATATGTATAGCCTATTTTCAAGTTTTTTAATAAAAATATATTATATACACCTACAAATATACATCCGTTACATGTATATATATGTTTTTACACAAATACAAATTTTAAATATTTAATATCTAAAATTTTTAAATATCAAATAGGTAAAATAAATATTAAAATGTTAAAAAAAATAATAAATTATTATTATGTTAAAAAAAATAGTAAATTATTATTAATTAGGTTCAATAACCTAATTTAATGAACATATATATTTTTAATATAATTATGAAAAAAATAAAAATGATCATGACATAAAAAATATTAAAATTGGTTTAAAAATTAAAATAAGTGAATTTTTAAATTAAAAAAATTTTAAAAAAAATTTTAAAAATCAAATTATTGTATCAACCGGTACGGACCGGTACAGGCCGGTACGGGCCGGTACCAAAATCGGAACGGAACAACACTCGTACCTTTTCGGTTTACCTTAAAAACGGTACGTATAGGCCGGTACCGGTACGGTACCGATAACCCTGGTCCAAATTCAACATTGAGTTTGAGTAGGAGTCCAAGTCTCACATTGAATAGGAGTGTTCATCTCACATCAAGTAACTAATTGGTTAAGGAAAAGAGAATCCTAATCCCACCTTGAGTAGTATTGATGAGCCAAGAGGAGTGCTCACTTGTAAATAGAAACCTTGGTATTTGGGAAAAGACCATCATCACCACTTGTGAGTATGGCAATGGAGTGGGACGGGACAGGGATTGCCTTATCCACCTTCGCCTCATTCTTGCATAAATGTTGGAAACATCCACCTCCATACATGTCGGTTACATCCATAACCGCTATACAGTGCTCCACTCGTGATGCACCCAAAAGAGTGTATCTTATTTAACCTTGCACTAAAAAGATAAATTGTAAGTATAGTAGTTAGCAAGGGTCGAGTCCTCAGGGATTGGGTTTTAGTTTATAAGTTAATAGTTTAAAACTTAAATTCAAGAACAATAAAAGAAAAGGGGTTTTTGAAGCCAGATTTAAACTAAAGTAAATAATAAGAATAAGATGCAAGGCGGTATAACCAGCCAATAAAAATATATATACTAAATTAGGCGGTATAACCAGCCAATAAAAATATATATACTAAATTAGGCGGTATAACCAGCCAATAAAAATAAAACAAAGTTAATATACAAATTAGGCGGTATAACCAGCCAATAAAAATAAATATAAAAAATAAGCAAACTAAAAGTAAGAAAACAAATAAGTAAGAAGAATCAAATATGAAAAATATGGTTAAGGTTTCATTCTCCACCACTAGACATCATTAAGAATCAATTTCAGATCTATCAATATCAACCAACTATCAAAGTTAACAACCGTAGATAACAACAAGCTCTGTTACCCCAATCTTTTCTTAGTTTGTCGTTAAATAGAACAAGCTCTCTATTTAATCTCTAACCATTAAACAACCTAGAATAAGCTCTCTAAATTCAATTTAATGGCAGCTTTATGATGAGAAAGATAGGTTGATCTAAGCAACAAACACATAAGCTCGGATTGTTCAACTTAGGTTATGTTCCACTTTGCAATTATTGAAAACTTGACCATAATCATTAATCACAAATTGCCACTTATGAATAGGAAATCAAGACAATTACACGGATCAAGACTCCTAAACTAGCAATAGATAATTATCAAGATCTATCTAGTTGTACACCTAAATAAATCTAGACAACATCATGAACAATTCTTGTAGAAGAACATAAGCAACTTTGATAGAAAATTAATGATAGATAGAATCTGAAAATCAATCACAAAACATGTCTAGGGCTTTGAAATCACCCTTAACCAAATAGAAGTTTAGCCTAGCATAGGCATTGTAAACATAAACATAAAATTAAAGAGAATCTAAGAAGGAAATAAAAGAAAGAAAGAAGAAGAAGAAAATAAAGAAAAAGAAAACTAGAGAAAAGAAAGAAGAAGAAAACTTAGAGAATTTTATTACAATGGCTAATATCCTACCAATGTACAATATGATCCCTTACAATCACCCAAGGCCCTCTATTTATACACATTTTGGAGGGCTAAATGACAAGAGACAAGCTTTACAAATTTCAAAGGTAGGTATAATAGGTGGGTGCATTTTCTAACAATTTTCGTCATACATGACGATTTTGATCAGCCAACTTGATGGTCGATTTTGTCAATTTTGCAGGCCTTATCTGATCACATGGTCTTCTAGAAAAATGTTACCCTATCAGTTACTGATCCATAGCCGTTGGAATCAGCTCATTTGCTGATGTGGATAAGAAGATATGGGCAAAATACGAAAACAGGTCAGCACAGACATCATTGCACATCAGCCAACTTCATGGTCGATTTCGCTAGGGAAAACGACTCCGTTTCAAGAAGTGTAAAACATGAAAAAGATAAATATGCCTCTTAGCTTTGCACGGCTACAAATTGCAGCCTTATTGCTTCAGTGAAACTCGAGATATAGCTGATATGGCAAAAGGTGTCGGAACTGGAACTGAACTGGATTTACCCTTAATTCTAGTAATCTGAAATCACTCAAAGAAACTTGTGAAAAACACCAAAATACATAAAGATCATAAACACAATTAGACTAAACAATAATAACTCGTATTTGACACAAAACAATAATAAAACATAACTAAAAACTATATAATTATACGAGTTATCAACTCGCTACACCCTAATTTTTATTAATTATTTTAAACTTAATATTGTAAAAAATTCTATTATAATTTATTCATGAACATAATTTTAGTATATAAAATTCTTTAATATAAATAATATATATACTAAAAATATATATATAATATTAATATATGTATATGTATATGTATGATTTTAGTATATATATATTTAATATATATACTAAAAATATAAAATACTTTAAGGTGTAAGATAGTAATTTCAAAAGGCGGGACGGAGCGGAGCAAGCATTTACCAAAACCACTCGCTCTACCCCGCACCCGTTTTTCAAAAAAAAAAAACTCTCCATTCGGAGCGGATCGGTGCTAAATCCATCAGTCGGATCGGATTTTACCATCCCTACTTGTGAGAGAGAGTACACTTGAGAGAAGATGTATTGAGATTTTTTGGTTGGTGAGTCATAATATTGAGAGGATGATTTGTAACTTTATCCATGCAAAAATTACAATTTTAAGAGGATGGTTTGTAACTTTATCCGTGCAAAAGCTACAAGTGTGTTGTAAGAAGGTTTGTAGTTTTATTCGTGCAAAAGTTACAAGTTGAAATATTTCCTAGTGAAATATCTTATCCTGTAGGATAGTGGATGTAAGCCAACAAAGACTGAACCACGTTAAAAATATTGTGTTCTCTTTTCTTCTTCTCGAATGCATTTTTTTTCTCGAATGCATATTGTGAATTAATATTTATTGTGGGTTGCCACGCTATTTTCAACCTCATTTGTTTGTTATTCTCAGTGGGACTAAGGCACCGTGAGCTAAGTGAGTCCCAAAAGAAAACTACAAACGATCTAAGAAAGTCAAGGCTGAATTTATTGCAGCAAATGTTAACGTGGCCGCGTCGAGCATCCATGCACATGGTTCATGGTTTTTATGCTTTTAGAAAGTATATAAAAAAATAAACAAAACGAAACAAAATCACATAACAGAAGAAAGGAAAAGACGTGATGCCATTAAAGAAGAATTAGAGCATATGGGTCAGTGGGTGGATGGATGTAGGGATTCAGCTCATGCTCAAACAGAGATAATGTATAATTTAATCAACAGTTAAACATACAACGCAACGAAATTAAATAAATCATAGAGAATACCGGATCCCTCCAAGGATCTGCCTATGAATTCAAAACGATCAAGCTGTCAAGAACAGATAACAATCAAAATCTCATACCTCTGTAATAGAGATTGCCGAAACCATATCACAGATTCTTGATGTTCTTATTCTTGTACACAATGCTCGTTTGTCGAAAACCAAAGTAGTCCAATTGTCCAACCTCTAATAGTAATCCACACAGGTGATTTGAAAGCCTTCACAAGGTTGAGATTATGTTTTGCCAATACGATGCTAGTAGTCTAGGTTGTGAGAAACCTTCATCCTCTACCTTAATTATCCTAATGAAACAAGAAGAATCGAATTATCCTTAATCTCAAGGTGTTCGGCCGAATCTCTCTTCTTAGGGAGAGAGGCGCCGATTTCAATTCTTTTAGGGTAGCAGGCGGCAACAACATTAGCCTATTTATAAGTAGGTTTAATGTATGCCAACACTTGGACTAACTGCACCAAAGCCCTTATAAATAATATTAAATATTCACAATAAGCCCACAACACTTAATGAATATTTAATATTGCCCAATCTCATTTTAATTTCATTAATCACATTTTGTGTGTGACCTATTAGGCCCTTAACATGTTGGCAATAAATATAATTAATTCAATTAAGAATTTTTCCTTTTATATTTATAGATCATGAACGGCATTTAGCAATGCATCATGACCACCCAAATGCCAAGAGAGTCATCAAGCTTCGACTAGCCTTTCGTGTACAATATGTCTCTGTAATTCGATCCCTTCATCAAATATCCCGAGATAAGAAAGAGCATGGTTCAGTGTCTACTCTTAACCCATTCCATATTAGATTTGCAGCTTTAATATTAACTCCTTAAGTATTGTCTTGGCCAAGGACTTCCATAAGTTAATATAAGCCAGATACATGTGAGATATGTCCCCTTAACCACTTGGGGTGATGAATCCTCTCTAGACCACTCATTCATCTTCGTATGCTTCATTCATACCCAATAACACCCTACTTTAAGCATCCTCGTGATTGAGACCCGTTCGTGATGAAATCTAAGTATGATAGTTCACATACAAGATGACCTGGTGTCACAAGTCGAAGGATTATTTACACTATTGACACATGAGAGTATTTACCATAGACACTTGAGTGAAATACCAAATGGAACTCTCATAGCGGGTCATGTTCAGTGAACTTGTTCAACTAACAAGCACCCATATGTTATCCCCAAGTATCTCTATACTTTCAACCTATGAGATCAATTGCATGCATCAAGTGCATGAAGGCTTAACATATGCCAGTCTTTGAGCATTGTCAATGCCCTGTCCTGACAATACAATTACCAGGAATAGTTTAGAAACACGGCATTGATGCATAAGGATCCTCATAATTGTAACACCTTACAATTCCTTTGCAATGCCATTGTGTCTCATAGGCTTTATCTTCACAAGTCATTTATAACAATTATAAAAATACTTATGGATAAAGAAATACCTCAATTATAATTAATAAACTATAATGTGCAATACATGAATATATAAATAGTTTTTTACAAGCCTAACTAGATTGGCTTGTAGGGCTTACACCAACAATCTCCCACTAGCACTAAAGCCGATCGCCCATGTTCTTAAGCCCATGTCCTTCCATGTGATGATTGTGTTTCTGCTAGGACAGAACCTTAGTGAAAGGATCAGCTATATTATCCTCTGTGGGTACCCTTTCCATACTAATACCACATCTTTGAATTATGTCTCTAATAAAGTGATATTACCGTAATACATGTTTGGATTTGTGATGAGACCGTGGTTTCTTAGCTTGCGCTATGGCTCCATTGTTATCACAGTAAAGTGGTACTGGATCAACAATGCTTGGAACCACACCAAGTTCAGTTATGAACTTCTTAATCCAAACAGCCTCCTTCACTGCCTCACACGCGGAGATGTATTCAGCCTCTATTGTTGAATCTACTGTTGTAGTCTGTTTGGAACTTTTCCAACTGACTACAACTCCATTTAAGGTAAATACGTAACCACCCTGTGATTTACTGTCATCCCTATAAGTTTGGAATCCAGCATCTGTATAACCCCTTACTTGGAGTTCAGCCTCTCCATAGACCAAGAAAATATACTTAGTTCTTCTCAAGTACTTGAGGATATTCTTCACAGCAGTCCAGTGAATTTCACCAGGATTGCTTTGGTATCGGCTTGTGACACTCAGAGCGTACGATACATCTGGTCTTGTGCACAACATGGTGTACATGATAGATCCTATTGTCGAAGCATAAGGGATCCTCTCCATCTGTGTCCTTTCATCAAATGTTTTAGGACACATCTCTTTCGAGAGTTGTATACCATGTACCATAGGCAAGTTACCTATTTTGGAGATATCCATGCTAAACCTCTTTAGCACATTGTCTATGTAAACGAATTGGGATAATCCAAGCTGTCTTTTCGATCTATCTCTATAGATCTTAATTCCCAGAATATATGCTGCTTCTCCCAAATCCTTCATGGAGAACTGTTTGGATAGCCAGACCTTGGTGGTCTGAAGCATAGGTACATCGTTTCCTATGAGCAATATGTCGTCGACATATAACACCAGGAACATAACTGCATGTCCGTTTACCTTCTTGTAAACACATGATTCATCAAGATTCTTAATGAAACCAAATTCTTTAATTGTTTCATCAAACATGATGTTCCAACTCCGAGATGCTTGCTTTAGTCCATAAATGGACTTTTGCAACTTGCATACCTTATTAGATGTGCCTTGGATGAAAAACCTTCAGGTTGTGTCATATACACTTCCTTTTGCAAATTCCCGTTAAGGAATGCAGTTTTTACATCCATCTGCCATATCTCCTAATCATGGTATGAAGCAATAGCAAACATAATCCTAATGGACTTTACCATGGCAACAGGTGAGAGGGTTTCTTCAAAATCAATGCCTTCAACTTGATCATAACCTTTTGCAACCAATCTGGCCTTATATGTTTTTTGTATGTTGCCATCCATGTCTGTCTTTATCTGGTAGACCCATTCACACCCTATGGGTTTTATCCCTTGAGATGGATCAACTAAAGACCAAACTTGGTTAACTTCCATGGCATCCATTTTGGATTTCATGGTTTCTAGTCATTTCTTGGAATTGATGTCCGACATCGCTTCCTTATAGGTAGCAGGTTCATTATCAATAGGCAAACCATCTCTTTCCAAAAGAAATCAATATATTATTGGAGTTTGCCTCTCCCTACTAAACCTTCGGAGTACTTGTGTTTCTTGAGCATTAGTCCGAGCATCCAATGCCTCGACCAATGGCTCAGGTTCTGAGGGAATGTTAGGTTGTGGTTCTTGAACTTCTTCAAGATCTATTTTACTCCCACTGAATCTTTCTAGTAGAAACTTTTTCTCAAGAAAAGCAGCGTGTTTTGACACAAACACCTTTTGATCAGTAGGACTGTAAAAGTAATATCCAGCAGTCTCTTTAGGATATCCCACAAACTTACATTTTTTTGATCTAGCTCCTAGCTTATCAGAAGGTACTTGCTTTACAAAAGCAGTATATCCCCAAATCTTTAGAAAGGATAAACATGGCTTCTTGCCATTCCGTATCTCATATGGTACCTTATCTATCGACTTGCTTGGAACCCTATTTAGAAGGTAAGCTGCAGTTTCTAAGGCATATCCCCAAAAGGATATCGGAAGGTCAGCCTTAGACATCATGGACCGAACCATGTCCAACAAGGTTCGATTTGTCCTTTCGGATACTCCGTTATGTTGAGGAGTTCCAGGTGGAGTCTATTGCGACAGAATTCCATTGTCTGTCAAATGATCCAAGAAATCATGGGTTAAATATTCTCCTCCTCGATCCGATCTAAGAACCAGAATATTTTTTCCAGTATGTTTCTCTACTTCAGCTTTGAACTCTTTGAACTTTTCAAAAGCTTCAGACTTGTATCTCATCAGATACACATAACCATATCTAGAATGATCATCGATAAAGGTTATGAAGTATGACAAAATACCTCTAGTAGCTGTGTTTAGTGGCCCACATACATCTGAATTGTCGTAACCTAAAAAATAACAAGTCTCATCGCGAGACTTTATTACTCATTAAGCGTGACATTGGAAAAACAGAGGAAAAGACGACTTAATTCCTCTTGAAATAAAATGAGGATTTGAAAATGACATCGAAAAAGACATGGAGTCGCCACCAATCTTTTTTGGGTAGGTGTGATCGGCCACCTATTAAAATCGATTTCGTAAAACATTTTAAAATTAATTAAAACATTTTTTTAAAACCAATTTCAAGTCTGTGTTTTTAAACCAGAGAAATCAAAGAAGCGGGTTCGGGACTCGATTACGTGTGGGGAAGGATTAGCACCCCCATAACGCCCGTATAAAACTGTACCTTATTAATCGTGTGTTATCTCAAGTCTCGGTAAAAAGTCGGTTTTAAATTTGGCATTTTAAATTAATTCCCAATTTAAAGAAAAAATAATTCCATTTTTAATTGAAAAATGATCCGAAATTTTTAATTCAAAATTTTCCTATATTCTTCGACAAACGCGGCAAAATATAGAATTTTTTATTTATTTGGAAAGTTTTTCGAATCATTCTCGTTTTAAAGAAGATATTCCGTTATTAATGATAATTGATGATATCCTTCCCAGCAAACATGGCAAAGAACTCATCAATTATTTTAACTTGGGAATATCTTTATTTTATTGAAAATCATTGTCTTATTTTAAAATATGAATATGAATATGAAAATGTGTAACATAGTATAATCTAAATGATATGAAATAATTTAAATGAAATGATATAACCTAAGTGTCATAATATATTCTAAATGACATAGTATAACCTAAGTGACATGAAATATTCTAAATAAAATGGATAACCTAAATGACATGAAATATGCATGGAAATAATAATGCATGAACATAGTAAATGCTAGATGATGTGACAAAAATAAATCACTAAATAAAAAGCACAGGATAACATAGAATATTTAAAAAGATATGACAAACAATATAACACCATAAAATATAAATCAAAATAATGACATTACCATAGAAATTATCATAGCAAAATTCACATACCAAATAATATGCATGAATATGGAAAATGCAATGCATGAAAGTGTATTTTTTCCTTTAAATAAGGAAATCCGTATATCTAAAAAGATATCCGACTACTTGAGGAAAAGACATCAAATTAAATTTTATAAAATCAAAAAATACTTTGTAATTGGTTGAAAACAATTTTGAAGATCTTGGATAAAAAAAAATGGCCGAATATCCTTTTTAAAAATGGCTTTATTTTCCTAAGTTTGAAAACCCGGACTTGACCACCCTTGACCCGAGCTTTATAAAATTATTTTCTAAGATTAAAATGGCCTAGAAACCAACCTAGGATAGTAGCTAAGGTTCCCAACCAGCCCTCTCTTAATGCCTTAGCCAAAACAGAAAATTATTTTTCCTTTGAATTCAAATCTGACTCTACTGTCCAGTTTTAAAGAGTGATTTTTTTAATCTATTTTTAAAATTTCAAAAAAATATGAAAAAATTATGGGAGACTCATAACATGTCAGAATCTATGTTAAAAAATTGGATTAATTTTTAGACTAAGGATAACCTCCCAGAAAAATCATGAAAGTCAAAACACTAGGTGAAAAACTGTTTTGCCAGAACACATTATTATGCCTTTGATAAAATCATTCAAAAATCAAAACAAAAATATTGGAGACTTTTCTAAGGACCTATAAACAGTAGCTAAAATTTCTAAAAAAATTGAACAAGATTTGCCTAAGTAAAAAAAATCACAAAGGTAGAAAAATCAACTTGACAACTCTTTAATTTTCCACAAGTATGCTCATGTGAGCTTGACTTTGAGCCATTGGTTGGCCTAAGTCAAAAATCAAGTGATATGGTATGAGATACATGAACAAAAAGCAAGTTTAATGTATGAAATGTATGATCTAAGGCCTAAATGACATAGAAAATGCATGGCAATTCAAATTGACCTAATGCCTAGCATGAACTTGCATGGCAATTCAAATTGACCTAATGCCTAGCATGAACTTGCATGGCAATAAGTGCATCCTAGACCTAAACATGCATGAAATGCATGGTAATATCAACATGATCTAATACCAAATGGATATGAAAATGCATGGCAATACCAATATGATCTAAGACCTAATGGATATGAAAATGCATGGCATAAGGAATATGACCTAGACCTAACATGAACTTGCATGGCAATTGTAGACACCTAATTTTGTCCGGACCACTAAAACAGGTATGTTTTCTTCCTAAATTGATGTTTCAGAATATACAAAGACTTTTTTCATCCTGCAGGTGGTACTCCGAGACTTAGTCTAAGAAGGTGAGCATAAAAAGTCAAACTTGAAAAGTCAACCCCAAAAGTCAACTACTGAAAAAGTCAACCCACTTTCAAAATCAAGATTTGAAGTTCAATTGAAAAATGGTGAAAGAATTTTGATAATCCGAGGTCTACATCGAAAGATATGGAGTTCGGAAGTTAGGTTACGGAGATTCAGTAGAAAAGAAACCCTAGTTCAGGAAATTTAGGGAAAAGTGTTTAAACGATCAAATTGGTCGAAATTGAAGATTCCAAATGAAAGGTAAGCACTGACTGCGGGTAATGGAGAAGCTACTTGAAAGAAAAATTGAAAGAAAAGTCAATCCGAAAGAAAATCGAGGATTAGGGTTTTTGGTGAAATTTGGAAGAATTGCAGAAATGACCTGATTCGGTAAGACTAAAGCCCCTAATGGATGAGGAGTGATTAAAAAAGGATAGCCCAAAGCTCAGTTTGAAGAAACTCTGAAAAGCGGACTTGTTTTGAGCAAAACCGGGTTTTGAAGGCAAAAGGGCAAAATTGGAAAATCTGGAAAAAATAGCAAATGAACTCCAAAAGTTCTAAAAAATTGCAGATCGCATTCTTAAATCATTTAGAAGAGATTGGAAAAATAAAATCTTGATACGGAGTTCGTTTGCAAAATGGCCAAATCCCGGGTCCCCTATGTAGAAATTCAAGAAGATAAATCCTGAAAAAATAGAAAATGAACTCCAAAAATTATGAAAATTTGCAAATATCATTTTTAAATTATTTGGAAGAGATTGGCGAAAGAAAATCTGGATTTGGAGTTTGTTTGCAAAATAGCCAAATCCTGGGCCCCTTATGGAGTAATTCAAGTAGATAAATCCCGAAAAAACACCAAATGAGTTCCAAAAATTATGAAAACTTCCAGATCACACTTTTGAATTATGTGGAAGAGATTAGTGAAGAAAAATCTGGATTTCGAGCTCGTTTAAAACATGATAAAGTTTGGGAGCATAAAAGGGCAATTTTGAAAGAAAAAATCCAAATAAATAGAAAATGGACTCGAAAAATTTTGAAAATTTCCATAATTCAAATTTTTATTATTTTGAAATTATTGAAAAAATAAAATTTGAATTTGGAGTCCGTTTTCCATTTATTTATGTTCGGGGGGCAAAAATGTCATTTTACCCAAGAAACCAAATATGGCTTTTCTTGCCTTTTAAAAAAAAATGAAACATGGGCTGGAAGAAAAGGGGTTGGCCGGCCAAGGCCCAAGAATGGGTAGACATTTTTTGATTTTTAATCAAAAGGCCAACAATGAAGAGTAAGTTAGTTATATTTTGATCAAGCCTTTGCAAATAAGCCACATGGACCAATGCATGAAGAGGGATAGTGTCAACATAATGGCTTAAGATTCTTGAACAGCTGTAATTGTGGATAGCTGATGGCCTAATCTAAGGGTGATAATTTCATTTTTTAAACATCTTGGATCAATAGCCTTTGGATGAAAATTGGTTGAAGAAAAGATGACAACACCCTAGAGGATAAGGGCCATTCAGCCACTACAAGGAGGGGTCACTCTCTCTTTCATTTTGAGCTATTCACTCTCTATTCTCTCTTGGTTTTTGCTGATTTTTCTCTCCATTGTTGAAAGGCAAAAAGAAAAGTTTAGAAAAAAAAAAAGAAAGTTAGAAGAGAAAAAGCTTGAAAGATAGCTTCTAGAGGTTGCTTTAAACACCATACTCTTGCACTTTCTTTGATTTTCCACTCTTGATTTGTTGTTTTCATTTAATATTTGGTGAGTTTCTTTTGATTTTCCTTTTTAAATAAGTGTTTTTAGTATTCTTCTTTAAGTTCTTTCTTGATTCTTTCTTGCAAAAAGTTTTTGAAATTTTTTTTCTTCTTATTGTTGGGTTGGCCGAATGGCCTAGTATTTTTGAGAGTTGCTGTTTTGCTTTGTTATTTCATGTTATTCTTGATATTTAATAAGTTTTGATGCTTTAAATATTCTTCTAATACATAAACATGAAGCTTGTTTTAATTTGGTTGCTTGCTTATTTCCATTTTTGAGTCTATTATCATGTTTATTTTACTATTCTTGCATTTTTTATTTTCTGTTTTCAAAATGTTTAAGTTTGTTTATGTTTTTACATTTTGTAATCCATGTGTTTGTGAAAATTCCTATTGGTTTTCATGCCTTTACTTTATATTTGCATGATTTGAGCATTATTATTTAGCTATGCATGTTAGTATATCATGTGTTTGTGAAAATGCCATGCTCATTTTAAAACATGAGGCCATTCGGCCACCCTATGTTGTATGCTTTGTGTGTGCATTTTTGTTATGTTAGTTGATAGGTTTGCATTTTCATGATATTTGGTTGAGTATTTTGTTTAAGCATGCCATATGTTTGTGTTATTGCCATGCATTTTTTAGGTTTAGGATTGGTTTGCTTTGCCATGCATATTCATGCATTTTAGACCTAGGTTGCATTAAATGCCATGCAGGTTTAGTTAGGTTTAGGTCATTTTATTGATGCCATGCATTTTTCATGTCATTTAGGTTTTAAATCATGCATTTTATGCATCATATTTGCTGTATTTTTCATACATTTTCATGTCCTTGCCACTTGATTTATGACTTAGGCCAATCAATGGCTCAAAGTCATGCTCACTTGAGCATACTTGTGGAAAATTAAAGAGTTATCAAATTGATTATTCTACCTTTGTGATTTTTTTTGTTAGCCAATTTTTGCCTAATTTTTCAAAAGTGTTAGCTACTGTTTGTGAGTCTTTTAGAGAGTCTCTAATATTTTTACTTTGATTTTAAATGATTTTATCAAAGGCAAAAAATATGTTTTGGCAAAACAGTTTTTTCACCTAGTACTCGTACTTTCCCAAATTTTCAGGACAGTCATCTTTAATAAAAAAATTAAGTCAATTTTTTCCCGTGTAGTTTTACGTGTCCTGAGTATCCAGTAAATTTTTTTTTTCTATTTTTTGAATTTTTAAAAATAGGGTAAAAAGTCGTGCTTTAAAACTGGACAGTAGAGGCAGAATTGAATTTGAAGAAAAATTATTTTTCTATTTTGGTTAAGTTACTTAGAAAGGGCTGATTAGAAAGTTTAGCTACTGACTTTGGGTAGTTTCTAAGCCTTTTTAAACTCTAAAAATGATTTTTTACTCTCGGGTTAAGGGTGGTCAAGTCCGTGATTTTAAACTTAGGAAATTAGAGCCATTTAAAAGAGGGTTTAGCCAAGTTTTTGTTTTTAATCTAAGCTTTTTCAAAATTGTTTTCAAACAATACAAAGTATTTTGGTTTTAGAATATTTAATTTGATATATTTTTCTAAGGTAGACGGATATCTTTTTAGATATACGAATTTCCTTAATTAAAGGAAAAAATACATTGTCATGCATTGCATTTTCCATATTCATGCATATCATATAATATGTAATTTTTGCTATGTTTAATTTTCATGATGGTGTTATTATCTTGGATTTAAATTTTTGATATTATATTATTTGTTATATGGTTTTGAATATTTCATGATATCCTATGTTTTTTATTTAGTTATTTTTGTCATATTATTTAGCATATACTATGTTCATGCATTATTATTTTTATTTTTATTTCCATGCATATTATATGATAGCATTATTTTATGATTCATGTCATTTAGATTATAGGCCATATCATTTATATTTGCCATGTCATTTAAATTATTTCATTTCATATAGAATATATTATGTTACCTAGGTTATTACATTTCATATAGAATATATCATGTTTCCTAGGTCATTTCATTTCATTTAGAATATATCATATAACTTAGGATATTTCATTCCATTTAGAATATGCTAAGACATTTAAATTATGTCATACCATTTAGGTTGCATTATATTATTTAGACTTTGCTATGTCATTTTATTTATGTCACACATATTCATATTCATATATTTTTTAAATGTCTTGAAAAAGGTAATAATTTTCAATAAAATAAAGATATTCTCGAGTTAAAATATTTCATGAGTTCTCTGCCGGGTTTGCTGGGGAGGATATCATCAATTGTCATTAATAACGGAATATCTTCTTTAAAATGAGAATGATTCGGAAAATTTTCAAACTAATAAAAAATTTCTATATTTGCCACGTTTGTTGGAGAATATAGGAAAATTTTGAATTTATAAATTCCAAATCATTTTCTATTAAAAATGGAATTATTTTTCTTTAAATTGGGAATTAACTTGAAATACTAAATTTAAAACCAACTTTTTACCGAGACTTGAGATAACACATGGTTAATAAGGTACAGTTTTATATGGGCGTTGTGGGGGTGCTAATCCTTCCCCACACGTAACCGAGTCCCAAACCCGCTTCTTTGATTTCTATGGTTTAAAATGTAGAATGAAATTGGTTTTAAAAATATTTAAAAATATTTTATAAAACTGGTTTTAATAGCTGGTCGATCACACATAGCTAAAAAAGATTGGTGGCGACTCCATGTCTTTTTCAAGGTTATTTTCAAAAACTTCATTTTTTCTAGAGGAATTAAGTCGACTTTTCCTCGGTTTTTTTTAATGTCACGCTTAACGAATAATAAAGTATTGCGATGAGACTCGTTATTTTTTAGGTTGTGATAGCTTGGCGACTCCACTGGGGACGATTAGAGAGTCAGGCCTAGAATTAGTCGTGTGTTATCAAAGTCTCGGTTTCGTTGGTTTAATTGGTATTTAATTTTAATTCCCACATTTTAAAAAAATAAAGATAATTTCAAAAAAATAATAAAATGTTTTTAAATATGTCCATATTTCATGTGCATACATATTATAATTGTTCTCTGGTTATTTTGGTGCATATATTTATTTATTGATTAATTGATGATTTATGTTGTTTAATCTTGTTGGGGCATTTAGAATAAGGGATATAGAATAGGTGGTGAAAGGTTTGTTATTTCTCCTCACACACTACACGTGCATTTGCATATCATGAATCCTATACCCGGGTTTCGCCCTTTTAGGTGGGAGCAAAGTAACTAAGCCTTCGTGATTAACAATCCGCATGGGCTAGTGAAACACTTCCGTAGTACTAAATTACCTAAGCCTTCGTGATTAACAATCTGCATGGGCTAGGGAAATAGACTTTAACGAATTGAACCCGCTTTTATCGGGGTGCCTTACTAGCCTTCACTGGGGACAGTGAGGAACAATTCGGGGCTTTTAGAATTCATTCACTTTCATATAGTAAACCTAGGCGAAGCCATGCCGGATTTCCAATTAGATATCCTGAAGTTAAAAACACATGGAGGAATATTTCCAATCCTTTTACCTTCTATTCCACTTTCAGAATACATTTATTTTTGAAAATCGGACAATGATGAACGTACATCATATTGCCTGTAATAAGTGTTGGTATTTCGTCCCAAGGGAGTTATAATGTCAAAATTTTGTTGGCATCCTCAGGGATAATTTTTGTTTTGAATTATTTTTTTTTTGTATTATTTGAATTTATTCCCGTTACTAATTCATTTTATTTTTGTTGTTGTTTTTTTGTTTTTGTTTTTTTTTTGTTTTTTGCATTCTTGTCATCATTTCTTTTGCACATGGAAGCTTATTGGTCTTGGGATAATATTCAACCAAAAGGGCTTTCATGGTGGGTTAAAATGTCTCAGTGGTCGAGAAGCATTTAGAGGTTAGGAAACAGTCCGAGAAAAGTCAGCAGGATAATGGGGATTGTTTGAAGATGAGATATGTATCAGTATTGCCAGCTGAGGTTGATTTTACTATCAGGCAAAATGATCTCCGGGAATTGATGGATATATGGAATCAATGGAACATATCAGAAAAAGAAGCCTTCACTCAGATTTATGGGGACATAGCATTGTTAGTTCAGGTTAAGGTCAGTGGTGAGGTGATCCGAGCTATGGTGCAATTCTGGAATCTCGCTTATCGGTGTTTTACCTTCAACTGAGAGGATATGACTCCAACCATATAGGAATATTCGACCTTGCTGCATATTGAAAACGTTATTCCCGACCGTATTTATTTGAAGGAACAAAGACGCCGGGTTTCAAGAAAAAGGTGTCTAAGATTCTGGGAGTGGAAAGAAATTGGGTCGAAAGCCATGTTGTCTGAAAAGGGGTAAGCTACTGTATATCATGGGATATTTTACGAACATTAATCCATAGCCATTCAAGTAAGGAGACAGTTAGGAATATTTTTGCTTTGGCTATCTATGGTTTAGTTATCTTCCCAAAGACATTAGGGTATGTGGATGTATAAGTATTTGATGTTTTTGAGAGGCTTAAGCAGAGGATAAACCCAGCCCCGACAATTATAGCAGAAACAATCGGATCTCTGAATTTCTGTAGATGGGAAAGAAAAGGGCGTTTTATAGGTTGTATACAGCTTCTTTACATATGGATTCAAAGCCATTTTTGTAAACAGGAGAATCTCCCTCTTCGCTCGTATTGGAAGTCTTTTGCACCAATTGGTGAATTTCTTAAGAGGGATTGGCTTGAAAATAGGACTAAGGAATAATGGATCAACATATTCCGGAATATCAGGGTTGAGATGATAATTTGGAGAGTTCCATGGATAGCTCCTATGCCGACATTGTACAAATACGGAGATAAAGCTTCTGTTCCATTATTGGGAGTATGGGGAGGAGTGAGCTATGCACCACTGCTGGTACTAAGACAATCGGAATCCGTCAGTTTACTTCTATGACCCATGACCTTAGTAATTTGGAATTTTCTTATGGAGAAGATGGATACTCGAGAAAGGTACGTGAGATTGTAGTAGCATGGAAGGAAACTCATCGGGTGGAGGTAGCTAGATATGCTGACATCGTCACACCTGATTACTTGGTATGGAGGGAATTGAGGGTTAATGATAGGTTGTTGACATCAGATGGAAAAGAGGTCCAGTTCATGAGTCCACCACCTAAGGAAGCGCTATCAGAATTAGAAATTGCAAGGGCAGAATTCGAAAAAGAGAAGACCCAAATGAGTGAGGAAATTTCCCGATTGCAAGAAGAGCTTGAGGACATGAAAAATAGGGAATCAACTCGAGAAAGAGAAAAGGAAAAGATCAAGAGAGAAATTGAATTACACTTGGAGAACAAGAGGTACCGTTTTGAGCTCAGATTTGAGGGGACTCTCAAGACTTCCGGGGAATGGGAGCAAGAAGTCAAAAACCTCAAGAAGGAGAAGAACTATTGGACTTATCAACTAGAGTGCCTCCACTTGCACCATCTATCATTCTTCTCTCCATGAGAATGAGACCTTCATAGAAATATTGGATAAGAAGTTGTTCACTTATCTGATGATGTGGGCAACTTGCACAAAGTTTCTTGAACCTTTCCCAATACTCATACAAGGACTCTCCATTGTATTGCAGAATCCCACATATCTCTTTTCTAATGTTGGCAGCCTTAGATGCTGGGAGATATCTTTCCAAGAATGTTTTCTTCATTGCATTCCATGTAGTGATGGTCTTTGATGGTAAGTAGTAGAGCCATTCCTTTGCCGAGTCAGCTAGAGAGAATGGAAAGGCTCTTAACTTGATTTGCTCTTCGGAGATCCCAATTGGCCTCATGCTTGAGCATACTACATGGAATTCCTTAAGGTGCTTATTTGGATCCTCTCCTGCAAAACCATGAAACGTTGGGAGAAGATGAATTAAACCAGATTTAAGTTCAAAAGCTACCTCAAGCTTAGAATACTCTATGCACAATGGTTATTCATCCAAATCCGGAGCTGCCAGCTCCTTAATAGTTCCGCTGTTAACTGCCATCTCTCCTTACTCAACTTGAACTGTTTGGATCAACTCCTCGTTTGATTTTTGGTAGGCAGATGTGAACTCCAAGATCCTCTTAAGTCTTAAGTGATTTATGTCTTCTTCGAGAGCTTGGAACATTCACTGAAAAAGAAAATAAGAGAAATAAACTAATTAGAACTAAAAAATATAAAAATAAACCAAGTAACAAATAAATTAAAGAAAGCGATCCTCGGCAACAGCGCCAAAAACTTAATGCACTCATAATAGTGTATCTTTTTAACCTTGCACTAATATGATCAATTATATAGTAAATTAGTAAGCAAGGGTTGATTCCACAGATATTGCTCTTAATTTAAATGTTACTGATTTATAACTTTAGTTCTAAGAAAGTAAAAAAGGGGTTTTAAAGTGTTTTGAAAAAAAAGTAAACAAGAAAAACAATTTAAAAGAAAAAGATGAAATCAAATAAGAAAATTATGGTTAAGGTGTCATTCGCCCCCACTAAACATCATCGAGAATCAATATCAGATTTATCAACATTAATAATCTATCAAAACTATCAAACGTAGATAACAGCAAACTATGCTACCCCAATCCTTCCGTAGTTCGTCGTTAAATAGGATAAACATCTCTACTCAATCTCTAACCATCAAATAACCTAGGATAAGCTCTCTAGATTCAACTTGACAGCAGCTTTATGATGAGAAAGATAGGTTGATCTAAGAAACAAACACATAAACATGGATTGTTCAACTTTGGTTAAGTTCCACTTTGCAATTATCGAAAACTTGACCATAATCATTAATCACAAATTGCCAAAGCAAAGCATGAGGAAACCAGAGCCAATCAATTGGAGAAACAAGCTAAGGAAAGCTTACACGGCGATGCTTTTGCTGACATGTCAAAGGGCCGTGAACAAGTAGGGGTCAGATTGAAGAGCAAGGCAATCAAAAGAGGACAGTGAAAATGGTCCAAGATCCGAGGGAGTTACTAAAGGACTAGTGTTTTGTAATAGCATTTTTAAATTAGGATAGACAGATTATCAAATTGTCTTAAGCACTGATCTTTTTTTCTTTGATGTATTTAGTTCCAGGAAATCAATGAAAGTCCGTTTGGTTGGAACTATCCCGGGGCCAATACTTTTAAATGCATTTATCATTCATTTGTTCTTTCCTTTATATATTTTGTTTGTTCATTCATTTATATTTATAATCATTCATTCATTTATTCTTTATAAATTGTTCATACACTTAGTCATTTTTTTTATTTGTCTATTCATTTATTGTTTATAATTAGTGATTCATGTTCATACACTTAGTCATTTACTTATTTGTTCATTCATTAACATTTAGTCATTTATTCATTCATTCATTTTTATAAAATAAAAAAAAATGTGTCAATAATTTCTAATCCATGGTTTTTAAAACTAAAGGTACAATTTTTCGCACTCAAAAAGAATTAGAATTTCGACACCCCTTTAATACTCGATCTCAAGCAAGAGCTATGGAGAACGATCAGCTTGCTAGAATTGAAAGGATGGAAAGAATTCAAAAAGAACTGCAGGAACAGTTGGCTAAGTCTCAAGAGGAGTCATGAGAACAAATGACCAAACTCATGGAGATGATAAGTACCATGATGAGGCAAAAATGGCCAGGAGAAAATTCAGTTACAGGAATGGAGGCAGTAAACTAGGAAGACCGACCAGAGGTGGTACAGAAGAATGGCCAAACATCCCAGCCTATGGGAAATGAACTTCTGACTGCGACAGCATCCTATATTTACATTCAACCAGCGATCGAAGCACAGAATTTTGGTCCTAAAAGGGGTAATATCGGGGTTGATCCAATTGATGTGGACGTTCCATACTTTGAGGAATTAGCTGAAAAGGAAAGGGCAAAGACGACTGAATTGAAGAGGGTTGAAACGGCAGAATCCCATAAAAAATATCAACTGCTAGAGGAAAGATTGAGGGCAGTTGAAGGAACATAGCTATTTGGCAGTCTAGAAGCCAAAGAGATGAGTTTAGTGCACGGTCTAGTGATTCCTCCAAAGTTCAAAGTACCAGACTTTGAAAAATATAATGGAACTATTAACCCATCAGCACATCTGACCATGTATTGCCAGAAGATGACCGGACATGATGAAGACGAAAAATTGCTTATTCACTGTTTCTAAGATAGCTTGATAGGGTCCGCAACTCGGTGGTATAACCAGCTTACCCGTACTAAGATCCATTCCTGGATGGTTCTAGTCAAAGCTTTCATGGAACAATACAAGCATGTGACAGGCATGGTGCCTGACTGTCTAACTCAGCAAAACATGGAAAAGAAAGCTACTGAAAGCTTTAAAGAATATTCTCAGAGATGGAGAGACCTGGCTATACAAGTGTAACCCTCTTTAACCAACAAGGAAACTACAGTGCTTTTCATCAATACCCTGAAATCACCTTATTATGATAAATTGGTGGGAAGTGCCACCAAGGACTTTGCAGATATGGTGATATCTGGGGAGATGATAGATTCTGCCAAGAACGGGAAAATGGAAGGGGGTGAGTCCGCTACCCCGAAGAGAGTTTTTCCTGCAAAGAAGAAGGAGGAGACACATGCAGTCAGTTTCAATCAATACCCCTATACACCTCCTACACCATACACACCTTCCAGGCCCTATACTTCTATTACACCTTATGCACCTCCGACACCTTACACACCTTACCCAAGGTATAATCCTTACTACCTCAATGTGAACCACCTTACCCAAAATCCATTCCCCTATACCACTATACCACAACAGCCATTTCCAACTAGTATATCCCCACAGATAACCCTTTCTCGAAACACTGTCCCAAACACTCAAGGTCCCGCACGCAATGACTATCGTTCACTAAGGAATGATCAAAAACCCCAGTTTGATCCCATTCCTACCACCTATGGTGAGCTATATCCTAAACCACTGTATGGCCAACTTGTCACACCCGTATATCTTAAACCTTTGACCCCACCATACCCAAGGTGGTACAATGCAAATACCAACTGCGCATATCATGCAGGAATTCAGGGCATTTAACGGAGGATTGCATTACCTTCAAAAAGAAAGTCCAAAGTTTAATCAATATCGGAGTTGTGTTTGGGTCAAAGAATGGGCCGAATGTAGCGGGAAACTCATTGCCCGATCATGCTGAGAATCGGGTAAATGCAGTATTGACAGGGGAATTCAGAAGGTTAAAAAGGGATGCCAGGGAACTCAAGACTCCGATGTTAACAGTATGGGTTGAGATGGTTAAGGCAGGAATGGTGGGGGATGCAGATAGTTTAAAAATGGTTGCAAAGAGGGTGCAAAATTGGTGCCCGTTCCATAAATATTAAAGTCATATCATACAGGACTGCGGGGACTTTTTGGCTAAAGTCCAAAAGATGATGGATAATGGAGAGGCCCAGTTTTACGAGGAGACAGAGAAGGAAGTAAAGGTTATTGAGAATACAGCTGGCTATGGAATAGGAAGACCTTTGATCATCTATTATATTGAACCAGAGAAGACTACTCCGGTTGTTGAGGAAATTGCATCATAGATTTTCCTTCTTCCTGTCATACAAGGAAAACAAAACTACACCATGGAAATATGACTGCAGTATGGTTATGCCCGGGTCTTCAAGTCAGCAAGATATTACAGGTGTGGGGCACTTAACACGAAGTGGAAGGTGTTATGCACCTGAGGTTGTTGAACAGGGATCAACAAGAAATGATGGGAGATTGGACAAAGGGAAGAAAGCAGTTGAACCAATTCATATTGAGATGGATTTGTCAAAAGAATCAGAGAGGGGATCAGCCCCGGTAAACAGGATAAAAGAGTCGGTAAATGAGAAGGAGGCCTGCAAGTTTTTAAAGTTCATAAAACGTAGTGAGTATAGTGTGGTTGAGCAATTGCAGCGTCATCCAACAAGAATCTCTATCTTATCTTTGCTATTAAACTTAGAGCCACACAGAAATGCCCTATTAAGAGTGTTGAATCAGGCATACATGGCTAACAACATATCGGTAGAAAAGTTAGACAAGCTGGTGGGAAATATTGCGGCAGACGACCATATATTTTTTAGTTCTGATGAAATACCATCCAATGGTATTGGGTCCACAAAGGCTCTTCACATAACAACCACCTGCAAGAGGCATATACTACCAAGGGTGCTTCTAGATAATGGTTCTTCATTAAATGTAATACCCTTGGCAACCCTGTCTAAGTTGCCAGTTGATATGTCTTATATGTTACCGAGTTGCACAGTAGTCAGGGCTTTCGATGGTACCAGGAGAGAGGTAATGGGAACTATTAAGGTTCCTTTAGAGATAGGACCATGGACCTATACGGTGAACTTCCAAGTCATGCATATTAATCCATCCTATAATTGCTTGTTGAGAAGGCCGTGGATACATTCAGCAGGGGCTGTACCCTCGTCTCTCCACCAAAAGCTGAAATTTGTGATGGAAGGCCGTTTGATCACTGTATCAGGAAAAGAAGACATAATAGCCTCTGCATCTACTGAATCTCCTTATGTTGAACCCAATGAAGATGCTGTAGAATGTTCTTTTCGTTCTTTGGAATTTGTAAATGCAGTTTTCGTCGCTGAAGGACGAAAAATTCCAAAACCAAGATTGTCCAAGAACACAAGGCTGGGAGTAAGAACCATAGTGGGAAAAGGCTGCAGGGCTGGAAAAGGTCTTGGGAAATATTTTCAAGGGATGGCCCGAGCAATGGAAGCAGTGGGAAAGAAAGATCGATTTGGCTTAGGGTATCTTTCGAAGGCCCATGAGAGGAGGAAACAAGTTGAAAGGAATCGACAAAGGAGGATGGCCCGTCTCGTGGGTATGGATATTGAATGGGAACCCATGACTTTCCCACCAATCTTTCACAACTTCCGCTCTGCTAGTTTTCTATTCAGAGAAAAGAATTCAGAAGATGTACTCATAATGATCGAGCAAGCTTTTGAAAAATTCCATGTGAATAAAGGGAGGCAGATTCATGATATGGTGATTTGCATGACCGGGAAAGAAGGGATGGAAAGTGACAGTGCGAACTGGATGGTGCGACCTTGTCCACCAGGATATAGACTGACCAATTGGAGTGCGATGAGTTGCCCATAGTTTTTAAATCTATTCCAACGTAATACTTTAAAAAACAATCTTAATTATCTTTACCCAGAGATAATAAGAGTTTTTTTTTTTCTATAATGGGCTTTTTGTTTAAACATTTTCATTCAATAAATAACAAGCACAATGCATTTTATTCATATTGATGTGTCCATATTCTTTCATTTTTGTTATTTATTTTGTTTTCATTATATATATTTTCCTATATTGTTTCTTCTCCACCTATTTACAGGTGTACGGATGCGGAATATGAAGACCTTCCTGTTAATAATTCTGAAATTAATTTTGAAAGACCCATTTGCACGGGTGATTTCGAGGCTAACGAAGACACTGAGGATTATGGTCTACCTCCGGATCTATTAAGGAAAATAGAACAAGAGGAGAAACAAGTACTTTCTCATAAGGAACTATTGGAAATGATAAATCTGGGAAATGGTGAAAAGATAAAGGAAGTCAAAATCGGGACTTCATTGTCATCATCAATAAAGGGTGAATTGATAGCCTTACTCCAAAAATATGTAGATGTATTTGCATGGTCTTACCAAGACATGCTAGGGTTGGATCTGGATATTGTGGTTCATAAACTCCCTTTAAGGTTAGAGTGCAAGCCAATTTAGCAAAAGTTGAGAAAAATGAGGCTGGACATGCTGTTAAAAATAAAAAAGGAGGTGAAGAAGCAATTTGATGCTGGATTCTTAGAGGTGGCAAAATATCCAGAATGGGTGGCAAATATTGTTCCAGTACCAAAGAAGGATGGCAAGGTGCGGATGTGCATTGATTACCGAGATTTGAACAAGGCCAGCCCTAAAGATAATTTCCCTTTGCCCCATATTGATACTCTGGTGGATAATACGACAAAGAGTTCTTTATTTTCTTTCATGGAAAGATTCTCAGGATACAATCAGATTAAGATGGCACCGGAAGATATGGAGAAAACCACATTTGTTACAATATGGGGAACATTCTGCTACAAGGTAATGCCATTTGGGTTGAAGAATACTGGGGCAACATATCAGAGAGCCATGGTGACCTTGTTTCATGATATGATGCATAAGGGAATTGAGGTCTATGTTGAATGATATGATCGCAAAGTCATAAGGAGAAGAGGAGCATATTGCGAATCTTAAGAAGCTCTTCGAATGACTAAGAAAGTTTTGGCTCAAGCTAAATCCAGCAATATGCATTTTTGAGTCACCTCGGGAAAATTGCTGGGTTTTGTCGTCAGCAAAAAAGGAATTGAGATTGACCCAGATAAAGTGAAGGCTATTCAAAATTTGTCACCACCTCGTACTCAAAAGGAAGTAAGAGGCTTTCTGGGGAGATTGAATTACATTGCTCGGTTTATTTCTCAGTTAACTGACAAATGTAATCCAATATTTAAGTTACTTCGAAAACGTGATCCAGGAGAATGGGATGAAGGTTGTCAGATTGCATTTGAAAAGGTTAAACATTATCTATCCAACCCACCAGTATTAATGCCACCTATTTCGGATAAACCAATGATACTGTATTTATCAGTATTTGAGAGATTCATGGGTTGTGTTTTGGGGCAGCTTGATGAGACTGGAAAGAAAGAACAGGCAGTTTACTACCTCAGCAAGAAGTTCACAGATTATGAGTTGAAATATTCGTTGGTAGAAAAGCTGTGCTGTGCCTTAGCTTGGACTGCTAGAAGACTCAGACAGTACATGTTGTACCACATAACGTGGTTGATTGCCAAGCTAGATCCAATCAAGTACATGTTGGAAGCACCTTCTTTGTCAGGGAGGACGACAAGATGGCAGGTTTTATTGTCAGAGTACGAATTGTATATGTAAGTCAAAAAGCTATCAAGGGCAGTGCAGTGGCTGAATTCTTAGCAAGTCGGGCAGTGGAAGATTATGAGTCGTTGAACTTTGACTTCCTGGATGAAGATTTGATGTATGTTTCACAAGCAGATGAGATTCCCCTGAAGAAAAAAGTGTGGAAAATGTATTTTGATAGCGCATCTAATGCCATGGGGCATGGAATTGGTGCAGTCCTCATATCCCCAGAAGAAGATTATTATCCTTTCACTGCTAGATTGGATTTTGATTGTATAAACAATACTGCCGAGTATGAAACGTGTATTATGGGCTTTCGTGCTGCAATGGACAGAAAGATCAAAGTATTGGAAGTTTTTGGAGACTCAGCCTTAGTGATATACCAGCTATAGGGAGAATGGGAAACCCGAGATACAAAGCTAATCCGATATCGAGAACTCATATTGAGTTTATTGGAGGAATTTGAAGAAGTAAATTTCAATTACTTTTCTCGAGAAGAAAACCGAATGGCAGATGCTCTGGCTACTTTGTCATCAATGTTTAAAGTGAATGAAGGGGCTGAAGTTGTGCCAATAAAGATGAGTATATATGAGTCTCCTGCCCACTGTCTGAGTATTGAAGAAGAAGCAGATGGCATCCCTTGGTATAACGACATCTTGCAATACATCAAGAGTCAACAGTATCCAGAACAAGCAACAGAAAATGACAAGAGGACTCTGAGAAGGCTAGCAATGGTTTTGTTTTAGACAGTGAGATTCTCTACAAGAAAAGAAAAGACCAAGTCTTGTTGAGATGTGTCGGATCTACCGAAGCTCGGAGAATTATAGAAGAGGTCCATGAAGGGATATGTGGCACTCATGCTAATGGTCACATGCTTGCTAAGCAGATTATGAGGGCAGAGTATTATTGGTTGACAATGGAAGGGGATTGTATCAGTTATTCCCGGAAGTGCCATAAATGCCAGATATATGCATATAAGATTCATGTGCCGCCATCGTCATTACATGTCATGACTGCACCATGACCCTTTTCAATGTGGGAAATGGATATGATTGGACCTATTACCCCGAAAGCTTCAAATAGACATCGTTTCATCTTGGTGGCCATAGATTATTTCACAAAGTGAGTAGAAGATGCTTCCAATGCTAATGTAACAAAGTCGGTGGTATGCAGATTTGTTAAAAAAGAAATCATATGCCGTTATGGATTGCCAGCAAGAATTATTTCGGATAATTCTCTCAATTTGAACAACAAGATTATGAGATAAGTGTGTACTCAGTTCAAAATCACACATCATAATTCAGCATCTTACAGTCCGAAGATTAATGGGCAGTAGAAGCAGCGAATAAGAACATCAAGAAGATTGTTGAGAAGATGATCGATGTGTACAAGGATTGGCATGAGATCTTGCCTTTTGCTCTTTATGCATATCGTACTTCGGTCCGCACATCTACAGGGGCAACGCCGTTTTCTTTGGTATACGGGATGGAACCTATTGAAGTTGAGATCCTTTCACTTCGGGTTTTGATGGAAGTTGGCCTAGAGGAAGCAGAATGGGTTAGAGCTCGTTACGAACAGTTGAATCTCATCGAGGAGAAAAGATTGAAAGCAATTTGTCACGGGCAGTTGTATTAGAAAAGGATGATTCGAGCCCACAACAAGAAAGTTCGTCCTAGATAGTTCCGAGAGGGGGAGTTGGTACTGAGGAAAATTCTCCCTATAGTTAAGGACCCGCGAGGAAAGTGGGCTCCGAATTGGGAAGGACCCTATGTGGTAAAAAGAGCTTTTTTGGAGAAGCATTGATTTTAACTCAGATGGACGGAGAAGATTTCAGAAATCCCATGAATGCTGATGAACTAAAGAAGTATTATGCCTAAAAAGAAAAAGTGTGATGTTGTGCACATGGAAATTCGAATGATTCCAAGTTTAAAAATGGAAATTCTATATATCTATCTCCCCTGTAGATTGCTTTTTAATGAGAATATTCATGCTTGTTGTATTGAATGGCCATCTTTCATATTCATTTCACCAAGACGAAATTATCCTTAGTCACCCCTTTGAGCCTTAGGAATTATTCCTTTCTTTAAACCTTGATCAAGGTTCATCATTTACACTAGAGGGCAAGTGCGAGGAAAAATAATAATAAATCATGGCAAAAAGAAAGCCATCGAAAAATGTGGCAAATGAAAGCCAACAAAGCAAAAAAAAAAAAAAGAAGAAAAGAAAGTCCAAAAAAGGGACAAATGTTTTCAATAATGAGTTCTCCTCAAGAAATGATCCTTGATTCAATCACCCTTAAAAACATTTTGAGCCTATTTTATCCTTTCTTTCTGAACCTAAACCTTGGCCTACCTTACGTGCTTTAAAAGCTCATTTTGATCAAGCATTGATATTTAATTTGAAAGGTTATTCTCAGAATTCATCCCATCTTTTGAATTGATATTTTTACTTTGGAAGCATTTAGAATTCTCAGATGCATGGTAGAATACAAAAAAAATGGAAATGAAAAAGAATGTAAAAGAAGAGGTTTAAGTCGAAAACCAGCAAAAGGCGATTTAATACCGAATGGAGGACACTAGAGTTGAAAACCTGCAAGGGGCGGCTCAGGTACTAATCAAAGTTCGAATCAATGCTCCGTGTAAAGGGGGAGAAAGTATTTGAAAATCAGAAGAAAGGGGAACAACTCAGTCTGATGTAACTACGGAAGCCGAGAGGTTACCCAAGTAAATTGCTTGTTCAAGAGAAATTTCAGATGGTTTGAAAAGGAGGGGTCCAAGATTTTTCGCATCCGGGGCATCTACAACCTATAACTTTACATTTGTTTCTCATATCCTTGATATTTATTTTTACTATTTTAAAACATTTCTTGCAATAAATTCTTGTCATTTTTTTTATGACATTTTTGCTTGATTCATATTTTCTTTCATACATTTTTGAGATGCATTATGATTGTTATTAAATTGAATGATGATTAGTAATAAAAAAAATCTTTAAATAAACGGATTTCAGAGTATTACTAAGGAATAGATTTAAATCTTGGGAAAGGTTTGGAAAGTTCACTAAGAAAAGAAAACAATGAATGTGTTGGAGACTCCATCACGAAGTCAAAAAATTTGTGAATTTCAGCAAAAGTCAAAAACTGGGACTGTTTGACATGTTATCTTGAGTGAAGGTTTCCTTAAGTGGGGCATCAATGAACAATTGAAGACTCCGTCATGAAGTCAGATAATCTATGAACCTCAAAGAAACCATGGATTAGAAATCATGACACAATCATTTGATTGCATTCATTCTTAGGAAACATACAAGCATTTGCAAAGCATGTCATTCTCATCATTGGATTTAGCTAACATTGCAGAAATCCGGAAAACTTGGACTTCTCCAAAGTGAACTTGTTCTATTTTTCAAATGAGTCGAGCCCCGAGATCACCGTCAAGGTACGTTCCTTTCCAAATCGAACTCATTTTGCTTCTCAAATGAGTCTAGCCCCGAGACCGCCGTCGAGGTATGTTCCTTTCATTTTCAAGTTAAATTAATTTTTTCCAAATGAACCAAACCCATAATCATTCTTATTATTTCCTTTTGTTTTAAATCGAATTCATTCTATTTTATCAAATGAGTCGAGCCTTGAGACCACCGTCGAGGTATTTCCTTTTGTTTTAAATCGAATTTATTCTGTTTATCAAATGAGTCGAGCCTTGAGACCGTCGTCAAGGTATTTTCAAATCATGGGTAAGGCCTCCGGGCACCATTCTTATGACCTTTGGGCACCATTCTTAAGACCTACGGGCATAATTTTTAAAGTTGCATACAACGCATTTTTTTTCAAATCACGGGTAAGGCCTCCGAGCACCATTCTTAAGACCTCCGGGCATTATTGTTAAAGTCGCATACATCGCATTTTTTTTCAAATCACGGGTAAGGTCTCCGGGTACCATTTTTAAGACCTCCAGGCATAAGTTTCTAGAGTTTTTACATTTGCTTGAACAAGTCTTTGGTGGTGATAATCAAAGCCTCTGGTGGAGATATCAAGAGTTTTACATTTGCTTGAACAAGTCTTTGGTGGTGATAGCCAAAGCCTCTGGTGGAGATATCTAGAGTTTTACATTTGCTTGAGCAAGTATTTGGTGGTGATAGCCGAAGCTTCTAGAGGAGATACCCAGAATTTTTAAACACAGCTTAGCATAAGACAAGTTAAGCCCTTGAGACCATCGTTGAGGTCATTTCTTCTCTTGCAAATTGAACTCGTTTCCTTAAGACGGATCGAGCCTTGATTAGTAAGGGAATTCAATTTAAGGACAATATCTTCCATTTATAGTTTTTTTTTTTCAAAAAAAAAATGAAAAAAGAAACCCCTTTCTCTTCACATTGGATTTCACTAACCGAAAAAATTAGTGTTTGTTTATCTTTGCCTGATTCCTGATTCTCAGCAATAGCCAAAGAGGGGCAGCTGTAGACACCTAATTTTGTCTGGACCACTAAAACAGGTATGTTTTCTTCCTAAATTGATGTTTCAGAATGTAAAAAGACTTTTTTCATCCTGCAGGTGGTACTCCGAGACTTAGTCTAAGAAGACGAGCATAAAAAGTCAAACTTGAAAAAGTCAACCTCGAAAAGTCAACTACTGAAAAAGTCAACCCATTTTCAAAATCAAGATTTGAAGTTCAATTGAAAAATGGTGAAAGAATTTTGATAATCCGAGGTCTACATTGAAAGATATGGAGTTCGGAAGTTAGGTTACGGAGATTCAGTAGAAAGGAAACCCTAGTTCAGGAAATTTGCGGAAAAGTGTTTAAACGATCAAATTGGTCAAAATTGAAGATTCCAAATGAAAGATAAGCACTAACTACGGGTAATGGAGAAGCTACTTGAAAGAAAAATTGAAAGAAAAGTCAGTCCGAAAGAAAACCGAGAATTAAGGTTTCTGGTGGATTTTGGTGAAATTTGGAAGAATTACAGAAATGACCCGATTCGGTAAGACTAAAGCCCCTAATGGATGAGGAGTGATTAAAAAAGCATAGCCCAAAGCTCAGTTTGAAGAAAATCTGAAAATCGGACTTGTTTTGAGCAAAACCGGGTTCCGAAGACAAAAAGGCAAAATTGGAAAATCTGAAAAAAATAGCAAATGAACTCCAAAAATTATGAAAAATTGCAGATATCATTCTCAAATCATTTCAAAGAGATTGGCGAAATAAAATCTTGATACAGAGTTCGTTTGCAAAATGGCCAAATCTCGGGTTCCCTATGCAGAAATTCAAGAAGATAAATCCCGAAGAAATAGCAAATGAACTCCAAAAATTCTAAAAATTTGCAAATATCATTTTTTAAATTATTTGGAAGAGATTGGCAAAAGAAAATCTGGATTCGGAGTTCGTTTGCAAAATAGTCAAATCCCGGGCCCTTTATGTAGTAATTTAAGTAAATAAATCTCGAAAATATACCAAATGAGTTCCAAAAATTATGAAAACTTCCAGATCACACTTTTGCATTATTTGGAAGAGACCGGTGAAGAAAAATCTGGATTTGGAGCTCGTTTAAAAAATGGTAAAGTTTGGGAGCATAAAAGGACAATTTTGAAAGAAAAAAATCCAAATAAATAGCAAATGGACTCGAAAATTTTTGAAAACTTCCAGAATTCAATTTTTAATTATTTTGAAATTATTTAAAAAATAAAATTTGAATTTGGAGTCCGTTTGCCATTTATTTATGTTCGGGGGGCAAAAAGGTTATTTTACCAAAGAAACCGAATAGGGCTTTTCTTGCCTTTTAAAAAAAATGAATCATGGGCTGGAAGAAAAGGGGTTGGCTGGCCAAGGCCCAAGAATGGGTAGACATTTTCTGATTTTTAATCAAAAGGCCAACAATGAAGAGTAAGTTAGTTATTTTTTGATCAAGTCTTTGCAAATAAGCCACATGGACCAATGCATGAAGAGGGAGAGTGTCAACATAATGGCTTAAGATTCTTGAATAGCTGTAATTGTGGATAGCTGATGGCCTAATCTAAGGGTGAGAATTTTATTTTTTAAACATCTTAGATCAATAGCCTTTGGATGAAAATTGGTTGAAGAAAAGATGACAACACCCTAGGGGATAAGGGCCATTCGGCTACTACAAGGAGGGGTCACTCTCTCTTTCATTTTGAGCTATTCACTCTCTATTCTCTCTTGGTTTTTTCTGATTTTTCTGTCCATTGTTGAAAGGCAAAAAGAAAAGTTTAGAAAAGAAAAGAAAGTTAGAAGAGAAAAAACTTGAAAGATAGCTTCTAGAGGTTGCTTTAAGCACCATACTCTTGCATTTTCTTTAATTTTCCATTCTTGATTTGTTGTTTTCATTTAATATTTGGTGAGTTTCTTTTGATTTTCCTTTTTAAATAAGTGTTTTTAGTATTCTTCTTTAAGTTCTTTCTTGCAAAAAGTTTTGAAATTTTTTTTGTTCTTATTGTTGGGTTGGCCGAATGGCCTAGTATTTTTGAGAGTTGTTGCTTTTCTTTGTTATTTCAAGATATTCTTGATATTTAATAAGTTTTGATGCTTTAAATCTTCTTCTAATACATAAACATGAAGCTTGTTTTAATTTGGTTGCTTGCTTATTTCCATTTTTGAGTCTATTATCATGTTTATTTTACTATTCTTGCATTTTTTATTTCCTGTTTTCAAAATGTTTAAGTTTGTTTATGTTTTTACATTGTAATCCATGTGTTTGTGAAAATGCCTATTGGTTTTCATGCCTTTACTTTATATTTGCATGATTTGAGCATTATTCTTTAGCTATGCATGTTAGTATATCATGTGTTTGTGAAAATGCCATGCTCATTTTTAAACATGAGACCATTCGGCCACCCTATGTTGTATGCTTTGTGTATGCATTTTTGTTATGTTAATTGATAGGTTTGCATTTTCATGATATTTGGTTGAGTATTTTGTTTAAGCATGCCATATGTTTGTGTTATTGCCATGCATTTTTTCGGTTTAGGATTGGTTTGCTTTGCCATGCATATTCATGCATTTTTAGACCTAGGTTGCATTAAATGCCATGCAAATTCAGTTAGGTCTAGGTCATTTTATTGATTCCATGCATTTTTCATGTCATTTAGGTTTTAAATCATGCATTTCATGCATCATATTTGCTGTATTTTTCATGCATTTCATGTCCTTGCCACTTGATATATGACTTAGGCCAATCAATGGCTCAAAATCATGCTCACTTGAGCATACTTGTGGAAAATTAAAGAGTTATCAAATTGATTATTCTACCTTTGTGATTTTTTTTACTTAGCCAATTTTTGCCTAACTTTTCAAAAGTGTTAGCTACTGTTTGTGAGTTTTTTAGAGAGTCTCTAATATTTTTACTTTGATTTTTAAATGATTTTATCAAAGGCAAAAAATGTGTTTTGGCAAAACAGTCTTTTTCACCTAGTACTCGTACTTTCCCGATTTTTCTGGACAACTATATTTAATCAGAAACTTAAGCTGATTTTTTTCCGTCTAGTTTTACGTGTCCTGAGTCTCCAGTATTTGTTTCAGATTTTTTTGAATTTTTAAAAATAGGGTAAAAAATCGTGTTGTAAAATTAGACAGTAGAGGCAGAATTGAATTTGAAAGAAAATCATTTTTCTGTTTTGGTTAAGTTACTTAGAGAGGGCTGATTAGGAAGTTTAGCTATTGACTTAGGATAGTTTCTAAGCCTTTTTAAACTCTAAAAATGATTTTTTTAGTCTCGAGTGAAGGGTGGTCAAGTCCGGGATTTTAAACTTAGAAAATTAGAGCCATTTTTATTTTTAATCTAAGCTTTTTTCAAAATTGTTTTCAAACAATCACAAAGTATTTTGGTTTTAGAATATTTAATATGATATATTTTCCAAAGGTAGCCGGATATCTTTTTAGATATACGGATTTCCTTAATTAAAGGAAAAAATACATTCTTATGCATTGCATTTTCCATATTCATGCATATTATATAATATGTAATTTTTGCTATGTTTAATTTTCATGATGGTGTTATTATCTTGGATTTAAATTTTTGATAATATATTATTTGTTATATGGTTTTGAATATTTCATGATATCCTATGTTTTTTATTTAGTTATTTTTGTCATATTATTTAGCATATACTATGTTCATGCATTGTTATTTTTATTTTTATTTCCATGCATATTATATGATAGCATTATTTTATGTTTTATGTCATTTGGATTATAGGCCATATCATTTATATTTGCCATGTCATTTAAATTATTTCATTTCATATAGAATATATTATGTTACCTAGGTTATTACATTTCATATAGAATATATCATGTTTCCTAGGTCATTTCATTTCATTTAGAATATATCATATAACTTAGGATATTTCATTTCATT
Organism: Fremontodendron californicum; assembly: GCA_030761205.1. Lineage (NCBI taxonomy): Eukaryota > Viridiplantae > Streptophyta > Magnoliopsida > Malvales > Malvaceae > Fremontodendron > Fremontodendron californicum. The sequence goes on along the minus strand of JAULJL010000020.1, from coordinate 13,875,601 downwards.
TCATTTAGAATATGCTAAGACATTTGAATTATGTCATACCATTTAGGTTGCATTATATTATTTAGACTTTGCTATGTCATTTTTTCTATGTCACACATATTCATATTCATATATTTTTTAAATGTCTTGAAAAAGGTAATGATTTTCAATAAAATAAAGATATTCCCGAGTTAAAATAATTCATGAGTTCTTTGCCGGGTTTGCTGGGGAGGATATCATCAATTATCATTAATAACGAAATATCTTCTTTAAAATGAGAATGATTCGAAAAAATTTCAAACTAATAAAAACATCTATATTTTGCCACGTTTGTTGGAGAATATAGGAAAATTTTGAATTTATAAATTCTGGATCATTTTCAATTAAAAATGGAATTATTTTTCTTTAAATTGGGAATTAACTTGAAATACTAAATTTAAAACCAATATTTTACTGAGACTTGAGATAACACATGATTAATAAGGTACCGTTTTATATAGGCGTTGAGGGGGTGCTAATCCTTCCCCACACGTAACCGAGTCCCGAACACGCTTCTTTGATTTCTCTGGTTTAAAACGCAGACTTGAAATTGGTTTTAAAAATGTTTTAATTAATTTTAAAATATTTTATAAAATCAGTTTTAAATAGGTGGCCGATCACACCTAGCTAAAAAAGATTAGTGGCGACTCAATGTCTTTTTCAAGGTCATTTTCAAAACCTTCATTTTTCAAGAGGAATTGAGTCGACTTTTTCTCGATTTTTTTAATGTCACGCTTAACGAATAATAAAGTTTTGCGATGAGACATGTTATTTTTTAGGTTGCGACAGCAATAAATGCAACCTAGGCCTAAACATGCATGAAATCAATGTCCATGCAAATGAGTCATAGACCTAAAAAATGCATGGAAATAACACAAACACATAGCATACTAAATCAAAATACACAAAATCATGGCATGAAAACGCAAGCCTATCAACTAGCAAGATGAAAATGCACACTCAGAGCAAAAAAGAACATGTTGGCCGAATGGTCACTAAACAATCATAGTGAAATCCTAGCTAGACAATAACACAAACACATGGAAGCATAATAAACTATCAAACATGATAATAATGCAAACATGGTGACTAACATAACTCATGAACATAGCAATGTCAATATAACAAACACATGGCATGGTCTAAATGTATGAACATAAATGGAAGCATATTAAGCAAGGAAACATAAAAAAAATGCAAGCATGGAAACCTATACTTGATAACTCGTATAATTATATAGTTTTTAGTTATGTTTTATTATTGTTTTGTGTCAAATACGAGTTATTATTGTTTAGTCTAATTGTGTTTATGATCTTTTATATTTTTATGTATTTTGGTGTTTTTCACAAGTTTCTTTGAGTGATTTCAGATTACTAGAATTAAGGGCAAATCCAGTTCAGTTCCAGTTCCGACACCTTTTTCCATATCAGCTATATCTCGAGTTTCACTGAAGCAATAAGGCTGAAATTTGTAGCCATGCAAAGCTAAGAGGCATATCTATCTTTTTCATGTTTTACACTTCTTGAAACGGAGTCGTTTTCCCTAGCGAAATCGACCATCAAGTTGGCTGATGTGCAATGACGTCTGTGCTGACCTGTTTTCGTATTATGCCCATATCTTCTTATCCACATCAGCAAATGAGCTGATTCCAACGGATATGGATCAGTAACTGATAGGGTAACATTTTTCTAGAAGACCATGTGATCAGATAAGGCCTCCAAAATTGACAAAATCGACCATCAAGTTGGCTGATCAAAATCGTCATATATGACGAAAATTGTTAGAAAATGCACCCACCTATTATACCTACCTTTGAAATTTGTAAAGCTTGTCTCTTGTCATTTAGCCCTCCAAAATGTGTATAAATAGAGGGCCTTGGATGATTGTAAGGGATCATATTGTACATAGGTAGGATATTAGCCATTGTAATAAAATTCTCTAAGTTTTCTTCTTCTTTCTTTTCTCTAGTTTTCTTTTTCTTTAGAAAGAGCAAGAGGTTGGATAATTAATATTCTTCTTCTTCTTCTTTCTTTCTTTTATTTTTTCTTAGATTCTATTTAATTTTATGTTTATAATGCCTATGCTAGGCTAAACTTCTATTTGGTTAAGGGTGATTTCAAAGCCCTAGACATGTTTTGTGATTGATTTTCAGATTCTATCTATCATTAATTTTCTATCAAAGTTGCTTATGCTCTTCTACAAGAATTGTTCATGATGTTGTCTAGATTTATTTAGGTGTACAACTAGATAGATCTTGATAATTATCTATTGCTAGTTTAGGAGTCTTGATCCGTGTAATTGTCTTGATTTCCTATTCATAAGTGGCAATTTGTGATTAATGATTATGGTCAAGTTTTCAATAATTGCAAAGTGGAACATAACCTAAGTTGAACAATCCGAGCTTATGTGTTTGTTGCTTAGATCAACCTATCTTTCTCATCATAAAGCTGCCATTAAATTGAATTTAGAGAGCTTATTCTAGGTTGTTTAATGGTTAGAGATTAAATAGAGAGCTTGTTCTATTTAACGACAAACTAAGGAAAGATTGGGGTAACAGAGCTTGTTGTTATCTACGGTTGTTAACTTTGATAGTTGGTTGATATTGATAGATCTGAAATTGATTCTTAATGATGTCTAGTGGTGGAGAATGAAACCTTAACCATATTTTTCATATTTGATTCTTCTTACTTTTTTGTTTTCTTACTTTTAGTTTGCTTATTTTTTATATTTATTTTTATTGGCTGGTTATACCGCCTAATTTGTATATTAACTTTGTTTTATTTTTATTGGCTGGTTATACCGCCTAATTTAGTATATATATTTTTATTGGCTGGTTATACCGCCTAATTTAGTATATATATTTTTATTGGCTGGTTATACCGCCTTGCATCTTATTCTTATTATTTACTTTAGTTTAAATCTGGCTTCAAAAACCCCTTTTCTTTTATTGTTCTTGAATTTAAGTTTTAAACTATTAACTTATAGACTAAAACCCAATCCCTGAGGACTCGACCCTTGCTAACTACTATACTTATAATTTATCTTTTTAGTGCAAGGTTAAATAAGATACACTCTTTTGGGTGCATCAAATTTTTGGCGCCGTTGCCGGGGATTGTTTTCTTTAGTTTATTTGTTACTTGGTTTATTCTTATTTTCAGTTCTAATGAGTTTTATTTTCTTGTACATACGGGTTTTTCTGATCAAATTTTGAAAAAAAAAATTAAAAAAAAAAAAACGATGGAATTGAGCAATCTAACACTTGAAGAGTTGGTGGCATACATGAACATGGAGAATCAACAAGCCAATCTCACCTTCCCAGTTCAACAATTGGCCATGGGAGGATGTCAAGTCCATCAAGTGTTCCAAGACCAACAGTATGATCATTACTCAAACACTTACCATGAGGGATGGTGGGATCATACTAATTATGGCTACTCGAAAAATTACCAAGAAGTAGATCCTTATGCCAATTACACTCATCCATCTAGCTTCAATCAATCATGGTCCCAAGAACCAGATCTTTTTCAACCACCACATATGACTCAAAACTCAGGTACTTCTTTAGAAGATCTTGTCTATTCTCTTGTTACTGATACATTGCAATTTCAACAGGAAACAAGGGCAAGCATCCAGAGTTTGGAAAAGCAAATGATCCAATTGACTAGTAGTATGGTGGGATGGGTAGCACAAAGATCTGAAGAACTCCCTGCCCAAACAATGATTAACCCAAAGGAGAATACTACTATTGTGACCTTGAGGAATGAGGAACAAGATGAGGATGAGACAAAATTAGAGATGAATTCTATTCTTGAGGATAATGAAGCCAATGATCCAAATAAGAGTATTTCGGCACCTGAGGTAACGTTTAAGATTCCAATTTTTACTAATGTTTCTTCTCCACCTTTTCCTAGTAGATTCGCAAAGTTCAAGGAGGATGAACATGAACAAGACACGCTGGAAACCTTAAACAGTTTGTTTGTGGATGTCATTCAACAAGTACCAAAAGATGCACCATTCCTCGATGAGATATGCACCACCAAGGATGATGGAATAATACTTGTAATGGAGAATGCATCCACTGTTGTGCAAAGAAAGCTTCCTCTCAAACGCATAAATTTGGGAAATTTCATGCATGAGCCTGACAAGCCTAAAATGCCAAGAAGGGGTGTTGGTTAGGTTCAAAACACTAAATCAAGTGCTAATTGGGGGAGGCAGGCTAATTAGTGAAAGCATTGCCAAACTGCCATCCTCAGATTTGCTCTCTTTTTCTTTATCTTTTTCTTATGTTTCTTTGCTAATTGTGTTTAGTGTTTCTAAGTTCATTTAGGCTGCATAAGTTTATTTTGTTTATTAGTTCTTTTCACTTACACATGATTCTTTCATTTGGGATTAATAGCATTACATTAATGACAATGTAAGAATTATGTGTGGGGGGAAGAATTTAGGATTTTATTTAGAGTGTTTTGTTTTTGAGTCTTTTTATGTTGTTTTTTCTTTCTGATCCTTGTTTTGAAAATAACTAGATGTAAATATAATTTTTAATTTTTTTAACCCCGGTTAAATGGCGGATAACGGTACTCCGTGATTATTTAAATCGGTTCCATCAGCTACCCACAAAACTGATATTGTATATAAATTTCTCTTCCAATTTCTCTTTCATTTTTTTTCAGGATGGATGATATTCTCACAAGATTGCAGAAACGATTTCCTCCTTTTCCTCGAAATATTTTACTGAAGCTTTACCAAGTTCGTTTCGAAAGATTAAGAATGCTTATGCAGAAAGGGATTCCTGGAGACATACGTTGGATAATTGAAGCCAAGGTACGTGAAGATGAATATCTTCCTGTTTTGCATTTACCAGGTACAGGTAGAAGCACTTTTGCAAAGAAGCGACGAGCAAAGCGCATGAGTTCAAATTGCCACAAATGTGCACGATGGACGTGTAACGGTAAATGTCATTCTATTGGGATTCCGTCCTCTAATCGAGATGATAAAATTGAATTCATTAAGGATGGACTGAGTAAGGAGAATTTGGGTAATATCCAACTTTCTCTTGAGACGCATCCTAGTGGAGACGTACAAAGAGAAATTCTTGATTTATGGCCGCAATTCCAAAGGGAATGGCAACATCTTGGGAATATGATGTTAAAAGACCCTGTTTGCCAGCTTGTAAGAAAACTGGATGGGAAGCATATCCTCGACTCATAGAAGGCGTTTAAGCCGTTTCTGGACGTAAAACCAGAGGAAGATGTGAGCCACAATCACAACTACAATAAATGACTTCTCAGCTTTTGGTTTGATTTGCAATAACTTCATTTTGGTTTAATTTACGTGTTGTTCGATTTGTGTAATTATTCTTTTTTTTTTATTTGTCTTTTACGGTTGATTTTTCTTCTCTTTTTGATTTTCTTCCTGAAATCACGCAAAAATCTTTTGTTAGGTTAACATTTTCTTCTGACAGGTCAGATACACTTTCGGCGACATTATTACTCTTGTCTGATTCACTACTGAGTCCTCTATATATTACACCATGTACTCATTCTCTTTCAGGCACTCGAAGAAAAAAAAAATGGAAAGTACTTCATCCCAGCGCATTAAAAAAATTTGTGTCTTTGGAGGTGCTTATCCAGGAAAAAATAACATATTCGCTGATGAAGCCATAAGAGTTGGAGTAATACTTGCCCAACAAAAGATCCACTTGATTTATGGAGGCGGTAGTACGGGTTTAATGGGAGCAGTCGCTACAGCAGCACACGCCGGAGGAAGTCCAGTTCTAGGAATCGTGCCAAAACTATTCACAAGTTTTTGTGGACCTACCGTGGGTAAGGAAATACAAGTCTGGAGTGTCCCTGAACGGATAACAATCATGTACCATTCTGCCGATGCATTCATTGCTTTACCAGGAGGTCTGGGTACATTGGAAGAAATAGCTTGCGTGGCTTCTTGGTCATCTTTGGTCACAAATAAGAAACCCATTGGTTTGCTTAATATTAATGGTTATTTTAGTAATTTGCTTTTATATTTAGATAATGCTGTGGATAATGGATTCATGTTTTCAGAGGCAAGGAGAACCATAATTTCTGCTACAACCATTGAAGATTTACTTAAAAAGCTCCAAGCTTATGAGTGTTTATCTGCTACGGTTGTTTCGCAAACGCTCGGAAAAAGAAAAAGAGATATGGACGAGCAAGGAGTGGATTGCACTTTGTCTTTGTGACATTATCTAACATTTTGCTTGTTGTGTCTCAGTTATAATAAGTGGTTAGCAACCTCTGCAGGTAATATCTCCTAAATTCTACCTTTAAAATTTGACATTGGGGACAATGTCATATTTTAGTAGGGGGTAAGGGACATATTTTGCTAATTTAAAAAAAAAAAAAAAAGAATTAAGAAGTATTCATTCTGAACAAGGTTTGAGTAAGGGAGACTTGAGACATACCTTGTCAGTTTGATTTCTTCTTTTCAAAAAAAAAAAAAAAAAAAAAAAAAAAAAAGAGTTTGTTGTGTTTTAAGCAATTTAGAAGTATTCATTCTGAACAAGGTCTGAGTAAGGGAGACTTGAGACATACCTTGTCAGTTTGATTTTAATCTTTTTATGTTTACTTGTTAATTTTTGTTTAGTATTTTAGGATTATTTAGGTTGCATGGTTTTGTTTTGTTTTGAGTCTTAGTTGTTCCTATTCTTATGTTATTAGTTCTTTTCTCTTACACATGATTCTTTCATTTGAGTTAATAGACTTACATTGAGGACAATGTAAGAATTAAGTGTGGGGGGGAATGATTTAGGATTTCTTTTATTTTTGTCTACTATTTTTTTTTCTTTATTATTATTATTATTTTTTTTTTGTGAGTTTTAGTTCCTTTTTAATACAATGATGAGATATGAATTGCATAAGTCTAAAACAGATTTATTAGTGAGAAGATTTTCATGAGAATTGAGCTTGATGTCAACCTTTTTATGAGCCAATGTTAATATAATATGTTGATTGAGAAAGAAGCATGTTTAGACTTAATCTGACTTGTATAATCATCCTTGTGAGTTTTTGAGCCTATAATGATTGATGCATTATACAAATCAATCTAATTTCTTTCTTGAGTGCTCTTATGATTACATGATTCTCTAGAACTTGCTTTAAACCGTTTGAGACTATATTGATACATGTGACAACATGAATATGATAGAGGCATTAGGATTATAACCAGAGCCAAACAGCCATCCATTATTAATGTTCTAAGAGAACATCCCCACTAGTGAGCCAATTTGAGCCTACATTAAATATGATGTTTTATTGGTAACCACAACTTACACCTAGCCTAAATATACTTATATCCTTACCCTTGTTCTAAAGATGGATTATATATTTTGAGACATATTGCAAAAAAAAAAAAAAACAAGGGATATTTTTAGTTAAAAATTTGGGTTAGAAACAAGAAATAAGTGTGGGGGGAAAAAGAAAAGAAAAGTCAAGAGAAAAAGAAATGGAATACTGGCAAATACATTCCTATGTAAAAAAAAAAAAAAATATGAATCATCTCTTGAATTTGTGGAAAAAGAAAAAGATGTTACAAAGTTGTTTAGAATGAAGAAAAGGCCCAACATGAATATTCGGCCTAGGTGACTATGTACTTGTAAAGAGTTTTGAGAAGTTTCTTTGTATAATTTTTTATGTCTCTAAACTTTATGAACTCTTTGGAACCTTTGTGATATCTTTATCCTTTTGTTCTTCAACCACATTACAAACCCCTTGGCCCCATTACAACCTTGATTAAAGACCTCTTGATTTATGAAGTTGCATGATCTTTTAGTGGAGAATAGGTGGACAAGCAAGCATATGGTAGAAGTGTTTTCATGAGATTGATTGAGTGTAAACACTTTACCACTACTTTAAAGAGTGAAAATCAAGAGAGTATCCCATGTGAGAAGTTGAGATTAAGTTTGAATATGCACTATTTTGATTGAAATATGTTATGTTAATATTGGCTTAACTCAAACTATTTACATTCAAGCAAGATTTTTGTGAATTTCTTTAAGCTATTGATTAGTTTTTAAGACTTGTCCAATGATTATCTCAAATTTATATTGGAAGGATTAGTTATAATTATTATTTTTAGTTTTTCTTATGTTTTCAATGTTTGTGGGTATCGTCCTAGTAAACCCTCACGAGACTAAACTCGTCCACTAGGGACACCTAGGGGTTTAAAGGCTTGTGTCACATGCTAAGTGCCACCGTGATTTCCTACGAAAATGGATTAGATTAGATTTTCTTATTTTATTTTTATTGAGTCGTTGCTAGGGACTAGCAACAATCTAAGTGTGGGGGTGTGATAACTCGTATAATTATATAGTTTTTAGTTATGTTTTATTATTGTTTTGTGTCAAATATGAGTTATTATTGTTTAGTCTAATTGTGTTTATGATCTTTTATATTTTTATGTATTTTGGTGTTTTTCACAAGTTTCTTTGAGTGATTTCAGATTACTAGAATTAAGGGCAAATCCAGTTCAGTTCCAGTTCCGACACCTTTTTCCATATCAGCTATATCTCGAGTTTCACTGAAGCAATAAGGCTGAAATTTGTAGCCATGCAAAGCTAAGAGGCATATCTATCTTTTTCATGTTTTACACTTCTTGAAACGGAGTCGTTTTCCCTAGCGAAATCGACCATCAAGTTGGCTGATGTGCAATGACGTCTGTGCTGACCTGTTTTCGTATTATGCCCATATCTTCTTATCCACATCAGCAAATGAGCTGATTCCAACGGATATGGATCAGTAACTGATAGGGTAACATTTTTCTAGAAGACCATGTGATCAGATAAGGCCTCCAAAATTGACAAAATCGACCATCAAGTTGGCTGATCAAAATCGTCATATATGACGAAAATTGTTAGAAAATGCACCCACCTATTATACCTACCTTTGAAATTTGTAAAGCTTGTCTCTTGTCATTTAGCCCTCCAAAATGTGTATAAATAGAGGGCCTTGGATGATTGTAAGGGATCATATTGTACATAGGTAGGATATTAGCCATTGTAATAAAATTCTCTAAGTTTTCTTCTTCTTTCTTTTCTCTAGTTTTCTTTTTCTTTAGAAAGAGCAAGAGGTTGGATAATTAATATTCTTCTTCTTCTTCTTTCTTTCTTTTATTTTCTTCTTAGATTCTATTTAATTTTATGTTTATAATGCCTATGCTAGGCTAAACTTCTATTTGGTTAAGGGTGATTTCAAAGCCCTAGACATGTTTTGTGATTGATTTTCAGATTCTATCTATCATTAATTTTCTATCAAAGTTGCTTATGTTCTTCTACAAGAATTGTTCATGATGTTGTCTAGATTTATTTAGGTGTACAACTAGATAGATCTTGATAATTATCTATTGCTAGTTTAGGAGTCTTGATCCGTGTAATTGTCTTGATTTCCTATTCATAAGTGGCAATTTGTGATTAATGATTATGGTCAAGTTTTCAATAATTGCAAAGTGGAACATAACCTAAGTTGAACAATCCGAGCTTATGTGTTTGTTGCTTAGATCAACCTATCTTTCTCATCATAAAGCTGCCATTAAATTGAATTTAGAGAGCTTATTCTAGGTTGTTTAATGGTTAGAGATTAAATAGAGAGCTTGTTCTATTTAACGACAAACTAAGGAAAGATTGGGGTAACAGAGCTTGTTGTTATCTACGGTTGTTAACTTTGATAGTTGGTTGATATTGATAGATCTGAAATTGATTCTTAATGATGTCTAGTGGTGGAGAATGAAACCTTAACCATATTTTTCATATTTGATTCTTCTTACTTTTTTGTTTTCTTACTTTTAGTTTGCTTATTTTTTATATTTATTTTTATTGGCTGGTTATACCGCCTAATTTGTATATTAACTTTGTTTTATTTTTATTGGCTGGTTATACCGCCTAATTTAGTATATATATTTTTATTGGCTGGTTATACCGCCTAATTTAGTATATATATTTTTATTGGCTGGTTATACCGCCTTGCATCTTATTCTTATTATTTACTTTAGTTTAAATCTGGCTTCAAAAACCCCTTTTCTTTTATTGTTCTTGAATTTAAGTTTTAAACTATTAACTTATAGACTAAAACCCAATCCCTGAGGACTCGACCCTTGCTAACTACTATACTTATAATTTATCTTTTTAGTGCAAGGTTAAATAAGATACACTCTTTTAGGTGCATCAATACTCATCATGGCCGAATGATAACATATATCTAGCATGGTATTTCCACAAACACATGGCATGGTGTATAGCTAAACTACCAGAATCAAGCTACCCTACCACAATAAAGCTAATCTACCACAACAAATCACATGATCAAAATCAAACACAAAATCATTTAAAAAAACAATACCATTCGGCCATGTAGAAAAATGTAGGAAAACTTGCTTTCTTGATTTCTTTCAAAATACAAAGTAAAAACTCCTTATCACTTATTTTAAAATACAAGTTTATTTCATAAAAGAAAATAAAATAACAATCAAAATAGCCAAAATCATGTCAACAAAGTATGAGAAAACCATGAAAGAACATAGCTACCTTGCTCTAGCTTTCCAAATCAAAGTAGTAAGCAAAACTTTTCTTTTTTCTATCTTTTTCCTCCTTTCTTTTTCTTTTCTTTTTCTCCCTAGCTACTGCCCTTGTTCAGCCCCAAAGCCTCTAAAAAATCTGAATTCCCCCCCCCAAAATGCCTTGGCCGAATGGTAGTAAGAAAAGTGTAGGAAAGATGTCATTTTTGTAACCAATTTTGATCCAATGGCCTTTAATCCAATATGCTTTCTGTGTAAAATTCCCACCCTTAGATCAAATCAGCCGCTAACTAATATGATGTCATGAAGATGATGTCATAAATATGACATCATTTCTCTTCTTGCATTGGTCCATGTGTTACAATTTCAAAGGCTTGATAAAAAAAAATAACTACCTTCATATTCACTCTTGGCCCTTGGATGAAACGGCTCAAAAAAATCACTCTCCAACATGGGCTTGGATGATTGACCTTCTAAAATCCAGCCCAATCTCTATTGCAAGAAAAGCCCTCTTCGATTTCTTCGGTAAAATGACGTTTTTTGCCCCGAACCTAATTAAATAGTAAACGGACTCCAAATCCAAATTTTATTTTTTCAATACTTCCAAAATAAATAAAAAAATTGAATTCTGGAAGTTTTCAAAATTTTTCGAGCCCATTTGCTATTTTTTCAGATTTTTTTTCCAAAATTGCCCATTTGTGCACCCAAACTTTTACCATTTTTCAAACGAGCTCTGAATCCAAAATTTTCTTCACCAATCTCTTTCAAATAATTTAAAAGTGAGATCTGGAAGTTTTCATAATTTTTGGAGCTCATTTGATATATTTTCGGGATTTATCTGTTTGAATTTCAAGTAAGTGGGCTCGAAATTTGCCATTTTGCAAACGAACTCCGAATCCGGATTTTATTTCTCCAATATCTTCCAAATAATTTAAAAAAGAGATCTAGAAATTTTCAAAACTTTTGGAGCTTATTTGCTATTTTTTTGGTATTTATCTTTTTGAATTTCAGTAAAGTGGTCCCGAGATTTGCCATTTTGCAAACGTGCTCCGAATCCGGATTTTTCTTCGCCAATCTCTTCCAAATGATTTAAGATTGAGATCTAAAAGTTTTTGTAATTTTTGGAGCTCGTTTCTATTTTTCCCAAATTTTCCAAGTTTGCCCTTTTGTCTCCAAAGCTCGATTTTCCTCAAAACAAGTACGATTTTCAGATTTTCTTTTTCTGTGCCTTTTTCATATACTGAATTGGAGTTGGTCCAAAAATACCCAATTTTTACGATCAAATTCCCTTCCCTTCCCTTCCCTTCCGATTTGATTTTTCCTTTTTTTCTTAAAATCGAGAATTTCCCCGTTTTTCCTCTAATAGGCTTTTTTCTCGGAATTACTTCAAACTGAGCCTTGGGCTATCCTTGTTTAATCACTCCTCATCAATTATGGGCTTTATTTTCACTGAATCAGGCCATTTCTGCAAATTTCCCCAATTTCACTAAAATCCACCCAAAATCCTAATTCTCGATTTTCTTCCAAATTGACTTTTCCTTCAGTTTTGCCTCCAAATGGCCTCTCCCTTACCCGTATTCATTGATTATCTTTCATTTGGAACCTCCAATTTTGACCAATTTGAACGTTTAAGCACTTTTTCCCAAAATTTTTGAACTAGGGTTTCCTTTCTACTGAATCTCTGTAACCCATCTTCCGGACTCCATATCTTTCGTTGTAGACCTCGAATTATCAAAATTCTTTCACCATTGTTCAATTGAACTTTGAATCTTGATTTTGAATGTGGGTTGAATTTTTTAGTAGTTGACTTTTCGGGGTTGACTTTTTTGGGGTTGATTTTTTTAAGATTGACTTTTTATGCCTCTTTTCTTAAACTAAGTCTCGGAGTACCACCTGCAGGATGAGAAAAGCCTTTTTGCATTCTAAAACATTATTTTAGGAAGAAAACATACCTAATTTAGTGGTCCGGACAAAATTAGGTGTCTACAGCTGCCCCTCTTTGGCTATTGCTGAGAATCAGGAATCAGGCAAAGATAAACAAATACTAATTTTGTCCGGTTAGTGAAATCACATGTGAAGAAAAGGGAAAGGGGTTTTCATTCATTTTTTTTTGAAAAAGCTGTAAATTGAAGATTTTGTCCTTAATTTGAGTTCCCTGACTAATCAAGGCTCGACCTGTCTTAAGGAAATGGGTTCGATTTGCAAGAGAAGAAAAACCCTCGACGATGGTCTCGAGGTCTTATCCTGTCTTGTGCCAACCTTACTGGCATAGGTGAAACCAAAAATTGAGGAAGATTTGGATGAAGCCAGATATTGAAATGACATGGGTAAAACCAGAAAATTGAGAAAGATTTGGATGAAACCAGAGATTAAAAAGGCATGGGTGAAACCAGAAAATTGAAAATGATCTGAATGAAACCAGAGATTAAAAAGGCATGGGTGAAACCAGAAAATTGAAATGACATGGATTAAAAAGGCATGGGTGAAATTGAAATGAAATGGATTAAAAAGGCATGCCAGTAAGGTTAGCACAAGATAGGATAAGAAGGAAAGGTTGAAAAAAGTATCGAGGAATAGCCAGTTTGAATTAGGGAGAACATGTCAAGAGGGAATTTTTTATGCATATGAAACCAGAGAATAAAAAGGCATGGGTGAAATTGAAATGACATGGATTAAAAAGGCATGCCAGTAAGGTTAGCACAAGACAGGATAAGATGGAAAGGTTGAAAAAAGTATCGAGGAATAGCCAGTTTGAATTAGGGAGAACATGTCAAGAGGGAATTTTTTATACATATAGTTTCATACCTCATGATGAGAACACTTGTCTTATGTTAACATCCGTATGAAATAAATGATTTTTGAATGTTTTTATGGTTGTTTTTTTTAACAATAATTTGAATATGAAAAAACAAGCATTAAGGAAGTTCTAATAATGGATAATCTCGAGAATATTGATGATCATTGTTAGAAATGACTCAATACTTTCCCTTTTTTGGGGATTCTATATGTCTAAATCCCTGAAACTGAGATCATTTGGAAAATCTAATGCTTCAAAAAATATGAATGATTAAACTTCCTAAAAACCATTGTCATTACAGAATAAGCAAAGATGTAAATCCTAGTCTAGGCTATGAACAAAGGAGAAAACTTTTTTAATTTTTTTTGAATTCCTTGAAATTCAAACAAATGAGACATTCTTTCAAGAATCTAGATTTTGGTAATTCGATGTATGTCAAGATTGTGCTAAAACCATTCATGACCTTTTCCAATGACCATAAAACATCAATTTCCCAAACATCACTTCATGATTGATACCTCGGGGCACAATGACCAAACCATATTATCCCATGTCCTAGAGAAAACCTGTTTTTGGGTAATATTTTCATTGCACTTCAAACAAACCCAAGATTGAAACTCAGCATTTTCAATGTAAACCTAGACTTGCGATGTTCCTCGCAATGATACAAATCCTCATGGTTAATCAAATTGGGGCATTATATGTGGAAATGATGGATACATGATGCAAAATTATGGAACTAACGCATGAATCAGTGGGAAAAGCGACAAAAAAAGAAGAAAGTAAAAAAAAAAAAAAATTGTGATATCATGCATATGAGAATCCAGATGATTCCAAAGTGCAAAATGAAACTTTGATTATCTATTTCCCCTGGGGATTGCTTTTCAATGAGAATATTCATGCTTGATATGATAAATGGCCATCTTTCATATCCCTCTCACAAAGAGAAAATTATCCATAGTCACCCCTCTTGAGCTTAAGGAATTCTTTTTCTATAAACCCTGATCAAGGATCAACCTCTACACTAGGGGGCAAATGCGAGGAAAGATCTTCTCAAAGATCACGAAAAAATGAGTCCTACCTCAAAGACAGATACAAAGCAAATGGAGCCCCGAATAAATACGGGCTCACTCTGTCGAAGAAAAAGCAAAAGATGGTGAAATGGAAACCAAGAACAAAACAAAAGAAAAAGAAAAAAAAATGTGAAAAAGTATGGCAAATGAAAGCCAAAAGCAAGGAAGAAAAAGAGCAAAAGTCAAAAAAAAAAAAAAAAAGGAAAGAAAAGTCCAGAAGGGACAAATGCCTCAAAAGGGAATCCTCCTCAAGAAATGATCCTTGATCTGATTACCCTCAAACACATATTTTAGGCCTATTTATCCTTTCTTTTTGAACCCCGAGCCATGGCCTACATTACGTGCTTTAAAAGTCCATTTTGATCAAGCATGAATATTTAACTTGAAGGGTTTTTCCTCAGATTTTATCTCATCTCATCGAATTATTATTTCATTAAGGAAGAATTTAGAATTCTCAATATGATACATGTAAAGAATTCATAAATTTACACAAGGGTATAAACAAAGAATGATCATGTATATCACAAATGTATTCTACAATGAATGACCATGCATGTTAGGACTATAACATGATGTCAAAATGATACATGTAAAGAATGAATGAGTGAACACAAAGGTATATACAAAGAAATTAATCAGTGATTACACGAAATTGGTGAAACCAAATTTTGATTATTCAAAATCTCATTATGCAAGATTTGGCTCTAAATTTAATCTATGATTTTTTGAAACATGTTTTCTCTATGAAAAACCAAACATTATTTTCAAAAGAATTTTGGGGTAGTGGATATGGTACAATATCCAAATGTTCATGTAACACTACCGGTTTTATGAAATCATCAAATAAGATTATTATCATCATCTGTTTATCGCAAAAAATGAGATCAACAATACAACCATAAATGTACATGCTCTATTCACACATGCATGAAATGTGCAAAATGCAAAAATGTTTGAAAAAGAATGTTTATATATATATATATATATTTTTTTTTAATTTCAAAAAGTTAATGAACATTTGCCCCAACAGTATCCATCCATTTAAGCATCACAAAGCCTTTGGAACGGATTATCACATTTATTACGGGCGATGTACGTTCGTCGTTGCCCGATCTATAACCCTTATTCAGAGTGTAAAATAGGTAACAAAAGGTTTAGAAATGTCCCTCCATGTGTTCCTATCTTCGGTATATCTATCAAAAATTCGGCAGGGCTTCGCCTATGTTGGCTCTATGGTTCACTATATGTGGGTGAACGAAATTCTAAAGGCTCTGAATTGTTCCTCATTGTCACCGGAGAAGGCTAGCAAGACAACCTGATAAAAGCGGGTTCAATTCGTTAGAGTTCATTTCCCCGGCTTATGCGGAGGCTATTGCCACACGAAGCGTAGGTAATCTGATACTCCGAAAGTGTTTCGCTAGCTTATGCGGAGGCTATTGCCACACGAAGCGTAGGTACTTTACCTCCACTTAAAAGGATGAAACCTGGGTAGAGAGCTCATGTTATGCAAAATGCACGTGTAGTGTGTAAGGAGGTTCGTGTAGGTACTTTACTTCCACTTAAAAGAACGAAACCCGGGTAAAGAGCTCATGTTATGAAAAATGAACGTGTAGTGTGTGAGGAGGAACAACAAACCTTTCACCACTTATTCTATACCCTTTATTCTAAATACCCCATCAATTTATTAAAACAAAAATCAAGAATAGTGTAATGCATTAACCAACCAGAGAGCAGTAATAACATGCATGCAAATGAACATGTTAAAACTTTTTATTATTTTAAAAAATTCTCCTTATTTATTAAAAAAATATGGGAATTAAAATTAAATACCAAATGAACCAACAAAAATTGAGACTTTGATAACACACGACTAATTTTAGGCCTGGCTCTCTAAATTTCCCCAGTGGAGTCGTCAAGCTGTCGCAACCTAAAAAATAACAAGTCTCATCGCGAGACTTTATTACTCATTAAGCGTGACATTGGAAAAACAGAGGAAAAGATGACTTAATTCCTCTTGAAATAAAATGAGGATTTGAAAATGACCTCGAAAAAGACATGGAATCGCCACCAATCTTTTTTGGCTAGGTGTGATCGGCCACCTATTAAAATCGGTTTTGTAAAAACATTCCAATTTAAAGAAAAAATAATTCCATTTTTAATTGAAAATGATCCGAAATTTATTAATTCAAAATTTTCCTATATTCCCCGAGAAACGCGGCAAAATATAGAAATTTTTATTTATTTGGAAAGTTTTCCGATTCATTCTCGTTTTAAAGAAGATATTTCGTTATTAATGATAATTGAAGATATCCTCCCCAGCAAACCCGACAAAAAACTCATGAATTATTATAACTCGGGAAAATCTTTATTTTATTGAAAATCATTTTCTTATTTTAAAATATATTTTTTTAAATATGAATATGAAAATGTGTGACATAGTATAATCTAAATGATATGAAATAATCTAAATGAAATGATATAACCTAAGTGTCATAATATATTCTAAATGATATAGTATAACCTAAGTGACATGAAATATTCTAAAAAAAATGGATAACCTAAATGACATGAAATATGCATGGAAATAATAATGCATGAACATAGTAAATGCTAGATGACGTGACAAAAATAAGTGACTAAAAAAAAAGCATATGATAAAATAGAATATTTAAAACCATATGACAAACAATATAACACCATAAAATAAAAATAATGACATTACCATAGAAATTATCGTAGCAAAAATCACATATCATATAATATCCATGAATATGGAAAATGCAATGCATGAAAGTGTATTTTTTCCTGTAAATAAGGAAATCCGTATATTTAAAAAGATATCCGATTACCTTAGGAAAAGACAACAAATTAAAATTTCTAAAATCAAAAAATACTTTGTGATTGGTTGAAAACAATTTTGAAGATCTTGGATAAAAAAAAGGCCGAATTCTTTTTTTGAAACTGGCTCTATTTTCCTAAGTTTGAAAACCCGGACTTGACCACAATTGACTCGTGCTTTATAAAATCATTTTCTAAGATTAAAATGGCCTAGAAACCAACCTAGGACAGTAGCTAAGGTTCCCAACCAGCCCTCTCTTAATGCCTTAGCAAAAACAGAAAATTATTTTTCCTTTGAATTCAAATCTAACTCTACTGTCCAGTTTTAAAAGGTGATTTTTTAACCTATTTTTAAAATTTCAAAAAAATATGAAAACATTATGGGAGACTCATATTTGCCTAAGTAAAAAAAATCACAAAGGTAGAAAAATCAACTTGACAACTCTTTAATTTCCACAAGTATGCTCATGTGAGCTTGACTTAGAGCCATTGATTGGCCTAAGTCAAAAATCAAGTGGCATGGTATGAGACGCATGAACAAATAGAAAGTTTAATGTATGAAATGTATGATCTAAGGCCTAAATGACATAGAAAATGCATGGCAATTCAAAATGACCTAATGCCTAGCATGAACTTGTATGGCAATAAGTGCATCCTAGACCTAAACATGCATGAAATGCATAGCAATATCAACATGATCTAAGACCTAATGGATATGAAAATGCATGGCATAAAGAATATGACCTAGACCTAACATGAACTTGCATGGCAATAAATGCAACTTAGGCCTAAACATGCATGAAATGCATGGCAATGCAAATGAGTCCTATACCTAAAAAATGCATGGCAATAACACAAACACATAGCATACTAAATCAAAATACACAAGATCATGGCATGGAAATGCAAGCCTATCAACTAGCAAGATGAAAATGCACACTCAAAGCAAAAAAGAACATGCTGGCCGAGTGGTCACTAAACAATCATAGTCAAAATCCTAGACTAAGCTTTGAGTCGAGTTTCCATCATGGGTGACTTAATATTATAGGCTTGAACCTCATCCCCAAATTTCCAACATAGCTATGTTACCACATGGTGAAACTTTATACGTATCTTGAAGGTTCACAAAACCAACACCCCACCATGTATGAATATCTATTCTTTTGCTAAAGAATGCTCTTTTAATAGTATTTCAACTATTAAGGACATCCTTTATACAATTATCAATTCTTTTAGTCTTATAATATTTATAGTGATCACTTTATTTATTTTTGTTATGATGGTTTCATATTTGTCCATTTTATTTATTTCTTGATATCCAAAGGAATTAACATCATTATCACTAAATTGTGAACCATACATCATATTGTCTTTTTAACCAAGTAATTTATTGTAAAGAGGCATCAAATCTCTTGGTGAAACAAAACAATATTGTTGCTATTTTTCCATAGCTTCTTATCATAATTAATACACAAAAATTAAAACTTATTGGGTATAATCAAATAACAAGACTTTTTGTCAACAAACTATATATATATATATATATATATATATATATATATATATATATACAAGGGAAAGGGACCATCAACACTATATATATATATATACACACAACAAACTATATATGACTATATATATCATTTTAGAATATAGTCATATCAGAGGATTATCAACGGACCTATGAAGTGACTATTATAATATCACACATATATACACACTTTATTCATGAACATTAGTAATCATTTTTATTACTATGACCAAAACCATATGCACCACTCAAATGGGTCAAATAGCTTTCATCTTGCTATTTTAAAAATATTTATACTCACAAGATCTTTGAGTCATGATTTCACAAATAATTCAACTCTTAATGAGTTTACTCATATTTCATATGTCCCTCGAGCATAACCATTAAGGATAGCCATCAATACGGATAGCATTAACGAAATGATGGCAAAAGGTACCATTCCATTAATTTTATATTCCATGCTTATTCATATTCTTTTCTATAAATCTCATATTTAAAATGAAAGAGCATATCATGAAATCTATAGTGTCTCACTTGAAGATCTCTCACAAATGCTATATGCATGGTTCATATATGGAATATAAATGCATATATAATATCATAATCATAAACGATTATATATTGCCTTGTTCGAACTATATTCGTCTTTTTTGTTTTTAATTACGATGCACATAGGTGTCATATATAATCAAAGTTTGCATTCAAGAAAATCTTCATTATCAATTTTCATTTTTTTTTATTTAAACGCGATGGTGTGAGATCGTCAACCTAACTTTACTTTGTTTAGCCCCGACTAAATCAAGACACTAATGAGGGGCATTTGGCTACATTTTTATAGGAATGCTAGCATAATTAGTCATATCAGTAGTACGGACAACCCTTACATAGTGACTGTTTAGGCTTTGTGTAAGCCAACTTAACCATGTATAAGAACCAAGATTCGTAGGGTCATGTCTGATGACTCATCAATTTCTTTGAGTCAATTTGGCTTAGACATTTTGGTCATTGAATACAAATTGAGTTATGTTAAGCCCGTTAGGCCCGCTAGGTCCCAAGTCCATTAACTCCACAAGTAGAACCTGAGTGCTGGGCCCAATCCATCAATCCCAACAACCCAGACCAGCATCCAAAAGGACACACATGCACCTCTCGGCCCTCAAGTGGTCACTTCGCCTGGCACCTCAGTGACCACGTGGGACTTGAATTGCCATAACCACTATGACAAGGCCACCTATACCGTCAACCACCAACCCTTAGCCAGAAGCAAAAACATGGCACTGGACAGGTCGCCCGACAGGTATAGATATTCCTCAAAGTGGTAAGCCAACGGTACACACTTCTTACACCCTAATCTATCATTGCCATTACTCTGCTTATCTCTCTCTCCACCACGTACTGACTTAAGCATCGAAGCGTGCCCTAGAGACCAAACTCTAGCATCCCCTAACCTTTCTCTTCCTCTACAGGTCCTCAAGCTACCAAGGCAACCACCTCGACCTCAAAAGACATCATCATTTGGCGCCATCTGTGGGAACGACAATCATATCTCTACCACAATCACAACCAGCATCCCCCAGCCACCAACACCTCTAGCATTACCTTACCTATACCCTTGGCCATATACAGCTACGAATCCCTACCTCTAGGGGCTGCTTTTAGTCAGCCAGGACTGAGCTCTAGCTACTAAGTACCCCCATTACCTAACCCATGGTTCCAACAACCGTATTTACACCACAACTACTATCAAAACTTACTTGGAGCTTCCTCCCCAATATATTCTAATCCTTCCAACCTAGTACATGATACAATCCTAGCCTCCCAATAGAGTCCCCACCCAGGCCGGGATGCTTTCGCCTCCACCTAGCACCCGGTGGACACCCTATCCAGTGCCATGAAACACACAAACATCACTTTACACCTGACATATTCCTGCCACAAACCAGCCAAGGGTTGATAATACCCTCGCTACCACCCCTACATCTCGCACCGCTCGTGACCTTGTCAGTCTAACAGCTAGCAGCCGACACAACCCCACCATTGCTGAACATCCTACATTTCCCCTTCCCACTACCATGTATGGACGTGGTACACCAAGTGCTGATGGGTCAAATACATGTACTTCAGGCCCAACTGGCAGAGCAGCAGCAGGCCATGAGACAAACCACCCAACAGCTCTAAGACATCTAAAGAAGTCAGAACAAAAATCAGGAGGAGGACAGTTTGAGTTCGTCTTATCGAAACAACTGCTGAACATCCTACATTTTCCCTTCACACTATCGTATATGGACCCGGTACACCAAGCGCTGATGGGTCAAATACATGCACTTTAGGCCCAACTGGCAGAGCAGTATCATGCCATGAGACAAACCACCCAACAGCTCTAAGACATCTAAAGAAGTCAAAATAAAAATTAGGAGGAGGACAGTTTGAGTTCGTCTTATCGAGACAACTACCAAGAGACATCAGCCCAAATACTGAGGCGGAGTAGAGGCCAAAACTCTGAGAAAAAGACCCTCAGTCAAGTGGATGCCAGGGACCCCGCCACAACCAAGGTTGAGACCTAGATAGCAACCCTTAAAATAGAAATCCACGGCATGATGAAAGACAAAACTAAAAAAATCGAGTGGATGAGCGATAGCAACAGCCCTCTTACTCTAAAGATCCCATGGGAATAGGTGTCTACATCGATGAAACTGTCAAGGGAGACGTACGACAACACTAAGGACCCCATAGACCACTTAACCCAGTACAAGAATTACATGGATTTACATGGGGAAAATGACGCTCTCGAATGCCAAGTGTTTCCTATGACACTCAGAGTACACGAAAGGACATGGTATCACTCACTATAGGCGAGCTCCATCGGCAGTTTTGAGAACCTGGGGAGAAGATTCATTGCCCACTTCCTGGCCAACAAGGCGATCTTCAAAACCCCGGCGAACCTTCTCGTAGTGAGGCAGAAAGAGGATGAGACCTTGAGAGAGTATGTTCGACGATTTAACTTCGCCACTATGGAGATCAAGGATCCACTTGACGATTGGCCCATAAGGTATTCATCTCGGGTGCCAGCCATGAGCCCTTACGGTACGCCCTGGCAGACGAAAAACCAGAAACGTTATACAACCTGTATGAGAAAGCCTAGAGATATGCTGAAATGAAAGAAATAAAGTTGGCGAAAGGAACCCAGGGAAAGACAAACCATCAGCAACCAAGGAAGGTTCCAAAGGAACAAGCAGGGGTAGCAAGAAAATAGAAACCACTCTAGGTTTAAGTCACGATGTCGAGAACGTTCCAGGTCACCTGAGAGAACTCCTCATCAAAACCAAGCTATAGTTAGGGGCGTAGGACAGAAAAAGCTCCGTACTCCTCATGTTCAAGGAGTACACCCCCCTCAATGCCTCGAAGGCATACATATTCAATGTGATAGCTCACGAAGGCATCTTGGGCATGCCCTTTCCCATGAAGAGTAGCCTAGCCCACCTGAATTCCAAGGAAATGTGCTAGTACCTTAGAGACATAGGACATAACACTGAGGATTGTAGATTCTTAAAGGACACAATCAAAAGTGCCATCAAAAGAGGGCAAATAAAGCAATTTTTCAGACAAGCAAGTGCCCAACGAGGGCAATCATCAGCAACCAATGAGGGGCCAGACTAGAATCGAAGAAAAAAAACTAGTCCATGGGGTGATAGACATGATAGTAGGGGGACAGAAGATTGGGTGATCAGCAACTCCAAGTGAAAGGCACACCTGAAGATTGACGTAACTCCCAATAGAGTAAAACAAAGTGAAGATTGGATGGTGGACTTCACGAACAATGACGTCGACATCTTGAAAGACAATGGAAATGACCCAATCGTTGTGTTAGGCACAATTGGGAACTTTAAACTCAAGTAGGTTCTCATTGATAGTGGCGGCGCAGTAGAAGTCATCCAGTTGGAAGCTTTATAAAAAATGGGTCTCCCGAAAGAAGATTTGAAGCCTGCCACCCCATATTCGTCTTTGTCAATCAACCAATTAATGTCAAAGGCTCGATCACGATGCTAGTCACCATAGGGGACGACGACCACACCCTCACGGTAATAATAGACTTCTTGGTGGTCGACCAACTCTTAGCGTACAACGTCATCTTCGGACGACCCCTAATGAGAAAGACAAGAATAGTGGCAGGCGTATATTGCTTGACAGTGAAATTCCCAAACCCCATGGGAATTGGTTACTTGAAGACAGACCAGCAGACTGTATGCCAATGCCACATACTGTCTAGACAACCCGCAAAGAAGAATCAGGGTGAACAACAGCCAACCATAGAGATAGATGCTAGGAATGAAGAGGCTGGAGGCAAATAGCAGATGCTCAGGTCAACCTGATCGACAAAGAGCACCTTTACATTGAAAAGCCTGGGCAATATGGAGAAAGTAGCTAGTACAAAGTAGAACTAGCAGAATAAACAATGATGATCCCTTTGTACTTTGATAACCCAGAGAAGGTAACTCAAGCCGGCTATTTGTTGGAAAATCAAGAGAGACGGCCTTTGGTAGACATGCTGCAAGATAATGCCGATATCATTGCCTGGCCAGCTGCTGATATTCTTGGGATAGACATGGACACCATCACCCACTCCCTAAATGTTATCCCAGCAGCCAAACCAGTCAAACAAAAGAAACGATAGTTCATCGCTGAGTGAATTCAAGTGATAAGAAGGAAGTTGAAAAACTGATCGCCACCGGATTCATAAGAGAGGTTAGATACCCTGGCTGGCTGGAAAATGTAGTAATGGTGAAGAAAGCTAACAACAAATGGCAGATTTTCGTAAACTTCACAGATTTAAACAAGGTCTGCTCCAATGACAACTTTCCCTTACCTTTTATTGAAAGATTGGTAAACTCTTTAGTTGGGTGCATGTATTTGTGCTTCTTGGATGCCTTCTCAGGCTACAACCAAATCAAAATGAACCTAGAGGATCCAGATAAGACATCGTTCAACACGGAAGAGGGTTTGTTCTGCTACCAATTGGTGCCCTTTGGGTTGAAAATGCGGGGGCGACCTACTAAAGATTAGTGCCAATTCAAAAAAGATCCAGGTGATCTTAAACATGCAACCCCCAAAAAACACTAAAGATATGCAAAGGCCACGGGCAAAGTGGTCTCCCTGAACAGATTCATCTCCAAGCTGACAAAAAAGTGTTTACCCTTCTTCAAGGTGCTCAGAGGCGCCTCAAGGTATCAATGGGATGAGAACTGCCACAAAGCGCTAGAAGAAATAAAGAAATACTTATGCTCCCCGCCCCTATTAACTAGCCCTATGTCGAGTGATCCCTTGTACATCTATCTAGCAGCCTCGGATGAAACGATGCAGCGACATTAGTCAAAAAAGAACAAGCTTGCCAAAACCTAGTCTATTATGTCATCCGAGCATTGAAAAATAGGGAGATCAACTATACTTGGCTAGAAAAATGGCTTCGCCATAGTAGTGGCAGCAAGACGACTGAGGCAGTATTTCCAGGCCCATCTCATCACCGTATTGAAAGAATAGCAGCTCAAAGAGGTCCTGCAGAAGGTACACATCGGGCAGGATGAAGAAGTGAGTATAGAGCTCAGCAAGTTCGAATTAGAGTATAGATCAAGGAAGGCTATCAAGGCCCAGATCTTAGCAGATTTCATAGTGGAATGCTCATTCACCAGTGCCATCACTACACCAGTCCACTACCTAGAGGTGTGCCCCCACTAAACCTGAAGAAAAGAAAGATTCCCCATTACCCCTAGAGGCAACACTAATACAAAAACCTAAAGCAACAAAGCCTATCCCCGAGAACAACTGGATGTTATATGTGGATGGATCCTCAGCAAAAGAGGGATTAGGAGGGGGGATCCTACTAACGGACCTGCAAGGAAATGAGTGGCAGTATGGGCTATCTTTCGGCTTCCCTGCCTCCAAGAACATTGTAGAATATGAAGCCCTATTAGCGGGGTTAGAGCTAGCACTCAAGCTCGGTGCAGCAAAGTTGCTTGTATATAGAGACTCACAACTGGTGGCGAGACAAATGAATGGGAAATATGAAGTCAGGGAGCCGACCTTGGTAAAATTCAACAAGCTGGTACTCAGCTTGAAAGAACAATTTGACCAGCTGATCGTCAAACAGATCGCCAGAGAGGAAAACTCGAAGGTTTACTTGCTGTCCAAGCTCACCTCAGCCATTGAGATTAGACAAAGGGGGGAAATTTTGATAGAACATCGCCCCACACCAAACTACCAGATCGGGAAAGAAGCACTCTGCATCACCAATGGGTTGAGTTGGTTGACACCCATCATCGATTATCTCACCAGTGGAACCTCCCCAGACAATCTGAAAGAGTAGGCCAAATTGAGAATGAGAACGGCCAGGTACGCTATAGTTGATAGGGTTTTGTACAAGAGATTGTTAAGTATGCCTTTACTGAGGTGTCTAGCACCGGAGGAAGCTGACTACGTCTTTCGAGAAATCCATGAAGGAGTATGCGAAAATCACATGGGGCAGAACACTAGCACAGAAAATATTGAGACAGGGATTCTACTGGCCCAACATGAAGAAGGATGCCATAGAGATGGTCAAGAAATATGACAAATGCCAGAAGTTCGCTGCAATGCGTAGGCAGCCAGCAAAGATATTTAACCAACTGTCTAGCCCTTCGCCATGTGGGGCATCGACATCTTATGGCCTATCTCTATAGCCATTGGATAGACTAAATTTTTAATATTCGCCTATGAATACTTCACTAAATGGGTCGAGGCGGTTGCGGGAATCATCACAGAAAAGGTTATAGAGAACTTCGCGTGGAAGCTTAGTGTGTGCAGATATGGGATCCCAAATATCAATATGGCAAACAATGGTGCACAGTTCTAGGGGGCAAATTAAAGAAATTCTGCAACAACTTCAAGATTTTGCTAATACATCTCCGTGAAGCATTGTAGACAAATGGTCAGGTTGAAGCAATGAATTTAAAAAATCCTCCAAAGGATAAAGAAAAAGCTTGATGAGGCGAAGGGGCATGACTAAAAGAGATGCTAGGGATCCTATGGGCAACCAGGACTGTGTCCCACTTAGGCATGGACGAGACACCCTTTAATTCTATGTATGGGACAAAGGTTGTCATAACAGCTTAGATCGGCATCAACTCATCGAGGATGGCCCACTATGATCCGGCCCTCAATGAAGAAGCATTAAGAGCGAACCTGGACCTCTTCGAAGAAACCAAAGACTGGACGCAAGTAAAATAGGCTGCCAGAACACAATACATTGCCAAGTACTACAACTACAGAGTTAAGAGAAGTGAGCCGGCCAGCTGGCGAGTAGGGAAAGATGGCCCCCAATTTGGAAGGCCCATATAAGATAGCCTAAAAGATCGGTTTCAGAGCCTACATACTAAAATGGCTGGAAAGCTCTATACCAAGGAACTGGAATGCGATTCACTTAAAAACCATTTCTTGTAAATTTGTATATTCCTCCATCATAATATAATACAAGCTCAAACCTCATTTTGCAGGCATCATCTGTCTCACCATATTACAAAGCTTCCTCAATAGCCCCTAACTAACTCTCTCATACGTTCACGCATGTGTACTCGCCTCGCGACATCGCGTGACACGTTCAACAACCTCTCTTATGCGTTCACGCATGTTCTCCTCGCGACACTGTGTAACATGCTCAACAGTCTCTAACTGGCTCTCTCACGCGTTCACGCACGTGTGCTCGCCTGCGACACCGTGTAACACGCTAAAAAGCCTCTAACTGGTTCTCTCATGCGTTCACATATGTGTGCTCACCTTGCGACACCATGTAACACGCTCAATAACCTCAAATTGGGTCTCTCATGCGTTCACGTACGTGTGCTCATTTGGCGACACCGTGTAACACACTCAACAACCTCTAAATGGCTCTCTCATGCATTCATGCACGTGTGCTCGCCTCACGACACCATGTAACACACTCAACAACTTCGTCAGGCTCCAATAGACCTCTTCAGGCCCTAACAAGTCCCGTCAGGCTCTTAAATCCATTAACTACATACACGTTCACAAGGTAACTGACTTGCCAAACCACAAGCGACTGCACTATATGCTTTGCAAAAACATAGGTAAGAACAACTACATACAGTGGTGAAGAGATCATTAGCTCGCCAAGGGACAGTAGCGACATAAGGCATTACAATTTACAAAATACTACTCAAAAGTAAATAGCATAGCACAAGAAAAATATCATTCATTAAAATAATATTTACAAAGTTACAGGAGGAAACACCTAAACAACATTCACAGGGTCCTTAATAGTTTCTACATCATTATTATCACCACCAACATCCTGGTGGCCTTCAACATGAGCATAAGGGATAACAACTCTGGTAGCATCCATCTCATTGGGATCTCTAGCAGAAGCATCACCTTCAGCAGCTTCGTCAGCAGGCGTGGGATCCCTAGCAGGAGCGTCATCCTCAGTAGCATCATTAGCAGGTGTAGGAGGAAGGCCTTGTTGGGATTCGACCTCATGCTCAAAAAATAATCGAATTAAACAAGAACATGAACGCAACGGAGTAATAAACCAAGAGATAGCCAGACCTAACAGGATCAGGCTTGTAAAATTTTAATGCGATCTTGTAATTATAAAGCATACATATGATCAGATTCATACCTTAACTCAAAGATCTAGTAATCTTGAGTTTACAAATAGCCCACTCAATCTTGAACACCAAGCAATCAATCCGAGACTTCAAGCCACATAAGTGTCTGGCCTCTAACGGTAATCTACACAAGATGATCAATAAAACCTCCATAAGGTAGGAATGACGTCTTTTCGAAAACGATGCTAGTAGTTTAGGTTTCAAGAAAACTCTTTCCATCTAAACATCCCATGGTCGAATGCTTCACAAGCATCAAGAAGAAGAAAAATGATTTCTCTTCCTTCTTTGGGTTTGGTGCGCAAACCATAAGGTTATCTTGATCTTCTTTCTTCTTCACTCTATGCTTTTGCTCTCTTGAAAGAAAACATTTTTCTCTCTAGCAATCCATGAAGAGGCAAGGAGGAAGTCAAGAAATCAAGAAGACACCAAAGCCTTTAAGCATATCACATATGCGACTAGGGGGCCATAGAGAGAGCGGCTATCACATGTTTCTTTATATATAGGGGGTGGCAATCACTCCAGGGTTTGGACTAGGGACAATAGCTCTTATGCATTTACCCTTAAGTCCTTCCACTTAATTAAACTATTTAATTAAGTCCTTATTGATTAAATTCACAATTTAATCAATTAGGCTCTTTCCATTTTAATCTTTTAATTCACCTTTCTGTGTGTGACCCATTAGGCTTCCAATATGTTGGCAATGAATATAAATTAAATTAAATTAAACTAATTAATTTATATTCATAGATCATGAGCGGACTCTAGCAAGCCATCATGACCACCCAAATACTGGAAAGTCAAGTTAGTCTCGACATAACCTTTCGTATCTATCAGTGTAATTCGGTCATTTCACCAAATATCCCAAAAAGACCATGAGCATGGTGCAGTGTCTACTTATGTTCAATCAATATTAGTTTCTGCAGCTATCGGTTAACTTTGTGAACTTAGAGAAACTATTTCTCCTAAATTCATTATACTCTGGCCAAAGATTCCATCAAGTTAACTTAAACCAAGAACAGATGAGATATGTCTCTGATGTCACTTGGAGTGGTGAATCCTCTTTGGATCACTCATCCCTCTTCATATGGCTCATGTCATACCCAAAACCACCCTACCATAAGCATCACTTTGAGTTATGGACCTTTTCGTGATGGAATCAAAGTATGACACTCCCCATACAAGATGGCCTGGTATCACAAGTCAGAGGACTACTTACACGACTGACACATGAGAACGTTTCCATAGACACTTGAGTGACAATACCAAATGGAGTTCTCACAGCGGGCCATGTTCAATGAACTTGTTCAACAAACAAGCACCTACATGTTATCCTAAAGTATCTCATATACTTCAACACGTGAGATCAGTTGCTTACTAAGTAAGTAGGCTTAACATGTACCAGTCTTTGAGCATTGACAATGCCCCGTCTTGGCAATACGATGACCAGGAACCGTTTTAGGAACATGGATTTGATGCATAAGGATCTCACAATTATATATAATTCCTTTGCAAGGCCATTATGTTCCATGGGCTTCATCCGATTAGTACTTAATAACTCTTTATCATTGTACTAACATGAAGGAAAATCATGTATCACTAAGATATAGTGATGGGTTTGCATTATTGGTAGTTTATGCCTGACCAAACCGATTGGCTCTAGGGCATACACCAACAATCTCCCACTTGCACTAAGCCAATCACTAACGCATCAAATGCCGAACTCTTTCGATTAGCAATTGTGTCTCTACTAGAACATAGCTTCAGTACTTTATTGTGAGAATATGCTTCGGTCATATACTTTTGATAATCTCTATTATCATAGTCACAATACATATTCGGATCATAATGAAACCCGATTCCTTATTGCTCATGTTGTTACTTTAACAACTAGGAGTTTTTTAATTAGCCCAGTATGCTATGGATCCAAATACACCTTCTTGTAGCCTTAAACAAAAAGTTTGTATTTTGACTTAGAATATAAATAATTCAGTCCTCTCTAATTTGGAACGTTTCCAAATGACTGATTCATTTACATCATGGCATTAAATCACTTTATGGATTCTCTCTATGTTAAACTCATTTTACATTTAATCCAATCAGCTGTTGCTAAATCTGTTAGATCTTAGCATAACTGTCGATTTACCCTTTAATCATCAATGTATCTGATATACATTGTTTGTTGAGTAATCTGTATTACTCCCAATAACCCTTAGGTGTGCACAAAAGATATCTCATCCTTTTGATAAATTCAACTCTTGAATGTCACTATCAAAACTGGATATCTCAATCCATTGTCTAACAATGTTCTATTAAGTAGACTCATCTTTTATGAGTTATGCATCACTATGCATCGTACTTAATCATTATGTTTAGTAGACTCATCTCGTATGAGTAATGCATCATAATGCATCCTACTAAATCTTTGTGCCTTTATGTATCCTATGCATAATATTGGATTTCTACTTATGACCTTTAACTTTAAAAGTCATAATGCTCCCATTGTTTCCAACTTGTGTAGAAACATTCAAAGTAAACATATTTACTTTCCTATGGGATGTGAATTCAAAACTCTTTTGAATGCACATTTGTAATCTTAAAACTAAACATTTCATATCTCATATGAATGTTTATCTTACCATTACAACTTGAAATCCTTTATAGGTTAATGCATCGGCAATATTGGCTATTTGGAGCATCATGGACCTTTCTATGTCATTACATAGTTATTTCCATCCAATTCATCTGATATGAACTCTTTTAGATAATCAATCAATTTAGTTTCAAGCCATTCTTCATTTAGATCATATCTTAATAAGAATGCTTTTAACTAAATTAGTTTCATAATCTCATTATGAAATTCCTTAAGCCAAAGCTCATCTAGTTGTCAAGTTTTGTATAAGATTTCCTTTGATTCATAATCAAAGAAACTACTAGTATCTATATACTTTAATCTTATACTTTTGGCTTGAACAACCTTTGATTATCTTTTATGCAAGTTTCTAGCTTATTATGAGTGTAATAAGACCATAATATGGAACAAATTCCATATTAACTTTCGGTTCATCTGATGCTAGCAAAACTGAAATATCAATGATAATGTTTCTAAAATATTAATCATGAATAGGTTGACAAGCTTGATCAAGAATCAACTAGGTTGCCACCTCCTTGGTCTTATTCTTTTTCACTTGTCCTTGTCATTAGTTCCATTTATATGTCATACATATCTTTGAACCAATCTTATAGGTATCATATACCTAAAGGTAGTGAAAACCAACTCCTAATAACCACGAAGTAAAACTTCTCAAGTTTCACTTCCCTTCAAGTATCGAGTATACTTCTTGCATTTAAGCCTCAAATACCTTGCATTGCCACAATGATGTATGTCCTTTTGATCGATATCAATTTCTTTCTTCATCTCATCATCCTAACTTTGAAGAACCTTTCTTTGGTTACCTTCCCTTGGTGGAAGTAACAAAGTGGATGATCTTCTAGTCTAGTGAGCACATTTAGCAACACCAATCGGTTCATGTTGTCCTACAACACGACTTGCTAATTGCTCTTAGACAATGAAGAAAGAAATAAGTCTATACTTAGATTATGATCCATAAATCAACCAAGTTTCTCAAACTTGTTGATGCATCCATTAGCACATGATGCCTCATAGGCTACCTTCTAACATATTTCATTGGAACAATTCCTTGAGATGTTGAACTTCTCATTTCTAAGTACCTCATGGATCATTAAGGACATAGAAATTCATTTCATTGATTAGTGAAATTGATATTGCATTAAGTATGCAATCAAGTGACTAGTTAACCTGCCATGACGATTTATATCCCATATAAACCAATGCATATAATAGTCATTATGCAAATTGCAATCATTAAAACCAGGTTTTAAAGTTTGAATGATTATTCTCACTATTTTATCAACATAGTAGCCCTCCTCTACTATTCAAGAAATTTAACTTTTAAACTTCTTAGTGAGCAAGGACCCCTTTCATCCCACCATGACCTTGAGTGACTCAACAAGCCATGTTGAAACTAATTGAGTAGGTAACTTTGCTTACCAATTGCATCTCCATGCAACTCCTTGATCAGTTAGATGACAACTCTTTGCCTAAATCTATCATATGCATTTCGCCTAACCATTGCCTCTAAACGTCATGCGATCAAGTTTTAAAGCATCCAGATATCATGACATTTAGTTGAGTAAGACCCACTATAGACACCTAATTTTGTTCGGACCACTAAAACATGTATGTTTTCTTCCTAAATTGATGTTTCAGAATGCAAAAAAACTTTTCTCATCCTGTAAGTGGTACTCCAAGACCTAGTCTAAAAAAGCATATAAAAAAAGTCAAACTTGAAAAAGTCAACCCCAAAAAAGTCAACCCCAAAAAAGTCAACCCTAAAAAAGTTAACTACTAAAAAGTCAACCCACTTTCAAAATCAAGATTTGAATTTTAATTGAAAGATGGTGAAATTTGTTTTGATAATCTGAGGTCTACATTGAAAGATATGGATGTTGGAAGTTAGGTTACGGAATTTCAGTAGAAAGAAAACCCTAGTTCGAGAAATTTGGGGAAAAGTGCTTGAACGATCAAATTGGTCGAAATTGAAGGTCCCAAATGAAAGATATGCACTGACTATGGGTAATGGAGAAGCTACTTGAAAGAAAAATTGAAAGAAAAGTCAATTCGAAAGAAAATGAAGAATTAGGGTTTTTAGTGGATTTCACTGAAATTTGGAAGAATTACAGAATTAGCCCGATTTGGTAAGAATAAAGCTCCTAAGTGATGAGAATTGATTAAACAAGGATAGCCCAAGGCTCAATTTGAAGAAAATCTAAAAATCGGACTTGTTTTGAGCAAAATCGGGTTTTAGAGGCAAAAGGACAAAATTGGAAAATTTGAGAAAAAATAGCAAATGAACTCCAAAAATTCTGAAAATTTGCAGATCTCATTCTTAAATAATTTTGAAGAGATTGGCGAAAGAAAATCTTGATTCGGAGTTCGTTTGCAAAATGGCCAAATCCCGGGTCCACTATGTAGTAATTCAAGTAGATAAATCCCGAAAAAATAGCAAATGAGTTCCAAAATTATGAAAACTTCTAGATCACACTTTTAAATTATTTGGAAGATATTGGTGAAGAAAAATCTGGATTTGGAGCTCGTTTAAAATTGGTGAAAGTTTGGGAGCACAAAAGGGCAATTTTGGAAAAAAAATCCAAATAAATAGCAAATGGACTCGAAAAATTTTAAAAACTTCTAGAATTAAATTTTTTATTATTTGGGAAGTATTAAAAAAGAAAATTTGAATTTGGAGTACGTTTGCTATTTATTTAGGTTTGGGGGTCAAAAAGGTTATTTTACCGAAGAAACCGAAAATGGGCAATTTGTAATTAAGAAAAATATGAAAGAAGAAGGAATTGCTGGGATTTTTCTTCCTTTGGTCAGCCAGCATAGAGGAGAAGAAGGAAGCTTGATAAATTTAATTCCTTAGTCACTATCAAGCTCACATGCTACAACTAGTACCTTGCAAATGGTCCCTCCTTCATCCAATGGCTTAGGTGCCTTGTAGAAAAGTTGAATACACCATTCAATGGCCAAGTTTAAATGCCAAGATGATATTTTTATTTGTCATGAAAGAACCCTCATCTAATGGCCAAGAATGGAAGAACACAACTCATCCAAAGGTGGACATCCATTTGGCCAAGCAAGAAAGTGCATGGGATTGTTCCTTTTCATCTGATGGCTTAGGCCATGTACAAGGGCTGAGTACACATGTTAATTGCTGGTATTAAATGCCAAGATGACATTTTTATGTTGTCATGAAAGAATCCCCATCCAATGGCCAAAAATAAAAGAGCACAACTTATCCAAGGGTAGGCACTCAAAGGGCCAAGCAAGGGAGTGCATGGGATTGGTCCTCTTTTTCATCTAAGGGCTGAGGTTATTACAAGGGCTGAGTACACATCTTAAGGGCTGCTATCAATTGGCAAGATGACATTTTTATGTTGTCATGAAAATATCTTAATCTAAAGGCCAAAATTGGGGGAGAAAAAGTGCACATTTGATCCTATGGTGGAGAGGCCATTCGGCCAAGGCATGAGGGGAGAGGGCTGATCAGTGTTGATAAATTTTGAGGGCTGGAAGTCAGGAGCTAATTGAGAAAAAAAGGTTTTTGAAAGAAAGGAAGAAAAGCTTTTGTTAAGGTATCCATTCTAATTTTTTTTCTTCTTCTTCCTCATGCTTTATTTCTTATTTTCCATGTGATTTCCTACCATTTTTTTACATCTTTCTTGTTGTTCTTGCCTTTCAAAAAAATAAATAAGACAATGGTTAGGCTTCATGATCTTGATGAAAATCAAGTTATAATAGTTAGGGTGGGCTTTGTCCAATATACCAACCATGGAGCTCATCTCCATATTTTTTTCTTACCTTAGTTATTTTTTATGATTTTGAGATTGAAAAGGCTTCATGACCTTGATGAAAATCAAGAGATAATGGTTAGGGGGGATTTTTCCAATGTACCAACCATGGAGCTCATCTCTTTGTTATTTATTTGCTTAATTTAACTTGCTTATTTCTATTATTGTTTATCTTTATGTATATTTATATTCTTGCTAACCATCTTGTTCTTTTGACTTATGTCATATTTTTGCATCTTGGGGCTATTTTCATATAGTTTAGGCCATTTCAATTTCTCATATCATTTTCCATAGCATTTAGTTAGGTCATTTTACATGATATTTCTCACAACACTTTGGTTCCTAGGCCATGTGCAATTTTCTTTAAGCATTAGGCCATTTTCATATGCCATGTTATTTTTCCATGACATTTAGACATTAGGCCATTTTCATATGTCATGCCATTTCACATGTCATTTAGCCTTAGGCCATTATTATTAGATGTCATTTAAGTTTAGGTCATTTTATTATTCTATGTCATTTTACATGTCATATGCCATGTTATCTTTTCATGACATTTAGACATTA
Source organism: Fremontodendron californicum (assembly GCA_030761205.1). Classification (NCBI taxonomy): domain Eukaryota; kingdom Viridiplantae; phylum Streptophyta; class Magnoliopsida; order Malvales; family Malvaceae; genus Fremontodendron; species Fremontodendron californicum. Next base: position 13,841,149 of record JAULJL010000020.1, on the reverse strand, counting down.
GGTCATTTTCATATGCCATGTCATTTAGGCACTAGGCCATTTTCATTATTTTAATGTGATTTGCCATGTCATTTAGACACTAGTTCATGCATGTTAAGTTAGGATAGCATTTATTGTCATGCAAACTCATGATAGGCATTTAGGTTATTTATGCCATGCATTTTCCATATCACTTAGGCTTTAAACCATGCATTTCATGCATTCACTTTGCTGTGTTTTCATGCATTTCATGTCATGCCACATGATTTATGACTTAGGCCAATCAATGGCTCAAAGTCATGCTCACTTGAGCATACTTGTGGAAAATGAAAGGGTTGTCAAATTGATTATTCTACCTTTGTGATTTTTTATTTTTTACTTAGCCAATTTTTGTCCAAGGTTTTTAAATGTTTTAGCTACTGTTTTTAGGTCTTTAGGATAATCTCCAACAATTTTACTTTGATTTTTAAATGATTTTATCAAAGGCAAAAAACTGTGTTTTGGCAAAGCAGTTTTTCACCCAGTACTCGTACTTTCCCGATTTTTCTGGGAAGTAATCTTTAATAAAAAAATTAAGCCAATTTTTTCTCATGTTTATTTACATGTTCTGAGTCTCCAGTACTTTTTTTAGAGTTTTTTGAGTTTTTAAAAATAGGCTAAAAAATTGTGTGTCAAAATCGGACAGTAGAGGCAGATTTGAATTCAAAAGAAAAACAATGGTTGAATTTAGCTAAGGCATTTAGAGGGGGTTGGTTAGAAGCTTTAGCTACTGTCTTAGGATAGTTTCTAAGCCTTTTTAAACTTTAAAAATGATTTAATAAATCTCGGGTTAAGGGTGGTCAAGTCCAGGATTTTAAACTTAGGAAATTAGAGCCGTTTTAAAAGGGTTTGGTAGGGGTTTTAATCTTCATTCAAGTTTTTCTTCAAAATTGTTTTCAAACAATCACAAAGTATTGTTTTTAGAGAATCTAATTTTACATATTTTCCTATGGTAGCCGGATATCTTTTTAGATATATGGATTTCTTTATTTAGAGGAAAAAATACATTTTCCTGCATTGTATTTTCCATGTTCATTCATTTTATTTAATATGTGATTTTTGCTATGATATTTTTCTATGGTATTATTATTATTTTGATTCAATTTTTATGATGGTTATTGTTTGTTATATGATTTTTTGAATATTTCATGCTATCCTATACTTTTTATTTAGTCATTTATTTTTGTCACATTATCTAGCATATACTATGTTCATGCATTTTTATTTTATTTTCATGCATATTTCATGATAGCATTATTTTATGTTTCATGTCATTTCATGTCACTTAGATTATATTCCATGTCATTTAGATTATATTATTTAGAATATGCCATGTCATTCAAAATATGCCATATCATTTATATTTGCCATGTCATTTAAATCATTTTATTTCATTTAGAATATATCATGTTACTTAGGATATTTCATTTCATTTAGAATATGCTATGCCATCTAAATTATATAATCTCATTTAGGTTGCATTATAATATCTAGACTTTATTATATCATCTTTACTATGTCACACATATTCATATTCATATTTTCTTAAATATTTTGAAAAAGACAATGATTTTCAATAAAAATAAAGATATTCCCGAGTTAAAATAATTCATGAGTTCTCTACCGGGTTTGCTGGAGGGGATATCATCATTTATCATTAATAAAGGAATATCTTTCTTTCAAAAAAACGAGAATGATTCGAAAAGTTTTCCAAATAAATAAAATTTTTATATTTTGCCGATTTTGTCGAGGAATATAGGATCATTTTCAATTAAAAATGGAATTTATTTTTCTTTAAATTGGGAATTAACTTGAAATACTAAATTAAAAACCAACTTTTTACCGAGACTTGAGATAACACATGATTAATAAGGTACCGTTTTATACGGGTATTGTGGGGGTGCTAATCCTTCCCCGCACGTAACCGAGTCTGAACCCGATTCTTCGATTTTCTCTGGTTTATAATGCAGACTTGAAATTGGTTTTAAAAATGTTTTAATTAATTTTAAAATGTTTTATAAAATCGGTTTTAATAGTTGGACGATCACACCTATCCAAAAAAGATTGGTAGCGACTCCATGTCTTTTTTCGAGGTTGTTTTCAAACCCTCATTTTATTTCAAGAGGAATTAAGTCGACTTTTCCTCGGTTTTTTTAATGTCACACCTAACGAATAATAAAGTCTTGCGATGAGACTTGTTATGTTATGTTATTTTTTAGGTTGCGACAGCCATATTTTCCTCTGTTTCTGTTTCCCTCTCACTCAAACTGGTCCCCGCGGCGGGATCACGTATTGACACCCACCTTCTATAACTCAAACATAATCGTACAGTAGTTTGACCTTGAGTGACTTAACAAGCCTCCTACTGGAAGAACTCTAGTTATCTTGTTAAGATGGTGGAAAGCAACTAGTCATGCGTAACATGGACTCAATATAAATTAATGAGGGATTTCTTTCTATCATTAATTAGGTCTCATTGCTTTTCTTTATTGATTAACATGCATAGCATTTATTCAAATATATATCACATATAAATTCAAAAATAAATCTATCTTATGCAATCTACTAGGATGATTATGGACTTTACTACTCTAGTTTCCTTGAGCCATTAGGAAACTAGTTGATCAAATTCCTAGGGATACCATACATAGTCTTCATAAGTCTTGATGGTGATCTCCTTGGTCCTTCTTATTGGCACCTTGTCTCTTACATTTGGAATTACATAAATTCTAATGTTAGCCTAAATCTAAATCTACAAGCCTATATAACATTTACATATCTTTAGTAGAAACCTCTAGTTATATGCGAGGGGAGTTAGGTGAGAATAGAATTTACAACTCCGAAAATAAAAAGAGAAGGCAGGGTTCGCAGACCCTAATTATAAAAATACCAAAAAAAAATTTAACCATCCTCATGCTTTCGCAATCACATTGTAGACACCTAATTTTGTCCGGACCACTAAAATAGATATGTTTTCTTCCTAAATTGAGGTTTCAGAATGTGAAACGACTTTTTTCATCCTGCAGGTGGTACTCCGAGACTTAGTTTAAGAAGGTGAGCATAAAAAGTCAAACTCTAAAAAAGTCAACCCCAAAAAAGTCAACTACTGAAAAAATCAACCCACTTTCAAAATCAAGATTTGAAGTTCAATTGAAAAATGGTGAAATAATTTTGATAATCCGAGGTCTACATTGAAAGTTATGGAGTTCGGAAGATGGGATTTGGAGATTCAGTAGACAGAAAACCCTAATCCGAGAAATTTGGGGAAAAGTGCTTAAACGATCGAATTGGTCAAAATTGATGGTTCCAAATGAAAGATAAGCACTGACTACGGATAATGGAGAAGCCACTTGAAAGAAAAACTGAAAGAAAAGTCAATCCGGGAGAAAACCGAGAATTAGGGTTTTTGGTGGATTTCGGTGAAATCGAGAAGAATTACAGAAATGGACCGACTTGGTAAGACTAAAGCCCCAATGGATGGAGAATGATTAAAAGGGATAACCAAAGGCTCAGTTTGAAGAAAATCTAAAAATCGAACTTGTTTTGAGCAAAATCGAGTTTCGGAGGCAAAAGGGCAAAAATTGGAAAATTTGGGAAAAATAGAAAATGGACTCCAAAAATTCTGAAAATTTTGCAAATCTCATTCTTAAATCATTTAAAAGAGATTGGCAAAATAAAATCTTGATTCGGAGTTCGTTTGCAAAATGGCCAAATCCCAGGCTTCTTAATGCAGTAATTCAAGAAGGAAAATCCCGAAAAAATAGCAAATGAGCTCCAAATCTTCTAAAATTTTTCAAATCTCAATTTTTAATTATTTGGAAGAGATTGGCGAACGAAAATCTTGATTTGGAGTTCGTTTACAAAATGGCCAAATCCCGGGCCTCTTATGCAATAATTCAAGAAAATAAATCCCGAAAAAATAGCAAATGGACTCCAAAAATTCTAAAATTTTGCAAATCTCATTTTTAAATTATTTGGAAGAGATTGGAAAAATAAAATCTTGATTCGGAGTTCGTTTGCAAAATGGCCAAATCTCGAGCCGCTATGCAATAATTCAAGCAGATAAATCCCGAAAAAATACCAAATGAGCTCCAAAAATTATGAAAACTTCCAGATCACACTTTTAAATTATTTTTACGAGATTGGTGAAGAGAAATCTTGATTTGGAGCTCGTTTAAAAAATGGTAAAATGTGAGGGCATGAAAGGGCATTTTTGGAAGAAAAAATCCAAATAAATAGCAAACGAACTCGGAAAATTTTGAAAACTTCCAGAATTCAATATTTTATTATTTTGAAAGTATTAAAAAAATAAAAATTGAATTTGGAGTCTGTTTGACATTTATTTGCATCCGGGGGGCAAAACGGTCATTTCACCGAAGCAACCGAAAAGGGCCACTTTTGGCCTTTCAAAAATAAGAATTGGGCTGGAAAAGAGAAGTACTGGCCTGCAAAGGCCTAAAGGAAAGAGGAAGCTTCTGATTTTTCAATCAAATGGCCAAGAATTAAGAGTTAGTTAGAGATTCTTTTTAATCAAGCCATTGTGATTAAGCCACATAGGCCAAGGGAGAAGAGTGTCAACATTATTCTTGAATAGCTGTAATTATGGACAGCTGCTATGCTAATATAAGGGTGGTAATTTCATGATTTTTCACCTTGAATTATTAGCCATTTGATGGAAATTGGTTAGGATGAAAATGACAACATCCTTGCATGAGAGAGAGGGGCATTCGGCCAGCCTTAAGGGAGGGGGCAGAATTGATTTTCATTCACTTCATTTTTCAGATTTCTCTTGGTTTTTGCTTGTTTTTTCTCTCTTTCGTTGAAAGCAAAAAGGAAAAGTTTAGAAAAGAAAGGAAATTTTGAAGAGATAAAGCTTGAAATATAGCTTCTTGAGGTTGCTCTTGAGCACCAACTCTTGCACTTTCTTGATTTTCCATTCTTGTTTTTGCTATTTTGATTACTATTTGGTGAGTTTTCTTTTTAAATAAGTATTTTTTTTAATTTCATTTTAAGTTCTTTCTTCATCTTTTTCTTAAAACAAGTTTTTTTACATTTTTTTTCACTTCCTCACCATGGCCAAATGGCCTACATTTTATTATTGATGCAGTTTTTTTGCTTTAATTTATCATATTATTCATGTTATTTTATTTAATCTTGATGTTTTAAGTGTTATTCTACCTCATATACTTGAGTCATATTTTAATTTGGTTGCTTTATTTGTTGCCATTTATGATTTAAATATCATGTTCTTGCATTTTTAATTTTCTGTTTTCATAATGTTTAAATTTCTTGATGTTTTATATTTAGTATATCAAGTGTTTTTGAAAATGTTTGTGAGTATTTCTACCTTGTATTTGCATGATTTGAGTGTTATAGCTGAGCATGTTAGTATATCAAGTGTTTGTGAAAATGCTTGTGAGTATCTCTACTTTGTGTTTGCATGATTTGAGTGTTGAGCATGTTAGCTTATAAAGTGTTTGTGAAAATGCCATGCTTGTTGGAGCTTGAGGCCATTCGGCTACTCCATGTGTTTTGCATTGTGTGTTGCATTTTTGCTATGTTAGTTGATAGGTTAGCATTTACATGATATTTGGTTGAGTTTTTGGTTTAAGCATGCCTTGTGTTTGTGATATTGCCATGCATATTTTAGTTATTAGGTTTGGTTTATTTGCCATGCATGTTCATGCATTTTAGACCTAGGTTGCATTAAATGCCATGCAAGTTCATTTAGGTCTAGGTCACTATATGGATGCCATGCATTTTTTTCATGACATTTAGGTTTAAACTCATACATTTCATGCATCATATTTGCTGTAATTTTTCATGCATTTCATATTCATACCACTTGAATAATGACTTAGGCCAATTAATGGTTCAAAGTCATGCTCTCTTGAGCACACTTGTGGAAAATTAAGTTTTGTCAAATTGATTATTCTACCTTTGTGATTTTTTTTTACTTAGCCAATTTTTATCTAACTTTCAAAAAGTCCTAGCTACTGTTTGTGAGTCATTTTGTGAGTCTTAAATATTTTTACTTTGATTTTTAAATGATTTTATCAAAGGCAAAAAATGTATTTTGGCAAAACAGTTTTTTCACCCAGTACTCGTACTTTCCCGATTTTTCTAGGCATTCATCTTTAATCAGAAAATTAAACTGATTTTTTTCCGTGTAGTTTTACATGTTCTGAGTCTCCAGTATTGTTATTATATTTTTTTAATTTTTAAAAATAGGATAAAAAGTCGTGGCTTAAAACTGGACAGTGAGTCAGAATTGAATTTAAAGAAAAATGATTTTTTTTGTTTTGGTTAAGTTACTTAGAGGGGGCTGATTAGGAAGTTTAGCTACTGACTTAGGGTAGTTTCTAAGCTTTTTTAAATTCTAAAAATGATTTTTTTAGTCTCGGGTTAAGGGTGGTCAAGTCCGGGATTTTAAACTTAGGAAATTAGAGCAATTTAAAAAAAATTTAGCCCTGTTTTTATTTTTAATCTAAGCTTTTCAAAATTGTTTTCAAACAATCACAAAGTATTTTGGTTTTAGAATATTTAATTTGACATATTTTCCTAAGGTAGCCGGATATCCTTTTAGATATACGGATTTCCTTAATTAAAGGAAAAAATACATTTTCATGCATTGCATTTTCCATATTCATGCATTTTATATAATATGTGATTTTTGCTATGATAAATTTCTATGATATTGTTATGATTTTGAGTTATGTTATATTGTTTATTATATGACTTGGAATATTTCATTATATCCTATGCTTTTTATTTATATTTTTTTTGTTATATTATTTAGAATGTTCATGCGTTATTATTTTCATTTTTTTCCATGCATATTATATGATAGCATTATTTTATATTCCATGTCATTTAAATTATATGCCATATCATTCACATTTTCCATGTCATTTAAATTATTTTATTTCATATAAAATATATTATGTTACTTAGGTCATTTTATTTCATGTAGAAGATATTATATTACCTAGGTCATTTCATTTCATTTAGGATATATTATGTCATTTAGGATATTTTATTTCATTTAGAATATATCATATGACTTAGGATATTACATTTCATTTAGAATATATCATATGACTTAGGATATTACATTTCATATAGCATATATTATGTTACCTAGGTCATTTCATTTCATTTAGAATATGTCATATAACTTAGGATATTTCATTTCATTTAGAATATGCTAAGGCATTCAAATTATATCATATCGTTTAGGTTGCATTATATTATTTAGATTTTGCTATGTCATTTTATTTATGTCATGCATATACATATTCATTTCTTTTAAATGTTTTCAAAAAAAGATAATGATTTTCAATAAAATAAAGATATTCCCGAGTTAAAATAATTCATGAGTTATCTGCCGGGTTTGCTGGGGAGGATATCATCAATTATTATTAATAACTGAATATCTTCTTTAAAAAAGAGAATGATTCAGAAAGATTTTCAAAATTAATAAAAATTTCTATATTTTGCCACGTTTGTTGGGGAATATAGGAAAATTTTTAATTTTATAAATTCCGGATCATTTTTAATTAAAAATGATTTTTTTTTTTAAATTGGGAATTAACTTGAAATACCAAATTTAAAACCAACTTTATACCGAGATTTGAGATAACACACGATTAATAAGGTACCATTTTATACGGGCGTTTTGGGGTGCTAATCCTTCCCCATACGTAATCGAGTCCCGAACCCGTTTCTTTGATTTCTCTAGTTTTAAACGCATACTTGAAATTGGTTTTAAAAAATGTTTTAATTAATTTTTAAAATATTTTACAAAATCGGTTTTAATAGGTGGCCGATCACACCTAGTTAAAAAAGATTGGTGGCGACTCCATGTCTTTTTCAAGGTCATTTTCAAAACCTTCATTTTTTCTAGAGGAATTAAGTCGACTTTTCCTCGGTTTTTTAATGTCACGCTTAACGAATAATAAAGTCTTACGATGAGACTCGTTATTTTTTAGGTTGCGACACACATCATAGAGCATAAAATTAAATGCATACATATTTAAAATCACTTAGTAATCTTGTGTGTCATTTAAGGAAAGTAATATTTAAACTCATTTAAATATACTTGGCTCAAATTATCTAGCAATTTTGATTTTAATTCAATTCACTTGAGTCCTAATCCAATTAGGATTCTTTGAATTAAAATCTTCCATCTAATTAAACAATTTAATTAGATTTCCTAACACCTTAGGAAGTCCAAGTTTGATTAGAAAACTTTCTCTACAAGGAAAGTTTCATATCTTCTCCTAACTTTTAGGAGTTCTTGTTCAACTAGGAAACAATTTCCACAAGGATAGCTTAGGTGAATTCCTAACTCTTAGGAATCCAATCTTGACTAGGAAACAATTTCCACAAGTCCAATATTCCAAAGAATAATAATTTCCAAAAATAGAAAGTGATGCCCTAACACAAAACTTTTTTTGTGTAGCCATCTCCCACCTTTAGTAAGTCACGCCGTCGTAACTTACAGCCCTTGTTGGGGCAACGTTTGCCTCAAAGCAGCCGCCTCTTTTGGTGGTTAAATGGTGAACAATTCAAAAACAATTCATTCTTTGATTTTTAGCCAATTATACCTACAATTCAAGAATCAAATTCAAGAACTCAAGGCTGCCCAAAAAGTTCCAGCAACCATGCAAACTGTTTGCACAACTTTGAGAGGCAGTTTCGGCAATCAGAAAAAATAAAAAAATTCACCAAAAATTACAGCATCAAGATAGACATGTTTCGGACTTCTCCTCAAATTTTCATAATTTTTGGACACCTCTAACCATGTCAAAATCGCAACTTACAGCTGGTGTGCAGAAAAATCCCACACTTGTATATTCTGAAATTCAAGCACCAAAACCAAATTCAATTCAATCAAATCCAAACTTGTTTCTTTTAACTTCTGTGTGTCATGCAATCATATGGCAAGGTTAAACATTGATCAAATCAATTTTAAACATGTTTTAAACAATTTAAAATACCAAGATCATATTGCAAACAGAAGCTGTCAGAATTGAAACAAAACAAGAAAACGTTTCTCTTGAAAGAACTTTGCTAGACCAATACACAATTCAATCCAATTGATTATTACCAAGAATTAAACATGTAAATCACAAGAAAACTTACAAGCTAGGCTCTGATACCACTGTTGGGATTCGACCTCATGCTCAAACAATAATCGAATTAAAGAAGAACATGAACGTAGCGGAATAATAAACAAAAAGATAGCCGAATCTAACAGGATCATGCTTGTAAAATTTTAATGTGATCTTGTATTTATAAAGCATACATCTGATCAAGATTCATACCTTAACTCAAAGATCTAGTAATCTTGAGTTTACAAATAGCCCACTCAATCTTGAACACCAAGCAGTCAATCCGAGACTTCAAGCCACACAAGTGTCTGGCCTCTAATGGTAATCCACACAAGATGATCAAGAAAACCTTCATAAGGTAGGAATGGAGTCTTGTCGAAAACGATGCTAGTAGTTTAGGTTTCAAGAAACCTCTTCCCATCTAAACATACCATGGCCGAATACTTCACAAGCATCAAAAAGAAGAAAAACGATTTGTCTTCCTTCTTCGGGTTTGGTGCGCCAACCATAAGGTTATCTTGATCTTCTTTCTTCTTCACTCTATGCCTTTGCTCTCTTGAACGAAAACATTTTTCTCTCTAGCAATCCATGAAGAGGCAAGGAGGAAGTCAAGAAATCAAGAAAACACCAAAGCCTCTAAGCATATCACATATGCGGCTAGGGGCCATAGGGAGGTCGGCTATCACATGTTTCTTTATATATAGGGGCGACAATCACTCCAAGGTTTGGACTAGGGACAATAGCTCTTATGTATTTACCCTTAAGTCCTTCCACTTAATCAAACTATTTAATTAAGTCCCTATTGATTAAATTCACAATTTAATCAATTAGGCTCTTTCCATTTTAATCTCTTAACTCACCTTTCTGTGTGTGATCCATTAGGCTCCCAATATGTTGGCAATGAATATAAATTAAACTAATTAATTTATATTCATAGATCATGAGCGGACTCTAGCAAGCCATCATGACCACCCAAATATTGGAGAATTAAGTTAGTCTCGACATAACCTTTCGTGTTCAATCTATCAGTGTAATTTGGTCCTTTCACCAAATATCTTGGAAAGACCATGAGCATGGTGCATTGTCTACTTATGTTCAGTCCATATTAGTTCCTGCAGCTATCGGTTAACTTTGTGAACTTAGAGAAACTATTTCTTCTAAATTCATCATATTCTGGCCAGAGATTCCATCAAGTTAACTTAAGCCAAGAACAGATGAGATATGTCTCTGATATCACTTGGAGTGATGAATCCTCTCTGGATCACTCATCCATCTTCGTATGGTTCATGTCATACCCAAAATCACCATAAACATCACTCTGAGTTAGGGACCCGTTCGTGATGGAATCAAAGTATGACACTCCCCATACAAGATGGCCAGGTATCACAAGTCAGACGACTACTTACACGACTGACACGTGAGAATGTTTCCATAGACACTTGAGTGACAATACCAAATGGAGTTCTCACAACGGACCATGTTCAGTGAACTTGTTCAACAGACAAGCACCTATATGTTATCCTAAAGTATCTCATATACTTCAACACGTGAGATTAGTTTCTTACTAAGTAAGTAGGCTTAACATGTTCCAGTCTTTGAGCATTTCCAATGCCCCGTCTTGGCAATACGATGACCAGGAATCGTTTTAGGAACATGGCTTTGATGCATAAGGATCTCACAATTATATATAATTCCTTTGCAAGGCCATTATGTTCCATGGGCTTCATCCGATTAGTACTTAATAACTCTTTATCGTTGTACTAATATAAAGGAAAACCTTGTATCACTAAGATATAGTGATGGATTTGCATTATTAGTAGTTTATGCTTGACCAAACCGATTGGCTCTAGGGCATACACCAATAGGCCTTTGATTGGAGTCAGATGTGCGCCCTTTGTCGCAAACTAAAAATTAACAAGTACCATCGCGAGACATTGCTTGTTAAGTGTGACATTGGGGAAATAGAGGAAAAGACGATTTAATTTCTCTTGAAATAAAATAAGGGTTTGAAAACAACCTCGAAAAAGAAATAGAGTCGCCACCAATCTTTTTTGGCTAAGTGTGATCGGCCACCTATTAAAACCGTTTTTGTAAAATATTTTAAAATTATTTAAAATATTTTTAAAACCAATTTCGAAGCCTACGCTTTTAAACCAGAGAAATCAAATAAGCGAGTTTGGGAATCGGTTACGTGCGGGGAAGGATTAGCACCCCCAAAACGCCCATATAAAACGATACGTTATTATGTGTTATCTTGAGTCTCGGTGAAAATCGATTTTGAAATTGGAATTTTATAATAATTCCCATTTTAAAGAAAAATAATCCCATTTCTAGTTGAAAATGATCCGGAATTTATTAACTCAAAGTTTTTCTATATTCCCCGGCAGACCCGGTGAAACATAGAAATTTTTATTTACTTAGAAAATCTCTAAATCACTCTTGTTTTTGAAAGAAAGATATTCCGTTGTTAATGATAATTGATGATATCCTCCCCGGTAACCCGGCAGTGAACCCATGAATTATTTTAACTCGGGAATAATCTTGATTTTAAGAAATGTTATTTGCTTTCATGTATTTTGAAAATCATAGAAAATGATCATGAATATGCAAAATGGTACTAAGATAAAGATTAAATGAGCATGCATATTACCATGGTATGACAAACATTTTATTATGACATGGTAAAAGAAATTATGACATAGCATAAAGAAATGACTGTCTTGTGAACGAAATCGACATGGCAAACCTAAGCTTGGCGGACTAAATGACATGGCAAACAAAATGACATGGCATAAGAATGAATGTCATGTGAGTGAAATCGACATGGCAAACAAAGTGGCATGAGAAGATGACATGACACGAAAATGACATAGCATGAGGATGAATGTCGTGGCATGTAAATGATGTGGCAAACAAATGACATGGCATATAAATGACATGGCATAAGAATGAATGTCATGTGAATGAAATCGACATGGAAAACAAAATGACATGGCATGAGAATGAGAATGAGAATGAGAATGAATGTCATGTGAATGAATGACATGGCATATGAATGTCATAGCATAATGAATGACATGGCATATGAATGATATGGCATATGAGTGACATGGCACGTGAATGACATTGCAAATTTTGATGATATGGCATGTGAATGACATGGCATATGAATGACATGGCATAATGAATGACATGACATGCGAATGACATGGCCTAATCTAGATGGCATGACATGTGAATGAATGACATGGCACATGAATGGATGACATGGCATAATCTAGATGATATGGCATGTGAGTGGAGGACATGGCATATGGATGACATAAAATGACATGGCATGAAACGATGACATGTGAATGAAATCGACATGGCAAGCAAGATGACCTAGCATATTGAATGGCATAAAATGACATGGCATGTTGATAACTCGTATAATTATATAGTTCTTAGTTATGTTTTATTATTGTTTTGTGTCAAATACGAGTTATTATTGCTTAGTCTAATTGTGTTTATGATATTTTATATTTTTATGTAATTTGGTGTTTTTCACGAGTTTCTTTGAGTGATTTCAGATTACTAGGTTAAATCAACAATTAAGGGCAAATCTAGTTCAGTTCCAGTTCCGACACCTTTTGCCATATCCACTATATCTGGAGTTTCACCGAAGCAATAAAGCTTAATTTGTTACAGTGCAAAGTTAAGAGGCATATCTATCTTTTTCATGTTTTACACTTCTTGAAACGGAGTCGTTTTCCCTAGCGAAATCGACCATCAAGTTGGCTGATGTGCAATGACGTCTGTTCTGCACCGTTTTGGTATTTTGACCATATCTTCCGATGCACATGAGCAAATGATCTGATTCCAACGGCTATGGATCCGTAACTGATAGGGGTATATTTTTCTAGAAGACCATTTGATCAGATCAAGCCTCCAACATTGACAAAATCGACCATCAAGATGGCTGATCAGAATTGTCATACAATATGACGAAAATTGTTAGAAAAATGCACCCACCTATTATACCTACCTTTGAAATTTATAAAGCTTGTCTCTTGTCATTTAGCTCTCCAAAATGTGTATAAATAGAGGGCCTTGGATGAGCATTAAAGAGAGATTGGTAGGATATTAGCCATTGTAATAAAATTCTCTAAGTTTTCTTTTTCTTTTCTTTCTCTAGTTTTCTTTTTCTTTATTTACTTATGCTTCTTACATTTCTTTTCATTTTATTCATATCTAGTATGTGTTGCTAATCATATTGTTGAGGTGATGAGGTGAAGCTCTTGGTAAATGCTAAGGTTAGTCTCTTAAACATGAGCTAAAATGAATCATCATTTATAAACACTAGTATAGATAATATTTTCTTTTGGTTTAAAATCATACTTACAAAGTAGGGATCTTGATTCATTATTGACAAGAAAAATGGCACAGTAAATGCTTGGTTTCATAACCTTGATTTGTTGTAGACATATACCTTGGCATAAGGAATGCTTGGACTCTTTTTATGAGTTTTGAGGACACCAAATGAACATAATATCATATGCTATGGACGTTGGACAATTTGGACTGAATTGCTAAACCTTCCGATTGGAACCTCCTTTATGTGTGGATTTCAATTGTGTAATAAAACAAGATTAATCTTAGCATAACACCAAGAGTGGATTCTCTAACCTCAACATCTTTTCTTATTGTTTTTTATATCTTGTTTAATTTCTTTTATATTTTGTTTATTTTGTTCTCTAATATCTTGTTTATCTTATTTTGTTGTTGATTCCCTAATATCTTGTTTACTTTCTTTGTCTTATATATTTATAAACTTATACTTACTAATACGCTTCCCTGTGGTTCGACCTCGGACACCCGAGAATTTATTACTTGAACATAACCTGCACTTGGGTTTACAACTCTTAATTGAGTCTCCATCACATGTGACATGGCGTGTGAATGAAATCAACATGACAAGCAAGATGACATGGCATATGAACTGGCGTAAAATGACATGGCATATGACATGGCATGAAAAATGGCATAGCATAAGATGACATAAAATGACATGGCATGTGAATGAAATCAACATGACATAAAATGATGACATGACATAGCATGTGACATGACATAAAATGATGACATGGCATAGGTGACATGGCATGAAATAATGATGATGGTGACTCAATTAAGAGTTGTAAACCCAAGTGCAGGTTATGTTCAAGTAATAAATTCTCGGGTGTCCGAGGTCGAACCACAGGGAAGCGTACTAGTAAGTATAAGTTTATAAATATATATGAAAAAGAAAATAAACAAGATATTAGGGAATCAATAACAAAGAAAGTAAACAAGATATTAGAGAACAAAATAAACAAAATAACATAAAAGCAATTAAACAAGATATAAAAAAAACAATAAGAAAGGATGTTGAGGTTAGAGAATCCACTCTTGGTGTTATGCTAAGATTAATCTTGTTTTATTACACAATTGAAATCCACACATAAAGGAGGTTCCAATCGGAAGGTTTAGCAATTCAGTCCAAATTGTCCAACGTCCATAGCATATGATATTATGTTCATTTGGTGTCCTCAAAACTCATAAAAAGAGTCCAAGCATTCCTTATGCCAAGGTATATGTCTACAACAAATCAAGGTTATGAAACCAAGCATTTACTGTGCCATTTTCCTTGTCAATAATGAATCAAGATCCCTACTTTGTAAGTATGATTTTAAACCAAAAGAAAATATTATCTATACTAGTGTTTATAAATGATGATTCATTTTAGCTCATGTTTAAGAGACTAACCTTAGCATTTACCAAGAGCTTCACCTCATCACCTCAACAATATGATTAGCAACACATACTAGATATGAATAAAATGAAAAGAAATGTAAGAAGCATAAGTAAATAAAGAAAAAGAAAACTAGAGAAAGGAAAGAAAAAGAAAACTTAGAGAATTTTATTACAATGGCTAATATCCTACCAATGTATAATGTATCCTAATACTCATCCAAGGCCCTCTATTTATACACATTTTGGAGAGCTAAATGACAAGAGACAAGCTTTATAAATTTCAAAGGTAGGTATAATAGGTGGGTGCATTTTTCTAACAATTTTCGTCATGTTGTATGACAACTCTGATCAGCCAGCTTGATGGTCGATTTTGTCAATGTTGGAGGCTCGATCTGATCAAATGGTCTTCTAGAAACATATGCCCCTATCAGTTACTGACCCATAGCCGTTAGAATCAGATCATTTGCTCATGTGGATCGGAAGATATGGTCACAATACCAAAACGGTGCAGAACAGACGTCATTGCACATCAGCCAACTTGATGGTTGATTTCGGTAGGGAAAACGACTCCGTTTCAAGAAGTGTAAAACATGAAAAAGATAGATATGCCTCTTAACTTTGCACTGTCAAAATTTCAGCCTTAATGCTTCGGTGAAACTCCATATATAGCTGATATGGCAAAAGGTGTCAGAACTGGAACTGAATTGGATTTGCCCTTAATTCTTGATTTAACCTAGTAATCTGAAATCACTCAAAGAAACTCATGAAAAACACCAAATTACATAAAAATATAAAAGATCATAAACACAAGTAGACTAAGCAATAATAACTCGTATTTGACACAAAACAATAATAAAACATAACTAAAAACTATATAATTATACGAGTTATCACACCCCCACACTTAGATTGTTGCTAGTCCCTAGCAACGACTCAATAAAAATAAAATCAGAAAATCTAATCTAATCCATTTTCGTAGGAAATCACGGTGGCACTTAGCATGTGACACAAGCCTTTAAACCCCTAGGTGTCCCTAGTGGACGAGTTTAGTCTCGTGAGGGTTTGCTAGAACGATACCCACAAACATTGAAAAACTAAAATATAAGTAAACTACATACACTAAAAATATTTACTCCTAATCCTTTCAATATAAATTAGAGACAATCTTTGAACAAGTCTTATAAACTAATCAATAGCTCAAAAAATTTCACAAAAAATCATGCTTGAATGTAAATAAATGAGTTAAGCCAATATTAACATAACATATTTCAATCAAAATAGTGCATATTCAACTTAATTTCAACCTCTCACATGGGATACTCTCATGATTTTCACTCTTTAAAGTAGTGGTAAAGTGTTTACACTCAATCAATCTCATGAAAACACTTCTACCATATGCTTGCTTGTCCACCTATTCTCCACTATTTAGATCATACAACTTCATAAATCAAGAGGTCTTTATTCAAGGTTGTAATAGGGCCAAAGGGTTATAATGTGGTTAAAGAACAAAAGGATAAAGATATCACAAAGGTTCCAAAGAGTTCATAGAGTTTAGAGACATAATAAGATCATACAAATAAATTTCTCAGAACTCTTTACAAGTACATAGTCACATAGGCTAAATATTCATGTTGAGCCTTTGCTTCATTCTAACCAACTTTGTAACATCTTTTTCTTTACTTTAACTAGAAGTTCAAGAGAAGATTTTTTTTTTTTTTTTTTTTTTTGAATATGGGAATGTATTTAACAATGATCCCTTTCTTTTTCTCTTGACTTTTTCTTTTCTTTTCTTCCCCCACACTTATCTTTTGTTTCTAACCCAAATTTTCAACTAAAAATATCCCTTGTTTTTTTGCAATATGTCTCAAAATATATAATCCATCTTTAGAACAAGGGTAAGGATATAAGTATATTTAGACTAGGTGTAAGTTGTGGTTACCAATAAAACAGCATATTTAATGTAGGCTCAAATTGGCTCACTAGTGGGGATGTTCTCTTAGAACATTAATAATGGATGGCTGTTTGGCTCTGGTTATAATCCTAATGCCTCTATCATATTCATGTTGTCACATGTATCAATATAGTCTCAAACGGTTTAAAGCAAGTTCTAGAGAATCATGTAATCATAAGAGCACTCAAGAAAGAAATTAGATTGATTTGTATAATGCATCAATCATTATAGGCTCAAAAACTCACAAGGATGATTATACAAGTCAGATTAAGTCTAAACATGCTTCTTTCTCAATCAACATATCATATTAACATTGGCTCATAAAAAGGTTGATATCAAGCTCAATTCTCATGAAAATCTTCTCACTAATAAATCTGTTTTAGACTTATGCAATTCATATCTCATTATAGTATTGAAAGTAACTAAAACACACTAAAAACACACTAAGTCTAAACATGTTTTTTTTTTTTTTTTTGAAGAAGAAGAAGATTAAATCAAACAGACAAGGTATGTCTCAAGTCTCCCTTACTCAGACCTTGTTCAGAATGAATACTTCTAAATGTCTTAAAACACAACAATTTTTTTTTTTTTTTAGCAAAATATGTCCCTTACCCCCTACTAAAATATGACATTGTCCCCAATGTCAAATTTTAAAGGTCGAATTTAGGAGATATTACCTGCAGAGGTTGCTAACCACTTATTATAACTGAGACACAACAAGCAAAATGTTAGATAATGTCACAAAGATAAAGTGCAATCCACTCCTTGCTCGTCCATATCTCTTTTTCTTTTTCCGAGCGTTTGCGAAACAACCGTAGCAGATAAATACTCATAAGCTTGGAGCTTTTTGAGTAAATCTTCAATGGTTGTAGCAGAAATTATGGTTCTCCTTGCCTCTGAAAACATGAATCCATTATCCACAGCATTATCTAAATATGAAAGCAAATTACTAAAATAACCATTAATATTAAGCAAACCAATGGGTTTCTTATTTGTGACCAAAGATGACCAAGAAGCTACGCAAGCTATTTCTTCCAATGTACCCAGACCTCCTGGTAAAGCAATGAATGCATCGGCAGAATGGTACATGATTGTTATCCGTTCAGGGATACTCCAGACTTGTATTTCCTTACCCACGGTAGGTCCACAAAAATCTGTGAATAGTTTTGGCACGATTCCTAGAACTGGACTTCCTCCGGCGTGTGCTGCTGTAGCGACTGCTCCCATTAAACCCGTACTACCGCCTCCATAAATCAACTGGATCTTTTGTTGGGCAAGTATTACTCCAACTCTTATGGCTTCATCAGCGAATATGTTATTTTTCCCTGGATAAGCACCTCCAAAGACACAAATTTTTTTAATGCGTTGGGACGAAGTACTTTCCATTTTTTTTCTTTTTCGAGTGCCTGAAAGAGAATGAGTACATGGTGTAATATATAGAGGACTGAGTAGTGAATCAGACAAGAGTAATAATGTCGCCGAAAGTGTATTTGACCTGTCAGAAGAAAATGTTAACCTAACAAAAGATTTTTGCGTGATTTCAGGAAGAAAATCAAAAAGAGAAGAAAAATCAACCGTAAAAGTCAAAAGTAATAATGTCGCCGAAAGTGTATTTGGCATCTTCCTCTGGTTTTACGTCCAGAAACGGCTTAAACGCCTTCTATGAGTCGAGGATATGCTTCCCATCCAGTTTTCTTACAAGCTTGCAAACAGGGTCTTTTAACATCAGATTCCCAAGATGTTGCCATTCCCTTTGGAATTGCGGCCATAAATCAAGAATTTCTCTCTGTACGTCTCCACTAGGATGCGTCTCAAGAGAAAGTTGGATATTACCCAAATTCTCCTTACTCAGTCCATCCTTAATGAATTCAATTTTATCATCTCGATTAGAGGACGGAATCCCAATAGAACGACATTTACCGTTACACGTCCATCGTGCACATTTGTGGCAATTTGAACTCATGCGCTTTGCTCGTCGCTTCTTTGCAAAAGTGCTTCTACCTGTACCTGGTAAATGCAAAACAGGAAGATATTCATCTTCACGTACCTTGGCTTCAATTATCCAACGTATGTCTTCAGGAATCCCTTTGTGCATAAGCATTCTTAATCTTTCAAATCGAACTTGGTAAAGCTTCAGTAAAATATTCCGAGGAAAAGGAGAAAATCGTTTCTGCAATCTTGTGAGAATATCATCCATCTTGAAAAAAAATGAAAAAGAAATTGAAAGAGAAATTTATATACAATATCAGTTTTGTGGGTAGATGATGGAACTGACTTAAATAATCACGGAGTATCGTTATCCGCCATTTAACCGGGAAAAAAAATGAATTTTTTTTTTTTTGTTGAAAATTAGTAAAAATTATATTTACATCTAGTTATTTTCAAAACAAGGATCAGAAAGAAAAACAACCTCTTCTTGAGTAACATGATTTTCCAAAAAGAGTTTGAGTCTTTGTCCATTTACCTTGAATACGTTACCATTTTGAGGATTCTCAATGTCAACTGCTCCATAATGATACACATGCTTAACCACAAATGGGCCAGTCCATCTTGATCTCAACTTACCAGGAAATATGTGAAGTCTAGAATTATAAAGTAGAACTTTTTGCCCAACATCAAATGTTTTTCTTGAAATTAACTTGTCATGAAAGGCTTTATTTCTTTCTTTATGAATTTTAGGATTCTCATATGCATCATTTCTGAGTTCCTCAAACTTTTGTTTCCAACAATGCTTAACCTGAAAAGAATTTAACAAAGAATCAGTGTGTAAAATTTCTGAAGCATTATCAAACTCACATTCAATTAAATAAGCTTCTAAAGGATCATGGAATGTGGTAGTGGTGAGATGTTCATGAACAAGTTCTTCAATGAAATCCACTTCATGTACTTCTGAATCATCACCAGGTTGCTTGCAAGTGTTGAACACATTTAATTCTAAAGTCATATTTCCAAAAGAAATGTTCAACATACCATTCCTGCAATTTATCAGAGCATTAGAAGTTGCAAGAAATGGACGGCCTAATATAACAGGAATTTGAACATTTGGATTTGAAACAGGATGTGTGTCCAAAACAATAAAATCAACAGGGAAGTAAAAATTATCAATTTGAACCAAAACATCTTCAACTATCCCTCGAGGAATTTTTACAGAACGATCAGCTAGTTGAAGTGTAACAGGTGTTTCCTTGAGTTCACCTAAACCTAACTGTTGATAAACAGAAAAAGGCAAAAGATTAACACTAGCACCAAGATCAAGCAATGCACGTTCTATTCTAGTGTTTCCAATGATGCATGAGATTGTTGGACATCCAGGATCTTTGAATTTTGGTGGAGTAAGGTGCTGAATGATTGAGCTCACACTTTCCGTCAGAAATGCTTTCTTTTGTACATTATGTTTCCTTTTAACTGTGCACATGTCCTTCAAAAATTTAGCATAAGATGGAACTTGTTTGATTGCATCCAATAAAGGAATGTTAATCTTAACTTGTTTGAAAAGTTCATAAATTTCTGCATTTTGATTCAAATTCTTTATTGTTTGCAACCTTTGAGGAAAAGGAGCAGGATACATACCTTTTTCTTTGTCCAAATTTTCAAGAAGTTCAGACTTACCATCATCCTTACCAATACTTTTCGGAGGGGAAGGAGGATCTTGGTCTTTTGATGGAATCTTTTTGTCAATTGCCTTTCCACTTCGAAGAGTTGTGATAGAACTGGCATTTTCCTGTTGAGTTTCATTGGAGCAAGAAACAAGACATTGAGTAGAAGGGTTAGGCTGAGGTTGAGCAGGAAACTTACCTTTTTCTTGAGTGCGTAATGAGGCTGTCAATGTGGACAAGGTGTTTTTGATCTCATTGATGTCCTGTGAAGTTTGGTTATTCACATTTGCTTGTGTTTGCATGAATGCTTGCAATGTCTCTTCCAAGGTTTGTACACGTGAAGGTTGATAGGAAAAAGTGTTGCCCGGCTTTTGAGATTGTGGTACCTGAACATGATTATTATTCCGCCAACTGAAGTTGGGATGATTTTTCCATTCAGGGTTATACGTTTCAGAGTAAGGAGAAGGAAAAGGCTTTTTAAATGTGTTTATGGAATTTACTTGATCATGCAACGCTTCTTTAAGAATGGGAATGTTTGGAAATTCAGAAGTGGGGTGTCCCATGATTTCACAAATTCCACAACTTTTTTCATTTTTAACCGTTTTGACTTCTTTTACTTCTCTAAGTTCCATGGCTTCAATCTTTCTAGCCAAATTAGCTACTTTAGCTTTTATCTCATCTTCTTGACTAAAATGATATTTACCTCTGTTAGAAACAAGATTAGATCTATTGAAACTTTCAGAGGAATTATCTGTGTGCCAGGCTTGAGAGTTATCTGCCAAATGGTCTAGGTAGTCAAAGGCTTCTTCAGGTTCTTTTTCTAGAAACTCACCGTTACACATTGTTTCAACAAATTGTTTAGTTTCAGGAGTTAAACTTTCATAAAAGAAACTAATAAGATGCCATTTTTCAAAACCACGATGTGGACAAGAACTTAACAAATCTTTAAAACGCTCCCAGCACTGAAAAAATGCTTCATTTTGATTTTGATTGAAATTTTGAATCTGTCTTTTTAAAGCAGTAGTTTTATGTGCTGGGAAAAATTTCTTTAGAAACTTAGTTTGTAATTCTTGCCATGTGCCAATTGACCTTGGTTTTAAATTATGAAGCCAAATTTTTGCTTTGTCTTTTAAAGAAAAAGGAAATAATTTTAGCTTGACAATTTCATTTGTACATTGTTGGTCATTAAAAGTGACACATACATCTTCGAAGTCTTTTAGAAACGAGTAAGCACTTTCCGATTCTAACCCATGGAAATTTGGAAGCAAAGCTATCATACCTGGTTTAAAACGAAAGTTGTTTGCATTGAGAGGAAAAATAAAACAAGAGGGTGATGAGCTTCGAGTTGGTTGCAAGTAGTCACGCATGGTGCGTACTTGTCTGTTTTCACCTTCAGCATGAATACTTTCATTGTCAGCCATGGTAGGAGTTGTATTAGAAAGATTACCTGAAAACGTTTCACAATAAAATCTAACTAAACGACGAAATCTAAAATCACGTCGCCAAACAAGCATAAAACAAAGTTAATATACAGATTATATATAAATATAAACTTTAATATAAATATAAATATATAGAAAATTAGGCGGTATAACCAGCCAATAAAAATAAAACAAAGTTAATATACAATATAAATATAAATATATAGAAAATTAGGCGGTATAACCAGCCAATAAAAATAAATATACTTATAAACTTATATACTTAGTATTGCTTCCCCGGCAACGGTGCCAAAAACTTGATGGTGACTCAATTAAGAGTTGTAAACCCAAGTGCAGGTTATGTTCAAGTAATAAATTCTCGGGTGTCCGAGGTCGAACCACAGGGAAGCGTACTAGTAAGTATAAGTTTATAAATATATATGAAAAAGAAAATAAACAAGATATTAGGGAATCAATAACAAAGAAAGTAAACAAGATATTAGAGAACAAAATAAACAAAATAACATAAAAGCAATTAAACAAGATATAAAAAAAACAATAAGAAAGGATGTTGAGGTTAGAGAATCCACTCTTGGTGTTATGCTAAGATTAATCTTGTTTTATTACACAATTGAAATCCACACATAAAGGAGGTTCCAATCGGAAGGTTTAGCAATTCAGTCCAAATTGTCCAACGTCCATAGCATATGATATTATGTTCATTTGGTGTCCTCAAAACTCATAAAAAGAGTCCAAGCATTCCTTATGCCAAGGTATATGTCTACAACAAATCAAGGTTATGAAACCAAGCATTTACTGTGCCATTTTCATTGTCAATAATGAATCAAGATCTCTATTTTGCAAGTATGATTTTAAACCAAAAGAAAATATTATCTATACTAGTGTTTATAAATGATGATTCATTTTAGCTCATGTTTAAGAGACTAACCTTAGCATTTACCAAGAGCTTCACCTCATCACCTCAACAATATGATTAGCAACACATACTAAAAATGAAAAGAAATGTAAGAAGCATAAGTAAATAAAGAAAAAGAAAACTAGAGAAAGGAAAGAAAAAGAAAACTTAGAGAATTTTATTACAATGGCTAATATCCTACCAATGTATAATGTATCCTAATACTCATCCAAGGCCCTCTATTTATACACATTTTGGAGAGCTAAATGACAAGAGACAAGCTTTATAAATTTCAAAGGTAGGTATAATAGGTGGGTGCATTTTTCTAACAATTTTCGTCATGTTGTATGACAATTCTGATCAGCCAGCTTGATGGTCGATTTTGTCAATGTTGGAGGCTCGATCTGATCAAATGGTCTTCTAGAAACATATGCCCCTATCAGTTACTGACCCATAGCCATTAGAATCAGATCATTTGCTCATGTGGATCGGAAGATATGGTCACAATACCAAAATGGTGCAGAACAGACGTCATTGCACATCAGCCAACTTGATGGTTGATTTCGGTAGGGAAAACGACTCCGTTTCAAGAAGTGTAAAACATGAAAAAGATAGATATGCCTCTTAACTTTGCACTGTCAAAATTTCAGCCTTAATGCTTCGGTGAAACTCCATATATAGCTGATATGGCAAAAGGTGTCGGAACTGGAACTGAATTGGATTTGCCCTTAATTCTTGATTTAACCTAGTAATCTGAAATCACTCAAAGAAACTCATGAAAAACACCAAATTACATAAAAATATAAAAGATCATAAACACAAGTAGACTAAGCAATAATAACTCGTATTTGACACAAAACAATAATAAAACATAACTAAAAACTATATAATTATACGAGTTATCAAATGACATGGCATAGATGACATGGCATGAAATGATGACATGGAATAGGATGACATGGCATAGGTGACATTGCATGAAACAATGACATGGCATAGGTGATATGGCATGAAATGATGAATGGCATAGGATGACATGGCATGAAACAATGACATGGCACAAAATGATGACATGGCATGAAATGATGACACGACATAGATGACATGGCATGAAATAATGACATGGCATGAAATGATGACATGGCATAGGTGACATGGCATGAAATGATGACATGGAATAGGATGACATGGCATAAAATGATGACATGGCATGGGAGACATGGCATAGGTGATATGGCATGAAATATGACATGCCATAGAATGACATGGCATGTGATTGAAATCGACATGGCAAGCAAGATGACATGGCATATGGATGACATAAAATGACATGGCATGTGACATGGCATATGGCATCATCATAAAATATTCATAATCACATCATGATCACATGCACACATCATTATTTGAAATGAATTATTCATGTGAGGAATCATATAAATAGCATATGTCAGAAAATAATACCGTGCTTCCCAGCAAACCCGGCAAAGTTGGGAAAATAATTCTTTCATATGATATTTATATGATTCCGAATAAAATGAAAATCATACGTTTCAATTCTATAAACACGTGCGTTAAATAATTTCCTAACCTCCCCAACAAACCCAGCAAAGATCGAAAAATAATTTACGCCAAATGTTTAAAACCGAAAAATACGTTTTTATGACAAATTAAATAAAAATATTTTTAAAATGCAATGCATGGAGATGTATTTCTTCCTTAGAGTAAAGACATCCGTATACCTAAAAGGTATTCGACTACCTTAGGAAGAGACTTAGATCGGATTTTCAAAAATCTAAAGACTTTGGGCTCGGTTTTAAAAAAAAATGGAATTTTTGGATGAAAATGGCCTTTTGGCCGAGCCCCTCATTTAAAAAAGCCCTATTTTCCTAGTTTTAAAATCCGGGTTGACCGCCCTTGACCCAACTTTTATAAAACCAAATTTTATGATTGGAATGACTTGGAAATTAACCTAGGACAGTAGTTAATGCCCTAAATCAGCCCCCTCTTAATATCCTAATCAAAACATAAAATTAGTATTTCTTAAAAACAAAACTGATTCTCACTGGCAGTTTTCAAAATCGATTTTTTTCCCTTCCAAAAAATTTCAAACAATTATGAAAAAATTAAGGGACACTTAGAACATGTCGACCTCTATGTTAAAAAATCAGCTTAATTTTTGGAGCATGGATACTATGACCGATGTTTACCCAAAATCAAGACAGTGAGTTAAAAACTGTTTTGTCAAAATCCATTTTTAAATCTTTGATAGAAAAATCCAAAAATCAAAACAAAAATACTAGAGGCTCCTTAAAGGGTCTACAATCTGTGGTTAAAAATATTTAAATTTGGACAAGGAATGCATGGTGAGAAAAATAAAAAAATCCAACTTGCAAAAACTTTCATTTTTCCACAAGCATGCTCATGAGAGCTTGGCTTTGAGCCATTGGTTGGCTTAAGTCAAAAATCAAGTGGGGATGAGATGAATGCATGAACATGAAGCAACAAATAGGGGGATCTATCCTACCACAAATCAATCAAGAGTTAAGAACATGAACACAACCAACCAAGCAAGAAGTATCAAGCAAGAACAAGCACAAAATCATCATACACTATTCGGCCAAGCATGGAACATGTAAGAAAAAAATTTGTCAAACTTGGTTATTTGATAAAACATGAAGAAATCTTTTGGAACTTGTTTTGAAAACCAATTTTATTTCATGAAAGAAAATAAAATGAAAATGAAAATCATAAAGGAAATAACAAAATCATATGAACAAAGCATGGAGGAGAGCATGAAAGAAAATAGCTACCTTGCTTTAGCTTTCCAAATCAAAGAGTAGTAAGAAAATGCTTTTTTTTTCTCTCCTTTTAGCTACTTCCCTCCTTAAAAAATCTAACCCATTTCTTTCCCTAGAGTGGTCGGCCCTCTCTTGAATGGTAAGTGTATGTGCTTTCCTCTTTTCCTAGCCCTTGGATGTCATGTCCTTATTTTTTTTCCAACAATCCAAGCCATTGGATGGAGGATATTTTCATGAAAATAAAAATGTCATCTTGCAATTTGATCTTGGCCATTGAGGGATGTACTCATCAAAGAACCTAGGCCATTGGATGAGGAAGAACCACATTCAAGATAGTAAAAATGTCATCTTGTAATTTGATGGTGACCATTGGATGAATTTAATCAAATCTCACCCTTTATTCATGAGCTGACCAGTCAAGGCCTGGAATATCCCAGAAATTCCTTCATTTTTCATATTCTTTTTAATTGCAAATTGGCCCTTTTCGATTTCTTCGATAAAATTACCTTTTAGCCCCCCGAACTCAATTTAATTGCAAATAGACCCCAATTTTGGATTTTTCTTTTCCAACTCATCCCGTCCAATATAAAACTTGGTTCTGGAGGTTTTCACATTTTTTCGAGCTCATTTGCTATTTTTCTCAGATTTTTCTCTAGAATTTCGGTTTAGTGCCACCCAAATTTAGCCTTTTTTAAATGAGTTTCGATTTTGGATTTTATCACCAATCTCTTCCAAATTTATAAAACTCAAATCTGGAAGTTTTCACAATTTTTCGAGCTCGTTTGCTATTTTTCCCGGAATTATCTTTTGGAATTTTGAGTTAGTACACCCGAACTCTGCCATTTTCAAATGATCTCCGATTCCCGATTTTTCTTCACCAATCTCTTCAAAAAATTATGAAACTCAGATCTGGAAGTTTTCATAATTTTTCGAGCTCGTTTGCATTTTTCCTGGAATTATCTGTTGGAATTTCGGGTTAGTGCACCCGAACTTTGCCATTATTCAAATGAGCTCCGATTTCGGATTTTTCTTCACCAATGCCTTCCAAAATTTATCAAACTCAGATCTAGAAGTTTTGATAATTTTTCGAGGTCGTTTGCTATTTTTTTTTTCAAAATTTTCTTTAAGATTTTCCAAGAATGCCCTTCAACCTCCGAAACCTCGATTTTACTCAAAACAGGTCTGAATTCCAAATTTTCTTTTTCTACTGCCTTTGTCATATATTGAATTTGAGTTGGTCCAAAAATTCCTAATTTTTACAATCAAATTCCCCTCCGATTTTTTTTTTCCTTTTTCAAACTCGGGAATTTTCTCGCTTTTCCGTTTTTGCCCTAAACGACTCTTCCTTGGGGTCCACTTCAAACTGGGCCTTGGGCTATCCTTGTTTAGTCATTCTTTATCAACCGGGGACTTCAATTTTATCGAATTGGGCCATCTTTGCAGTTTTCCCCAAATTTCCCGAATAAGGTCTTCCCCTACAATAAATTTTTGCAACCCATTTTTCGAACTCCATATCTTTCGTTGTAGATCTTGGATTATCAAAATTCTTACGCCATTTTTCAATTCAACTTCGAACCTTGTGATGGAGACTCAATTAAGAGTTGTAAACCCAAGTGCAGGTTATGTTCAAGTAATAAATTCTCGGGTGTCCGAGGTCGAACCACAGGGAAGCGTATTAGTAAGTATAAGTTTATAAATATATAAAAAAAAGAAAGTAAACAAGATATTAGGGAATCAACAACAAAACAAGATAAACAAGATATTAGAGAACAAAATAAACAAAACAACATAAAAGAAATTAAACAAGATATAAACAAAACAATAAGAAAAGATGTTGAGGTTAGAGAATCCACTCTTGGTGTTATGCTAAGATTAATCTTGTTTTATTACACAATTGAAATTGACACATAAGGGAGATTCCAATCGGAAGGTTTAGCAATTCAGTCCAAATTGTCCAACGTCCATAGCATATGATATTATGTTCATTTGGTGTCCTCAAAACTCATAAAAAGAGTCCAAGCATTCCTTATGCCAAGGTATATGTCTACAACAAATCAAGGTTATGAAACCAAGCATTTACTGTGCCATTTTCATTGTCAATAATGAATCAAGATCTCTACTTTGCAAGTATGATTTTAAACCAAAAGAAAATATTATCTATACTAGTGTTTATAAATGATGATTCATTTTAGCTCATGTTTAAGAGACTAAACTTAGCATTTACCAAAAGCTTCACCTCATCACCTCAACAATATGATTAGCAACACATACTAAAAATGAAAAGAAATGTAAGAAGCATAAGTAAATAAAGAAAAAGAAAACTAGAGAAAGGAAAGAAGAAGAAAACTTAGAGAATTTTATTACAATGGCTAATATCCTCCCAATCTATAATGTATCCCAATACTCATCCAAGGCCCTCTATTTATACACATTTTGGAGGGCTAAATGACAAGAGACAAGCTTTACAAATTTCAAAGGTAGGTATAATAGGTGGGTGCATTTTTCTAACAATTTTCGTCATATTGTATGACAATTCTGATCAGCCAGCTTGATGGTCGATTTTGTCAATGTTGGAGGCTCGATCTGATAAAATTGTCTTCTAGAAAAATATACCCCTATCAGTTACGGATCCATAGCCGTTGGAATCAGCTCATTTGCTGATGTGGATAAGAAGATATGGGCAAAATACGAAAACAGGTCAGCACAGACGTCATTGCACATCAGCCAACTTGATGGTCGATTTCGCTAGGGAAAACGACTCCGTTTCAAGAAGTGTAAAACATGAAAAAGATAGATATGCCTCTTAGCTTTGCAGGGCTACAAATTTCAGCCTTATTGCTTCAGTGAAACTCGAGATATAGCTGATATGGCAAAATGTGTCGGAACTGGAACTGAACTGGATTTGCCCTTAATTCTTTATTTAACATAGTAATCTGAAATCACTCAAAGAAATTCGTGAAAAACACCAAATTATATAAAAATATAAAATATCATAAACACAATTAGACTAAGCAATAATAACTCGTATTTGACACAAAACAATAATAAAACATAACTAAAAACTATATAATTATACGAGTTATCACACCCCCACACTTAGATTGTTGCTAGTCCCTAGCAACGACTCAATAAAAATAAAATAAGAAAATCTAATCTAATCCATTTTCGTAGGAAATCACGGTGGCACTTAGCATGTGACACAAGCCTTTAAACCCCTAGGTGTCCCTAGTGGACGAGTTTAGTCTCGTGAGGGTTTACTAGGACGATACCCACAAACATTGAAGACATAAGAAAAACTAAAAATAATAATTATAACTAATCCTTCCAATATAAATTAGAGATAATCATTGGACAAGTCTTAAAAACTAATCAATAGCTTAAAGAAATTCACAAAAAATCTTGCTTGAATGTAAATAGTTTGAGTTAAGCCAATATTAACATAACATATTTCAATCAAAATAGTGTATATTCAAACTTAATCTCAACTTCTCACATGGGATACTCTCTTGATTTTCACTCTTTAAAGTAGTGGTAAAGTGTTTACACTCAATCAATCTCATGAAAACACTTCTACCATATGCTTGCTTGTCCACCTATTCTCCACTATTTAGATCATACAACTTCATAAATCAAGAGGTCTTTATTCAAGGTTGTAATGGGGCCAAAGGGTTATAATGTGGTTAAAGAACAAAAGGATAAAGATATCACAAAGGTTCCAAAGAGTTCATAGATTTTAGAGACATAATAAGATCATACAAATAAAACTTCTCAAAACTCTTATAAAGCACATAATAACATAGGCTAAATATTCATGTTGAGCCTTTGCATCATTCTAACCAACTTTGTAACATCTTTTTCTTTACTTTAACTAGAAGTTCAAGAGAAGATTTTTTTTTTTTTTACTATGGGAATGTATTTGACAATGATCCCTTTCTTTTTCTCTTGACTTTTTCTTTTCTTTTCTTTCCCCACACTTATCTTTTGTTTCCAACCCAAATTTTCAACTAAAAATATCCCTTGTTTTTTTTTTTTTTTTGCAATATGTCTCAAAATATAAAAATCCATCTTTAGAACAAGGGTAAGGATATAAGTATATTTAGGCTAGGTGTAAGTTGTGGTTACCAATAAAACAGTATATTTAATGTAGGCTCAAATTGGCTCACTAGTGGGGATGTTCTCTTAGAACATTAATAAGGGATGGCTGTTTGGCTCTGGTTATAATCCTAATGCCTCTATCATATTCATGTTGTCACATGTATCAATATAGTATCAAACGGTTTAAAGCAAGTTCTAGAGAATCATGTAATCATAAGAGCACTCAAGAAAGAAATTAGATTGATTTGTATAATGCATCAATCATTATAGGCTCAAAAACTCACAAGGATGATTATACAAGTCAGATTAAGTCTAAACATGCTTCTTTCTCAATCAACATATCATATTAACATTGGCTCATAAAAAGGTTGATATCAAGCTCAATTCTCATGAAAATCTTCTCACTAATAAATCTGTTTTAGACTTATGCAATTCATATCTCATTATAGTATTGAAAGTAACTAAAAAAAACACTAAGTCTAAACATGCTTTTTTTTTTTTTTTTTTTTTTTTTGAAGAAGAAGAAGAAGATTAAATCAAACTGACAAGGTATGTCTCAAGTCTCCCTTACTCAGACCTTGTTCAGAATGAGTACTTCTAAATGTCTTAAAACACAACAATTTTTTTTTTTTTAGCAAAATATGTCCCTTACCCCCTACTAAAATATGACATTGTCCCCAATGTCAAATTTTAAAGGTAGAATTTAGGAGATATTACCTGCAGAGGTTGCTAACCACTTATTATAACTGAGACACAACAAGCAAAATGTTAGATAATGTCACAAAGACAAAGTGCAATCCACTCCTTGCTCGTCCATATCTCTTTTTCTTTTTCCGAGCGTTTGCGAAACAACCGTAGCAGATAAACACTCATAAGCTTGTAGCTTTTTGAGTAAATCTTCAATGGTTGTAGCAGAAATTATGGTTCTCCTTGCCTCTGAAAACATGAATCCATTATCCACAGCATTATCTAAATATGAAAGAAAATTACTAAAATAACCATTAATATTAAGCAAACCAATGGGTTTCTTATTTGTGACCAAAGATGACCAAGAAGCCACGCAAGCTATTTCTTCCAATGTACCCAGACCTCCTGGTAAAGCAATGAATGCATCGGCAGAATGGTACATGATTGTCATCCGTTCAGGGATACTCCAGACTTGTATTTCCTTACCCACGGTAGGTCCACAAAAATCTGTGAATAGTTTTGGCACGATTCCTAGAACTGGACTTCCTCCGGCGTGTGCTGCTGTAGCGACTGCTCCCATTAAACCCGTACTACCGCCTCCATAAATCAACTGGATCTTTTGTTGGGCAAGTATTACTCCAACTCTTATGGCTTCATCAGCGAATATGTTATTTTTCCCTGGATAAGCACCTCCAAAGACACAAATTTTTTTTAATGCGCTGGGACGAAGTGCTTTCCATTTTTTTTCTTTTTCGAGCGCCTGAAAGAGAATGAGTACATGGTGTAATATATAGAGAACTGAGTAGTGAATCAGACAAGAGTAATAATGTCGCCGAAAGTGTATTTGACCTGTCAGAAGAAAATGTTAACCTAACAAAAGATTTTTGCGTGATTTCAGGAAGAAAATCAAAAAGAGAAGAAAAATCAACCGTAAAAGTCAAAAGTAATAATGTCGCCGAAAGTGTATTTGGCATCTTCCTCTGGTTTTACGTCCAGAAACGGCTTAAACGCCTTCTATGAGTCGAGGATATGCTTCCCATCCAGTTTTCTTACAAGCTGGCAAACAGGGTCTTTTATCATCAGATTCCCAAGATGTTGCCATTCTCTTTGGAATTGCGGCCATAAATCAAGAATTTCTCTTTGTACGTCTCCACTAGGATGCGTCTCAAGAGAAAGTTGGATATTACCCAAATTCTCCTTACTCAGTCCATCCTTAATGAATTCAATTTTATCATCTCGATTAGAGGACGGAATCCCAATAGAACGACATTTACCGTTACACGTCCATCGTGCACACTTGTGGCAATTTGAACTCATGCGCTTTGCTCGTCGCTTCTTTGCAAAAGTGCTTCTACCTGTACCTGGTAAATGCAAAACAGGAAGATATTCATCTTCACGTACCTTGGCTTCAATTATCCAACGTATGTCTTCAGGAATCCCTTTGTGCATAAGCATTCTTAATCTTTCAAATCGAACTTGGTAAAGCTTCAGTAAAATATTTCGAGGAAAAGGAGGAAATCGTTTCTGCAATCTTTTGAGAATATCATCCATCCTGAAAAAAATGAAATAAAATAAAATGAAAGAGAAATTGAAAGAGAAATTTATATACAATATCAGTTTTGTGGGTAGCTGATGGAACCGACTTAAATAATCACGGAGTACCGTTATCCGCCATTTAACCGGGGTTAAAAAAAATTATATTTATATCTAGTTATTTTCAAAACAAGGATCAGAAAGAAAAACAACCTCTTCTTGAGTAACATGATTTTCCAAAAAGAGTTTGAGTCCTTGTCCATTTACCTTGAATACGTTACCATTTTGAGGATTCTCAATGTCTACTGCTCCATAATGATACACATACTTAACCACAAATGGGCCAGTCCATCTTGATCTCAACTTACCAGGAAATATGTGAAGTCTAGAATTATAAAGTAGAACTTTTTGCCCAACATCAAATGTTTTTCTTGAAATTAACTTGTCATGAAAGGCTTTAGTTCTTTCTTTATGAATTTTAGAATTCTCATATGCATCATTTCTGAGTTCCTCAAGTTCATTTATGACTGGAAAAGTTTCATTCTCACCCAAAAAGGAATATTTTAGCTCGGATGGCAATGGTTTTAAATCCAGCTTGGGTGGTTCAATAGTTGATGGTATAGTGACATTTGTGAGTGATGGAAGTTCCTCAAACTTTTGTTTCCAACAATGCTTAACCTGAAAAGAATTTAACAAAGAATCAGTGTGTGAAATTTCTGAAGCATTATCAAACTCACATTCAATTAAATAAGCTTCTAAAGGATCATGGAATGTGGTAGTGGTGAGATGTTCATGAACAAGTTCTTCAATGAAATCCACTTCATGTACTTCTGAATCATCACCAGGTTGCTTGCAAGTGTTGAACACATTTAATTCTAAAGTCATATTTCCAAAAGAAATGTTCAACATACCATTCCTGCAATTTATCAGAGCATTAGAAG
Source organism: Fremontodendron californicum (assembly GCA_030761205.1). Lineage (NCBI taxonomy): Eukaryota > Viridiplantae > Streptophyta > Magnoliopsida > Malvales > Malvaceae > Fremontodendron > Fremontodendron californicum. Next base: position 13,808,299 of record JAULJL010000020.1, on the reverse strand, counting down.
TTGCAAGAAATGGACGGCCTAATATAACAGGAATTTGAACATTTGGATTTGAAACAGGATGTGTGTCCAAAACAATAAAATCAACAGGGAAGTAAAAATTATCAATTTGAACCAAAACATCTTCAACTATCCCTCGAGGAATTTTTACAGAATGATCAGCTAGTTGAAGTGTAACATGTGTTTCCTTGAGTTCACCTAAACCTAATTGTTGATAAACAGAAAAAGGAAAAAGATTAACACTAGCACCAAGATCAAGCAATGCACGTTCTATTCTAGTGTTTCCAATGATGCATGAGATTGTTGGACATCCAGGATCTTTGAATTTTGGTGGAGTAAGGTGCTGAATGATTGAGCTCACACTTTCCGTCAGAAATGCTTTCTTTTGTACATTATGTTTCCTCTTAACTGTGCACATGTCCTTCAAAAATTTAGCATAAGATGGAACTTGTTTGATTGCATCCAATAAAGGAATGTTAATCTTAACTTGTTTGAAAAGTTCATAAATTTCTGCATTTTGATTCAAATTCTTTATTGTTTGCAACCTTTGAGGAAAAGGAGCAGGATGCATACCTTTTTCTTTGTCCAAATTTTCAAGAAGTTCAGACTTACCATCATCCTTACCATTACTTTTGGGAGGGGAAGGAGGATCTTGGTCTTTTGATGGAATGTTTTTGTCAATTGCCTTTCCACTTCGAAGAGTTGTGATAGAACTGGCATTTTCCTGTTGAGTTTCATTGGAGCAAGAAACAAGACATTGAGTAGAAGGGTTAGGCTGAGGTTGAGCAGGAAACTTACCTTTTTCTTGAGTGCGTAATGAAGTTGTCAATGTGGACAAGGTGTTTTTGATCTCATTGATGTCCTGTGAAGTCCGGTTATTCACATTTGCTTGTGTTTGCATGAATGCTTGCAATGTCTCTTCGAAGGTTTGTACACGTGAAGGTTGATAGGAAAAAGTGTTGCCCGGCTTTTGAGATTGTGGTACCTGAACATGATTATTATTCCACCAACTGAAGTTGGGATGATTTCTCCATTCAGGGTTATACGTTTCAGAGTAAGGAGAAGGAAAAGGCTTTTTAAATGTGTTTATGGAATTTACTTGATCATGCAACGCTTCTTTAAGAATGGGAATGTTTGGACATTCAGAAGTGGGGTGTCCCATGATTTCACAAATTCCACAACTTTCTTCATTTTTAACTGTTTTGACTTCTTTTACTTCTCTAAGTTCCATGGCTTCAATCTTTCTAGCCAAATTAGCTACTTTAGCTTTTATCTCATCTTCTTGACTAAAATGATATTTTCCTCTGTTAGAAACAAGATTAGATCTATTGGAACTTTCAGAGGAATTATTTGTGTGCCAGGCTTGAGAGTTATCTGCCAAATGGTCTAGGTAGTCAAAGGCTTCTTCAGGTTCTTTTTCTAGAAACTCACCGTTACACATTGTTTCAACAAATTGTTTAGTTTCGGGAGTTAAACTTTCATAAAAGAAACTAATAAGACGCCATTTTTCAAAACCATGATGTGGACAAGAACTTAACAAATCTTTAAAACGCTCCCAGCACTGAAAAAATGCTTCATTTAGATTTTGATTGAAATTTTGAATCTGTCTTTTCAAAGCAGTAGTTTTATGTGCTGGGATAAATTTCTTTAGAAACTCAGTTTGTAATTCTTGCCATGTGCCAATTGACCTTGGTTTTAAATTATGAAGCCAAATTTTTGCTTTATCTTTTAAAGAAAAAGGAAATAATTTTAGCTTGACAATTTCATTTGTGCATTGTTGGTCATTAAAGGTGACACATACATCTTCGAAGTCTTTTAGAAACGAGTAAGCACTTTCCGATTCTAACCCATGGAAATTTGGAAGCAAAGCTATCATACCTGGTTTAAAACGAAAGTTGTTTGCATTGAGAGGAAAAATAAAACAAGAGGGTGATGAGCTTCGAGTTGGTTGCAAGTAGTCACGCATGGTGCGTACTTGTCTGTTCTCATCTTCAGCATGAACACTTTCATTGTCAGCCATGGTAGGAGTTGTATTAGAAAGATTACCTGAAAAAGTTTCACAATAAAATCTAACTAAACGACGAGATCTAAAATCACGTCGCCAAACAAGCATAAAACAAAGTTAATATACAGATTAGGCGGTATAACCAGCCAATAAAAATAAAACAAAGTTAATATACAATATAAATATAAATATATAGAAAATTAGGCGGTATAACCAGCCAATAAAAATAAATATAGGCGGTATAACCAGCCAATAAAAATAAATATACTTATAAACTTATATACTTAGTATTGCCTCCCCGGCAACGGCGCCAAAAACTTGATGGAGACTCAATTAAGAGTTGTAAACCCAAGTGCAGGTTATGTTCAAGTAATAAATTCTCGGGTGTCCGAGGTCGAACCACAGGGAAGCGTATTAGTAAGTATAAGTTTATAAATATATAAAAAAAAGAAAGTAAACAAGATATTAGGGAATCAACAACAAAACAAGATAAACAAGATATTAGAGAACAAAATAAACAAAACAACATAAAAGAAATTAAACAAGATATAAACAAAACAATAAGAAAAGATGTTGAGGTTAGAGAATCCACTCTTGGTGTTATGCTAAGATTAATCTTGTTTTATTACACAATTGAAATTGACACATAAGGGAGATTCCAATCGGAAGGTTTAGCAATTCAGTCCAAATTGTCCAACGTCCATAGCATATGATATTATGTTCATTTGGTGTCCTCAAAACTCATAAAAAGAGTCCAAGCATTCCTTATGCCAAGGTATATGTCTACAACAAATCAAGGTTATGAAACCAAGCATTTACTGTGCCATTTTCATTGTCAATAATGAATCAAGATCTCTACTTTGCAAGTATGATTTTAAACCAAAAGAAAATATTATCTATACTAGTGTTTATAAATGATGATTCATTTTAGCTCATGTTTAAGAGACTAACCTTAGCATTTACCAAAAGCTTCACCTCATCACCTCAACAATATGATTAGCAACACATACTAAAAATGAAAAGAAATGTAAGAAGCATAAGTAAATAAAGAAAAAGAAAACTAGAGAAAGGAAAGAAGAAGAAAACTTAGAGAATTTTATTACAATGGCTAATATCCTCCCAATCTATAATGTATCCCAATACTCATCCAAGGCCCTCTATTTATACACATTTTGGAGGGATAAATGACAAGAGACAAGCTTTACAAATTTCAAAGGTAGGTATAATAGGTGGGTGCATTTTTCTAACAATTTTCGTCATATTGTATGACAATTCTGATCAGCCAGCTTGATGGTCGATTTTGTCAATGTTGGAAGCTCGATCTGATAAAATTGTCTTCTAGAAAAATATACCCCTATCAGTTACGGATCCATAGCCGTTGGAATCAGCTCAGTTGCTGATGTGGATAAGAAGATATGGGCAAAATACGAAAACAGGTCAGCACAGACGTCATTGCACATCAGCCAACTTGATGGTCGATTTCGCTAGGGAAAACGACTCCGTTTCAAGAAGTGTAAAACATGAAAAAGATAGATATGCCTCTTAGCTTTGCAGGGCTACAAATTTCAGCCTTATTCCTTCAGTGAAACTCGAGATATAGCTGATATGGCAAAATGTGTCGGAACTGGAACTGAACTGGATTTGCCCTTAATTCTTTATTTAACATAGTAATCTGAAATCACTCAAAGAAATTCGTGAAAAACACCAAATTACATAAAAATATAAAATATCATAAACACAATTAGACTAAGCAATAATAACTCGTATTTGACACAAAAGAATAATAAAACATAACTAAAAACTATATAATTATACGAGTTATCACCTTGATTTTGACAGGGAGTTGACTTTTTTAGTGGTTGACTTTTTAGGGTTGACTTTTTTAGAGTTAACTTTTTTGGGGTTGACTTTTTGTGCTAACCTTTCGAAACAAAGTTTTGGGGACCCATTTTATGGAATGGTGGAAGTCTCTTTGCATTTCGGGGAGTGGAAAAGGAGAATCTGCCTGGTTTAGGGGGCCCAGACAAAATTAGGTGTCTACACCCATAGTAGTGAAAACCTATCTCAGGCCCTCAATAGCAGCAGGATCCGAAAACAGAGGATCAAATCCCTCAGACACCTCTTGAAGAGAAGTAAAGTCAATCTTTTGAAGGTCCATGGGGCCAACATGTACCTACACCAAAGCCAAGGAAGTGCTCTTAAAACTTTGACAGCACTCCAAGACCTCGGCCCAGATCTTTTGACTTTCCTCTTCCATCTTGTCCTCCCACTTCTTGCTCTCCTCCTCCATAGCCTTCAACCTCTCTTGGCTTGCTTCCCAGATGAGGCTCCGCATCATCTGCACCTCACCCTCAGTAGTGGCCAGCTTGTCCTTAGTAGCCTCCAGCTCATTCGTTAAGGCCTTCAACCTCGCCTCAATGATTCTTTTTGCCTCTCGACCTCAACAACCTTGACCTCACAAGTCTTATTAGAAAGGACCACCTTATTCTCTGCAGACATGACTTTAGTCTCTGCAGTTGTAGCAGCTCCTAGGCCGTATTAACTTAGCCTCAAGATCAGCAACACGAATAGCGGAGTGCTCGCCTCCTTAGCTTGGGCTTTCAATTTTTTCTCAGCTTCGTCCATGAGAGGGTCAGTCTCCTCGCCCCGATTATATAGGGCTAGGTCCATCATCAAACCCTACAACATGGATAAAAAAATTAGCATTACCTAGAAGGTGATAAGGATAAAAACGAAGTGTGGCCATCATAAGTACTTCCATATGATAGACCACCAGTGATCACTGGGTGAGCACAATCCCTTTCTCCTCGACCTCCTTTACACCAGAATCCCTAGCCCAGGACACAGTCTTGTCAACGATCAGTGGAGTACCATCCTTCAAAAAATGCTTTCGCCAGCCAAAGTATCCCTCGCTACAAGAGACCAAGGTCCGTCCCCTCTCCCCCGAGTTTGGGACATCGAGGAAGTGCATGAGGACCTTCTCTAGCTGCTGACGAGATCTTTCTCTCCCCCCTTATCAGCGTCCCTCCCCTTCTTATCCTCACGAGAATTCTTCCCTTGGCCCGCAGCTTTTGCTTGACCGCTAGTGTCTTCGTCCTCTAGGCCTTTGGAGGAACTACACCAGCATCCTTGCTAGTAGCTTCCCGTCTGCTTGCGGCAACGACACGCGGAGCCTTCTAATGGATGTAACCCCTTACTGTAATTCCCCCAATACCAGTTCTTTGCTTTTTGGCGGGGGTTCCTAGTTGCCACCATCGAGCTTTTCTTGTTCATCGTGGCCTTCGCAACTCTTTCCATGGCCAGCAATGATAAGCTCATAAATTACACATTTTATGCCCTTTCTATTCTTAGTTTTCGCTATGTTTTCTATCTTTATTTTGATTACTTATGTTATGTTTTTGAATTGTAGGTATATTTAAAAGAATGAAGTCAAAACATGTAAATAATGATGGTAAAGAGCTTACAAAATCACAATCACAAAATGGAAGAAGACTTAGGAGTAAAAAAAATTAAATTCTTGGTGCAAAGCAAGAAGGCAAATTTGACCTCTGGAGCTTGTTGCTAAGAAAACATGATGTTAAAGTATTTATTCAAAGAAACTTCTTTGAATTTTGAAGCTGACTTGAATACCTTTCCAATGGTATATAATACGCCCAAATCAGATAAGAAATGGTTACCCAAATCAGCCAAAGAAGTGCGAGAAGATGCAGTAGAAAATTTAGCGACCAGCGTCACGACGCCCGAAAATGTTGAGAGCCAGCGCTGGGCGGAAATTATGAACTTTCCAAAATTGAAAAAAATCATAAATTTTTGCTTCCAAACTTACTTGTGCGGGAAGAAAGGGTTCTCAGGGTTTGAAAGCTCTATAAATACCATATGTTGAGCCACAAACTATACATGTTTTGATTATTATCAATCTATTTCTTCTTCTTCTTCTTCTTCTTCTTCTTGTTCTTCTCCATTCCATGATTTTCTTTTTACTTTTTTGTATATATTATCAATTCCTATGCTAGGCTAAACTTTTCTTTGGTTAAGGGTGATTTAAAAACCCTAGACATGTTGTGTAATTGATATTCAGATGTTAACTATCATTGATTTTCTATCAAAGTTGCTTACGCTCTTCCATTAAAATTGTTCATGATGTTGTCTTGATTTGTTTAGGTGTACAACTAGATAGATCTTGATAATTATCTAATGCTAGTTTAGGAGTCTTGATCCGTAATTGTCTTGATTTCCTATTCATGACTCCCGAAGCTGCTAGGCTTCTCATCTCCAACATGGCAGCCAACTCACAATAATTCACCATGAGACATGAACCACCACTACCACAACCTAAGAAAGTAAATGAGGTAAGTACATCTTCCATTGAACAACAACTTTCTCAACTGACTTCTCTTGGCAACAATTGGCTGTAGGTAATTTACAGCAAATCAAAGCTTGTGGTATATGTTCTACAATGGGGCATCCAACTGATATGTGCCCAACACTTCAAGATAGGTCCAATGAACATGTTAATGCTATGGGTGGATTTCCGGGCCAACAACAAAGAAAGTATGATCCCTATTCAAACACATATAATCCAGGATGGAGGGATCATCCAAACTTCAATCATGGAGGGAATCAACCACAAGCTGCTCATCCATCCATTAATAATTGACCACCGGGTTTTCAGCAAAGAATGCAACAACCATATCAAACCCGACAACAAGTGCCACCATCTCAACATTCAGGTAATTCTCTAGAAAATCTTATCAAATCTCTTACTACTAACACTTTACAATTTCAACAAGGGATTCAAGCAAGCATTAAGAATTTGGAAACTCAAGTGGGACAATTGGCAACACGAATGAGTCGATTGGAAGCGAGGGATTCAGGGAAATTACCTTATCAAACTATAGTGAATCCTAGAGAAAACGTGAATGCCATAACTCTAAGAAGTGGGAAACAGCTTGAGACACCACAAAAAGGCAATAAGAAAACACCAAAACATCATCATCACAACCTGATGTACCATCTAAGGTAAGCCCTAAACCCTCTTTTCATTCTTATATAACTCCTCCACCTTTTCCAAGCAGGTTAGCAAAATCCAAAAAAGAGGAGCAATAGAAGGAAATTTTAGAGACCTTCCGGGAGGTAGAATTAAACATACCTCTAATAGATGCTATAAAACAAGTGCCCCGTTATGCAAAGTTTTTTAAAGAATTGTGCACATCTAAACGAAATCTCAAGGGTAATAAAAAGATAAGTATGGGAGAGAATGTCTCAGCAATTCTTCAAAAGAAACTTTCACTTAAGTGCAAGGATCCATGTATGTTCACCATTCCTTGTAAGATAGGTAACACTCGATTTGAACATGCCATGCTAGACTTAGGAGCATCTATCATGTTATGCCATATTCAATTTATGCTTCTTTGAAACTAGAACCATTAGACGAAACTAGTGTTATTATACAACTCGCTGATCGTTCTATTGCTTATTCAAAAGGAGTTGTAGAGAATGTTCTTGTGAAAGTTAATGAATTGGTCTTTCCAACTGACTTTTATGTTCTTGAGATGGAAGAAGAGATGTCTTCCAATCCTACACCTATTTTATTAGGAAGACCATTCTTAAAAACAGCCAAGACAATAATTAATGTTCATGATGGCACCCTCACTATGGAATTTGATGGCTAGGTAATTCGTTTCAATATCTTTGAAGCCATGAGATATCTTAGTGATTTACATTATGTTTTTAAAATTGATATATTTGACCCTTTAGTGTTTCCAGCTTTTCAGTTCAGTGGCAAAGACATAGCCATTAGCAAACACCTTGGAGTGAAGAACTCTAAAGAGGAACAAGCTTTGAATGAACATGTGGAGGAGGCATTGGCATCTCTACAAGTGTTGCCATCTTGTGATATAATGTTAGATGTTTCATCTATTAATCTTCCTATATCTAATGAGAAACTTTTACCTTTTATTTTGCAGGCACCAACCTTGAACTTAAAACCACTACCGGATACTCAAGGACACGTTATGGGTGATATTATGAGTCCAAGTCGGGCTGAGGACACTAAACCAAGCACTTATTGGGAGGCAACCCAATGGATGGAGAGCACACATCATATACAGATTTGATACTTCTTAATCTCCATCATTCTATCTTTTATTGCTTTCTTTAGTTATTTTGATTGTTTTGTTTTTAGTTCTTTTCTCTTGCACATAATTCTTTCATGTGGGAATGATAGTTATACATTGAAGACAATGTAAGAATTAAGTTTGGGGGAAAGAATTTAGGATTTCCTTTATGTTAGGTTATTATTTTGTTTGTTTTAGGTTTGTTTTGAATTTTTAAGAGTATTTTCATTTAGTGTGTTTTTAGTTCCTTTCAATACAATGATGAGATATGAATTGTGTAGGTCTAAAACTAGTTTATTAGTGAAAAGAATTTTCATGAGAATTAAGCTTGAAATATCAATTTTTATGAGCCAATGTTAATATGATATGTTGATTGAGAAAGAGGCATGTTTAGACTTGATATTGACTTGTATAAACATCCTTATGAGTTTTGAGCCTATATGATTGATCAATTATACATAATAATCCAATTTCTTTCTTGTGTGCTCTTATGACTACATGTTTCTCTAGAACTTGCTTTAAACCTTTTGAGACTATATTGATACATATGACAACATGGATATGATAGATGCATTAGGAGTTTTACCAAGGCCAAATCATCCATCCCCTATTGATGTTCCAAGAGAACATCCCCCTAGTGAGCCAATTTGAGCCTACATTGAATAAACTATTTCATTGGTAACCACATCTTACACCTAGCCTAAACATATTTATATCTTTACCCTTGTTCTAAAGATGATTAGAATGTTTTTGAGACATATTGCACAATCAAGGGATATTTATTGAAAATTTGGGTTAGAAACAAGAAAAAGTGTAGGGAAATGAGAAAGACAAAATTCAAGAGAAAAAGAAAGGGAACATTGTCAAAATACTTTCCCATATTAAAAAAAAAATGAATCATCTCTTGAACTTTTGATTAAAGAAAAAGATGTTACAAGGTTGGTTAGAATGAAGCAAAGCCTCAACATGAAATTTTAGCCTATGTTATTATGTGCTTCTAAAGAGTATTGAGAAGTTTTTCTTTATATAATCTTATTATGTCTTTAAATTCTATGAAGTCTTTGGAACCTTTGTAATATCTTTTCCTTTTTATTCTTTAACCACATTACAACCCCTTGGCCCCATTAAAACCTTGAATAAAGACCTCTTGATTCATGAAATTGTATGATCTAAATAGTGGAGAATAGGTGGACAAGAAAGCATATGGTAGGACTATCATGAGATTGATTGAGTGTAAACACTTTACCACTACTATATAGAGTGAAAATCATGAGAGTATCCCATGTGAGAAGTTGAGATTAAGTTTGAATATGCACTATTTTGATTGAGATATGTTATGTTAATGTTGGCTTAACTTAAACCATTTACATTCAAGCATGATTTTTTGTGAAATTCTTTAACTATTGACTACTTTATAAGACCTATCTATTGATTTTCTCTAATTTATATTGGAAGGATTAGGAGTAATTATATTTAGTATATTTTATTTTTTTATGTTTTCAATGTTTGTGGGTATCGTCCTAGTAAACCCTTACAATACTAAACTCGTCCACTAGGGACATCTAGGGGTTTAAAGGCTTATGACACATGCTAAATGCCATTGTGATTTCCTACGAAATTGGATTAGATTAGATTAGTTTTTCTTATTTTTATTTTATTTTGCTCGAGGAATAGCAAAAGCTAAGTGTGAGGGTGTTTGATAAAATCATAAATTACACATTTTATGCCCTTTTTATTCTTATTTTTCGCTATGTTTTCTATCTTTATTTTGATTACTTATGTTATGTTTTTGAATTGTAGGTATATTTAGGAGAATGAAGTCAAAACATGTCAATAAAGATGGTAAAGAGCTTACAAAATCACAATCAAAAGATGGAAGAAGACTTGGGAGTCAAAAAGATTAAATTCTTGGTGCAAAGCAAGAAGGTAGATTTGACCTCTGGAGCTAGTTGCTAAGAAAACATGATGTTAAAATATTTATTCAAAGAAACTTCCTTCTTAAATTTTGAAGCTGAATTGAATACCTTTTCAATGGAATATAATACACCCAAATCGGACCAGAAATGGTCATCCAAATCAGCTAAAGAAGTGTGAGAAGATGCATTAGAAAATTTAGCGATTAGCGTCGAGACGCCCCAAAATGTTGAGAGCTAGTGCTGGACGAAAATTTTGAACTTTCCAAAATTGAAAAAAACCGCAAATTTTTGCTTCCAAACTTACTTGTGCGGCAAGAAAGGGTTCTCAGGGTTTGAAAGCTCTATAAATACCATATTTTGAGCCATAAACTATACATGTTTTGATTATTATCAATCTACTTCTTCTTCTTCTTCTTCTCCATTCCTTTATTTTCTTTTTAGTTTTATGTATATATTATCAATGCCTATGCTAGGCTAAACTTTTCTATCAAAGTTGCTTACGCTCTTCCATTAAAATTGTTCATGATGTTGTCTTGATTTGTTTAGGTGTACAACTAGATAGATCTTGATAATTATCTAATGTTAGTTTAGGAGTCTTGATCCGTAATTGTCTTGATTTCCTATTCATAAGTGGCAATTTGTGATTAATGATTATGGTCAAGTTTTCGATAATTGCAAAGTGGAACTTAACCAAAGTTGAGCAATCCATGTTTATGTGTTTGTTTCTTAGATCAACCTATCTTTCTCATCATAAAGCTATTGTCAAGTTGAATCTAGAGAGCTTATCCTAGGTTATTTGATAGTTAGAGAATAAGTAGAGATGTTTATCCTATTTAACGATGAACTAAGGAAGGATTGGGGTAGCAGAGTTTGTTTTATCTATGGTTGATAGTTTTGATAGATTATTAATGTTGATAAATCTGATATTAATTCTCAATGATGTTTAGTGGTGGCGAATGACACCTTAACCATACTTATTTTATTTGATTTCACCTTGTTCTTTTAAATCTTGTTTTTCTTGTTTACAATATTTTCAAAACACTTTAAAACTCCTTTTTACTTTCTTAAAACTAAAGTTATAAATCAGTAACATTTAAATTAAGAGCAATCTCTGTGGAATCGACTCTTACTTACTACTTTACTATCTAATTGATCATATTAGTGTAAGGTTCAAAAAGATACACTATTCCGAGTGCATCAAGCAAACTCGGCAATAAACCTCCATCTGCCATATCTACAAAATAATAAACAATAAGATGAGACAACATCAGAGTTCTAAACACAAACACAAAAAAAAAAAAAACTATCCTTGGATATAACCCCTTAAGAACCGCCAAATCTTTGAGCCCCTTTGAGGTAGAGAGACTGCTCCCCAAAACCTCACTTTCAGTATACAAATTATCCTCCCTCAGTGTAGCCTCCAACGCAGACTCCCCCTCCTCATCCACATTGATCACCTCCTTCCACTGACCCCTTCTTACACCACTTTCACGGGTACTCGAAGAGGAGGAAAACTCTATCATAAGAGAAGCCACAGAGATGGCAACTGGGATAGGACGTAGAGTACCAGGACGAGCAAGTCTCCGAAGGGCCTGTCCTCATAAGGGACGGGTACTCGCCGAGACTTACCTTGACGCATCCCTCCAAAGTTTGGAAGTGGCACACCTTTCAGGTAGTCAAGGGGCATACCAACCACGGCATCATCCGCTGTACAATGGAAACAAACATTTAGAAAGATAAGTAATGGTCATGCACATGGCAAAACAATAAAGACCCAAGAGAGAACCCGACCTAAAAGACCGCTGCCCAAAATCTAGACCATGTCATCTCATCACCTTCGTTGCCACTACCCATGGCTGTTGGGGTTCGGCTCATGCTCAAGCAGAGATAATGTATAATTTAATCAACAGTTAAATATACAACGCAGCGGAATTAAATAAAAACAAAGAGAATACCGAATCCCTCCATGGATCTGCCTATGAATTCAAAACGATCAGGCTGTCAAGAACAAATAACAATCAAAATCTCATACCTCTTTTATGGAGATTGCCGAAACCACATCACAGATTCTTGATGTTCTTGCTCTTGTACACAATGCTAGCTTGTCAAAGACCAAAGTCGTCCAATTGTCCGACCTCTAACAGTAATCCACACAGGTGATCTGAAAGCCTTCACAAGGTTGAGATTATGTTTTGCCAAGATGATGCTAGTGGTCTAGGTTCTGAGAAACCTTCCTCTTCTATCTTGGATTGCCATCGAATTCTCCCTTGCCAATGCTATTCGGCCGATTCACTCTTAGGGGGAGTGAGCCGCCGACTTGCAGGGTTTCTTATTGGGTTCCTTAAGGGCAGCAACAACATAAGTGGCGCATATATATTACTAGGTTTAGTGCATGCCAACTATTGGACTAATTGCACTAAAGCCCTTAAATATATTATTAAATATTCACAATAAGCCCACAACACTTAATGAATATTTAATCTGGCCAAATCTCATTTTAATTTCATTAATCACCTTTTATGTGTGACCCATTAGGCCCTTAACATGTTGGCAATAAATATAATTAATTCAATTAAGAATTTCCTTTTATATTTATAGATCATGAGCGGCATCTAGCAATGTATCATGACCACCCAAATGCCAAGACAGACATTAAGCTTCGACTAGCCTTTCGTGTACAATATGTCTGTGTAATTCGATCCCTTCATCAAATATACTGGGATAGGAAAGAGCATGATTCAGTGTCTACTCTTAACTCATTCCATATTAGAGCTTTAATATTAACTCCTTAAGTATTGCCTTGGGCAAGGATTTCAATAAGTTAATATAAGCCAGATACATGTGAGATATGTCCCCTTAATCATTTGGGGTGATGAATCCTCTCTGGACCACTCATTCATCTTCGTATGCCTCATGTCATACCCAATAACACCCTACTTTAAGCATCCTCGTGATTAGGACCCGTTCGTGATGAAATCTAAGTATGACAGTATACATACAAGATGACCTGGTATCACAAGTCAAAGGATTACTTACACTATTGACACATGAGAGTGTTTACCATAGACACTTGAGTGAAATGCCAAATGGAACTCTCATAGCGGGTCATGTTTAGTGAACTTGTTCAACTAATAAACACCCATATGTTATCCCCAAGTATCTCTATACTTTCAACCTATGAGATCGGTTGCATGCATCAAGTGCATGAAGGCTTCACATATGCCAATCTTTGAGCATTGTCAATGCCCTGTCTTGACAATACAATGACCAGGAACAGTTTAGAAACACAACATTGATGCATAAGGATCCTCATAATTGTAACACCTTACAATTCCTTTGTAATGCCATTGTGTCTCATGGGCTTTATCTTCACAAGTCATTTATAACAATTATAACAATACTTATGGATAAAGAAATACCTCAATTTATAATTAGTAAACTATAATGTGCAATGCATGAATATATATAAATAGTGTTTTACAAGCCCAACTAGATTGGCTTGTAGGGCTTACACCAACAATGGCTGACACTTTCTGGACAACAGGAGCTTCCCCCCCACTCGCGGGAACAACATTAGTTCCCCCACAGGAGCTGAAGGACTAACACTAGCGTGAGTGAAACGCCCCACCTCCTCAGTTAGGCAACCTGTCAAGAGCATTTCCATCATGTTAGTCCCTCTTTCGTGCCAGAGCTCTGTCTTTTGCTGCAGCTGGAGATGCCCAAAGTGAGCAGCCACGCGATTGGGATTAATGTTGTCAAGGCAATATCGGTAGAAGTTACTAGGCGTCCCCACCACTTCTCAGTTGATAGTATTGCACTTATAATAGTCAAATTGTTCCTATTCGAGGGGCCCAATGGGCAGCTTACTCTTCCTCTTCACTTTAGAGGGTGCGAACCACTTGACCTTAAAGGGATAGTTGGCCTCCAGCTTCAACTCAGCAGTAAAGAACTTGGATCGTAATATATGGTGATTGTTGGGGGAGTTTACCACCACCCTTTTCTCTCGGGCAGTCAAATAAGCTTATGAGCCCAGCATTTTCACCCGATACAGGTTGTTGAACGCAACGAAGTGTAGGGGCTGGCTCCTCTCACAATAATCTATGAAGTAAGCCACTATGATAGGCCATGACACCCCGTCATCTGAGAAGCGGCGACCCCTTACCCTTCCAGGCATGTGGCAAAGAATGGGTACAGCGAAAGGTTAAAACCACCCCTGAATATGTGCTCGAAAAAGCACACGTTCCTCTCACCATTTGTCACTTGGCTCGGGCGACCCTCCTTGGGGACATAGAAGTTGTAGCGATAGTTTGGGACATACATGCCACGCAACCGTCGCAATGACTTGATCTCCCGATCGATGATGGTGCAGGGGATGTCGTCGTCCCAGTCCTCATCAACGTCTTCGCCGCAGTCTTTCCCCTCAACAACAGCAGGGGCCACCTCCCCAGCCCCACCACCAAACTCCCCACTCGGCACCACCGCCAACAACGATCCTAGCCCCCTCCTCAATCATCTGATCAATCTTAGCCAACTCTGGATCCGACTCCTCGGCACAACCAGCCTGGGACCTCCCCTCTAACTCCCCAGTACCATCACTATCAGTCATGAATATCTTGTAATACCTAGACATACACTCCTACCCAGGCAGAAACGACAAAACTAACACGAAAGAACCGAAAAATACCTAAAAAAACATTCATCGAAAGAAAGAAAACAACAAATAAAATAAAAAAAGATCAGAGAAGAAAAATACAGAACCTTGACAGCAAAAAAAAAAAAGCAAACCCAATCGCTTCACAGAGCCCCTATTTATAGCAGAGAGTAGGTGAAACATACTCAGGAAGCCATACAGTGCTACACGTCCCACCAATGAATGCTCGACGCGTTTGCAATGCCTCGTAAAATGCACTCAAAAGTTAGGTCAGTCAGTAATCACAAGCATGTCAAACGTCACATACTACCCAGCTTGCACCAAACACAGAAGTATGCAACCTCGCCAACACCAATAGGCTCGCCATATTTGCAGACAAACTTTTAGAATAAAGAGGCTTGTCGTCGATAATTTATAACCTCCACCTCGCCTAAGGGGCAATTGTTAAGCCCATTGGGCTCGCCAAGTCCTAGGTCCATCAACTCCACCAGCAGAACTTGCAGGCGCTGGGCCCAATCCATCAAGCCCAGCAACCCAGACTAGCATCCAGGACGACATGCAGGCGTCTCTCGACCCTTCAGTGGTTACGTCACTTGGCACCTCAGTGACCACGCGGAACTCCAATTAACATAACCACTATGGTAGGGCCACACAGACTATCGACCACTAACCCTTAGCTAGAAGCAAACACGTGGCACTTGGCAGGTCGCCCTGAACGAGTATAGATAGCCCTCAAAGGGGTCAACCAACGGTACACACTTCTTATACCCTAATTCCTCATTTCCATTACTCTGCTTATCTCTCTCTCCACCACATACTGACTTAAGCATCGGAGCGCGGTCTGGAGACCAAACTCCAGCGTCCTCTAACCTTTCTCTTCCTTTACAAATCCTCAAGCCACCAAAACAATCACCTCGACCTCCAAAGACATCAACAAGTTAGTCTTTCATATCTTTTCGTTATAATCACACAACTCAATTTTACATACTACTTTATCAATTGCCAATAGATTTTCATGAAAATCATGGACCATTATTAATAAACTCTTGTATATTTTTTACAGCCTTCAAACACATAAACCTAATTTTCAAAGACCCTGACAGACGTTTAATAGAAATCATTATAAGTATATTCAGACATCAATGCAACTCAAAAAATATTTAAAATCATGCATTTTGCATATAATATAATAGTACAAGCCGTATTTATATATGCATCCACCAATATAAATATCAAAAAAAAAAATTGACGAATAAGAATATGCAAACATGCAAAGAGATTTGGCCACTTCCCATTCACTCTTTCCAAATTTTCTTGATTGTTAGGCTCGGGTATGAATTTTAACGATGAATGTCACTCCAATGTTCAAGAATTAAAAGGCTAATGATGCGTGTAGTGTCCACACATCAAAATTTATAACATGAAAATGAAAATTGTTAATAGAATACATACCTTGTCCTTGTTGTTATCCAAATATAACAAACCTTAACATAACTTTTGGTTTCAACTTCAATTAAAATTTCTCATGAAATTGCTAAATGAAACCTTAACATTGTTAGTACATGGGAACTTAAAATAATGAGAAATTAAAGAAGGTTTCAAGGCATGTAACAATGCCACTTTTCTTAAGATTTTATTCACCCCCACCACTTAAAAATTTGATATGCAAAAGAGTTACCGGCGTATAAACCTTGAAGATACAATGAACACTAATGATTGACTGCACTTTGCATTGACGAAATCAATCCACTGAGCATTCACCAGTGTAATAACAGAATCATCACATTTGGAATGTCGAAAGAACTTGTAACGGTTTTATGGTTTTTGTTCATGTATAGAACAATATCCAACCTTTGTTGTTTTCTATGTCTTCCAACAATCACATTAGCTCTATTTATAATCAAATAGATGTCTTTTTGTACGGACATAATTTCCAAAAAGATATATATTTGTATAAACATAGTTGTTCAAATAGATGTCTATTTGGATAGTCACAACACTTGGTAAATAACCAAGAGACACAACTCTTTATACATAATTAAGAGATACAACTCTTTAATTATTGAAGACATAACCTTTCACTTATCACATGCAAGTTATGTGACATTATTTTGAAAATGTTCCAACACAAACTCTAATGTAATATCTCTTCAAGTTCATATAAAGATTTGTTCTTACTCCTAGTCATTGATCAAAGCATCGAAATGATTGAAAATAATCCTTTTAACAATATTTGTCTTTCATTATAAAAAAAAAAAAAAGAACAATAACAATAACAATTCAAAAAATTCCAACTAATTACATGGTAAAAGAATTGTCATAATAGTATAATCATAGATCTTGTGTTATAACTGTATATGTATAGTTACTATATTATTTTACATACTTAGAAGATAACAAATATAGGATTAATTTATACATACCAAATGGTAATTGCATGTTTTATTATCTATACTATATTTAAAGTCCCTGATTGAATTAGTGTCACAAGTCAAGTGACACTAACTCAACCAAAAAAATTACAAAAAACTAAAAGTAAAACATTAACAAAAATTTAAATTAGGGATATTTATGTCATTTACTTATAAAGTTTTTTTTTTTTACTTGAATGTCTTAAAGACAAAAAGCTACACACAATAAACTAACTTCCTTTTAAAAAAACTACCCACTATAAAGTAATTTCCTTTTAAAAAATTACTCATTTATCATATAAATTTTTTTTATACATTTAAAACATATTTTTTTTTATTTTTCACCCACATTGTGAGTGTGCCAAAATCTAGTACTACAAAATAGTAATTATAAGTTATAAAATTAAAATAAATTAATAATTTATGTTATAGTTATTATTTTTATTAAATTAATATCTTTTAAAATAAAATTATATTTAATTTAAGTTCGTATCATTTCAAATTTGAATTATTGATTTTTTTATCAAATCGAGTTAAATCAGATTCAGATTTGAGGTGAGTTAACAAAATTTTCGAATTCATATCAAATTTTGTCCAATTTATTTGCAAATAATACTTGCTACGAACATTTGCATTTAAAAGGTTAATATCATATTTGATTTTTTAATTTTTTTTAAACAATTAGTACGGTACTTGTACTTTTAAAGTGAGTCATATGATATATGAATCATCGTCCCATGTGTCAACATGGATATCAAATGACGTAATTTTAAAAATTATGAAAAATAATTTAATAAATTTTTATATTTTAAAAAGTAAATAAACAAAATTTAAAAGATATTTTTAAAAAAAATTTGAAAAAAGTATAAATTTTATAAAATAATTTTTATTTTTAAAATAGAAAAAATTTAAAAATAAAATTTTATTTTAAAAACTTTTAGATTTTTTTCCTTCATTTTAATATTTTAAATTTATTTATTTGAAAATTTAAAAAATAAATTTCTAAAAAGCAATATTTTTAAAACACAAAAATGATTTTAAAAAAAAATACATTTTATAATCTGAAAGAAAATAAAAGAATTTTTTTCTACTCTTATCTCCTTACTTTCTCCTAATCACTCTCTTTATGGATAAATCTAATTAATATCGCTCGGGCTAGCCAGATTTGGCATTGGTACATCATAAACGGCCTAAAAACTGGTTGGAACCAGCGTGAATCAAGTTGGATCCACCATGTACTGGTGTCGGATCTGGTCCTATATGGCTAGATTTGGATGTTGTTGGCTAAATTCAACCACAAAGAGGGGATCGGGAGAGAGAAAGAAAGAAAAGAAAGGAGAAAAGAAAAGGATAGAAAGAAAGAATAATTTCTTAAAAAAAAAAATTATTTTTTATTTTTTAAAATTAAATTTTTTCTTAAATTTTTTAAAGGATAAAAGATATTTACCTCTCAGGTTTGATAGATAATTCACTTATACTTTTTAGTTTGAAAAACACCCATTTATCTTCTAAGATTTGGCACAAAATACATTAATCCGCCTAAGGTATTATTTTTAGATTAATTTTAAATGAAAAGATAAATATGCATTTTGTTAATTATTAATCATTTACTTTTATTTTTTATTTTTTGTTTTTTGTTTTTTGTTTTTTTGTTTTTTGTTTTCATTATTTTTTTTACTCAAACTTTTTTTTTAACTACAAAATAATGAAAATTTATTTAGTCTTAAAATTATCTTTAATTACTATTAAAATAAATTTTAATTAAGTTATATTCTAATTCAAGTGAATATTTCTTAAACTTATTTTTAACTTAATTATATATTAACTTTGAAATGAATTTAGTAAAATATCTTTATTTAATTAATTAATTACGTTATTTAAAATAATGATAATAAAATTGGTTAAAGAAAAAAAAAATAATAAAAAAAAAGGGAAGAAAGAAGAATAAAAAAGTATATAATTATTTTTCATGAGATTTTATTGTAAATAAACTTACTCCTATTACTTTGAATAACACATTTTATCTCTTGAAAATTAATAATGTTAGCATTCTGTTAGCAAATTAATATTTATTCAAATTTTACTTTAAAAATTAAAAATACGACCATTTTATTATTATTTTTGTCTATTTTTTATTTTATTTTTTATTTTAACCAATTTCTTTATCATTAAAATTTTTTAAATAATGACAATTGATTCATCTTTAAATAAAAATAACATAATATATTAATATCAAAGTTAATATATATAATTGAATTAAAGATAAGTTTAAAACATTTTTTTCGTACAAAAAAATTTAGGTAAAGGAGGCTAGCCAAACTAGGGTAGGGCATGCCACAGGATTTAGAGAGAGATAACAGTGGTACTTTTAAATCACTCACCAAGTGAGATTGTTGGTGAGACTCGAATCCTGATACTTGTCAAGATGCTAATGAGTACTCAATTAATTGAAGCAATCCACATTGACATAAGTTTAAAATGTTTAACATGAATACTTGTATTAAAATATAATTTAATTAGAATTTAACTTAATAATAATTAAAGATAATTTTGTAGTTAAAAAAATTTTGAGTAAAAAAAAGAATGAAAACAAAACAAAAAAAATTGATTAATAATTAACAAAGGATATATTTATCTTTTCATTTAAAATCAACTTAAAAATAATACCTTAAGGGGTTAGTGTATTTTGTGCTAAATTTTAATGGGATAAGTGAATATTTTTTTAAACTAAAATAAAATAAATGTATTTTTTATCAAACTTGAGAAAGATAAATATATTTTTTCTTTTTTTTAAAAATTATTACACATGACAGCAACGAGCTCATGTCGTGTGCATGCCACATAAGCAAATTGAGACTATTTCTATAAATGATTTGACAATTATTATGACGTGTCATAATTTGTTTGGCTATTAACCATGTCATCATCCTGAACTAAAGATGTTAATCTTTGAACTAATGATAGTACAGGTATATTTTAAAAAATTCGTTTTTGATATATTAATAATAAAAATTTTTAATTTGATAAATAAAATTAAAAATTACAATATATCTCATTTATTTTTTTATATATATTTTTATTATATTTTAAAAGATATGTGTCTTTTTTACTTTATTTATGAAATTTAAAAACCTCAATGAGAGTGCATTAGATAATTTATCTATTAAAAATACATTATCACATCAAAAAAATTTAAAATATAAAGGTCAAATATGACATTATTACTGTCAATCTATACCTATTATAGCAAGAGAATGACTGGCCGACAGTTGGCCTTTTTTTGTTTGCATTCTTTTGAAAAATTATAAAATGAATTATTAAATTAAAAATATTTTTAGTTATTATAATAAATATCTATACTTATCTATACCATCTATTAAAAGTTATCCCCAATTACGGTTTGTAATTGGAGCAATTCTTTCAAACTGGCTTGCCACGTCGGCAAATCAATATTTTTTAAAAAAATTATAAAATTTTGTACGTTTATGTCATATTCATATTATTTTTTATCTTTGTATTTTTTTTAAAATATTATATTATTATATAAATTTTTATATATTAATAATTTATTTTATATAAATTTTTACATGTTCGTATATTTCTGTTGTATTCATGTTATTTTTGTATTAGGTCGTGTTTTAATTTTTTTTATGTGTTCGTGTTGTGTTTCAATTCATCCAAATATTTTGCATAATTTGTCATGGTGATCCAATTAAGAGAAAATTTTGTGTGTCCATATCGTGTCTCAATTCATCCCATATTTTATATATTTTATTATAATGATTCAATTTTGTGTGTTCGTGTTATTTTATTGTGTGTTTAAAATATTATAAATTTATATAAATCTTTACACGTTAATAATTCGTTTAATTCGATTTTGACACGTTCGTGTATTTGTATCGTGTTCATGTTATTTTTCGTGTCATGTTTTATTACTATTTCCATGTTATGTTCGAGTCGTACAATCATGTTATATCCGAAATTGTCGAATCTAATTGACATTATTCAAATAACTCATAAATTTGTGCCACGCGTCATCATGTTCGTGTTTTTTTCAGTTATAATTGTATTCAAGGTATTATATATTTATATAAAATTTGACACGTTAATAATTTGTTTTATGTAGATTTGGACACGTTCATGTATTTGTGTCGTATTCATTTTTTTTTTTGTGTCATGTCATGTTTTAATTATTTTTTTCATGTTATATTCGTATCGTATAATTATGTTGTATCTGAAATTACAGGATGTAATTGATCATATTCAAATAACTCTCAATTTTATAGCATATGTTGTATAAGAATAAAAATTATTATTTTTCTAAATTATTATCTTTAATACTCTTACTTTTTTATCTTTTAAATTTATTACAAAATATTAATACAAAATATTAATTTATTATAAATTATTATCAAAATATATTTTTATTTACACGTTCATATATTTGTATCATATTCATTTTATTTTTTGTGTTATGTCGTGTTTTAATTATTTCATCATGTTATATTTGTATTGTGTAATTATGTTTTATCCAAAATTACTGAATCTAATTGATCATATCAAATAACTCTCAATTTTATATCAGATGTCGTATAATGATATAAGTTATTATTTTTTTAAAATTATCTTCACTTTTTTTATTTTTCAAATTTATTATAAAATATCAATTTAAATTCGATAACATATCAGTAATAAAGCGCGAGCATTTTTCTAATATTATATTAAAAGTATCCCTTCAGAGGTATTGTAGCAATAGAATAGCCAGGCGGCTGATAGCTGCCTTTTTTTATTTTATTATTATTCTTTTGAAAAATTACAAAATGGGTTACTATATTTATATTTTTAGTCATTATAATAAATAATTATAATTTTTTTTGTGAGTGCTAATAACAAATTGGATATTCGTTATTATTTGATTTGTTATTTGTGTATTTGGATATTACAAATTCAAAAATTTTGTAGATTCAAATATTGAATTTACTATCTGCAAAGGATTTGGAATGAATTCGAAAAAAAATTCTTGAATATCCATTATCCGAAACTACTTTGATTTTGATTCGCATAGTGTAGGATATTTGAATCCGTTATACGAATCCAATTTATTTATGCGAATAAAGGATTCAATATCCAAATTCGATATTCATTTACATACTTAGTTTTTATTTCATTTTATGTTTTTATTTTTAAAAAGTGATTTAATAAATTCGAATATTTAGTGGATTCAGATATACGACGGATATTGCTCTTGAAAACGGATGCAGATTCGGATAGTGATATTCGGATAGTAAACAAATTCAGATTTCAGATAAATTAAGTGGATTCAGATTTGAATATTTAATAAATTGTTGATATCTGATCCGCTGTCATCCAATTTGTGACCAATTTTTTTTAAAATAATTACAAAATTTACTAATAAACCAAAAATATTTACTATTTACTATTATCATAATAATAAATAATTATTAGAAAGGAAAAAGAATAATTTTTTTCTTGAAAAGCCTATAACAAGAGTGAAATTTAAAAAAAAAAAAATTATGAAATGAACCAATAAATTAAAAATATTTATTATCTATTAATATACAATAAATAATTATTGATAAGAAAGTAGAAAAAAATTTATGTGAAAAAAGATTTTGCAATTATTTTTTATTTTCTGAAAAGAAAAAAAGAAATTCCAGCAGGAGTAATTGGTCGGTTTAGACTCTTACAACTGAAAAAAATGAAATATGATTGGTAAAAAAATCGACTTAAGGTTTATTTTTTGATGAATTTGTCATTTGATTTTTTTTTTAAGTTTAATTTTATAAATTTATGTTCTTATTTAAAATGGATTTAGTAAATTTTTTTTTATTTGTGAAGAAGATGTAATTTGAAATATTTAATTTTTATGTTAAAATATATAATTATTTTAATATATAAATACATTTAAATATTTAAATAAATAAGTATTATTTAATATAATTAAAATTATATAATAAAAAATTCAAGTCTCTAGCGAAATGGGATGGAACTATTCTAGTTTTTTTTCAAAAAAAAAAAAAAAAAAAACACATTTAGATAAGAAATATAGGCATCTATAACTACTTGATAAGATTAATTAAAATACATATAATTTTTTGATATAAGGGAGGTCGGGATAAAAAAATTTGTTACAAATACTGAAATTAAAATTTTAAATTTATTAAATATTATTTTTTTAAAATAAATGCGTGAACCAGATGATATTAAAATGTTTAATATACATTTTACTTTTAGTAATGGAGAAAATTGTGGTTACTGTTTACTATTCGTGTTGGGTTTTAGAGTCCAGTCTGGCCATAATGGGTAAGCTACACGAGTCAAATACATTTGAATTAAATTTTAAAAAAAAGGAACTAATTGAGTTATGGCTGATCTCTTTATTCCACGTTAAAATAGAAAATCTTTGTAATAATTTTGATGGATTAAATACTTAATATTGCTGAGAAATGATTCTAGTTAGCTTTCATAAATTAAAATATAAATTATCAAAAGTTATGTTTGTTTATCAAGTGAATAGGTTGTGTTTATTCACCAGGAAAAAATATGTTTAATCATTGATGAAAAATTTATGAAGTTAAATAATTTGTTCACAAAGAGAATTATAAAAAGTTATGTATTTTCATCAATTATGTTAAAAAAAAATTCTAAAACTATTTTTACTATTCTATTTAGCATAGTTGTTAAATTGAGATACGTATCATGAATCAAAATCTTATTTTGAAAATCGAGTATTGAGTGTCATATTGTAAGATATGGTAAATAATTTTAAAATTAATTATAAATAACATATATACATGTAAATAAATAAAAATACTATATAAATTAATAAGATTGAGTGATTATGTGACATAAATAAAAATATGATTGTTTTTCAAATTCTCAACATGCTCATTAATAATATATATTTTTAAATAATTTTTTTTTTTGTATTTTTATGTTAATTTACTAACTAAAAGTATAAAATTTTCATTTTATTTAAATTTAAAATATTTAAAGAATATATTTATAAGTTTTTTGGATAAAAAAACTATTAAAATTATATTTTTAGGTAATTGGGACTGATCAGATTTTTTTTTTTAAAACAACAAAGTAGAATTTTATTGAAATAGATAAAAGCACAAAAATATCTGAACACCTGAATCCTATTAAGCCCACACATTACAAAAAATGTGTTTTCCTAGCTGACTACACTTCCCCGATGGAACCCTGTGATCCAAAACAAGTTACCACAATGTCATTTTGTGCTACAAGAGTCCACATTTCAAAAAAACCTAAAAACCAAACACAACCAATAGAAGATAATACTGAAGATGTCCTTATTTGCCCAATTGAAGAAAGAAAACACAATTCCAGTAATGCTAAAAGAAAACCGAACTTCAGCCCATGTTGAGACTGCACATTACCAAACACTGCCTTTTATTGAAACTGCTTGCATGTTCTGAGTAAACCATTTGCAACCTCCATTCAAAAACCCGTATTGATGACCGAAATGCATCCAAACTTTACCTGCCTTTGTTAACCTATTGGTACAAGGAACCTAAAATTCCTATGTTCTACGAATACTGAGTATGAAAGCAAACATCCTTTAACACCATGTTACGCCCTTTTCTGCATGAGACGTTGACATATGCAGTAGTAACCCGAAACTACTGGCACAATCACAGCCATAGAAATAAGCATGCTGTTCTGTTTTCACAAATAGCCTAGAGATGTTCTACCCAACAAAACGAGAATGGCTTGAAACCCTATGGTTTTACCCTGCAAACTCTCATATGACCAAATAAGATAAAAAAGTGCCTAAAATGAAAACTACCCTTCTTGTATAAAACATACAAGTTTCCCATTAATCCCAAAAAATACACTTGGTCATTTGGTGAAATATAGCCTTACCAACACATTCTAGTATATCACCGTTACCTGCAAAGACAGAAACAAACGTCAGTAAAACACTTTTGTAATTAACCATCCAACCACTCCTCCAATCAGTCCCAAAATCTATTGGTCGTCAACCCAAGCCAAAAAACCGGTTTCTCTCCTAACACCTTGTCTCGCTAGAGCATCCGCAAAAGAATTAGCAGAATGACCAATATGAATAACTTTGCACTCATTCAGTTTTCTCATAATTCGATCAATCACCATAAACAACGGATTAAGACGTCATGGTCTTATCTTACTAGAGTTGCACCAAGCACTGCAGTCAATGAGTCACTTTCTACTTCCAAATTAATAGTTGAAAGCTGCTTAGCATCAATTATCTCAAAAGCTTCCTCTATTGCCCGCATCTCTGCTTCATTTGAGTCCATAACCCCCATAGATTTAGAAAACATGGCCAATACATTTCCTTTACCATTCCGTAAGACCCCTCTAATCCCTGCTAACCCTGGTTTCCCAAATACGGATGCATCAACATTAAACTTCCACCAGTTCATTGCAGGAGCTTTCCATTGTAGAGAACATTTGACTCTCACCTTCTTACTAGAAATTGTGAAAGATCCAAGGTTATAAATGAACTCCTCCATTGACTGAAAATCACATGGCCATTTTGGCCAACACCACCAGGCTAGTCTACTTTTAATCATAAACATCAGAGAATTGATCTCGCTTCCCTTTCCGTTGAACACCATATTATTTCGCCACAGCCAGATAGTCCACACTACATCAGCAAATAACATAAACCATACCTCCTCAGTTGCTGAATTTGGAATTAGCCCTATCCACTGTGAGAACCATTCATTCAATAATTTTGGCTGCACTATGTTCAATCTTCACCAAGCGCATACTACCGACCAAATTGTCCACGAACATCTGCATGACACGAATAAGTGGTCTACTGTTTCAACTTCAATTTTACACAATGGACATTCAATATTACCACCTGTTAAAATATTACATATAAACAAATGCATGTAAACCGGTAATCTATGTCGAAAAAGAGACCATAAAAATATCTCCACTTTTGGCGGGATAAGGCCTCTCCATTTATGAGTGTTAATAAATCCTTCCTCCACCGCTTTTCCTTCTATTGCGCATCTGAACATTTTTGTTTTATACTAGCCATCCAAAGAAGGCTTCCAAATTAGTCTGTCTTTCATGTTATTGTCCAACTGAACACTACTTAACAAGTGAATCAATTGATGCCACTGTATAAGTTCCTAGTCAAAAATAGCTCTCCGCAAATGAATCCGCCATCTCCATACATCTCCGTCCCACCACCCAAACTCCTTGATCACTACATTTTTTACCTCAGATAGTACATAGATTCTCGAAAATTTCACTTTTAGCACCTCCTCATTTATCCACCTATCCTTCCAAAACAAAATTGACTCACCATTCCCTTGGATCATACCTACATTAGTTGAGAAACAGTTATGAAACTTTCCCCCATCCCGAAGAGGATTAGTGATGGCCTTCCATAGAGTAGACATTTTAACTCTTCCAAGGATATTTGGAATGAGCTCACTTGCAGGCATCCTGTACCTAGCACAAATCACCTTTGTAGACACCTAATTTTATCCGGACCACTAAATCAGGTATGTTTTTTTTTCCTAAATTGATGTTTCAGAATGCAAAAAGGCTTTTCTCGTCCTGCAGGTGGTACTCCGAGACTTAGTCTAAGAAGGCAAGCTTAAAAAGTCAAACTAAGTCAATCCCAAAAAAGTCAACCCACTTTCAAAATCAAGATTTGAAGTTCAATTGAAATATGGTGAAAGAATTTTGATAATCCGAGGTTTACATTGAAAGATATGGAGTTCGAAAGTTGGGTTACGGAGATTCAGTAGAAAGGAAACCCAAGTTCAAGAAATTTAGGAAAAAGTGCTTAAACGATCAAATTGGTCGAAATTGAAGGTTCCAAAAGAAAGATAAGCACTGACTACGGGTAATGGAGAAGATACTTGGAAGAAAAAACTGAAACAAAAGTCAATTCGGAAGAAAA
This sequence comes from Fremontodendron californicum, assembly GCA_030761205.1. Classification (NCBI taxonomy): domain Eukaryota; kingdom Viridiplantae; phylum Streptophyta; class Magnoliopsida; order Malvales; family Malvaceae; genus Fremontodendron; species Fremontodendron californicum. The sequence continues at coordinate 13,781,248 of JAULJL010000020.1, read as the reverse complement.
TTGAGAATTAGGGTTTTTGGTGAATTTTGGTGAAATTGGGGAAAATTGCAGAATTGGCCCGATTCGGTAAAACTAAAGCCCCTAATTGATGAGGAATGAGTAAACAAGGATAGCCCAAGGCTCAGTTTGAAGAAAATCCGAGAAAAAAACCGATTGGAGGAAAAACGAAAAACTTTCCGACAGTGAAAAAAAAGGAAAACTCAAATCAGAAGGGAAGTTGTTCGTAAAAATTGGGTATTTTCAGACTAACTCCAATTCAATGTATGAAAAAGGCCCCAGAAAAATAAAATCTGAAATCAGACTTGTTTTCAGCAAAATCGGGCTTCGGAGGCAAAAAGGCAAAATTGGAAAATTTGGGAAAAATAGCAAATGAACTCCAAAAATTATGAAAATTTGCAGATCTCATTCTTGAATAAACCTGCTCATGGGCCGGGCAGCCCGCCTGGCCTGGCCTGTATTGGGCCGAGCCTAGGTAGGATATTTTTGATCCGGCCCGGCCCGGATTAGTGTTTTTTTTTATTATAATGATATTATTTTTATTTAATTTTAATTATAAAAATATAAAAAAATTAAAAAAATATATTTTTTTAATATGATGAATAGTAAATTCGGGCCTACTGGGCCGGCCCGACCCAGGACCGGGCCTGGGCAAAGAATTTGAAAAAAAACTGAGTCGCGGCCCAGCCATGAGCAGGTCTATTCTTGAATTATTTGGAAGAGATTGGCGAAAGAAAATCTGGATTCGGAGTTCGTTTGCAAAATGGCCAAATCCCGAGCCCACTATGCAAAAATTCAAACAGATAAATCCCGAAAAAATAGCAAATGAGCTCCAAAAATTATGAAAACTTCCAGATCATACTTTTAAATTATTTGGAAGAGATTGGTGAATAAAAAATTGGATTTGGAGCTCGTTTAAAAATGGTAAAAGTTCGGGTGCATAAAAGGGCAATTTTGGAATAAAAAAATCCAAAAATATAGCAAATGGGCTCGAAAAATTTAGAAAACTTCCAGAATTCAATTTTTTATTATTTTGTAAGTATTAAAAAAAGAAATTTTGAATTTTGAGTTCGTTTTCTATTTATTTAGGTTTGGGGGTCAAAAAGGTCATTTTACCGAAGAAACCGAAAACGGCCTTTTCTTGCTTTTAAAAAAAATGAAGCATGGGCTGGAAGATGAAAGGTGAAAGGTCAGCCCGCCAAGGCCCAAAAGAGGGCATATATTTTTTGATTTTTCATCAAAGGGCTAAGGGTGAAGAGGAAGGTAGTTATTTTTGTGATCAAGCCTTTGAATTTGCAACACATGGACCAATGGATGGAGGGGGCTGATGTCATATTTATCACCCTATTTATGACATCATAATTCAAGGGATGATCATTCTAATCTAATGGTGAAAATTTTACATAGAAAGCATCTTAAAGTGATAGCCATTGGATGAAAAATAACCACCTTACTTCTAGAAAGAAGGCCAACCGGCCAAGGCATAATAAGAGGGTCTCTTTTTTCATTTCTTTTCACTCTTGCTTGGCTGATTTCTCTCCATTTTTTAAAAGAAAAAAGAAAATTTTAGAAAGGCAAAGAAAGTAAGAAGAGGAAAAGCTTGCAATATAGCTTTTAGAGGTAGCTAAAAGCACCATACTCTTGCACTTTCCTTGCATTTCCATTCTTGATTTGCTATTTTCATTGATATTTTGGTGAGTTTTCTTTTGATTTTGATTTTGAAATAAGTATTTTTAAGCTTCTTCTTCAAGTTCTTCTTTATACTTTCTTTAAAAAAGCTTTGAAAAAAAAATTCTTCATTGTTTTAGAAGTGGCCGAATGGCCTTTTTTTTATGGTTGAGGTTAGCTTTTTGTTTCATGTTGATTGGTGATGTTTTATATCTTCTTCAAATAACAAAAAAATATGAAGCTTGTTTTGATTTTGTTGTTTACTTACTTTCATTGTTGAGTTTACTATCTTGTTTTCCTATTTATTTTCCTTGTCTTACATTTTTAATTTTCTATCTTCAAAATGTTTGAGTTTGCTCATGATTTGCATTTTACTATGTTATGTGTTTGTGAAAATGTCTAGTCTTATACATGCCTTTACTTCATATTTGCATGTTTTAGCATGTTTCTCTTTAGTCTTGCATTTTAGTATGTAATGTGTTTGTGAAAATGCCATGACCATTTTAAGTTTTGGACCATTCGGCTTCTTCATTTTGTATGCTTTGTATGTGCATTTTCATCATGCTAGTTGATAGGTTTGCAATTCCTTGCCATGGTTTTATGTGTTTTGATTTGTGTACCATGTGTTTGTGAAAATGCCATGACCATTTTGAGCTTGGGACCATTCGGCTTCTTCATTTTGTATGCTTTGTATGTGCATTTTCATCATGCTAGTTGATAGGTTTGCATTTCCATGATATGTTTTTGTGTCTTTTGGTTTAGAATGCTATGTGTTTGTGTTATTGCCATGCATTCTTTAGGTCTAGGTTTTGCTTGTATTACCATGCATTTCATGCATTTTAGACCTAGGTTGCATCAAATGCCATGCAAGTTCATTTAGGTCTAGGTCATATTCTCTATGCCATGCATTTTTCATGTCATTTAGGTTTTAAATCATGCATTTCATGTCATGCCACATGATTTATGACTTAGGCCAATCAATGGCTCAAAGTCATGCTCACTTGAGCATACTTGTGGAAAATTAAAGAGTTGTCAAATTGATTATTCTACCTTTGTGATTATTTTTTTTTACTTAGCCAATTTTTGCCTAACTTTTTAAAAATGTTAGCTACTGTTTGTGGGTCTTTAGGGAGTCTCCAACATTTTTACTTTGATTTTTAAATGATTTTATCAAAGGCAAAAAAATGTGTTTTGGCAAAACAGTTTTTTCACCCAGTACTCGAACTTTCCCGATTTTTCTGGGAAGTCATCTTCAATCAAAAAATTAAGCCATTTTTTTCTAGTGTAGTTTTACATGTTCTGAGTCTCCAGTATCTTTTTTTGATTTTTTTGATTTTTTTAAAAATAGGTAAAAAAATCGTGTTTTAAAATTGGATAGTAGAGGCAGATTTGAATTCAAAAGAAAAACAATTGTTGAATTTGGCTAAGGCATTTAGAGGGGGTTGGTTAGAAACTTTAGCTACTGTCTTAGGGTATTTTCTAAGCCTTTTTAAACTTTAAAAATGATTTCATAAACCTCGGTTTAAGGGTGGTCAAGTCCAGGATTTCAAATTTAGGAAATTAGAGCTATTTTAAAAGGGTAGTTCGGTTAGGGTTTTATTTTTAATCCAAGATTTTCAAAATTGTTTTCAAAGAATCAGAAAGTATTTTGATTTTAGAAAATTTAATTTGATATATTTTCCTAAGATAGCCGGATATCTTTTTAGATATACGGATTTCCTTAATTCAAGGAAAAAAATACATTTTCATGCATTGCATTTTTCATGTTCATGCATACTATATAATATGTGATTTTTGCTATGATAATTTCTATGATATTGTTATTATTTTGATTTATTTTATGGTGTTATGTTGTTTGTTATATGGTTTTGAATATTACATGCTATCCTATGCTTTTTACTTAGTTATTTATTTTTGTCACATTATTTAGCATATACTATGTTCATGCATTTTTATTTTTATTTTTATTTTTATTTTCATGCATATTACATGATAGAATTATTTTATGTTTCATGTCATTTCATGTCACTTAGATTATATTCCATTCCACTTAGATTATATTATTTAGAATATGCCATGTCATTTAAAATATGCCATATCATTTAAGCATGCCATGTCATTTAAAATATGCTATGATATTTAAATTTTTCATGTCATTTAAATCATTTTATTTCATTTAGAATATATCATGTTACCTAGGTCATTTCATTTCATATAGAATATATTATTTCATTTTACTTAGAATATACCATGATACTTAGGATTTTTCATTTCATCTAGAATATACTATGCCATTTAAATTATATCATATCATTTAGGTTGCATTATATTATCTAGACTTTGCTATGTCATTTTATTTATGTCAGACATCTTCATATTCATTTTTTTAAATGTTTTAAAAAAGATAATGATTTTCAATAAAATAAAGATATTTTCGAGTTAAAATAATTCATGAGTTCTCTGCCGGGTTTGCTGGAGAGGATATCATCAATTATCATTAATAACGGAATATTTTCTTTAAAACGAGAAAGATTCGAAAAATTTTCCAAATAAAAAAAATATAATATTTTGCCACGTTTGTCGGGAAATATAGGAAAATTTTGAATTAATAAATTCCGGATCATTTTCAATTAAAAATGGAATTATTTTTCTTTAAATTGGGAATTAACTTGAAATACTAAATTAAAAACTGACTTTTTATCGAGACTTGAGATAACACACGATTAATAAGGTACCGTTTTATAGGGGCGTTGTGGGGGTGCTAATCCTTCCCCACACATAACCGAGTCCCGAACCCGCTTCTTTGATTTCTCTGGTTTAAAACGCAGACTTGAAATTGGTTTTAAAAATGTTTTAATTAATTTTAAAATGTTTTACAAAATCGATTTTAATAGGTGGCCGATCACACCTAGCTAAAAAGGATTGGTGGCGACTCCATGTCTTTTACAAGGTCATTTTCAAAACCTTCATTTTTCTAGAGGAATTAAGTCGACTTTTCCTCGTTTTTTTAATGTCACGCTTAACAAATAATAAAGTCTTGCGATAAGACTTGTTATTTTTTAGGTTGCGACAGCTTGGCGACTCCACTGGGGACATTAGAGAGTCAGGCCTAGAATTAGTCGTGTGATATCAAAGTCTCGATTTTGTTGATTTTTATTTCGTATTTAATTTTAATTCCCATATTTTATAAAATAAGGAGAATTTTGAAAATAATAAAATATTTTTAATATGTTCATATTCATGATCATGCATATTATTATTGTTCTCTGGTTATTTTGGTGCATATATTTATTAATTGCTTAATTGATGATTTATGTTGTTTAGTCTTATCGGGATATTTAGAATCAGGGTTGTAGAATAGGTGGTGAAAGGTTTGTGCTCACACACTACACTTGCATTTGCATAACATGAGCTCTATACCCAAGTTCCATCCTTTTAAGTGGAAGTAAAGTAGTTACGCTCTCGTGATGATCCTCTGCATGGGCTAGCAAAATACTTTTGGAGTATAAATTACCTAAGCTCTCGTGATGATCCTCCGCATGGGCTAGGGAAATATACTCTAACGAATTGAACTCGCTTTTATCGGGGTGCCTTACTAGCCTTCATAGGCGACAGTGAGGAACAATTTGGGGCCTTTAAAACTGACTCATATAGTGAACCTAGGCGAAGCCATGCCAGATTTTCGTTAGATCTACCGAAGCTAGGAACACATGGAGGAATGTTTCTGATTTTTTGCCATTTATTTTTGCATTCTGAATAAGTTTTGTAAATTGGGCAAAGATGAACGTACATCACCCACAATAAGTTTAATACCCCGCCCCGAAGGCATTGTGATGCCTAAGTGAATCGATACTGTTGGGGCAAGTTTCACTAACTTTTTGAAATTGAAAATTCGAACTTTCTTTTTCAAAGATTTTTGCATTTTACACATTTCATGCATGTATGAATAGAGCATGTACATTTATGGTTGTATTGTTTATCTCATTTTTTGCAATAAATGGATGGTGATAATAATCTCATTTGATGATTTCATAAACCGGTAGTGTTACATGAACATTTGCATATTGTACCATAGTAGGATCCACTACTCCGAAATTCTTTTGAAAAATAATATGTTTGGTTTTCATGGAGAAAACATGTTTCAAAAAATCATAGATTAAATTTGGAGGCAAATCTTGCATAATGAGATTTTTGAATAATCAAGATTTAGGTCCCACCAATTTCGTGTAATCATTGGTTAATTTCTTTGTATATACCTTTGTGTTAATTCATTTATTCTTTACATGTATCATTTTGACATCATGTTACAGTCCTAACATGCATGGTCATTCATTGTAGAATATATTTGTGATATAGATGGTCATTGTTTGTATATACCCTGGTGTAAATTTATGAATTCTTTACATGTATCATATGGACATCATGTTACAGTCATGGCATGCATGCTTATTCATTGTAGAATACATTCATGACATGCATGGTCATTATCTGTATATATCCATGCATTAATTTGCTTATTCTTTACATGCATCATGTTGGCATCAAGTTGCATTCATGCATTCATAGTCAGTATGAATTTTTCTGTATATATCCATGCATTAATTTGCTTATTCTTTACATGCACCATGTCAGCATCAGGTCTCATTCATGACAAACATAGTCAACATGATTTCTCTGTATATCCATGCATTGATTTGCTTATTCTTCACATGCATCATGTTAATATCAGGTTGCATTCATAGTCAGCATGATTTCTCTGTATATCCATGCATTGATTTGTCTATTTTTCACATGTATCATGTTGGCATCGGGTTGCATTTATAACGTACATAGCCAACATGATTTCTTTGTATATGTTCATGCACTAATTTGCTTATTACATACATCATGTTAGTATTAGGTCGCATTCATGACACACATGGTCAGCATGATTTTGTTTGTATATACTCTGTGTCAATCATTCATTGTTTACATGCATCATAATTGACATCATGTTGCATTCATAGTGTATACGATCATTCATTGGGAAATATGCTAAAATATACATGGTCATTCGTTGCATATATCCATGTGTTGATTTGTTTATTCTTTGCTTGCAGCATGATTGGCATCGTGATTGCATTTATTACATATATAGTCAGCACGTTTCCACTGTACATGTCCATACATCATATTGTTTAGGCTTCACGGGCATCAAATTGCAGCCATGGCTCATTCATCACGATACGCATTTGAAGGGATAAAATGGAAGTTGGCTTGGCTTTAGGAATCTTTGGAGAATGAAGTACTGAGCACCTCTTCAATACAAGCTAGAGCTCTAGAGAATGAACAAGCTGCCTGAATGGAAATAATGGAAAAGACACAAGAAGAATTGCTAGAAAAGTTGGCAAAATTTGAACCAGAATCTAGAGATCAGATGAATAAATTGATGGAGCTGATGTCCACTGTAATCAAGGGATACACTTAAAACTTGTCCGCCAGAGAAGGGTTAGAGGCACAAAAAGGTCAGAATGAGGTCATAATGATGGATGCCCAGAACACAGTTAATCCCGTCAACGTCCTGAACTCAGATGATCCAGCTGAACAGGGAAAGTTGAAAATGGCTACAGTAAATGAGGTAGAGTTGGCAGATTCCCAAGGGAAATATTAGTTGCTAGATGAAAGGCTTCAGGCAGTAGAAAAAGTAGATGTATTCGGGAGTGTGGATGCGAAAGAACGATGCTTGGTCCTCGATTTAGTCATTGCTCCTAAATTCAAGATCCCTGACTTTGTGAAATATGATGGGACAACCAATTCGTCAGCCCACATCACTATGTTCTATCGGAAGATGTCGAGTCATATAGATAATGATAAGCTTTTGATTCATTGCTTTCAGGATTGCGTCAGCGGGTCCGCAATTAGGTGGTATAGTCAGTTGAGCAAGGATCAGATTCGCTCTTGGAATGATCTATCTAGGGCTTTTCTAAACCAATACAAGCATATGACCGACATGGCGCCTGACCGTCTCACCTTGCAAAATATGAAGAAAAGAGCTATTGAGAGCGTCAAAGAATATGCACAACGGTGGATGAGCCTTGCCGCCCAAGTACAATCGCCCTTAACTCAGAAGGAAACCATTCTCTTTTTTATGAATACACTGTAGGCCCCGTACTATGATATACTTGTCGGTAACACCACGAAGAATTTTTCGGACATGGTAATTTCAGGGGAGATGATTGAGAATGCTATTAAGGATGGGAAACTTGAAGGAGAAGAAACGTCCAATACCGGGAGAAATAGGGTATCTGAAAAGAAAAAGAAAGATACCCAAGTCGTGGAAGGCTTTGCCCCACCTCTCCAATTCTCCTCGTATCAGTCATTTTACTCTACCCTGAACAATGTCTCTCAAGGTGCTTATCCTTACCAACCAATGCCTACAACCGCACCAGCATTTACATCTGTCTATCAATCTAATACTGTTGGGAATAATCGAAGGGGGCATAAAAAGCGAAAAAGAAATTAGGTTGACCCTATTCTTGTGACATACAGTGAGCTTATGACACCCATGCAATTCGAGCCTCTGAAGCCCCCTTATCCGAGCTGGTATGATGCTAATGAGTGTTGTGGTTATCATTCTGGCAATCAAGACCACTCAACAGAGATCTGCCCCACTTTGAAGTACAAGGTCAGGGATCTTATCAAGGCTGGGTCGATAAGTTTTGAAGATGAGAAAGCCAAGTGTCATAAGAAACATGGTGCATAATCATATTAGGATTTTTGATGCCTATAGTTCTATAAACTGTGATGATGAAAGCACTTGTCTCATGTTGACATTTACATGAAATAAATAAATTTTGAATTTAAATGTTTGTTTTCATTATATTTTAGCACTCATTTGAATTTGCAAAAAAAAAAAAAAAAACAAACAAAAACAAATGAAACTTCATGAAAATTTGTGGTAAATAATAATAAGGGGTTTTCACATGAAATAATGGACAGTCTCTAGAATATTGATGATCATTGTTAGAAATGACCCAACACTATCCCTCTCTCTTTTAGGCTTTCCTAGGCCTAAATCCTTTGAACCGGGACCATTGGAAAACATAATGCTTCAAGGAATATAAATGATTGAACTTTATAAAACCATCGCCATTACAGAATAAGCAAAGATGTAGATTTTAGTCTAGGCTATGAACAAAGGAACGAACTTTTTGAAATTTTTTCGAATTCCTTGAAATTCAAACAAATAAGACATTCTTTCAAGATTTTAGATCATGGTAATTTTGTTTGTGTCAAGGTTTTGCCAAAACCATTCATGTCATTTTCAACAACCACAAAACACTAATTGCCCAAACATCACTTCATAATTGACACCCTGGGACACAATGATTAAACTAGATTATCCTATGTCCCAGAGAAAACCCATTTTTGGGTCATAATTTCCTTGTCTCTTCAAAGAACTCAGAATTGAAACTCAGCCTTTTCAAAATAGACCTAAACTTGCTATGTTCTTCTTTGATACAAATTCTCATGGTTAATCAAATTGGGGCATCATATATGAAAATGATGGATACATGGTGAAAATGGATGGGACTAACGCATGAATCAGTGGGGCATGCAACAAAAAAAAAAAAAGAAGAAAAAAGAGGAAAATTTGTGATATCATGCATATGAGATTTCGAATGATTCCTAAGTAAAAAATGAAATTTTGATTATCTATTCCCCCTGGGGATTGCTTTTCAATGAGAATATTTGTGCTTGATATGAGAAATGGCCATCTTTCGTATCACTCTCGCAAAAGGAAATTATCCATAGTCACCCTTTTGAGCCGAAAGAATTCTTTCTTCTTTAAACCCTGATCAAGGATCACCCTCTACACTGCGGGGCAAATGCAAGGAAGGATCACTAAGAAATGAGTCCTAACTCAAAGACAAATACAAAGCAAATTGAGCTATCGAATACATACGGGCTCACTCTGTCGAAGTAAAGAAAAGGAAATGGAAAAGATGGCAAAATGGAAGCCAAGAAAAACAAAAACAAAAAGTGTGAAAAAATATGACAAATGAAAGCCAAAAGCAAGGAAGAAAAAAGAGAAAAAGGAATAAAAAGTCCAAAAGGGACAAATGTTTCAAAGAGAATCCTCCTCAAGAAATTATCCTCGATCTGATTACCCTCAAACACATATTTTAGGTCTATTTATCCTTTCTTTCTGAACCCTGAACCATGGCCTACATTACATGCTTTAAAAGTCCATTTTGATCAAGCATGAATATTTAATTTGAATGGTTTTTCCTCAGACTTTATCCCATCCCATCTTATCGAATTATCATTTCATTATGGAAGAATTTAGAATTCTCAAGTGCATGGTAGAACAACAACAAAAAAAGAGAAGGAAAGAATGAGACTCTAGGGCGAAAACCCAAATAAAGGCAGTCTAGATAGTGCCGATACAACAAAAGAGAAGGTCATCTTGAAGAAGTGGTCATCGAGGAAGATCTAGGAATTCCTGAACCTCCCAAATTGTTAGCTTTCATTTGGAGGATTGACTTCAAAAACTGAGTTTTTTTCCCTCCAAGATTAAACTTTCCCATTTAAATATTCCGGCTAATCTTGACGCTTGTCAAAATGCCTTGATATGGAAACTAAAAAAATGTTGGATTTGTTTGGTTCTCAATGTATTCATGATCTATAAAACCTGTTCCATTTGTGAGCCTAGAAGGGACATACATTTTTGTAGTGAAGTATTCTTTGATCAACCAAAATTTTGTTATACCAAGCCTTGCCAATCCCAGTTGAAAAAACCCAGATTGACACTTAGAGAAATTTCTAACAATGATCATCAGTCTTCAAAAGATTTGTACATCACACACTGTGGGATTAATATTTTTGTTCAGAGGTTTTCAAAATGAGAAAACAAATAAAGATATTTTTTTGAAATACCCATTTTTGATGTTGATATGAGACAAGGGTTTTTCTAACCCAAAGGTATTAGAACTACTAGGATAGGTCTTGACTTCCAGATATGAGAAGAAGAAATAGAACCCATTTTAGACCTCTGTTGATTAGAGTTTGAAAACTGTTGGGGCAAAGAGAATAGCTAAAGATTGAAAAAATGATTTGAAGATATACTCTGATTTGAAAATGAAGAAAAGGAATTTGAAAGGTTAAGCCAAAGTCTAGAAAAATGATCGGGGGCATTTGCATCACCCATGAGCACTTATCTTTTTATTGAGATTTGCATCTGTACAGTGTTGGCAAGCATTTGTATCATTCATGGGTATTTGCATGGGCATTATTCCATAAGCATCTGCATTTTACCTTTACATTTATATCCTTCATGGAATTCGCATTTACATCATCTCAAGCAATTGCATCATTTCTAGAACCATTGCATTTTCATTTTTGTGTGGTAACTACAGTTACACTATTCATAGACCACTTACGGGAACATGATTAGTTGGGGCATCTGCATCAAGAAGCATGTGCATCAATCTAAGCCATTCACATTTGCACCATGAAGCATCTGCATCATATTCAATATCGGCATCTGCAAGCATGTGCATCAATCCAAGCCATTGGCATTTGCACCAAGAAGCATTTACATCAATCCAAGCCATCTGCATTTGCACCAAGAAGTATTTGCATCCCTTCTCAAAGATTTCAGGTAGAATCTTCAACATGTTTTCAAGAACAGATATCCAGAGTTCAAAAAAATTTTGAAAAGAGAGAAAGTCTTTGGTAGTGATAGCCGAAGCCTCTGTGGAGATATCCAGAGTTTTAAAATTTTTTGAAAAGGGATAAAGTCTTTGGTAGTGATAGCCGAAGCCTCTATGGAGATATCCAGAGTTTTAAATTTTTTTGAAAATGGATAAAGTCTTTGATGTTGATAGCCGAAGCATCTGGAGGAGTTACCCAGAATTTTACAGTGAGAAGGTCTTTGGTGGTGATAAGCCAAAGCCTCTAGTGGAGATATTCAGAGTTTTATAGTTTAAAAAAAATGAGCAAGTCTTTGGTGGTGATAGCCGAAGCATCTGGAGGAGTTACCCAGAATTTTACAATGAGCAAACCTTTAGTGATGATAGCCAAAGTTTCTGGAGGGGATATCCAGAATTTTACAAATTTTAAAAGTGAACAAGTCTTCGGTGGTGATAGCTCAAGCCTCTGGTGAAGATATCTAGGGTTTTATAATTTTGAACAATGAGAAATCTTCTTCTGGAGGAGTTACCCAGAGTTTTACAGTTTTAAAAATGAGCAAGCCTTTGGTGGTGATAGCCGAAGCTTCTGGAGGAGATACCCAAAATTTTATTCAATATCTGCATCTGCATCAAGAAGCATTTGCATCAGTCTAAGTCGTTTGAATCTGCATCAAGAAAAATTTGCATCAAATCAAGTCATTTACATTTGCATCAAAGACATTTGCATCTTATTTAACATCTGCATCTGCACCAAGAAGCATTTGCACCCTTCTCAAAGCTTTCAGGTATAACCTTCCATTACATGCGTCAAAAACCTAATATGATCATGCACAATGTTTCTTATGACACTTGGCTTCCCCATCTTCAAAACTTATCGAACTAGCCTTGATGAGATCTCTGACCTTGTACTTCAAAGCGGGGTAGTTCTCTGTTGAGCGACCTTGATTGCCAGAATGATAACCACAACACTCATTAGCATCATACCAGCTTGGATAAGGGGGCTTTAGAGGCTTTATTTGCATGGGTATCACAAGGTGATACTGGATGAGTTGAGGTAATAGCTCACTGTATGTCACAAAAATCGGGTCATCCTGATTTCTTTTTCGCTTTTTATGCCCCCTTCGATTATTCCCAAGGGTGTTCGCTTGATAAACAGATGTAAATTTTGGTGTAGTTGTAGTCATTGGTTGGTAGGGATAAAAAGCTTGAGAGACATTGTTCAGGGTAGAGTAAAATGGCTGATACGAGAAGAATTGGGGAGGTAAGGCAAAGCCTTCCACGACTTGGGTTTCTTTCTTTTTCTTTTCAGATGCCCCCTTTTTCTTGGTATTGGATGTTCTTTCTCCTTCAATTTTCCCATCTTTGATAGCATTCTCAATCATCTCCCCTGAAATTACCATGTCCAAAAAATTCTTCATGGTGTTGCCGACAAGTATATCATAGTACGGGGCCTGCAGTGTATCCACAAAAATGATCGTGGTTTCCTTCTGAGTTAAGGGCGGTTGTACTTGGACGGACAGGCTCATCCACCGTTGCGCATATTCTTTGAAGCTCTCAGTAGCTCTTTTCTTCATAATTTGCAAGGTGAGACGGTCAGGCGCCATATCGGTCATAAACTTGTACTGGTTTAGAAAAACCCTAGCCAGGCCATTCCAAGAGCGAATCTGATCCTTGCTCAACTGACTATACCACCTAATTGCAGACCCGCTGAGGCTATCCTGAAAACAGTGAATCAAAATCTTATCATTATCTATATGACTTGTTATCTTCCGGCAGAACATAGTGATGCGGGCTGACGGATCGATCGTCCCGTAATAATTCACAAAGTCAGGGATCTTGAACTTAGGAGGAATGACTAAATTGAGGACCAAACATCATTCTTTCGCATCTAAACTCCCAAATACATCTGTTCTTTCTACTGTCCGGAGCCTTTCATCTAACAACTGATATTTCCCTTGGGAATCTGCCAACTCCACCTCATTTACTGCAACCATTTTCAACTTTGCCTATTCAGCTGGATCATCTGAATTTAGGACATTGACGGGGTTAACAGTGTTCTGGGCATCAATCATTACGACCTCATTCTGACCCTTTTGTGCCTCTAACCCTTTCTTGGAGATAAAGTTTTCGGTGTATCCTTTTCCCTTGATTACGGCAGACATTAGCTCCATCAATTTAGTCATCTGATCCTTAGATTCTGTTTGAGACTTTGCTAGCTGTTCTCGTAATTCTTATAGTTCCCTTTCCATTTTTTCCATTCGGGCAACTTGTTCATCCTCCATAGCACTAGCCTGTATTAAAAGGGTACTCAGTACTTCTTATACCTCTGATTTGAAATTGAAATTCTTTCAAAGACTCCTAAAGCCAAGCCAACTTCTGTTTTATTCCCCCCAAATTTATGTCATGATGAATGAGCCATGAATGCATGTGAAGCCTAAACAATATTATGTATGGACATGTACAATGGAAACATGCTGACCATATATGTAATAAATGCAATCACGATGCCAACATGTTGCAAGAAAAGAAAAACAAATCAACGCATGGATATATGCAATGAATAATCATGTACATTTTAGCGTATGATCATATACACTATGAATGCAACACGATGTCAATTATGATACATGCAAACAATGAACGATTGATACAGAGTATATACAAAGAAAATCATGCTAACCATGTGTGTCATGAATGCGACCTACTGATAACATGATGTATGTAATAAGAAAATTAATGCATGGATATATACTGAAAAATCATGCTGATTATGAATGCATAAATGCAACTTGATACTAACATGATACATGTATGAATGTATGGTATGACCAATAATTGATTGGATGCAAAATGCAAAAGGGGAAGATATCACGGAGGCAATAAGAATCGGAGGAACTTAATCATCAACATCTCATAAATTTGAAACATAATCAATTCGTTCCCATATCAACGTTCACAATGGTATAAACCATGTTTACAAAATCTGAGCAATAGTTAAAACTGTCTTTACAAGCACTTTATTCTTCCTAGCATCCTAAGGCTATAAGAACCGGCTACTGAATAAGTGAAATCCTATTACATCTTATAAGACCGAAGTCTTTCCATCTTAATGCTGTAAATCTCCCAATCCTAATGACGCTTTCCCAGTCCTCTATCAATCAGTGTCGTTGGATCCAACCACTTGGCATCTATAAGATTTTGCACTTTCTTTTTGAATGCTATACAGTCTTCGATGCTATGGCCAACAATTCCACAGTGATAATCACATCTTGCATTTGGATTATACCACCTTGGATATGGTGGTAACTGATAACTCGTATAATTATATAGTTCTTAGTTATGTTTTATTATTGTTTTGTGTCAAATACGAGTTATTATTGCTTAGTCTAATTGTGTTTATGATATTTTATATTTTTATGTAATTTGGTGTTTTTTCACGAGTTTCTTTGAGTGATTTCAGATTACTAGGTTAAATCAACAATTAAGGGCAAATCCAATTCAGTTCCAGTTCCGACACCTTTTTCCATATCCGCTATATCTGGAGTTTCACTGAAGCAATAAGGCTGAATTTTTTACAGTGAAAAGCGAAGAGGCATATCTATCTTTTTCATGTTTTACACTTCTTGAAACGGAGTCGTTTTCCCTAGCCAAATCGACCATCAAGTTGGTTGATGTGCAATGACGTCTGTGCTGACCTGTTTTGGTATTTTGACCATATCTTCCGATCCACATGAGCAAATGATCTGATTCCAACGGCTAGGGATCCGTAACTGATAGGGGTATATTTTTCTAGAAGACCATTTGATCAGATCGAGCTTCCAACATTGACAAAATCGACCATCAAGCTGGCTGATCAGAATTGTCATACAATATGAAGAAAATTGTTAGAAAAATGCACCCACCTATTATACCTACCTTTGAAATTTATAAAGCTTGTCTCTTGTCATTTAGCTCTCCAAAATGTGTATAAATAGAGGGCCTTGGATGAGTATCATTATAGATTGGTAGGATATTAGCCATTGTAATAAAATTCTCTAAGTTTTCTTCTTCTTTCCTTTCTCTAGTTTTCTTTTTTTATTTACTTATGCTTCTTACATTTCTTTTCATTTTATTCATATCTAGTATGTGTTGCTAATCATATTGTTGAGGTGATGAGGTGAAGCTCTTGGTAAATGCTAAGGTTAGTCTCTTAAACATGAGCTAAAATGAATCATCATTTATAAACACTAGTATAGATAATATTTTCTTTTGGTTTAAAATCATACTTGCAAAGTAGGGATCTTGATTCATTATTGACAATGAAAATGGCACAATAAATGCTTGGTTTCATAACCTTGATTTGTTGTAGACATATACCTTGGCATAAGGAATGCTTGGACTCTTTTTATGAGTTTTGAGGATACCAAATGAACATAATATCATATGCTATGGACGTTGGACAATTTGGACTGAATTGCTAAACCTTCCGATTGGAATCTCCCTTATGTGTGAATTTCAATTGTGTAATAAAACAAGATTAATCTTAGCATAACACCAAGAGTGGATTCTCTAACCTCAACATCTTTTCTTATTGTTTTGTTTATATCTTGTTTAATTTCTTTTATGTTGTTTTGTTTATTTTGTTCTCTAATATCTTGTTTATCTTGTTTTGTTGTTGATTCCCTAATATCTTGTTTACTTTCTTTTTCTTATATATTTATAAACTTATACTTACTAATACGCTTCCCTGTGGTTCGACCTCGGACACCCGAGAATTTATTACTTGAACATAACCTGCACTTGGGTTTACAACTCTTAATTGAGTCTCCATCAAGTTTTTGGCGCCATTGCCGGGGAGGCAATACTAAGTATATAAGTTTATAAGTATATTTATTTTTATTTGCTGGTTATACCGCCTAATTTTCTATATATTTGTATTTATATTGTATATTAACTTTGTTCTATTTTTATTGGCTGGTTATACCGCCTAATTTGTATATTAACTTTGTTTTATTTTTATTGGCTGGTTATACCGCCTAATCTGTATATTAACTTTGTTTTATGCTTGTTTGGCGACGTGATTTTAGATCTCGTCGTTTAGTTAGATTTTATTGTGAAACTTTTTCAGGTAATCTTTCTAATACAACTCCTACCATGGCTGACAATGAAAGTGTTCATGCTGAAGATGAGAACAGACAAGTACGCACCATGCGTGACTACTTGCAACCAACTCGAAGCTCATCACCCTCTTGTTTTATTTTTCCTCTCAATGCAAACAACTTTCGTTTTAAACCAGGTATGATAGCTTTGCTTCCAAATTTCCATGGGTTAGAATTGGAAAGTGCTTACTCGTTTCTAAAAGACTTCGAAGATGTATGTGTCACCTTTAATGACCAACAATGTACAAATGAAATTGTCAAGCTAAAATTATTTCCTTTTTCTTTAAAAGATAAAGCAAAAATTTGGCTTCATAATTTAAAACCAAGGTCAATTGGCACATGGCAAGAATTACAAACTGAGTTTCTAAAGAAATTTTTCCCAGCACATAAAACTACTGCTTTGAAAAGACAGATTCAAAATTTCAATCAAAATCGTGAAGCATTTTTTCAGTGCTGGGAGCGTTTTAAAGATTTGTTAAGTTCTTGTCAACATCATGGTTTTGAAAAATGGCGTCTTATTAGTTTCTTTTATGAAAGTTTAACTCCCGAAACTAAACAATTTGTTGAAACAATGTGTAACGGTGAGTTTCTAGAAAAAGAACCTGAAGAAGCCTTTGACTACCTAGACCATTTGGCAGATAACTCTCAAGCCTGGCACATAGATAATTCCTCTGAAAGTTCCAATAGATCTAATCTTGTTTCTAACAGAGGTAAATATCATTTTAGTCAAGAAGATGAGATAAAAGCTAAAGTAGCTAATTTGGCTAGAAAGATTGAAGCCATGGAACTTAGAGAAGTAAAAGAAGTCAAAACGGTTAAAAATGAAGAAAGTTGTTGAATTTGTGAAATCATGGGACACCCCACTTCTGAATGTCCAAACATTCCCATTCTTAAAGAAGCGTTGCATGATCAAGTAAATTCCATAAACACATTTAAAAAGCCTTTTCCTTCTCCTTACTCTGAAACGTATAACCCTGAATGGAGAAATCATCCCAACTTCAGTTGGCGGAATAATAATCATGTTCAGGTACCACAATCTCAAAAGTCGGGCAACACTTTTTCCTATCAACCTTCACGTGTACAAACCTTGGAAGAGACATTGCAAGCATTCATGCAAACACAAGCAAATGTGAATAACCAAACTTCACAGGACATCAATGAGATCAAAAACACCTTGTCCACATTGACAGCTTCATTACGCACTCAAGAAAAAGGTAAGTTTCCTGCTCAACCTCAGCCTAACCCTTCTACTCAATGTCTTGTTTCTTGCTCCAATGAAACTCAACAGGAAAATGCCAGTTCTATCACAACTCTTCGAAGTGGAAAGGCAATTGACAAAAACATTCCATCAAAAGACCAAGATCCTTCTTCCCCTCCGAAAAGTAATGGTAAGGATGATGGTAAGTCTGAACTTCTTGAAAATTTGGACAAAGAAAAAGGTATGCATCCTGCTCCTTTTCCTCAAAGGTTGCAAACAATAAAGAATTTGAATCAAAATGCAGAAATTTATGAACTTTTCAAACAAGTTAAGATTAACATTCCTTTATTGGATGCAATCAAACAAGTTCCATCTTATGCTAAATTTTTGAAGGACATGTGCACATTTAAAAGGAAACATAATGTACAAAAGAAAGCATTTCTGACGGAAAGTGTGAGCTCAATCATTCAGCACCTTACTCCACCAAAATTCAAAGATCCTGGATGTCCAACAATCTCATGCATCATTGGAAACACTAGAATAGAACGTGCATTGCTTGATCTTGGTGCTAGTGTTAATCTTTTGCCTTTTTCTGTTTATCAACAGGTAGGTTTAGGTGAACTCAAGGAAACACCTGTTACACTTCAACTAGCTGATCGTTCTGTAAAAATTCCTCGAGGGATAGTTGAAGATGTTTTGGTTCAAATTGATAATTTTTACTTCCCTGTTGATTTTATTGTTTTGGACACACATCCTGTTTCAAATCCAAATGTTCAAATTCCTGTTATATTAGGCCGTCCATTTCTTGCAACTTCTAATGCTCTGATAAATTGTAGGAATGGTATTTTGAACATTTCTTTTGGAAATATGACTTTAGAATTAAATGTGTTCAACATTTGCAAGCAACCTGGTGATGATTCAGAAGTACATGAAGTGGATTTCATTGAAGAACTTGTTCATGAACATCTCACCACTACCACATTCCATGATCCTTTAGAAGCTTATTTAATTGAATGTGAGTTTGATAATGCTTCAGAAATTTCACACACTGATTCTTTGTTAAATTCTTTTCAGGATAAGCATCGTTGGAAACAAAAGTTTGAGGAACTCCCATCACTCACAAATGTCACTGTACCATCAACTATTGAACCGCCCAAGCTGGATTTAAAACCATTGCCATCCGAGCTAAAATATTCCTTTTTGGGAAAAATTCCTTCTCAATGGAGCCCCAAGATAAAAGGAAGTTTCTGAATGAGGTAAAGAAGTTCTACTGGGATGACCCTTACTTGTTCAAATATTGTCCTGATCAGATTTTTCGAAGATGCATTCCCGACAATGAGGTAAGTAGTGTAATTAAGTTTTGTCATTCCGAGGCATGTGGTGGTCATTTTTCATCAAAGAAACCCCGGTTAAATGGCGGATAACGGTACTCCGTGATTATTTAAGTCGGTTCCATCAGCTACCCACAAAACTGATATTGTATATAAATTTCTCTTTCAATTTCTTTTTCATTTTTTTTCAAGATGGATGATATTCTCACAAGATTGCAAAAACGATTTCCTCCTTTTCCTCGAAATATTTTACTGAAGCTTTACCAAGTTCGATTTGAAAGATTAAGAATGCTTATGCACAAAGGGATTCCTGAAGACATACGTTGGATAATTGAAGCCAAGGTACGTGAAGATGAATATCTTTCTGTTTTGCATTTACCAGGTACAGGTAGAAGCACTTTTGCAAAGAAGCGACGAGCAAAGCGCATGAGTTCAAATTGCCACAAATGTGCACGATGGACGTGTAATGGTAAATGTCGTTTTATTGGGATTCCGTCCTCTAATCGAGATGATAAAATTGAATTCATTAAGGATGGACTGAGTAAGGAGAATTTGGGTAATATCCAACTTTCTCTTGAGACGCATCCTAGTGGAGACGTACAAAGAGAAATTCTTGATTTATGGCCGCAATTCCAAAGGGAATGGCAACATCTTGGGAATCTGATGTTAAAAGACCCTGTTTGCCAGCTTGTAAGAAAACTGGATGGGAAGCATATCCTCGACTCATAGAAGGCGTTTAAGCCGTTTCTGGACGTAAAACCAGAGGAAGATGTGAGCCACAATCACAACTACAATAAATGACTTCTCAGCTTTTGGTTTGATTTGCAATAACTTTATTTCGGTTTAATTTACGTGTTGTTAGATTTGTGTAATTATTCTCGTTTTTTTTTTTTTTTTTTTTGCATTGGTCTTTTACGGTTGATTTTTCTTCTCTTTTTGATTTTCTTCCTGAAATCACGGAAAAATCTTTTGTTAGGTTAACATTTTCTTCTGACAGGTCAAATACACTTTCGGCGACATTATTACTCTTGTCTGATTCATTACTCAGTCCTCTATATATTACACCATGTACTCATTCTCTTTCAGGCACTTGAAAAAAAAAATGGAAAGTACTTCGTCCCAGCGCATTAAAAAAATTTGTGTCTTTGGAGGTGCTTATCCAGGGAAAAATAACATATTCGCTGATGAAGCCATAAGAGTTGGAGTAATACTTGCCCAACAAAAGATCCAGTTGATTTATGGAGGCGGTAGTACGGGTTTAATGGGAGCAGTCGCTACATCAGCACACGCCAGAGGAAGTCCAGTTCTAGGAATCGTGCCAAAACTATTCACAGGTTTTTGTGGACCTACCGTGGGTAAGGAAATACAAGTCTGGAGTATCCCTGAACGGATAACAATCATGTACCATTCTGCCGATGCATTCATTGCTTTACCAGGAGGTCTGGGTACATTGGAAGAAATAGCTTGCGTGGCTTCTTGGTCATCTTTGGTCACAAATAAGAAACCCATTGGTTTGCTTAATATTAATGGTTATTTTAGTAATTTGCTTTCATATTTAGATAATGCTGTGGATAATGGATTCATGTTTTCAGAGGCAAGGAGAACCATAATTTCTGCTACAACCATTGAAGATTTACTCAAAAAGCTCCAAGCTTATGAGTATTTATCTGCTACGGTTGTTTCGCAAACGCTCGGAAAAAGAAAAAGAGATATGGACGAGCAAGGAGTGGATTGCACTCTGTCTTTGTGACATTATCTAACATTTTGTTTGTTGTGTCTCAGTTATAATAAGTGGTTAGCAACCTTTGCAGGTAATATCTCCTAAATTCTACCTTTAGTAGGGGGTAAGGGACATATTTTGCTAATTTAAAAAAAAAAATTGATGTGTTTTAAGCCATTTAGAAGTATTCATTCTGAACAAGGTCTGAGTAAGGGAGACTTGAGACATACCTTGT
This sequence comes from Fremontodendron californicum, assembly GCA_030761205.1. Lineage (NCBI taxonomy): Eukaryota > Viridiplantae > Streptophyta > Magnoliopsida > Malvales > Malvaceae > Fremontodendron > Fremontodendron californicum. The sequence continues at coordinate 13,760,287 of JAULJL010000020.1, read as the reverse complement.
CAGTTTGATTTCTTCTTTCAAAAAAAAAAAAAAAGTTTGTTGTGTTTTAAGCAATTTAGAAGTATTCATTCTGAACAAGGTCTGAGTAAGGGAGACTTGAGACATACCTTGTCAGTTTGATTTTAATCTTTTTATGTTTACTTGTTAATTTTTGTTTAGTATTTTAGGATTATTTAGGTTGCATGAGTTTGTTTTGTTTTGAGTCTTAGTTATTCATATTCTTATGTTATTAGTTCTTTTCTCTTACACATGATTCTTTCATTTGGGTTAATAGACTTACATTGAGGACAATGTAAGAATTAAGTGTGGGGGGGAACGATTTAGGATTTCTTTTATTTTTGTCTACTATTTTTTTTTTTTGAGTCTTTATTATTATTATTATTATTATTATTTTAATGTGTTCTAGTTCCTTTTTAATACAATGATGAGATATGAATTGCATAAGTCTAAAACAGATTTATTAGTGAGAAGATTTTCATGAGAATTGAGCTTGATGTCAACCTTTTTATGAGCCAATGTTAATATGATATGTTGATTGAGAAAGAAACATGTTTAGACTTAATCTGACTTGTATAATCATCCTTGTGAGTTTTTGAGCCTATAATGATTGATGCATTATACAAGTCAATCTAATTTCTTTCTTGAGTGCTCTTATGATTACATGATTCTCTAGAACTTGCTTTAAACCGTTTGAGACTATATTGATACATGTGACAACATGAATATGATAGAGGCATTAGGATTATAACCAGAGCCAAACAGCCATCCATTATTAATGTTCTAAGAGAACATCCCCACTAGTGAGCCAATTTGAGCCTACATTAAATATGCTATTTTATTGGTAACCAGAACTTACACCTAGCCTAAATATACTTATATCCTTACCCTTGTTCTAAAGATGGATTATATATTTTGAGACATATTGCAAAAACAAGGGATACTTTTTGAAAATTTGGGTTAGAACGAAAGATAAGTGTGGGGGAGGAGAGAGGCAAAAGTCAAGAGAAAAAGAAAGGGATCATTGTCAAATACATTCCCATATTAAAAAAAAAAAATCTTCTCTTAAACTTCTAGTTAAAGTAAAGAAAAAGATGTTACAAAGTTGGTTAGAATGAAGCAAAGGCTCAACATGAATATTTAGCCTATGTTATTATGTGCTTTATAAGAGTTTTGAGAAGTTTTATTTGTATGATCTTATTATGTCTCTAAACTCTATGAACTCTTTGGAACCTTTGTGATATCTTTATCCTTTTGTTCTTTAACTATATTATAACCCTTTGGCCCCATTACAACCTTGAAAAAAGACCTCTTGATTTATGAAGTTGTATGATCTAAATAGTGGAGAATAGGTGGACAAGCAAGCATATGGTAGAACTGTTTTCATGAGATTGATTGAGTGTAAACACTTTACCACTACTTTAAAGAGTGAAAATCATGAGAGTATAGTGAGAAGTTGAGATTAAGTTGAATATGCACTATTTTGATTGAAATATGTTATGTTAATATTGGCTTAACTCATTTATTTACATTCAAGCATGAATTTTTGTGAAATTCTTTGAGCTATTGATTAGTTTATAAGACTTGTTCAAAGATTGTCTCTAATTTATATTGAAAGGATTAGGAGTAAATATTTTTAGTGTATGTAGTTTACCTATATTTTAGTTTTTCAATGTTTGTGGGTATCGTTCTAGCAAACCCTCACGAGACTAAACTCGTCCACTAGGGACACCTAGGGGTTTAAAGGCTTGTGTCACATGCTAAGTGCCACCGTGATTTCCAACGAAAATGGATTAGATTACATTTTCTTATTTTATTTTTATTGAGTCGTTGCTAGGGACTAGCAACAATCTAAGTGTGGGGGTGTGATAACTCGTATAATTATATAGTTCTTAGTTATGTTTTATTATTGTTTTGTGTCAAATACGAGTTATTATTGCTTAGTCTAATTGTGTTTATGATATTTTATATTTTTATGTAATTTGGTGTTTTTCACGAGTTTCTTTGAGTGATTTCAGATTACTAGGTTAAATCAACAATTAAGGGCAAATCCAGTTCAGTTCCAGTTCCGACACCTTCTGCCATATCCGCTATATCTGGAGTTTCACTGAAGCAATAAGGCTGAATTTTTTACAGTGCAAAGTGAAGAGGCATATCTATCTTTTTCATGTTTTACACTTCTTGAAACGGAGTCGTTTTCCCTAGCGAAATCGACCATCAAGTTGGTTGATGTGCAATGACGTCTGTGCTGACCTGTTTTGGTATTTTGACCATATCTTCCGATCCACATGAGCAAATGATCTGATTCCAACGGCTATGGATCCGTAACTGATAGGGGTATATTTTTCTAGAAGACCATTTGATCAGATCGAGCTTTCAACATTGACAAAATCGACCATCAAGCTGGCTGATCAGAATTGTCATACAATATGACGAAAATTGTTAGAAAAATGCACCCACCTATTATACCTACCTTTGAAATTTATAAAGCTTGTCTCTTGTCATTTAGCTCTCCAAAATGTGTATAAATAGAGGGCCTTGGATGAGTATCATTATAGATTGGTAGGATATTAGCCATTGTAATAAAATTCTCTAAGTTTTCTTCTTCTTTCCTTTCTCTAGTTTTCTTTTTTATTTACTTATGCTTCTTACATTTCTTTTCATTTTATTCATATCTAGTATGTGTTGCTAATCATATTGTTGAGGTGATGAGGTGAAGCTCTTGGTAAATGCTAAGGTTAGTCTCTTAAACATGAGCTAAAATGAATCATCATTTATAAACACTAGTATAGATAATATTTTCTTTTGGTTTAAAATCATACTTGCAAAGTAGGGATCTTGATTCATTATTGACAATGAAAATGGCACAATAAATGCTTGGTTTCATAACCTTGATTTGTTGTAGACATATACCTTGGCATAAGGAATGCTTGGACTCTTTTTATGAGTTTTGAGGATACCAAATGAACATATATCATATGCTATGGACGTTGGACAATTTGGACTGAATTGCTAAACCTTCCGATTGGAATCTCCCTTATGTGTGAATTTCAATTGTGTAATAAAACAAGATTAATCTTAGCATAACACCAAGAGTGGATTCTCTAACCTCAACATCTTTTCTTATTGTTTTGTTTATATCTTGTTTAATTTCTTTTGTGTTGTTTTGTTTATTTTGTTCTCTAATATCTTGTTTATCTTGTTTTGTTGTTGATTCCCTAATATCTTGTTTACTTTCTTTTTCTTATATATTTATAAACTTATACTTACTAATACGCTTCCCTGTGGTTAGACCTCGGACACCCGAGAATTTGTTACTTGAACATAACCTGCACTTGGGTTTACAACTCTTAATTGAGTCTCCATCAGTAACAGGGGTTTCAATGGGACACAGTCAACCATGTGATTTTGGATCAGTATAGGGAGAAGCTCTCGATAGCTGATTGGAAAGGGATCAAAATGCATTTGGGTCTTATCCTGGGATTGTTTCTTAGTCACACATGGCCTAGGAGTTGGGGCACTTGGTGGTGGCACTAAGGTCCGAATCGGAGTGTTTACATGGAGATGTGGCGGAACAGCATGGTAAGGGTATGGATTTGGACACGGGGCTTTTGGAGGTTGTACATAGCTCAAGGTTCCTATCCCAGATGCTGGATAAGGTGATTGATGAGGGAAATAGTATGAACTGGCAGTTGTTGGTGATGGAGTGGGATTCAAGAATCCCGTAGTGGTCATCCCAATGGATGATTGGACCATTGTAGGGTGGGGATACTGGGTTGGACCTAGAACAGTTTGCAGGTATGGTACAGGATCCGAGGTTTCTATCTTTGGTATCAGGCTCTCAGGTTTAATCATTTTCACGATTTTGTCCATAATTTATCAGGATTGCAACCTTTGTGGCATTGACAAGTGCAGGATCCTGTAAGGATTGTATGTTCTGGACTTAATGGTTTTGGTTGATCCGAAGACGACGCAAATCCCTGAGAAAGTTCCCCTTTACTCTTTCCCATATTCTCAAACATTTTCAGCAATTTGGCGAGTTGTTCTTTCATTTCCTGGATTTCATGTCCACATTCCTCTTGATTGCGTTCCAAAGCACCCAATTGTTCCTCCGATTCCTTCCTCATATCTTGAACCCTTTTCATGCAAAGGAAAATGTCATGAGATTAAGAATACAATTGTGAATGTACATGCTCTATTCCTATGTGCATTAATATACTGATGATTAATGCATGACCATATACAGAGAAATTATGATGACTATGTATGTTATGGATGCAATCTAATGTCAACATGATGCATTTAAAAATGAATAAATTGATGCACAAATATATACAAAGAATGACCATGTATGTATTCTACAACGAATGACCATGCATGTTATGATGTCAAAATGAATACATGCGGAGAATAAATGAATTGATACAAAGGCAGGTACAAAGAATGACCATTTATATCACAAATGTATTCTACAATGAATAACCATGCATGTTAGAATTGTGACATGATGTCAAAATGATACAAATAAATTAACCAATGATACACGAAATTGGTGGGACCTAAATCTTGATTATTCAAAAATCTCATTATGCAAGATTTGCCTCCAAATTTAATCTACAATTTTTTGAAACATGTTTTTTCTATGAAAAACCACACATATTATTTTCAAAAGAATTTCGGGGTAGTGGATCCTACTATGGTACAATATGCAAATGTTCATGCAACACTACCGGTTTTATGAAATCACCAAATGAGATTACCAACTGTTTATTGCAAAGAATGAGATCAATAACACAACCAAAAATGTATATGCTCTATTCACACATATATGAAATGTGCAAAATGCAAAAATGCTTGAAAAAGGATTTTTATTTTTTCAAACGAGTAATGAAAATTTTGCCCCGACAAATATCTACTTATATAGGTATCACAATGCCTTTGGGACGGATTAACACATTTATTACGGGCGATATACGTACATCGTTGCCCGATCTACAAAACTTCTTCAGAATGTAAAATAGGTAACAAAAGGTTTAGAAATGTCCCTCCATGTGTTCCTATTTTAGGTATATCTAATGAAAATCCGGCATGGCTTCGCCTAGAATATTATATGAAGGTGAATCGGTTCTAAGGCCCTGAATTGTTCCTCACTATCACTGGTGAAGGCTAGTAAGGCACCCCGATAAAAAACGGGTTCAATTCGTTAGAGTATATTTTCCTATGCCCATACGGAGGATTATCACGAAGGCATTAGGTACTTTATACCCCGAAAGTGTTTCACTAGCCCATACGGAGGATCAATCACGAAGGCTTAGTTACTTTACTCCCACTTAAAAGGACGGAACCCGGGTAGAGGATTCATGTTATGCAAATGCAAATACAGTGTGTGCGGAGGAACAAAACAAACCTGTCACCACATATTCTACACCCCTTATTCTAAATACCCCACTAAAATCAAACAATATAAAGCATCTGTCAAGCAAACAAATAAATATACGCGACAAAATAACCAGAGAACAAATAATAATATGAATGCACATGACGATGGACATATTTAATATTTTTTATTTTCAAAATTCTCTTTTATTTTTTTAAAAAAAATATGGGAATTAAAATTAAATACTAATTAAACCAACAAAACCGAGACTTTGATAACACATGACTAATTTCTAGGCCTGACTCTCTAATTGTCCCCAGCGGAGTCGCCAAGCTGTCGCAACCTAAAAAATAACGAGTCTCATCGCAAGACTTTATTATTCGTTAAGCGTGACATTTAAAAAAACCGAGGAAAAGTCAACTTAATTCCTCTAGAAAAATGAAGGTTTTGAAAATGACCTTAAAAAAAGACATGGAGTCGCCACCAATCTTTTTTAGCTAGGTGTGATCGGCTCCTATTAAAACCGGTTTTATAAAACATTTTAAAATTAATTAAAATATTTTTAAAAAAGTCTGCGTTATAAACCAGAGAAATCAAAGAAGCGGGTTCGGGAGTCGGTTACATGCGGGGAAAGATTAGCACCCCCACAACGCCCATATAAATCGGTATCTTATTAATCGTGTGTCATCTCAAATCTCGGTAAAAAAGTTGGTTTTAAATTTAGTATTTCAAGTTAATTCCCAATTTAAAGAAAAATAATTCCATTTTTAATTGAAAATGATCCGGAATTTATAAATTCAAAAGTTTCCTATATTCCCCAACAAACGTGGCAAAATATAGAAATTTTTATTATTTTTGGAAAATTTTCCGAATCATTCTCTTTTTTTGAAAGAAAGATATTCCTTTATTAATGATAATTGATGATATTCCCTCCAGCAAACCCGGTAGAGAACTCATGAATTATTTTAACTCGGGAGTATCTTTATTTTTTTATTGAAAAATCATTATCCTTTTGAAAACATTTTAAAAGATATGAATATGTATATGCATGACATAAATAAAATGACATAGCATAATCTAAATAATATAATGCAACCTAAATGATATGATATAATTTAAATGTCTTAGTATATTCTAAATGAAATGAAATATTCTAAGTTATATGATATATTCTAAATGAAATGAAATATCCTAAGTCACATGATATATTCTAAATGAAATGAAATATCCTAAATGACATAATATATCCTAAATGAAATGAAATATCCTAAGTCATATGATATGTTCTAAATGAAATGAAATGACCTAAGTAACATAAAATATTCTATATGAAATGAAATAACTTAGGTAACATAATATATTCTACATGAAATGAAATGACCTAAGTAACATAATATAATCTACATGAAATGAAATGACCTAAGTAACATAATATATTCTATATGAAATGAAATAATTTAAATGACATGGAAAATATGAATGATATGGCATATAATTTAAATGACGTGAAATATAGAGAAATGCTATCATATAATATGCATAAAAATAATAATGCATGAACATAGTATATGCTAAATATAAAAATAACTAAATAAAAGCATAGGATATCATGAAATATTCAAAACCATATAATAAACCATATAGCATCAAAAAAAATATATAAATCAAAATAATAACAATGTCATAGGAATTATTATAGCAAGAATCACATATTATATAAAATGCATGAATATGGAAAATGCAATGCATGAAATGTATGTTTTCCTTTAATTAAGGAAATCCGTATATCTAAAAAGATATCCGGCTACCTTAGGAAAATATGTCAAATTAAATATTCTAAAACCGAAATACTTTGTGATTGTTTGAAAACAATTTTGAAAAGCTTGAATTAAAAGTAAAAATTGGGCTAAATCTTTTTTAAATGGCTCTAATTTCCTAAGTTTAAAAATCCGGACTTGACTATCCTTAACCTGAGACTTGAAAAACCATTTTTAGAGTTTAAAAAGGCTTAGAAACTACCCTAAGTCAGTAGCTAACCCTCCTAATCAGCCCACTCTAAGTAACTTAACCAAAACAGAAAAATGATTTTTCTTTAAATTCAATTCTGACTCCACTGTCCAGTTTTAAGCCACAATTTTTTACCCTATTTTTAAAACTTCAAAAAATTCTGAAAAACTACTGGAGACTCAGGACATGTAAAACTACACGGGAAAAAATAGGCTTAATTTTCTGATTAAACATGAATTCCCAGAAAAATCGGAAATGTACGAGTACTGGGTGAAAAACTGTTTTGTCAAAACACATTTTTTTGCCTTTGATAAAATCATTTAAAAATCAAAGTAAAAATATTTGAAACTCATAAAATGGCTCACAAACAGTAGCTAGGACTTTTTGAAAGTTAGATAAAAATTGGCTAAATAAAAAAATTACAAAGGTAGAATAATCAATTTGACAAACTTTAATTTTCCACAAGTGTGCTCAAGAGAGCATGACTTTGAACCATTAATTGGCCTAAGTCATTATTCAAGTGGCATGAACATGAAATGCATGAAAAAAATACAGCAAGTATAATGCATGAAATGCATGAGTTTAAACCTAAATGTCATGAAAAAATGTATGGCATTCATATAGTGACTTAGACCTAAATGAATTTGCATGGCATTTAATGCAACCTAAACCTAAAATGCATGAACATGCATGGCAAATAAACCAAACTTAATAACTAAAATATGCATGGCATTTTCACAAACACAAAGCATGCTTAAACCAAAAACTCAAACAAATATCGTGCAAATGCTAACCTATCAACTAATATGGAAAGAATGCACATACAATGCAAAAATTCAAGGAGTGGCCGAATAGCCTATGTAACTAGCAAACATGGCATTTTCACAAACACTTGGTATACTAACATGCAAAACTAAATCAAATGTCATGCAAATGCAAAAACCTACCAACTAACATGGCAAAAATGCAACACACAATGCAAAACACATGGAGTAGCCAAATGGCCTCAAGCTCCAACAAGCATGGCATTTTTACAAACACTTGATATACTAACATGCTCAACTAAAATATAACATTCAAAACATGCAAACACAAAGTAGAAATACTAAAACCAAACAAGCATTTTCACAAACACTTGATATACTAACATGCTCAACTAAAATATAAAACTCAAATCATGCAAACTCCACACAAGCATTTTCACAAACACTTGATATACTAAATCTAAAACACCAACAAATTTAAACATTATGAAAACAGAAAATTAAAAATGCAAAAACATGATATTTAAAACATAAATAGCAACAAACAAAGCAACCAAATTAAAATATAACTCAAGTATATGAAGTAGAACAACACTTAAAACATCAAGATCAAAGAAAATAACATAAACAACATGATAAAATAAACAAAACAGCAACTTAAATAAAGAATGTAGGCCATTCGGCCATGGTGAGAAATTGTAAAAAAATATATTTAAGAAAGAGATGAAGAAAGAACTTAAGAAGAATAATAAAAAAAACATTTATTTAAAAAGGAAACTCACCAAATAGTAATCAAAATAGCAAAAACAAGAATGGAAAATCAAGAAAGTGCAAGAGTTGGTGCTCAAGAGCAACCTCAAGAAGCTATATTTCAAGCTTTATCTCTTCAAACTTTCCTTTCTTTTCTAAACTTTTTCTTTTTTGCTTCCAACCAAAGAGAGAAAAACCAAGAAAAAACCAAGAGAAATCAGCAAAATGAAAGTGTAAAAATGAAAATTTTGAACCCCCTCTTAATGCTGGCAGAATTTTACCTCTCTTCTCCCCTAGGATGTTGTCATTTTGATTCCAACCAACTTCCATCCAAGGGCTAGTGATTCAAGGTGAAAAATCATGAAATTATCACCCTTAGATTAGCATATCAGCTGCCCCAAATTACAGCTATTCAAGAATAATGTTGAATCACCATGGCTTATGTGGCTTAATCACCATGGCTTGATCAAAGAGAATCTCTAACTAACTCTTAATTCTTGGCCATTTGATTGAAAAATCAGAAGCTTCCTCCTTCCTTTGGGCCTTGGCAGGCCAGCACTTCTCTTTCCAGCCCAATTCTGATTTTTTGAAAGGCCCAAAGAAGCCCTTTTCGGTTGCTTGGATGAAATGACCGTTTTGCCCACCGGATGCAAATAAATATCAAACGGACTCCAAATTCAATTTTTATTTTTTTAATACTTCCAAAATAATAAAACATTGAGGTCTGGAAGTTTTCAAAATTACCCGAGTTCGTTTGCTATTTATTTGGATTTTTTCTTCCAAAAATGCCCTTTTATGCCCCTACATTTTACCATTTTTTAAACGAGCTCCAAATCAAGATTTTTCTTCACCAATCTCTTAAAAATAATTTAAAAGTGTGATCTGGAAGTTTTCATAATTTTTGGAGCTCATTTGGTATTTTTTCGAGATTTATCTTCTTGAATTATTGCATAGGAGCTCGGGAATTGGCCATTTTGCAAACGAACTCCGAATCAAGATTTTATTTCGCCAATCTCTTCCAAATAATTTAAAATTGAGATTTGCAAAATTTCAAAATTTTTGGAGTCCATTTGCTATTTTTTCGGGATTTGTCTTCTTGAATTATTGCATAGGATGTCCGGGATTTGGCCATTTTGCAAACGAACTCCGAATCAAAATTTTATTTCACCAATCTCTTCCAAATAATTTAAAAACTATATTTTAAAAATTTCAGAAGATTTGGAGTTTATTTGCTATTTTTCCGGGATTTTTCTTTTTGAATTACTGCATAAGAAGCCCGGGATTTGGCCATTTTGCAAACGAACTCCGAATCAAGATTTTATTTTGCCAATATCTTTAAAATGGTTTAATAATGAGATTTGAAAATTTTCAGAATTTTCGAAGTTCATTTGCTATTTTTCCCAAATTTTCCAATTTTGCCCTTTTGCCTCTAAAACCCGGTTTTGCTCAAAACAAGTCCGATTTTCAGATTTTCTTCAAGCTGAGCCTTGGGCTATCCCTTTTTAATCATTCCTCATCCATTGGGGGCTTTGGTCTTACCAAGTCGGGCCATTTCTGTGATTCTTCCCGATTTCACCGAAATCCATTAAAAACCCTAATTCTCAATTTTCTCCCGGATTGACTTTTCTTTCGATTTTTCTTGCAAGTGGCTTGTCCATTACCCGTAGTCAATGCTTATCTTTCATTTAGAACCTTCAATTTTGACCAACTTGATCGTTTAAGCACTTTTCCCCAAATTTCTCGGATTAGGGTTTTCTTTCTACTGAATCTCCAAATCCCAACTTTCGAACTCCATATCTTTCAATGTAGACCTCGAATTATCAAAATTCTTTCACCATTTTTCAATTGAACTTAAAATCTTGATTTTGAAAGTGGGTTGACTTTTTCAGTAGTTGACTTTCTGGGGTTGACTTTTTCGGGGTTGATTTTTTTCGGGGTTGACTTTTTTCAAGTTTGACTTTTTATTCTCGCCCTCTTAAACTAAGTCTCGGAGTATCACCTGCAAGATAAAAAAAGTCTTTTTACACTCGGAAACATCAATTTAGGAAGAAAACATACCTGTTTTAGTGGTCCGGACAAAATTAAGTGTCTACAACCTTCAACATGTTTTCAAGAACCAATATCTAGAGTTTTAAATTTTTTGAAAAGAGAGAAAGTCTTTGGTAGTGATAGCCGAAGCCTCTGTGAAGATATCCAGGGTTTTATAGTTTTAAAATGAGAAGTCTTTGGCAGTGATAGTCGAAGCCTCTGTGGAGATATCCAGGGTTTTATAGTTTTAAAATGAGAAAATCTTTGGTGGTGATAACTGAAGCATCTAGAGGAGTTGCCCAGAATTTTATAGTGAGAAGGTCTTTGGTGGTGATAGACCAAAGCCTCTGATGGAGATATTCAGAGTTTTACAGTTAAAAAAAAAAAAAAAAGTCTTTGGTGGTGATAGTCGAAGCTTCTGGAGGAGATACCAGAATTTTAGACACAGCTGAGAACAAGACAGGTTAAGATCCTGAGACCATCGTCGAGGTCATTTTTTCTCTTGCAAATCGAACCCGTTTTCTTAAGACGGATCGAGCCTTGATTAGTCAGGGAACTCAATTTAAGGATAAAATCTTCAATTTATAACTTTTTGAACAAAAAAAAAATGAAAACCCCCTTTCTCTTCTCTTCACATGTGATTTCACTAACAGGACAGAATTAGTGTTTGTTTATCTTTGCCTGATTCCCGATTCTCAGCAATAGCCAAAGAGGGGCAGCTGTAGACACCTAATTTTGTCCAGACCACTAAATCAGGTATGTTTTCTTCCTAAATTGATATTGCAAAATGCAAAAAGGTTTTTCTCATCCTGTAGGTGGTACTCCGAGACTTAATCTAAGAAAGCAAGGATAAAAAGTCAAACTCAAAAAGTCAATCCCAAAAAATCAACTACTAAAAAATTCAACCCACTTTCAAGATCAAGATTTGAAGTTCAATTGAAAAATGGTGAAAGAATTTTGATAATCCAAGGTTTACATTGAAAGATATGGAGTTCGGAAGTTAGGTTAGGGAGATTCAGTAGAAAGGAAATCCTAGTTCGGGAAATTTAGGGAAAAGTGCTTAAACCATCAAATTGGTCATAATTGAAGGTTCTAAATGAAATATAAGCACTGACTACGGGTAATGGAGAAGATACTTGGAAGAAAAACTGAAAGAAAAGTCAATCCGGAAGAAAACCGAGAATTACGATTTTTGGTGGATTTTGGTGAAATTGCGGAAAATTATAGAAATGGCCCGATTCGATAAAACTAAAGCCCCTAATTGATGAGGAATGAGTAAACAAGGATAGCCCAAGGCTCAGTTTGAAGAAAATCCGAGAAAAGAGCCGATTGGAGGAAAAAAGGAAAAACAAGAAAATTTCCGACAATGAAAAAAAAGGAAAAATCAAATCATAAGGGAATTTGTCCGTAAAAATTGGGCATTTTTGGACCAACTCCAATTCAATATATGAAAAAGGCCCCAAAAAAATAAAATCTGAAAATTAAACTTTTTTTTAGCAAAACCGGGCTTTAGAGGCAAAAGGGCAAAATTAGAAAATTTGGGGAAAATAGCAAATGAACTCCAAAAATTCTGAAAATTTGTAGATCCCATTCTTGAATTATTTGGAAGAGATTGGCGAAAGAAAATATGGATTCGAAGTTCGTTTGCAAAATGGCCAAATCCCGGGCCCACTATGTAGAAATGCAAGCAGATAAATCCCGAAAAAATAGTAAATGAGATCCAAAAATTATGAAAACTTTCATATCATACTTTTAAATTATTTGAAATATATTGGTGAAGAAACATATGGATTCGGAGCTCGTTTAAAAATGGTGAAAGTTCGGGTGCATAAAAGGGTAATTTTTGAAGAAAAAAATCCAAAAAAAATAGCAAATGGGTTCGAAAAATTTTGAAAACTTCTAGAATTCAATTTTTTACTATTTTGGAAGTATTAAAAAAAGAAATTTTGAATTTTGACTCCGTTTGCTATTTATTTAGGTTTGGGGGGTCAAAAAGGTCATTTTACCAAAGAAATCAAAAAGGGCATTTTCTTGCATTTAAAAAAAAAATGAAGCATGGGATGGAATGTGAAAGGTCAGCCGGCCAAGGCCCAAAAGAGGGCAGATATTTTTTTATTTTTCATCAAAGGGCCAAGGGTGAAGAGGAAGGTAGTTATTTTTGTGATCAAGCCTTTGAATTTGCAACACATGGACCAATGGATAGAGGGGGATGATATCATATTTATCACCCTATTTATGACGTCATCTTCATGACATCATAATTCAAGGGCTGATCATTCTAATCTAATGGTGAAAATTTTACATAGAAAGCATCTTGAAATGATAGCCATTGGATGAAAAATAATCACCTTGCTTCCAGAAAGAAGGCCAACTGGCCAAGGCATAATAGGAGGGTCTCTTCTTCATTTCTTTTCACTCTTTCTTGGCTGATTTCTCTCCATTTTTGAAAAGCAAAAAGAAAATTTTAGAAAGGCAAAGAAAGTAAGAAGAGGAAAAGCTTGCAATATAGCTTTTAGAGGTAGCTAAAAGCACCATACTCTTGCACTTTCCTTGCATTTCCATTCTTGATTTGCTGTTTTCATTGATATTTTGGTGAGTTTTCTTTTGATTTTCATTTTGAAATAAGTGTTTTTAAGCTTCTATTTCAAGTTCTTTCTATTTTCTTTAAAAAAAACTTTGAAAAAAAATTCTTCCTTGTTTTAGAAGTGGCCAAATGGCCTTTTTTTATGGTTGAGGTTTGCTTTTTGTTTCATGTTGATTAATGATGACTATCATGTTTTTTTGATATTCTATATCTTCTTCAAATAACAAAAAATATGAAGCTTGTTTTGATTTTGTTGTTCACTTACTTCCATTGTTGAGTTTACTATCATATTTTCATGTTCATTTTCCTTGTCTTACATTTTTAATTCTCTATTTTCAAAATCTTTGAGTTTGCTCATGATTTGCATTTTACTATGTTATGTGTTTGTGAAAATGTCTAGTCTTATACATGCATTTACTTCATATTTGCATGTTTTAGCATGTTTCTCTTTAGTCTTGCATTTTAGTATGTAATGTGTTTGTGAAAATGCCATGACTATTTTAAGCTTAGGACCATTCGGCTTCTTCATTTTGTATGCTTTGTATGTGCATTTTCATCATGCTAGTTGATAGGTTTTTATTTCCTTGCCATGATTTAATGTGTTTTGATTTAGTGTACCATGTGTTTGTGAAAATGCCATGACCATTTTGAGGTTGGGTGGCTTCTTCATTTTGTATGCTTCGCATGTGCATTTTCATCATGCTAGTTGATAGGTTTGCATTTCCATGATATGATTTTGTGTATTTTGGTTTATAATGCTATGTGTTTTTGATTTTTTCCATGCATTCTTTAGGTCTAGGTTTTGCTTGTATTACCATGCATTTCATGTATTTTAGACCTAGGTTGCATTAAATGCCATGCAAGTTTATTTTAGGTCTAGGCCATATTCTCTATGCCATGCATTTTTCATGTCATTTAGGTTTTAAATCATGCATTTCATGCATTCAATTTGCTATATTTTCATGCATTTCATGTCATGCCACATGATTTATGACTTAGGCCAATCAATGGCTCAAAGTCATGCTCACTTGAGAATACTTGTGGAAAATTAAAGAGTTGTCAAATTGATTATTCTACCTTTGTAATTTTTTTTTACTTAGCCAATTTTGTCTAACTTTTTAAAAGTGTTAGCTACTGTTTGTGGGTCTTTAGGAGAGTCTCCAACATTTTTACTTTGATTTTTAAATGATTTTATTAAAGGCAAAAAAATGTGTTTTGGTAAAACAGTTTTTTCACCCAGTACTTGGACTTTCCCGATTTTCCTGGGAAGACATCTTTAATAAAAAAAATTAAGCCATTTTTTCCTATTAGTTTTACATGTTCTGAGTCTTCAGTATTGGTTTTAGATTTTTTTTGATTTTTTAAAAATAGGTACAAAAATCGTGTTTTAAAACTGGACATTAGAGGCAGATTTGAATTCAAAAGAAAAACAATTGTTGAATTTGGCTAAGGCATTTAGAGGGGGTTGGTTAGAAACTTTAGCTACTGTCTTAGGGTAGTTTCTAAGCCTTTTTAAACTTTAAAAATGATTTTATAAATCTCGGGTTAAGGGTGGTCAAGTCCGGGATTTCAAACTTAAGAAATTAGAGCTATTTTAAAAGGTAGTTCGATTAGGATTTTATTTTTAATCCAAGATTTTCAAAATTGTTTTCAAACAATCACAAAGTATTTTGATTTTAGAAAATTTAATTTAATATATTTTCCTAAGGTAGCCGGATATCTTTTTAGATATACGAATTTCCTTAATTAAAGGAAAAAAAATACATTTTCATGCATTGCATTTTCCATGTTCATGCATACTATATAATATGTGATTTTTGCCATGATAATTTCTATGATATTGTTATTATTTGATTTATTTTATGATGTTATGTTATTTGTTATATGGTTTTGAATATTACATGCTATCTTATGCTTTTTATTTAGTTATTTATTTTTGTCACATTATTTAGCATATACTATGTTCATGCATTATTATTTTTATTTTTATTTTCATGCATATTACATGATAGCATTATTTTAAGTTTCATGTCATTTCATGTCACTTAGATTATATTCCATGTCATTTAGATTATATTATTTAGAATATTACATGTCATTTAAAATATGCCATATCATTTAAGCATGCCATGTCATTTAAAAAATGCTATGATATTTAAATTTGCCATGTCATTTAAATCATTATATTTCATTTAGAATATATCATGTTACCTATGTCATTTCATTTCATATAGAATATATTATTTCATTTAGGATATTTCATTTCACTTAGAATATACCATGATACTTAGGATTTTTCATTTCATCTAGAATATACTATGCCATTTAAATTATATTATATCATTTAAGTTGCATTATATTATGTAGACTTTGCTATGTCATTTTATTTATGTCACACATCTTCATATTCATATTTTTAAATGTTTTGAAAAAGATAATGCTTTTCAATAAAATAAAGATATTCCCGAGTTAAAATAATTCATGAGTTCTCTGTCGGGTTTGCTGGAGAGGATATCATCAATTATCATTAATAACAGAATATTTTCCTTAAAACGAGAATGATTCGAAAAATTTTCCAAATAAATAAAAATTTCTATATTTTACCACGTTTGTCGGAAAATATAGGAAAATTTTGAATTAATAAATTCCGGATCATTTTCAATTAAAAATGGAATTATTTTTCTTTAAATTGGGAATTAACTTGAAATACTAAATTAAAAATCGACTTTTTACCGAGACTTGAGATATCACACGATTAATAAGGTACCGTTTTATACGAGTGTTGTGGGGGTGCTAATCCTTCCCCACACGTATCCGAGTCCCGAACCCGCTTCTTTGATTTCTCTGGTTTAAAACATAGACTTGAAATTGGTTTTAAAAATGTTTTAATTAATTTTAAAATGTTTTACAAAATCGATTTTAATAGGTGGCTGATCACACCTAACTAAAAAAGATTGGTGGCAACTCCATGTCTTTTTCAAGGTCATTTTCAAAACCTTCGTTTTCTAGAGGAATTAATTCGACTTTTCCTCCTTTTTTTTTAATGTCACGCTTAACGAATAATAAAATCTTGCGATAAGACTTGTTATTTTTTAGGTTGCGACAACCTTCTTCCAATTGCTCTCATGTTCCTCCGCAAATCGAAATATCCATTTGTTGAGTAGAGCTCGATGTTGAACTTCAATCAGTATAATGCCCAAACCTCCATTATTAATACTCCGAAAGACTATAGGCCAGCTCACTAGATGCATCTTTCACTGATCAGATTTTAATTGGGTCTAGTCCCAATTCACCACATGCATATCGAACTGTATCTTACATTGTACAACATGCATTGGTTCGCTTGTGTATCGATAGATATGCCACCGATTCATAATAAAATCGATTCTTTATATAGATACATATCAATTTTGTAGTGAATCGTATCGTACGATACCGTACGATATTAAGAACTGAACTGCTTACAAATGTTGAGGCTTTGTTGTATTTTAAAGACATATTATGTTTCAAAGAAAGTGATATACATGTCTAAAATGAGAACCTTTAAATAAAAATTCTTTTCCCATGTCTGATTCTAATGGAATGTGATTGATGGGAATGTGATTGATGGAAATATGATTACTTGGAAAATAACATTATAGTGTTTGATATACATGAGAAAGTGCTGATTAAAATCCTAAGAAAGTTAAATTGACACGTTTTGTTCACTAAACACTTTACTAGGAATGTGGTGGTAATTTTCAAAATTACCCTTATCAAATAAAATAAAATTTTATCAATTTTAACATTTTTCAATGATATTTATTATTAAAAATATCTGTACTAAATATTTAAAAATAATATTTCAATTGGTAATTTAAGTTACTTTTAGGATAAAAAATATTTGTTAAGAATAAATTTTCGAAGTTACTCCCATGTAATTGGAAGTTAAAAGGCTAGATGCCAATTAAATATTATTTAAATATTTTAATGATATTTATTATTAACAAACATTTGTACTAAATATTTAAAAATAATATTTCAATTAGTAATCATAAACCAAATAAGAAGAAGGATAATTTTGTCTTAATGTTTTTTAACTTTCTACCTACATGAGAAAGTTATTTTCTCACCTCTCTCTTCATGGGAATCACATTCCCAATATTTGTGGGAAAGTAATTCCCAAAGGAAACTTATCTTCCCAGGAAAGTGAGTATTCTTCAGCATACGAAACTTGGGAATCAGATTCCCACCAATTAAATTCGTAGAAAAGTGAGTAATTTCCATCATACTAAATGCCCTCTAAGTGAAGGATTTTTAAAGATGGAGAATATTTAGGTGAGTGAATTTTCAAATTTTTAGAAAACATTGGGAGAAATTTTTTCAAAATTGGAAAGCATTTTGGTGGAGTTGTTAAAATTTGAGCATATTTAAAAAAAAATAAAAAAAAAAAACGGTGAATGATTAAATACAAATGGAGGATTCACGAGGTGGAAAATTCTAAAACAGAGAATTCTCAAATAAGGAAAATTGAGGAGGAGAATTTTGAGTTGTGAAGAAGAGAAGGGAGAATTTTCAAAATGAAGAATTTTAATTCAAAATTTTTCAAAGGGGGGAATTTCAATTCAAAAGGAGATTTTTAAAAGTGGAAAATTTTAGTTCAAAGTGAGAATTATAAAAAATTGAGACAATTTCTATTGATTCTAAGACCTTCGGGCACCATTTGTAAGATCACTGGACATGATTTCTAAGTCTTTCGGGCACCATATGTAAGATCTGCAGGCATGATTCTAGAACCCCCAGGCACAATCTATAAGACCTTCAAGCACCATTTGTAAGACCTCCAGACATGATTTCTAAGTCCTCGGGGCACCATTTATAAAATATTCGGGCATGATTTCTAAGACTTCCGGTCACCATTTGTAAGACCTCTGGACATGATTTTAAGTCTTCTGGACACCATTTATAAGACCTCTAGACATGATTTCTAAGCTCTCTGGCACCATCTATAAGATCTTCTGGCTTGATTTTGGGATTATTTTACTTTCGAATTCGTTTTCAAAAACGAGTCGAACCTTGGTAGGCAGTCAGGGAAGTTTCAACTCAAACTCATTTTTAAAATGGATCGAGCCTAGATAGTTAGTCAAGATATTTTTTAGAGAAAGTCGAACTCGCTCTTTAAAAAATGTGCTAGGCCTTGGTAAGGAATCGAGATTTTTTATTTTTACAATCGAACTCATTTTTTTTTTTAAAGGTCAGACCTTGGTAGAGAGTCAAGGTATTTTATTTTTATGCAAAAAAAAAAAAAAAACCACTTTTCCCATGCAATCACCATGGTCGGGAAAAATTATTGTCTATGAACTTTACCTTATTCCTGATTCTCAACAATGAGTAAAGAGGGACAATTGTAGACACGTAATTTTGTGCAGATCATTTTTCAAACTTTTAATTAAAAATTCCCCGAGTCAGTCCGGTTAAATATTTTAGTGATTTTTATGGTTGCAATTTGAATTTTCAAATGTGCTAAATTACTTATCCTTTTGGGCTTTAATGGGCAAAACAAAATTGTACCAAAAATTGTCAATTTTCAAGTTTAAAATTAAACTCGGATCAAAGAAAATTTTTGTTAAATCCTGAGCTTTGAACGTTTGCCCTATTTGGATTTTGTAAAATGAAAGGTTTTGGTTAAAATTAAAATAAAGGGAAAAATAGAAAAATATTTAAAATTAGAAAGGAAGAAAAGGTAACTTAGACATTATCCCCTCATTCCTTTCTTAGTTTTAATCTTGCCCTTTCATTTGGTTGATCTAATGGACGAAATAAATGGGGATTAAAAATAGAAGAAAAAAAATGCAAGCCTTTTAAAGGAATAGATTGCCCTTGGATTAAATGATCCAAAGGTCCATGGTTAGCGGAGGAAAGTGATATAAATGACTAAATTAGGTTAGCTCGATGAGGTTTTGACTCATTTGGAAGGGAGTTGGCTTAGAGAGTACGGTAGGAAAAAAAGGAGAGGAAAAATAGGGAAAAAAAAAGAGAAAGGGAAGGGAAGGGAAAGAATAAAAAAGAGTTATCGTGATTTTTTCTAAGGTGGTTACTTTTTTTTTCTCTATTTTCCTTACTGTCATGTTTATTTGATTTGGTTTTACTCCATTTTTGTTAAGTGTTTTAAGCTTTCAATGATGGGTTTTTATGAATTTTGTTAAACATCAAAAGGGGGTTATGAGTCTGATGATTCACAACCACTATTGTTGTGATGATGAGTAAGGATGGTTTAAATACATTGGCCACTCTTGGACCATCCCCTTTCCCCTGTTTTGAGCAAAAATGATTTCAAAACATCTATGAAGCATGGGTACGGCTCTGAAGCATGAGTACCCGTACCGGGTACGTACCGGGTACTGGTACTCATCAGGTACGGCTGGGTACGTACCGGGTACGTATCAATTTTAAAAAAATAATAATAATAAGAATGGGTACAGCTTGGGTACGGCTTGGCCAAATTTTACACTAAAACTCAACATTTTAATGCCCTAAAGCATATTTCCCTTCCCTTCTTTTCATTATCAATAGCATTAGTATGTCCTAAAACATATTTTTGGAGACTGTTCTTTTCACTGAAGATGGGCAAGGAAATAATGAGATAAACACTGTTAGAGTTTGATTTTCATAGTCATGTTTAGATGTTGTCATGTTGAACAGTTTAAGTACTGTAGTTTCTTATTTTGAGATGTTGTCATGTTGAAATTTGTGTGTTTTATCTTTTATATTATGTTGTGTCATATTTTATCATGTGAAATTTCAGTATTTTTATAAAATATATATATATATATATAATATTAACGTACCCGTACTTTAATTTTTAAAAAATTACCGTATCTCGTATCCGTATCCGTACCGGATACCGATACCGTACCCGTATCCATGCAACGTAGCAAAACATCCCATGGTAGATTTAGGCCTAGGTTATAGTCCATTAATCCTTGGCCAAAATCAGTTTTCTTCAATACCAAGTATAATAAATTTGTTCAAACAATCTGAAAGATAAAGACAATAATTTGGTGTCTTAAATCAAACAAAGGATGAACAAGTTTCTGTTCATCCTCTCTTTTCAAAATAAATGAGGTTTTCAATGTTGTTTGATATAGAGTTTTGAGAATAAAGGTGTGAGTATGATTTTTAAATTAATTAGGGTTCTATTTTTGCTACATTTTGATTCAAAAACTGGTTTGAAATTGAGCTCTCTAACTGTTTGTTTCATGGCATTTAAGTGGGTATTTGGATACCCTTTCTCATGGTATCCGAACCCAATTTTGCCTATATTTTGTATTAGGATATTCAGATGCCTAATCTCGAAAATTCGGGTGCCCTTTTTTTTTTAGCACTAAAGAGATTTTCAGAAAGAGTATTCAGATGCCCCTCCTCATGGCATCTGAATACCCCGTTAATCTTTTGCCAAAATTGATTTTTCAGAAAGGGCACTCAGATGCCCTTTCTATGGCATTTGGATGCCCTAAAAAAACTACATTCTATTTCTATGGGCATTTGGATGCCCACTAAGGGGCATCTTAATGTCCCCTTTATTTTACATGTTTTATGGGCATTCAGATGCCTATTTTTTTATTTGACTTACATTTTCTCCAACGCATTCGAAGACTCCTTTACGGGCATTGGATGCCCTCTTTGGAGATGAGAAATAAATTTATCTTGAGCGTTCACCCTACATTTTGACCTTTTATTTAATGTGTTTATTTACTTTACTATTTATTTATCTTACCAATTTATCTATTTGCATTACTTACTTTCATTTATGATTCATTTATTTATTTATTCTTCATGTAATTACTTGCAATTTACTTTAACACGTTTATTTTTTTGCACTTTTTATTTATTTATTTCTTTGACACACAATTTATTCACTTTCATAGCCTTTTTTATTTATTTATTTACTTTACATGCATCTATTTACTTTATTGCATTTATTTACCTTTCTTGCATTTTTGTTTATTTATTTATTTTACACGAATTTATTTGTTTTAACGCATTTTATTTACTTTTCTTTATGATTAAGACAATATAAAGATTGACACTTTATAATAAATAAAAAGGGACGATATGACCTCGTGCAAAATGATCTCGAAATCCTGTCTAGACATTGGAGGAATCCCAGTGTTACGTTTTCATTGAAAAATACGATCCTCGATTTTAGGATTGATATCTAAAGTCCCAAAATGAAGGGATTTTTTTCTTAATTTTAGCCTAAATGTTGGGGAATTTAGGGAAGTATCCCAAAATTATGGATTCTTATTATCTTCCTGAGTTAATGAAAATCTTTTTTTCTTGAAAAATCGACAAAATAATTATTCTTTTAGTTGTTTATTGTATTTTTATTATTCATGATTATTTTGCTTATTTTATTTTCAGTTAATTAATTTAATATTTATTATTTTTTAAGAGTTTAAATAAAAGGTGATATCTTGAGTAAAGTTAATTCTTAGTGTTCTGTCCAGACGTTGTAGAGCTTCCAATAAGTATCATTTATGAGAGAATATCATATCTATTCAATGGAATATTATGGAAAATGCGAGATGAAAAAGTTTTTTCTAAAAGTTTGGCTAGACGTTGAGGAATTTAAAAAAAAAAAAAAATCAACATTGAAAATTTTCATTTTATTCCAAAATAAAAAAGGTTCTATAAAAATGATTTTATAAGAATTTTAAAGGTGTTAAGGCAATTACTTTTAAATTTCGCAATTAAAAGTATTTTTTTTCAAAACTAAGGATATCATATGATTAATCGATACCATTCTCGGGAGGGTGTGGTGGTGATGCAGATACATTCTCGGTTCGTAGCTGACTCCTGAATCTAACTTGGTTTTTCTTTGGTTTTTACACAAACCTCCTAAAAATGATATTTTAAAGAAATTTTAATTAATTTTTAAAAAATTTAGAAAAATAAATTTTTACAGATGACCAATCATACCCAACCAAAAAATAATTAGTGACGACTCCTTTGATTTCTATTCTCTGATTTTATTTTCTACAAAAGGATTGTTATTTTCATAATATTTTGAAAAAGGGTGGAGTCATTGTGTTTTTTATTTATATGTTTTACACCTTTTTTTTCTTTTTTCTTTTTAAGTCTTTACAGTCGAAATATCTTGCAACAATAGTAATCACGTATTTCAAAGACTTAGGGTCCATTTGGATGGGCGGTGAGATTGGCTCCCGTGAGATTAAAAACAACGATCGAGGTGAGATTAATTACTGTACAGGTGAGATTGAATATTGTGCGGTGAGATTAAAATCAGTGGTGGGATATGTGTTTGGATTCAAAAGTAGCGGTGACGGTGAGGTGAGAATAAAAAATGACCATTAAAGACATTAGATTAAAATGTGTATATATATAATAAATAATTAAAAATATATTTATATTAAATAATAAAATATAAATATAAATTATATTTATATTAAATAATAATTAAAAATTATTAAAATTATATTTATATTAAAAAATTAAAATTAAAATTTATATTTATATTTATATTTATATTTATATTAAAAAAATAAATTAATAAAATAAATATGAAAAATTAAATAATTTAAAAAAACTGAATGAGGTAAAATGATAAATTAACCCCTGCATTAGGGTCCAGTTGGTTAACTGGACCCTTGCCCCTCCAGTGAAACTGGAGGGGCCGGTGGGGTAAGATTACCCCACTGGGGGTGATCTAAACACACCTCTCAGTTGGGAGGAAAATCCAAACGGATCCTAAAAATAACACGAAAACACCTAGGTGAACTATGATACCAATGTATGATAATTTAAAAATTAACCAATAAAACAACGAAATTAAACAGTAGAATTTAATCGACAAACTTGATTACGTTTATGAACAAGATGCAAAGTGACACTTGGATTTTGTCTGAATGTTTTACAATCCTTATGATCTCCGGTCAAACTCGCGGTGGAAAACTACTATAAAGATTGAGCAAAATCCATAAGAAGAGGGATTTTCTCTAGTAAAGAAGGAAAGTTGTTTCTCTAGACTAGAGAGGAGAGATTTTTTTTTTGGTTACTCTTCTGTCTTTTTTTTTTTTTCTTTAATATCTAATAGTTAGAATATCTTTTTTATCTTGATAAGACTGCAAGTCCTGATTGTTATCTATTAATTAAATAATAATAATGATTTAACTGAAATTAAATCTTTATATTTTAGAGATTTAATAAAAGCTGACTCTTATAAGCAAATTATCCCACATATTAATCCAACAGTTAAAAAAACAATTCTTTCAATCTCTTATCCCAAAGAAGCATGAATCTTATTTTTTAAAACAGTAGATGTAGCTTTCAAGCGGGAATGCATATATAATACTAATCAAGTGTTTGAAATGCAAATTTGATTTCCTTCCATCCTTTAAATTTTTGTCTTTAGATTTGAGAGGTTACAACTTATAAACCTCGCTTTCTCCATGTGAATGTCCTGATGCCAGTCAATTGTATAACACTTTCAAGCAGGAATGCATACTTTTCTTTACTAAAGTTCCTACAAGGACATTGAAAAAACATATTTAATAAATAATAAACTTTTCTAATTAGTCAATAATGGAAAAGAGGAAATATAAAATTATTGCAACATTTTTCATATATTGTTGATAGAGTTTTTAAATGAAAAAAATAATAATAAAGAAACTTAATTGTCTCCTCTCTACCTGAAAATCAGAAAAATGCGTAAAAATAATAGATAGAAGCGCAACATATAACATACGGTATTTCTTTTGGTAATTATACAGTCAGGGTATCCCAGGTTATGTTAGGGCTTAACTATCCTAAAGGACATGAGCCTACCTAATTCATTTAAGATTTCTCCTAGAGAGTCACAATATCAAGTCCTAGTTGATAAAGAAAATAAGCTTTTATATATATATATATATATATATATATATATATATACTTTTTAGGTTGTCAGGAATTGATTTTGGGTTATTGTAACTAAGAGGTCCAACACTCTACCAATAGATCATATGACTGTTGGCAAGTTCCTTTTTTTTTTAATTAAACTAACAAGCCATGAAAGTATATAAATGTCAAAAGAAAATTTTTCTGATTTATACATCGTCAATGAAGTTCTTAAATTTCAGAAGCAATGTTGAAAACTATTATGTTTAACTTTTTTTAATTATATTAATTTTTTTAATATACTCTAAAATGGTATATAACAATCCTCTAACTTCGCTGACAAAATCTTAAAACTCCAACATTCATGTATGAGATAATGTACTAAATTTTAAATGAAAATTATCTGCCAGTGAAATTTTAAAATATACTAAAACAAAATATTTGTTAGTTTTTTAATCTCGCTTGGAGAGATTAAAAACTTCACACAATGTATAAAATTCTGACTCAATTTTAAATTAATTAATTTGAATAACATCGTACTCAAATGGAATTATAATAAATTTTGATCAATACTTTCAATTGAAAATAGAAAATTTTGAGAGACTGCTAATACATCACTTGCTTGTGACTCCCACACCTTATAAACTTTGTGTCTGCACATGAGAAAAAAATTCTCATATAGATGTTGAATTTACCCTTGGATGTTGCAAATATGGGGCCCCATTTTCTCAACCTTGTCACTCACTATATTGCACATTTTTAGATGTTGAATTTAGCCTTGGATGTCGAACCCCATGAAAGGCACGTTTAAAGTCATACAAATGATTAAATTGAATATGAAAATTCATTACGCAAATTCCTTTGTATATATATAGCCTACTCCATGGCCGTGGTCGATGGTCAAGTAGAGTGAAGCAATGACTGTTAAATTTTGGTCGTCCATGCGCGACACGCTCTGCATTTATGAGTAAATTTGCATGTGTGTATCTCGCACGGACGATTTAAATTAACAAGTCATTAGATTTAGATGACAAATATGATTATTTCTTAATTACTACTAATTTTTCTTTTTATAAAAAAGAAAAGTAAATATCTGTTTTATTATGAAGTTAATTATAAGAGCTATTAATGATGCTTTTTTGCCAGATGGTTGAAGGTTCATCAACGTTCAAAGGAAATCCCTCTCCTCCAGAAAATGTAGCTCGCAAGGGCTGCCCTGCCATGATGTTTGCCGACTTGCATTTTGGCCATATGCAGGAATAATTATGTTTTCTTAATTTTTCATTTTTTGGTAAGTATCTGTGTCCGATATTTATGTCCAACACATATTCGAATATAAATATAAGATAAAATTTTCCAAATATATGAAAAAAATCTCATATCAGACATATATCCATATCTAATAACCACCTCCCAATCCGAGTAATACAAAAATTCAAGAATGTGTTCCCTAAAAAACCGGCCCAGCTGTTCAGGGATATTCTTAAATTTTGGTTCTTTTCTCAAACTATTCAGGATTTCTTTATTATTAATCCATGTCCTGAGCTGTCCAGTTATTATTATTATATCTTATATTCCTGAGTTTAGGTGGTTGCATGGAAGGAATTGGGGTAGATCTACTAGTCTTTGGCTGGGCGAGATCTAAACTGTCGGGCACTATTTCACAAGGAACGCTGTTTGGCTAACTCAGTTTAGAGTATGCATATGATAGCTGCAATATATTCTGTTTTTCTTTGAGTTCCATGTTTGTGGCAGTAGTTTATCCCAATATTTGAAAATTTGAAGAATCTAAAACGCCAAACAAACTGACTTCGATTGATTGCGACATGAAAATGATCTAGCTAGAATGTTTTATGTGTGTTTTTGTTTATTTTCAAGTAATTTTGGTTTTAGATTATTTATATATTTGTTGTTTTAGCTTCAATAAATTTAATAATTTTGAACATAATATGAAAATATGATATGGACACGATACGTTTAATAAATATGAAAATAATGTAATAAACACGACACGAAACATTTAAACACGTTTAACATGTATGACATATTTAGTACATGTCTCATATTCATTTTTAAGATTTTAACACATTTAAGTGTTTATCTTTACATAACTGACACGAAAAAAAAAAAATATATATATATATACAAAGACTTTCAACTTTCAAAGCATACATAAGAATTTTATACCAGACTTCCTTAGAAAATGTGAGGAAGACAGCATAAAGTAGAAATCTCCTATAAACCCTATCAAATCTGCCAACCTTGTGTATTGCACTAGTTCAGTTTATATCCTCAGATTCATGAATTTTCTTTTAGCCACAAAATTCATGATTGAATTACATTGGGAATCTAAAATCTAATATATTTGTGTGAGAATAAAAGCATGAAAAGCCTGCTACTTGGTTTTTCATTGAAAGACATCTTTAACAAACTACAGCCTTGGACTATCAAAATTCAAATAGAGAAATCAAAGTAAATCAGATAAGCAAAATCAAGGAAATGTAAAGCCCAAAAGAGAAGACAAAATCTGTGGAGAATTTTTAACTTGAATTGTTCAACATGTGGCAAACCAGCTCAACCAAAGTATAGGTGGGTTTCTTGAAGTCCACAGTCAACCTGATACTTAAGCTATTTTGAAATTACCATAAACTAGTAAAAGTTTTTTGGGTGGATTAAGTCTAAAATGTTGCTCTGTTTAAAGGGTTCAATTTTCTTATAAATTTGATGATTAGCTCATCATCAAACTCTATTTAGTTTCTGTTTAGCTTAGCTCTAGTTTTCCTAGCAGGTTCATTACCAAAATTTTAAAAAAAATTCTTAAATTTTCAGCAATCAATATGATTTCTTATCAAATAAATTAGTGCTGAGAACTAATTTAGTCTAGCACCTCTGTTTTGGGTTCTTCGTTTGGGGGTTTGACCTCCATGTTAGCTCAAATTCAGCTTTTGTGAGACCATCAGATTGAAGTAGATCCTTGATCTTATGGAGTCCAATAGAGCTTGTAGTGTTGACATCAATATTGCCAACATTTTGATCGATGACCTTTGCAATTGCAGCACTTTGGAATTTTCTCTCCATTAATCAAAATCTCATGTATGAACGCAATTTATATATTGTAAGTTGTAAATATTAAATATGTAGTAATAATAGTAGTAAACATTAAGTTCCATAATCACATTTCCTAGCCAATGAAGAAAAAAGCCAAGTATTTCACTCTTGTGTTAGTGTTACCTCCCCTGAATTGATTGAATTCATATGGAAAGCGACCAGCTGAACATGGTTCATTCGTTTATAGCATTGTTGATGTGTTTTTGGGATTGCTGGTGTATAGCTTGGAGAGTACATAACATAATCATAATCAAAAAGGTGTCGGAATTGAGACTTCGAAATGTGTTTCGATATTTAAGTCAAAAAAAATTCAAAAACAAAAAGATACAAAGAATAATAGAGGCAGTAGAATGTTAGAAAATGTGACCTAAGATTTTGTGTCTTACCTCATACTTTTTAAGGAAATGTTAATTAAAGTCACTAGACATTGGTTAAGGTGATATATATATATATATATAAAATATATAATTAATGCATCATTTTTTTCTTAAATTCAATAAAAATAATGTATTAAATGTAAAAAAAATTTCCAAAATAATAAATAAATAATCGTTAATTGATGTCTATAGATATCAGTTAAGCGGACTTTACTTTTACTTTTAATACCTTGAATCATGTACTAGCAATGTTTGTGATTGTCTTTTTTTATGACCTACGAATCATAATACCTTTTTGATGATTGATCCCCATGAATATCGGGCATAACAATGATATCCGGATAAAAAGTCCAAAACAAATTATCCAAAAAGGCTGCATCAGTAAACAATGGTATGTTCTTATTAGAGGTATCCATAAATTAGGTCGGGTCGGATTCGAGTCAGATTCGATTCGGGCCCGGTCAATGTATGCTATCAATATCATATATGCTTGTTCAAGTCCGGCCCGAAATATGAACTTCAAATTTTGCTCAAATCTACCCATATTTATAAAGAGATAATCCAAACTCATTTAAACCCATCAATATTTTTTAAATTTTCCTTTTAAAAAAATATATTATATTTTTATTTAACCTTTAATAATTATATATATATTTGCCTATATCAATCTCTCCATGAGCGAGATTTATTTACAGATTAATGTTCAAAAGATCAACATATCTACCCTAAGTCAACAACACTAACTAAACAGAGCACACACGGTACTCATTAGCAAATAGTACCTTTTTTTTCTAATTTTTTTTTATTAAATTTAAAATATTTTTTAATGTTTATCTTATAATATTATATATATTTAATTTTTATATGACATAAATTATATAATATATATATATAATTAAAAAATATATTATTTAATTAAAAAACGAGTCGGCCAAGCTCGGACCTTAAATGTTAGAGTCAAAGTCCGACCCATTTTTTAAATGAACCTCGTTTTTTTATCAAAGCACATTTTTCGAACTTAATGTTTTTGTCCAAACTCTCCCAAATATCGGGCGAGCCTTTGGACTTGGACAGGTAGTCCGACCTTTGGACAGGTCTTGTTTTGATGGAGCTCTTTGTTAGTCGATTTGGTCCGTTCGATTTTGAAACATTGATAATCGATTAAACCGATTTAATTTACGAAACCGATCAAATCGACCGACAAAAAACTCAGACCGAACCAACCGAACCGAACTTAATCGGTTCGGTCTTTCACCGTTTTTTTTTTCATACTTTCATTTTTAATTAGAGAAACAACTAAGGAAAGAGCATAACAATTTCCACTAAATATATTTTCTTTTTAATTTTCACCAAATAAATATCTTTAGATCATGATAATATTTTGTTA
Source organism: Fremontodendron californicum (assembly GCA_030761205.1). NCBI lineage: Eukaryota > Viridiplantae > Streptophyta > Magnoliopsida > Malvales > Malvaceae > Fremontodendron > Fremontodendron californicum. The sequence continues at coordinate 13,731,030 of JAULJL010000020.1, read as the reverse complement.
AACAGAAAAGCCAAAGGTAAACAATCAAAACACAAAAGGAAAACCAATAATCTGACCAGCAGGCATACCTTCCCCTCAGCTCTTTCTTTCCTAAGTCTTGCAGTCTCGTGAGCTTTAGCCCCAAAGAGGGAGAGAAAGGAAGGGGCAGCATACAGTAATAAAAATTCTTGAGTTTCTCCGATTTTTTTCTTTGTGAAACTTGAAAATCTGAAAGAGTGAAAGCTTAAGGGTGCGGCGCTAGGGTAGAGACAAATAGACTGAAGAATGAAATCTGAAGTGAAAAGGCCTTATGGATGGCTTGGGACTTAGGATGGGACTTTGGGCCTTATGGATTTGGATTGTGTATTTTTTATAATGGGTTTGGTTTAAATAAGAATATATATATTTTATTTTTTAATTAAATATCGATTTTTTCGATCGGTTCGATTTGAAAGAAAAAAAATTTCAAATCGACTTAACAAACATGTTTAAAGCAAATTAATTAACCGATTATTATTAAAACCAAACAAATCGAACTGAATAAATCAAATAACGTCGGTTTCGATCGATTTATTCAGTAAACCGATAATTTGCTCACCACTACCAAAAAGGACAAGGAAATTGTGAATAATAATAGATTTGAATTTTTAGTGAACATACAAGGTCAGAGTCCACGAAAAAGTGAAACCAATGTAATCGAAGTATCCAACACACGTCCTCAAGTTAAGAAACCATTGAATATCATCTAGCCAGCCTATAATGACTTTAACTTCTTGTTGGCTCAAGGTATCAAGAATAATTAACCCTTGACTTTACAAGAAAAACAAAAGTTAGATACTTTTTAATTCTAAAATATATTTTATAAAAATTATAACTTAAACTATTTTTTTTTATATATATATTTTTAGTTTTACCATTTTATAATATAATATGAATTTAAAATTTGAAATTAAATAAAAAATTTCAAATAAATAATTAGTTAAAGGACTATTTTATTCTAACCTTACAAGTACTAGCAGAATATCTGGGCAAATGCCGCAGATTTGAAAATAACATTATAATTATTAAAAAGTGGACATAACATTCTAATAATCGAGGTTTGTCAATACAGTTATAATAAAACATTCCCATGTTAAGTCTTGATTTTAAAAGCTTAATTGCGACTGATTCAGTATTGTCGTCAAACTCTTATTTTATGTGTTTGGTTGGCAAAAGTTTTGATGGATAAATTGCCAATTTGGATTCACTTGGGAAATGTCCCGCTTGAACTGTACACCAATAGAGGCTTAAGCTACATTGCTAGCGCTGTAGGAAATCCCCTCTATATGGACAAAATTATTGCTGGAAAACAAAGATTAGCTTATGCTAAGGTCTGTGTAGAAATAGATGTAGGGACTGACATCCCACATACTATAGAGGTTGAGATGCAGGATGGCTCCCTAATATCTATCTCGGTGGTTATTCCCTGGATGCCTAAGAAATGTACCCATTGTGGTACATTTGGGCACTCTGAGAAGACCTGCACAGTCATGCCTAAGAAGGCTAGTGCAAAGGTATGGATACCTAAGAGGAAGGAACCCCCTGAGGTGATTGCAGGACCAGTGGATCTCACTGAGTCCATTAGAGAAGAGGAAGAACAAAGAAGAAGGGGGAAAGAAGTGGCTCCTACTGACAATGAAACAGTCGAGAGGGCAAATGATCAAGTATTTGATAAGGGATCTGAGGCAAAGAAGTCCCCTCAAGGAAGAGCAGGCTCAGTAAATAGATTTGCAGTCTTAGAATCAGAGGATGAAAATGAAGAAGACATGCAAATGGAAGAGGACCCCGAACCAAAAGGGGAAGGTAAGATATGTTACTCCCCAAGAAAGCCAAGAGCAGCTGCAGCTGGGGTAGCAGATTTGATGAAAAACCTTAAAAATAAGAGGAAAGGGCCATTTGATAAGGGAAGGAAGCCAGTGAGAACAGGGGTGCCTGTTCCTGGAGGTCAATCTTCAACAAGCCAATCTTGAACATTCTCGTGTGGAATGTTCGAGGGCTAAATTGCCCTATGAAGCAGAAAGCAGTGGCTAGAAGGATACAATTACTGAAGATTGAAGTGGTTTGTCTCCTGGAGACAAGAGTAAAGCAACACAACATGCAACCTATCATTGACAAATGGTTTAGAGGCTGGAATATGTTAACAAATTACACTGAAGCATGCAATGGAAGAATATGGATGCTTTGGAAGGATCATTTAAATCTTGGGTTGATGGGAAGAACAGATCAGTCCATTACTTGTCAGGTTTCTCAGACTGATTGCAGGTTCTATCTAACTGCTATCTATGGGAAGAATGAAGGTATTGAAAGGAGGAAGTTATGGGCCCACTTGACATCCCTACAGAGCTCTATATCTGATGAACCATGGCTGCTTGCTGGGGACTTCAATGTGGTCAGTCATCCTGCAGAAAGCTCAAAATTCAATGGAAATCAGACCATCACATCTGATATCAGAGAGTTCCAGAATTGCATGCATCAGTTATCCATTGATGATCATGCTTATGTTGGACCTCCATTTACATGGTCCAACCACCAAGAGGCACACTTGGCAAAGAAATTGGATAGAGTTCTGGTTAATGGAGATTGGTTCCCTCTCTTCCCTAATTCCTATGTGGAATTCATCCCCCCGGAGGTGTCAGATCACTGTGCTGCACTAATAAATCTGAACCAGGCAGGAGTCTCCCTCCCTAAGCCATTTAAGTTCTTTAACTTCTGGACTCGACATCCTGAGTTCAAGGTCATTGTTGAGAAATCCTGGAGAGAGGAAGTCTCGGGTTCCCCCATGTCCAAACTTCACCAAAAGCTCAAGAGGCTTAAGCAGGTGCTCAGAAAGTTCAACTTTAATCAGTATGGGGAGATCTCATTGAAGGTGGCAGCAAAACGAAAGGAACTTGAAGCAGTTCAGCTGGCAGTGTTATCTGATCCTACAGCTGATCTAATAGCACAACAGTCAATTTTGATTAAAGAGTTCCAGGAGCTCAGTGCTGCTGAAGAAAGCTACTTCAGGCAAAAATCCAGAATAGGATGGATTCAAGAAGGAGACCAAAACACTCGGTTCTTCCACAAGATGATGGCTGCAAAGCAAAGTTGTAATTTCATAAGATCCCTCACAGATGCCAATGGGAACAAATTGGAAACTTTCCAGCAAATCTCCAATGAAGCTGTTGGATTCTTTCAGAACCTTATTGGCACAGCTGACACTGGGGTCACTGGATGCCCTCCTAATATTTTAACTGAGCTTCTTCAAGCTTCAGTTGCTGAGGAGGAGAAATTATCCTTAACAAGGCCAATCACCAGAGGAGAGATCAAAGCCACAATGTTTTCACAGAATGGTGACAAGGCACCTGGCCCAGATGGATACACAGCAAAATTCTTCCAGGAAACATGGACCATTGTGGGGAATGATGTCTTGGAAGCAATACAATCATTTTTTCATACTGGGAACCTGCTGCCAGCTTTCAATGCAACCATTATCACCTTAGTGCCTAAATGTAAGAATCCAAGCAATATCAAAGAGTTCAGACCAATTGCTTGCTGTTCAGTGATCTACAAGTGCATCACTAAAATTCTTGCAAATAGGCTTAAGCAGTTGCTCCCTTCGATTGTTAGCCAAAGCCAATGTGCATTTATACCGGGCAGGTGTATAAATGACAATGTGTTGCTGGCCCAGGAGCTAGTGAGAGGTTATGGAAGGGCCTCTTTGTCACCTAGATGTGCACTCAAGATTGATCTACAGAAGGCCTTTGATTCCCTTAGCTGGAACTTTGTCCTGACTGTCTTAGCAGCTTTAAATTTTCCTGAGAAGTTTATATGTTGGATCAGGAACTGCCTCACCACTCCCAGATTCTCCATTTCCATCAATGGGGTTCTGGCAGGGTACTTCAAAGGAGCCAAAGGAGTCAGGCAAGGTGACCCTCTATCACCTTACCTTTTTGTGTTGGCCATGAATGTGCTATCAAAACTACTGGATGCAGCAGTAAAGCATGGGGTTTTTGCCTTTCATCCCAAGTGTAAAAGGATAAACCTCACCCACCTTTGCTTTGCTGATGATCTCCTAATATTCTCCAAAGGAAGTTTGGACTCAGTGATTGGAATTCAACACAGTCTGCAGCTTTTCTACTCATTTTCTGGGCTTCAGATTAACAGTGGGAAAACATAGATCTTTTCTTCAGGAATCCATAGAGTTGAATTGGATTCTATCCAGGAAATCTCGGGATTCAAATTAGGCTCTCTTCCAGTCAGGTACCTTGGTGTACCGTTGGTGACGAGGAGGTTGACAGAGAAGGACTGTGAGCCACTGCTGGGCAAGATCCTAGCAAGAATCAATGGATGGGCAGTGAAATGGCTCTCCTATGCAGGAAGGCTACAACTCATCCAATCGGTGCTTTTTAGCCTTCAAAACTACTGGTGTAGGCAATTTATCTTGCCAAAGCAAGTTCTGACGAAGATCTCCCAGATATGTGCTTGCTTCTTCTGGAAAGGGAAGGAGGGATCAGCAAATGGAGCTAGGGTGAGCTGGAGGCAAATCTGTATGCCAAAAGCTGAAGGGGGATTGGGACTCAAAGATTCCATATCATGGAATCAGGCATGCATGATGAGAAATATATGGGTCATCCTAATCTCAGCAGGATCATTGTGGATTGCTTGGGTCCAGGCTTATGTGCTGAAGGGAAGGGATGTCTGGCAAATCCCTGTTCCTGAGAGTAGCAGCTGGGCATGGAAGAAGTTAATGCAATTAAGGCATAAGATTCAGCAACTTCCAGCACAGGAGGGAGGAAACAGATGGCCATTTCCAGGAAACAAATATGATGTAAAAGCTGTATGGAATGCACTCAGACCAAGAGCAGAAAAGGTGTCATGGCATAGGTTGGTATGGTCTCCGCACCTTATTCCCAGACATGCGATTATATCCTGGATGGCAGCACTGAACAGGCTGCCAACAAAGGAGAGAATTGCATCATGGGGGTTTGCAGTGGATGAACTGTGTGTTCTTTGCAAAGAGGATAAAGAAACTCGTGATCATCTCTATCTGGGATGCCCTTACTCTGCATCTATATGGCAGCAAGTGCTTCTGAGCTCCAAGGTCAGGAGGAGAGTGAAAGGATGGGAAGAGGAAGTGAAATGGGCTACTAAAAAGCTGAAGGGGAAAGCATTGATCACTATAATTCTAAGAATGGCATGGAATGCATTTATATACGAAGTGCGGAGAGAAAGAAACAACAGAATTTTCAAGAAGATTGAAGAACCCTCTTCAAAGGTGCTGGAAAGAATCAAGGATTCGGTCTCTATAAGATTAAAGGGGCTACGTTGTATTGCAGCTGATTCAATCAATGTTGAGCTATGCAATGGCTGGAACTTGAATTCTGATATGTTTGTTCGATAGAATTGGTTGTTATGGTTTGTTCCTGCTATGTTTGTAAATGATTCTTTTTTGTAGCAGCTATGCTGCTATGTTGTAAACAGTTTGTAGCAGCTATGCTGCTTCTTGGATAATAAAACTTCAATTTATCCAAAAAAAAAAATTCTTATAAAAGCACGATTCTTGGTACTTGCATGGAACATCACCTAATTTGTGACTAAAAGCAAGATAAATGGAAATTCCGTTTAGGTAAGGACTTTGCTAAGAAATACATCAGTGAGCAAGACAGAGTAAGACCAAATGGACCTAAGATCTACCATATAGACATTCAGTTTCCTATTTCTGTGTCACGAAAAAGTAATTTTAGTTTATTCCTCTAGATAGGATTAGAGGTGTTCATGATCGGCCTAAACCAGGCCAAATTCGAATAGTAAAAAAATTTATTTACTCAAGTTCAATTTGGATCCGGTGGATCCGATCCGTCGGGTTTGTACCTGCCCAATTTGTGGATAGATCTAAATAAGCTCATAGGAACATTGACATTTGAGAAGAAGACCTCTAACATTGCCTCTTAAAAAAATCATGAACCGGTGATATTTTTTATATGAAATATATGCACAATTAAATGTTTTAGATATCAGGAATGGTAACTTCAACACTATCATAAGGATGCCTTGTCAGCATTTGAAGGGCATGAGATGACATACAAGGTTTGACTGATTTCTATGGCAAGCAAGGATAGCTATTATTGCATCCGAAAGGTAATTGACTAGCAAAATTGTGTACTAGCATAGTTGATGATTTTAACAAAAATAGATGCTACTCTACGAAATGCTCACCACTTGTTTGTAAATACAGAATCCCTTTATCATATGCATACAGAATCCCTTTATCATATGCATTCTTCTTTTTGCTTTTAAGCCGAGTATATTAGTGTAATTTTTTCCTCTTTCTTTCTACAGTTCCAAAATTCATATATCTGAGCTGACCATGCATGCTTTTCATTTTCATGAATATGCTTTTTAAGATTGTAAGGTTGCATGTCATTCTTGTGATTATTAATTGATTGGTAAGAGCATAAAGCCATAACAATTATTGTTTTTCTCTGACTTGACCCTGTCTTTCAGTATGAATTGAGATGCATTTGATTTCTATTGTTTGACATGCACTAATCACTTATGTCTTGAACATACCAATCAACTTTCTGTCCAAGCAGTTGATTGAGATGTTCCATTTGAATTCTGATAGCTGACTTGCTCTAATTAGTTTTGCCTTGAACATAATAATCACCTTTTAAACACTTGAATGTGTTTCATCAGGCTATTTCCTTATTCATATAATGATACAACAGATTGGGATCTTAAGTTTTGAAATATACCAAAAACGAGACAGAAAATTGCAAAATTCGAGTATTCAACTTATCCTAATTTCCTATAATTGACAGACAATATAATGCAGGGGGCTATAATGGCAGAAATGCCTGAGAACGGAAGTTTTTGTCAAACTTCAAAGCTTTCCAAGAGTTTGGCACCTATGCAAAAGTTGTTCTGAATGCGGCTGGACAATTTTGTGACTCTTTAAGGAAAATGGCTAACACAGATGCACAGCCTATGATATGTCCTAGCAGTGGTGTACATATTGTTCTCCCTGATTACTATTCTCCAGAAGGAATGGCTTGATTGTCCCTAAAACTAAGGATGGACGTGTTGTTTTCCTGGAATTGGGAAGACAATGCTGGCAAAGGCTGTGGCTACTGAAGCTGGTGCAAACTTCATTAATATATCCATGTCAAGCATCACATCAAATGTCAATTCTGCAATTCTGTTGTTCCTTTTCAACTGAATTGGTTTGCTATGTTATCATGTCTTACTTGAAATATATGCATCTATTTTGCTGTAGTGGTTTGGTGATGGTGAGAAATATGTGAAAGCTGTTTTTTCCCTTGCCAGTAAAATTGCTCCTAGCGTCGTATTTGTTGATAAGGTTAGTTATCAATGATCCTCAATTTGTATTTTCAATTTGGATTACTCCAATTTATTGTACTTTTCCCTTCATCTTTGCTGTGACTTATAGGTTGATAGCATGTTGGGCCAGAGGGAAAATCCAGGGGAGCATGAAGCCATGCGTAAGATGAAAAGATGAGGGATCTAGTTCTTGCTTTTGTTTTCAATTATTAGCTATGGGAGAGAAGATGATAAGAGGTAGGCTGCTCTCATCTTCCTTGTTTGGAAGATTTTCAAGGTTTCAAGGGACAGATCTATTACTTGAAAGCCCAGTTTCTAGTTCACCTAAGAGAAGGTGCTTATAGTTCCTGTTGTACTCCTAACTTTTCCAACTAAAAGTTTACTCTAGTATAATGAGAGTGTATACTGGTTCACTTTCAAGCTATCTAAAGCCGATGGCCATTAATCATTATATCATCTGTATAGTTATAGTAGGTGCTGCATAGTTTATAACTTAATTTTCACTTTATGTTCTTCTAAGTTCTAGCTGGACAACATTCTGTTTAAATTTTGATGATGCATGTGTTGCTGAGGTGTGTGTGATTTAGCTTGTGAAAATAGTAATTTAAGATTTATCTCGTATCTTAAATATGTAGTTACATGCTAATTCCTTTCTGGTTCTCATTTTCAGGTTAGTAAAGTTGAAGTTCAGTATGATAAGACTTCTAAACAAGTTGATGTCCAAACAAGTTCAGTAAAGTTGAAGTTCAATTATCACCTTGCTCCAGATTCTCTTGCTTCTGTAAGATATGAAACATCCACAAGGGACATGGTAATTAAAGTTTGGTTTCGTATTATTTTTACTGGGTGTTAGCTAACTGCTTCTGAAATTTGGATTAATAGACTTACAACTCTTTAACACAGAAAAGACTGAATGAAGATGTCATTGATTATGATCTGCTTGAAGACTTGGTCTTTCATGTAGATGAAACATGTGATAAGGGTGCTATACTCATCTTTTTGCTAGTAAGCTATCCTAAGTACTTTGATGTTGATCTATCTTATACTTTGGAATTTCCTTTTTTGATATTAGTTTGATACATATTCCATGGTATAACAGGGGTTGTAGAAATTCATACACTACTTGATAGGCTAGCTGCTGCTTATCGATTTGGTGGACCATCTTCTGACTGGTTTCTGCCTCTACATTCATCAATTGCCTCAAAAGAGCAGAAAAAGCTTTTTTTAAATCCTCCTGATGGCATACGTAAGGTAGGCTTCTTCACTCATGTTTGAGGTTTTGCTGAAATAATCTTAAGCGTAACCGAACTGTTGTTTAGCTCTATTGGAATAATCAATTTCTACTTTTACTATGAAAACCAATATTATATTCATCAAGTTCCAATATTTTAGCTATAGAATATTTGTGTAATTGCATCCTATCATTTGACTGAAGGCAGGGCGGAACGTTTATGTTATTTATTTTTTTATCTTCTCTTTTTGGTTATCTGCTATATAAAACAGTTCTTAGTGTAGCAAATGAGAGCAGAAATTTTGGAAGAGAATGCTCAAGCGTCTTGCCTCAATCATAAGTGAATCCTTATCTCTATGCTTTTATCCCCTTTGGGTGGTTACCAAAGAAAAAAATATGTCGAGAGTTGTTATGCATGAATTCCTTCTATTAAGGCATTGGTTATTCGTTTAATTTTTTCTTAATTGTTGCTGTAGAAATTATCAAGCATGGCATGGTTGAAGATTGGATTGGATATCTCGAGCGAATGCTAAGCAACGGAGAGGAAGAGCTGGCCGTGTTAAGCCTGGAATTTGCTTCTGTTTGTACACACGGCATAGATTTGAAAAGCCTGAAATTTTATTTCATTATGATTTGATAAACTTTGAATAGTTTTTAATGTGTAATTAGACTTAATGTTGTAGTTTGTATGAATTATAGCTCTATGTTTATTATCTTAAATGAAAATAATTAATTTTTTATGAATCTATATTATTTGATTTAAATTAAGGTTTTTATGGATTTATATTATTTTAGCGAAAAAATTAAGCTTCCCAATATATTATTATAGGAGATATATTTTAATTTTATCAAATATACTATTAATTGGGGACGTTTGTTGTCCCCAATATCTTATAATATTTTAATTTTATCAAATATACTATTAATTGGGGAGGTATGTTGTCCCCAATATCTTATGGGCACGTTAGATGTCTCTAATGTTTGATTATGTTTGTCATTTTTAAGAATGTGAGTCGTCCCCAATATCATTCGTCTTTAAAAATATATTTTTTTGAGAGAGATGACTTACTTGAACATTGTTTTGGGGACGTTAGTCGTCCCCAAAACATTATATTTGGAGACGTCGTTTGTCCTTAATTTTTTTTTTAAGAGACATGTATGGTATAATCCTATGTCATTTTTGGGGATGTCTGTCGTCCCCCCAAAATCTTTATTTAGAGACGAAAAGTGTCCCTAATTAGTAGCATTTTTTATGAGTTTTGGGATGATTGTCGTTCCTAAAGCATTAGGGACAAATGTCGTCCTTAATATTGGGGACGATTTGTTAGCACTCGTCCTCAAAACTTTTCAAAGACTTGGTTATAGAGGATGACTGTTGGGGACGATCTAAGTCGTCCCTAAAACCTTTGGGACGATTTTTAATCGTCCTCAATTCCTCTAAATCTTGTAGTGTATCAACACTACATTTGTTTGCCTAAGCTCGGCCCGAAATATGAGCCTCAAATTTTGTCCAAACCCGCCTATATTTGTAAATAGATAATCCAAGCCCGTTTAGGCCCACCCATATTATTTTTTTCTATTTTTTTTAAAAATATATTTTTTATTATTTAATCTTTAGTAATTTAATATTTTTTCTTTTATTAAGTTCTTAAACATGGACAACTTAACATATTTTTTAATGTTTACATTATAATATTATATATATTTAATTTTTATATGACATAAATTACATAATATATATAAAAATAAAAAAAATATATTATTTAATTAGAAAACGGGCTCGGGCCAGGCTCGGGCCGGGCTCGGGCCTTGAATGTTGGAGCCAAGGCTCGGCCCATATTTTAAACGGGCCTTATTTTTTTGCCCAAGCCCATTTTTCGGGCCTAATATTTTTGTCCAAGCCCTTCCAAATATGGGCGGGCCTTCGGGCTTAGACAGGTAGCCCGGCCCTTGGACAGGTCTAAAGCACAATTGGAAATTTTTTCTCTCTCAATTAATAAAATATATAATTACGATACCACAATAACACAAAAAATATTCTCCAACAAGACAAAACAATAAAAAATAATCACAAAACACCAATCACACGAGACATGATTTTATGTGGAAAACCCCTTTAAATCAAAGGGTAAAAAAAACCACGGACTTGAAGTCCACTCAAAATCTTCTTTATAATCAAGTGTGGTTACAAGATCACTATATTTCAGCTATCACAATGAGTACATGACTCTACTTTTAGCTTTCAACAAGTGATCTCAAAAACAAAGAGAGAAAGTTGAGAAATTTCAATAAAAACAGGGGCTGCTATTTAGGTTGTAGATCGGAAAGCTACAGTACTTAGATGACCAATCTGATCGTTCAAAAGTAGCATCTATGAGTCCTCTTACTACTGTCAAAACATCAACCCGATCGGACCACGGATAACCCTCTAATCGTTGACTTAATTCAAGCTGTTCATAGTGTCAAAAAACTCAAATTTTTTTGCTCACTCTTTTCTCTCTTGCTACCCCGACACTCACACTCTCTTAATGAAAAACCAAGCCCTCAGCCCCTTGTTTTACACTTAAAATTGAGGCTAAAGAAAGGCCTCTCCTTAAGCTCAAAACTTACAACATAAATGGGCTAAAAAACAAATTGTTGCTCCACATAGGAGAGACTCAAACCCAACAAATCTTGCCCTCCCAAGTATGTGGAGGTATTCTCCATCCCGACGATTAAGTAACAAGTTTCAAACTTCTCTCTTGGTAAGTCTTTGGTCAACATATCAGCACCAGTATCATCGTTATGAATTTTCTCAAGTTCTAACAGTTTAGCATCTATAACAATTCATATCCAATGATATCTTACATCGATATGCTTAGACCTAGCATGAAAGGTTGAATTCTTACCAAGACGAATAGCGCTTTGGCTATCACAAAATAAAACATACCTCTCCTGAGTAAAGCCAAGTTCTTGCATAGATCTCTTCATTCAAAGAAACTCCTTGCACGCTTCAGTCACTCCAATAAACTCTGACTCAATAGTGGACAATGCAACACATTTTTGCAATTTGGATTGCCAAGCTACAGCTCCCCTTGCAAAAGTGATCAAGTAACCCGAAGTAGATTTTCTGGAGTCAATATCTCCAGCCATATTAGAATCCGTATAACCAAATCGAAACAAAGTTTCAAGTTGGAGGTACCCCGAAGATATCTCATAATCCACTTCACTGCATTATAATGCTCTCTACCTGGATTAAAAAAAAATCGGCTGATTGTACTAATAGAATGGGCTAAGTCGAGTCTTGTGCATACCATTGCATACATCAAACTACCAACAGCTAAAGCATAAGGGAACTTTCTGCATGTCTTCCTTCTCTTTTTCTGTAGAAGGACTCTACTTGACACTCAATCTAAAGTGTGTAGCAAGAGGAGTGCTCACAACTTTAGCTTTGTCCATATTGAACCTCTGAAGTACTTTTTCAATGTATTTCTCTTGTGATAACAACAATTTCTTGGCCTTTCTATCATATGTCATCCTTATGCCAAGAATTTGCTTTGCTGGCCCTAAGTCCTTCATCGCAAAAGGCTTACTCAATTCTTGCTTCAATATGTTAATCCTGGAAGCATTACGACCAATAATGAGCATATCATCAATATAGAGCAATAAAATAATAAAATCATCATTAGAGAATTTCTGAATAAAAACACATCGATCAGAAGTAGTCTTCTTGTAGCCATGCTCCCCCATAACATACTCAAACTTCTTATACCATTGTCTCGGAGCTTGCTTCAAACCATACAAGCTCTTCTTCAATTTGCACACATAATCCTCTTTTCCTTGTGTAGTGAAACCCTCTGGTTGCTCCATGTAAAGCTCTTCTACCAAATCACCATGAAGACAAGCAGTTTTCACATCCATTTGCTCAACTTCTAAGTCATAATAGGCTGGCAAACTCATTATACTTCTTATAGAGGACATTTTTACAACTAGAGAGAATATTTCCTTAAAATGAATCCCTTTTTTTGGTTGAAACCCTTAACGATCAATCTAGCTTTGTATCGTGGAGATGAAGAATTCTCTTCTTGCTTCAACCAGTAAACTCATCGATTTTTCAAAGCTCTTTTACCCTTAGGCTATTTCACTAGCTCAAACATATGGTTGTCATGCAAAGTTTTAAGTTCATCTTTCATAGCATCAACCTACTAATCTTTGCAGTCACTTTCCATAGCCTCTTCATAACACTCTGGTTTTCCCTCATCAGTTAAAAGAACATACTGATCAGAAAGATACCTCACAAAAGGTTGTCGATCTCTAGTAGACCTCCAAAGTGGAACTGCTGGTGGAGCCATAGGTGCTTGGTGTTGATCATTCACAACATTATCATTGGGAGTATCAAACTCACCTATTCCCTATTGGTCATCATGGGCATCTTCTTGCTTGTCATCCTCAATTGGATTTGGCGAAGGGATTAGAGGAATTGGATCCATTTCAGTAAAGTTATCACTATTATGTGGATCCATTTTCTCCGTCTTATCAATGTTATCAATGGTCTGATCCTTAATGAAAACTACATCTCTGCTACTGACAAGCTTCTTTTCAACTAGATCATATAATCTGTACCCAAATTCATCTTCACCATAACCAAAAAAGATACATTTGCGAGTCTTCGCATCTAACTTTTACTTCTCATCATTTGGAACATGTACGAATACCTTGCAACCGAACACAAACAGGTGATCATAAGACATATCCTTGCCAAACCAAACTTTGTCTAGAACATCACCTTGCAAAGAACACTAAGAGACAGATTAATCACATGTGCCACTGTATACAAATCAATCCAAAAATATCTAGGCAACTTTGCATCTGAAAGAAAACATCTGACTCTCTCAATCAATGTCTTAGGAGGTGTTTTCTGATGTATGATTCCTTGTAGTTGACAATACTTATCAAATGGTCCACTATATTCACCACCATTATTAGAACGGATGCACTTCAAGTTCTTCCCTGTTTGCCTCTCAACTGAAGCTTGAAACTGTTGGAACACATCAAGTACTTGGTCTTTTGTTTTCAAAGCATAGACTCAAAGTTTTCTTGAATGATCATCAATAAAAGTCATGAAATAAAGTGCACCACTATGGGACCTTACCTTCATAGGACCACAAACATCGGAATGCACCAACTCTAGCGACTCTGATTTTCTTGAAAGAGGATGACTCTTAAATTAAACTCTTATCTGTTTTCCAGCCAAACAATGAGCACGGTTCTTTAGTGTAGCATTCTTCAAACTAGAAAGTTGATTCTTCTTGACTAAACAATTAAGCCCCCTTTTACTCATGTGACTAAGCCGTTTATGCCATAACTCGGTTGAACTGTCATTTTCTGTCGCATTCACAATGCCTTTGGAAGTCGAAGCTTGCATCAAATACAAATTTGAACACTTCTTTCCTCAACCCACAACCAAGGAGCCTCTAGTCAATTTCCACTAGCACTTACTGAAGGTGTTACAAAATCCATCATCATTAAGATTTCCCGCTGAAATCAAATTCAAAACGGTTATCTGGTGCATGCCTGACATTTTTTAGCATCAACTTTGTTCCATTATTAGTTTCCAAACTGAAATTTCCCATGCCAACAACATGTGCCAAGTCGTCGTTACCCATCATCAATATCCCAAAATTATAGGGCGTATAAGATGTGAAGAACTCCTTCCATGATGTGACATGAAGTGAAGCACCAGTATCTGTCACCCAACTTGTCTTATCGCATGCTAGATTGATCACATTCTCATCACAAATAACAAGCAGATCATTAAAGGTAGTAGTAGTAGTAGGAACACGATTAGTATTTTCATAAGATATCTTCACTTGTTTATCACTACCACCCTTGTTCTCTCTCCTTCACTTGTAACAATATTTCTGGATATGGCCCATCTTGCCACAATGATGATGTAGACACCTAATTTTGTTTGGACCACTAAAACAGGTATGTTTTCTTCCTAAATTGATGTTTTAGAATGCAAAAAGGCTTTTCTCACCCCGCAGGTGGTACGCCGTGACTTAGTTTAAGAAAGCAGACATAAAAAGTCAATCTTGAAAAAGTCAACTCCGAAAAAAGTAAACCCTAAAAAGTCAACTACTGAAAAAGTCAACCCACTTTCAAAATCAAGATTTGAAGTTCAATTGAAAAATGGTGAAAGAATTTTGATAATCTGAGGTCTACATTGAAAGATATGGAGTTCGAAAGTTGGGTTACGAAAATTCAGTACAAAAGAAACCCTAGTTCGAAAAATTTAGGGAAAAATGCTTAAACGATCAAATTGGTCGAAATTGAAGGTTCCAAATGAAAGATAAGCACTGACTACGAGAAATGGAGGGGCTACTTGAAAAAAACTGAAGGAAAAGTCAATTCGGAAGAAAACCGAGAATTAGGGTTTTTGGTGGATTTTGGTGAAATAGGGAAAAATTGCAGAAATGGCCCGATTCGGTAAGACTAAAGCCTCTAATTGATGAGGAGTGAGTAAACAAGGATATCCCAAGGCTCAATTTGAAGAAATTCCGAGAAAAGAGCCGATTGGAGGAAAATGAAGAAATGAGGAAATTATCGATAGTGAAAAAAGGAAAAATCAAATCGGAAGGGAATTTCATCGTAAAAATTGGGCATTTTTGGACCAACTCCAATTCAATATATGAAAAAGGCCCAGAAAAAGAAAATTTGAAAATCGAACTTGTTTTGAGCAAAACCGGGTTTCGGAGGCAAAAAGGCAAAATTGGAAAATTTGGGAAAAATAGCAAAATGAGCTCAAAAAATTTTAAAAATTTGTAGATCTCATTCTTAAATCATTTCGAAGAGATTGGAGAAAGAAAATTTGGATTCAGAGTTCGTTTGCAAAATGGCCAAATCCCGGGCCCACTATGCAGAAATTCAAAAGGATAAATCCCCAAAAAATAGCAAACGAGTTCCAAAAATTCTAAAAATTTGCAGATCTAATTCTTAAAATATTTGGAAGAGATTGGTGAAAGAAAATCTGGATTTAGAGTTCATTTGCAAAATGGCCAAATTTCGGGCCCATTATGCAAAATTTCAAGCAGATAAATCCCGAAAAAATAATAAATGAGCTCAAAAAATTCTGAAAATTTGCAGATCTCACTTTTAAATCATTTGGAAGAGATTGGTGAAGAAAAATTTGGATTTGGAGTCCGTTTGCTATTTAATTTGGTTTGGGGGTCAAAAAAGTCATTTTATTGAAGAAAATCGAAAAGGGCCTTTTATTGCATTTAAAAAATGAAGCATGGGCTGGGAAGGTGAAGAGACAGCCGGCCAAGTCCCAAAGGAAGGCAGATATTTTTGAATTTTTCATCAAAAGGCCAAGAATGAGTAGGAAGGTGGTTATTGTTTTTGATCAAGCCTTTGAAATTGTGACACATAAAAGGGAATAATGACATATTTATGATACCATCTTCATGAAATCATAATTAAAGGGTTGATTATTCTAATCTAAGGGTGAGAATTCTACCTAGAAAGCATCTTGGATTGAAGGCCAATGGATGAAATCTGGCTAAAAAATTCTAGAACCTCCTAGGCTATTCTACAACCATTGGGTCACTATCAAAGGGGAGGGGTCTCTTTCATTTCTTTCACTCTTGTTTTGCTGAATGCTCTCCATTTTTGAAAGGCAAATAGAAAGTTTAGAAAGGCAAAGAAAGTAAGAAGAGGAAAAGCTGGCAATATAGCTTTTAGAGGTAGCTAAAAGCACCATACTCTTGCACTTTTCTTGCATTTCCATTCTTGATTTTCTGTTTTCATTTGATATTTGGTGAGTTTCTTTTGATTTTGATTTTGAAATAAGTGTTTTTAAGCTTTCTCTTCAACTTTCTCTTTTGTGTTTTATTGAAAAAACCTTTGAAAAAACAATTTCCTCCATGTTTTAGAGGTGGCCGAATGGCCTTATTTTTTAATGCTGTTTGCTTTTTGTTTCATGTTATTAGTAATGTCTAGCATGTTTTTGATGTTTTATATTTTCTTTAAATAACAAAATATGGAGCTTGCTTTGATCTTTTTACTTACTAACTTCCATTTTTGATTTTATCAACTTGTTTTCATGTTTGCTTTCCTTGTTTACATTTTTTAATTTTCTGTTTTCAACATGATTGAGTTTTTCATGATTTACATTTTACTATATTATGTGTTTGTGAAAATGCCTAGTCTTATTTCATGCCTTTACTTCATGTTTGCATGGTTTAGCATGTTTCTTTTTAGTCTTACATGTTAGTATGTCATGTGTTTGTGAAAATTCCATGAAAAAATACCATCTTTATGAGTTTGTGTGACCATTCGGCCTCCTCCTTTATTTGCCTTGTATGGCATTTTCATCTTACTTGTTGACTTGTTTGCACTTCCATGCTTTGTTTTTGTGTATTTTGGTTTAGAATGCTATGTGTTTGTGTTATTGTCATGCATTCTTTAGGTTTAGATTTTGCTTGTATTGCCATGCATTTCATACATTTTAGACCTAGGTTGCATTTATTGCCATGCAAGTTCATGTTAGGTCTAGGCCATATTATTTATGTCATGCATTTTTCATATCATTTAGGTTTTAAATCACGCATTTCATACATCATATTTTCTGTTTGCTCATGCATCTCATGCCATGCCACATGATTTGTGACTTAGGCCAATTAATGGCTCAAAGTCATGCTCACTTGAGCATACTTGTGGAAAATTAAAGAGCTATCAAATTGATTATTCTACCTTTGTGATTTTTTTTACTTTGCCAATTTTTGTCTAAATTTTTATAAGTTTTAGATACTGTTTTTAGGTCCTTAGGGGAGTCTCCAACATTTTCACTTTGATTTTTAAATGATTTTATCAAAGGCAAAAAAAATGTGTTTTGGCAAAACAGTTTTCACCCAGTTTTCTAACTTTCTAGATTTTTTTTGGGAAGTTATCTTTAATCAGACAATTAAGCCAATTTTTTTCCATGTATTATTATATGTTATGAGTCTCAAGTACTTTTTTTAGATTTTTTTGAATTTTTAAAAATAGGTAAAAAAATCGTGATTTAAAACTGGACAGTAGAGGCAGATTTGAATTCAAAAGAAAAACAATTGTTGAATTTGGCTAAGGCATTTAGAGGGGGTTGGTTAGAAACTTTAGCTACTGTCTTAGGGTAGTTTCTAAGCCTTTTTAACCTTTAAAAATGATTTTATGAAGCTCGGGTCAAGGGTGGTCAAGTCTGGGATTTCAAACTTAGAAAATTAAAGCTATTTTAAAAGGGTGGTTCGGCTAGAGGTCTAATTTTTATCCAAGATTTCCAAAATTGTTTTCAAACAAATCACAAAGTATTTTGATTTCACAAACTTTAATTTGATATATTTTCCTAAGGTAGCCAGATATCTTTTTAGATGTACGGATTTCCTTAATTAAAGAAAAAAATACACTTTCATGCATTGCATTTTCCATGTTCATGCATACTATGTAATATGTGATTTTTGCTATAATAATTTCTATGGTATTGTTCTTATTGTGATTTATTTTATGGTGTTATGTTGTTTTGAATATTTCATGCTATCTTATGCTTTTTATTTAGTTATTTATTCTTGTCACATTGTTTAGCATATACTATGTTCATGCATTATTATTTTTATTTTTATTTTTATTTTCATGCATATTTCATGATAGCATTATTTTATGTTCATGTCAATTCATGTCACTTAGATTATATTCCATGTCATTTAGATTATATTATTTTAGAATATGCCATGTCATTTAAAATATGCCATGTCATTTAAATTTGCCATGTTACTTAGGACATATCATTTCATTTAGAATACATTATGTCACATCGGTTATTCATTTCATTTAGAATATATTATATCACATAGGTCATTTCATTTCATATAGAATATACCATGATACTTAGGATATTTCATTTCATCTAGAATATACTATACCATTTAAATTATATCATATCATTTAGGTTGCATTATATTATCTAGACTTTGCTATGTCATTTTATTTATGTCACACATGTTCATATTCATTTTTTTAAAATATTTTGAAAAAGATAATGATTTTCAATAAAAATAAAGATATTCCTGAGTTAAAATAATTCATGAGTTCTCCACCGGGTTTGCTGGAGAGAATGTCATCAATTATCATTAATAAAGGAATATCTTTCTTTCAAAAAATGAGAATAATTCAGAAAATTTTCCAAAAAAAAAAAAATTTATATATTTTGTCGATTTGGTCGGGAAATATAGGAAAATTTTGAATTAATAAATTCCGAATCATTTTTAATTAAAAATGAAATTATTTTTCTTTAAATTGTGAATTAACATGAAATACTAAATTAAAAATCGACTTTTTACCGAGACTTGAAATAACACATGATTAATAATGTAACTGAGTCCCAAACCCGAATCTTCGATTTTCTCTGGTTTATAATGCAGAATTGAAATTGGTTTTAAAAATATTTTAATTAATTTTAAAATATTTTACAAAATCGGTTTTAATAGGTGGCCGATCACACCTAGCTAAAAAAGATTGATGGCGACTCCATGTCTTTTTCAAGGTCATTTTCAAAACCTTCATTTTTCAAGAGGAATTAAGTCGAATTTTCCTCGAGTTTTTTAATGTCACGCTTAACGAATAATAAAGTCTTGCGGTGAGACTTGTTATTTTTTAGGTTGCGACAGCTTGGCGACTCCACTGGGAAAATTAGAGAGTTAGGCCTAGAATTAGTCGTGTGTTATCAAAATCTTTGTTTTGTTGGTTTAATTGGTATTTAATTTTAATTCCCATATATTTTTTTAAATAATAAAGAGAATTTTGAAAATAATAAAAGGTTTTAAATATGTTCATTTGTCATATGCATACATATTATTATTTGTTCTCTGGTTATTTTGTTGCGTATATTTATATGTTTGTCTAATTGATGCTTTACATTGCTTAATTTTAGTGGGGTATTTAGAATAAGAGGTAGAATTGGTGGTGACAGGTTTGTTTTGTTCCTCCGCACACACTACATTTGCATTTGCATAACATGAACTCTCTACCCGGGTTTCGTCCTTTTAAGTGGGAGTAAAGTAACTACGCCTTCGTGATGATCCTCCGTATGGGCAAAACACTTCTGGAGTATAAAGAACCAAATGCCTTCTTGATGATCCTCCGTATGGGCATAGAAAAATATACTCTAAAGAATTGAACCCGCTTTTATCGAGGTGTCTTGCTAGCCTTCACAGGTGACAGTGAGTAGGGCTGTAATCGAGCCGAGCCGAGTCCGAATACTGAGAAGCTCGAGCTCGAGTCGAAATTCGCTACTCGAAACTCGGCTCGAGCTCGACCGAATACTATTTTCTAAGCTCGAGCTCGGCTCGAGATAAAATCGAACTATTCAAGCTCGGCTCGATTAAGCTCGTTTACTCAATTTACATACTCGAGCTTGAGTTCGAGCTCAAGCTCATTTCATACACAAAATTTTTGCATTTAAATAATGAATTTTTTTTAAATGATATAATGATAAAAAAACCTTACACAACAACCAAAAAAGTAAAAGTGTCAATCAAATAACAATATTAATACAATAATTCAAATTATTAAACTAAAAAAATAAAATCATTGTCCCATTTAACATAATTGAAAAAAAGTTAAATCCATAATCTATACACAACATCTTCTCCTCAACAAATAAAGCCAACCCACATTCAAAAGCTAAGCTTGCCTTTTGCTTTTGACCACTTTCTTCATGTTCAATCTTATCAAATCAACATTATACATTAAAAAATGGCATCTCTTGGTGCCCATATTCTGTAAAGTTCACCAATAATAGTAAATATACCCAGTTCAACAATATGAATAACAGATCGGGAAAATATTCAATAGATAAAAACAATCATAAAATCATTCACTAATCATGTAAGATCCAACTGAAAGGAGTTCACAACTTCTTTATATACCCAGGCAATACACCCAGAATGATACATTGTGTTCATAGAGTATGCAAACTATTTGAACTTACAGAATTTCTAAACACATGTACATAATGTATATCATGTATATTTGTATCTTAACCCTGCAACTCTCACATACTTTCTAAAAGCTTGGATATACCCATAAACACTTAACTTCTACTTTCGTTAATCCCAAGGCTCTTCTCTCTCCCTCTCTTTGAATATACTAACAAGGATTTGCCAGAATATTTTTTTTATGTGGTAACTTAAAGTTGTTAAAGAGCAAGGTGGTAATGAATTCGATTGATCTCCTAACAATTGACTCATAAACCATTTGTTACTAAAGCAAAGTTAACCTTCTCTCTCTCTCTTTAACCTGAGTTGGTGCATTCTTTTTTTGCTAAATCACTTTTTATTCAAACAGAGAAGGATACAAAGATCCCTTATAGACTTCAGATGGTCTCATATAAAACAATCATACACATCAGAGAAATAAAATATAGACCAGACATAACCAAACCAAGAAAATAGAATCATCCAGCAACTATGTATGCAAGCATCAGATCTAAAGCACTATCAAAAGTTTCATCACCACCACGCAATGTAATCGTCCTGTCTTTCCACGCCTGTCTTTGCTAATGAATCTGCCATACCGTTTACCATCCTGGGGATTTTTATTAGTTTCACCTCCTTTATCTTTTCCAGGAAAATGAGTTGGTGCATTTAACTATTTACAACTCTTCATTCGCCAAAATCAAATTTCATGCTTACTTACCCACCCACCAATCTCTTGGTAAAAAATATTTTTTGAGCAGATTGAAAAAGTAAGACCTCAGAAATTCAGATGCAGATGGAAAAGAATGGGGTGGGTCATGCAAATGAAAGCAAGCAGGGAAGCAGAGGTTTTATTCAAAGCGTAATGGAGAATGGTTAGATTAATAAATTCAAATGTAAAAATTAATTTACAAGTGAGATTATAACCTAGGCAAATCCTGAAATTTGTGATGGGGTTACGGTAGCCCAAAATTGCGATGCAATTAAGGTTTGAAATAAACCATAACCTCACAAATTTCAGAATTGTTCTATCAAACCCATTATCACAGATATTTCAACTTTTCATACAATCAATAAAAGGAAAAAATCTGATTAACTAACCTGGTGGTAAAAGAGTGGTTGCCTCGGATGAGGAATCACAAACACAAGTCAGATCCGAAGATTAGAGTAGAAGAACTTTGGGAAGGTAGAAGGTGAGAGTCTGTGTGTGATGTGAGGCGCGGCTGAGATGAGAATGAGGGAAAAAAAATTAGGTTTTAGGGTTTTAAAGATATATATATATATATTAAGGGTAAAATAGTAAATTAATATTATAAATATATATTATAAATAAAAAGCTCGATTAGGCTCGCGAATCGCTCGAATCAAGTATTGAGATACTCGAACTCGGCTCACTCGATAGCTCGAGCTGCTCGAGCTCAAGCTCGAGCTCGGCTCGAGAATGACCGAATCGAATTCGAGTTTTTTTCGAGCCGAACTCGAATAGCTTGCGAGCACAAGTGTCTCATTTACACCCCTAACAATGAGCAACAATTCGAGGCCTTAGAACCAATTCACCTTCATATAGTGAACCTAGGCGAAGCCATGCCGGATTTCTGTTAGATACCCGAAGTTAAGAACACATGGAGGAACATTTCCAACCTTTTACCATATTTCTATATGTTAGATTTTACAAATTGGGTGATGATGAACGAACATCATATCGCTCGTAATAAGTTTATTATTTTGTCCCAAAGGCGTCATAATGCTGAAACTCTGTTAAAATTTTCGGGATATTTTTTTAAAAGCATGTTATTATTTATGTTATATTTATGAATTCATTTCTTTACTAATTTATTTCTTTTTGTTTTCTTTTCTTTGACATGCATCATAGACATCATCATACACTTGAAGTTTATTGGCCTCGGGATTGTCATCAACCCAAAGGACTTTCATGGAGTGTTAAGTTATTTCAGTGATAGAAGATCATGTAGTAGTTAGGGTACGGTCGAAAAAAGATCAGAGGGTGGATGGTGATTGCCTGAAGAAAGATTATGTGTCAGTATTGCCGGAAAGGGTAAAAATGGATTTTAGAAAGAATAATCTCCGAGGGTTAGCCGACATTTGAAATCAGTGGAATGTATTAGAGAAAGAAGCCTTCACTCAGAAATATGGAGATATAGCACTTTTAATTTCGATTAGGGTCAATACTGGGTTGATTCAGGCTATGGTACAGTTTTGGAATCCTGCTTAGAGATTTTTTACTTTTAACAAAGAGGATATGTCCCCACTTATTGAAGAATATTCAACATTATTGTAGACACCTAATTTTGTCCGGACCCCTAAATCAGGTACATTTTCTTCATAAATTGATGTTTCAGAATGCTAAAAGGCTTTTCTCATCCTGCAGGTGGTACTCCGAGACTTAGTCTAAGAAAGAAGACAGAAAAAGTCAAACTCAAAAAAGTCAACCATGAAAAAGTCAATCCTAGAAAAGTCAACCCCAAAAAAGTCAACTATTGAAAAAGTCAACCTACTTTCAAAATCAAGTTTTGAGTTTCAATTGAAAAATGATTAAATAATTTTGATAATCCGAGGTCTACATTGAAAGATATGGAGGTCAGAAGTTGGGTTACGGAATCTCAATAGAAAAAAAAACCCTAGTTCGGGAAATTTGAGGAAAAGTGCTTAAACGATCAAATTGGTCAGAATTGAAGGTTCCAAATGAAAGATAAGTACTGACTATGGGTAATGGAGAATCCACTTGGAAGAAAAACTGATAGAAAAGTTAATTCGGAAGAAAATCGAGAATTAGGGTTTTTTGGTGGATTTCGGTGAAATTTGGAAGGATTACAGAAATGGCCCGATTCGATAGATCTAAAGCCCTTAATTGATGAGAAATGATTAAACAAGGATATCCCAAGGCTCAGTTAAAAAAATTCTGAAAATCGGAATTGTTTTGAGCAAAATCGAGTTTCGGAGGCATAAGGGCAAAATTAGAAAATGTGGGAAAAATAGTAAATGAACTCCAAAAATTCTGAAAATTTGTAAATCTCATTCTTAAATCTTTTGGAAGATATTGGCGAAAGAAAATCTTGATTTGGAGTTCGTTTACAAAATGGCCAAATACCGGGCCCACTATACAGAATTTCAACAGGATAAATCCCGGAAAAATAGCAAATGAACTCTAAAAATTATGAAAATTTTAAAATCTCATTTTTAAATTACTTGGAAGAGATTGGCGAAAGAAAATCTTGATTCGGAGTTCGTTTGCAAAATGGCCAAATCCCAGGTCCCTTATGTAGTAATTCAAGCAGATAAATCCCGAAAAAATAGCAAATGAGATCCAAAAATTATGAAAACTTCTAGATCAAATTTTCAAATTATTTGGAAGAGATTGGTGAAGAAAAATATGGATTCGGAGCTCGTTTAAAAAATGGTAAAGTTCGGATGCATAAAAAGGGTAATTTCGGAAATAAATCCAAAATAAATAGCAAATATACTCGAAATTTTTTGAAAACTTCCAGAATTCAATTTTTTTTATTATTTTGGAAGTATTAAAAAGATAAAATTTTAATTTGGAGTCTGTTTGCTATTTATTTAGGTTCCTAGGGGCAAAAAGGCCATTTAACCAAAGAAACCAAAAAGGGCAAATTTGTAATTGAGGAAAATATGAAAAAAGAAGGAATTACTGGGATTTTTCTTCCCTTGGTCAGCCAACATAGAGGAGAAGAAGGAAGCTTGACCAATATAATTCCCTAGTCACTATCAAGCCACATGCTACCATTAACACCTTGCAAATGGTCCCCCTTCATCCAATGGCTTAGGTGCTTTGTAGGAAAGTTGAATGCACCATCCAATGGCCAACTTTAAATGCCAAGATGAAAATTTTATTTTTCATAAAATAACCCTCATCTAATGGCCAAGAATGGAAGAAAAAAGATGAGCACAATCCATCCAAGGGTGAGCATCCATTCGGTTGAGCAAGGGAGTGCATGGGATTGTCTCTTTTCATCCAATGGCTTAGGCCATTTACAAGGGCTAGTACACATGTTGAGGGCTGGATTTAATCTACAAGATGTCATTTTTATGTTGTCCTCATCCAATGACCAAGAATGGAAGAGCACAACTCATCCAAGGGTAGGCACTCAAGGGGGCAAGCAAGGGAGTGCATGGGATTGGTCCTCTTTTGCATCTAAGGGCTAAGGTTACTACAAGGGATAAGTACACATCTTAAGGATTGCTATCAATTGGCAAGATGACATTTTTATGTTGTCATCAAAATATCTTAATCTAAAGGCCAAGATTGAAGGAGAAAGAAGTGCAATTCCCATTCGAGGGTGAGAGGCCATTAGGCCAAGGCTAAAGGGAGGGGGTGATTTCATTTTTCCAGATTTTTTTGGCTGGAAACAGTAGCTAATTTGGCAAAGAAAAAGGTTTTCAATAGAGAGCTTGAAGGTAGTCATCTCTACCAAGTTCTAGCATGGCTTTCTTTTTGTTTTCCATGGTGTTTTCTTGATTTTCTATCTTGTTTTCCTACTACATTTTTCATAGAAATAAAGTTTTTTAATGTTTACTTATGTTTTCATCTCTTCTTCTTCATTAAAATGGTGGAAAACAACTTTTTTTACATGGTTTCATGCTATGGCCGAATATGGCATGTTTACTTGCCTTGTTTTTGTTTTTTCTTCCTTGCATGTTGTTGTGAAAAATGATTTTTAGAAGGTTTTTTAGAGTATTCTAAGGTTCTGATTTTTTACAAAAGATGAAGCAAAAAGGTTGAAATGGCTACATGATCTTGGCTAGACCAAGTGACCATAGTTAGGAGAGAGGCTATGCCCATTTTTACCTACCATGAAGCTTACCTTAATTTTTCTGTTTTGCATGGTTTATTTTCTGATTTTTTGGAATGGAAAGGCTTCATGATCTAGGCAAGACCAAGTGATTATGGTTAGGTGAGTGATAACTCGTATAATTATATAGTTTTAGTTATGTTTTATTATTGTTTTGTGTCAAATACGAGTTATTCTTGCTTAGTCTAATTGTGTTTATGATTTTTTATATTTTTATGTAATTTGGTGTTTTTCACGAGTTTCTTTGAGTGATTTCAGATTACTAGGTTAAATCAAGAATTAAGGGCAAATCCAGTTCAGTTCCAGTTCCGACACCTTTTGCCATATCAGCTATATCTGGAGTTTCACTGAAGCAATAAGGCTGAAATTTTAACAGTGCAAAGTTAAGAGGCATATCTATCTTTTTTATGCTTTACACTTCTTGAAACGGAGTCGTTTTCCCTAGCGAAATCAACCATCAAGTTGGCTGATGTGCAATGACGTCTGTGCTGACAAGTTTTGGTATTTTGACCATATCTTCTGATCCACATCAGCAAATGAGCTGATTTCAACGGCTATGGATCACCGACTGATAGGGGAACAGTTTTCTAGAAGACCATTTGATCAGATCAAGCCTCCAATATTGACAAAATCGATCATCAAGATGGCTGATCAGAATTGTCATACAATATGACGAAAATTGTTAGAAAAATGCACCCACCTATTATACCTACCTTTGAAATTTATAAAGCTTGTCTCTTGTCATTTAGCTCTCCAAAATGTGTATAAATAGAGGGCCTTGGATGATTGTAGGAGGTATTGTACATTGGTAGGATATTAGCCATTGTAATAAAATTCTCTAAGTTTTCTTCTTCTTTCTTTTCTCTAGTTTTCTTTTTCTTTATTTTCTTCTTCTTCTTCTTTCTTTCTTTTATTTCCTTCTTAGATTCTCTTTAATTTTATGTTTATGTTTACAATGCCTATGCTAGGCTAAACTTCTATTTGGTTAAGGGTGATTTCAAAGCCCTAGACATGTTTTGTGATTGATTTTCAGATTCTATCTATCATTAATTTTCTATCAAAGTTGCTTATGTTCTTTTACAAGAATTGTTCATGATGTTGTCTTGATTTATTTAGGTGTACAACTAGATAGATCTTGATAAGTATCTATTGCTAGTCTAGGAGTCTTGATCCGTGTAATTGTCTTGATTTTCTATTCATAAGTGGCAATTTGTGATTAATGATTATGGTCAAGTTTTCAATAATTGCAAAGTGGAACATAACCTAAGTTGAACAATCCGAGCTTATGTGTTTGTTGCTTAGATCAACCTATCTTTCTCATCATAAAGCTGCCATTAAATTGAATTTAGAGAGCTTATTCTAGGTTGTTTAATGGTTAGAGATTAAATAGAGAGCTTGTTCTATTTAACGACAAACTAAGGAAAGATTGGGATAACAGAGCTTGTTGTTATCTACGGTTGTTAACTTTGATAGTTGGTTGATATTGATAGATCTGAAATTGATTCTTAATGATGTCTAGTGGTGGAGAATGAAACCTTAACCATATTTTTCATATTTGATTCTTCTTACTTGTTTTCTTACTTTTCTAGTTTGCTTATTTTTAAAAGTATATTTATTTTTATTGGCTGGTTATATCGCCTAATTTGTATATTAACTTTGTTTTATTTTTATTGGCTGGTTATACCGCCTAATTTAGTATATATATTTTTATTGGCTGGTTATACCGCCTAATTTAGTATATATATTTTTATTGGCTGGTTATATCGCCTTGCATCTTATTCTTATTATTTACTTTAGTTTAAATCTGGCTTCAAAAACCCCTTTTCTTTTATTGTTTTCTTTGAACGTAAGTTATAAACTAATAACTCATAGATTAAAACCCAATCCCTGAGGACTCGACCCTTGCTAATCATTATACTTACAATTGATCTTTTTAGTGCAAGGTTAAATAAGATACACTCTTTTGGGTGCATCAAATTTTTGGCGCCGTTGCCGGGGATTGTTTTCTTTAGTTTATTTGTTACTTGGTTTATTCTTATTTTCAGTTCTAATTAGTTTTATTTTCTTGTACATACAAGTTTTTCTTATCAAATTTTGAAAAGAAAAAAAAATAAAAAAAATAAAAAAACGATGGAATTGAGCAATCTAACACTTAAAGAGTTGGTGCCATACATGAACATGGAGAATCAACAAGCCAAGCTCACCTCCCCAGTTCAACAATTGGCCATGGGAGGATGTCAAGTCCATCAATGGTTCCAAGACCAACAGTATGATCATTACTCAAACACTTACCATGAGGGATGGTGCGATCATACTAATTATGGCTACTCGAAAAATTACCAAGAAGTAGATCCTTATGCCAATTACACTCATCCATCTAGCTTCAATCAATCATGGTCTCAAGAACCAGATCTTTTTCAACCACCACATATGACTCAAAACTCAGGTACTTCTTTAGAAGATCTTGTACATTCTCTTGTTACTCATACTTTGCAATTTCAACAGGAAACAAGGGCAAGCATCCAGAGTTTGGAAAGGCAAATGAGCCTATTGGCTAGTAGTACGGTGGAATTAGTAGCAGAAAGATCTCTAGCACTCCCTTCCCAAACGGTGATTAACCCAAAGGAGAATGCTACTATTGTGACCTTGAGAAATGAGGAACAAGATGAGGATGAGACAAAACCAAAGATGGATTCACTTCTTGAGGATAATGAAGCCACCATTCAAATTGAGAGTACTTTGACACCTCAGGTAGCTTTTAAGGTTCTTATTTCTACTAATGTTCCTTCTCCATTTTTTCCTAGCAGATTTGCAAAGTCCAAGAAGGAGGAACATGAACAACAATTTTTGGAAACCTTAAACAGCTTGCTTGTGGATGCCATTAGACAAGTACCAAGATATGCACAATTCCTCAAAGAGCTATACCCCACCAAGAATGATGAAATAATACGTGTGAAGGAGAAGGCATTGGCTGTTTTGCAAAGAAAACTTCCTCCAAAACGCAAAAATCCGAGAAGTTTCATGTCTAAGCCAAAAGATCCTAAAAAGCCAAGAAGGGGAATTGGCTAGGCTGAAAACAATCAATCAAGTGCTAATTGGGGGAGGCAGCCTAATTAGTGAAAGCATTGCCAAACTGCCATCCTCAGATTTGCTCTCTTTTTCTTATGTTTTTTTGCTAATTGTGTTTAGTGTTTCTAAGTTCATTTAGGCTGCATAAGTTTATTTTGTTTATTAGTTCTTTTCACTTACACATGATTCTTTCATTTGGGATTAATAGCATTACATTAATGACAATGTAAGAATTATGTGTGGGGGGAAGAATTTAGGATTTTATTTAGAGTGTTTTGTTTTTGAATCTTTTTAGGTTGTTTTTCTTTCTGATCCTTGTTTTTAAAATAACTAGATGTAAATATAATTTTTATTTTATTTTTTTAACCCCGGTTAAATGGCGGATAACGGTACTCCGTGATTATTTAAGTCGGTTCCATCAGCTACCCACAAAACTGATATTGTATATAAATTTCTCTTTCAATTTCTCTTTCATTTTTTTTCTTTTTTCAGGATGGATGATATTCTCACAAGATTGCAGAAACGATTTCCTTCTTTTCCTCGAAATATTTTACTGAAGCTTTACCAAGTTCGATTTGAAAGATTAAGAATGCTTATGCACAAAGGGATTCCTGGAGACATACGTTGGATAATTGAAGCCAAGGTACGTGAAGATGAATATCTTCCTGTTTTACATTTACCAGGTACAGGTAGAAGCACTTTTGCAAAAAAGCGACGAGCAAAGCGCATGAGTTCAAATTGCCACAAATGTGCACGATGGACGTGTAACGGTAAATGTAGTTCTATTGGGATTCCGTCCTCTAATCGAGATGATAAAATTGAATTCATTAAGGATGGACTGAGTAAGGAGAATTTGGGTAATATCCAACTTTCTCTTGAGACGCATCCTAGTGGAGACGTACAAAGAGAAATTCTTGATTTATGGCCGCAATTCCAAAGGGAATGGCAACATCTTGGGAATCTGATGTTAAAAGACCCTGTTTGCCAGCTTGTAAGAAAACTGGATGGGAAGCATATCCTCTACTCATAGAAGGCGTTTAAGCCGTTTCTGGACGTAAAACCAGAGGAAGATGCCAAATACACTTTCGGCGACATTATTACTCTTGACTTTTACGGTTGATTTTTCTTCTCTTTTTGATTTTCTTCCTGAAATCACGCAAAAATCTTTTGTTAGGTTAACATTTTCTTCTGACAGGCCAAATACACTTTCGGCGACATTATTACTCTTGTCTGATTCACTACTCAGTCCTCTATATATTACACCATGTACTCATTCTCTTTCAGGCACTCGAAAAAAAAAATGGAAAGTACTTCGTCCCAGAGCATTAAAAAATTAGTGTCTTTGGAGGTGCTTATCCAGGGAAAAATAACATATTTGCTGATGAAGCCATAAGAGTTGGAGTAATACTTGCCCAACAAAAGATCCAGTTGATTTATGGAGGCGGTAGTACGGGTTTAATGGGAGCAGTCGCTACAGCAGCACACGCCGGAGGAAGTCCAGTTCTAGGAATCGTGCCAAAACTATTCACAAATTTTTGTGGACCTACCTTGGGTAAGGAAATACAAGTTTGGAGTATCCCTGAACGAATGACAATCATGTACCATTCTGCCGATGCATTCATTGCTTTACCAGGAGGTCTGGGTACATTGGAAGAAATAGCTTGCGTGGCTTCTTGGTCATCTTTGGTCACAAAAAAGAAACCCATTGGTTTGCTTAATATTAATGGTTATTTTAGTAATTTGCTTTCATATTTAGATAATGCTGTGGATAATGGATTCATGTTCTCAGAGGCAAGGAGAACCATAATTTTTGCTACAACCATTGAAGATTTACTCAAAAAGCTCCAAGCTTATGAGTATTTATCTGCTACGGTTGTTTCGCAAACGCTCGGAAAAAGAAAAAGAGATATGGACGAGCAAGGAGTGGATTGCACTTTGTCTTTGTCACATTATCTAACATTTTGTTTGTTGTGTCTCAGTTATAATAAGTGGTTAGCAACCTCTGCAGGTAATATCTCCTATATTCTACCTTTAAAATTTGACATTGGGGACAATGTCATATTTTAGTAGGGGGTAAGGGACATATTTTGCTAATATATAAAAAAAAAAGTTTGTTGTGTTTTAAGCAATTTAGAAGTATTCATTCTGAACAAGGTCTGAGTAAGGGAGACTTGAGACATACCTTGTCAGTTTGATTTTAATCTTTTTATGTTTACTTGTTAATTTTTGTTTAGTATTTTAGGATTATTTAGGTTGCATGAGTTTGTTTTGTTTTGAGTCTTAGTTGTTCCAATTCTTATGTTTTTAGTTCTTTTCTCTTACACATGATTCTTTCATTTGGGTTAATAGACTTACATTGAGGACAATGTAAGAATTAAGTGTGGGGGGAATGATTTAGGATTTCTTTTATTTTTGTCTACTATTTTTTTTGAGTCTTTATTATTATTTTTAGTGTGTTTTAGTTCCTTTTCAATACTATGATGAGATATGAATTGCATAAGTCTAAAACAGATTTATTAGTGAGAAGATTTTCATGAGAATTGAACTTGATATCAATCTTTTTATGAGCCAATGTTAATATGATATGTTGATTGAGAAAGAAGCATGTTTAGACTTAATCTGACTTGTATAATCATCCTTGTGAGTTTTTGAGCCTATAATGATTGACGCATTATACAAATCAATCTAATTTCTTTCTTGAGTGCTCTTATGATTACATGATTCTCTAGAACTTGCTCTAGACCTTGTTGAGACTATATTAATGCATGTGACAACATGAATATGATAGAGGCATTAGGATTTTTAGCCAGGGCCAAACAGCCATCCCTTATTGATGTTCCAAGAGAACACACCCCTAGTGAGCCAATTTGAGCCTACATTGAATAAGCTATTTATTTGGTAACCACAACTTACACCTAGCCTAAATATAACCCTTGTTCTAAAGATGGATTATATATTTT
Source organism: Fremontodendron californicum (assembly GCA_030761205.1). Classification (NCBI taxonomy): domain Eukaryota; kingdom Viridiplantae; phylum Streptophyta; class Magnoliopsida; order Malvales; family Malvaceae; genus Fremontodendron; species Fremontodendron californicum. Next base: position 13,699,613 of record JAULJL010000020.1, on the reverse strand, counting down.
GAGACATATTGCAAAAAAAAAAACAAGGGATATTTTTAGTTAAAAATTTGGGTTGGAAACAAAAGATAAGTGTGGGGGAAGAAAAGAAAAGAAAAAGTCAAGAGAAAAAGAAAGGGATCATTGTCAAATACATTCCCATATAAAAAAAAAAAACTTCTCTTGAACTTCTAGTTAAAGTAAAGAAAAAGATGTTACAAAGTTGGTTAGAATGATGCAAAGGCTCAACATGAATATTTAGCCTATGTTATTATGTGCTTTATAAGAGTTTTGAGAAGTTTTATTTGTATGATCTTATTATGTCTCTAAACTCTATGAACTCTTTGGAACCTTTGTGATATCTTTATCCTTTTGTTCTTTAACCACATTATAACCCTTTGGCCCCATTACAATCTTGAATAAAGACCTCTTGATTTATGAAGTTGTATGATCTAAATAGTGGAGAATAGGTGGACAAGCAAGCATATGGTAGAAGTGTTTTCATGAGATTGATTGAGTGTAAACACTTTACCACTACTTTAAAGAGTGAAAATCAAGAGAGTATCCCATGTGAGAAGTTGAGATTAAGTTTGAATATGCACTATTTTGATTGAAATATGTTATGTTAATATTGGCTTAACTCAAACTATTTACATTCAAGCAAGATTTTTTGTGAATTTCTTTAAGCTATTGATTAATTTTTAAGACTTGTCCAATGATTATCTCTAATTTATATTGGAAGGATTAGTTATAATTATTATTTTTAGTTTTTCTTATGTCTTCAATGTTTGTGGGTATCGTCCTAGTAAACCCTCACGAGACTAAACTCGTCCACTAGGGACACCTAGGGGTTTAAAGGCTTGTGTCACATGCTAAGTGCCACCGTGATTTCCTACGAAAATGGATTGGATTAGATTTTCTTATTTTATTTTTATTGAGTCGTTGCTAGGGACTACCAACAATCTAAGTGTGGGGGTGTGATAACTCGTATAATTATATAGTTTTTAGTTATGTTTTATTATTGTTTTGTGTCAAATACGAGTTATTATTGCTTAGTCTAATTGTGTTTATGATTTTTTATATTTTTATGTAATTTGGTGTTTTTCACGAGTTTCTTTGAGTGATTTCAGATTACTAGGTTAAATCAAGAATTAAGGGCAAATCCAGTTCAGTTCCAGTTCCGACACCTTTTGCCATATCAGCTATATCTGGAGTTTCACTGAAGCAATAAGGCTGAAATTTTAACAGTGCAAAGTTAAGAGGCATATCTATCTTTTTTATGCTTTACACTTCTTGAAACAGAGTCGTTTTCCCTAGCGAAATCAACCATCAAGTTGGCTGATGTGCAATGACGTCTGTGCTGACAAGTTTGGGTATTTTGACCATATCTTCTGATCCACATCAGCAAATGAGCTGATTCCAACGGCTATGGATCACCGACTGATAGGGGAACAGTTTTCTAGAAGACCATTTGATCAGATCAAGCCTCCAATATTGACAAAATCGATCATCAAGCTGGCTGATCAGAATTGTCATACAATATGACGAAAATTGTTAGAAAAATGCACCCACCTATTATACCTACCTTTGAAATTTATAAAGCTTGTCTCTTGTCATTTAGCTCTCCAAAATGTGTATAAATAGAGGGCCTTGGATGATTGTAGGAGGTATTGTACATTGGTAGGATATTAGCCATTGTAATAAAATTCTCTAAGTTTTCTTCTTCTTTCTTTTCTCTAGTTTTCTTTTTCTTTATTTTCTTCTTCTTCTTTCTTTCTTTCTTTTATTTCCTTCTTAGATTCTCTTTAATTTTATGTTTATGTTTACAATGCCTATGCTAGGCTAAACTTCTATTTGGTTAAGGGTGATTTCAAAGCCCTAGACATGTTTTGTGATTGATTTTCAGATTCTATCTATCATTAATTTTCTATCAAAGTTGCTTATGTTCTTCTACAAGAATTGTTCATGATGTTGTCTTGATTTATTTAGGTGTACAACTAGATAGATCTTGATAAGTATCTATTGCTAGTCTAGGAGTCTTGATCCGTGTAATTGTCTTGATTTCCTATTCATAAGTGGCAATTTGTGATTAATGATTATGGTCAAGTTTTCAATAATTGCAAAGTGGAACATAACCTAAGTTGAACAATCCGAGCTTATGTGTTTGTTGCTTAGATCAACCTATCTTTCTCATCATAAAGCTGCCATTAAATTGAATTTAGAGAGCTTATTCTAGGTTGTTTAATGGTTAGAGATTAAATAGAGAGCTTGTTCTATTTAACGACAAACTAAGGAAAGATTGGGATAACAGAGCTTGTTGTTATCTACGGTTGTTAACTTTGATAGTTGGTTGATATTGATAGATCTGAAATTGATTCTTAATGATGTCTAGTGGTGGAGAATGAAACCTTAACCATATTTTTCATATTTGATTCTTCTTACTTACTTGTTTTCTTACTTTTCTAGTTTGCTTATTTTTAAAAGTATATTTATTTTTATTGGCTGGTTATACCGCCTAATTTGTATATTAACTTTGTTTTATTTTTATTGGCTGGTTATACCGCCGAATTTAGTATATATATTTTTATTGGCTGGTTATACCGCCTAATTTAGTATATATATTTTTATTGGCTGGTTATACCGCCTTGCATCTTATTCTTATTATTTACTTTAGTTTAAATCTGGCTTCAAAAACCCCTTTTCTTTTATTGTTTTCTTTGAACGTAAGTTATAAACTAATAACTCATAGATTAAAACCCAATCCCTGAGGACTCGACCCTTGCTAATCATTATACTTACAATTGATCTTTTTAGTGCAAGGTTAAATAAGATACACTTTTTTGGGTGCATCAGTGAGAGGCTATGCCCATTTTATACCAACCATGGAGCTTAACTTTCCTTGTTTTATTTACTAGTTTTGCTTGTTATTTGTTTTGCATGTCTATGTTAAATTTTTTATATGTTTTTTACATTATTTTCTATGCTATATTTACTTATATATTTCTATTCCATGCTTAATAACTTTCCCTTGCATATTCGGCCATTGTGTTCATATGCTCATGTTGTGCATTTTTTTTCATGTATCATGTCTTATATTATAAACATGTTTGCATTTTTTTTCATTTTGTTACATGGCCATTCGGTTACACCATTTTAGTATGCCTTGCATGTGCATTTTCCTTTTGCTTCTTAACTTGTTTGCATCTCCTTGCCATGAACTTGTCCATTTTTATTTTAGTATGCCATGTGCTTATGAAAATGCTATGATAAAATGCCATCATTTTGTTACATGGCCATTCGGCTACTCCATATTTATATGCCTTGCATGTGCATTTTCACTTTGCTTCTTGACTTGTTTGCATCTCCATGCCATGAGCTTGTGCATTTTGATTTTAGTATGTCATATGCTTATGAAAATGTCATGACATTATGCATCTTAATATGATTTGTCATGTACTTGTGTCATTTACTAGATAGGATTGCAATAGAGAATCATGTAGCTACATTTGGCCTCTTCATGCATCCCTTGCCTTATCATGCATTTGCATTTTGTTTAGGTAACATGCTTTGCTTTATCATATCTTGAAATTGTGTATTAGTTGCTGTTTGTTCCAGCATTGACATTAGTTTCATTGGTCATTGTATGTTCATGGTATTGCTATGCATGTTCATTACATTTTGGGTCTAGGCCATATTGGTAGTGCCATGCATATTGAGTATTAAATCACATTGGTATTGTCATACATTACTATGCTATTTAGGTTTTAGGTTACATTAGCATTTTCATGCATATTCATAACATATTAGGTCCAAGTCATATTTGCATTATCAAGCATTGCATGCATATTGAGTTAGGATAGCATTTATTGCCATGCAAACTCATGATAGGCATTTAGGTTGTCTTGAATTGTCATGCATTTCCTTTACCATTTATACCTTTAGACCATGCATTTCATACATTTCATTTGCTGTATGTTCATGCATTCCATGTCATTGCCACATGATTTATGACTTAGGCCAATCAATGGCTCAAAGTCATGCTCTCTTGAGCATACTTGTGGAAAATTAAAGAGTTGTCAAATAGATTATTCTACCTTTGTGATTCTTTTACTTAGCCAATTTTTATCCAAGGTTTTTAAATGTTTTAGCTACTGTCCTTAGGTCATTATGATGATCTCCAACAATTTCTACTTTGATTTTTGAATGAATTTATCAAAGGCAAAAAATGTGTTTTGACAAAACAGTTTTTTTCACCTAGTACTCGAACTTCTCCAATTTTTCTGGGCAGTCATCTTTAATTATAAAATTAAGCCAATGTTTTTTCGTGTAGTTTTACATGTCCTGAGTCTCTAGTATTTTTTTTAGATTTTTTTTTAATTTTTAAATATAGGCTAAAAAATCGTGTGTCAAAACCGGACAGTAGAGGCAGATTTGAAATCAAAAGAAGAATAATGGTTGAATTTGGCTAAGGCATTTAGAGGGGGTTGGGTATAAAATTTAGCTACTATCTTAGGGTAGTTTCTAAGCCTTTTTAAACCTTAAAAATGATTTTATAAATCTCGGGTTCAGGGTGGTTAAGTCTGGGATTTTAAACTTAGGAAATTAGAGCCATTTTTAAAAGGGTTTGGTAAGGGTTTTAATTTTTATTCAAGTTTTTCCTCAAAATTGTTTCCAAACAATCACAAAGTTTTGGTTTTTTTAGAAAATCTAATTTGGCGTATTTTTCTAAGGTAGTCGGATATCTTTTTAGATATACGGATTTCTTTATTTAGAGGAAAAAAATACATTTTCATGCATTGCATTTTCCATGTTCATGCATTTTATTTAAATGTGTGATTTTTGCTATGATTTTTTCCATGGTATTATTATTATTTTGATTCACATTTTATGATCTTATATTGTTCGCCATATGATTTTGAGTGTTTCATGATATCCCATATCTTTTTTTATTTAGTCATTTATTTTTGTCACATTATTTAGCATATACTATGCTTATACATTTTTATTTTATTTTCATGCATATTTTATGATAAGCATTGTTTTATGTTTCATGACATTTCATCATATTCCATGTCATCTAGGTTTAATTATTTAAAATATGCCATATCATTTAGAATTGCCATGTCATTTAAATCATTTTATATCATTTAGAATATACCATGATACTTAGGATTTTTCATTTTACCTAGAATATACTATGTCATTTAAATTATGTCATATCATTTAGGTTGCATTATATTATCTAGACTTTGCCATGTCATTTTATTTATGTTATACATGTTCATGTTCATATTTTTAAATGTTTCGAAAAAGATAATGATTTTCAGTAAAAATAAAGATATTCCAAGTTAAAATAATTCATGAGTTCTCTACTGGGTTTGCTGGAGGGAATATCATCAATTATCATTAATAAAGGAATATCTTTCCTTCAAAAAATGAGAACGATTTGAAAAGTTTTTCAAATGAATAAAAATTTCTATATTTTGCCGATTTTGTCGGGGAATATAGAAAAATTTTGAATTAATAAATTCCGGGTCATTTTGAATTAAAAATGGAATTATTTTTCTTTAAATTGGGAATTAACTTGAAATACTAAATTAAAACCGACTTTTTTACCGAGACTTGAAATAACACACGATTAATAAGGTTCCGTTTTATGCAGACGTTGTGGGGGTGCTAATCCTTCCCCGCATGTAACCGACTCCCGAACTCGCTTGTTTGATTTCTCTGGTTTATAACGCAGACTTGAAATTGGTTTTAAAAATGTTTTAATTAATTTTAAAATGTTTTAATAAAACTTGTTTTAATAGGTGGCCGATCACACCTAGCTAAAAAAGATTGGTGGTGACTCCATGTCTTTTTACGAGGTCGTTTTCATACCCTCGACCTTTTATTTCAATCTAGAGGAATTAAGTCGTCTTTAACTCTGCTTCTGTTTCCCCCTCACTCGAACGGGTTTCACGGTCGGGATAACGTATCGACACCTTCGTTTTTCTTGAGGAATTAAGTCGACTTTTCCTCGTTTTCTTTTAATGTCACATCTAACGAATAATAAAGTCTTGCGATAAGACTTGTTATTGTTTTATTATATTTAGGTTGCAACAATTGTTACGTATTGAGTGTCTTAAATCTGATCAGGTATATTTGAAGGAGGTGAAACCTTCAGGTTTTAAGAGGAAAATGTCTAGGATCACGGGATTGGATACAACATGGGTTGAGAGTCATATGGATATGAAGCAGAAAAATAGATGCATTCTGTGGGAAACTCTCCGACAATTGATATTGGGTCATTTCGATAAAGAAAAATCTAGTGACATCTTTGCTTTAGCCATTTATGGATAAATCATATTCCCAAAGATATTGGGTCATGTGGATATAGTCGTGTTTGATTTCTTCGAAAAGGTGGAACAAAAAATTAATCCATCTCCGACCATCATAGCTGAAACTATCCGATCTTTGAATTTTTGTAAAAGGGAAGAACAAGGGAGAATTAAGGGGTGTGTACAACTCCTTTATATTTGGATTCAAAGTCACTTTTGGAAGATAGAAGAGGTTTCCTTCAAACCGTACATGAAGTCTTTAGTTTCGATTAGGGAATTCCTTAGAAATGATTGGCCTGAAGACAGAGACGAAGAAAAATGGGTCAACATGTTCCGGAATCTAAAATGGGAGATGGTAACGTGGAGAGCTCCATGGATGGTTCCTATGCCAATTATGTATAAATGTGGGGACAACCCGGGAGTTCCACTACTCGAAATTTGGGGGTCTGTGAGTTATGCACCTTTGTTGGTGTAAAGACAGGTTGAGTCTTGACAATTCACACCCGCGACTCATAAGCTAGGATTATCAGAGTTCACTTATGGAAAGGATGGGTATTCTGGAAAGGTGCGGGCGGTGATTGAAACATGGAAGAAAACTCATCGAATAAAAGTGGCTCGATATGTCGACATCGTTACACCTGACTACCTGGTATGGAGGGAATTGAGGGTTAATGATAGGTTGTTGACATCGGATGGGGAAGAGGTCCAGTTCATGAATTCACCACCAAAGGAAGCACCGTCAGAGTTAAAAATTGCAAGGGCGAAATTCGAAAAAAAAGCCCAAATGAGCAAAGAGATTGCTCGACTGCAAGAAGAGATTGAGGACATGAAAAATAGGGAATCAGCTCAGGAAAGAGAAAAGGAAAAGATCAAGAGAGAAAAGGGACACTGTCAAGGGAGATCTCAGGGAGTTGCACTTGGAAAACAAAAGGTACCGCTTCGAGCTCAGATTTGAAAGAACCCTCAAGACTTTTGGAGAATGGGAGCAAGAGGTCAATAACCTTAAAAAGGAGAATAACTATTGGAAAAAGAGAGCGAAGCATAAAGAAGCCCGAGCCAATCAACTAGAGAAGTAAGCTAAGGAAAGTTTACATAGTGATGTTTCTGCTGACAGGTCTAGGAGCCATGAACAAGTAGGGGTCAGATTAAAAAGCAAGCAATCAAAAAAGGACTGTGAAAAAAGTCCAAGATCCGAGAGAGTTACTATAGGACTAATATTTTGTAACAGCACTTTGAAGTAAATAGGCGAATTATGGACTTGTCTTAGGTAGTGATCTTTTTATTTTATCTTTGATGTATTTAGTTCCAGGAAATCAATGAAAGACCGTTCGGTTGGAATTATCCCAGGGCCAATACTTTCAAATGCATCCATATTTTTTTATATATTTTGTTTTTCATTCGTACATTTATTCATAGTTATAATCATTCATTTTTTATGATTATTCATTCATATACTTAGTCACTTATTTATTTATTTTACTTGTTCATTCATTCATTCTTTCATATTCATATACCTAGTCATTTATTTATTCATTTTATTGGTTCATTCATTCACATTTAGTTATTCATTCTTTTTTAATAAAATTTAAAAAATGTGTCAATAAATTCTGATCCATGGTTTTTTAAAACTTATGGTAAAATCGGGCGCACTCCAAAAGAAATGGATTTCTGACACCGCTACAACACTAGATCTCAAGCTAGGATCATGGACAATTATCATCTTGCTCGTATTGAGAGGATGGAATGGGTTCAAAGGGAACTACAAGAACAGCTGGTTAAGTCTTCGGAGGAATCAAGGGAACAAATAGCTAAACTCATGGAAATGATGAACGCCATGATGAGACTGAAAGGGTCGGGAGAGAATTCGGTCACAGAAAAAAGGGTAGTAAATGAGGAAGATCAACCTAAAATCGTTCAGCATAAGGGCCAAGCATCCCAGCATGTGGGAAATGAGCTGCCAATTGGGGCAACCTCCTATGTTTATATCCAACCAGCAACTAAAGCATAGAATTATGCTCCTGGAAAAGGTAATATTGGGCTGACCCAAGTGATATTATTGATGTTTCGAACTTTGAGGAATTGGCTGAGAAAGAAAAGGCAAGGTTGGCTGAGCTAAAAAAGATGGAAACTGCAGAATCCCAGAAGAAATATAAGTTGCTGGAAGAGAGATTAAGAGCAATAGAGGGGGCAGAGTTATTTGGCAGCCTGGACGCCAAAGAAATGAGCTTGGTACATGGCTTGGTGATTCCTCCCAAGTTTAAAGTGCCCGATTTTGAGAAATATAATGGGACTACCAACCCATCAGCACACCTGACCATGTATTGCAGAAAAATGACAGGACATGATGATGATGAAAAACTGCTTATCTATTGCTTCCAGGATAGCATGACGGGATCTGCAACCCGATGGTATAATCAACTAACTCGGACTAAGATCCGTTATTGGATGGATTTAGCCAGGGCCTTTATGAAGTATTATAAGCATGTATCTGATATGGTACCTGACAGGCTATCACTGCAGAACATGGAAAAGAAGACCACTAAGAGTTTCAAGGATTTCTCTCAAAGGTGGAGGGACCTTGCCACTCAAGTGCAACCCCCTTTAACCAGCAAATAAACAACAGTGCTTTTATCAATACTTTAAAGGCACCGTATTATGACAAATTGGTGGGGAATGCCACTAAGAATTTCGCGGATATGGTTATATCTGGCGAAATGATTGAGACTACCATCAAAAATGGAAAAATGGAGGGGGGTGAGTCTGCCACTCCGAAGAAGGTATTTCCTGCTAAGAAGAAAAAGGAAACTCAAGCAGTTAGCATCGACCAATATCCCTATGCACCTCCTACACCATATACACCTCCCAGGCCCTATACTCCTTCTACATCCTATGTACCTCCTACACCCTACACACCTTACATGGGGTATAATCCTTACTACCCCAATGTGAACCACTTTACTCAAAATCCATTTTCCTATACCAATGTACCACAATAGCCATTTCCAACTAGTATGTCCTCACAGATAAACCTTCATCGAAACACTATCCCAAACACCTAGGGTACCGTGCGCAACGACCAACGTTCACTAAGGAATGATAAAAAAACCTCATTTGATCCGATTCCTACCACTTATGGTGAACTATATCCCAAATTGTTGTAGGGTCAACTTGTTGCACTTGTATACCTTAAACCTTTGACATTGCCATAGTGGTACAACGCGAATGCTAACTACACGTATCATGCGGGGATTCAAGGGCATTCAATCGAGGATTGCATTGCCTTTAAAAGAAAAGTCCAAAGTCTGATCAACTCCTGGGTTATGAAATTCGGGTCAAAGAATGGGCCAAATGTAGCAGGAAATCCATTGCCCGAGCATGCTGAGAATCGGGTAAATATAGTATTGAAGGGGGAAATCAGAAGGGTAAAAAGGTATATCAGTGAAGTCAAGACTCCAATGATAAAAGTATGGGTCAAAATGATTAAAGCAGGAATGGTGGAGGACGGAGACAGTTGCAAACAGGGTGGAGAATTGGTGCCCGTTCCATAGGTGTAAAGGTCAAATCATACAGGAATGCGGTGACTTTTTGGCTAAAGTCCAAAAGATGATGGATGAGGGTGAGGCCCAATTTTACGAGAAAATAGAGGAGGAAGTAGAGGTTATTGAGAATGAAGTTGACTACGGGATAGAAAGACCTTTGATCATCTATTACGATAAACCAGAGGAGAAAGTTATGCCGGTTGTTAAGGAAATTGAGCCTAAGTTAATCATAGATTTGCTTTCCTTTTTTTCATACAAGGAAAACAAAGCTGCACCGTGGAAGTATGACTGCAGCATGGTTATGCCAGGGTCTTCAAGTCAGCAAGATATTACAAGAGTGGGGCACTTAACACGAAGTGGAAGGTGTTATGCCCCTGAGGTTGTTGAACAAGGATCAACGAGAAAGGATGGAGGAATGGATAAAGGGAAGAAGGCAGCTGAACCAATCCATATTGAGATGGATTCGTCAAAAGAAGTAGAGAGGGGGTCAGCTCGGTTAACAAGATAAAAGAGTCGGTGAACAAAAATGAGGCTTGCGAGTTTTTAAAATTCATAAAGCATAATGAGTATAGTGTGGTTGAGCAATTGCTGCGTTAACCAGCAAGAATTTCAATCCTTTCATTGCTACTAAACTCGGAGCCACACCGAAATGCCTTGTTAAGAGTTTTGAATCAGACATATGTGGCCAACAACATATCGATGGAGAAACTAGATAGGCTGTTGGGAAACATCGTAGCAGACGATCACATATATTTCAGTTATGATGAAATACCACCCAATGGTATTGGATCAACAAAGGCTCTTCACATAACAATCACTTGCAAGGGGCACATACTACCAAAGGTGCTTTTGGATAACGGATCTTCGTTAAATGTGATGCCCTTGGAAACCCTGTCCAAACTGCCAATTGATATTTCTTATATGCTGCCAAGTTGCACTGTGGTTAGAGCTTTTGATGGAACTAGACGGGAGGTAATGAGAACTATCGAGGTCCTGATGGAGATAGTCCTTGTACCTATAAGGTGAACTTTCAAGTCATAGATATTACCTCATCCTACAATTGCTTGTTGGGAAGGCCTTGGATACATTTAGCAGGGGCTGTACCTTCATCTCTCCACCAAAAGCTAAAATTTGTGATGGAGGGACGTTTGGTCACGGTATTGGGAGAAACAGACATCATAACCTCTGCATCTACTGGTTCTCCTTACATTGAGCCAAACGAGGATGCTGTGGAATGTTCCTTCCGGTCTTTGGAGTTTTTAAATGCAATATTCGTCACTGAGGGACGAAAAATTCCAAAACTGAAGTTGTCCAAGAATACAAGGGTTAGGAGTAATAACTACCATGAGAAAGGGCTGCAGGGCTGGAAAAGGTGTTGGAAAGTATCTACAGGGAATGACCCGAGCAATTAAAGTTGTTGGAAAGAAGGATCGGTTTGGTCTAGGATATCTTTCGAAGGCTCAGGAGAAGAGGAAACAAGTAGAGAAGAACCGACAAAGGAGGATGGCCCGTCTCGCGGGTATGAATATTGAATGAGAACCTATGACTTTCCCACCAATCCTTCACAGCTTTCGCTTAGCAAATTTTCTGTTCGGAGAAAAGAATTTTGATGATGTACTCATAATGATTGAACAAGCTTTCGAGAAGTTCAATATGGATAAGGGTGAGCAGATACATGATATAATGATTTTCATGACTAGGGAGGAAAGAGTTGACAGTAAGAATACAAACTGGATGGTGTGATCTGGTCCACCAGGATATAGACTGACCAATTGGAGTGCGACCGAGCTGCCCATAGTCTTTAGGTCCATCCCAAGGTAATACTTTAAAACAATCTTAATTATCTTTGCCCAAGGATATTAAGAATTTTTTCTGTAATAGGGCTTTTGTTTAAACATTTTCATTCAATAAATAACAAGCACGATGCATTTTCTTCATATTGATGTGTCCATATTCTTTCATTTATGATATTTATTTTGCTTTCATTATATATATATATATTTTCCTATATTGTTTCTTCCCCACCTATTTACAGGTGTACGGATGCGGAATATGAGGACCTTCCTGTCAGTAATTCTAAAATTGATTTTGAAAGCCCCATTTGCACGGCTGATTTTGAGGCCATCGAAAATACTGAGGATTATGGTCTACCTCCTAACTTATTAAGGAAAATAGAACAAGAGGAGAAACAAGTACTTCCTTATAAGGAGCTACTAGAAATGATAAATTTGGGAAGTGGTGAGGAGATAAAGGAGGTTAAAATTGGGACCACATTGTCATCATCAATAAATGGTGAATTGATAGTCTTGCTCCGGGAATATGTAGATGTATTTGCATGGTCATACCAAGACATGCCAGGGTTAGATCCACATATTGTGGTTCATAAGCTCCCCTTAAGGCCAGAATGCAAGCCAATTCAGCAAAAATTGAGAAGAATGAGGCCAGACATGCTGTTAAAGATAAAAGAGAAAGTGAAGAAGCAGTTTGATGTTGGGTTCTTAGAGGTGGCAAAATATCCGAAATGGGTGGCAAATATTGTTCTAGTACCAAAGAAGGATGGCAAGGTGCGGATGTGCATCGATTATCGAGATCTGAACAAGGCCAGTCCCAAAGACAATTTCCCTTTGCCTCACATCAATATTTTGGTGGATAATACGGTGAAGAGTTCCTTGTTTTCTTTCATGGTCAAATTCTCGGGATACAATCAGATTAAGATGGCACTGGAAGATATGGAGAAAACCATATTTGTTACAATGTGGGGAACATTCTGCTACAAAGTATTGCCGTTCGGGTTGAAGAATGCCGGGGCAACATATAAGAGAGCCATGGTGACCTTGTTTCATGATATGATGCATAAGGAAATTGAGGTCTATGTTGATGATATGATTGCAAAGTCACAAGGAGAAGAGGAGCATATTGTGAATCTTCAAAAACTCTTTGAAAGACAAAGAAAGTTTCTACTCAAGCTAAACCCGGTAAAAAGCACTTTTGGAGTCATTTCGGGGAAATTGTTGGGTTTTGTTGTTAGCAAAATGGGAGTTGAGATTGATCCGGTCAAAGTGAAGGCCATCCAGAATTTGCCACCCCCTCGTACTCAAAAGGAAGTAAGAGGCTTTCTGGGAAGATTGAATTACATTGCTCTATTTATTTTTCTGTTAACGGACAAATGTGATCCAAAATATAAGCTACTTCGAAAACGTGATCTAGGAGAATGGGATGAAGAGTGTCAGATTGCTTTTGAAAAGGTTAAGCATTATCTATCAAACCCACCAGTATTAATGCCACCTGTTCCAGATAAACCAATGATACTTTATTTATCAGTATTTGAGAGATCCATGGGTTGTGTCTTGGGGCAACATGATGAGACTGGGAAAAAAGAACAAGCAAACTACTACCTCAGCAAGAAGTTTACAGATTATGAGCTGAAATATTCATCGGTAGAAAAGTTGTGCTGTGCCTTAGGTTGGACTGCTTGGAGGCTCAGACAGTACATGCTATACCACACGACGTGGTTGATTGCCAAGCTATATCCAATCAAGTACATGTTGGAAGCACCTTCATTATCAGGGAGGACAGCAAGATGGCAAGTTTTGTTATCAGAGTACGACATCGTATATGTATATCAAAAAACTATTAAGGGCAGTGCAGTGTCTGAATTTTTAGCAAGTCGGGCAGTGGAAGATTATGAGCCTCTGAACTTTGATTTCCCGGATGAAAACTTGATGTGCGTCTCACAAGAAGATGAGATTCCCTCTAAAAAGAAGAAAATATGGAAGATGTACATTGATGGGGCATCCAATGCCATGTGGCACGGAATTGTTGCAGTCCTCATATCCCCTGAAGAAGATTATTATCCTTTCACTACCAGATTGGATTTTGATTGTACAAACAATATTGCAGAATATGAGGCATGTACTATGGGCTTTCGTGCTACCGTAGACAGAAAGATAAAAAAATGGAGGTTTTTGGAGACTCAACTTTAGTGATATATCAATTGCATGGAGAATGGGAAATCTGAGATGCAAAGTTAATCTGATATCGAGAGCTCATACTGAGTTTGTTAAAGGAATTTGAAAAAGTAAATTTTAATTACTTTTCCCGAGAAGAAAACTGAATGGCGGATGCTCTGGCTACTTTGTCATCAATGTTTAAAGTGAATGAAGGGGCTGAAGTTGTGCCGATCAAGATGAGCATATATGAATCTCCTGTCCACTGCTTGAGTATCGAAGAATAAGTAGATGGTCTCCCATGCTATAACGACATCTTGCAGTACATCAAGAGTCAACAGTATCCAGAACGAGCAACAAAAAACGAAAAGAGGACTTTGAGAAGGTTAGCAATGGGTTTTGTTCTAGATGGTGAGATTCTCTACAAGAAAGGGAAAGACCAAATCTTATAAGAAGTGTCGGATCTGCCGAAGCTCGAAGAATCATAGAGGAAGGCCATGAAGGAATATGTGGCACCCATGCCAATGGTCACATACTTGCTAAGCAGATTATGAGGGCAGGATATTATTGGCTGACGATGGAAAGAGATTGTATCAGTTATTCTTGAAAGTTCCATAAATGCCAGATATATGCAGATAAGATTCATGTGCCGCCAACGCCATTGCATGTCATGACTGCACCATGGCCATTTTCAATGTGGGGAATGGATATGATTTGGCCTATTACCCCGAAAGCTTCAAATGGACATCGTTTCATCCTGGTGTCTATAGATTATTTCATAAAGTGGGTGGAAGCTGCTTATTATACGAATGTAACAAAGTCGACGTATGCAGATTTTTAAGAAAGAAATCATATGCCGATATGGATTGCCAGCAAGAATTATTTCAGATAATACTCTCAATCTGAATAATAAGATGATGAGAGAAGTATGTACTCAGTTCAAGATCATGCATCATAACTCGGCACCTTATTTTCTGAAGATGAATGGGGCAGTAGAAGCAGCCAACAAAAACATCAAGAAGATTGTTGAGAAGATGACTGATGTGTATAAGGATTGGCATGAGATCTTGCCATTTGCTCTTCATGTATACCGTACCTTGATTCGCACATCTACAGGGGCAACGCTATTTTCTTTGGTATACGGGATAAAAGCAATTGAAGTTGAAATCCCTTCACTTCTAGTTTTGATGGAGGTTGGCCTAGAAGAGGCGGAATGGGTTAAAACTCGCTATGAACAGCTGAATCTCATTGAGGAGAAAAGATTGAAGGCAATTTGTCATGGGTAGTTGTATCAGAAAAGGATGATTCGAGCCCACAATAAGAAGGTTCGTCCCAGACAATTTCGAGAAGCAGAGTTGGTACTAAGGAAAATTCTCCCTATCGTGAAGGATCCGCGAGGGAAATAGGCTCCAAATTGGGAAGGACCCTATGTGGTAAAAAGAGTTTTTTTCTGGAGGAGCATTGATTCTAACTCGGATGGACGGGGATGATTTGAGAAATCCCATGAATGCTGATGAATTGAAGAAGTATTATGCTTGAAGAAAAAAAGAAAAAAAAAAGAAAAAGTGTGATGCTATACACATGGAAATTCGAATGATTCCAAGTGTAAAAGTGGAAATTCTATATACCTATCTCCCTTGACATTTGCTTTTCAATGAGAATATATATGCTTGATATGATGAATGACCATTTTTCATATGTCGCAACCTAAAAAATAACGAGTCTCATCGCAAGACTTTATTATTCGTTAAGCGTGACATTAAAAAAATCGAGGAAAAGTCGACTTAATTCCTCTAGAAAAATGAAGGTTTTGAAAATGACCTTGAAAAAGACATGGAGTCGCCACTAATCTTTTTTAGCTAGGTGTGATCGGCCACCTATTAAAACCTGTTTTATAAAATATTTTAAAAATTAATTAAAACATTTTAAAAACCAATTTCAAGTCTGCGTTTTAAAACCAGAGAAATCAAACGGTTACGTGCGGGGAAGGATTAGCACCCGCACAACGCCCGTATAAATCGGTACCTTATTAATCTTGTGTTATCTCAAGTCTCGGTAAAAATCGGTTTTAAATTTAGTATTTCAAGTTAATTCCCAATTTAAAGAAAAATAATTCCATTTTTTTTTATTGAAAATGATCTGGAATTTATAAATTCAAAATTTTCCTATATTCGCCAACAAACGTGGCAAAATATAGAAATTTTTATTAGTTTTGGAAAACTTTCCGAATCATTCCCTTTTAAAAAAGATATTCCGTTATTAATAATAATTGATGATATCCTCTCCAGCAAACCCGGCAGAGAACTCATGAATTACTTTAACTCGAGAATATCTTTATTTTATTGAAAATCATTATCCTTTTTTGAAAACATTTAAAAGAAATGTATATGCATGACATAAATAAAATGACATAGAAAAATCTAAATAATATAATGCACCCTAAATGATATGATATGATTTAAATGTCTTATCATATTCTAAATAAAATGAAATATCCTAAGTTATATGATATATTCTAAACGAAATGAAATGACCTAGGTAACATAATACATTCTATATGAAATGCAATATCCTAAGTCATATGATATAATCTAAATGAAATAAAATATCCTAGATGACATAATATATCCTAAATGAAATGAAATGACCTATGTAATATAATATATTCTACATGAAATGAAATGACCTAAGTAACATACATATTCTATATGAAATGAAATGATTTAAATGACATGACAAATATGAATGATATGGCATATAAATTAAATGACATGGAATATAAAATAATGCTATCATATAATATGCATGAAAATAAAAATAAAAATAATAATGCATGAACATAGCATATGCTAAATAATATAAAAAATAACTAAATAAAAAGCATAGGATATCATGAAATATTCAAAACCATAGAATAAACCATATAACATAAAAAAATATAAATCAAAATAATAACAATACCATAGGAATTATCATAGCAAAAAACACATATTATATAAAATGCATGAATATGGAAAATGCAATGCATGAAATGTATTTTTTCCTTTAATTAAGGAAATCCGTATATCTAAAAAGATATCCAGCTACCTTAGGAAAATATGTCAAATTAAATATTCTAAAACCAAAATACTTTGTGATTGTTTGAAAACAACTTTGAAAAGCTTGAATTAAAAGTAAAAACT
Source organism: Fremontodendron californicum (assembly GCA_030761205.1). Lineage (NCBI taxonomy): Eukaryota > Viridiplantae > Streptophyta > Magnoliopsida > Malvales > Malvaceae > Fremontodendron > Fremontodendron californicum. Next base: position 13,682,649 of record JAULJL010000020.1, on the reverse strand, counting down.
GGGCTAAATTTTTTTTTAAATGGCTCTAATTTCCTAAGTTTAAAAATCCGGAATTGACTACCCTTAACCCGAGACTTGAAAAACCATTTTTAGAGTTTAAAAAGGCTTAGAAACTATCCTAAGTCAGTAGCTAACCCTCTTAATCAGCCAACTCTAAGTAACTTAACCAAAACAGAAAAATGATTTTTCTTTAAATTCAATTCTGACTCCACTGTCCAGTTTTAAGCCATGATTTTATACCCTATTTTTAAAAATTCAAAAAATTCTGAAACAAATACTGGAGACTTAGAACATTTAAAACTACACGGGAAAAAATCTGCTTAATTTTATGATCAAAGATGAATTCCCAGAAAAATCGAAAATGTACGAGTACTGGGTGAAAAAAACTGCTTTGCCAAAATACATTTTTGCCTTTGATAAAATCATTTAAAAATCAAAGTAAAAATATTTAAAACTCAAAAATGACTCACAAACAGTAGCTAGGACTTTTTGAAAGTTATATAAAAATTGGCTAAGTAAAAAAAACCACAAAGGTAGAATAATCAATTTGACAAAACTTAATTTTCCACAAGTGTGCTCAAGAGAGCATGACTTTGAACCATTAATTGGCTCAAGTCATTATTCAAGTGGCATGAACATGAAATGCATGAAACAATACAGCAAACATAGTGCATGAAATGCATGAGCTTAAATCTAAATGTCATGAAAAAATGCATGGCATTCATATAGTGACCTAGACCTAAATGAACTTGCATGGCAAATGAACCAAACCTAATAACTAAAATATGCATGGCATTTTGACAAACACAAAGCATGCTTAAACCAAAAACTCAACCAAATATCATGTAAATGTTAACCTATCAACTAACATGGCAAGAATGCACATAAAATGCAAAAATTCAAGGGTGGCCGAATGGAATAATGCAACTAGCAAACATGGCATTTTCACAAACACTTGGTATATTAGCATGCAAAACTAAATCAAATGTCATGCAAATGCAAAAACCTACCAACTAACATGGCAAAAATGCAACACACAATGCAAAACACATGGAGTAGCCAAATGGCCTCAAGCTCCAACAAGCATGGCATTTTCACAAACACTTGGTATACTAACATGCTCAACTAAAATATAACACTCAAATCATGCAAAAACCACACAAGCATTTTCACAAACACTTAATATACTAAATCTAGAACATGCTCAACTAAGATATAAAACTCAAATCATGCAAAGACCACACAAGCATTTTCACAAACACTTGATATACTAAATCTAAAACATGCTCAAATTTAAACATTATGAAAACAGAAATTTAAAAATGCAAAAACATGATATTTAAAACATAAATGGCAACAAACAAAGCAACCAAATTAAAATATAACTCAAGAATATGAAGTAAAATAACATTTAAAACACCAAGATCAAAGAAAATAACATAAAAAATATGGTAAAATAAACCAAAACAGCAACTTAAATAAATAATGTAGGCCATTTGGCCATGGTGAGTATATTATAAAAAAAATGTAAAAAATATATTCAAGAAGGAGATGAAGGAAGAAATTAAAAAGAACAATAAAAAACATTTATTTAAAATGGAAACTCATCAAATAGAAATCAAAATAGCAAAAACAAGAATGGAAAATCAAGAAAGTGCAGGAGTTGGTGCTCAAGAGCAACCTCAAGAAGCTATATTTCAAGCTTTATCTCTTCAAACTTTCCTTTCTTTTCTAAACTTTTATTTTTTTTGCTTTCAACCAAGGAGAGAAAAACCAAGTAAAAACTAATTGAACTCAGCAAAATGAAGATGAAAATTGAAAAATCTGAACCCTCCTAGTGTTGGCCGAATGGTCCCTTAAAATGCCCAATGATGTTGTCATTTTTTTGTAACCAATTTTCCATAAAATGGCTAATAATTCAACGTGAAAAATCATGAAATTATCACCCTTAGGTTAGCATCTCAGCTGCCTCAAATTACAGCTGTTCAAGAATAATGTTGACATCTCTCTTGGCCTATGTGGCTTAATCACCATGGCTTGATCAAAGAGAATCTCTAACTAACTCTTGATTTTTAGCCATTTGATTGAAAAATCAGAAGCTTCCTCCTTCCTTTGGGCCTGGGCAGGCCAGCACTTCTCTTTTCCAGCCCAAGCCTGATTTTTTGAAAGGCCCAAAGAAGCCCTTTTCGGTTGCTTGGGTGAAATGACCGTTTTGCCCCTCGGATGCAAATAAATATCAAACGGACTCCAAATTCAATTTTTTTTAATACTTTCAAAATAATAAAACATTGAGTTTTAGAAGTTTTCAAAATTATCCGAGTCCGTTTGCTATTTATTTGGATTTTTTTCTTCCAAAAATGCCCTTTTATGACCCTACATTTTACCATTTTTTAAACGAGCTCCAAATCAATATTTTTCTTACCAATCTCTTTAAAATAATTTAAAAGTGTGATCTGGAAGTTTTCATAATTTTTGGAGCTCATTTGGTATTTTTTCGGGATTTATCGGCTTGAATTACTGCATAGGAGGCCCGGGATTTGGCCATTTTGCAAACGAACTCCGAATCAAGATTTTATTTCTCCAATATCTTCCAAATAATTTAAAAATAATATTTACAAAATTTCAGAATTGTTGGAGTCCATTTGCTATTTTTTCGGGATTTATCTTCTTGAATTATTGCATAGGAGGCCCGGGATTTGGCCATTTTTCAAACGAACTCCGAATCAAGATTTTCTTTCGCCAATCTCTTCCAAATAATTTAAAAATGATATTTTCAAAATTTCAAAAGATTTGGAGCTCATTTGCTATTTTTTCAGGATTTTCCTTTTTGAATTACTACATAAGAAGCCCGGGATCTGACCATTTTGCAAACGAACTCCGAATCAAGATTTTATTTTTCCAATCTATATAAAATGATTTAAGAATGAGATTTACAAATTTTCAGAATTTTCAGAGTCGATTTGCTATTTTTCCCAAATTTTCCAATTTTGTCCTTTTGCCTCCGAAACCCGGTTTTGCTCAAAACAAGTTCGATTTTCAGATTTTCTTCAAGATGAGCCTTCGGCTATCCTTTTTTAATCATTCCTCATCCATTGGGGGCTTTGGTCTTACCAATTCGGGCCATTTCCGTGATTCTTCCCGATTTCACCGAAATCCTCTAAAAACCCTAATTCTCGGTTTTCTCCCGGATTGACTGTTCTTTCAGTTTTTCTTGATAGTGACTTCTCCATTACCCGTATTCGGTGCTTAACTTTCATTTGGAACCTTCAATTTTGACCAATTTGATCGTTTAAGCACTTATCCCCAAATTTCTCGGATTAGGGTTTCCTTTCTACTAAATCTCCAAATCCCAACTTCCGAACTCCATATCTTTCAATGTAGACCTCGGATTATCAAAATTCTTTCACCATTTTTCAATTGAACTTAAAATCTTGATTTTGAAAGTGGGTTGACTTTTTCAATGGTTGACTTTCTAGGGTTGACTTTTTCGGGGTTGACTTTTTTCGGGTTGACTTTTTTTCAAGTTTGACTTTTTATTCTCGCCCTCTTAAATTAATTCTCGGAGTACCACATGCAGGATGAAAACAGTCTTTTTATACTCGAAAACATTAATTTAGGAAGAAAACATACCTGTTTTAGTGGTCCGGACAAAATTAGGTGTCTACAGCTGCCCTTCTTTGGCTATTGCTGAGAATCAGGAATCAGGCAAAGATAAGCCGACACTAATTTTGTACGCTCAGTGAAATCACATGTGAAGGAAAGGGAAAGGGGTTTTCTTTTTCATTCTTCTATCATTTTTTCATTTTTTTCCATTTTCTATTTTTTCTATTTTTTTTTCATTTTCCCTTTTTTTAACAGTAAATTGAAGATTTTGTCCTTAAATTGAATTCCCTGACTATTCAAGGCTCGACCCGTCTTAAGGAAACGAATTCGATTTGCAAGAAAAGAAATGACCTCGACGATGGTATCGGGGCCTTAACCTGTCTTGTTATCAACTGTGTTTAAAATTCTGGGTATCTCCTCGAGAAGCTTCGCTATCACCACCAAAGTCTTGCTCATTTTTAAAACTGTAAAAATTTTGGGTATCACTTCCAGAAGCTTCAGCTATCACCACCGAAGACTTTCTACCTTTTCAAAGAATTTTTAAAACTCTGGATATCTCCACCAGAGGCTTCAGCTATCACCACCGAAGACTTGTTCATATAAAAGAAAGTACCTCGACGATGATCTAGGGGTTCGACTCATTTTAGAAGCAAAACGAGTTCGATTATACCTGAAAGCTTTAAGAGATGATGTAAATGCTTCATGATGCAAATGCAAATGGCTTTAGTTGATGCAAACGCTTCTTGATGTAGATGCAAATGACTTAGATTGGTGCAAATGTCTTTGATGCAAATGTAAATGACTTGATTTGATGCAAACTTTGTTGATGCAGATTTAAATAACTTAGATTGATGCAAATGCTTCTTGATGTAGATGCATATGTTGAATAAAATTCTGGGTAACTCCTCGAGAAGAAGATTTCTCATTTTTCAAAATTATAAAACCCTAGATATCTCCACCAGAGGCTTCAGCTATCACCACCGAAGACTTGTTCACTTTTAAAACTGTAAAATTCTGGATATCCTTACCAGAAGCTTTGGCTATCATCACCAAAGTCTTGCTCATTTTTTATAATTCTGGGTAACTACTCCAGAAGCTTTGGCTATCACCACCAAAGACTTGCTCATTGTAAAATTCTAGGTAACTCCTCCAGAAGCTTTGGCTATCACCACCAAAGACTTGCTCATTGTAAAAATTCTGGGTAACTCCTCCAGAAGAAGATTTCTCATTTTTCAAAATTATAAAACCATGGATATCTCCACCAGAGGCTTCAGCTATCACCACCGAAGACTTGTTCACTTTTAAAACTGTAAAATTTTGGATATCCCCACCAGAAACTTTGGCTATCACCACCAAAGGTTTGCTTATTGTAAAATTCTGGGTAACTCCTCTAGAAGCTTCGGCTATCACCACCAAAGACTTGCTCATTATAAAAATCTGTGTAACTCATCCAGAAGAAGATTTCTCATTTTTCAAAATTATAAAACCTTGGATATCTCCACCAAAGGCTTCAGCTATCACCACCGAAGACTTGTTCACTTTTAAAACTATAAAATTCTGGATATCCCCACCAGAAGCTTTGGCTATCACAACCAAAGGTTTGCTCATTGTAAAATTCTGGGTAACTCCTCCAGAAGCTTTGAGAAATGATGCAGATGCACATGTCTTTTAACAAGGTGCTCATGCTTCATGGTGCAAATGTAAATGCTTGGATTGATGTAAATGTTTCTTAGTGCAAATGCAAATGGCCTGGATTGATGCCCACGTTTCATGATGCAGATGCCCCTACTAATTGTATTCATGTAACTGGTTTATAAATGGTGTAACTATAATTACCACACAATAATGAAAATGCAATGATTCTAGAAATAATGCAATTGCTTGAGATGACACAAATGCGAATTCCATGAAGAATATAAATGTAAAGGTAAAATGCAGATGCTTATGGAATAATGCCAATGCAAATACCCATGAATGATGCAAATGCTTGCCGACACTGTGCAGATGCAAAAGCTCGATAAAGAGATTAGTGCTCATGAGTGATGAAAATGCCCCCGGTTGTTTTTCTAGACTTTGGCTTAGCCTTTCAAATTCATTTTTCCTCTTCAAATCAGAGTATATCTTCAATTCATTTTGGCTATTCTCTTTGCCCTAACAGTTTTCAAACTTTCATCAACAGAGATCTGAACTGGGTTCTATTTCTTCTTCTCATATCTGGAAGTCAAGACCTATCCTGGCAGTTCTATACCTTTGGGTTAGAAAAATCCTTGTCTCATGTCAACATCAAAATGGGTATTTCAAAAAATCTCTTTATTTGTTTTCGCATCTTGAAAACTTCTGTAAAAAATATTAACCCCATAATATGTGATGTATAAATCTTTTGAAGACTGATGATCATTGTTAGAAATTTCTCTAAGTATCAATCTGGGTTTTTTCAACTGGGATTGGCAAGGCTTGGTATAACAAGATTCTGGCTTTTCCAGGAAAACTTCATGACAAAAATATATATCCCTTCTAGGCTCTCAAATGGAACAAGTTTGATAAATCATGAATTCATTGAGAACCAAGCAAATTCAACATTATTTTAGTTTCCATATCAAGGCATTTTGACAAGCATCAAGATTAGCTGGGATGTTTAAACCGGAAAGTTTAATCTTGGAGAAAAAAAAGTTTCAGTTTTTGAAGACAATCCTCTGAATGAGAATTGACAATTTGGGAGGTTTAGGAATTCTTAAATATTCCTCGATGACCACTTTTTAAGAAGATCTTTTCTTTTGTGGTATCGGCACTATCATCGATGGCATCGAAAATTCCCATTCTACTCTAGACCGCCCTTTTTGGGTTTTCGCCCTAGAGTCCCTTTTCTCTCCAAATTTTTTTTTCATTATTTTACCATGCACTTGAGAATTCTAAATTCTTCCTTAGTGAAATGAGAAATTGATGAGATGGGATAAAATCTGAGGAAAACCCTTCAAATTAAATATTCATGCTTGATCAAAATGGACTTTTAAAGCACGTAATGTAGGCCATGCTCAGGGTTCAGAAAGAAAGGATAAATAGGCCTAAAATATGTGTTTGAGGGTAATCAGATCAAGGATCCTTTCTTTGAGGAGGATTCTCTTTGAAGCATTTGTCCCTTCTTGGACATTTCTTTCCTTTTGACTTTGCTCTTTTTCTTCCTTGCTTTTGGCTTTCAATTTGCCATGTCTTTCACACATTTTTTTTTGCTTTCATTTGGCCCCCTTCTTTTTCAACGGAGTGAGCCCGTCTTTATTTGGGGCTCCATTTGCTTTGCATTTGTCTTTGAGCTAGGACTCATTTCTCAATGATCTTTAAAAAGATCTTTCCTTGCATTTGCCCCATAGTGTAGAGGTTGATCCTTGATGAGGGTTCAAAGAAGAAAGAATTCTTTTGGCTCAAAGGGGTGACTATGGATAATTTCTTTTTTATGCGAAAGGGATATGAAAGATGGCCATTTCTCATGTCAAGCACAAATATTCATATTGAAAAGCAATCCCCAAGGGAAATAGATATTCAGAATTTCATTTTGCACTTTGGAATCATCCGAATTCTCATATGCATGATATCACAAATTTTTTCATTTTTTCATTTTTCATCGCATGCCCCAATGATTCATGCGTTTAGTCCATCCATTCACCATGTATCCATCATTTCTACATATGATGCCCCAATTTGATTAACCAATGAGAATTTGTATCAACGAGGAACATAGCAAGTCTAGATATGTACTGAAAATACTGAATTTCAAATCTGAGTTCTTTGAAGAGACTAGGAAAATATGACCTAAAAATGGGTTTTCTCTGGGATATGGGATAATCTGGTTTAGTCATTGTGCCCCAGGGTGTCAATCATGAAGTGATGTTTGGGTATTTGAAGTTTTAAGATCATTGGGAAAGGTCATGAATGATTTTAGCACAATCATGACACACACCAAATTATCAAAATCTAGATTCTTGAAAGAATGTCTTATTTGTTTGAATTTCAAGGAATTTGAAAATTTTCAAAAAGTTCGTTCCTTTGTTCATAGCCTAGACTAAGATCTACGTATTTGCTTATTCTGTGATGACAATGGTTTTATGAGGTCAAATCATTCATATTCCTTGAAGCATTAGGTCTTTCAAGTGTTTTTGGTTTAAGAGATTTAGGCTTAAGAAAACCTAAAGAGAGGGGAGAAGGTATTGGGTCATTTGTAACACTGATCATCAATCTTCTTGAGACTATCCATTATTAAAAATTCCTTAATGCTTGTTTTTGCAAATTCAAATTATTGTTAAAACACAACAAACACAAAGCATTTAAAATTCAAAATTCATTTAATTCATGTAGATGTTAACATGAGACAAGTGTTTTCATCATCACAGTGTATAGAACTACATGTGTCAAAACCTAATATGATCATGCACCATGTTTCTTATGACACTTGGCTTTCCCATCTTCAAAACTTATCGAACCAGCCTTGATGAGATCCCTGACCTTGTACTTCAAAGTGGGGCAGTTCTCTATTGAGTGACCTTGATTGCCAGAATGATAACCACAACACTCATTAGCATCATACCAGCTCGGATAAGGGGGCTTCAGAGGCTCTAATTGCATGGGTGTCACAAGGTGATTCTGGATGAGTTAAGGTAATAGCTCATTGTATGTCACAGGAATCGGGTCAACCTGATTTCTTTTTTCTCTTTCTATGCCCCCTTTGATTATTCCCAAGGGTGTTCGATTGATAGACAGATGTAAATTCTGGTGTAGTTACAGTCATTGGTTGGTAGGGATAAAAACCTTGAGAGACATTGTTCAGGGTAGAGTAAAATGGCTGATACGAGGAGAATTGGGGAGGTGGGGCAAAGTCTTCCACGACTTGGGTATCTTCCTTTTTCTTTTCAGATGCCCCTTTTTTCTTGGTATTGGATGTTCTTTCTCCTTCAATTTTCCCATCTTTGATAGCATTCTCAATCATCTCCCCTGAAATCACCATGTTCAAAAAATTCTTCGTGGTGTTGCCGACAAGTATATCATAGTACGAGGCCTGCAGTGTATCCACAAAAATGACAGTGGTTTCCTTCTGAGTTAAGGGCGGTTGTACTTGGACGGCCAGGCTCATCCACCATTGCGCATATTCTTTGAAGCTCTCAGTAGCTCTTTTCTTCATATTTTGCAAGGTGAGATGGTCAGGCGCCATGTCGGTCATATGCTTGTACTGGTTTAGAAAAACCCTAGCCAGGTCATTCCAAGAGCGAATCTGATCCTTGCTCAACTGACTATACCACCTAATTGCGGACCCGCTGAGGCTATCCTGAAAGCAGTGAATCAAAAGCTTATCATTATCTATATGACTTGTCATTTTTCGGCAGAACATAGTGATGTGGGCTGACGGATCGGTCGTCCCGTCATATTTCACAAAGTCAGGGATCTTGAACTTAGAACGAATGACTAAATCGAGGACCAAACATCGTTCTTTCGCATCTAAACTCCCAAATACATCTGTTCTTTCTACTGCCCAAAGCATTCATCTAACAACTGATATTTCCCTTGGGAATCTGCCAACTCCACCTCATTTACTGCAACCATTTTCAACTTTGCCTGTTCAGCTGGATCATCTGAGTTTAGGACATTGACGGGGTTAACAGTCTTCTGGGCATCAATCATTACGACCTTATTCTGACCCTTTTGTGCCTCTAACCCTTTCCTAAAGACAAACTTTTGGGTGTATCCTTTTCCCTTGATTACGACAGACATTAGCTCCATCATTTAGTCATCTGATCCTTAGATTTTGCTTGAGACTTTGCTAGCTGTTCTCGCAATTCTTTCTGTTCCCTTTCCATTTTTTCCATTCGGGCAACTTGTTCATCCTCCATAGCACTAGCCTGTATTAAAAGGGTACTCAGTACTTCTTATACCTCTGATTTGAAATGGAAATTCTTTCAAAGACTCTTAAAACCAAGCCAACTTCTGTTTTATTTCCCCCAAATGTATGTCATGATGAAGGAACCATAAATGCAATTTGATGCATGTGAAGCCTAAACAATATGATGTATGGACATATATAGTGGAAACATGCTGACCATGTATGTAATAAATGCAATCACGATGCCAACATGTTGCAGGCAAAGAATAAACAAATCAACACATGGATATATGCAATGAATGATCATGTTCATTTTAGCGTATTTCCCAATGAATGATCATATACCCTATGAATGCAACACGATGTCAATTATGATACATGCAAACAATGAATAATTGATACAGAATATATACAAAGAAAATCATGCTAACCATGTGTGTCATGAACACGATCTAATGCTAACATGATGTATGTAATAAGAAAATTAATGCATGGATATATACAGAAAAATCATGCTGATTATGAATGCATAAATGCAACCTGATGCTAACATGATACATGTATGAATGTATGGTATGACCAATAATTGATCGGATGCAAAATGCAAAAGGGGAAGATATCACGGAGGAAATAAGAATCGGAGGAACTTAATCATCAACCTCTCATGAATTTGAAACATAGTCAATTCATTCCCATATCAATGTTCACAATGGTATAAACCATGTTTTACAAAATCTGAGCAGTAGTTAAAACTGTCTTTACAAGCACTTTAATCTTCCTAACATCCTAAGGCTATAAGAGCCGGCTACTGAATAAGTGAAATCCTACTACATCATATAAGACCGAAGTCTTTCCACCTCAATGCTGTAAATCTTCCAATCCTAATGACGCTTTCCCAGTCCTCTATCAATCAGTGTCGTTGGATCCAACCACTTGGCATCTATAAAAGTTTGCACTTTCTTTTTGAATGCTATACAGTCTTCAATGTTATGGCCAACAATTCCACAGTGATAATCACATCTTGCATTTGGATTATACCACCTTGGATATGGTGGTAACAGGGATTTCAATGGGACACAGGCAACCATGTGATTTTGGATCAGTATAGGGAGAAGCTCTCGATAGCTGATTGGAATGGGATCAAAATGCATTTGGGTCTTATCCTGGGCTTGTTTCTTAGTCACACATGGCCTAGGAGTTGGGGCACTTGGTGGTGGCACTAAGGTCTGAGCCAGAGTGTTTACATGGAGATGTGGCGGAACAGCATGGTAAGGGTATGGATTTTGACACGGGGCCTTTGGAGGTTGTACATAGCTCGAGGTTCCTATCCCAGATGCTGGATAAGGTGATTGATGAGGGAAATAGTATGAACTGGCAGCTGTTGGTGATGAAGTGGGATTTAGGAATCTCATAGTGGTCATCCCAATGGATGATTGGACCATGGTAGGGTGGGGATATTGGCTTGGACCTCAAACAGTTTGCAGGTATGGTACAGGATCCGAGGTTTCTATCTTTGGTATCAGGCTCTCAGGTTTAATCATTTTCACGATTTTGTCCACAATTTCATCAGGATTGCAACCTTTGTGGCATTGACAAGCACAGGATCCAGCAAGAATTTTATGTTCTGGACCTAATGGTTTTGGTTGACTCGAAGGCGATGCAGAGCCCTGAAAAAGTTCCTTTTTACTTCTACCCATATCCTCAACCATTTTCAGCAATTTGGAAAGTTGTTCCTTCACCTCTTGGATTTCATGTCCACATTCCTCTTGATTGCGTTCCAAAGCACCCAATCGTTCCTCCGATTCCTTCCTCATATCTTGAACCCCTTTCATGCAAATGAAAATGTCATGAGATTAAGAATACAATTGTGAATGTACATGCTCTATTCCTATGTGCATGAATATACTGATGATTAATGCATGAACATATACAGAGAAATAATGATGACTTATGTATGCTATGGATGCAATCTAATGTCAACATGATGCATTTAAAAAATGAATAAATTGATGCATAATTATATACAAAATAATGACCATGTATGTATTCTACAACGAATGACCATGCATGTTATGATGTCAAAATGAATACATGCGGAGAATAAATGAATTAATAAAAAGGTAGGTACAAAGAATGACCATCTATATCACAAATGTATTCTACAATGAATAACCATGCATGTTAGGACTGTGACATGATGTCAAAATGATACAAATAAATTAACCAATGATTACACGAAATTGGTGGGACCTAAATCTTGATTATTCAAAAATCTCATTATGCAAGATTTGCCTCCAAATTTAATCTACAATTTTTTGAAACATGTTTTTTCTATGAAAAACCACACATTATTTTCAAAAGAATTTCGGGGTAGTGGATCCTACTAAGGTACAATATGCAAATGTTCATGTGACACTACCGGTTTATGAAATCACCAAATGAGATTATTATTTCCAAATGTTTATTGCAAAAAATGAGATCAATAATACAATAAAAAATGTACATGCTCTATTCACACATGCATGAAATGTGCAAAAATGCTTGAAAGATGATTTTTATTTTTTATTTCAAAAAGTTAATGAATATTTGCCCCGACAAATATCTACTTATATAGGTATCACAGTGCCTTTGGGATGGATTATCACATTTATTACGGGCGATGTACGTACATCGTTGCCCGATCTACAAAACTTCTTCAGAGTGTATAGGTAACAAAAGGTTTAGAAATGTCCCTCCATGTGTTCCTGTCTTCGGTATATCTAACGGAAATCCGGCATCGCTTCGCCTAGGTTCACTATATGAGGGTGAATCGGTTCTAAAAGCCCCGAATTGCTCCTCACTGTCGCCGGTGAAGGCTAGTAAGGCACCCCGATAAAAGCGGGTTCAATTCGTTAGAGTCTATTTCCCTAGCCCATGCGGATTGTTAATCACGAAGGCTTAGGTAATTTAGTACTCCGGAAGTGTTTCACTAGCCCATGCAGATTGTTAATCACGAAGGCTTAGTTACTTTGCTCCCACCTAAAAGGACGAAACCCGGGTAGAGAGTTCATGATAGGCAAATGGACGTGTGGTGTGTGTGGAGGAACAACAAACCTTTCACCACCTATTCTACAAACCTTATTCTAAATGCCCTAGCAATTTATAAAAACATTCAAGAATAGTGTAACGCATTAACCAACAAGCAATTATAATATACAACCTTAAATAACTAGAGAACAATAATAAAATGCATGCACATGAGAATGAACATATTTAAAAACATTTTATTATTTTCAAAATTCTCCTTATTAAAAAAAATGTGGGAATTAAAATTAAATACCAATTAAACCAACAAAACCGAGACTTTGATAACACATGACTAATTCTAGGCCAGATTCTCTAATAGTCCCCAGTGGAGTCGCCAAGCTGTCGCAACCTAAAAAATAACGAGTCTCATCGCAAGACTTTATTATTCGTTAAGCGTGACATTAAAAAAACGAGAAAAAGTCGACTTAATTCCTCTAGAAAAATGAAGGTTTTGAAAATGACCTTGAAAAAGACATGGAGTCGCCACCAATCTGTTTTAGCTAGGTGTGATCGGCCTCCTATTAAAATCGGTTTTATAAAATATTTTAAAAATTAATTAAAACATTTTAAAAACCAATTTCAAGTCTGCGTTTTAAAACCAGAGAAATCAAACGGTTACGTGCGGGGAAGGATTAGCACCCCCACAACGCCCGTATAAATCGGTACCTTATTAATCGTGTGTTATCTCAAGTCTCGGTAAAAATCAGTTTTAAATTTAGTATTTCAAGTTAATTCTCAATTTAAAGAAAAATAATTCCATTGTTTTTATTGAAAATGATCCGGAATTTATAAATTCAAAATTTTCCTATATTCGCCAACAAACGTGGCAAAATATAGAAATTTTTATTAGTTTTGGAAAACTTTTCAAATCATTCCCCTTTTAAAAAAGATATTCCGTTATTAATAATAATTGATGATATCCTCCCCAGCAAACCTCGCAGAGAACTCATGAATTATTTTAACTTGAGAATATCTTTATTTTATTGAAAATCATTATCCTTTTTTGAAAACATTTAAAAGAAATGAATATGTATATGCATGACATAAATAAAATGACATAGCAAAATCTAAATAATATAATGCAACCTAAATGATATGATATAATTTAAATGCCTTAGCATATTCTAAATGAAATGAAATATCCTAAGTTATATGATATATTCTAAATGAAATGAAATGACCTACTTAACATAATATATTTTATATGAAATGTAATATCCTAAGTCATATGATATATTCTAAATGAAATAAAATATCCTAAATGACATAATATATCCTAAATGAAATATCCTAAGTTATATGATATATTCAACCACACTATACTCACTGTGCTTTATGAATTTTAAGAACTCACAGGCTTCCTTCTCATATACCGGTTCTTTTATTCTATTAACCGGGGCTGATCCCCTCTCTGTTTCTTTTGACAAATCCATCTCGATATGGATTGGTTCAACTACTTTTTTCCCTTTGTCTACTCCTCTATCTTTTCCTATTAACCCCTGTTCAGTAGCCTCAGGAGCATAACACCTTCCGCTTCGGGTTAAATGCCCCATGCCTGTGATATCTTGCTGACTCAAAGACCCAGGCATAACCATGCTGCAGTCATATTTCCATGGTGCAGCTTTGTTTTTCTTGTATGAAAAGGAAACAGGCAAATCAATGATTAACTTGGGTGCACTTTCCTCAATGACTAGCATAACTTTCTCCTCTAGTTCATCATAATAGATGATCAAGGGTCTTCCTATCCCGTAGCCAGCTGCATTCTCAATAACTCCTATTTCCTACTCTGTCTCTTCGTAAAACTGGGCCTCCCCATTATCCATCATCCTTTGGACTTTAACCAGAAAGTCTTCGTAGTTCTGTACGACATGACCTCCACACTTATGGAACGGGCACCAATCGTGCACCCTTTTTGCAACCATTTTTAGACTGTCCGCATCTTCCACCATTCCTGTCTTGACCATCTCAACCCATACTGTCAACATCGGAGTCTTGACTTCCCTGACGTCCTTTTTTAATCTTCTGACTTCCCCGGTAAATATTGCATTTACCATATTCCTAGCATGATAGAGCAATGGGTTTCCCGCTACATTCGGCCCATTCTTTGCCCCAAACTTCACAACTCCAGCATTAATTAAGCTTTTGACTTTCTTTTTAAAGGCCAGGCAATCTTCAGTTGAATGTCCTTGAATTCCTATGTGGTAAGCGCAGTTAGTGTTTGCATTGTACCACCTTGGATATTGAGGTGTCAGAGGTTTGAGGTATACGGGTGCAACAAGTTGACCCTGCAATAGTTTAGGATATAGCTCACCATAGGTAGTAGGAATCGGATCAAATTGGGGTTTTTGATCGTTCCTTGGTGAACGTTGGTCATTGCGCGTGGGACCCTGAGTGTTTGGGATAGTATTTCTTGGAAGGATTATTTGTGGGGATATACCAGTTGGGAATGGCTGTTGTGGTATATTGGTATAGGGGAATGGATTTTGGGTAAGGTGGTTCACATTGGGGTAGTAAGAATTATACCCTGGGAAAGGTGTGTAAGGTGTCGGAGATGCATAAGATGTGGTAGGAGTATAAGGCTTTGGTGGTGTGTATGGTGTAGGAGATGTATAGGGGTATTGGCTGAAACTTACTACATGTGTCTCCTCCTTCTTGTTTGTAGGAAAAACTCTCTTCGGGGTAGCAGACTCACCCCCTTCCATCTTCCCGTTCTTAATAGCGGACTCTATCATTTCCCTAGATATCACCATATCTGCAAAGTCCTTGGTGGCGCTTCCCACCAATTTGTCATAATAAGGTGTTTTCAAGGTGTTGATGAAAAGCACCGTGGTTTCCTTGTTGGTTACAGGGGGTTGCACTTGTGTGGCCATATCCCTCCACCTTTGCGAGTATTCTGTGAAGCTCTCATTGGACCACTTTTCCATATTCTGTAGCGACAGCCTATCAGGTACCATGTCAGATACATGCTTATAATATTCCATGAAAGCCCTGGCCAAATCCGTCCATGAACGAATCTTGGTACGACTTAGTTGATTGTACCATGGGGTAGCTGACCCTGTTAAGCTATCTTGGAAGCAATGAATAAGCAATTTCTCATTATCATCATGCCCCGTCATCCTTCTGCAGTACATGGTCAGATGAGCTGATGGGTTGGTGGTCCCATTATACTTTTCAAAGTCTGGTACTTTGAACTTTGGAGGGATTACTAGATCATGTACTAAGCTCATCTCTTTGGCATCCAGACTGCCAAATAACTCTGCCCCTTCAACTGCCCTTAACTTTTCTTCCAACAGCTCATATTTTTTCTGAGATTTAGTCAATTCAGTCATTTTTGCCCTTTCCTTTTCTGCCATTTCTTCAAAGTCTGGAACTTCGACCTCAATTGGATCAACTCCGATATTACTCCTTTTAGGACCAAAATTTTGTGCTTCAACTGCTGGTTGGATGTAAATATAGGATGTTGCCCCAGTTGGAAGTTCATTTCCCACAGGTTGGGATGTCTGGCCATTTTTCTGTACCACTTCTAGTCGATCTTCCTGGTTCGCTGCCCCCATTTCGATAACTGAATTTTCTCGTGGCCACTTCTGCCTCATCATGGTAGTCATCATTTCCATGAGTTTGGTCATTTATTCTTGTGTCTCCTCTTGAGACTTAGTTAACTGTTCCTGTAGTTCTTTCTGAATTCTTTCCATCCTTTCAATTCTAGCAAGCTGATCGTTCTCCATAGCTCTTGCCTGAGATCGAGTATTGTAAGGGTGTCGAAAGTCTGATTCTTTCTGAGTGCGACCAATTGTACCTTTAGTTTTGAAAACCATGGATTAGAAATTATTGACATATTTCTTATTTTATTTTATTTAAAATGAATGAATGATTAAATGTTAATGAATGAACAACTAAGTAAATGACTAAGTGTATGAACCTAAATGACTAATTATAAAGAATAAATGAATGGACAAATAAATAAATGACTAAGTGTATGAACAATTTATAAAGAATAAATGAATGAATGATTATGAATATGAATATAAATGAACAAATAAAATAAAATATATAAAAGAAAGAACAAATGAATGATGAATATTAAAAGTATTGGCCCCGGGATAATTCCAACCAAACGATCTTTCATTGATTTCCTGGAACTAAATACATCAAAGAAAAGATCCCTGCTTAAGACAATATGCTAATTCTAAAAAATGCTATTACAAAATACTGGTCCTATAGTAACTCCCTCGAATCCTGGACCTTCTTCACTGTCCTCTTCTGACTGCCTTGCTTTTCCATCTGATCCCTACATATTCACGACCCTTTGACGTGTCAGCAGAAGCATCACCGTGTAAGCTTTCCCTAGCTTGTTTCTTCAGCTGATTTGCTCGGGCTTCCTCATGTTTTGTTTTTTCTGCCCAATAGTTCTTCTCCTTCTTGAGGTTTCTGACTTCTTGTTCCTATTCCCCGGAAGTCTTGAGAGTCCCCTCGAATTTGAGCTCAAAACGGTACCCCTTGTTCTCTAAGTGTAATTCCTGAAGATCGCTTTTAACAGTTTCCCGCTCTATCATGATCTTTTCCTTTCCTATTTCTCGGGCTGATTCCCTATTTTTCATATCCTCAAGCTTTTCTTGCAATCGAGCAATTTCCTTGCTCATTTGAGCCTTTTCCTTTTCAAATTCTACCCTTACGATTTCTAACTCCGATGGCGCTTCCTTGGGCGGCGAACTCAAATGCCGAACTTCTTCCCCATCTAATATCAATAACTTATCATTAACCCTCAATTCCCTCCATGTCAGGTAATCAGGTGTGACGATGTCAGCATATCTAGCTACCTCCACTCGATGAGTTTCCTTCCATGCTACCACAATCTCACGGACCTTTCCCGAATATCCATCTTCTCCATAAGCAAATTCAAAATTATTAAGGTCATGGGTCATAGGAGTAAACTGTCGGGATTCTGGTTGCCTCAGTACAAGCAGTGGTGCATAGCTCACTTCTCCCTATATTCCCAATAATGGAAAAAAAGCTTTATCTCCGCACTTGTACAATGTCGACATAGGAGCTATCGATGGAGCTCTCCAAATTATCATTTCAGCCTTGATATTACGGAATATGTTGATCTATTGTTCCTCAGTCCTATTTTCAAGCCAATCCCTCTAAAGAAATTCACTAATTGGTGCAAAAGATTTCCGCTATGAGCGAAGAGGGAAATTCTCCTGTTTACAAAAATGGCTCTGAACCCATATGTAAATGAGCTGTATACAATCTAGAAAACGCCCTTTTCCTTCCCATCTACAGAAATTTAGGGATCGAATTATTTCTGCTATAATTGCCGGGGCTGGGTTTATCCTTTGCTCAAGCCTCTCGAAAATATCAAATATCGCCACATCCACATACACTAATGTCTTCGGGAAGATAACTAAACCATAGATAGCCAAAGCAAAAATATTCCCAACTGTCTCCTTACTTGAATGGCTATGGATTAAGGTCCATAAAATGTCCCATTATATACAGTAGCTTACCGCTTTTCGAACCATATGGCTTTCTACCCAATTTCTTTCCACTCCCAGAATTTTAGACATCTTTTTCTTGAAACCCGGCGTCTTTGTATCCTTCAAATAAATACGGTTAGGAATAACATTCTCAATATGTAGCAAGGTCAAATATTCCTCTATGGTTGGAGTCATATCCTCTCGGTTGAAGGTAAAACACCGATAAGCGGGATTCCAGAATTGCACCATAGCCCGGATTACCTCACCACTGACCTTAACCTGAACTAATAGTGTTATGTCCCCATAAGTCTGAGTGAAGGCTTCTTTTTTCGATATGTTCCACTGATTCCATATATCCATCAATTCCCGGAGGTCATTTTGCTTGATAGTAAGATCAACCTTGGCTGGCAATGCTGACACATGTCCCATCTTCAAACAATCCCCATTATCCTGCTGACTTTTCTCGGACTGTTTCCTAACCTCTAAATGTTTCTCGACCACTAAGACACTTTGACCGTCCATGAAAGCCCTTTTGGTTGAATAATATCCTGAGGCCAATAGCCTTCAAATGTGTAAAAATGATGACAAGAATGCAAAACAAAAACAAAAAACAACAACAAAAAGAAAATGAATTAGTAACGGGAATAAATACGAATAATACAAAAACATATAATTCAAAACAATAATTATCCCTGAGGATGCCAACAAAATTATAACATCTCTGGGATGAAATATCAACACTTATTACGGGCATTGTGATGTACGTTCATCATTGTTCAATTTTCAAAAATAAACTTATTCGGAAAGTAGAATAGAAGGTAAAAGGATTGGAAATATCCCTCCATGTGTTCTTAACTTTGGGATATCTAATTGGAAATCTGGCATGGCTTCACCTAGGTTTACTATATGAAGGTGAATTAGTTCTAAAGCCCCGAATTGTTCCTCACTATCGCCGGTGAAGGCTAGTAAGGCACCCCGATAAAAGCGGGTTCAGTTCGTTAGAGTCTATTTCCTTAGCCCATGCGGATTGTTAATCACGAAGGCTTAGGTAATTTAGTACTCCGGAAGTGTTTCACTAGCCCATGCGAATTGTTAATCACGAAGGCTTAGTTACTTTGCTCTCACCTAAAAGGACGGAACCCAGGTGTAGGGCTCATGATATGCAAATGCACGTGTAGTGTGTGAGGAGGAATAACAAACCTTTCACCACCTATTCTATATCCCTTATTCTAAATGCCCCAACAAGATTAAATAACATAAATCAGCAATTAATCAATAAATGAATATATGCACCAAAATAACCAGAGAACAATTATAATATGTATGCACATGAATATGGACATATTTAAAAACATTTTATTATTTTTTTGAAATTATCATTATTTTTTAAAATGTGGGAATTAAAATTAAATACCAATTAAACCAACAAAACCGAAACTTTGATAACACACGACTAATCCTAGACCTGACTCTCTAATAGTCCCAGTGGAGTCGCCAAGCTGTCGCAACCTAAAAAATAACAAGTCTCATCGCAAGATTTTATTATTCGTTAAGCGTGATATTAGAACAACGGAGGAAAAGTCGACTTAATTCCTATATAAAAAATGAAGGTTTTAAAAATGACCTTGAAAAAGACATGGAGTCACCACCAATCTTTTTTAGCTAGGTGTGATCGGCCACCTATTAAAACCGGTTTTATAAAATACTTTAAAAATTAATTAAAACATTTTAAAAACCAATTTCGAATCTGCGTTTTAAACCAGAGAAATAAAAAAAGGGGTTCGGGACTCGGTTACGTGCGGGGAAGGATTAGCACCCCCACAACGCCCTTATAAAACGGTACCTTATTAATCATGTGTTATCTCAAGTCTCGATAAAAAAAGTCGGTTTTAAATTTAGTATTTCAAGTTAATTTCCTATTTAAATAAAGATAATTCCATTTTTAATTGAAAATGATCCGGATTTTATAAATTCAAAATTTTCCTATATTCCCCAACAAACGTGGCAAAATATAGAAATTTTTATTATTTTGGAAAACTTTTCGAATCATTCTCATTTTAAAGAAGATATTCCGTTATTAATGATAATTGATGATATCCTCCCCAGCAAACCCGACAGAGAACTCATGAATTATTTTAACTCAGGAATATCTTTATTTTATTGAAAGTCATTACCTTTTTTGAAAACATTTAAAAGAAATGAATATGTATATGCATGACATAAATAAAATGACATAGCAAAATCTAAATAATATAATGCAACCTAAATGATATGATATAATTTAAATGCCTTAGCATATTCTAAATGAAATGAAATATCCTAAGTTACATGATATATTCTAAATGAAATGAAATGACCTAGGTAACATAATATATTCTATATGAAATGTAATATCCTAAGTCATATGATATATTCTAAATGAAATAAAATATCCTAAATGACATAATATATCCTAAATGAAATAAAATGACCTAAGTAACATAATATATTCTACATGAAATGAAATGACCTAAGTAACATAATATATTCAATATGAAATGAAATAATTTGAATGACATGGCAAATATGAATGATATGGCATATAATTTAAATGACATGGAATATAAAATAATGCTATCATGTAATATGCATGGAAATAAAAAAGAAAATAATAATGCATGAACATAGTATATGCTAAATAATATAACAAAAAACAACTAAATAAATAACATAGGATATCATGAAATATTCAAAACCATATAATAAAATAATATAACATCAAAAAAATATAAATCAAAATAATAACAATACCATAGAAATTATCATTGCAAAAAAATCACATATTATATAAAATGCATGAATATGGAAAATGCAATACATGAAATGTATTTTTTTTCCTTTAATTAAGGAAATCCGTATATCTAAAAAGATATCCGGCTACCTTAGGAAAATATATCAAATTAAATATTCTAAAATCAAAATACTTTGTGATTGTTTGAAAACAATTTTGAAAAGGTTAGATTAAAAGTAAAAAAAAACTTAGCTAAACCCTTTTTTAAATGGCTCTAATTTCCTAAGTTTAAAATCCCGGACTTGACCACCCTTAACCCGAGACTTAAAAAATCATTTTTAGGGTTTGAAAAAGCTTAGAAACTACCCTAAGTCAGTAGCTAAACTTCCTAATCAGCCCCTTCTAAGTAACTTAACCAAAACAGAAAAATGATTTTCCTTCAAATTCAATTCTGACTCCACTGTCCAGTTTTAAGCCACAATTTTTTTACCCTATTTTTAAAAATTCTAAAAAATCTAAAACAAATACTGGAGACTCAGGAAATGTAAAAATACATGGGAAAATCGGCTTCATTTTCTGATTAAAGATGAATGCCCAGAAAAATCGGGAAAGTACGAGTATTGGGTGAAAAAATTGTTTTGCCAAAACACATTTTTTTGCCTTTGATAAAATCATTTAAAAATCAAAGTAAAAATATTTAAGACTCACAAAATGACTCACAAACAGTAGCTAGGACTTTTGAAAAGTTAGACAAAAATTGGCTAAGTAAAAAAAAATCACAAAGGTAGAATAATCAATTTGACAAACCTTAATTTTCCACAAGTATGCTCAAGAGAGCATGACTTTGAACCATTAATTGGCCTAAGTCATTAGTCAAGTGGCATGGACATGAAATGCATGAAAAAAAATATAGCAAATATGATGCATGAAATGCTTGGTTTTAAACCTAAATGTCATGGAAAATGCATGGCATCAATAAAGTGACCTAGACCTAAATGAACTTGCATGGCATTTAATGCAACCTAGGTCTAAAATGCATGGACATGCATGGCAAAATAAACCAAACCTAACATCTAAAATATGCATGGAAATAACACAAACACAAGGCATGCTTAAACCAAAAACTCAACCAAATGTCATGAAAATGCAAACCTATCAACTAACATAGCAAAAATGCAAAATACAAAGCAAAATACATGGAATGGCCGAATGGCCTCATGTCTAAGTGAGCTTGGCATTTTCACAAACACTTGATATACTAACATACTCAACCTAAATATGACACTCAAATCATGCAAATATAAGGTAGATGTATTAAAACTAACAAGCATTTTCACAAACATATGGATTACAAAATATAAAACATCAACAAATTTAAACATTATGAAAACAGAAAATTAAAAATGCAAGAACATGATAATATATTCATAAATGGAAGTAAACAAGCCACCAAATCAAAACAAGCTTCAAGTATATGTAGTAGAAGAATATTTAAAGCATCAAGACTAAAGAAAATAACAAAAAAAACATGACAAATCAAAGCAAAACAGCAATAATAAAATTCTGGGCCATTCGGCCATGGTAAGAAAACAAGAAAAAAATTGTAAGAACTTGTTTTAAGAAAATATGAAGAAAAAAACTTAAAAAGAACATTAAAAAAAACTTATTTAAAATAAAACTCAAAAGCAAACTCACCAAAATAATAATCAAAATAGCAAAAACAAGAATGGAAAATCAAGAAAGTGCAAGAGTTGGTGCTAAAAGCAACCTCAAGAAGCTATCTTTCAAGCTTTTTCTCTTCAAACTTTCTTTTCTTTTCTAAACTTTTCTTTTTGCTTTCCAACAATGGAGAGAAAACTTAGCCAAACAAGAGAGAAAATATGAAAATGAAGTGCTGAAAATAAAAAATCTGGACCCCCCCAAGGCGGGCCGAATCCCTCTCTCATATAGGCTACAATGTTGTCATCTTTTCTCCAACCAATTTTCATCCAATGGCTAATGAATTAAGAGGTTTAAAACATGAAATTATCACCCTTAGATTAGGCCATCAGCTGTCCATAATTACAGCTGTTCAAGAATTATGTTGACACTCTCCCTTTTCATGCATTGGCCCATGTGGCTTATTTGCAAAGGCTTGATAAAAATTCACTAACTCACTCTTAATTTTTGGCCTTTTGATTGAAAAATCAGAAACTCCTTCCCTCATTTGGGCCTTGGCCGGCCAGAATACCTTCTTCCAGCCCAAGATTGATTTTTTTGAAAGGCAAGAAAAGCCCTTTTTGGTTGCTTGGATAAAATGACCGTTTTGCCCCCCGGATGCAAATAAATAGCAAACGGACTCCAAATTCAAATTTTATTTTTTTAATACTTTAAAAATAATAAAATATTGAATTATGGAAGTGTTCAAAATTTTTCGAGTCCGTTTGCTATTTATTTGGATTTCTTTCTTTCAAAAATACCCTTTTATGCCCCCATATTTTACCATTTTCTAAACGAGCTCCAAATAAAGATTTTCTCACCAATCTCATCCAAATAATTTAAAAGTGTGATCTGGAAGTTTTCATAATTTTTGGAACTCATTTGGTATTTTTTCGGGATTTATCTTCTTGAATTACTACATAGGGGGCCCGGGATTTGGCCATTTTGTAAACGAACTCCGAATCAAGATTTTCTTTCTCAAATATCTTTCAAATAATTTAAAAATGATATTTGCAAATTTTCAGACGATTTGGAGTTCATTTTCTATTTTTTCGGGATTTATCTTCTTGAATTTCTGCATAAGAGACCCGGGATTTGGCCATTTTGCATACGAACTCCGAATCAAGATTTTCTTTCGCCAATATCTTCCAACTAATTTAAAAATGTGATTTGCAAATTTTCAGAAGATTTGGAGTTCATTTGCTATTTTTCCCAAATTTTCCCATTTTGCCCTTTTGCCTCCGAAACCCGGTTTTGCTCAAAACAAGTCCGATTTTCATATTTTCTTCAAACCGAGCCTTGGGCTATCCTTTTTAATCACTCCTCATCCATTAGGGGCTTTATTCCTACCAAATTGGGCCATTTCTTGTAATTCTTCCCAATTTCACCGAAAAATCACCGAAAATCCCAATTCTCGGTTTTCTCCCGGATTGACTTTTCTTTCAGTTTTTTCTTTCAAGTGGCTTCTCCATTACCCGTATTCAGTTCTTATCTTTCATTTGGAACCTTCAATTTTGATCAATTCGATCGTTTAAGCACTTTTCCCCAAATTTCTCGATTAGGGTTTCTTTTCTACTGAATCTCCAAATCCCAACTTCCAAACTCCATATCTTTCGATGTAGACCTCGAATTATCAAAATTCTTTTGCCATTTTTCAATTGAACTTCAAATATTGATTTTGAAAGTGGGTTGAATTTTTTAGTAGTTGACTTTTCGGGGTTGACTATTTTCAAGTTTGAATTTTTATGCTCGTCCTCTTAAACTAAGTCTAGGAGTACCACCTGTAGGATGCAAAAAGTCTTTTTACATTCTGAAACATCAATTTTGGAAGAAATATACCTGTTTTAGTGGTCCGGACAAAATTAGGTGTCTATAGATATCATCAATTATCATTAATAACGGAATATCTTTTTTAAAACGAGAATGATTCAAAAAAATTTCCAAATAAATAAAAATTTCTATACTTTACCACATTTGTCGAAAAATATAGGAAAATTTTGAATTAATAAAATCTAGATAATTTTCAATTAAAAATGGAATTATTTTTCTTAAAATTAGGAATTAATTTGAAATATTAAATTTAAAACTGACTTTTTATCGAGACTTGAGATAACACATGATTAATAAGGTATCGTTTTATACGGGCATTGTAGGGGTGCTAATCCTTCCCCGCACGTAACCGAGTCCCGAACCCGCCTTTTTGATTTCTCTAGTTTAAAACGCAAACTTGAAATTGGTTTTAAAAATATTTTAATTAATTTTAAAAGGTTTTACAAAATCGGTTTTAATAGGTGGCTGATCACACCTAGCCAAAAAATATTGGTGGCCACTCCATGTCTTTTTTCGAGGGCATTTTCAAAACCTTCATTTTTCTAGAGGAATTTGGTCGACTTTTCCTCAGTTTTTTTTTTTTTTTTTAATGTCACGCCTAACGAATAATATAATCTTGTGATGAGACTTTGTTATTTTTTAGGTTACGACAGCTTGGCAACTCCACTGGGGACATTTAGAGAGTCAGGCCTAGAACTAGTCGTGTGTTGTCAAAGTCTCAATTTTGTCGGGTTTAATTGGTATTTAATTTTAATTCCCACATTTAAAAAAAAATATAAGTAGAATTTCAAAAATAATTAAATGCTTAAATATGTCCATATTCATGTGTATAGACACCTAATTTTGTCCGGATCACTAAAACATGTATGTTTTCTTCCTAATTTGATGTTTCAGAATGTAAAAAGATTTTTTTCATCCTGCAGGTGGTACTTCGAGACTTAGTCTAAGAAGGCGAGCATAAAAAGTCAAACTTGAAAAACTCAACCCTAGAAAGTCAACCTCAAAAAGTGAACTACTAAAAAAGTCAATCTACTTTCAAAATCAAGATTTGAAGTTCAATTGAAAAATGGCGAAAGAATTTTGATAATCCGAGGTCTACATTGAAAGATATGGAGTTCGAAAGTTGGGTTTCGGAGATTCAGTAGAAAGGAAACCCTAGTTCGGAAAATTTAGAGAAAAGTGCTTAAATGATCAAATTGGTCAAAATTGAAGGTTCCAAATGAAAGATAAGCACTGATTATGGGTAATGGATAAGCCACTTGGAAGAAAACTGAAAGAAAAGTCAATCCAAAAGAAAATCGAGAATTAGGGTTTTTGGTGGATATCGGTGAAATTTGGAAGAATTACAGAAATGGCCCGATTCGGTAAGACTAAAGCCCCTAATGGATGAGGAGTGATTGAACAAGGATATCCCAAGGCTCAGTTTGAAGAAAATCTAAAAATCAGACTTGTTTTGAGCAAAATCGGGTTTCGGAGGCAAAAGGGCAAAATTGGAAAATTTGGGAAAAATAGCAAATGAACTCCAAAAATTCTAAAAATTTGCAGATCTCATTCTTAAATAATTTCAAAGAGATTGGCGAAAGAAAATCCAGATTCGGAGTTCGTTTGCAAAACGGCCAAATCCCGGGTCCCCTATGCAGAAATTCAAGAAGATAAATCCCGAAAAAATAGCAAATGACTCGAAAAATTCTAAAAATTTGCAGATCTCATTCTTAAATTATTTGGAAGAGATTGGCAAAAGAAAATCTGGATTCGGGGTTCGTTTTCAAAATGTCCAAATCCCGGGCCCACTATGTAGTAATTCAAGAAGATAAATCCCGAAAAAATACCAAATGAGTTCCAAAAATAATGAAAATTTCAGATCATACTTTTAAATTATTTGGAAGAGATTAGTGAAGAAAAATATGGATTTGGAGCTCGTTTAAAAAATGGTAAAGTTTGGGAGCACAAAAGGGCAATTTTGGAAGAAAAAATTCAAATCAATAGAAAATGCACTCAGAAAAGTTTGAAAACCTCTAGAATTCATTTTTTTTTTTATTTTGAAAGTATTGAAAAAATAAAATTTGAATTTGGAGTCTTTTTGCTATTTATTTATGTTCAGGGGGCAGAAAGGTCATTTTACCCAAGAAATCGAAAAGGGCTTTTCTTGCCTTTTAAAAAATGAAGCATGGGCTGGAAGAAGAGGGGCCAGTAGGCCAAGGCCCAAAAGATGGCAAATATTTTTTGATTTTTAATCAAAAGGCCAATAATGAAGAGGAATATAGTTATTTTTTATCAAGCCTTTGCAATTAAGACACATGGACCAATGCATGAAGAGGGAGAGTGTCAACATAATGGCTTAAGATTCTTGAACAACTGTAATTATGGATAGCTGATTGCCTAATCTAAGGGTGATAATTTCATATTTTAAATCTCTTGGATCAATAGTCTTTAGATCAAAATTGGTTGAAAGAAAAATGACAATATCCTAGGGGGATAAGGGCCATTCGGCCACTACTAGAGGGAGGTCACTCTCTTTTCATTTTCAACTATTCACTCTCTATTCTCTCTTATTTTGGCTGATTTTTCTCTATTGTTGAAAGGCAAAAAGAAAAGTTTAGAGAAGAAAAAAAAGTTAGAAGAGAAAAAGCTTGCAATATAGCTTCTAGAGGTTGCTTTAAGCACCATACTCTTGCACTTTCTTTGATTCCCATTCTTGATTTTCTGTTTTCATTTGATATTTGGTGAGTTTCTTTTGATTTTGATTTTACAATAAGTGTTTTTGAGCTTTCTTTTCAAGTTCTTCCTTCATGCTTTCTTGAAAAACTATGGAAAATCAATTTTTTTCTTTCTATTTTTCTCTAAGTGGCCGAATGGCCTATTGTTTTAGTGTAGTTGCTGTTTGCATTTTTATTTCATGTTATTCTTGATATTTGATAAGTTTTGATGCTTTGAATCTTCTTCTAATACATAAACATGAAGCTTGTTTTAATTTGGTTGCTTGCTTGTTTCCATTTTTGAGTCTATTATCTTGTTATCATATTTATTTTACTTGTCTTGCATTTTTGATTTTCTGTTTTCAAAATGTTTAAGTTTGTTTATGTTTTACATTTTTTAATCCATGTGTTTGTGAAAATGCCTATTGGTTTTCATGTCTTTACTTTATATTTGCATGATTTGAGCATTATTCTTTATCTATACATGTTAGTATATCATGTGTTTGTGAAAATTCCATGCTCATTTTAAGCATGAGACCATTCGGCCACCCTCATGTTGTATGCTTTGTGTGTGCATTTTTGTTATGTTCGTTAATAGGTTTGCATTTTCATGATATTTGGTTGTGTATTTTATTTAAGCATGCTATATATTTGTGTTATTGCCATGCATTCTTTGGGTTTAGTATTGGTTTGCTTTGCCATGTATATTCATGTATTTTAGACCTAGGTTACATTAAATGCCATGCAAGTTCATTTAGGTCTAGGTCATTTTATTGATGCCATGCATTTTTCATGGCATTTAGGTTTTAAATCATGCATTTCATGCATCATATTTGCTGTATTTTCATGCATTTCATATCATTGCCACTTGATTTATGACTTAGACCAATAAATGGTTCAAAGTCATGCTCATTTTGAGCATACTTGTGTAAAATTAAAGATGTGTCAAATTGATTATTCTACCTTTGTGATTTTTTTTTACTTAGCCAATTTTTGCCTAACTTTTCAGAAGTGTTAGCTACTATTTGTGAGTCCTTAGGAGAGTCTCTAACTTTTTTACTTTGATTTTTAAATGAGGCAAAAAATTTATTTTAGCAAACAGTTTTTTCACCCAGTACTCGTACTTTCCCGATTTTTCTAGGCAGTCATCTTTAATCAGAAAATTAAGTTGATTTTTTCCCGTGTAGTTTAGTCTTTTTATATAAACTACTCTGCAGATGTTTTCAGGAATAAGATAAGACGGTTATCGAAATCACAAGTAGAGGGGAGGAATTGACTCATTCGCTGAACCAACTACTTTCTGATGTGATTGACAAGTAGTGGGGCATGGAACGGAGTTTAATTCATTGCGACAGGAGTTACATGTCCTGAATCTCCAGTATTTTTTTAGATTTTTTTGAATTTTTAAAAATAGGATAAAAAATCGTGCTTTAAAACTAGACAGTGGAGTCAAAATTGAATTTGAAAGAAAATCATTTTTCTGTTTTGGTTAAATTACTTAGAGGGGGCCGATTAGGAAGTTTAGCTAATGTTTTAGGATAGTTTCTAAGCCTTTTTAAACTCTAAAAATGATTTTTTAGAGCCATTTTAAAAAGGGTTGAGCTAAGTTTTAATTTTTAATCTAAGCTTTTCAAAATTGTTTTCAAACAATCACAAAGTATTTTGGTTTTAGAATATTTAATTTGATATATTTTCCTAAGGTAGCCGGATATCTTTTTAGATATACGGATTTTCTTAATTAAAGGAAAAAAATACATTCTCATGCATTGCATTTTCCATATTCATGCATACTATATAATATGTGATTTTTGCTATGTTTAATTTTCATGATGATTTTATAATCTTTTATTTAAATTTTTGATATTATACTAATTGTTATAATGGTTTTGAATATTTCATGATATCCTATGCTTTTTATTTAGTTATTTTTGTCATATTATTTAGCATATACTATGTTCATGCATTATTATTTTTATTTTTATTTTCATACATATTATATGATAGCATTATTCTATGTTTCATGTCATTTAGATTATATGCCATATCATTTATATTTTCCATGTCATTTAAATTATTTCATTTCATATAGAATATATTATGTTACCTAGGTGATTTCATTTCATGTAGAATATATTATGTTACCTATGTCATTTCATTTCATTTAGAATATATTATGTCACTTAGGATATTACATTAGAATATATCATGTTACCTAGGTTATTTCATTTCATTTAGAATATATCATGATATTTAGGATATGGCATCTCATTTTGAAAATTTTATATCACTTAAGTTATAATCATTTCATCTAGAATATATTATGACACTTAGGTCATATCATTTCATTTAGATTATTTCATATCATCTTTATTATGTCACACATTTTCATATTGATATTTTTAAAATGTGTTTTAAAATAAGATAATGATTTTCAATAAAATAAAGATATTCCCGAGTTAAAATAATTCATGAGTTCCCTGCCAGGTTTGCTGGGCTCATTTTGAGCATACTTGTGGAAAATTAAAGATGTGTCAAATTGATTATTCTACCTTTGTGATTTTTTTTTTTACTTAGCCAATTTTTGGCTAACTTTTCAAAAGTGTTAGATACTGTTTGTGAGTCCTTTGTAGAGTCTCTAACATTTTTACTTTGATTTTTAAATGATTTTATCAAAGGCCAAAAATGTGTTTTAACAAAACAGTTTTTTCACCCAATACTCGTACTTTCTCGATTTTTTTGGGCAGTCATCTTTAATAAAAAAATTAAGCCGATTTTTTCCCATGTAATTTTACATGTCCTAAATCTCCAATATTTTGTTTAGATATTTTTGAATTTTTAAAAATAGGATAAAAAATCATGCTTTAAAACTGGACAGTGGAGTCAATATTGAATTTGAACGAAAATCATTTTTCTGTTTTGGTTAAATTACTTAGAGGGGCTGATTAGGAAGTTTAGCTACTATTTTAGGATAGTTTCTAAGCCTTTTTAAACTCTAAAAATGATTTTTTAAATCTCGGGTTAAGGGTGGTCAAGTTCGGGATTTTAAACGTAGGAAATTAGAGTCATTTTAAAAAGGGTTTAGCTAAGTTTTAATTTTTAATCTAAGCTTTTCAAAATTGTTTTCAAACAATCACAAAGTATTTTGGTTTTAGAATATTTAATTTGATATATTTTCCTAAAGTAGCCGGATATCTTTTTGGATATAGGGATTTTCTTAATTAAAGGAAAAAAATACATTCTCATGCATTGCATTTTCCATATTCATGCATACTATATAATATGTGATTTTTGCTATGTTAAATTTTCATGATGGTGTTAATATCTTTGATTTAAATTTTTGATATTATATTAATTGTTATATGATTTTGAATATTTCATGATATCCTATGCTTTTTATTTAGTTATTTTTGTCATATTATTTAGCATATACTATGTTCATGCATTATTATTTTTATTTTTATTTTCATGCATATTATATGATAGCATTATTCTATGTTTCATGTCATTTAGATTATATGCCATGTCATTTATATTTTCCATGTCATTTAAATTATTTCATTTCATATAGAATATATTATGTTCCCTAGGTCATTTCATTTCATGTAGAATATATTATGTTACCTAGGTCATTTCATTTTATTTAGAATATATTATGTCACTTAGGATATTACATTAGAATATATCATGTTACCTAGGTCATTTCATTTCATTTAAAATATATCATGATATTTAGGATATGGCATCTCATTTAGAATATGTTATATCACTTAGGTTATATTCATTTCATCTAGAATATATTATGACACTTAGGTCATATCATTTCATTTAGATTATTTCATGTCATCTTTATTATGTCACACATTTTCATATTCATATTTTTTTAAAATGTGTTTTAAAATAAGATAATGATTTTCAATAAAATAAAGATATTCCTAAGTTAAAATAATTCATGAGTTCTCTGCCGGGTTTGCTGGGGAGGATATCATCAATTATCATTAATAACGGAATATCTTCTTTAAAATGAGAATGATTCGAAAAATTTTCAAACTAATAAAAATTTCTATATTTTGCCACGTTTGTTGGGGAATATAGGAAAATTTTGAATTAATAAATTCCGGATCATTTTCAATTAAAAATGGAATTATTTTTCTTTAAATTGGGAATTAACTTGAAATACTAAATTTAAAACCAACTTTTTTACCGAGACTTGAGGTAACACATGACTAATAAGGTACCGTTTTATACGGACGCTGTGAGGGTGCTAATCCTTCCTCACACGTAACCGAGTCCCGAACCCGCTTCTCTGATTTCTCTGGTTTAAAACACAGACTTGAAATTGGTTTTAAAACAATTTTTTAATTATTTTAAAATGTTTTATAAAATCGGTTTTAATAGGTGGACGATCACACCTAGCTAAAAAAGATTGTTGGCTACTCCATGTCTTTTTTCAAGGTTATTTTCAAAATCTTCATTTTTCTAGAGGAATTAAGTCGATTTTTCCTCGATTTTTTTTAATGTCACGCTTAACGAATAATAAAGTCTTGCGATGAGACTTGTTATTTTTTTAGGTTGCGAAAATGTGCATACATATTATAATTGTTCTCTTGTTATTTTGGTGCATATATTCATTTATTGATTAATTGATGATTTATGTTGTCTAATCTTGTTGGGGGCACTTAGAATCAGGGTTGTAGAATAGGTGGTGAAAGGTTTGTTGTGCATCCTCACACACATTGCACTCGTATTTGCATATCATGAGCCCTACACCCGGGTTCAGAGCCTTACTAGCCTTACTAGCCTTCACAGGCGACAGTGAGGAACAATTCAGAGCCTTTTTAGAACTTTATTCACCCACATATAGTGAACCATAGAGCCAACATAGGCGAAGCTCTGCTAGATTTTTGATAGAATTACCGAAGTTAGGAACACATGGAGGGACACTTCTAACCTTTTATTACCTACGTTACATCCCGAATAAAACCGGGCAGTGATGAACGCACATCGTTTTGCCCATCATAGATTCAAAATTCCGTCCCCAAAGGCGTCGTAATGCCAAATTTTCATTGGGATATTTGTTTTATTATTTGATTTCTTCATCTCTACTGACTTGATTTTTTTCATGCATTTTTTTGTGTCATCATAACGCATAGGAAAAATTATTGGCCTCGGGATAATCTTCAACCAAGAGGGTTTTCATGGAAGGTTAGGCTAGTTCGATAGTGGAAGAGCATGTAGGGGTGCGACAGTGTTCGGAGTTAGATCAGCGAAGAGATGGGGATTGTTTAAAGGATGGATGCATATCAACATTGCCAGAACGGGTAAATTTAGTTTATCGGCAAAATGATCTCCGAGGATTGATGGATATTTGGAATCAATGGGATGTGTTAGAAAAGAGGATTTTCACTCAGATATATGGAGACATAGCATTGTTGATGCCGGTTAAGATTAACAGTGAGTTGATTTGGGCTATGGTACATTTGAATTCGGCTTACCGATGTTTCACCTTCAACAAGGAAGACATGACACCGACCATAGAGGAATATTCGGCTTTGTTGCGTATTGAGGATGCTAAACCTGATCGAATTTATTTGAAGGATTCGAAGACATTAGGGTTCAAGAAGAAATTAGCTAGGATTGTGGGAATGGATAGCAAATGGGTCGATGCACATGTGGTTAAGAAAGGGAAAAGCGAGTGTATTCCGTGGGATGCTCTCCAATCTTTGATCCGAAGTCACCCGAATAGAGAGATTGCTAGGGATATTTTTGCCTTAGCCATATATGGTTTGGTTATCTTCCCAGGGACACTAGGACGTGTTGAGTTGGCCATAGTTGACGTTTTTGAGAAGTTAAGACACAAGATAGATCCGTCTCCATCCATCCTAGCAAAAACTATTCGATCTTTGAACTTTTGCAAAAGGGAAGACAAAGGAAGATTCAGGGGATGTATGCAGCTTCTCTATGTTTAGATTCATAGTCATTTTTGGAGAAGGGAAGATGTCTCTTTTAAACCATACTTGAAAACCCTAGTACCGATCAGTGAATTTCTTAAAATGGATTGGCCCGAAGACAGAAATGAAGAGCACTGGATCAACCTGTTCCGAAATCTTAAAGGTGAAATGATAACTTGGAGAGCTCCATGGATGATCCCTATGCTGATATTGTACAAATGCGGAGACAAGACAAGGGTTCCACTACTCGGGATTTAGGGAGCCGTGAGCTACGTACCTCTGTTGGTGCAAAGATAGGTTGAATCTCGGCAGTTCATACCCGCGATTCATGGACTGGGTCTATTAGAGTTCACCTATGGAGAAGAAGGTTTCTCAGGAAAGGTGCGGGGAATAATTGAAGCATGGAAAAAGACCTGTCGGATAAAGGTAGCCAGATATGCTGACATTGTCACACCCGACTACCTAGCATAGAGAGAAAGGAGGATTAATGACAGGTTGTTGGCATCTAATGGGGAAGAAGTAAGTTCTTGAGTTCGCCACCGAAGGAAGTGCCATCAGAGTTAAAAATTGCAAGGGCAGAATTCGAAAAAAAAAAGGCCCAAATGAGCAAAGAGATTGCCTGATTGCAAGAAGAGCTTGAGGACATGAAAAATAGGGAATCAGCTCGAGAAAGAGAAAAGGAAAAGATCAAGAGAGAAAGGGACACTGCTAAAGACGATCTTCAAGAATTACACTTGGAGAACAAGACGTACCGCTTCTAGCTCAGATTTGAAGGAACCCTCAAGACTTCCGGGGAATGGGAGCAAGAGGTCAATGATGGAGACTCAATTAAGAGTTGTAAACCCAAGTGCAGGTTATGTTCAAGTAATAAATTCTCGGGTGTCCGAGGTCGAACCACAGGGAAGCGTATTAGTAAGTATAAGTTTATAAATATATAAGAAAAAGAAAGTAAAAAAAATATTAGGGAATCAATAACAAAGAAAGTAAACAAGATATTAGAGAACAAAATAAACAAAATAACATAAAAGCAATTAAACAAGATATAAAAAACAATAAGAAAGGATGTTGAGGTTAGAGAATCCACTCTTGGTGTTATGCTAAGATTAATCTTGTTTTATTACACAATTGAAATCCACACATAAGGGAGGTTCCAATCGGAAGGTTTAGCAATTCAGTCCAAATTGTCCAACGTCCATAGCATATGATATTATGTTCATTTGGTGTCCTCAAAACTCATAAAAAGAGTCCAAGCATTCCTTATGCCAAGGTATATGTCTACAACAAATCAAGGTTATGAAACCAAGCATTTACTGTGCCATTTTCATTGTCAATAATGAATCAAGATCTCTACTTTGCAAGTATGATTTTAAACCAAAAGAAAATATTATCTATACTAGTGTTTATAAATGATGATTCATTTTAGCTCATGTTTAAGAGACTAACCTTAGCATTTACCAAGAGCTTCACCTCATCACCTCAACAATATGATTAGCAACACATACTAAAAATGAAAAGAAATGTAAGAAGCACAAGTAAATAAAGAAAAAGAAAACTAGAGAAAGGAAAAAAGAAGAAAACTTAGAGAATTTTTTTACAATGGCTAATATCCTACCAATCTATAATGTATCCTAATACTCATCCAAGGCCCTCTATTTATACACATTTTGGAGAGCTAAATGACAAGAGACAAGCTTTATAAATTTCAAAGGTAGGTATAATAGGTGGGTGCATTTTTCTAACAATTTTCGTCATGTTGTATGACAATTCTGATCAGCCAGCTTGATGGTCGATTTTGTCAATGTTGAAGGCTCGATCTGATCAAATGGTCTTCTAGACAAATATGGACCTATCAGTTACTGATCCATAGCCGTTGGAATCGGATCATTTTCTCATGTGGATCGGAAGATATGGTCAAAATACCAAAACGGTGCAGAACAGACGTCATTGCACATCAGCCAACTTGATGGTCGATTTCGCTAGGGAAAACGACTCCGTTTCAAGAAGTGTAAAACATGAAAAAGATAGATATGCCTCTTAACTTTGCACTGTCAAAATTTCAGCCTTATTGCTTCAGTGAAACTCCAGATATAGCTGATATGGAAAAAGGTGTCGGAACTGGAACTAAACTGGATTTGCCCTTAATTCTTTATTTAACCTAGTAATCTGAAATCACTCAAAGAAACTCGTGAAAAACACCAAATTACATAAAAATATAAAAAATCATAAACACAATTAGACTAAGCAATAATAACTTGTATTTGACACAAAATAATAATAAAACATAACTAAAAACTATATAATTATACGAGTTATCACACCCCCACACTTAGATTGTTGCTAGTCCCTAGCAACGACTCAATAAAAATAAAATAAGAAAATCTAATCTAATCCATTTTCGTAGGAAATTACGGTGGCACTTAGCATGTGACACAAGCCTTTAAACCCCTAGGTGTCCCTAGTGGACGAGTTTAGTCTCGTGAGGGTTTGCAAGAACGATACCCACAAACATTGAAAAACTAAAATATAAGTAAACTACATACACTAAAAATATTTACTCCTAATCCTTTCAATATAAATTAGAGACAATCTTTGAACAAGTCTTGTAAACTAATCAATAGCTCAAAGAATTTCACAAAAAATCATGCTTGAATGTAAATAAATGAGTTAAGCCAATATTAACATAACATATTTCAATCAAAATAGTGCATATTCAACTTAATTTCAACCTCTCACATGGGATACTCTCATGATTTTCACTCTTTAAAGTAGTGGTAAAGTGTTTACACTCAATCAATCTCATGAAAATAGTTCTACCATATGCTTGCTTGTCCACCTATTCTCCACTAAAAGATCATGCAACTTCATAAATCAAGAGGTCTTTAATCAAGGTTGTAATAGGGCCAAGGGGTTTGTAATGTGGTTGAAGAACAAAAGGATAAAGATATCACAAAGGTTCCAAAGAGTTCATAAAGTTTAGAGACATAATAAGATCATACAAAGAAACTTCTCAAAACTCTTTACAAGTACATAATCACATAGGCTAAATATTCATGTTGAGCCTTTGCTTCATTCTAACCAACTTTGTAACATCTTTTTCTTTACTTTAACTAGAAGTTCAAGAGAAGATTTTTTTTTTTTTTTTTTTGAATATGGGAATGTATTTAACAATGATCCCTTTCTTTTTCTCTTGACTTTTTCTTTTATTTTCTTCCCCCACACTTATCTTTTGTTTCTAACCCAAATTTTCAACTAAAAATATCCCTTGTTTTTTTGCAATATGTCTCAAAATATATAATCCATCTTTAGAACAAGGGTAAGGATATAAGTATATTTAGGCTAGGTGTAAGTTGTGGTTACCAATAAAACAGCATATTTAATGTAGGCTCAAATTGGCTCACTAGTGGGGATGTTCTCTTAGAACATTAATAATGGATGGCTGTTTGGCTCTGGTTATAATCCTAATGCCTCTATCATATTCATGTTGTCACATGTATCAATATAGTCTCAAACGGTTTAAAGCAAGTTCTAGAGAATCATGTAATCATAAGAGCACTCAAGAAAGAAATTAGATTGATTTGTATAATGCATCAATCATTATAGGCTCAAAAACTCACAAGGATGATTATACAAGTCAGATTAAGTCTAAACATGCTTCTTTCTCAATCAACATATCATATTAACATTGGCTCATAAAAAGGTTGACATCAAGCTCAATTCTCATGAAAATCTTCTCACTAATAAATCTGTTTTAGACTTATGCAATTCATATCTCATCATTGTATTAAAAAGGAACTAAAACACACTAAAAATAATAATAATAATAATAATAAAGACTCATAAAAAAATAGTAGACAAAAATAAAAGAAATCCTAAATCATTCCCCCCACACTTAATTCTTACATTGTCCTCAATGTAAGTCTATTAACCCAAATGAAAGAATCATGTGTAAGAGAAAAGAACTAATAACATAAGAATAGGAACAACTAAGACTCAAAACAAACAAACTCATGCAACCTAAATAATCCTAAAATACTAAACAAAAATTAACAAGTAAACATAAAAAGGTTAAAATCAAACTGACAAGGTATGTCTCAAGTCTCCCTTACTCAGACCTTGTTCAGAATGAATACTTCTAAATGTCTTAAAACACAACATTTTTTTTTTTTTGAAGATTAGTAAAAATTATATTTACATCTAGTTATTTTCAAAACAAGGATCAGAAAGAAAAACAACCTCTTCTTGAGTAACATGATTTTCCAAAAAGAGTTTGAGTCTTTGTCCATTTACCTTGAATACGTTACCATTTTGAGGATTCTCAATGTCAACTGCTCCATAATGATACACATGCTTAACCACAAATGGGCCAGTCCATCTTGATCTCAACTTACCAGGATATATGTGAAGTCTAGAATTATAAAGTAGAACTTTTTGCCCAACATCAAATATTTTTCTTGAAATTAACTTGTCATGAAAGGCTTTAGTTCTTTCTTTATGAATTTTAGAATTCTCATATGCATCATTTCTGAGTTCCTCAAGTTCATTTATTTGTAATTTCCGTAAATTAGAAGCGTCATCAAGGTTTGAGTTGAACATTTTAATGGCCCAATATGCTTTATGCTCAAGTTCCACAGGTAAATGACAAGGTTTTCCATAAACTAGCCTATAAGGAGACATGCCCAATGCTGTTTTAAAAGCTGTTCGATAGGCCCATAATGCATCGTTAAGTCTAAGGGACCAATCTTTGCGATTTGGATTAACCGTCTTTTCCAAAATTTGTTTAATCTCCCTATTTGCTAATTCTACCTGTCCATTTGTCTGCGGGTGATAAGGGGTTGCAACTTTGTGTGTAATGGCATATTTCTTCATTAATGTTTCAAAAACCTTGTTGCAAAAATGTGTTCCCCCATCACTTATGATAGATCGAGGAATTCCAAATCGACTCAAAATATTTTCTTTTAAAAATTTAATCACTGTTTTGTGATCATTATTTCGACATGGAATTGCCTCTATCCACTTTGAAACATAATCTATTGCAACTAAAATGTATAAGAAACCAAAAGATGGTGGAAATGGTCCCATGAAATCAATACCCCAACAGTCAAAAATTTCAATTACAAGAATTGGGTTCAAAGGCATCATGTTTCTTTTCGAAATGGAACCTAATTTTTGACAATTTTCACATGACTTGCAAAAATTATGTGCATCTTTGAATAAAGTTGGCCAGTAAAATCCACACTGTAAAATTTTTGCAGCAGTTTTCTTTGATGAAAAATGACCACCACATGCCTCAGAATGACAAAACTTAATTACACTACTTACCTCATTGTCGGGAATGCATCTTCGAAAAATCTGATCAGGACAATATTTGAACAAGTAAGGGTCATCCCAATAGAACTTCTTTACCTCATTCAGAAACTTCCTTTTATCTTGGGGGCTCCATTGAGAAGGAATTTTTCCTGTAGCAAGAAAATTAGCAATGTCAGCAAACCAAGGTGTCGTGGAGACAATTAGAAGTTGTTCATCAGGAAAAGTATCATTTATTGGTGAGGTTCCAAAAGATTCATCACAAACAAGTCTTGATAAATGATCAG
Organism: Fremontodendron californicum; assembly: GCA_030761205.1. Taxonomy (NCBI): domain Eukaryota; kingdom Viridiplantae; phylum Streptophyta; class Magnoliopsida; order Malvales; family Malvaceae; genus Fremontodendron; species Fremontodendron californicum. Next base: position 13,644,107 of record JAULJL010000020.1, on the reverse strand, counting down.
CCACCACATTTTCTACTCCTTTTTTATCTCGAATGGTGATGTCAAATTCTTGCAGCAAAAGGATCCACCTCAGCAACCTAGGTTTTGCATCCTTCTTAGAGAGAAGATATTTTAAAGCTGCATGATCACTAAAGACAACAATTGATGATCCAACAAGGTAAGATCTGAATTTATTCAATGCAAAAACAACTGCAAGTAATTCCTTTTCTGTAGTGGAATAATTCATTTGGGCTCTATTTAAAGTTTTACTTGCATAGTAAATTACATGTGGTTTATTATCTTTCCTTTGTCCTAACACAGCACCAACAGCATAGTCACTAGCATCACACATTATTTCAAATGGTAAAGACCAATCAGGAGATCTCATAATAGGAGCAGTAGTGAGCATATTTTTGAGTTTTTCAAAAGCATCTTCACAATCTTTAGTCCATTCAAATGCAGTGTCTTTCATTAAAAGATTACATAGAGGTTTAGATATCGTGCTAAAATCTTTTATGAATCTTCTATAAAAACCTGCATGTCCCAAGAATGACCTAATGTCCTTTACTGTCTTTGGTGTGGGTAGATTAGCAATCAATTCAATTTTTGACTTGTCTACCTCAATCCCTTTTGCAGAAACAATGTGACCTAGTACAATACCTTTAGTGACCATGAAATGACATTTTTCCCAATTAAGAACAAGATTTTTTTCTTCACACCTAATCAATACATTTTTCAAATTGGCTAAGCAATCATCAAATGAATCACCAGAAACAGAAAAATCATCCATGAAAATCTCAAGATTACGTTCAATCATGTCACTAAAAATACTAAGCATGCATCTTTGAAATGTGGCAGGGGCGTTACATAATCCAAATGGCATTCTACGATATGCAAAAGTACCAAAAGGACATGTAAAAGTGGTTTTCTCTTGGTCCTCAAGTGCAATGGCAATTTGATTATATCCAGAATATCCATCTAGAAAACAATAAAACTCATGCCCTGCAACTCTTTCTAAGATTTGATCCATGAAAGGCAAAGGGAAATGATCTTTCCTCGTCACTGAGTTAAGTTTCCTATAGTCAATGCACATGCGCCAACCAGTAACAGTCCTAGTTGGAATTAATTCATTGTTTTCATTTTTAACTACAGTAACTCCAGATTTCTTAGGTACGACTTGAGTAGGACTTACCCATTTGCTATCAGAGATAGGATAAATGATTCCATTATCTAAAAGTTTAATGACTTCATTTCTCACTACTTCTTTCATATTAGGATTAAGCCTTCGTTGCATTTGTCTAGAGGGTTTAGCATTTTCCTCTAAATAAATATTATGTGTGCAGATTAATGGGCTTATTCCCTTTATGTCAGCTAAGGTCCATCCTAATGCATTTTTGTGCATCTTCAAAAGTTGTAACAACTTACCTTCTTGTAGTTCATCAAGATGTGAAGAAATTATGACTGGAAAAGTTTCATTCTCACCCAAAAAGGAATATTTTAGCTCGGATGGCAATGGTTTTAAATCCAGCTTGGGTGGTTCAATAGTTGATGGTACAGTGACATTTGTGAGTGATGGAAGTTCCTCAAACTTTTGTTTCCAACAATGCTTATCCTGAAAAGAATTTAACAAAGAATCAGTGTGTGAAATTTCTGAAGCATTATCAAACTCACATTCAATTAAATAAGCTTCTAAAGGATCATGGAATGTGGTAGTGGTGAGATGTTCATGAACAAGTTCTTCAATGAAATCCACTTCATGTACTTCTGAATCATCACCAGGTTGCTTGCAAATGTTGAACACATTTAATTCTAAAGTCATATTTCCAAAAGAAATGTTCAAAATACCATTCCTGCAATTTATCAGAGCATTTGAAGTTGCAAGAAATGGACGGCCTAATATAACAGGAATTTGAACATTTGGATTTGAAACAGGATGTGTGTCCAAAACAATAAAATCAACAGGGAAGTAAAAATTATCAATTTGAACCAAAACATCTTCAACTATCCCTCGAGGAATTTTTACAGAACGATCAGCTAGTTGAAGTGTAACAGGTGTTTCCTTGAGTTCACCTAAACCTAACTGTTGATAAACAGAAAAAGGCAAAAGATTAACACTAGCACCAAGATCAAGCAATGCACGTTCTATTCTAGTGTTTCCAATGATGCATGAGATTGTTGGATATCCAGGATCTTTGAATTTTGGTGGAGTAAGGTGCTGAATGATTGAGCTCACACTTTCCGTCAGAAATGCTTTCTTTTGTACATTATGTTTCCTTTTAACTGTGCACATGTCCTTCAAAAATTTAGCATAAGATGGAACTTGTTTGATTGCATCCAATAAAGGAATGTTAATCTTAACTTGTTTGAAAAGTTCATAAATTTCTGCATTTTGATTCAAATTCTTTATTGTTTGCAACCTTTGAGGAAAAGGAGCATGATGCATACCTTTTTCTTTGTCCAAATTTTCAAGAAGTTCTGACTTACCATCATCCTTACCATTACTTTTCGGAGGGGAATGAGGATCTTGGTCTTTTGATGGAATATTTTTGTCAATTGCCTTTCCACTTCGAAGAGTTGTGATAGAACTGGCATTTTCCTGTTGAGTTTCATTGGAGCAAGAAACAAGACATTGAGTAGAAGGGTTAGGCTGAGGTTGAGCAGGAAACTTACCTTTTTCTTGAGTGTGTAATGAAGCTGTCAATGTGGACAAGGTGTTTTTTATCTCATTGATGTCCTGTGAAGTTTGGTTATTCACATTTGCTTGTGTTTGCATGAATGCTTGCAATGTCTCTTCCAAGGTTTGTACACGTGAAGGTTGATAGGAAAAAGTGTTGCCCGACTTTTGAGATTGTGGTACCTGAACATGATTATTATTCCGCCAACTGAAGTTGGGATGATTTCTCCATTCAGGGTTATACGTTTCAGAGTAAGGAGAAGGAAAAGGCTTTTTAAATGTGTTTATGGAATTTACTTGATCATGCAACGCTTCTTTAAGAATGGGAATGTTTGGGCATTCAGAAGTGGGGTGTCCCATGATTTCACAAATTCCACAACTTTTTTCATTTTTAACCGTTTTGACTTCTTTTACTTCTCTAAGTTCCATGGCTTCAATATTTCTATCCAAATTAGCTACTTTAGCTTTTATCTCATCTTCTTGACTAAAATGATATTTACCTCTGTTAGAAACAAGATTAGATCTATTGGAACTTTCAGAGGAATTATCTGTGTGCCAGGCTTGAGAGTTATCTGCCAAATGGTCTAGGTAGTCAAAGGCTTCTTCAGGTTCTTTTTCTAGAAACTCACCGTTACACATTGTTTCAACAAATTGTTTAGTTTCGGGAGTTAAACTTTCATAAAAGAAACTAATAAGACGCCATTTTTCAAAACCATGATGTGGACAAGAACTTAACAAATCTTTAAAACGCTCCCAGCACTGAAAAAATGCTTCATTTTGATTTTGATTGAAATTTTGAATCTGTCTTTTCAAAGCAGTAGTTTTATGTGCTGGGAAACATTTCTTTAGAAACTCAGTTTGTAATTCTTGCCATGTGCCAATTGACCTTGGTTTTAAATTATGAAGCCAAATTTTTGCTTTATCTTTTAAAGAAAAAGGAAATAATTTTAGCTTGACAATTTCATTTGTACATTGTTGGTCATTAAAGGTGACACATACATCTTCGAAGTCTTTTAGAAACGAGTAAGCACTTTCCGATTCTAACCCATGGAAATTTGGAAGCAAAGCTATCATACCTGGTTTAAAACAAAAGTTGTTTGCATTGAGAGGAAAAATAAAACAAGAGGGTGATGAGCTTCGAGTTGGTTGCAAGTAGTCACGCATGGTGCGTACTTGTCTGTTCTCATCTTCAGCATGAACACTTTCATTGTCAGCCATGTTAGGAGTTGTATTAGAAAGATTACCTGAAAAAGTTTCACAATAGAATCTAACTAAACGACGAGATCCAAAATCACGTCGCCAAACAAGCATAAAACAAAGTTAATAAATAGATAATATATAAATATAAACTTTACAATATAAATATAAATATATAGAAAATTAGGCGGTATAACCAGCCAAAAAATATATATACTAAATTAGGCGGTATAACCAGCCAATAAAACAAAGTTAATATACAAATTAGGCGGTATAACCAGCCAATAAAAATAAATATACTTATAAACTTATATACTTAGTATTGCTTCCCCGGCAACGGCGCCAAAAACTTGATGGAGACTCAATTAAGAGTTGTAAACCCAAGTGCAGGTTATGTTCAAGTAATAAATTCTCGGGTGTCCGAGGTCGAACCACAGGGAAGCGTATTAGTAAGTATAAGTTTATAAATATATAAGAAAAAGAAAGTAAAAAAAATATTAGGGAATCAATAACAAAGAAAGTAAATAAGATATTAGAGAACAAAATAAACAAAATAACATAAAAGCAATTAAACAAGATATAAAAAACAATAAGAAAGGATGTTGAGGTTAGAGAATCCACTCTTGGTGTTATGCTAAGATTAATCTTGTTTTATTACACAATTGAAATCCACACATAAGGGAGGTTCCAATCGGAAGGTTTAGCAATTCAGTCCAAATTGTCCAACGTCCATAGCATATGATATTATGTTCATTTGGTGTCCTCAAAACTCATAAAAAGAGTCCAAGCATTCCTTATGCCAAGGTATATGTCTACAACAAATCAAGGTTATGAAACCAAGCATTTACTGTGCCATTTTCATTGTCAATAATGAATCAAGATCTCTACTTTGCAAGTATGATTTTAAACCAAAAGAAAATATTATCTATACTAGTGTTTATAAATGATGATTCATTTTAGCTCATGTTTAAGAGGCTAACCTTAGCATTTACCAAGAGCTTCACCTCATCACCTCAACAATATGATTAGCAACACATACTAAAAATGAAAAGAAATGCAAGAAGCACAAGTAAATAAAGAAAAAGAAAACTAGAGAAAGGAAAAAAGAAGAAAACTTAGAGAATTTTTTTACAATGGCTAATATCCTACCAATCTATAATGTATCCTAATACTCATCCAAGGCCCTCTATTTATACACATTTTGGAGAGCTAAATGACAAGAGACAAGCTTTATAAATTTCAAAGGTAGGTATAATAGGTGGGTGCATTTTTCTAACAATTTTCGTCATGTTGTATGACAATTCTGATCAGCCAGCTTGATGGTCGATTTTGTCAATGTTGGAGGCTCGATCTGATCAAATGGTCTTCTAGAAAAATATGCCCCTATCAGTTACTGATCCATAGCCGTTGAAATCGGATCATTTTCTCATGTGGATCGGAAGATATGGTCAAAATACCAAAACGGTGCAGAACAGACATCATTGCACATCAGCCAACTTGATGGTCGATTTCGCTAGGGAAAACGACTCCGTTTCAAGAAGTGTAAAACATGAAAAAGATAGATATGCCTCTTAACTTTGCACTGTCAAAATTTCAGCCTTATTGCTTCAGTGAAACTCCAGATATAGCTGATATGGAAAAAGGTGTCGGAACTGGAACTGAACTGGATTTGCCCTTAATTCTTTATTTAACCTAGTAATCTGAAATCACTCAAAGAAACTCGTGAAAAACACCAAATTACATAAAAATATAAAAAATCATAAACACAATTAGACTAAGCAATAATAACTCGTATTTGACACAAAATAATAATAAAACATAACTAAAAACTATATAATTATACGAGTTATCAGTCAAAAACCTCAAGAAGGAGAGTAACTACTGGAAAGAGAGAGCAAAGCATGAGAAAGCCCGAGCCAATCAACTGGAGAAGCAAGCTAAGGAAAGCTTACACAGTGATGTTTCTACTGATGCGTCAAGGGGCCATGAACAAGTAGGGGTCAGATTGAAGAGTAAGGCAACCAAAAAGAGACTGTGAAGGAAAGTCCAAAATCAGAGGGAGTTACTATAGGACTAATATTTTGTAACAGCACTTTGAAAGGCAAATTATGGACTTGTCTTAGGCAGCGATCTTTTTATTCTATCTTTGATGTATTTAATTCCAAGAAATCAATGAAAGAAGGTTTGGTTGGAATTATCCAGGGGCCAATACTTTCAAATGCAAACATATTTTTATCATTCACTTATTCTGTCCTTTATATATTTTGTTCGTTCATTGATACATTTATTCATAGTTATAATTATTCATTCATTTATTCTGCATATCATTCATTCATACTCATATACTTAGTCATTCATTTATTTGTCCATTCATTTATTATTTGTAATTATTCATTTGTTCATTCATTAAAGGTACAATTGGTCGCACTCAGAAAAAATTGGATTTTCGACACCTTTACAATACTCAATCTCAAGCTAGAGCTATGGAGAACGATCAGCTTGCTAAAATTGAAAGAATGGAAAGAACTCAAAGGGAACTGCAGGAACAGTTGGCTAAGTATCAGGAGGAGTCACGGGAACAGATGACTAAACTCATGGAAAGATGAGTGCCATGATGAAACAAAAAAGGGCCGGGGGAGAATTCGGTCACAGGGAAAAGGGTGGTGAATGAAGAGGATCAACCTGAAAACATATAGCAAAAAGGCCAAGAGCAGCCAATTGGGGCAGCCTCCTATGTTTATATCCAGCCAACTGTTGTGGCACAGAACTATGTTCTCGGAAAAGGTAATATTGGAGCTGACCCAATGGATGGCAATGTTCCAGACTTTGAGGAACTGGCTGAAAAGGAAAAGGCAAAGATGACTGAGCTGAAGAGGATTGAAATGGCAGAATCCCAAAAACAATATCAACTGCTGGAGGAGAGGCTGAGGGCCGTTGAAAGGGCGGAGTTATTTGGCAGTCTGGATGCCAAAGAGATGAGTTTAGTACACGATATGGTAATTCCCCCAAAGTTCAAAGTACCAGACTTTGAGAAATATAATGGGACTACCAACCCATCAGCACATCTGACCATGTACTGCAGAAGAATGACAGGGCACGATGATAAAGAGAAATTGCTTATCCACTGTTTCCAAGATAGCTTGACAGGGTCTGCAACCCGATGGTATAACCAACTAAGTCGTACCAAGATTCGTTCATGGACGAATTTAGCCAAGGCTTTCATGGAGTATTATAAGCATGTATCTGATATGGTACTTGATAGGCTGTCACTATAGAACATGGAAAAGAAGACTACTGAGAGTTTCAAAGAATACTCGCAAAAGTGGAGGGATTTGGCTACATAAGTGCAACCTCCTTTAACTAGCAAAGAAACTACAGTGCTTTTCAACAATACCTTGAAAGCACCATATTATGATAAATTGGTGGAGAGTGCCACCAAGGACCTTACAAACATGGTGATATCCATAGAGATGATAGAGTCTGCCATTAAGAATGGGAAAATGGAAGGGGGTAAGTCTGCTACTCCGAAGAAGGTATTCCCTGCTAGGAAGAAAGAGGAGACCCATGCAGTTAGTATCAACCAATATCCATATTCACCTCCCACACCATATACACCACCAAGACCCTATACTCCCACTACATCTTATGCACCTCCTACACCTTACGCACCTTACCCAGGGTATAATCCTTACTACCCCAATGTGAACTACCTTACCCAAAATCTATTCCATTATACCAATATACCACAACAGCCGTCTCCAATTGGCATTCCCCATAGATAAACCTTCCCTGAAACACTATCCCAAACACTCAGAGAGCCGGGCGCAATGACCAACGTTCACCAAGGAACGATCAAAAACCCCAATTTGATCTGATTCCTACCACCTATGGTGAGCTATATCCCAAACTGTTGCAGAGTCAACTTGTTGCAATCGTATACCTTAAACCTCTGACACTACCATATCCAAGGTGGTACAATGCAAATACTAACTGCGCGTATTCAAGGACATTCGACTAAAGATTGTTTGGTCTTTAAAAAGAAAGTCCAAAGCCTGATCAACACTGGAGTTATGAAGTTTGGGTCAAAGAATGGGCCAAATGTAGCAGGAAACCCATTGCCCGATCATGCTGAGAATCGAGTAAATGCAGTATGGACAGGGGAAGCCAAAAGGGTAAAAAGGGATCCAAGGAAGTCAATACTCCAATGTTAACAGTATGGGTGATTAAGGAAGGAATTGTAGGGGATGCAGACAGTTTAAAAATGGTTGCAAAGAGGGTGCAGAATTAGTGCCCGTTCCATAAATATAGAGGTCATATCATACAGGACTGCGGGGACTTTCTGGTTAAAGTCCAAAAGATGATGGATGATGGGGAGGCCCAGTTTTACGAGGAGATAGAGGAGGAAGTAGAGGTTATTGAGAATACAGCTAGCTACGGGATAGGAAGACCCTTGATCATCTATTATGATGAATCTAAGGAGAAAGTTATGCCAGTTATTGAGGAAAATGCGCCTAAGTTATCCATAGATTTGCCTTCTTCCTTCTCATACAAGGAAAACACAGCTGCATCATTAAAGTATGACTGCAGCATGGTTATGCCAGGGTCTTCGAGTCAACAAGATATCACATGTGTAGGGCACTTAACATGAAGTGGAATTTGTTATGCCCCTGAGGTTGTTGAACAGGGATCAACGAGAAAGGATGGAGGAATGGACAAAGGAAAACAGGTAGCTGAACCAATCCATATTGAGATGGATTCGTCAAAAAAAGTAGAGAGGGGGTCAGCCCCTGTTAACAAGATAAAAGAGCCGGTGAACGAAAAAGAAGCTTGCGAGTTTTTAAAGTTCATAAAGCATAGTGAGTATAGTGTGGTTGAGCAACTGCAGCGTCAGCCAGCAAGAATTTTAATCCTATATTTGCTATTGAATTTAGAGCCACACCGAAACGCCTTGTTGAGAGTTTTGAATCAGGCATATGTTGCCAACAACATATCGGTGGAAAAACTATATAGGCTGGTGGGAAACATTGCAACAGACGATCATATCTATTTCAGTTATGATGAAATACCATCCAATGGTATTGGATCAACCAAAGCTCTTCACATAACAACCACTTGCAAAGGGCACATATTATCGAGGGTCCTTTTGGATAACGGTTCTTCATTAAATGTGCTACCCTTGGCAACCTTGTCCAAATTGTCAGTTGATATTTCTTATATGCTGCCAAGTTGCACGGTGGTTAGAGCATTTGATGGAACTAGATGAGAGGTAATGGGAACTATCGAGGTCCCAATGGATATAGGTCCTTGCGCCAATAAGGTCAAATTCCAAGTCATGGATATTACCCCATCCTACAATTGCTTGTTGGGAAGGCCTTGGATACATTCAGCAGGGGCTGTAACCTTATCTCTCTACCAAAAACTAAAATTTGTTATGGAGGGACGTTTGGTCACTGTATCGGGAGAAGAGTACATCATAGCCTTTGCATCTACCGATTCCCCTTACATTGAGCCGAATGAGGAGGCTGTGGAATGCTCCTTCCGATCCTTGGAGTTTGCAAATGCAATATTCGTCGCTGAGGGACGAAAAATTCCAAAACTGAATTGGTCCAAGAATACAAGATTGGGAGTGAGGACTACCGTAGGAAAGGGCTACAGGGCTGGTAATGGTCTCAAAAAATATCTTCAGAGGATGGTCCGGGCTATTGAAATAATGGGAATGAAGGATCGGTTTGGCTTAGGATATCTTTCGAAGGCCTATCAGAAGAGGAAACAAATTGAAAAAAACCGACAAAGGAGGATGGCCCATCTCGCGGGTATGGATATTGAGTAGGAGCCTATGACATTCCCACTAATCCTTCATAGCTTTTGCTCGACCAATTGTTTGTTTGAAGAAACGAATTCAGATGATATACTTATAATGATTGAGCAAGCCTTCGAGAGATTCCAAGTGAGTAGGGATGAGCAGATACATGGTATGGAGATTTGCATGACCAGGGAGGAAAGAATTGAAAGTGAGAATGCTAACTGGATGGTGTGACCTTGTCCACCAGGATATAGACTGGCCAATTGGAGTGCAACCGAGCTGCCCATAGTCTTTAGGTCTATTCCAACGTAATGCTTTTAAACAAATCTTAAATATCTTTGCCCGAAGATATTAAGAATTTCTTTTGTAATGTGCTTTTGTCTAAAAGTTTTCATTCAATAAATAACAAACACGATGCATTTCCTCCATATTAATGTGTCCATATTCTTTCATTTATGCTATTTATTTTGCTTTCAATGTATATATGTTTGCCTATATTGTTTCTTCCCCACCTATTTACAGGTGTACGGATGCGGAATATGAAGACCTTCCTGTCAATAATTTTGAAATTGATTTTGAGAGACCTATTTGCACGAAGATATTGGGGATTATGGTCTACCTCTGAACGTATTAAGAAAAATAGAACAAGAAGAGAAACAAGTACTTCCTCATGAGGAGCTATTGGAATTTTTAAATTTGGGAAGTAATGAGGAGATAAAAGAGGTTAAAATTGGGACTACATTGTCGTCATCAATAAAGGGTGAATTGATAGCCTTGCTCCGGGAATATTTAGATGCATTTGCATGGTCATACCAAGATATGCCGGGTTTGAATCCAGACATTGTGGTTCATAAGCTCCCTTTAAGGCCAGAGTGCAAGCCAATTCAGCAAAAGTTGAGAAGAATAAGGTCGGACATGCTGTTAAAGGTAAAAGAAGAGGTGAAGAGGCAGTTTAATGCTGGATTCTTAGAGGTGGCAAAATATCCGGAATGGGTGGCAAACATTATTCCAGTACCAAAGAAGGATGGCAAGGTGAGTATGTGAATCGATTACCGAGATTTGAATAAGGCCAATCCCAAAGATAATTTCCCTTTGCCTCACATTGATACTTTGGTGGATAATACGCGAAGAGTTCCTTGTTTTCTTTCATGGACGGATTCTCGGGATATAATCAGATTAAGATGGCACCGAAAGATATGGAGAAAACCACATTTGTTACAATGTGGGGAACATTCTGCTACAAGGTAATGCCGTTCAGGTTGAAGAATGCTGGGGCAACATATTAGAGGGCCATGGTGACCTTGTTTCGTAACATGATGCATAAGGGAATTGAGGTTTATGTTGATGATATGATTGCAAAGTCACAAGGACAAGATGAGCATATTGCAAATCTTAGGAAACGCTTTGAAAGTCTAAGAAAGTTTCAACTCAAGCTAAACCCGACAAAATGCACTTTTGGAGTCACTTCGGGGAAATTGTTGGGTTTTGTTGTTAGCAAAAGGGGAATTGAGATTGATCCGGATAAAGTGAAGGCCATCCAGAATTTGCCACCTCCACGTACTCAAAAAGAAGTAAGAGGTTTTCTGGGGAGATTGAATTACATTGCTCGGTTTCTTTCTCAGTTAACCGATAAATGTGATCCAATATTTAAGCTACTTCAAAAATGTGATCCAGGAGAGTGGGATGAAGGGTGTCAGATTGCTTTTGAAAAGGTTAAGCAGTATCTATCAAACCCACCAGTATTAATTCCACCGACTCCAAATAAACCGATGATATTGTATCTATCGGTATTTGAGAAATCCATGGGTTATGTTTTGGGGCAGCTTGATGAGACTGGAAAGAAAGAACAGGCGGTTTACTACCTCATCAAGAAGTTCACAGATTATGAGTTGAAATATTCGTCGATAGAAAGCCTGTGCTGTGCCTTAGCTTGGACTGCTCGAAGGCTCAGACAGTACATGCTGTACCACACAACGTGGTTGATCGCCAAGCTAGATCCAATCAAGTACATGTTGGAAGCATCTTTTTTTTTTCAGGGAGACGGCAAGATGGCAGGTTTTGTTGTTAGAATACGACATTGTATATGTGAGTCAGAAAGCTATCAAGGGCAGTGCAGTGGCTCAATTTTTAGCAAGTCGGCTAGTGGAAGATTATGAGCCGTTGAACTTTGAATTCCCAGATGAAGATTTGATGTATGTTTCGCAAGCGGATGAGGTTCCCTTGAAGAAGAAAATATGGAAGATGTACTTTGATGGGGCATCTAATGCCATGGGGCACGTAATCGGTGCAGTGCTCATATCCCCAGAAGAAGATTATTGTCCCTTCACTGCCAGATTGGATTTTGATTGTACAAACAATACTGCAGAATATGAGGCATGTACAATAGGCCTTCGTGCTGCCGTAGATAAAAAGATCAAAAAATTAAAGGTTTTTGGAGATCCATCCCTAGTGATATACCAGTTACGCGGAGAATGGAAAACCCGAGATACAAAATTAATCCGATACCGAGAACTCATACTAAGTTTATTGGAGATGTTTGAAGAAGTGACTTTCAATTACTTCCTTCGAGAAGAAAACCGAATGGCGGATGCTCTGGCTACTTTGTCATCAATGTTTAAACTGAATTAAGGGGCTAAAGTTGTGCCAATAAAGATGAGCATATATGAATCTCCTGCCCGCTGTTTGAGTATCGAAGAAGAAGCAGATGGTCTCCCTTGATATAACGATATTTTGCAGTACATCAAGAATCAACAATATCCGGAGCGAGCAACAGAAAACGACAAGAGAACTCTAAGAAGGCTAACAATGAGTTTTGTTTTAGACAGCGAGATTCTCTATAAGAAAGGGAAAGACCAAGTCCTATTGAGATGTGTCGAGTCTGCCGAAGCTCGGAGAATCATAGAGGAAGTCCACGAAGGGATATGTGGCACCCATGCCAATGGTCACACGCTTGCTAAGCAGATTATGAGGGCAGGGTATTATTGGCTGACAATAGAAGGAGATTGTATCAATTATTCCTGGAAGTGCTATAAATGCCAGATATATGCAGATATGATCCATGTGCCGCCATCGCCAATGCATGTCATGACCCCACCATGGCCATTCTCGATGTGGGGAATGGACATGATTGGCCCTATTACCCCGAAAGCTTCAAATGGACATTGCTTCATCCTAGTGGCCATAAATTATTTCACAAAGTGGGTGGAAGCTGGTTCTTATACGAATGTGACAAAGTTGGTGGTATGCAGATTTGTTAAGAAGGAAATCATATGCCCATATGGATTGCCAGCAAGAATTATTTCAGATAATGCTCTCAATCTAAACAATAAGATGCTGAGAGAGGTGTGTACTCAGTTCAAGATCACGCATTACAATTTAGCACCTTATCGTCCGAAGATGAATAGGGCAGTAGAAGCAGCCAACAAAAACATCAAGAAGATTGTCGAGAAGATGAATGATGTGTACAAGGATTAGCATGAGATCTTGCCTTTTGCTCTTCACGCATATCGTACTTCGATCGCACATCTACAGGGGCAACGTCGTTTTATTTGGTATATGGTTTGGAAGCAGTGTTACTTATTGAAGTTGAGATTCCTTCACTTTGTGTTTTGATGGAGGTTGGCCTAAAAGAGGTAGAATGGGTTAGAGCTCATTATGAACAACTGAATCTCATCGAGGAGAAAATATTGAAGGCAATTTGTCATGGGCAATTGTATCGAAAAAGGATGATTCGAGCCTACAACAAGAAGGTTCATCCCAGACAGTTCCGAGAGGGGGAGTTAGTACTGAGGAAAATTCTCCCTATAGTTCGCAAGGAAAATGGGCCCCAATTGGGAAAGACCCTATATAGTAAAAAGAGCTTTTTCTGGAGGAGCATTGATTCAAACTCGAATGGACGGGGATGATTTCAAAAATCCCGTGAATGCTGATGAATTGAAAAAGTATTACGCTTGAAGGAAAAAAAAAAGTGTGATGCTATGCACATGGGAATTCGAATGATTCCAAATCTAAAAATGGAAATTCTATATATCTACCTCCCCTGAAAATTGATTTTCAAAGAGAATATTCATGCTTGATATGATGAATGGCCATCTTTCATATTCCTTTCACTAAGAAGAAATTATCCCTAGTCACCCCTTTGAACCTTAGAAATTATTTCTTTCGTTGAACCCTGATCAAGGATCACCCTCTACACTGGAGGGAAAATACGAGGAAAAATAATCAAAATCATCGCAAAAAAAGAGAGCCATTAGAAAATGTGAAATCAAAGAATGGCAAATGAAAGCCAACAATCAAAGAAAAGAGATTGGAAAAAAAAAAGAAAAAAAAAGTCCAAAAAAAGGGGACAAATGTTTCAAGAATGAATTTTCCTCAGGAAATGATCCTTGATCCAATCACCCTTAAACACATTTTGGGCCTATTTTATCCTTTCCTTCTAAACCCGAACGTTGGAAGGTTTTTCTCAGAATTCATCTCATCTTTTGAATTGACATTTTTACCTTGGAAGCATTTAGAATTCTCAAATGCATGGTAGAAAATAAAAATGTAAAAGGTGGGGTTTAAGCCGAAAACCCGTAAAGGGCGACTTAATATCGAATGGGGGACACCTGAGTTGAAAACCCGCAAAGGGCAGCTCAAGTACAGATTAAGGTTTGAATCAATGCTCCATGTAAAGGGGGAGAAAGTATTCGAAAATTAGAGAAAAGGGGAACAACTTAGTCTGACGTAACTAAGAAAGCCGAGGGATTACCCAAGTAAATTGCTCATTCAAAAAAAATTTCAGATAGTTTGAAAAATGAGGGGTCCAAGTTATTCCGCATCCGGGGCATCTACAACCTATAGCTTTACATATATTCTTGATGTCCACTTTTATCATTTTAAAACATTTTGTTGCAATAAATTTTTGTTATCCCTTTTACCACATTTGCTTGTTTCATACTTTCTTTCATACAAATTTTTTAGATGCATTTTGTTTGTTATTAAATTGACTGATGGTTAGTTAGCATAAAAATCTTTAAATAAAGGGATTTTAAAAGTATTACTAAGGAATAGATCTAAATCTTAGAAAAGGGTTTGGAAACCACTAATCCTGATAGAAAATTCACCAAGTAAAGGAAAACAGTGAATGTGTTGGAGACTCCGTCATGAAGTCAAAATTTTGTGAAATTTAGCAAAGTCAGAAACTGGGATTGTTTGACGATTTATCTTGAGTAAAGGGTTTCTTAAGTGGGGCACCAATGAACAATTGAAGACTTCGTCATGAAGTCAGATAATCTGTGAACCTCAAAGAAACCATGCATTAGAAATCATGACATAATCATTTGATTGCATTCATCCTTAGGAAACATACAAGTATTTGCAAACCATGTCATTCTCATCATTGTATTTAGCTAACACTGCAGGAATCAGGAAAACTTTGGCTTCCCCAAATCGAATTCATTCTGTTCTATCAAATGAGTCGAGCTCCGAGACCATCGTTGAGGTATTTCCTTTTGTTTTAAATCGAATTCATTCTGTTTTATCAAATGAGTCGAGCCCCGAGACCATCGTTGAGGTATTTCCTTTTGTTTTAAATTGAATTCATTCTGTTTTAGCAAATGCGTCGAGCCCCGAGACCATCGTCGAGGTATTTTTTTTTGCTTTAAATCGAATTCATTCTGTTTTATCAAATGAGTCGAGCCCCGAGACCACCGTCGAGGTATTTCTTTTTGTTTTAAATCGAATTCATTCTGTTTTATCAAATGAGTCGAGCATCGAGACCATCATCGAGGTATTTCCTTCTGTTTTAAATCGAATTCATTCTATTTTATCAAATGAGTTGAGCCCTGAGACCATCGTCAAGGTATTTCCTTTTGTTTTTAAATAAAATTCATTCTGCTTCTCAAATGAGTCGAGCCTTGGGACCTTCGTCAAGGTATTTTCTTTTTAAATCATGGATAAGACCTCAGAGCACCATTCTTAAGACCTCCAGGCACAAGTTTCCAGATTTTTTATAGTTTTAAACATTGAACAAGTCTTTGGTGGTGATAACTAAAGCCTTTGATGGAGATATCCAGAGTTTTTCAGTTTTAAAAGTGAACAAGTCTTTGGTGGTGATAGCAAAGCCTCTGGTGGAGATATCCAGACTTTTACATTTGCTTGAGCAAGTCTTTGGTGGTGATAGGTGAAGCTTCTAGAGGAGATGCCCAGAATTTTAAACACAGCTAAGAACAAGATAGGTTAAGACCTCGAGGCCATCGTCGAGGTCATTTCCTCTCTTGCAAATCGAACTCGTTTCCTTAAGACGGATATAGCCTTGATTAGTCAGGGAATTCAATTTAAGGACAAAATCTTTAATTTATAGCTTTTTCAATAAAATAATAATAATAATTAAAAAATGAAAAAATGATGAATGAAAACCCCTTTCCCTTTCCTTTACATGTGATTTCACTAACCGAACAAAATTAGTGTTTGTTTATCTTTGCCTAATTCCTGATTCTCAGCAATAGCCAAAGAGGGGTAGTTGTAGACACCTAATTTTGTCCGGCCCACTAAATCAAGTATGTTTTCTTCCTAAATTGATGATTCAGAATGCAAAAAGGCTTTTCTCACCCTGCAGGTGGTACTCCGAGACTTAATCTAAGAAAGCAGACAGAAAAAGTCAAACTCAAAAAAAGTCAACCCCAAGAAAGTCAACCCCGAAAAGTTAACTATTAAAATAGTCAACCCACTTTCAAATCAAGATTTGAATTTCAACGGAAATATGGTGAAATAATTTTGATAATCTGAGGTCTACATTGAAAGATATGGAGGTCGGAAGTTGGGTTACAGAATCTCAGTAGAAGGTAAACCCTAGTTCGGGAAATTTGGGGAAAAATGCTTGGACGATCAAATTGGTCGAAATTGGAGGCCCAAATGAAAGATAAGCACTGACTACGGGTAATGGAGAAGCTATTTGGAAGAAAAACTAAAAGAAAAGTCAATTCAAAAGAAAACCGAGAATTAGGATTTTTAGTGGATTTCGGTGAAATTTGGAAGAATTACAGAAATGGCCCGATTTTGTAAGACTAAAGCCCCTAATTGATGAGAAGTGATTAAACAAGGATAGTCGAAGGTTCAGGTCGAAGAAAATCTAAAAATCGGACTTGTTTTGAGCAAAACCAGGTTTCGGAGGTAAAAGGGCAAAATTGGAAAATTTGGGAAAAATATCAAATGAACTCCAAAAATTCTGAAAATTTACAGATCTCATTCTTAAATTATTTTGAAGAGATTGGAGAAAGAAAATCCTGATTCGGAGTTCGTTTGCAAAATGGCCAAATTCCGGATCCTCTATGCAGAAATTCAAAAGGATAAATCCTGAAAAAATAACAAATGAGTTCCAACAATTCTGAAATTTTGCAGATCTCGCTCTTAAATTATTTGGAAGAGATTGGCAAAAGAAAATCTGGATTCAGAGTTCGTTTGCAAAATTGCCAAATCTCGGGTCTACTCTATAGAAATTCAAAAGGATAAATCCTGAAAAAATAGCAAATGAGTTCCAAAAATTCTGAAAATTTGCAGATATCATTCTTAAATTATTTGGAAGAGATTGGTGAAAGAAAATCTTGATTCGGAGTTCGTTTGCAAAATGGCCAAATCCCAGATCCACTATGTAGAAATTCAAGCAGATAAATCCTGAAAAAATAGCAAATGAGTTCCAAAAATTATGAAATCTTCCAGATCACACTTTTAAATTATTTGGAAGGTATTGGTGAAGAAAAATCTAGATTCGGAGCTCGTTTAAAAAATGGTAAAATTCGGGTGCATAAAAGGGGCAATTTTGGAAATAAATCTGAAATAAATAGTAAATGTACTCGAAAAATTTTGAAAACTTCTAGAATTCAATTTTTTATTATTTCTAAAGTATTGAAAAAATAAAATTTGAATTTGGAGTCCTTTTTCTATTTATTTAGGTTCGAGGATCAAAAAGATCATTTTACCCAAGAAACCGAAAAGGGCAAATTTGTAATTAAGAAAAATATGAAAGAAGAAGGAATTGCTGAGATTTTACCTCCTTTGATCAGCCAGCATAAAAGAAAAGAAGGAAGCTTGATCAATTTAATTCCTTAGTCACTATCAAGCTTACATGCTACCACTAGTACCTTGCAAATGGTCCTCCCTTTATCCAATGGCTTAGGTGCCTTGTAGAAAAGTTGAATGCACCATCCAATGGCCAAGTTTAAATGCCAACATGACATTTTTATTTGTCATGAAAGAACCCTCATCTAATGGCCAAGAATGGAAGAAAAAAGATGAGCACAATTCATCCAAAAGTGGGCATCCATTCGACCAAGCAAGGGAGTGCATGGGATTGTCTCTTTTCATCCAATGGATTAGGCCATCTACAAGGGTTGAGTACACATGTTAAGGGCTGGATTTAATCTACAAGATGTCATTTTTATGTTGTCTTCATCTAATGACCAAGAATGGAAGAGCACAACTCATCCAAGGGTAGGCACTCAAAGGGCCAAGGAGTGCATGGGATTGGTCCTCTTTTTCATCTAAGGGTTGAGGTAATTACAAGGGCTGAGTACACATATTAAGGGCTGCTATCAATTGGCAAGATGACATTTTTATGTTGTCATGAAAATATCTTAATCTAAGGGACAAGATTGGAGGAGAAAAAGTGCAAAAATCCATCCTATGGTGGAGGGGCCATTCGGCCAAGGCTAAGAGAGAGGGGGAATGTTTTAGTTTTCCTTAAGTGGCTGAGCATTTGAGAGGGAGTTCAGTAGCTAATTGAGAAAAAAAAAGGTTTTTGAAAGAAAGGAAGAAAAGCTTTTGTTAAGGTAGCCATTCTACCATTGCTACTACATTTTTTCTTCATCTTCCTCATGCTTTATTTCTTGTTTTCCATGTGATTTCCTACCATTTTTTTTACTACTTTCTTGTTGTTCTTGCTTTTGAAAAAAATAAAATAAAACAATGGTTAGGCTTCATGATCTTGATGAAAATCAAGTGATAATGGTTAGGGTGGGCTTTGTCCAATATACCAACCATGGAGCTCATCTCCGTTTTCTTTTCTTACCTTAGTTATTTTTTATGATTTTGAGATTGAAAAGGCTTCATGACCTTGATGAAAATCAAGATATAATGGTTAGGGGGGCTTTGTCCAATGTACCAACCATGGAGCTCATCTCTTTGTTATTTATTTGCTTACTTTAACTTGCTTATTTCTATTATTGTTTATCTTTATGTATATTTATATTATTGCTAACCATCTTCTTCTTTTGACCTATGTCATATTTTTGCATCTTGGGGCTATTGTCATATAGTTTAGGCTATTTCCATTTTTCATATCATATTCGATAGCATTTAGTTAGGTCATTTTACATGACATTTCTCACAACACTTTGGTTCCTAGGCCATTCGGCCATGTAAATTTTCTTTTAGCTTTAGGCCATTTTCATATGCCATGTTATTTTTCCATGACATTTAGACATTAGGCCATTTTCATATGCAATGTCATTTCACATGTCATTTAGCTTTAGGCCATTTTTATTATTCCATGTCATTTTAGTTTAGGTCATTTTATTATTATATGTCATTTTACATGTCATTTAGCTTTAGGTCATTTTCATATGCCATCATTTCACATGTCATTTAGCTTTAGGCCATTTTTATTATTCCATGTCATTTTACATGTCATTTAAGCATTAGGCTATTTTCATATGCCATGTTGTTGTTCCATGAAATTTAGACATTAGGCCATTTTCATTATTTCATGTCATTTGCCATGTCATTTAGACACTAGTTCATGCATATTAGGTTAGGATAGCATTTATTGTCATGCAAACTCATGCTAGGCATTTAGGTTATTTATGCCATGCATTTTCCATATTATTAGACTTTAAACCATGCATTCCATGCATTCACTTTTCTGTATTTTCATGCATTCCATGTCATGCCACATGATTTATGACTTAGGCCAATCAATGGCTCAAAGTCATGCTCACTTGAGCATACTTGTGGAAAATTAAAAGGTTGTCAAATTGATTATTCTACCTTTGTGATTTTTTTTACTTAGTCAATTTTTGTCTAACTTTCTAAAAGGGTTAGCTACTGTTTCTAGGTCTTTAGGAGAGTCTCTAACATTTTACTTTCATTTTTAAATGATTTTATCAAAGGCGAAAAAATGTGTTTTGGCAAAACAGTTTTTCATCCAGTATTTGTACTTTCCTGATTTTTCTGGGCAGTCATCTTTAATCAAAAAATTAAGCCAAATTTTTATCATGTATTTTTTACATGTTATGAGTCTCCAGTATTTGTTTTAGATTTGTTTTTAATTTTTAAAAATAGGCTAAAAAATCGTGTGTCAAAATTGAACAGTAGAGGCATATTTGAATTCAAAAGAAAAACAATTGTTGAATTTGGCTAAGGCATTTAGAGGGGAAAAGGTTAGAAGCATTAGCTACTGTTTTAGGATAGTTTCTAAGTATTTTTAACCTTTAAAAATGATTTTATAAATCTCGGGTTAAGGGTGGTCAAGTCCGGGATTTTAAATTTAGGAAATTAGAGCCTTTTTCAAAGGTTTTGGCTAAGGTTTTAATATTTATTCAAGTCTCTTAAATTGTTTTCAAACAAATCACAAAGTATTTTGATTTTTGAAGATTTAATTTGATATTTTTTCCTAAGGTAACCAGATATCTTTTTAGATATACGGATTTCCTTAATTAAAGGAAAAAATACACTTTCATGCATTGTATTTTCCATATTCATGCATGTTGTATAAATATGATTTTTTTTTCTATTATAATTTTTATGATATTTGTTATTATTTTGATTTATATTTTTTCGTATTAAATTGTTTGTCATATGGTTTTGAATGTTTCATGCTATCCTATGCTTTTTATTTAGTCATTTATTTTGTCACATTATTTAGCATGTTCATGCATTTTGTTATTTTTTTTTCATGCATATTTCATCATAGCATTATTTAATGTTTCATATTCCATGTCACTTAGATAATATTCCATGTCATTTAAATTATCTTATTTAGGATATGCCATGTCATTTAAATTTGTCATATCATTTAAATCTTATTCATTTCATTTAGAATATCATGATACTTAGGATATCTCATTTCATTTAGGATATGCTATGCCTTTTAAATTATACCATATTATTTAGGTTGCATTTTATTATCTAGACTTTGCTATGTCATTTTATTTGTCACACATGTTCATATTCATATTTTTTTTTAAAATGTTTTGAAAAAGATAATGATTTTCAATAAAATAAAGATATTCTCGAGTTAAAATAATTCATGAGTTCTCTGCTGGGTTTGCTGGGGAGGATATCATCAATTATCATTAAACGGAATATCTTCTTTAAAACGAAAATGATTCGAAAATTTTTCCAAATAAATGAAAATTTCTATATTTTGCCACGTTTGTCGGGAAATATAGGAAAATTTTGAATTAATAAATTTCGGACTATTTTCAATTAAAAATGGAATTATTTTTCTTAAAATTAGGAATTAATTTGAAATATTAAATTTAAAACCGACTTTTTATCGAGACTTGAGATAAAACATGATTAATAAGGTACCGTTTTATACGGGCGTTGTGGGGTGCTAATCCTTCCCGGCATGTAACCGAGTCCCGAACCCGCCTCTTTGATTTCTCTGGTTTAAAACGCATGAAATTGGTTTTAAAAATATTTTAATTAATTTTAAAATGTTTTACAAAATTGGTTTTAATAGGTGGCCGATCACACCTAGCCAAAACAAATTGGTGGTGACTCCATGTCTTTTTCAAAGGCATTTTCAAAACATTCATTTTCTAGAGGAATTGAGTCGACTTTTCCTTGGGTTTCTTTTTTTTAATGTCACGCCTAACGAGTAATAAAGTTTTGTAATGAGGCTTTGTTATTTTTTAGGTTACGACAAGGGGAATGATTAGGAAAGTTAGATACTGTCTTAGGGTGAATTCTAGGCCATTTTTTACTTTAAAAATGATTTTATAAATCTCAGGTTAAGGGTGGTCAAGTCCGGGTTTTCAAACTTAGGAATTAGAGCCATTCTTAAAAGGGATTCGGTTAAGATTTATTTTTCATCCAAGATTTTCAAAATTGTTTTCAAACAAATCACAAAGTATTTTGATTTTAGAAATTTTAATTTGATATATTTTCCTAAGGTAGTCGGATATCTTTTTAGATATACAGATTACCTTATTTAAAGGAAAAAATACACTTTCATGCATTGCATTTTCCATGTTCATGCATACTATATAATATGTGATTTTTGCTATGATAATTTCTATGGTATAGTTATGATTTTGATTTATATTTTATGATGTTATATTGTTTGTTATATGGTTTTGAATATTTCATGCTATCCTATGCTTTTTATTTAGTCATTCATTTCTGTTACATCATTTAGCATATACTATGTTCATGCATTATTTTTATTTTCATGCATATTTCATGATAACCTTATTTTATGTTTCATATCATTTTATGTCACTTAGATTATATTCCATGTCATATAGATTATATTATTTAAAATATGCCATGTCATTTAAATTTGCTATGTCATTTAAATCATATTATTTCATTTAGAATATTTCATGTTATTTAGGATATCTCATCTTACTTAGGATATTTCATTTCATTTAGAATATATCATGTCACTTAGGATATTCCATTTCATTTAGAATATATCATCTTACTTAGGATATACCATTTCATCCAGAATATGCTATGCCATTTAAATTATATCATACCATTTAGGTTGCATTATATTATCTAGACTTTGCTATGTCATTTTATTTATGTCACACATATTCATATACATTTTTTAATGTTTTGAAAAGATAATGGTTTTAAATAAAATAAAGTTATTCCTGAGTTAAAATATTTATGAGTTCTCTGCTGGATTTTCTGGGGAGGATATCATCAATTATCATTAATAACGGAATATCTTTTTTAAAACGAGAATGATTCAAAATATTTTCCAAATAAATAAAAATTTCTATATTTTGCCACATTTGTCGGCAAATATAGGAAAATCTTGAATTAATAATTTTCGAATCATTTTCAATAAAAAAATGGAATTGTTTTTCTTTAAATTGGGAATTAATTTGAAATACTAAATTTAAAACCAACATTTTAATGAGACTTGAGATAACACATGATTAATAGGGTATCGTTTTATACGGGCGTTGTGGGGGTGCTAATCCTTCCCCACACGTAACCGAGTCCCGAACCTGCTTCTTTGATTTCTCTGGTTTAAAACGCGGACTTGAAATTGGTTTTATAAAAAATGTTTTAATTGATTTTAAAATGTTTTACAAAATCGGTTTTAATAGGTGGCCGATCACACCTAGCAAAAAAAAAACATTGATGGCAACTCCATGTCTTTTTCGAGGTCATTTTCAAATCCTCATTTTATTTTAAGAGGAATTAAGTCGACTTTTCTTCTGTTTTTTTTCAATGTCACGCTTAACGAAATATAAAGTCTCGCGATGAGACTTGTTATTTTTTTAGGTTGCGGCAGCTTGGCGACTCCACTGGGGACATTTAGAGAGTCAGGCCTAGAATTAGTTGTGTGTTATCAAAGTCTCGGTTTTTGTTAGTTTATTCGGTATTTAATTTTAATTCCCACATTTTTTAAAATAAGGGGAATTTTGAAAATAATAAAATGTTTTTAAATATGTCATATTCATGTGCATACATATTATTATTGTTCTCTGGTTATTTTGGTGCATTTATTTATTAATTTATTAATGCTTCACATTGTTTAATTTTATTGGGGCATTTAGAATAAGGGATGTAGAATAGGTGGTGAAAGGTTTGTTATTTCTCCTCACACACTACATGTGCATTTGCATATCATGAGTCCTATACCCGGGTTCCGTCCTTTTAGGTGGGAGCAAAGTAACTAAGCCTTCGTGATTAACAATCCGCATCGGCTAGTGAAACACTTCCAGAGTACTAAATTACCTAAGCCTTCGTGATTAACAATCCGCATGGGTTAGGGAAATAGACTCTAACGAATTGAACCCGGTTTTATCGGGGTGCCTTACTAGCCTTCATCGGCGATAGTGAGGAACAATTCGGGGCTTTTAGAACTGGTTCACCTTTATATAGTAAACCTAGGCGAAGCCATGCCGGATTTCCGATTAGATACCCCGAAGTTAAGAACACGTGGAGGAATATTTCCAATCCTTTTACCTTCTATTCTACTTTTCAAATAAGGTTATTTTTGAAAATCGGGCAATGATGAACGTACATCACAATGCCTGTAATAAGTGTTGGTGTTTTGTCCCAGGGGTGTTATAATGCCGAAATTTTGTTGGCATCCTCAGGGATAATTATTTATTTGAATTATATTTTTTTTGTATTATTCAAATTTATTCCCATTACTATTTCAATTTTTTTTTTTTTTTGCATTCTTGTCATCATTTTTGCACATGGAAGGTTATTGGTCTCGGGATAATATTCAACCAAAAGGGCTTCCATGGAAGGTCAGAATGTCTCAGTGGTCGAGAAGCATTTAGAGGTTAGTAAACAGTCCGAGAAAGGTCAACAGGATAATGGGGATTGTTTGAAAATAGGATATGTGTCAGTATTGCCAGCCGAGGCTGATCTTACTATCAGGCAAAATGATCTCCGGGAATTGATGGATATATGGAATCAATGGAACATATCAGAAAAAGAAGCCTTCACTCAGACTTATGGGGACATAGCACTGTTAGTTCAGGTTAAGGTCAGAGGTGAGGTAATACGGGCTATGGTGCAATTCTGGAATCCCGCTTATCTGTGTTTTACTTTCAACCGAGAGGATATGATTCCAACCATAAAGGAATATTCAACCCTGCTGCACGGCCATTCAAGTAAGGAGACAGATAGAAATATTTTTGCTCTGGCTATCTATGGTTTAGTTATTTTCCCAAAGACATTAGGATATGTGGATGTGGTGATATTTGATGTTTTTGAGAGGCTTGAGCAGAGGATAAACCCAGCCCCGAAAAACATAGCAGAAATAATTCGATCTCTGAATTTCTGTAGACGGGAAGGAAAAGGGCATTTTATAGGTTGTATACAGCTTCTTTACATATGGGTTCAGAGTCATTTTTGTAAATAGGAGAATTTCCCTCTTCGCTCGTATTAGAAGTCTTTTGCACCAATTGGTGAATTTCTTAAGAGGGATTGGACTGAAAATAGAACTAAGAAACAATGGATCAACATCTTTTGGAATATCAGGTCGGAGATGATAATTTGGAGGCTCCATGGATATCTCCTATGTCGATATTGTACAAGTGTGAAGATAAAGCTTCTGTTCCATTATTGGGAGTATGGGAGGAGTGAGCTATGCACCACTTCTGGTACTAAGATAATCAAAATCTTGTCAGTTTACTCCTACGACTCATGACCTTAGTGATTTAGAATTTTCTTATGGAGAAGATGGATACTCGGGAAAGGTACGTGAGACTGTAGTAGCATGGAAGTAAACTCATCGAGTGGAGGTAGCTAGATATACTGACATCGTCACACCCGATTACCTGGTATGGAGGGAATTGAGGATTAATGATAGGTTGTTATCATCAGGTGGAGAAGGGGTCCAGTTCACGAGTTCACCACCAAAAGAGGCACCATCAGAGCTACAAATTGCGAAGTCGGAATTTGAAAAAGAAAAGGCCCAAATGAGCAAAGAGATTGCCCAATTTCAAGAAGAGCTTGAGGATATGAAAAATAGGGAATCAACCCGGGAAAAAGAAATGGAAAGGATTAAGAGAGAAAGGGACACTGCCAAGGGCGATCTTCAGGAATTACATTTGGAAAACAAAAGGTATCGTTTCAAGCTCAGATTTGAAGGAACCCTCAAGATTTCCAGGGAATGGGAGTAAGAGGTCAAAAACCTCAAGAAGGAGAGTAACTATTGGAAAGAGAGAGTGAAGCATGAAGAAGCCCAAGCTAATCAACTTGAGAAGCAATCTAAGGAAAGTTTACACAGTGATGTTTCTACTGACATGTCAAGGGGTCATGAACAAGTAGGGATCAGATTGAAGAGCAAGGCAATCAAAAAGAGACTCTGAAAGAAAGTCCAAGATCTGAGGGAGTTACTATAGGACTAATATTTTGTAGCAGCACTTTGAAAGGCAAATTATGGACTTGTCTTAGGCAGTGATCTTTTTATTTTTATCTTTGATGTATTTAGTTCCAGGAAATCAATGAAAGACCGTTCGATTGGAATTATCCCGGGGTCAATACTTTCAAATGCATTCATATTTTTATTTGTTCATTCGTACATTTATTCATAATTATAATCATTCTTTTTTTTTTTTTATGATTATTCATTCATATTCATATACTTAACCACTTATTTATTCATTTTACTTGTTCATTCATTCATATTCATATACTTATCCACTTATTTATTCATTTCACTTGTTCATTCATTTATTCTTTCATATTCATATACTTAGTCATATTTTTGTTCATTTTATTTATTCATTCATTCATATTTAGTCATTCATTCATTTTTAATAAAATATAAAAAATATGTCAATAAATTCTAATCCATGGTTTTTAAAAACTAAAGGTAAAATCGAGCGCACTCTAGAAGAAACGGATTTTCGACACCGCTACAACACTAGATCTCAAGCTAGGATCATGGAGAATGATCATCTTGTTCGTATAGAGAGGATGGAATAGGTTCAAAGGGAACTACAGGAACAACTGGTTAAGTCTCAGGATGAATCAAGGGAACAAATGGCTAAACTCATGGAAATGATGAATGCCATCATGAGACAGAAAGAGCCGAGGGAGAGTTCAGTCATAGGAAAAAGAGAGGTAATGAGGAAGATCAACCTAAAATCGTGAAGCAGAAGGGCCAAGCATCCCAGCATGTGGGAAATGAGCTTCCAACTGGGGTAGTTTCCTATGTTTATATCCAACCAACGGCTGATGTACAGAATTATGCTCTTGGAAAAGGTAATAGTGGGGCTAACACAAGTGATGTTATTGATGTTCCGGACTTTGAGGAACTGGCTGAGAAAGAAAAGGCAAGGTTGGCTGAGCTGAAAAAGATAGAAACTGCAAAATCCTAGAAGAAGTATCAGTTGCTGGAAGAGAGATTAAGAGCAATAGAGGGGGCAGAGTTATTTGGCAGTCTGGACGCCAAAGAAATGAGCTTGGTACATGGCTTGGTGATTCCTTTCAAGTTTAAAGTGCCCGATTTTGAGAAATACAAAGAAATTACCAACCCGTCAACTCACCTGACTATGTACTGCTGGAAGATGACCGAACATGATGAAGATGAAAAATTGCTTATCCACTGTTTTCAGGATAGCTTGACAGGGTCTGCAACTTGGTGGTATAACTAGCTTACCCATACTAAGATCCGTTCCTGGATGGATCTAGCCAGAGCTTTCATGGAACAATACAAACATGTGATGAACATGGTGTCTGACCGTCTAACTCAGCAAAACATGGAAAATAAAGCTACGAAAAGCATCAAGGAATATTCTCAAAGATGGAGAGACTTGGCCAAACAAGTACAACCTCCTTTGACCAACAAGGAAACTATAGTGCTTTTCATCAATACCTTGAAAGCACCGTATTATGATAAATTGGTGGGGAGTGCCACCAAAGGCTTTGTAGATATGGTGATATCTGGAGAGATGATAGAGTCTGCCATTACGAATGGGAAAATGGAAGGGGTGAGTTTGCTACTCCGAAGAAGGTATTCCCTGCTAAGAAGAAAGAGGAAACCCACGCAGTTAGCATCAACCAATATCCCTATACACCTCCTACACCATATACACCTCCCAGGCCATATATTCTTTCTACATCCTACGCATCCCTTACCCCCTACACACCTTACCCGGAGTATAATCCTTATTACCCCAATGTGAACCACCTTACTCAAAATTCATTCCCTTATACCAATATACCACAACAGTCATTTCCAACTGGCATATCCCCACAGATAAATCTTCCCCGAAACACTGTCCCAAACACTCAGGATACCATACGCAACGACCAACGTGCACCAAGGAACGATCAAAAACCCCAATTTGATCCGATTCCTATCACTTATGGTGAACTATATCCCATATTATTGCAGGGTCAACTTGTTGCACCTGTATACCTTAAACCTTTGACACCACCATACCTAAGGTGGTACAACGCAAATGCTAACTGCGCGTATCACGTGAGGATCAAGGGCATTCGACTGAGGATTGCATTGCCTTCAAAAAGAAAGTCCAAAGTTTAACTAATACCGGAGTTGTGAAATTTGGGTCAAAGAATAAGCCAGATGTAGTGGGAAACCCATTGCCTGATCATGTTGAGAATCAGGTAAATGTAGTATTGACAGGGGAAGTCAGAAGGGTAAAAGGGTATGTCAATGAAGTCAAGACTCCAATGATAAAAGTATGGGTCGAAATGGTTAAAGTAGGAATGGTGAAGGATAGAGACAGTTTAAAAATGGTTGCAAATAGGGTGCAAAATTGGTGCTCGTTCCATAGATGTAAAGGTCATATCATACAGGAATGCGAGGACTTTCTGGCTAAAGTCCAAAAGATGATGGATGAGAGGGAGGCCCAGTTTTATGAGGAAATAGAGGAGAAAGTAGAGGTTATTGAGAATGCAGCTAGCTATTGGATAGGAAGACCTTCGATCATCTATTACGATGAACTAGAGGAGAAAGTTATGCCGGTTGTTGAGGAAATTGTACCTAAGTTAATCATAGATTTTCCTTCTTCCTTTTCATTCAAGGAAAACAAAGTTGTACTGTGGAAGTATGACTGCAGCATGGTTATGCCAGGGTTTTTGAGTCAAAAAGATATCATAGGTGTGGGGCACTTAACATGAAGTGGAAGGTGTTATGTCCTTGAGGTTGTTGAACAGGGATCAACGCGAAATGATGGAGAATGGATAAGGGGAAGAAGGTAGCTGAACCAATCCATATTGAGATGGATTTGTCAAAAGAAATAGAGAGGGGGTCAGCCCTGGTTAACAAGATAAAAAAGCCAGTGAAGAAAACGAGGCTTGCGAGTTTTTAAAGTTCATAAAGCATAGTGAGTATAGTGTGGTTGAGCAATTGCAGCGTCAACCAGCAAGGATTTCAATCCTCTCATTGCTACTAAACTCGAAGCCACATCGAAATGCCTTGTTGAGAGTTTTGAATTAGGCATATGTGGCCAACAACATATCGGTGGAAAAACTAGATAGGCTGGTGGGAAACATTGCAGCGGACGATCACATATGTTTCAATTATGATGAAATACCACCCAATGGTATTGGATCAACAAAAGCTCTCCACATAACAACCACTTGTAAGGGGCATATATTACCGAGGATCTTTTTGGATAATGGTTCTTTATTAAATATGATGCCCTTGGCAACCCTGTCCAAATTGCCAGTTGATATTTCTTATATGCTATCGAGTTGCACGATGGTTAGAGCTTTTGATGGAATTAGATGGGAGGTAATAGAACTATCGAGGTCCCGATAGAGATAGGTCCTTGTACCTATAATGTGGACTTCCAAGTCATGCATATTACCCCATCCTACAATTGCTTGTTGGGAAGGCCTTGGATTCATTCAGTAGGGGCTGTACCCACATCTCTCCACCAAAAGCTAAATTTGTGATGGAGAGACGTTTGGTCACTATATCAGGAGAAGAGGACATCATAGCCTCTACATCTATTGGTTCCCGTTACATTGAGCCAAACGAAGATGCTGAGGAATGCTCCTTCCGATCTTTGGAGTTTGTAAATGTAGTATTCGTCACTGAAGGATGAAAAATTCCAAAATCGAAGTTGTCCAAGAATACAAGGTTGGGAGTAAGGAATATCGTGGGATAAGGCTGCAGAGCTGGAAAAGGTCTTGGAAAGTATCTTCAGGGAATGGCTCGAGCAATTGAAATGGTTGGAAAGAAGGACCAGTTTGGTCTAGGGTATCTTTCGAAGGCACAGGAGAGGACGAAACAAGTGGAAAAGAACTGACAAAGGAGGATGGCCCGTCTCGCGGGTATGGATATTGAGTGGGAACTTATGACTTTCCCACCAATCCTTCACAGCTTGCGCTCAGCCTATTTTTTGTTAGAGAAAAGAATTTTGATGATATACTCATAATGATTGAGCAAGCTTTCGAGAAGTTCAATATGGATAAGGGTGAGCAGATACAGGATATGGTGATATGCATGACTAGAGAGGAAGGAATGGAAAGTAAGAATACAAACTGGATGATGCGACCTTGTCCACCAGGATATAAACTGACCAATTGGAGTGTGACTGAGCTGCCCATAGTCTTTAGGTCTATTCCAAAGTAATACTTTAAAAACACTCTTAATTATCTTTGCCTAGAGATATTAAGAATTTTTTTTTTTTTGTAATAGGGCTTTTGTTTAAACATTTTCATTCAATATATAACAAGCACAGTGCATATTCTTCAAATTGATGTCTCCATATTCTTTCATTTATGCTATTTTTTTTATTGTATATATGTTTTCCTATATTGTTTCTTCCCCATCTATTTACAGGTGTACGGATGCGGAGTATAAGGACCTTCCTATCAATAATTCTGAATTTGATTTTGAAAGACCCATTTGCATAGGTGATTTTGAGGCCAATGAAGATACTGAGGATTATGGTCTACCTGCGGATTTATTGAGAAAAATAGAACAAGAGGAGAAATAAGTACTTTCTCATAAGGAGTTATTGGAAACGATAAATCTGCGAAATGGTGAGGAGATAAAAGAGGTTAAAATTGGGACCTCATTGTCATCTTCAATAAAGGGTGAATTGATAGCCTTGCTCTGGGAATATATATATGTATTTGCATGGTCATACCAAGAAATGCCGGGTTCGGATCCAGATATTGTGGTTCACAAGCTCCCTTTAAGGCCAGAGTGCAAGCCAATTCAGCAAAAGTTGAGAAGAATGAGGTTGGACATGCTGTTAAAGATAAAAGAGGAGGTGAAGAAGCAGTTTGATGCTGGATTCTTAGAGGTGGCAAAATATCCGAAATGGTTAGCAAATATTGTTCCAGTACCAAAGAAGGATGTCAAGGTGCGGATGTGCGTTGATTACCGAGATTTGAACAAGGCCAGTCCCAAAGATAATTTCCCTTTGCTCCACATTGATACTTTGGTGGATAATACGACGAAGAGTTCCTTGTTTTCTTTCATGGACGGATTCTCGGGATATAATCATATTAAGATGGCACCAAAAGATATGGAGAAAACCACATTTGTTACAATGTGGGGAACATTTTGCTGCAAGGTAATGCCATTTGGTTTAAAGAATGCTGGGGCAACATATCAGAGAGCCATGGTGACCTTGTTTCATGATATGATGCATAAAGGAATTGAGGTCTATGTTGATGATATGATTGCAAAGTCACAAGGAGAAGAGAAGCATATTGTGAATCTTAAAAAACTCTTTGAAAGACTAAGAAAGTTTCAACTCAAGCTAAACCCGGCAAAATGAACTTTTGGAGTCACTTCGGGGAAATTGTTGGTTTTTGTTGTTAGCAAAAAGGAAATTGAGATTGATCCAGATAAAGTGAACGCCATCCAAAATTTTCCACTACCTCGTACTCAAAAGGAAGTAAGAGGCTTTCTGGGAAGATTGAATTACATTGCTCGATTTATTTCTCAGTTAATCGACAAATGTGATCAAATATTTAAGCTACTTCGAAAACGTGATCCAAGATAATGGGATGAAGGGTGTCAGATCGCTTTTAAAAAGGTTAAGCATTATCTATCAAACCTACCAGTATTAATGCCACATGTTCCGGATAAACCAATGATACTATATTTATCAGTATTTGAGAGATCCATGGGTTGTGTCTTGGGGCAACATGATGAGACTGGGAAGAAAGAACAAGCGATTTACTACCTCAGCAAGAAGTTTAAAGATTATGAGCTGAAATATTCGTCGGTAGAAAAGTTGTGCTATGCCTTAGCTTGGACTGCTCGGAGGCTCAGACAGTTCATGTTATACCCCACGACATGGTTGATTGCCAAGCTAGATCCAATCAAGTACATGTTGGAAGCACCTTCTTTGTCAGGGAGGACAGCAAGATGACAAGTTTTGTTGTCAGAGTACGACATTGTATATGTATGTCAGAAGGCTATTAAGGGCAGTGCAGTGGCTGAATTTTTAGCAAGTCGGGCAGTGGAAGATTATGAGCCTCTGAACTTTGATTTCCCAGATGAAGACTTGATGTGCGTCTCGCAAGAAGATGAGATTCCCTCTAAAAAGAAGAAAATATGGAAGATGTGCTTTGATGGGGCATCAAATGCCATGATTTTTTCTTTTCATGAAATGATATTTCCTTGTAGGTTTTGGCCCTTATGTTCTTCTTGATTATATTTTGCATTTTTTTTTCATGTATCATACCTTGCATGTTGCCATGTTTGCATCTTATATTTTACCATATGACCATTCGGCTACTTCCATTTCGTTTGGCTTGTATGTGTATTTTCATCTTGCTTGTTGATTTGTTTGCATTTCCATGTTTGGTTTTGTGTATTTTGGTTTAAAATGCTATGTGTTTGTGTTATTTGCTAGCTAGGATTATGCCATGATTTTTGAGGACCATTCGGCCAACATGACCCCTTTTGCTTTGTGTTTGCATTTTCAATTGGTTTAGTTGATAGGTTAGCATTTCATGCCATGACATTATGTATTTTTGATTTGGTTTGCCATGTTTTTATGTTATTTGCTAGATAGGATTGCCTTAGGTTATCTAGTGGTCATTTGGCCTCTTCATGCATTCCTTGCCTTGTGGGTGCATTTGCATTTTGTTTAGGTACCATGCTTTGCATTATTATGCCTTGAGATTCTGTATTAGTTGCTGTTTGTTCATGCATTAGTATTAGGTTTATTGGTCATTATATGTTCATGACATTCTCATGCATTCTCATCACATTTTAGGTCTAGGCCATCTTTGTATTGCCATGCATATTAGGTCTTAGATCATATTGGTATTGCCATGCATTGCTATGCTATTTAGGTCTTAGGTCACATTATTATTGTCATGCATATTCATAACACATTAGGTCTAAATCACATTTGGATTATCAAGCATTTCATGCATATTAAGTTAGGATAGCATTTATTGTCATGCAAACTCATGCTAGGCATTTAGGTCATTTTGATTTGCCATGCATTTCCTTCATCATTTAGGTTTTAAGTCATGCATTTCATGCATTCAACTTGCTGTATGTTCATGCATATCATGTCATGCCACATGATTTATGAATTAAGTCAGTCAATGGCTCAAAGTCATGCTCACTGGAGCATACTTGTGGAAAATTAAAGGGTTATCAAATTGATTTTTCTACCTTTGTGATTTCATTTACTTAGCCAATTTTTGTCTAACTTTTTAGAAGTATTAGCTACTGTTTGTAGGTCTTTAGGAGAGTACCCAACATTTTTACTTTGATTTTTAAATGATCTTATCAAAGGCAAAAAAAATGTGTTTTGACAAAACAGTTTTTCATCCAGTACTCGGACTTTCTCGATTTTTCTAGGATGTCATATTTAATAAAAAAATTAAGCCAATTTTTTCTCGTGTGGTTTTACATGTTCTAAGTCTCCAGTATTTTGTTTAGATTTTTTTGATTTTTTTAAAAATAGGTAAAAAAAAAATCGTGATTTAAAACTCGACAATAGAGGTAGATTTGAATTCAAAAGAAAAACAATTATTGAATTTGGCTAAATTACTTAGAGGGGAATGATTAGGAAAGTTAGATATTGTCTTAGGGTGGTTTCTAGGCCATTTTAAACTTTAAAAATAATTTTATAAACCTCGGGTTAAGGGTGGTTAAGTCCGGGTTTTCAAACTTAGGAATTAGAGCCATTTTTAAAAGGGATCCGGTTAAGATTTATTTTTCATCCAAGATTTTCAAAATTGTTTTCAAACAAATCACAAAGTATTTTGATTTTAGAAAATTTAATTTGATATATTTTCCTAAGGTAGCTGGATATCTTTTTAGATATACGGATTTCCTTAATTAAAGAAAAAAAATAAACTTTCACGCATTGCATTTTCCATGTTCATACATACTATAAAATATGTGATTTTTGCTATGGTAATTTCTATGGTATTGTTATTATTTTGATTTATATTTTATGATGTTATATTGTTTGTTATATGGTTTTGAATATTTCATGATATCCTATGCTTTCTATTTAGTCATTTATTCTTGTCACATCATTTAGCATATACTATGTTCATGCATTATTATTTTTATTTTCATGCATTTTTCATGGTAGCATTATTTTATGTTTCATGTCGTTTCATGTCATTTCATGTCACTTAGATTATATTCCATGTCATTTAGATTATATTATTTTAGAATATGCCATGTCATTTAAATTTTTCATGTTACTTAGGACATATCATTTCATTTAGAATATATTATGTCACATAGGTTATTCATTTCATTTAGAATATATTATA
This sequence comes from Fremontodendron californicum, assembly GCA_030761205.1. NCBI lineage: Eukaryota > Viridiplantae > Streptophyta > Magnoliopsida > Malvales > Malvaceae > Fremontodendron > Fremontodendron californicum. Next base: position 13,610,010 of record JAULJL010000020.1, on the reverse strand, counting down.
TCACATAGGTCCATTTCATTTCATATAGAATATACCATGATACTTAGGATATTTCATTTCATCTAGAATATACTATGCCATTTAAATTATATCATATCATTTATGTTGCATTGTATTATCTACACTTTGCTATGTGATTTTATTTATGTCACACATATTCATATTCATTTTTTTTTAAATGTTTTGAAAAAGATAATGATTTTCAAAAAAAATTAAGATATTCCCGAGTTAAAATAATTCATAAGTTCTCTACCGGGTTTGTTGGAGAGAATGTCATCAATTATCATTAATAAAGGAATATCATTCTTTCAAAAAACGAGAATGATTAGGAAAATTTTCCAAATAAATAAAAATTTCTATATTTTGCCGATTTTGTCGGGGAATATAAGAAAATTTTGAATTAATAAATTTCGGATCATTTTCAATTAAAATGGAATTATTTTTCTTTAAATTGGGAATTAACATGAAATACTAAATTAAAAATCGAATTTTTACCGAGACTTGAAATAACACATGATTAATAAAGTACCGTTTTATACGGGCGTTGTGGGGGTACTAATCCTTCCCCACACGTAACCGAGTCCCGAACCCGGTTCTTCGATTTTCTCTGGTTTATAACGCAGACTTGAAATTGGTTTTAAAAATGTTTTAATTAATTTTAAAATGTTTTACAAAACCGATTTTAATAGGTGGCCGATCACACCTAGCTAAAAAAGATTGGTGGCGACTCCATGTCTTTTTCAAGGTCATTTTCAAAACCTTCATTTTTCAAGAGGAATTAAGTCGATTTTTCCTTGAGTTTTTTAATGTCACGCTTAACAAATAATAAAGTCTTGCAATGAGACTTGTTATTTTTTAGGTTATGACAGATGACACTCAAATTTTTTGTATCTTGATCTTTACTTGCTTCGAATTTTATCTCTACCTTTTCACTTTTGTTTTTGCTTCGCCCCTATTTTCAGTAATAGAACCTCGGATTGTGATGAAGAACCCTGAGACTTTCTTCTCACTTCATTAAAAACACCATTCTTGGCAAGTTCCATAGTCACAACACCATTAGGAGCAGAATTAAAAAGTGAAACCCGAAATATTTCCCAAGAATCCGGTAGAGTAGCAAACAACCAAAGCCCTATGATTTCATCATCAAATTTGATGGTCATGCCAAGTAACTGATTCATAACTCCTTGAAACTCATTCAGGTGATCATCCACAGATGTTCCTTCTTTATGCTTCAGTTGCATTATCCTTTTAAGCAAGAACAACTTATTATTGCTAGACTTTCAAGCATACAAGTTTTCAAGTTTGTTCCACAAAGTATGTGCATGTGTCTCCTGATCAATGTGATTATAAACATTTTTCTCAACAAACTACTGAATAAATCACACACCTGCTGATGCTCAAATTCACTTCTTCATCACTCTTAGATTCGGGTTTTTGAGTAATAAAAAAGGAAGATGCAGAGCTTTCATAAATAAAGGTTTTTCAATTTATTCTGTCACAATTGATAATTTGTTCCATTCAAAAGAATCATTCTAATTATGCTAATATCCATAATTACACAACACTATGAAGGCTTTGATACCAGTGTGATGGTAAGAAATTGGACTTACCGAAAAACCACGTAAGCACAACCGGAAGTTCTTTCTCTCCTAATTAACAAAATCTATAATTACGATATCACAATAGCACAAAAAATATTCTCCAAAAACACAAAACAACCAAGAACAATCACAAAACACTAATCATACAAGACACGCAATTTTACACGGAAAACCCCTTTAAATCAAAGGGTAAAAACTACGGGACTTGAGAGTTCACTCAAAATCTTCACTATAATCAAGTATGGTTACAAACTCACAATATTTCAGCTATCAAAATGAGTACATAACTCTTGTAGACACCTAATTTGTTCGGACCACTAAATCAGGTATTTTTCTTCCTAAAGTGATGTTTTAGAATGCAAAAAGTCTTTTCTCATCCTGCAGGTAGTTCTCTGAGACTTAGTTTAAGGGGGCAAGCTTGAAAAGTCAATTAGAAAAAAGTTAACCTCGAAAAGTCAACTAATGAAAAAGTCAACTCACATTCAAAATCAAGATTCAAAGTTCAATTGAACAATGGAGAAAGAATTTTGATAATCCAAGGTCTACAATGAAAGATATGGAGTTCGGAAGATCGGTTACGGAGATTTAGTAGAAAGAAAACCCTAGTTCAGAAAATTTGGGGAAAAGTGCTTAAATGATCAAATTGGTCAAAATTAGAGGTTCCGAATGAAAGATAAGCAATGACTATGGGTACTGGAGAGGCCATTTGGAGGCAAAACTAAAGGAAAAGTCAATTTGGAAGAAAACTGAGATTTAGGGTTTTTGGTGGATTTTGGTGAAATTGGGGAAAATTGCAGGAATAGCCCGGTTTGGTAAAATTAAAGCCCCTAATTGATGAGGAGTGAGTAAATAAGGATAGCCCGAGGCTCAGTTTGAAGTAATTCCGAGAAAATAGACGATTGGAGAAAAAAAAGGAAATTCTCGATATTGGAAAAAGGAAAAATCAAAACAGAGGGGAATTTGATCGTAAAAATTAGGCATTTTCGGATCAAATCTAATTCAATATATGAAAAAGGCAAAGAAAAAGAAAATCTGGAAATCGAACTTGTTTTGAGTAAAATCGGGCTCCGCAGGTAAAAGTGGAAATTTGAAAATTTTGGGAAAAATAGCAAATGAGTTCCAAAAATTAGCAAAATTTTCAGATCTCAATCTTAAATCATTTGAAAAAATCGTTTGCAAAATGGCAAATTTCGGGCCCATTAAGCTGAAATTCAAGAAGATAAATCTTGAAAAAATAGCAAATGAGCTAGGAAAATTATGAAAACTTCCAGATCTCACTTTTAAATTATTTGGAAGAGATTGGTGAAGAAAAATCCAGATTTGGAGCTCGTTTAAAAAATGGTAAAAGTTTGGGTGCACTAAGGGGCAATTTTGGAAGAAAATTCGAAAAAATAGCAAATGGGCTCGGAATATTATGAAAACTTTTAGAACTCATTTTTATATTATATAAGAAGTATTAAAAAAATAAAATTTGGATTTGGAGTCTGTTTGCTATTTAATTAGGTTCGGGGGTCAAAAAGGTCATTTTACCAAAAAAAATAGAAGAGGGCCTTTCTTGCATTTAAAAAATAGGGATTGGGTTGGAAGTTGAAGGGTCAGCCAGCCAAGCCCATGATGGAGAGTGATTTTGCTGAGTTCTTGCATCCAAAGGCTAAGAGTGGATAATAAGGTAGTTATTTTTTTGATCAAGCCTTTGTAATTGTGACACATGGACCAATGCATGAAGAGGGATGATGTCAACATAATGACATCATATTCATGACATCATATTCTTGACATCATATTAGTTAAGGGCTGATTACTTAATCTAAGGGTGGTAATTTCACATAAAAAGCACCTTGGATTAAGAAGGGCCTTTGGATCAAAATTGGCTAGGAAAAAATTACAACTTTTTACCCTGTTCTAGAAGGCCATTCGGCCATTACAATGGAGAAGGGGATTTTCATTTTGGCTCACTTCTTGGCTGATCACATTCTGATTTTGAGAGAACAAAAGAGCTAAATTTTGAAAAGCAAAGAAAGTTAGAAGAGAAAAAGGCTTGAAAAATAGCTTTTGAAGGTAGCTAAAGGCACCTAACTCTTGCATTTTCTTTCCTTTTCCATGCTTAACTTGCTGATTTTCTTTGATATTTTGTGATTTTCTATTGTTTTTGGTTGTGAAATAAATGTTTTCAAGCTTCCTCCTAAGGCTCCTCTTTTATGTTTTCTTGAGAAAATCTTGAAAAACAATTTTTTATACTACTTTTTTGTGGTTGGCCGAATGGCCTTATATTGTGCATGGTTTGTTTTTGATTCTTTTTCCATGTTGGTTGTGATGTTTTAGTATTTTTTTATGTTCTAACTTTTTAAAATAGTTAAGAAACGGAGCTTGTATTCAACCTTTTTCATTTATTTACTATTATTTTTGCTGATTTTATCATTTTGTTCTCATGTCTACTTACTTTGTTTGCTATTTTTAATTTTCTGTTTTCAACATGTTAAGTTGTTCATACCTTGTGATTTTACTATACTATGTGTTTGTGAAAATGTCTAGCTACATTCGTACCTTTACATCATGTTTGCTTGGTTTAGCATGTTTCCTTTTTAGTCTTGTATTTAGTATGCCATGTTTGTGGTAATGCCATGCTTAGGATTTCACCATTTAGGTCTAGGTCCATTCGGCTACCTCTTCATTTTGTGCTTTATATGTGCATTTTCATCTTGTTTAGTTGATAGGCTTGCATTTCCATGCCATAATATTGTGTATTTTTATTTAGTGTGCCATGTGTTTGTGATAATGCCATGCTAGGATTTCACCATTTAGGTCTAGGTCCATTGGGCTACCCCTTCATTTCTTGCATTGTATGTGCATTTTCATCTTGTTGGTTGACATTCTTGCATTTCCATGCCATGATTTTGTTGTTTAGGCTATAGATCAAAAAGCTACAATGCTTAGATGTCCAATCCGACTGTTCAAAAGTAGCATCTACGAGTCCTCATGCCACTGTCAAACAATTAACCCGATCGGACCATGGATGACCCTCCAATCGTTGACTTAATTAAAGTTGTGCACAGTGTCAAAAAACCAAAATTTTCCTGCTCACTCTTTTCTCTCTTGCTACCCTGACACTGGCACTCTCTTAATGAAAAACCAAACCATCAGCCCCTATTTTTACACTTAAAATTGATGCTAAAGAAAAGCCTCTCCTTAAGCACAAAACTTACTGTCATAACGTGTTTTTCGCGGGACCCGTCAAATGACGTTTAAAAGAAGGGGGAAATAGGAAAAGAAAATTATTGGTTCCTCTTAAATAAAATGAGGGTTTTAAAACAACCTCGAAAAAATAAAGTCGCCACCGATCCTTTTTGGTTAGTTGTGATCGTTCACCTATTAAAACCAGTTTTTTGTAAAATATTTTAAAATTAATTAAAATATTTTTAAAACCAATTTTTAAGTCTGCGCTTTGAACCAGAGAGAAAGAAAAAGCGGGTTTGGGAGTCAGTTATGTCACAAGGAAGGATTAGCACCCCCACAACGCTCGTATGAAACGATACCTTATTAATCATGTGTTATCCTAAGTCTCGGTAAAAGTGGGTTTTATCTTCGATATTTTAAAATAATTCCCTCTAAAAATAATCACTTTATTTCGAGAATGATCCAGAATTTATTATCATACAATTTTTTATATTTTTCGGCAAACCCGTCAAAACATAGAATTTTGCCTTTATTTTGAAATTCTCCGAATCACCCTCGTTTTTTTAGAGAAGGATATTCCATTGCTAATGATAATTGATGATATCCTCCCTGGCAGACCCAGCAGAGAACTCATGACTTATTTTAACTCGGGAACAACCTTATTTTATTAAAAACCATTATTATTTTCCATGCATTTAAAATCATTTAAAAATGATCATGGATATGCAAATTATTACTAAGATATAAATATAAATCAAACAACATGCATAATTATCATGACATGACGAACATTTTAATATGACATGGCAAATCTTACTATAACTTGGGAAAAGAATTCATAACATGGCATACATGACATGACATGACAAATCTAATTATGACATGGCAAAAGAATTCATGGCATGCATGACATGAAAAACATGACATGTCAAATCTTACTATGACTTGGCAAAAGAATTCATGACATGGCATACATGACGTGACATACATGACATGGCGAATCTTATTATGTCATGGCATGCATGACATGGCAAACATGACATGGAAAATCTTACTATGACTTGGCATACAAAAAGATCATATAGATACTAATCATAAAATTACATCATCATAAAATATTCACATCTATCAACACATCATGATCAAGATAGCAACATGACTATCAATCATAAAATGATATCATCATGGAATATTCATGAACATAGAATTATCATGATCAAGATGGCAAATATAGACATCAATTATCAAATGACCTCATCATGAAATATGCATGAACATAGAATATGCACACATCATTATTTCGAATTCTTTTTCATGGATTTTCTTTGTGGAATTACATAAATGGCATGTGTTGAAAAAACTTTCCACACTCCCCAACAAACCTGGCAAAGCTTGGAAAATACTTCTTTCACATAACACTTATGTAATTCCGAGTAAAATGAAAACCATACTTCGTAATTTCATAAACACGTGCATTGAAATATTTCCTAATCTTCTTGGCAAACCCGGCAAAGATTAAGAAATTATTCTTGCCAAATATTTATGAAACCAAGAAAGTACATTTTTATGCTAAATTAAGTAAAAACATTTTAAAAATATGCAATGCATGAAAACGGAATGTGTTACTCTCTTAAAGATAGGATATCCGAACACCTAAAAAGATATCTGACTACCTTTGAAAGAAACTTAAATTGGAATTCAAAATTAAAGGATTTCGGGCACGAATTTTTTAAGGGGCAACTGAATGCCATTGTTTGACATCAGAATACCTCTAAACGAGCCTTAATGAAAAATTTTTGAAAACCAAAACAAGAAAAAAATAATGCAGTTTTGGAAAAGAAATCCACGATGGCCGCATGGCCTAGTATAAAAGCCTAAGTTTTTTTCGATTTTGAAGCTCGTTTTACCTACCCATGACCCGATTTTCCTAAAATCAATTTTTAAACTTTAAAAGAACATGAAAAAGACCTCAAAACAATAGCTCATGGTTTCGGCCAGCCCTCTAAATGCAAAAAAAAAGTTTGGCCTTTAACTTGTTTCAAAGCTTGTTTTTAACCACCAAAACCCGGTTTTATCAAACTATTTTTTAAAACCCTTAAGGAAAATTCAAAAAAATCTAAAATTTTAATTTTCGACACATCTAAGTTTATAATAAATGAGGTTAAAACAGTTTTTTATTTGGACAAGAAATGCATAGGCTGAAATTTCCTCAAAATCAGCATATCCCACTAAAACTAGTTTTGTTAAAATTATTTTTAAGAATCATTAAGGGAAGCTCAAAAAATTCTGAAATTTTAACCATGGACTCATCTAAGGGTGTACTAAATGAGGTTAAAACAATTTTTTATTTGGACAAAAAAAACGCATAGGGAAAATATTGCCCGAAATTGGCAACACCAATTTTTTAAACATTGTTCTTTCCAACTAGTTTGAAATCAAGATTTTGGCTTTGGACCATTGGTTGATCTTAGCCAAAGTCAAGCTGAAAATGCTTTGAAAACATGTTTTTCAGCAAGCAAAAATGATTGGCCCTCTTGGATATAAATTTGGCTTAGCCATCTCTTGGTGGGAAGCCAAAGTCATCAAGCACATAATCATTTTCCCAAATAAAAAACACACAATATGCAACACATCATGGATCATTTTCAGCAAGGTAAACACATGAAGATTACAAAATATAAACTAGAAAACATAAACAAACAAGAAAAACAAGGTTGGCTCAAGGTTTGGCCTTTTGGATGCTAAATCCGACTCAAACCATCACTTGGACAAAGCCAAGATCATCAAGCTCATAACCTTTTATTTTTTAAGGAAACAAAAGGGAAAATTACCTACCACAATAGCACAACCCACAACAAATATCAAGCAAGAAGCATGATCAAAATGCAAGCACAATGGAGCCTTTATGGTGGCGGCAAGCATGAAAAATGGAAGAGAAAATATTGTAAAACTTGTTTTCTTTTGAAAACGAATAAGAGAAAAAGAAAAATCTTTAGAAAAACCATTTGTTTTTGAAGAAATGAAGATCATATAGCAAAGAAAAGAAGTTGAAAATGATGATAAAGCAAAGAAAAAGCAAAGAGAAGAAACTACCTTAAACAAACTTCAAAGAACAACTCGTAATTTCCTCATTTTTCTCTCTTCCTTTCCTTTTCTCCTTAGGTGATTTTGGGCTACTGCCTTATGCTCTCAAAAATGAGTAGTGGATCTGAAAAATGATAATCCCCCTTGCCTAATACCTCTTGGCCGAATGGCCCCTTATCTCCACCCTTCATCTTTTTTTTTAGCCACTTGGCTTCATCATGTTGCTTAGCCAAAAATACCTTCCACATATACACCTAGTGTCATCTTTTTTAGCCATTTGGCTTCATCACATGGCTGTCACATGGTCTTAGCCAATGAGCCTTCATCCTTACCTATTAAGATTGGTTCTCTTTGGCCAAAAATGCCAAGTCATGTACTAGAGAAGGTGACTCATGTCCTTTGCTTTTGATAGCTATCCACCTATTTACAAACATGCCATTTGATCATCTTATCCCGCCCTTGGCCGAAAATGTGCATGAATATTCTAGTGTTTGCCTCTCTTTTTTTAGCCATTTGGTCCCTCATCGAATTCAGGTATATTTGCATTTTAGCCCCCAAAATTTAGCCTATTTGCACTTTGGCCCCAATTTCAATTTTTTCCCATCCAATTATTTCTATCCAATATTAAATTCAATTCTAGAAAGTTTCGCAACTTTTTGAGCTCGACTTCCATTTTTTTGGATTTTTTCAAAATTATATTTTAGCCTTCCGAATTTAGCCTATTTGCATTTTGGCCTCAATTTTGGGTTTTTTCTCTCTTTTTTCCTTCTTTCCATCCAAAAACTTAATTATGGAAAATTTTACAACTTTTCGAGCTCGAATTCCAATTTTTCAATTTTTCCAAAATTACAGTTTAGTCTTTGAGATCTCGTATTTGCTCGAATTGGGCCAATGTTTCAGATTTTCTTTTTCCATCCCCTTTGCCCCATATTGAATTGGATTTGAGCCCATTTTGCCCAATTTTTATACCCGAAAATTCCTTTCCAATTTGATCTTCCACCGTTCAACTTTTTATTTTTTTTCATTTAGTCCCCCCACCATTAACCTTTAACTTCAACTTTCAATTTTCTTTCCATTTTCAGTTGTAGCTCTCCAATTATCAAGATTGCTTCATCATCATTCAATTCTCCTTCGAAATCTTGATTTTTTCAAAAGTTGACTTTTCTCGATTTTGACTTTTCAGCGTTGGCTTTGACCTTTCCATGTTGACCTTTCCATGTTGACCTTAGAATCAAAGTGTCACAAACCAATTATGGAATTAAGGGAGATTCTTGGAATCCCGGGGAATTAGGGGAAAAAAGTGTCTTGTTTAGGGGCCCGGACAAAATTAGGTATCTACACTTACAATACAAATGGGCTAAAAAATAAAATTTTGCTCTACATAGGAGGGACCCAAACCCAACAATTAAATCTCGAGAGATTGTGAATAGATTAAAAAGCACAACTGCTTTTGTGTTGGAATTAAACCAAATATGTGTCTTTAAAATTGTTGCTTAATTGTAGTATTCTTATTGTGTCATTAAACTAGTGTTTGATATGAGTGCTTACATGATAGTAAGCTATTTATGTTACTTAGCTATAAAAGAGTCATGTTGAGTCATCACCTAAAAAATAAAGGATTTTGGTTTGTAACACAATTTTGGATGCGCCAAGAGCTACGTCGTGGCAATGGTGTTTTTATTATGACCAAATAAATTTGTTGGTTAGTGAGTTTTGGTGTCTACAATTGGTATCATAGCCCATACGTTCTTGAGATAGTTGATAATACACATTATGTGTAGTGTCTAGCTTTCAAGTTTAATGGGAAAAATAATTTTCAAAAGTTGAGAATTCAGATGGAATATTTTTTGAAGAGTGCAGGTATTTAGGAAGTCGCAGGGCAACGCTTTGTTGAACCAAAAAATATAGAAGATTTGATAGACGCCTAGCGACGAGACTTAAATCATGCTCATTTCAAGGATGATCAGGCCACTCATCACATTTTTTAGTGTGTCGAATTATCGATTTTTCAAAAGATTATTAATTCCAAAACATCGAAAAAGGCATGGACAATCTGCTTCTATCCTACCAAGGTGCAAAAAAGGTTTAGAAAATGAAGTTACAGACATACAGGAGACAGTTTGAACTTCTGCAACAAGAAAAGGAGAAGATTGTAGATTATTTTATGCGCACGCAGAAACTCGTCAACAGCATCAAGGTGAATGGTGAATGTCGCAACCTTTTAAAAAAGTCCGAAAAAGACATCGGCTTCGTTAAAGTGGACATTGGAAAAAATAGAGGAAAGACAACTTAGTTCCTCTTGAAATAAAGGTTGAGGGGGTTTGAAAACGTCCTCGTGAAAGAAATAGACTCGCCACCAATCTTTTTTTTGGCTAGGTGTGATCGACCACCTATTAAAGCCGATTTTTATAAAATATTTTAAAATTAATTAAAACATTTTTTAAAACCAATTTTGAAGTATGCGTTTTGAACCAGAGAAAACAAATGCGGGTTTAGGAGTCGGTTATGTGCGGGGAAGGATTAACATCCCCACAATGCCCGTATAAAACGGTTCCTAATTAGTCATGTGTTATCTCAAGTCTCGATGAAAGTCGGTTATAAATTTGGTGTTTAAAAATAATTCCCTAAAAAACAATTATATTTTATTTGGAAATGATCCGGAATTTATTAACATAAAATTTTTCGTATTTCCCGAAAAACATGGAATTTTTCCTTGATTTTGAAATTCTACTAATCACCCTCATCTAAAAAAAAAAGATATTTCGTTGTTATTAATAGTTGATGATATCCTCCCCAGCAGACCTAGCAGAGAACTCATTAATTATTTTAACTCGGGAATAATCTTGTTTTATAAAAAATCTTTAATAATTTTTCATGCATTTTAAATCATAAAAAATGGCCATGAATATGCAAATCAATACTAAGGCAGAAAAATATAAATTAAACAACATGTACAATTATCATGGCATTGCAAACATTTATTATGACATGGTAAAAGAATTAATGACATGGCATGCTTGACATGGCAAAATCTAAATGACATGGCCAAAAGAATTAATGACACGGCATATGAATTAATGACATGGCATGCTTGACATGGCAAAATATAAATGACATGGCCAAAGGGATGAATGACATGGCATGCTTGACATGGCAAATCCTATTAAGACATGGCAAAAGAATGAATGAGACATGACCAAAAGAACGAATGACATGGAATATGAACATGACAAATCCTAAATGAAATGGCCGAAAGAATGAATGACATGGCATATGAATTAATGATATGACATGTGAATTAATAAGATGGCATGGCAAAATCTTATTTTGGCATAACAATATAAATCATGACATGGCATACTAAGAGATCATAGAGGCAACAATCACAAAATGACATCATCATAAAATATTCATAATCACATCATGGTCACACTAACCACATGAATATTAAATCATAAAATGACATCATCATAGAATATTCATGGACATGGAATTTGCATGATTAAGATGGCAAATATAGATATCACGAAATATTCATGATCATAAAATATGCACACATCATCATTTTGAAATTGATTTTTCATGTGAGGAATCGCATAAATGGCATATTTCGGAAAATATTACCATACTCCCCGACAAACCCGGCAAAGCTTGGAAAATAATTCTTTCATATGAAAGTTATACGATTTCGAATAAAACAAAATCCATGCATAGCAATTTCATAACCACGTGCGTTGAATAATTTCCTAACCTCCCCAGCAAACTCGGCAAAGATTAGGAACCAATTCTCGCCAATGTTTAGGAAATCGAGAAGCACGTTTTTATGCCAAATTAAATAAAAACATTTTAAAATATGCAATGCATGAAGATGTATTTCTCCCTTGAAGTAAGGACATTCGTATACCTAAAGAAGGTATCCGACTACCTTTGAAAGAAACTTAAATTGGATTTTTAAATCGGATGACTTTGGGCACGGATTAAAAAAAATGTGAATTTTTTAGTAGAAAAAGATCATGGCCGAACCCTCTTCTAAAAAGGCTCTAATTTTTCCTATTCGTTTTAAAACCCAGGTTTACCCATGATCCGATCTTTGTAAAATCAATTTTTATCCTTGAGATGACATAGAAAACAACCTAAAACAGTAGCTAATGACTCCAATCAGCCCCCTTTTTTTTACAAATAAAAATCAGAAAATTGTTAGTTTAGAAAAACTTATTTTTGACTCCCAAAACCAGTTTTAGAAAACTATTTTTATACCCTTTAATAAAAATTCAAAAAAATCTGAAAAAATTACTTTTGACTTGAGACATGATGTTATTAATGAGGAAAAATCAGTTTTAAAATCGGACTAAGCATGCCTAGACCGAAATAGCATTAAAGACAGAATAGTAAACAGAAATCTGTTTTATCGAAAATCATTTTTCCACCTTTGATAAAAAAAAATCTAAAAATCCTAGAAAAAATACCAGAGGCTCCTCTAAGGGTCTACCAAGTGTGGTTAAAAAATATTTTTATTTTGATAAAAGAAGCTTGGTGAAAATATTGCCCAAAGTCAGAATATCCAAATTAACAACCCATTAGTTTTCCAACTAGTTTTCACAAGAGATTTTGGCTAGAGACCATTGATTGGTCTTAACCAAAAATCAAGTTGAAAATGGTATGAATGCATGAGTTTCCAACAAAACAAACATATGAAAATGAATCAATCATGAGCTAAAAAAATAAACAAACAAAGAAAATGAAGGTTGGCTCAATGGTTGGTTTCTTGGACATAGTATCACCTAACCAAAATCACTTGATAAAAATCAAGATCCTCAAGCTTCTCAAACCTTTTTTTTTTAAAAGCAATGCAATTTTATTGAGTGAAAAGAGAAGCTTTGGTTTATGAACATCCAAACAAAAACTGGAACACCCTAGATGAGAACTACCCATTAGACAAAGTGTTTGCACCCTAAAAAAGCTTCTCAAACCTTTTATTTCATTTTTTAAAAAAGAAAACCAAAGGAGAAAACCTATCCTACCACAATGGTGAAACCCACATCCAACATTCAATCAAGAAAATCAAGCAAAAGAAAGCACAATAAGGCCACCAAGGTTTCGGCCAAGCGAGAAATATTGTAGAAATTTTTTGTAAACTATGTTATTTTTGTAAAGAATAAAAAGAAAAGAAAAAACCTTTAGAAATTTATTTTGAAAACCTTTTATTCAACAAAGAAAGTTAACAATCACCTGGAAAAGAGGAGAAAAAGAAAATGAACTCAAAGAAAATAATTGAAAAAGAAGAGAAGAAATAGCTACCTGGCAAAGCTTTTCCAAATCAAGCTCTCAAACTTCTCCTTCTTTCTCCCTCTTTCTTTTTCTCCTTTTCTTCTCAAGAGTATAGTGAATAGCCACCTCAAAAAAATGAATTCCCCCCTCTCTAAGAGGGCTGGCCGAATGGTTATGTAGTGTGGTGAGAGTGCTCATATTTTTTGCCTTAGTCATGCTTCGCATGCTCTCCCAACATCTTTGCCACATGGCTAATTCTTGTCCCCTCTTTGCATGATGCTTTCCTTAAATTAAGGGCTCTTGTCTCCTTTTTGCATGATGCTTCCCTTAAATTAAGGGTTTTATAACTTTTCATTGGCCGATAATGCCACCTACATTATTCTTGTCTCCTATCTCTACAAAATATCTAAGCCACTTGTCATGGTCATATGGCTTACTATCAGAATATCTTCCTAGGTGGCATTTTTAATCCATTTAGCATCATAACATAGCCTTCACATGCTCTTCATATGGCTTTTCAATTTGGAGGCCTCCCATTGGCAAAAAATACCATGTAGGCAAGTAGTGGAGAATCTTGTCCTTTCTTTAAAATGTCATCTTGCTATTCAATCTTGGCCATTTGATTTAAGATGATCAAACTCGCTCTCCATGAGCTCGCCAAAAATGGCCTAGAATTTTCCAGGCCAATCCTCTTTTTTATTTGCAAAATGGTCATTTTTTATTTTTTCGATAAAATTGCACTTTGGCCCTCAAACTTAATTTATTTACGTATGGACCCCAATTTTGAATCTTTCTTTTTTATTCTAACCCATCCAATATGAAACTTAGTTCTGAAGGTTTTCATAATTTTTCGAGCTCGTTTTGCATTTTTCCTAGATTTTTCTCTAAAATTTCGTTTTAGTGCCTCCCAAACTCTGTCCATTTCCATTTGAGCTTTGATTCTGGATTTTTCTTCTCCAATCCTTTCCATCCACTATAAAACTCAGTTCTGGAGGTTTTCATAATTTTTCGAGCTCGTTTTCTATTTTTCCAGGATTTTTCTCTAAAATTTCAGTTTAGTGCCCCCAAACTTTGTCTATTTCCATTTGAGCTCCAATTTTGATTTTTTCTTCTCCAATCCATTCCATCCAATATAAAACTCAGTTCTATAAGTTTTCATAATCTTTCGAGCTCAGATTGTATTTTTCCCGGATTTTTCTTTAAAATTGCGGATTAGTCTCCCAAATTTAGCATATTTGTGTTTCAGCCCCAATTTCGGGTTTTCTTCTTCTCATTTCCTTCTTTCCATCCTAAAACTTAGTTCTGGAAAGTTTCACAATTTTTCGAGCTCGGATTCTATTTTTCTTGAATTTTCCAAAATTGCCCTTTAACCCCTGAAACCTTGGTTTTACTCGAAACGGGCCAAATTTTTGGATTTTCTTTTTCCACTGCCTTTGTCATATATTGAATTGGAGTTGGACCAATTTTGCCCAATTTTTACTTTCGAATTCCTCTACGATTTAGTTTTTCTCTTTTTCCTCAAAATAGGGAATTAGATTTGCCCATTTCTCCTTCAATAGGCTCTTCCTTTAGATCCACTTCAAATTGGGACTTGGGGTACCCTTATTTATTTATTATTCATTAACTGGGAACTTCAATTTCACCGAATGACCACCTCTGAAGTTTTCCCCAAATTTATGAATTTCTCATTTATTCATTAAATCTTTATTTTCCTTTTTCTCTTCAAACCAATTCTTCCTTCAACTCCGCTTCAAAATTGGATCTTCCAATATCCATATTTATTGATCTTATTCCATTTTGAACTTGCAATTTTGTCCAATTTGATCGTTTACGCACTTTTCCCTAAATCTGCAAAATTTGGCATTTTTCCCAAAAATGGCAATTTCCGATTTTGTCCATTTCTTCTTCCGATTGATTCCTCTTAGTGAAATTGGACCTTGAGTTACCCTTTTTATTGATCATCCTTCAATTTGAGGTTTCAATTTCATTCAATTTAATCGTTTACGTACTTTTTCCCAAATTTGGAAATTTCATGCTTTTCTTCTACACTGAATTTTGCAATTTGTGTTTCAACCTCTCTATCTCCAATTGTAGATCTCCAATTATCAAAATTCCTTCACCATTGTTCAATTAACCTTCGAATCTTGATTTTGACTAAGAGTTGACTTTTTTAGTGGTTGACTTTTTGGGGTTGACTTTTTGAAAGTTGAATTTTTTGGATTGACTTTTTGTGTTGACCTTCAAATCAAAGTCTTGGAGACCCATCTGTGGAATGCGGGGATATTCTTCGCATTCCGGGAAGTTGAAGGAAGAACTTACCTTGTTTAGGGGCCTGGATAAAATTAGATGTCTATAGTTACCCTTCTTTGACTATTGCTGAGAATCAAGAATCAGACAAAGATAAAATAGACAATAATTTTGTCCGGTTAGTGAAATCACATGTGAAGGATAAAAGGGACAATTTTCTTTATTTTTTCATTCATTTTTTTTTTGTAAATTGTAAAATAAAATAATTTCATCCTTAAATTGAGTTCCCGGACTAATCAAGGCTCGACCCATCTTAAGGAAACGAGTTCGATTTGCAAGAGAAGAAAATACTTCAACGTCAATCCCGAGGCCTTATCTTATCTTGGTGAAATTTTGTTTAAAATAATAAGATTTGTCCTTAAATTGAGTTCCTTGACTAATCAAGGCTCTACCCATCTTAAGGAAACGAGTTCGATTTGCAAGAGAAGAAAATACCTCGGCGAGATTCCTAGGGCCTTATCTTATCTTTATGAAATTATATAAATGGCATGTGTCGAGATATTTCACTGAACTCCCTGGCAAACCCAGCAGAGTTTTTAGAAAAATATCTTTTCACATGACATGTATATAATTTTGGGATAAAATCATATTTTTCGAAAAAGATAGAAGAATTTGTCCTTAAATTGAATTCCCTGAATAATCAAGACTTGACCCGTCTTAAGAAAACGAGTTCGATTTGCAAGAAAAGAAATACCTCGGCAGCAATCCCGGGGCCTTACCTTAGCTTGGTTTGAAATTTTGTTTAAAACTAGATGTCTTGTGTGAAATTATATAAATGACATGTGTCAGGATATCGAACTCCCCGGCAAATCAGCAAATCTTTAGAAAAATATCTTTTCACATGACATGGTGCCCGGATGTCTTGTCCGTAGTTTTTGAAAATATGTTGGAAATTAACCTGGAGGATTTGAGAGAGGATGCAAATGCTTCATGATGCAGATGCAAATATCTTTAATCGATGCAAATGCTTCATGATGCATATGCAGAGATTAAACAAGATGCAAATGCTTTATGGTGCAAATGCAAATGTCTTGGATTGATACAAATGCTTCTTGATGCAAATGCAGAGATTGAATAAGATGCAAATGCTTCATGGTGCAAATGCAAATGTCTTGGATTGATGTAAATGCTTCTTGATGCAGCTGCAGATATTGAATAAGATGTAAATGTTTCATGGTGCAAAAGCAAATGTCTTGGATTGATGCAAATGCTTCCTGATGCGGATACAGATATTGAATAAGATGCAAATGCTTCATGGTGCAAATCCCAATGTCTTGGATTGATGCAAATGCTTCTTGATGTAGATATTGAATAAGATGCAAATGCTTCATGATGCCTATGCAAATGTTTCATATGCAAGTGCAATGATCAACAAAGATGCAAATGCTTCATGATGCAAATGCAGTGATTAACAAAAATGCAAGTGCTTCATGATGCATATGCAAACGTCTTAGATTGATGCAAATGCTTCTTGATGTAGATGCAAAGATCAACAAAGATGCAAAGGCTGACAAAGATGCAGATGTTTCTTGATGCAAATGCTTCTTGATGCAGATGCAAAGGTTTAACAAAGATGCAAATGCTTCTTGATGCAAATACAGAGATTAAAGATGCAATTGCTTCGTAGTGCAAATGTAAATGTATTTGATTGGTGCAAACGCTTCTTGCTGCAGATGCAGAGGCTAACAAAAAGGCGAAAGCTTCATGAAAAGATGGAAATGCAAATATCCATAATGATGCAAATGCCTCATGAAAAAATGCAGATGCCCCTTATGATTCGTGTTCACGTAAGTGGTCCATGAATGGTGTAACTGCAGTTACCACACAATAATGAAGATGCAATGATTCTAGAAATAATGCAATTGCTCGAGGTGATGCAAATGAAAATATCCATGATGGATGTAAACATAATGGTAAAATGGAGATGCTCATGGAATGGTGCCGATGCAAAACATTGTGCAAATGCTTCTAAATGATGCAAATGCAAATATCCTCGAATAATGCAACTACTTCATGGAATGGTGCAGATGCAAAGGTAAACAATGTGCAAATGCTTCTGAATGATGCAAATGCAGAGATTAATAGTGTGCAAATGCTTCTAAATGATGCAAATGCAAATATCCTCGAATGATGCCACTACTTCATAGAATGATGTAGATACAAAGATCAACAATGTGCAAATGCTTCTCAACAATGCAAATGCAGAGATTATCAATGTGCAAATGCTTCTGAATGATGCAAATGCAAATATCCTCGAATGATGCAACTACTTCATAGAATGACACAGATGCAAAGATCAACATTGTGCAAATGCTTCTGAATGATGCGAATGTAGAGATTAATAGTGTGCAAATGCTTCTGAATGATGCAAATACAAATGCAAATATTATTAAATGATGCAGCTACTTCATGAAATGATGTAGATGCAAACATCAATAATGTGCAAATGCTTCTGAATGATGCAAATGCAAGGTTAATAGTATGCAAATGCTTATGAATGACGCAAATGCAAATATCCTCGAATGATGCAACTACTTCATGGAATGATGTAGATGCAAGGATCAACAATGTGCTTCTGAATGATGCAAATGCAAGGTCTTATCTTATCTTCTACCAACTTTACTAGGCTTATATCATCTAATGTGCCAATTTCACTGGGCTTAAATCACTTTTATGCCATCTTACATTGGGCTTAATCTCATCTAATGTGCCAACTTCACTGGGCTTATCTCCTTTTTGTGCCAGCTACATCGGGCTTAATCACATCTAACGTGCCAACTTCACTGGGCTTAAACCATAACTGCCAGCTTACATTAGGCTTAACCAAATTTAAGATGCCAACTTCACTAGGCTTACTTCCTTTTGTGCTAGCTATATTGGGCTTAATCATGTCTAATGTGCCAACTTCACTGGGCTTAAACCATAACTGCCAGCTTACATTGGGCTTAACCAAATTTAAAATGCCAACTTCACTGATTTACTTTCTTTTGTGCCAACTACATTGGGCTTAATCACATCTAACGTGCCAACTTCACTGGGCTTAAACCATAACTGTGAGCTTACATTGGGCGTAACCAAATTTAACATGAACTTTACTAGGCTTACTTCCTTTTGTGCCAGCTATATTAGGCTTAACCACATCTAAAATGCCAACTTTACTGGGCTTACTTCCTTTAGTGTCAGCTACATTGGGCTTAACCACATCTAAAATGTCAACTTTAGTGGGCTTACTTCCTTTTGTGCCAGCTACATTGGGCTTAAAATTCTTTCTTTTGAGAAATTCCTCTTTCTATGCTTCACAACTTTTTAAAAAAATTAAAAGTTCTTCTCAACAGAGGCTCCACAATTTTAAAAATTTTCTTATCCAAAAAATCATTTTCGGTTTTCAAAAAATTTCATCATTTTGAAATTCTTCAACACTTTCTTGATTTTATCGTCTCTAAGAAATTCTCAAGACTCGCATCTTTTCTTTTCAAACAAGCTTTTGCTTTTCTTTTTTCAACAAATTTTTTTCTAAATCTAAAGAAAACCATTCCCTCTCTAGGAAACCTATCTTCTTTTCCTTTTTGTCTTTTCAATGCTTGGAGAATGCAATGATCAATTGTATTGATACAAAAGCCAATGTAACTTGTGAAGATGCAGATGCAAAATGTTCATTATATGATGCATGAATGCTTGTGGAGATGCATGACATCATTTCACATTAGAAAAATGTTAAGAGAGTTGATCATCTCCCTTTTTCTTCGTGTCTTGGCGAGGTTTCCTCATTCTTTGCTATCTTGTCCTACTGGAGGGAATGATCTCTGCCTCACATCCTCATTTTCCAAATCATCTTGGTGAAAGAAATCGCATGGTTTCGTATTCCAAATTTGTCCTTGCCCCAGCAGATTCTTTCTTTCCGGTTTCCTGGTCAAAACATAACACAGAGTCAGACTTCATAAACTCAAAATTTCATGCCTCTACACAATATGAGCTTTAACTTTTTGCTAAACCATATCCACATCTCAATTTCAATTTGTTCTTCCTAAGTCATGTCAATTTCATTTCTTCCAAAACATGTGAAATTGAAGTCTTTCAGAAACATGTGACATTTCTAAGCGAGATGGAAAATCAGCCTCACTTTTTCGAGTGATTTGAATGGTTTAATGAACAAGGTCAATGGGATGATGCAATAAGGTCCGGATTTGTCTAGGGAAGCTTTTCAATTTGACAAAGAGGAGAATGTGAATATCCTTTTGTCTCAGCTCATGATTAAGTTTTCTCAAAACATGAATTCCTTGAAACCAAACGTTGTTTTTTTTTTCAGAAAAAGTTTTAAAGTACGATTGAATCTCAACAATCCTCCAATCTCTAAATACGGCATTTTGATAAGTGTTAACCTTATCCATGATAGGTTCAATATTGGAAGGTCAATTTGGAAGGAAAAAGGTTTAGCTTTCAAAATCAATTCCAAAGAAAGGGATGTCCTTTTGGTATGTCTAGGAGTTCTTTGATGCTCCTTGTATTCCTCAAACTGATGGCTTCGGCAATACCATATGTGGCATCAAAAAAAATTCTTGTTCGACTCTAGACTGCTCGTTTTTGGGTTTTCACCCTAGAACTTCTTTTTCTTTTTTTATTGTTCCACCATGCATCTGAGAATTCTAAATTCTTCCACAAATAAATGATAATTCGATGAGATGGGATAAAATCTGAGGAAAAACTCTTCAAGTCAAATTTCCACGCTTGATCAAAATGGACTTTTAAAGCACGTAACGTAGGCCATGGTTCAGGGTTCATAAAGAAAGGATAAGTAGGCTCAAAATATGTGTTTGAGGGTAATCAGATCAATGATCATTTTCTGATGAAGATTCCCTTTGAAACATTTGTCCCTTCTGGACTTCTCTTTCCTTCTTTTGACTTTTGTTTCTTTTCTTCTTTGTTCTTGGCTTTCACTTCGCCATTCTTTTCACATTTTGTTTGTTTCTTGCTTTTTGTTTTGTTCTTGGCTTTCAACTACCCATCTTTTCTACATTCTTCTTTTTTGTTCTTCCTTTTGTTTTGTTCTTGGCTTTCAACTCGCCATTTTTTTTTACATTCTGCTTTTTTTTTCTTTTGCATCTCCATTTTGACAGAGTGAGCCCGTACTTATTTGGGAGCTCAATTTGCTTTGTTTTTGTCTTCAAGCTGGAACTCATTTCATCATGATCTTTGAAAAATATCCTTCATCACATTTGCCCCCCAGTGTAGAAGGTGATCCTTGATCAAGGTTTAAAGAAAAAAAATCCTTAGGTTCAAAAGGGATGACTATGGATAATTTCTTTTCTTTTTGTGAAAGGGATATGAAAGATGGTCATTTCTCATATCAAGTACGAATATTATCAATGAAAAGCAATCCTCAAGGGGAATAGATGATCAAAATTTCATTTTGCATTTGGAATCATTCGAATTCTCATGCGCATGATATCACAATTTTTTTGTTTTTTGTTTTTTGCTACATGCCCTTAAAAATTCATGCATGATTCATCTTCAGCCACAAGTGATGCCTCAATTTTATTTGCCATTCAAGTGAAAGTCCTTTGGTTTGTGGGAATCTTGATGTGAAGGAACATCTTATGTTTATTTTTTGAGCTTCTCGCTAAGTAAGCTTATTTGGGTTTCAATTTCTTCAAAGTGTTTCCAACACATGGGGAGAGAAAAGAAAGGTGTTTTGGTTCATTCTTTGGTTAAAGTGCTCATAAACCAAGGTCTTGAAAAAGGCCTAGGGATTTGGCATTTGGAACTTTCAAAGGGATTCAGGAGGTTTTGAATCATTGAGTTTTTTGCTATGATTGGCAGTATGGCATAGCTTTAACACGTATCAAACTACCAAATCTAGATCTTTTGGAAGATTGTCATGTTTTCTTGACTTTCAAGGAATCAACAAAAGAATTTTCCAAAATTTTCATTACTCACGGCCTCGATAAAGGTTATTCTATGGGGTTTTCGAGTGGTCTTTATTCAACTGGTCTATGATCTAGGTACATGTAGAGATAAGGTATTTCCTAGGATTTAGTCTATCCCTCATGATGATCACCAATTCTTTCGAAACTCATTTCACTTTTCAAAGAAGTATCTTTTTATTTTCAATACGAAAAATTATCCATATAATTTTTATTTTCAACCTTTTTGTTTTGTTTTTTGCTTTCAAAAATCATAAAAATAAGGCTTCAGAAGAATATTCAAAACTTCAAATGAGATATGAAGTATGATGCTTGCAATTTAAAGTTCATTCATTTCAAACAAATCAAAAACATGTACAAAATTTAAACCAAGGTTCAGAATTGTCCCTGATTGGCATGTTACCCTGAGAATAAATGACAGCCCCATCATCCTTGATAAGAGTCCATGAGCTCTTTAAACGTTGTTGGGTTTGCATCAATTACGGCTTGAACTTTGTACTGGAATGCAAGTGCAGTTCTCCATGGAATGCCCTTTAACCCCACTATGATACTCGCATGTGGCATTAGGATCATACCGTTTAGGTAAGGAGACTTCCTGGGCTTTGCAAGTACAATGGAGATCATTTGGCTTTGGACAAGCAATGGAAGAAATTCTGTGTAGGTCATCGGAATTGAATGGTATACCTTTGCCTTCTTTCTCTTACTGCTCTGAGAACAGACTGGGTCAACCTCCGAATCATTTAGCATGAGGAACCCTTGGGGTGATGTGAAAGGCATTGGATCATGATGATGACCGTGCTGAGGCCAATGGTCAATATAAGGTCGGGGATAAAGATTACCACCGAAAGGATCTTCTCGTATTGCACCAAACCTTCTCTTATTTCTACTTTCGATAGTTATGATTTGATCATGCTCTTTGGCAACACTATTTTTCTTCTTGAAAAACATTCCGGCATTAGTATCTACAATTTTTCCCCTTTTATCCCATCTCCAATCCTACCCACTGCAAACGATATGTCCGCAAACTCTAAAAAAACATTGCCGATCAACTTGTTATATTATGGATTTAGGAGGGTATTCACAAACAAAGCATTCATTTCTCTATCGATAAGAGGTGGTCGGACTTGTGAGGCTATATCTTTCCATCTATAAGCATATTCTTTGTAGTTCTCATTCGTACCCTTTTTCATGTTTTGGAGTGTCAATCGATCTGGAGCTGCTTCCAACATGTGCTTGTATTGTTTCAAGAATGCCCGAGCTAAGCCTCTCCATGTTCGCACTTGGCATTTTTTCAACTGATAATACCATTTGGATGCTGCCCCTGTCTAGCTATCTTGAAAAACATGGATAAGCAGTTTCTCATCATGCGCGTGCTCCGCCATCTTATTACAATATGCAGTTAAGTGTGTTTTAGGGCATTTAAGTCCATCATACTTTTTAAATTTCGGAACCTTGAATTTTGGTGGCAAGGATCAAAAGAAACTCCCTTACACTAACTTCATCTCAATCTTCAACAGCTCGAATCCTTTCATCCAATCAGTTATACTCTTGTTGTGTCTCTACTCTTTGGCTCAGAACTTGCTGTGGATGAACCTAATCAAAAATCTGGCCTTGAGCCTTCGTACCCAGATTTCCATGCTCATGAGGTTGATTACATTTTTGTGTAAAGTGTTTTCCCATAGTTTCTCTCATTCTTCCAATACTCTGGGTCATCTGAATCCCATGCGAGACCTGTTCAACTGTCTCATTCTGCTGTTGTTCCATTTTTTCCAATTGGGCAGTATGATCCTCTCCCTTTTTACTTTTCTAGCAAAAAGGAAACCAAAGCTATCTTTAGACATGAACTCTATCATAGCTCTTTACCTTTAGGGGTTTGAGGGAAACCTCTTTTTATTTGCCTCTACAGATCAAAAATTATCGATGATAATATTGACTTCTCTATCATTGGCATTGATAGAGCCATTGCTATGCGTAAATAAACTCAATGTCAATGCATGAATGGATGAAATGTATGGTATGACAAATAATTGATCGAATGCAAATGCAAGAGGGAGATACCACGGAGGGAATAAGAATTGGAGGAACTTAATCATCAAAATCTCATAAATTCAAAACATAATTAATTCATTCCCCTACGAATGTTGAAAAGACATAAACCATATTTACACATCTGATAAGTGGTTAAAACTGTCTTTACAAGCATTTTATTTTTCCTAGCATTCTAAGTCTATAAGAGCCGACTACTGAAAATACTGAAGTCCTACTACATCACGATCATCAATCTCCCAACCCTAATTAGCCTTCCCCAGTCCTCTATCAATCAGTGTCGTTTGATCGAACCACTTGGCATCTATGAGAGACTGCACTTTCCTTTTGAAGGCCTCATAGTCTTCAATGCTATGCCCAGCAATTCTGCAGTGATAATCACATCTTGCATTTGGGTTATACCACTTGGGGTACGGTGGTAGCAGGGGTTTCAATGGCACACAAGCAACCAGGTGATCTTGGACCAATATAATGAGAAGCTCTTGGTAGCTAATTGAAATGGGACCAAAATACCTTTGGATCCTATTCTTGGGCTGTTTCTTGGTCAGACACGACCTAAGAGTCGAGGCATTTGATGGTGGCACGAAGGCTCAAACCGGATTGTTTGCATGGAGAGGTGGCGGAATAGCAAGGCAAAGGTATGGATTTGGACATGGGACCCTTACAGGTTGCACACAGTTCGAGGTTCTTATCCCGGATGCTTGATGAGATGGTTGATGAGGAAAAAATTACGAATTACAGTCAATTTGTGTGATGGAATGAAACCCAGAGACCTCATGTTGGTCGTCCCACACGAAGGGGTAAAAGTAAAGCGAGGATATTGATTCAATTCTGGGACAGTTTGCAAAGGTGGTACAAGATCCGAGGTTTCTGTCTTTGGCATTTGGCTTCCCAATTTGACCACTTCCACTATTTCATCGAGGTTTAATCCTTTATGGCATTGACAAGTGCAAGATCCAGCAGGGATTGTATATTCTAAACCTGATGGTCTTGGTTCATCCGAAGGCGATGAAGAACCTTGAGAAAGTTCCCCCTACTCTTACTAAGATCCTCAAACATTTTTATCAATTTGGCGAGTTGTCATTTCACCTCCCGGAGTTCATGTCCAAATTCCTTTTGATTGCGCTCCAAAGCGTACACTCATTCCTCCAATTCATTCCTATATCTTAAACCCCTTCTCATGCAATTAATAAATGAGATTATTATCAAAATGAGATAAATGAGTGTGCATGCTCTATTCACATATGCACGAATGTAATGATGATTAATGCATGAACTGTGCAAGATGCGAAAATGCTTGAGAAGATAAATTTTCATATTTACAATTGCTTAAACAATATGCATGTTATGGAAGAATGCAAATGAAAATCAAGGAAAAGAATATCCTAATATCACACTTTATTTTTTTTTCTTATTTCTGTTTTTCTTGAATTTTCTTAACAACTATTTTTTTTTTTTTGACATTTTTTCTCATATTTTCTCAAATGTCAAAACTAAGAGGAGATTTTTATTATTTTCACAACGCTACTCCACTACAGAAGAACCCTTTTTTATTTACCTCTCATTTTTCATTTTTGTTTTTCATTTTTTCCTTTTTTCAAAGAAGAAATATCTTTCATTCTTTTCATGGAATAAAAACTCTTTTTTTCCTTTTCTAAAAGTTCCTACAAAGTATAAAATAAAATTTTCAAAATAACTCGAAAATACTAATTTTTGAAATTATTACAAATGACACATGAAATAAAAAAAAACAGTAAAAGAATAAAATATCGATCGAAGTAAAAAAGTTAATGAACATTTGCCCCAACAATATAAACTTATTTACATATCATGATGCATTTGGGATGGAAATTTAAATTAATTACGGGCGATGTACGTTCATCCCTGCTTGATCAACGATGGTTATTTGAAATGTCAAATAAATAGCAAGAGGTCAGAAGTGTTCTTTCTCATGTTCCTAGCTTCGGGATATCTAATCAGAAAATTCAGCATGGCTTCACCTAGGTTCATTATATGAGGTTGCATTAGGTTCTAAAGGCCCCAAATTGTTCCTCACTGTCACCCGTGAAGGCTAGTAAGGCACCCCGATAAAAACGGGTTCAATTTGTTAGAGCATATTTCCCTAGCCCATGCGGATTGTTAATTACGAAGGCATAGGTACTTTAGTACTCCAAAAGTGGTTCACTAGCTCATGCGGATTGTTAATCACGAAAGCTTAGTTACTTTGCTTTCACCTAAAAGGGACGGAACCCGGGTATAGGGCTTATGTTATGCAAATGCACGTGTAGTGTGTAAGGAGGAATAGCAAACCTTTCACCACTTATTCTACATCTCTTATTCTTAATACCCCCAACAAGTTATTAAAATAACAATCAGGAATAGTGTTACGCATTAACCAACCAGAGAGCAGTAATAATATACAAGGTTAAATAACCAATGAACAATAATAATATACAAGATTAAATAACCAGAGAACAGTGATAATATGCATGAACAAAACATTTTATTATTTTTGGAAAACCTCTTTATTTAAAAAAAATGAAATAAAAAATAGAATAGGAATTACAATTAAATACCAATTAAATTCGACCAACCGAGACTATCAATAACACACGACTAACTTTAGGCCTGACTCTCTGAAGTCCCCAGTGGAGTCGCCAAGTTGTCGCAACCTTTTAAAATTATCCGAAAAACACGCCCCGTCGCGGGACATCGGCTTCGTTAAAGTGTGACATTGGAAAAAATAGAGGAAAATACGACTTAATTCCTCTTGAAATAAAGGTTGAGGGGGTTTGAAAATGACCTCGTGAAAGAAATGGAGTCGCCACCAATCTTTTTTTAGCTAGGTGTGATCGGTCACCTATTAAAATCGATTTTTATAAAACATATTAAAATTAATTAAAACATTTTTTAAAACCAATTTTGAAGTCTATGCTTTGAACCAGGGAAAATAAGTGTGGGTTCGGGAGTCGGTTACGTGTGGGGAAGGATTAGCACTCCCACAACACCCGTATAAAATGGTACCTTATTAGTCATGTGTTATCTCGAGTCTCGATGAAAGTCGATTTTAAATTTGGTATTTAAAAATAATTTCCTAAAAAACAATCATACTTTATTTGAAAATGATCTAGAATTTATTAACATAAAATTTTTCCTATTTTTTGACAAACTCGGCAAAACATGGAATTTTTCCTTGATTTTGAAATTCTTCGAATCACCCTCATTTTTAAAAAAAAAAAGATATTCCGTCGTTAATGATAATTGATGATATCTTCCCCGGCAAACACAGAAGAGAACTCATGAATTAATTTAACTCGGGAATAATCTTATTTTACAAAAAATCTTTAATAATTTTTCATGCATTTTAAATCATAAAAAAATGGTCATAAATATGCAAATCAATACTAAGGCACAAAAATATAAATTAAAAAACATGTACAATTATCATGGCATTGCAAACATTTATTATGATATGGTAAAAGATTTAATGACATGGCATGCTTGACATGGCAAAATCTAATTGACATGGCCAAAAGAATTAATGACATGGCATATGAATTAATGACATGGCAAATCCTATTATGACATGGCAAAAGAATTAATGACATGGCACACTTGACATGGCAAAATATAAATGACATGGCCAAAGAGATGAATGACATTGATAGTATCCAAGATGGTCCAATCCTATGGCAATTTCTATATGGGCCAAGATCCAAGAAGATCTAGAAAACATGGCAAGAATGGGTGGAATTCACTCGGATCATGTTGCAAGTTATTCAAGAAAGGCTTCAACATGCAAGATAGGCTTGCATCCAAGTTTGGTCGATGTGATTCAAGAACACAAGGTGGCACATTAAGAGGGCTTATTTGGGCTTATTTTAAGTCTTGTAATTACTTAGGCAATTGGGCCTAACTTATGTAACTTATGTAATATGTCCATTAGGCTAATTGGGATCTACCTTCATTAAACTTATTGGACATCTTTTTAATTTAATTAAGTTTGGGATTGAGCATGTTCAGTCCATATTTAGGGAGTTTCATTATTATGTTTTAGGTCTGGCTGAATCCTATTGTTATTAGGTTAGTAAGCCTTGGCTGCCAAGGAGTTTCATTTGTACTAGGAGTTCTTAGGTTAGCTGAATTAGGGCCAGTAGGGAGGCTATAAATACCCTTGTTTAGCCATCTACTGTAGCAACAATTATTAATCTATTTGAGCTGAATTTTATTCAAGTGAGTTTTTACTCTTTTTAGTTCTTGGCAGAACTTAGGAACTTATCAAATAATTCTTTCTTTGTGGCGTTCAACCTATCAAACTTAGGTTCTTGAAACGAGAGTTCTTAGGGTCTAGCTTATATGCTTAATCTAGGTTCTTTGAAACTGGCTTTCTAAGAGTTTAAGTTTTCTTTTCCTGAATCTTGGCTTTCTTGGGGTTAGGGTATTTCAATTTGTTAGTGGGTTCAAAGGGTTTAACCCCTAGGGTTCACATCAGTTGGTATCAGAGCTTAGGAACCAATCAGGTCAAATCTTTTTATCTTCCTCACCATAGGGTATTGGAGTTTCTCTCAACTTTTTTGTTTTGGGGTTTCAGACATACTTGTCATAGGGGTTATAGCTTTAGGCATTTTTTGTCTAATAGTTATAGTTTTTAGGGCAGTTTTCGTTTGGGTTTCATTCTTGGAAATTGGTTTAGATACTATCATAACAAAATCAATAACAAGATTTTGGGGTTTCAAACATTCTTGTCTTGGGGTTATAGCTTTAGGCATTTTTCCTAGGGTTATAGTTTTTAGGCAGTTTAGTTTTGGGGTTTCAGTCTTGAAAAGTAATTTTTCCAAGCAGGGTTTTCCTCTGAACTATTACCGACAAGGTTTTGGGATTTCAAACAAACTTGTCTTGGGGTTAGCTTTAGGCATTTTTTTCCTAGGGTTATAGTTTTTAGGCAGTCTAAGTTTGGGGGTTCAGTCTTGAAAAATGGTTTAGATCAAGATTTCGTTTCTTGAATTCTTGATCTATTAAAATTTCTTCTTGTTGATTCTTGATTGGAATCTTGAAAAAAATTCAAGAATTCAGAGGGGCATTCGAACAGTCACAAGAAAAAAAAAAGTTCATTTGAGATTTCAAGAAGTCTCGTTCTTGAAAAAAAAAACAAGAAAAGAAGAAGAGTGTTCGAATAGGCAGAAAAAGATTAAAAGATTCAAAAAAGATTGAAAAGAAAAGGAAAGAATTGACATTCATATTTTTTTTTACTAACCAAATTTGTTTTGCAGCAACTTTAAGATGTCTCTCACATGTGGCAACGGAGTAAAGCAGGCTCTGCAAGAGATGAAAGAGTTCACCTTATTGTTTGGGAGGTTTGTGTAACAAGAAGAAGAAAGATGAAGAAGAAAAAAAGAGAAAAAGAGAGAAGAAAAAAATAAAAAGAAAGTGAGGTGGCTGCAAATAAAGAAAAGCAAGAAGAAATAGAGAGTAAAAAAGAAATATGGTGGCTGAAAATAAAGACACAAGAGAGGAGCCACTAGTGGAAAAGGATAAAATTCCTGCCAAGGGAAACATAAAATTTGAGAATTTTTCTGGTGCAAAGGAAAGTGAGGTTCTTATTCTTGATGCTCCTAACCAATCTCTTCCTATTTTTCCTATTTCTTTGTTGAAGGATTGTGAGGATTTATTTTCGGAGGAGTTGCAGGACGAGTTGCCACCCATAAGCGGCATTGTACATCACCTTGATTTAGTACCTAGTGCCGTCATTCTCACACACAAGGCTAAGATTCAATGGCGAATCCTTTTGAGGAAAGGGGGAATGATAAGATCCAAGATGGTCCAATCCCATGGCAATTTCTATATGAGCCAAGATCCAAGAAGATCTAGGAAACAAGGCAAGAATGGGTGGAATTCACTTGGATCATGTTGCAAGTTATTCAAGAAAGGCTTCAACATGCAAGATGGGCTTGCATCCAAGTTTGGTCCATGTGATTCAAGAACACAAGGTGGCACATTAAGAGGGCTTATTTGGGATTATTTTAATTCGTGTAATTACTTAGGCAATTGGGCCTAACTTATGTAATTTATGTAATATGTCCATTAGGCTAATTGGGATCTACCTTCGTTAAACTTATTGGACATCCTTTTAATTTGATTAGGTTTGGGCTTGAGCATGTTCAGCCCATATTTAGGGAGTTTTATTATTATATTTTAGGTCTGGCTGAATCCTATTGTTATTAGGTTAGTAAGCCTTGGCTGCCAAGGAGTTTCATTTGTACTAGGAGTTCTTAGGCTAGCTAAATTAGGGTTAGTAGGGAGGCTATAAATACCCTTGTTTAGCCATCTACTTCAGCAACAATTATTAATCTATTTGAGTTGAATTTTATTCAAGTGAGTTTTTACTCTTTTTAGTTCTTGACAGAACTTAGGAACTTATCAAAGAATTCTTTCTTTGTGGTGTTCAACCTATCAAACTTAGGTTCTTGAAACGAGAGTTCTTAGGGTCTAGCTTACATGCTTAATCTAGGTTCTTTGAAACAGGCTTTCTAAGGGTTTAAGTTTTCTTTGCCTGAATCTTGGCTTTCTTGGGGTTAGGGTATTTCAATTTGTTAGTAGGTTCAAAGGGTTTAACCCCTAGGGTTCACATCAGACATGGCATGCTTGACATGGCAAATCCTATTATGACATGGAAAAAGAATGAATGAGATGACATGCTTGACATGGCAAAATCTAAATGACATGGCCAAAAGAATGAATTACATGGCATATGAACATGACAAACCCTAAATGATATGGCCAAAAAAATGAATGACATGGCATATGAATTAATGATATGGCATGTGAATTGATGAGATGGCATGGCAAAATCTTATTATGGCATAGCAAAATAAATCATGATATGGCATACTAAGAGATCATATAGGCAACAATCACAAAATGACATCATCATAAAATATTCATAATAACATCATGGTCACACTAACCACATGAATATTAGATCATAAAATGACATCATCATAGAATATTCATGGACATGGAATTTGCATGATTAAGATGGCAAATATAGATATCATGGAATATACATGATCATAGAATATGCACACATCATCATTTTGAAATTGATTTTTCATGTGAGGAATCGCATAAATGGCATATGTCGAAAAATATTACCGTACTCCCCGACAAAGCTTGGAAAATAATTCTTTCATATGACATTTATATGATTTCGAATAAAACAAAATCTATGCCTTGCCATTTCATAACCACGTGCGTTGAATAATTTCCTAACCTCTCCGGCAAACCCGGCAGAGATTAGGAACCAATTCTGTCAAATGTTTAAGAAATCGATAAGCATGTTTTTATGCCAAATTAAATAAAAACATTTTAAAATATGCAATGCATGAAGATGTATTTCTCCCTTGAAGTAAGGACATCCGTATACCTAAAGAAGGTATCCGACTACCTTTGAAAGAAACTTAAATTGGATTTTTAAACCTGAAGACTTCGGGCTCGGATTAAAGAAAATGTGAATTTTTTAGTGGTCATGGCCAAACCCCCCTCTAAAAAGACTCTAGATTTTCCTATTCTTTTTAAAACCTGGGTTTACCCATGACCCGATCTTTGTAAAATCAATTTTTATCCTTAAGATGACTTAGAAAACAACCTAAAACAGTAGCTAATGACTCTAATAAGCCCCTCATTTTTACAAATAAAAATCAAAAAATTGTTAGTTTAGAAAAACTCATTTTTGACTCCCAAAACCAGTTTTAGAAAACTATTTTTCAACCCTTTATAAAAAATTCAAAAGAAATCTGAAAAAATCAATTTTGACTTGAGACATGATGTTCTTTATGAGGAAAAATCAATTTTAAAATCGGACGAAGCATGCCTAGACCGAAATAGCATTAAGGACAGAATAGTAAACCGAAATTTGTTTTACCGAAAACCATTTTTCCACCATTGATAAAAAAAATCCAAAAATCCTAGAAAAAATACCAGAGGCTCCTCTAAGGGTCTACTAAGTGTGGATAAAAACTTTTTTTATTTTGACAAAAGAAGCTTGGTGAAAATATTGCCCAAAGTCAAAATATCCAACTTAACAACCCATTACTTTTCCAACTAGTTTGCACAAGAGATTTTGGCTAGAGACCATTGATTGGTCTTAACCAAAAATCAAATTGAAAATGATATGAATGCATGATTTTCCAAAAAAAAAACAAACATATGAAAATGAATCAATTATGAGCTAAAAAAAATAAACCAAACAAAGAAAATAAAGGTTGGCACAATGATTGGTTTCTTGGACATAGTCCCCTCTTAACCAAAACCATTTGATAAAATCAAGATCCTCAAGCTTCTCAAACCATTTATTTCATTTTTTTTAAAAGAAAACCAAAGGAGAAAACTTATCCTACCACAATGGTGAAACCGACATCCAACATGCAAGCAAGAAAATCAAGCAAAAAACAAGCACAATAAGGCCACAAGGTTTCGGCCAAGCAAGAAATTTTGTAGGAAAATTTTGTAAACTTTGTTATTTTTGTAAAGAATAAAAAGAAAGGAAAAAAAAACTTTAGAAATTTATTTTGAAAACCTTTTATTCAACAAAGAAAATTAACAATCACGTGGAAAAGAGGAGAAAAAGAATATGAAATCAAAGAAAATAATTGAAAAATATGAGAATAAATAGCTACCTAGTAAAGTTTTTCCAAATTAAGCTCTCAAACTTCTCCTTCTTTCTCCCTCTTTCTCTCTTTTTCTTTTTCTCCTTTTATCCTCAAGAGTGTAATGAATAGCCTCCTAAAAAAAATGAATTTCCCCTCTCTCTAAGAGGGCTGGCCGAATGGTTATGTAGTGTGGTGAGAGTGCTCATATTTTTTGCCTTAGTCATGCTTTGCATGCTCTCCCAACAACTTTGTCACATGGCTAATTCTTTTCCCCTCTTTGCATGATGCTTTCCTTAAATTAAGGGCTCTTGTCTCCTTTTTGCATGATGCTTCCCTTAAATTAAGGGTTTTATAACCTTTCATTGGCCAATAATGCCACCTAGATTATTCTTGTCTCCTATCTCTATAAAATATCTAAGCCACTTGTCATGATCATATGGCTTACTATCAAAATATCTTCCTAGGTGGGATTTTTAATCCATTTGGCATCATCACATAGCCTTCACATGCTCTTCATATGGCTTTGCAATTTGGAGGCCTCCCATTGGCCAAAAATGCCATGTAGGCAATTAGTTGAGAATCTTGTCCTTTTTTAAAAATGTCATCTTGCTACTTAATCTTGGCCATTTGATTTAAGATGATCAAACTCCCTCTCTATAAGATGGCCGAAAATGGCTTGGAATTTTCCAGGCCAATCCTCTTTTTTATTTGCAAACGGTCATTTTCGATTTTTTCGGTAAAATTACATTTTGGCCCCCAAACTTAATTTATTTGTGAATGGACCCCAATTTTGAAATTTTCTTTTTTAATCCATCCCATCCAATATAAAACTTAGTTCTGGAGGTTTTCATAATTTTTTGAGCTCGTTTTGCATTTTTCTCGAATTTTTCTCTAAATTTTCGGTTTAGTGCCTCCCAAACTTTGTCTATTTCCATTTGAGCTCCGATTCTGGATTTTTCTTCCCCAATCCATTCCATCCACTATAAAACTCAGTTCTGGAGGTTTTCATAATTTTTCGAGCTCTTTTTCTATTTTTCTCGGATTTTTCTCTAAACTTTCGGTTTAATTCCCCCAAACTTTGTCTATTTCCATTTGAGCTCCAATTTTGGATTTTCTTCTCCAATCCATTCCATCCAATATAAAACTCAGTTCTAAAAGTTTTCATAATCTTTCGAGCTCGGATTCTATTTTTCTAGGATTTTTCTTTAAAATTACAGATTAGTCTCCCGAATTTAGCATATTTACGTTTTAGCCCCAATTTTGGGTTTTTTTTCTTCTCATTTCCTTCTTTCCATCCTAAAACTCAATTATGGAAAGTTTTGCAATTTTCCGAGATCAGATTCTATTTTTCCCGGATTTTCTAAAAGTACCTTTTAACCCCTGAAACCTCGATTTTACTCGAAACGGGCCAAATTTTTGGATTTTCTTTTTCCACTGCCTTTTTCATATATTGAATTGGAGTTGGACCGGTTTTTCCCAATTTTTACATCCAAATTCCTCTCCGGTTTAGTTTTTCTCTTTTTCCTCAAAATTTGGAATTTTCTTGATTTTCTCGTTTCTCCTTCAATCGGCTCTTCCTTTGGATTCACTTCAAATTGGGACTTGGGATACCCTCGTTTTATTTATTATTCATCAACTGAGGACTTCAATTTCACTGAATCGGATTATCTCTGTAGTTTTCCCCAAATTTGTGAATTTTTCATTTATTCATTAAATCTTTATTTTCCTTTTTCTCTTCAAACAAATTCTTCCTTCAACTCCGCTTCAAAATTGGATCTTCCAATATCCATATTTATTGATCTTATTCCAATATGAACCTCCAATTTTGTCTAATTTGATCGTCTACGCACTTTTTTCCAAATCTGCAAAATTTGGCCTTTTTCCCAAAAATGGCGATTTTCAATTTTGTCTATTTCTTCTTCCGATTGATTTCTCTTGGTGAAATTGGACCTTGAGATGTCCTTTTTTATTGATCATCCTTCAATTTGAGGTTTCAATTTCATTCAATTTGATCGTTTACGTACTTTTTTCCAAATTTGGAAATTCCATACTTTTCTCCTACACTGAATTTTGCAATTTGTCTTTCAACCTCTCTATCTCAATTGTAGATCTTCGATTATCAAAATTCCTTCACCATTCTTCAATTCACCTTCGAATCTTTATT
Organism: Fremontodendron californicum; assembly: GCA_030761205.1. Lineage (NCBI taxonomy): Eukaryota > Viridiplantae > Streptophyta > Magnoliopsida > Malvales > Malvaceae > Fremontodendron > Fremontodendron californicum. The sequence goes on along the minus strand of JAULJL010000020.1, from coordinate 13,575,797 downwards.
TTGACTAAGAGTTGACTTTTTCAGTTATTGAATTTTCGAGGTCGACTTATTCGGAATTGACATTTTCTGGGTTGATTTTTCATGTTGACCTCCGAATCAAGGTCTTGGAGACCCATCTGTAGAATGGGAGATATTCTTCGCATTTCGGGAAGTTGAAGGAAGAACTTACCCTGTTTAGGGGGCTCGAACAAAATCAGGTGTCTACAGTGAGACTATTTCAAATGTTCAGATTATGAACTACTTCGAACCTTGATAGATCAAGTTCGACATTGTGGTTGCTATTGAGGAGTCGAAGGATCTCAAGACCATGACAATTGATGGTTTGCTGAGATCACTGGTAGCACATAAACGGCGGTTGGATGAAAGGACTACAACAGTAGTTGAGCAAGCTTTGAAAGCTCAGGTGGATGTGAAGAAAGAAAATGATGCGTCGGTGGACAGAGGTGAATCAAGTCAGAAAAAGGCAGAGGTGGCAAAAATTTTAGGCATGATCAGAGAAAAGGAGAAAGAGGTAATTTTTATCAATATCGTGATAAGTCTAATGTTCAGTGTTACATGTGTAAGAAGGATGGTCATTATCAGTCTGAGTATAAGTCTCATATTCAGTGTCATAATTGTAAAAAGTATGGCCATTTTAGTATAGATTGTCATGCTAGGAGATCATAGGATATAGATTGTCATGTGAAAGTTGCAGAGAATGGTGCAGATAATACTGAAACTTTGTTGATGGCTAGTTCTGTTAGTGCAGAAGAGCATGACAGCTAGTGATTGTTGGACATAAGGTGTAGTAATCATTTCAGTCGCATTAAGGATTTGTTTTCTGACTTTGACGATGTTTTTTGTACTTTGGTAATGTTGATACAGAATTTTGTCTAGAACCAATTAGCAATAATTTTGCCAAAATATTTCATCAATTTTAGGCCTAAGGATTTTCTTTGAATTCCTCAAAATCGAAAAGTATTTTTGAAATCACTAATTTAGAGCTTAAGTACTTCTTTGGAAGAAATTTATTAACTGGTTTTGAAAATATAAAAAATTAAAATTAAAAAATAACAAAGAAAAAGAAAAAGAGAAAAATGTTTTTAATGGAAAAAGAAGAAAAGGTAATTTGGATAGTACCCTCCCTCATTTTGATGTTTTAATCTCGTCGATCTATCTTGAGGAATTCAAAGGTCCTTAAAAACAGGGAATAAAAAAAAAGGCTTTTGTTGGAAAAACAACAGCCCTTGGATCAAAGAATCCAAGGGCTCATATGAAGGCTAATCATTGGGCTATAAAATAGGGGAAGTACAACACAAAAAAAGGGGGAGAGGACATTTTCTTGGATTCTATACTCTGAGAATTGGTAGAAAAATCTAGAAGCTTTGAGGGAAAATGGGAGTGTTATTTGAACGGTGATTTCTTTTCTTTTGGCTTTTTCTTTCTTTCCTTTTTCTTCTAGCATTATACTTGATTGGGTAGGAGATGAACGGCTAGTGATTTCTTCCTTTGATGATATCCTAAACTTGACACACCATGAAGAGGAAGCCCTAATCCCTTGTTTGCTTGCTTGCTTGCATGTCCTACTCATGTTCAATTTCCTCTTACATTTGGAAATGATGGGTCAATGAAATCTCCTTTTGGGATACACAAGATTCCATGGAGATGAGACCCTAATCCTATTGTTTGTGCTTTGTTCTTTAATGTTTGTGACAATGGTCCTTTGGGCTACTTTGTTCCAAATTTTGCTAGTCCATTGACCAAGCTAAAAGCCAAAAATGTTTTCAAAAGATCCCCTAGTGAAATCTCACCAAGATTCAAACAATGGATCTTTGGTGGATTTGTCTTTTCTATCCAAGACTAGGGAAAGGAAAGTATATTCAAACATTGAAGAGGAAATGGACTAAAATCCTTCTAAAGCCCTCTTGTTTTCAACATGTTTTGGAACTAAAAATGTTTTCAAAACAATGTCGAGAGGTTGCAAACTTTTCCAAAAAATATTTTGAAAATCAATTTAGTTTGTTAAAACGCTCTCTAATAACCCTTTTGAAACAACATTTCCACTTTATTCTTGTCAAATTACAAGATTTTGTACAAAAAATGCTCAAATACGTTGGTTTTTCATCAAACTTGGTTTTTTTTTTTTTTTGGAAAAAGCATTCTAATGCCTTTCATAGCATTCGGATTCCCTATCGTTTTCAATACTGTTTCAAAAATGACCTTTGGCATTCGAATGCCTTCTTTGAGCATTAATGCCCCATGTTTTTGGAACAAAATTTAGTTGCCCAGTAAAGGCATTCGAATGCCCTCCTTCCTATGGCATTAGAATGCCTGGTCCTTTTATCAATTCTGTTTGAAATTTCCTCTAAAAAATTCGAATACCCTCATCAAGAATTCGAATACCCTCCTTAAAAATGAGTAAAATACATCCTTTGAAGTCGTCCCGAGTTATTTTAATTACTTATTTACTAACTATGTATTTACTAGGGTTGTGCATTCTGAATAACCATTAACCGAAATTTTATTTTCTTTAATCGTTAACCGAACTGAATTACAAAAGAGTTACTTATAACCGACCGAAATTATTTCAATTGTTCTATCATCAATAAGTTAAAATTACATTTTAAAATCTTAAATTTCTAATTTTTCATAATTCAAATAAGCATAATCATCCAACAAATTTTTAAATGTCAAATATAAGTAAAAGATACATCCATAATAAACAAAAAATTTCAATAATATAAAGTTTAAAACATCTAATAAAAAAAATAATATTATATATATTTCGGATAATTCGATTATTTTTGAATTTCCAACCGAATTAACTGATAATCAAATTTTTAAAAATTTTATATCGATAATCAATCGAAGTTTTTTTTTGGTTAACCGTTATTGCCGCTAGTTTCATTTTCAAACCAAATTTGTTATAAAAAAATAAAAATAAAAACTCATTTTATTTCAATCTGTAAGTTGCAAGAATAAAACTAGAAAAATACTATTAGCATCATTCCACTAGGAGAAGCAACACAAAAACGCAAAAAAATAATAATAATAATAATAATAATAATAATAATAATAATAACAATAAAGGAGAGAATTTTCTATCTCTTAGGATTTTGGCTTCAAGGGGTTTTGGGGCCCCAAAATTAGTTAGGATGAAGGTTGAGGGAAAGGAGGAAACGTATCGAAAGAGGGGGTTTTTTGGAATGACTGAGGCAGAGCTTTTGGGGAAGAGAAGCTGCGAGCTAAGGTGTTAGATCTAGAAAAAATCAAGGATTTTTTAAAGAAATTTTGTTCGGTAAGAGTGTTCAGGAGGTGAAGAGGAAGAAGTAACCATATTTTAAACTCAAAAAGATGCCAGTGAGCGACGGCGGCCCATCATTGAAACTGGATTTTGGTTGATAATCTAGAATGCTGAAGATTTTAGAGAGGCTTTAGATTTAGAGAGTGGTTGAAGAAGAAATGAAGAAAAATTAGAAGTTTTAGTTGTTATACTATATTCGAAACGTTGTAGTTTGTTTTAATAGAGTAGGAAAAAAAAAAAAAAAAGGAAAAGGAAAAGGAAATAGTCAAGTAGGCCAACCCGACTGGGATCCAATCCCTTGGCTCAATACCTTTGGGTCATTCGATTTGTGTTTAACCCAAAAGCTTTGGAGGTATATTTATGGATTGACCTTTTTTTTTTCTTTTCTTTTTTTTTCATGCATTTTTATTTGTTTGGTCATTTTTATTTTCGCATGTATATTTGTTTGAAGGAAAATAATGGATTAAAAATAAAAATTATGATTATCTAGAGAATTGTTTTTGTAAAAAATATTTATATCAATATTTGTAGTGGATGAAATTTTAAATTATTGTATTTTAAATTTGTAATATTATTAAATATGAATGCTTAACATTTAGAATGTTTTACTTTGCAATTATTAAGATTCTTAAAAATTCATAGATAAAGAATGATTATTTTTCTGGATTTTCTCAATAGAAATATATTACTATAATATAAAAATTACGAATAATTTTTTCTTTATACATAAAAAAAATCATAGCATCACAAACAACTTTAAAAATTATTAAAATCAAGTTTTTATGATTATAATTACTTGTTTTTCAATAAATTGTGGAAAAAAAAATTCACGATTATGATGACTGCGATGATCACGATAGCATTCGTTACGTCTTTAATCGCGATAAACACGACACAATAAAAAATACGTTCACGATCACAATTTAATAGTATATATAAATGCATGCTTTACATTTTCTCCATCCATGACATTTTTTTTCTTCCTTCCGACTTCTTGACTACAGTTTTTTTGGAGTTAAAATTATAACTAGAATCCGAATTCTAGAAGTATATTGTATAACTGAATTGTGGTTGCCTTCTTCATGTATTCAAGCATTTTATACATACAGCTCAACCCAATCTGGTGCCTGCATCAACACCACAAACAAGGTCCAGAGGGTCAAGACTTTAGACAAGGAATAAAAAACCGAATCGAAAATCGAACCGATTTTCGGTTGAACCGGTCGATTCAATTATAGCTAATTAAATAAAATATCAGAAATTAAAATCATAACCAAAAGTAACTAAGTAAGCCATCGTAAGTTAAAATCTTAAATCATGCACTGATATTCCCCAAGTTTCATCAATGATAAAAGGCATGTTTTCATCTATCTTAAAAACCAGACAATGTTATTGACTTGTCCTAAATAAATTAACAATTTTTCCCTTAATAAATCATATCACAAAAGATTTAGGAAAGTAAAATAAAACATACAAAGAGAGAGAATAACAGTCGCCAAATCACATCCATTATCCATACCCGTGTATATATATAATCGTGGGTGGAACAAGAATCTAACTTTGATCTGAATGAAAAACAGTTGAGGAAAGAAGAAGGGCAGAAGAGAGCCGCCGGCCATCGTCTAAGTCTCTGAAGATTTGCTTGGAAGAGAACCGAAAGAAAGAAAGAAGGAAAAACTAAAAAGAAAAAGATGCTCTAGCAAGCAATAAGGCCGAATGGCAACTGAAGTGAAGCCCCTAAGGCCTAAAGGCTTAAAGTGAATAACTTTGGGCCTTCCATAATTTTATCAGTTAGGCTAAAAAAAGCCCAAAAAATAAAAAAAATAAAAACTAACAATTTCCGGGTTAAGTGGGTTTTTAACGGTTTAACCGATTTCCGGTTTTTATCCGGTTCTTAACGGTTCAACATATTTCCGGTTATATGACTGATATTGAACCGTCGGATCTTTCGGTTTTCGATTGAACTGGTTGAATCGGCTGGTCTGATCCGATTTTTTAATGATTATTTTTAGGTAGATGTTGAAGGAAATATCATCTACTCCACACTCTAGGCTTGTGGTGCTTTTCGTTTTGCATGAGATACCAAGAAAAGCTTGGGTTAGAAAAATCTTGGGTTTAGGGTAGGGCTGTAATCGAGTCGAGCCGAGCTCGAATAGTGAGCTGCTCGAGCTCGAGCTCGACTCGAAACTCGCTGCTCGAAACTCGGCTCGAGCTCGACCGAATACCATTTTTCAAGCTCGAGCTCGGCTCGAGATATAATCGAACTATTCGAGCTCGGCTCGATAAAGCTCGTTTACTCAATTTATGTACTCGAGTTCGAGCTCGAGCTCGAGCTCGAGCTCGTTTCATATACAATTTTTTTACATTTAAATAATAAGGGTAATATAGTAAATTATTATAAAAATATATATTATAAAATCAAAAGCTCGATTAGGCTCGCGAGCCTCTCGAATCGAGTATTGAGATACTCGAATTCGGCTCGCTCGATAGCTCGAGCTGCTCGAGCTCGAGCTCGGCTCGATAATGACCGAATCGAATTCGAATTTTTTTCGAGCCGAACTCGAATAGCTTGCGAGCACCAGTGTCTCATTTACACCCCTAGTTTAGGGTCATTTTTCATTTGTGCTAGCAGTAATGCTAAATGGAGTAATGTTTCAAGTTACTAAATGCCATTTTGACTTGGCCTTAAGTAAGGTCATTTTTGTTACCTTGCAGAGATGGTACGCCAACAACTTCTATTTAAAGCACTTTTAGTTGGTATATGCCTTTATTTTTGCATTGATTTCAACTCTTTTGTGGTCTTGCAAGCAAGTAACCGTTTGATTTTTTTAGTAACTAAAGCAAATAAAGTTTTTAAAATGTTGAAAGGAAGATGGATATGTTCTATTTGAATTCCTCTTAGTGATGGATAAATTGAATTTCTCTCTATCCCATTTTTCTTACCACAATCACACATGAAAATAAGGCAATAATTGACTTATAAAGGCTCGTTTGTTAACTGTTTTTACTTTTTGCTCTTTGTCGTCACTTATGAAAATAACCAAGTTAAACTGGCTTCCTTGGGGAAATTTTTAAAGGGACAGCCGCATTTGTCATGATCATATGGTAGCCTTACCTGTATGTTAACCTTGTTGAAATATTTTGTTTTTAATGTATTCTTCAAAGTAGGACTGCAAGTAAAAGTTAGTTGGAACTATATCTTTTGGAAATTGTATGCGTTAACCATTAACTGGCTGCAACATAGCTTATTTGTTACTTCTTGATCATGTTGCTGTTAGCATATGTAACTTTAAACTCAGCAGCTGCTTTTTTTTTTTTTTTTTCCCCCATTTTTTGGCAGACAAGGATAAAGCGAAATATTTATGTTGGCACCTGAGATGTACTGAAAATCATCACTGGACTCGAAATTATTCTTAATGTAATGGTGAATCAGATCCTCAAAGCGTCTATCTACATGCGATTGCAACCGTTTGAAGTAATAGTTTCTAGACTTCTGCAATTTATAAACTTCATAACCCATCACAAATTGAGTCCAATTTAGAAAAAGACTGGTTAGATTGAGTTTAATAATTCACGTCATGTATACCTTGAATGGATGAGTATGAAACAGCGGGTTGAATGTTGCAATGATATTTGAATGCAAGAACCAAGAAGTACTGAGACACTGTGTAGGAATCTATGAAGACAATCTTCTTTCTTCACGCAAACAATCATGATTACAAATTTGGTTTCTCATATCTAAGTTCTGAACCTCTAGGAACGAAAGTAAGTATTAATACTTAGGAGCAATAAGATCAGGTTAATTAGAATAAGTAATAGAAATTAATTTCCCATAACCAGCTGGTGATTAGGTTTTTCAATTGCCCACAGTTTTTCTTAGAGAATTGTTCACTTCCCTTGTTATCAATATTGTTAATGATTTCTCATCCCATATAGGTATAGTAGTTTTCCCGTTCTCTCTTCTGCTGATTATAGCAGGCCAAGGTATTTAGTGCTTTGGGGTGTGCTTCTCAATAGGTTCCAGGCTTCCTGCACAGTTGTTTTCTTGTTGAGCTTCCTTTTTACTTTCATTTCAGACAGAGATCCCATCCCATGCATGATTGTAAAATATATTGTCGCTTCAAATGTAACTTGGAAGGAATGGCTTGTAGTGATCTTGGATTGTTATTAGAATTTTTGTCAAATGAAGACTAATATTTTTTTTATGTTGATGACAATTTAAATATGAATTTTGTTATTAAGTTTTTTAAAAGTACTTCTTTAAAATTATTATATATAGTAATATTTTTTTTTAATTTATTAAAAATAATAAATAAAATTATCAACTATTGTATTTAATATAATATTCATTAATATAAATAATATATTAAATAACTTTAAAAAAATACTTAAAAACATTCATGAGCAAAACCCTTAAACATATGTTTACTTTTTATAAGACCGTTATTTAGTATGATATATCATATGACATGCCAGCCTTTATGGTATTGGTACTACTTTTGTTGTGTAAAAAACATATCTTAATTGTTGTTATGAGAGTGTAGTTTCTGCTGTTCAATACTCTCTTAAATATGGTTGAGGGAATTCCTACAGCTGTGATATTAAGTAATGAAAATACATAGGGCTGTCCGCAAGTTCCTCTGCCCTGTATTATGGCATTTATTCTTACCACACTCCCTTTATTAAAACTTTACAATTTTAGACAAGACACGATAAAAGAAAAAAAATTAAAATATAATATAATATAAAAAAAATAATACGAGTATGATATAAAAATACGAACGTATTAAAATATATATATATATATATACACGAATTATTAACATATTAAAATTTATATAAATATATAATACTTTAAATACGATTATAACACATAAAAATAATACGAATACGAAACGAGTATACAAATTGTTTGCATGCGGCATGCATTCATTGTTAGCAGAAGCCGCATAAACATTCCAAGCATCCGCACGATAATTACTGATTAATCATGCAATTGCTTGGTCTAGGACATCTATCTAATTAACGAAATTTAAAAGGGAAATGCTAGATGTTTTGTTTGATTTTATGAATACAGATTGTTTTTGATAATTTGAAACTATGGTTTCTTTCTCCAGTCGCCTATCAGTGTGGAACAGTGCACGTGGAACTGAAACCAAAATCTTCTTTCCTTTTTGTTTCTTTAACAAATAGAAGAAACACAAGGACAAATAGATGCTGATGCGTGGTAGGAGGAAATTGAAACAAATATCTTGTATCTTATTTAACAATAAGAAAACATAAGCTTGATTTAATTCTCGACAACGTATCTATCAAATGAAGCTGTAGCAATTACAGATATCAGAAAATACTACAAACACAAAATCTAAGTAGCACACATTAGTGGATAAAATGCTTCAAGAAACTGACAAACCAAAGCTGTTGTTTAGGCCCTGGGCTTGAGGTGGCCTTCATTGGCAAGCTTGAAGAGACGAGCCTGAGCTGCTGCAGCATTGTTTGAACCAAGTGCTGCAACAAAACTGTCCCTGACTTGCTTAGTTGAGATTGGGAACCTGCTATTAACCATGGAGTTCAGCAAGGAAGCTGTCCCTTCTCGGTAAAGCGCTCCAAGTCCATCGGTACGTGTGTTTGAAAGTGCTTGGGGCAAGCTCATGGTTGCTCCAAACCCAGGAATGCTGGTCGCACCCAATGCACTGCCTACAGTGCCCCACCAACCAAGCAGACCCCATATCAGTGTTGGGTGACTCCTCCAGAAACTGAAACTTAACAAATTGGTTAGTGTCATAACTTTATGATGAAAGCAACACGTACGTGAAAGTTACAGTGACTTACTCGCATGTACCACCAAAAGGTGGAGTTGGGGCAGGGAAGAATGGAGGTGTGGGAACGCTTGGAGTTCCTGGATCAATAATGGGAGTGGTTGGTGGGCTTACAGTAACTGGTGTTGGAGGACTGCCACCTCCATAAGTTGGAGGGGAGTGGGAATTATATCCACCATGTGAAGGAGTGTGTGATATTGGTCTTGATGGAGGAGTTCCACAATTTCCACCACCTGAAGGCGTTGACGGCGTTGGTGTTGGGTGGTAGCCACCTCCATGTGAAGGGGTTCCATGAGAGGGAGGTGAGCCACCATAGCTACCTCCTGAACTGTGTGATGGTGGTGTCCCGTGTGAACCTGCACTTAGAACCATTAATTGAAATCAGCATGCATGTTGTGGGATGACAAATTAAGGAAGATAAAATAAGAAAATGGAAACATCAGCTATATGAACTGAACCGTATACTAAACAAGGCACATTTTGGTAGAACAGACTGACTGTTTTTAACATATCATTGAAGCAGCAATAACAAGTAGTTTCTTTCGGTACAATCAATGTGAGTGCTAACTAAGATACAGTGAAACCTGAGGGGGGAGCCCCTATGTGTGGATCTGGAGCTGGATAGTAGTTCTTCTGCTCTTCAAAGCTAGAGGAAGTTACTGGAATGACCAAGTTGTGGGAGAGCAAGCCAGCTACCAAAACCCACATGAACAAAGAAACCTGCTTGCTTCTTTCCCTCTCCATCTGCGTCTGTCTGGTATAGAAACACCCAAACAAGCTAGAAGAAAGAATGAAGATTGGAAGGTGTGTGTGTTCAGAAGAATGAGGGGGTGGATATAAAGGGTGGACAAGGTGAAGACAGCAGGTGCATTTTAAATGTACTATTAATAACATTGAATTGTTTAAACAATGCTTTTAGTTGAAATGGTTTTCTAAGGAGGACATCACATCAACTCATGAACATGTCTCTTACGCCCCTTCGGCCCTTCCTTTCCTGTCTTCTGTTTTTTAAAATCAAATTGATTTTAGCACTAGCAGTGAATTATCATGAATCGTGATTTCGACAATTTGGATCTAAGATTAACTATGGAATTATATATGATCACAAAAAATTGTTCACAAGACTCAAATAGTGGGATTTAGGGAAGAATAGAATTAATTTCTTGTTAATTACACCCTCTAATATGCATGAAAAGGCATGGTATTCACGTTTCAGCCGTAAGTTAATTGCCAAGTCTAAGTGGCAGGAAATCCAATGAAGAGAGGTAAAATGAAATGGGACCATCCCCTGCTTGAAGTGTTGTATGCACAAAATTTCATTTCATCCCCTGCTTGCTGCTAGAGCTCTTCGGTAGAAACTAGAAAACCTGCCTTGTTAAGAGTCAACCTAAAAGATTCATGTCTCTGTATAGAGTATATATCGACCAAACCCAAGATCCCAAAATTTCCTATATCTATCGGAAAGTATTCAAAATAAAAGTCACATGACTGTATGCCACGGCTAGGTCAGCCGGTCCGAATTAAAAAACACACTTGTCCAAGCTCGGTCCTATACGATTCGGGCTTACTAGGTCGGGCGGGCTATCCGATCCGTGGATAGGTCTAGCTATGACCTTCATTCCTGCATAATCCACAAAGTTTTGGTTAGCTTTTCTCTCGGAGGTCCATTTATTACGAATACAAGTTGAAAGAATCCGATTGACATTACGAATATAATTTTTATAATTTTGGTAATTTTTTTAATTTTATTATTTAAATTTTAAATTTTATTAAATTTTTATTTTTTAAAATTATAAATTATATAAATTTTATTATTTAAAAAAATAAAAATAAAATAAGTTGAAAAATCGCCCTGGTGGTGATTTCTCAACTAAAATTTTTAATTTTTTTAAAATACTAGTTGAAAAATCGTCATGATCCATGACGATTTTTCAACTGGTAAAATTAAAATTTTTTTAAATAGTGACTTTCCAACTGATTAAAAAAAAAAAAACATATTTTGATATTTAAAAAAAAAATTACGGTATTTTGATAATTAAAAAAAATTAACTATATTATGATAAAAAAAATCGAAAATGAAAACAATGGTAGAGGCCAGGGGGGCTTGGTTTAGGTGGCCGTGGCTCCAAATGCATCAGCAAAGATTCAAAAGTAAAATAAGATATAGGTAAAGGAACCCACAACGAACGCCTAATTAATTTGCCGAAGAAAGGAGAGTGAAGTTTATTTATTAAGAACATGATATGTCCCCACAGGTCCAGCTCAGTCTGCTCAGATAAAAAAAAAATAAATAAATAAATAAAGAAGAAAAAAAAAGGCCATTCAGGCCTAGGTGGAGCCTGCTAGGCTGCTCTTAATATGGCATGGTTCATAGACAAGGACCTGATTCCAGGCTTCCTTGCCTGCAAAATTCTAGGCTATCATTTTCCTAGTTCCATTTTCATGATGAAGACATCGTTGGGTTCTTAGATTTATAGTATTTTGGCTTGTGATTTTGCAATGGTAATTTCTTGATTAAATGAAGCTTGTCATTTTGTTAATTCTTCTGGTTGTAGGTGCTGTGAAAAGGACAATGATCCCAACACTTGTACTGCACAACCTGTCACCGCAACTAGAAAAAGATCCGAGAGATAGACGGACGTGAACTTGATCATGACCATGATTAAATGTAAATGGATTTTACACATTAGTGTTTTAAAAATACTTTTCAACGATATTATATAGATTTTTATGGATTGAATCGGATCGCGGTTAAAAAAAAAAATTTATTCAAGACTGTTTCGGATCAATTTGCAAAAATTATTAAAAAATTATTTTTATTTTTATATTAATATTTATATATATTATAATTAAATTTAAATAAAAAAATATTTAATAAATAATAATTCATCTAAATTCATACTAAACCTAGTCCAATTGGATATGACAAACTATTCTAACAAGCTTAATTATATATAATAATATCTTTATTTAATTTACTATAATAAAATTAATATTCATTATATTTATTATAATATTATTATTATAAATAATATATTAATTAATTTTAAAACTATTTTCAATACCAATGTAAATTACCCAGGCATGAAATGAGAGACTTGGCTAACATGGAGAAATGGACCCACAATGCTGCAAAAGGAAAATGGGGTGTTCTCTCAAACTTAATGGCTGTGACAGAGAGGTAGGTGTGTGGTAGCACGTGATAATTAGAAGAGGAGTAAAGAGAGACAGCAAAGCAAAGGTGCCCTTAAAAAACCTGTCTTTTGAGACTGTTTTGACAAATTTTAAGCATAGATAGATCATAGATGCAGGATAGATGGGAGGTGGATTTTGGTAATTTTGAGCATAATAAAATTACACCATATAAATATAATATAAAAAAATAATTAAAATAAAATAAAAATAATATGATAAAAATAATATAAACATGACATGAATATACGAATATACGAATATATCAAAATTTATATAATACAAATGATTAATATTTTAAAATTTATATAATATCTTAAATACGATTATAATACATAAAGAATTTTACTAACGAATGTCTTTAGTGTACTTTTTAAGGTTAGTTATATATTATTTATAATAATAACATTATATTAAATATAATAATTGATAATTGTATTCATAATTTTTAATGTATTGAATGAAAATATTATTATATATGATAATTTTAAAAAATATCTTGAAAGCATTCGTTAATAAAATTTATACATAAAAATAATATAAATACGATATAAATATACGAAAGATCAGTATAATTGAAAAAGGGAGCAGAGAAAGAAATAATTAAAGGGAGGGTAATCAATTTTGAGGCAGATTTATTTGCTGTGTAAGGCTTTGGCATTGCCATTTGCATCAGTATGATAGTGAGCTGTCATAGATGGAGAATGGTGCAGCTAATAACAGTAGTAAATGCGTAAGGTTAACTAATGAGGAAACACTCATTTACTTTTGCTTTAATTTAAACTTAAATGACACATTATTATTACAGTTATAGCAGAAACATAGATCCTAGCTAGCTTAATAGGTTCAATCAAAGCCAATATACATATGTCTCAATCTCATAAACTTTGGATCATCTGCATATTTCAAAACTACGCTGTTGCTGTCCTGGAAATCACAATGAGAAAATTTTTATGAAAATTTTGTGACTTTGGTGCAATCAAAATTTCTTTTTCTTGAAATATGAAAAAAAAAAAAAAAAAAAGAGTTTTTGCATAGCCAAATTTTATATTTCATTGGAAGCTGCTGCTGAAATAAATAAGACATTTATTTTTATTTATGGATTGGATCATATTGCTATTTTGATTTTTTTAGTTTTTTATCTAAGTTCGGTTTGGGTTGAGCTTGAATCGAATTTGAAAGTCTATATCACTATTTAAAAAATATTAAAATATTAAAAAATTTATATTAATATTTATATATTTTATAATTACACTTAAATAATTTTTTTTATTTATTAATAAACATTAATTAGAATTGAGCCGATCCAAATTACAAAATATCATATCTAAACCCGATCCAATATGAACCAGCCTTTCGAGTCGAGCGGATAATCCAACCCTTAGACAGATCTCACAATAAGAAGATTATGTGGAATTTTTTGTTAATTCGGTTCTTTAAGTATTTATGTTCTCTTACCAAAAACAAAAGGGCTAGATTGCATATGCAAAATTCATTTCATGAATTGCATCTTTTTTGTTTTTTGTTTTTTTTTTTTTTGTTGAAGTAACTAATACATGTGAAATTATAATAAATCAATGAATTAAGAAAATATGATTATTTATATACTGTCAATGAATCAAATGATACTATCTCATTAAAAAAATTTTAAAATAAATAGACATAACTTTATTTTAATGAGGTGATATCATCTAATTCACTAATAGTATATAAATTTATACACTATCAATGCATCAAATATAAATCCATAAAATATTGCATATCATGTGATAAAACAATGAATTAATAAAAACAGACAAATCAACCAATGAAGAATTAGCACATAACTAGAGAAATTTAATATAATATTAGACCAAATTCATAAATGATAAAACTTGGACTTGAAAGTTCAAAGATCTAGGTTCGGAATTGCATCTTCTTTGCCAGGTAAGATTTTGCTAACGTTGATCTATACTATTATTAAATTGTGTGACTAAATTTAATATCACGAGTCAAGTGATATTAATTAAAGTTATAATAATAAAACAAAATTAGAGATATTTAGATATTTTAATTTTAAAAAGAATAATTATCCACTATAAAACAATTTATTTTTTTTAATATCTTTAATTTTAAAAATAATGAAGAAAAACCACTCAAATTTTTGAACTTATTATTTTTTGTAAATATAATATTATTTTTTTAAAAGATTTGTTTTCACCCGATGTAATAAATTCTAGTGATACCCAAGGAATAAAAAATTGTTTCGGAAGTCGAACCGGTCGGATCTCCGATTTTCTGTTCAATTATAGCAAAATTTTTTTAAAAAGAAATTAAAATTATTTTAAAAAATTCAAAAAAAATCAGAAAAATAAAGAAAAATCAGAAAAAACTTTAAAATTAAAAAAAAAAAAAAACACGCACACACACAAATAAATAATAGAAGTTATTAATTTCGATTTTAGCTTTATTTTGGGCCTTTTAATTTATAACAATTGAGTTTAAAAAAGGTCCAAAAAAATATTTTAAAAAAATTAATTTTTTCCTATTTTATTCGATTTTTTCGATTTTTGATTCCCGATTTTTAACCGATTCTTACAAGTTCGACTTTAATCCGATTCTATGATAGTGATTGAACCGATCAATCCAGTACGATTTTTTTATTATTGGTGATACCTAAAGCCGAAAGGAGATAACATTTTATATATTCCAAAATATCAAAATCACATATATTATATATTATATATATAATATATATTAGAAGCTAGGCGTTGAAGCCTAGGTAGTCAGTATTGTATCGGTGGACATATCGTTTTTGTTCTGGTATTGGTACGTACCGGTATCAGTGTGTTTCGGAGTACCGTTTCGGATATATCGGCATTTTTCAAATACTTTTTCATATATATATATATATATATGTAGCCTATTTTCAAGTTTTTTAATAAAATATATATTATATACACATGCAAATATACATCCATTACATGTATATATATGTTTTTATACAAATATAAATTTTAAATATTTAATATCTAAAATTTTTAAACATCAAATAGGTAAAATAAATATTAAAATGTTAAAAATATAGTAAATTACTATAAATTATGTTCAATAGCCTAATTTAATGAGCATATTTTTATTTTTAAATGTAATTATGAAAAATAAAAATAAAAATGATCATGACACAAAAGTATTAAAATTGGTCTAAAAAATCAAATAAGTGAATTTTTTTTAAAAAAAATAAAAAAAATAAAATCTTGTACCAACCGGTACGGACCGATACGTACCAGTATTGACCGGTATAGGTCGGTACGACCGGTACGGGTCGGTAAAAAAACTGAAATGGTACGAGACTAGTACCATTTCGGTTTACTTTAAAAACGGTACGTATCGACTGGTACAGCCGATACCGATACGGTACCGATAACACTGGTTGAAGCCTTTCTCCTAAGCTATCTATCACCGGAGGAAATTAAGCTCATATTTATATAGTTTTGAAGGATATATATAGTTGGGAACATGGGATTTCAATTAATTTTTTAATTATAAGAAGAACAATTTATTTGGGATTTGGCGTCAATGTTGGGCCATATTCCATCCCAATCTGACTTAATTTGGAAAAGGCTTTGTGTTGTGTAATGTATAGAGCGTAGAGTGTAGAGTTGTTCATGGATTGATGGTAAAAAAAATTATTTGTCCAAGACTTGCCCAATTTGTCAGGTTCTAAAATTTCATTTTATTGTTTAAAATATTTTTATATTAAATTTAAATATAAATAAAATTTTATTTATTATATAGTAATCTAATCGGGCAGTCTAATTCAAATATAGAATTTCTTATCACAAGTCCAATCCAATTTAAACCGAATCTGTCACGTCAAATGGGCAACCCGACCTTTGACGGATCTAAATAGAATTTCTTATCACATGCTTAATTAAATGTTGTTTACGAAGTCAATTCCCCAATTTATGAGATCAATTAAGACAACCTACGAGGGAAAAACTAATGGTTAAGTGGTGAAAGTACCTCTTAGTTCTCTATGAAAAAAAATTAATTTAGTCATTATACTTCAATTTTAAGTAATTTAATCATTATATTCTTAAATCAAGAAAGAAAAAAAAGACAATAATTAACACAATCCACCTCGAACATTAGATATGCTGACGCGGCAATGATGTGCCATTGACATGTGATAATTGATGATGTTGCGAGGATATGACATTGGCATTAGATCTATTCAAAAGTTGAGCTACTCACTTGGTCCAAATAGAATCGAGTCTGGATTGAATTGTTTGTAATTCGGATCGATCAAGATTACTATTCATTTAATAAAAAATATTTTAATTAAATTTAATATAAAAATGATTTTTAATATTATTTAAATAGTGATATGGGCTTTCGAGACCGGCTCAGGCGGGGCTTGGGCAAGCAATATGAAAAAGTTTCTGGTCTCGACCCGACTCGACTCATGGACAGGTCTAACTGATATGGGCATAGAATAATATATTTTAATGATGATGTGAATTTTCAACATAAAAAAATAAATAAAATATTTGAGTAACACATGACAAGCATGCCATATATTATTTATTTTAAATTATGTAATATTTGTTAAAATATATCAAAAATTTAAAAATAAGCTTGCAGAGTTTTTTATTTTTATTCTGTTTTCTAAAAAACATTTATCAACAAATTTAAAAATCATAATTTTTTTTTTTTTTAAAAAATCAATCGAAAAAATTGCATAATATTTAAAAGCAAAAAATTCAATTTTTTTTATGTTTATTTATCTTTTTTTTTTTCTTTCTTATCCCCTATCTTATTTCTTTCTTTCTTTCCTTTTTCACTCGCCCACAAGCCAGATGGCTGCCGACGAAGACCAAGGGTTGGACCTGGCCTAGTCGACATCATGACGACGACTAAAGCCAAAACGACCGTTATTATCGTTGATCCGGCAAGGGAATAGGTCGGGCTTCACAAACCCTAATCTCTCTTCCTCTAGTCGGTTCGATGGCTACAGGGGTCGGTGGCTCGAACCGCAATCACAACATCTGCTCGGCCAAGTTCGACCTTCTGCTGTTGCCGGCAACCATCTGGTCGATGGGGAAGAGAAAGGGAAAAAAAGAAGGAGAAAAAAGAAATAAAAAATTATGGACTCTTGTCTTTTATTAAGTAATTTTTTCAATTGCAATTTTCTTTTTTACGTTATTTAATTATTAAAAAATAAATGATTTTTAAATTTGTTGGTAAAAATAATTTTTAGAAAATAGAATAAAATAAAAAAAGTTTACACTTATTTTTTTATAAAAAATTTAGTATATTTTATCAAATATTATACAATTTAAAATAAATAACGACATGATTGTCATGTGTCAATCAAATATTTTCTTGATTTTTTTGTGTTGAAAATCAAAATTATTTTATATTTATGTCGTTATCACATCATCGCCACACCATTAATTATCATGTGTCAGCTCCACATCATCATTACTTCATCATAATTAACGGTGGAAGTGGATGGTATTATCCTTATTTGCTTTTAATTTAAGGATACAAGAACTAAATTACTTAAAATTGAAATACATAGACTATTTTTTTTTTCATATAGTATAGGAACCCGTGAGATATTTTAACCGTTAAAGGATAATAATACATCTTTCTAAAACAGAGGAGTAATAATAAAGAACAAAAAATAAGCCTTCTCGATGGTGACGTTGCTTGTAGAGTGGTAAAGTCTAACTTTATGCAAGATTCAACATTTCAAGATTCTTGCTTGGATCTTTAGGATTAGTTTAGTGATCTGGGATTTTGTTAAGGGCTTTGCTTGACTGAGGCATGAAATAGAGGCTGAATTAGAAGAACTACGGAAAAAACTGTCATTTATGGAAGAGGAGAATGAGGCAATGGACTCAACGAGGGTGATAGAACAGGAGGACGATGAATGGACAAAGACTTGGCTTGTGGGGAAGCTGCTAACTAGAAGACAAATTAATCAGGACGCGATTATTGCAATGCTCAAATCAATCGGGAGACTGGCTAAGAGTTGTAGGCATTGCACTCATTAAAAATCTTCTATTATTCAAGTTCGCGTCAGAAGAAGATAAACTGAGAGTTGTAGATGGAAGTCCATGGAGTTTCGATGAAAACCTTCTTTTGCTAAGAAACTACGAGCTGAGGTTGCAACCTAATGACTATCGGTTTGATACTGCAGCATTTTGGGTTAGAGCCTATGATCTCCCACTGGGATAGATGAGTAAGGAAATGGCACTAAGGTTGGGAACAAAATGGGTAATATGATGGGCCTTGCATGAGTACAAAAGATAGGGGATGGGGAAGGTTCATAAGGATCAGAGATAAAGTGGATGTAAGAAAATCTTTGAGAAGAGCTATCTTGTTAGAGAGGAAAAGTCATGGTGAATTGAGATGGAGTCGTTTGGAATATGAAAGACTTCCTACGTTTTGCTACATGTGCGAGAAAATTGGGCATTTAGAAGCTGACTATGAAGGTCTCAATTCAAACGGCAAATGAACAAGGTACAAGAGCTAAGGTCAAACAATATGGGGACTGGTTACGGGCATCACCATTGAAGCGGCAAGGCAAAAGGGTCTTGATGAAGGATGATAAAGATGTATTACTGATGGGGGAGATGCAAATCTAAGGTGAAGCATCAAACACAGGCAACACGACAAAGGAGCCAAGAGATAGTATGGGGACAGTTACAAGGCATGAAGATAGGGACTTACTAATCATGGGGAGGTCGACCACGCCAGCTATAGAACATGATGAGACACGACCAACTTGGGGTCAAGATAGTACCTATAGACACCTAATTTTGTTCGGACCACTAAAACATGTATGTTTTCTTCCTAAATTAGTGTTTCAAAGTGCAAAAAGGCTTTTCTCATCCTGCAGGTGGTACTCCGAGACTTAGTCTAAGAAGTCAGGCATAAAAAGTCAAACTTGAAAAAGTCAACCCACTTTCAAAATCAAGATTTGAAGTTAAATTGTAAAATGCTGAAAGAATTTTGATAATCCAAGGTCTATATTAAATGATATGGAGTTCGGAAGTTGGATTATGGAGATTCAGTAGAAAGAAAATCTTAGTTCGAAAAATTTGGGAAAAAGTACTTAAACGATCAAATTGGTCAAAATTGAAGGTTCCAAATGAAAGATAAGCACTGACTACGGGTAATGGAAAGGCTACTTGAAAGAAAAACTGAAAGAAAAGTCAATTCGAAAGAAAATCGAGAATTAGGGTTTTTAGTGGATTTTGGTGAAATTGGTAAAAATTGTAGAAATGGCCCGATTCAGTAAGACTAAACCCTTAATTGATGAGGAGTGAGTAAACAAGGATAGCCCAAGGCTCGGTTTGAAGAAAATCCGAGAAAAGAGCCGATTATAGGAAAAAACAAAAAAAAAAACGAGGAAATTCTAGACAGTAAAAAAAGGAAAAATCAAATTGGAAGGGAATTTGATCATAAAAATTAGGCATTTTTGGACCAACTCCAATTCAATATATGACAGAGGCCCAGGAAAAGAAAATCTAAAAACCGGACTTGTTTTGAGCAAAACCGGGCTTCGGAGGCAAAAGGACAAAATTGGAAATTTTAGGAAAAATAGCAAATGAACACCAAAAATTCTAAAATTTTGTAGATTTTATTCTTAAATCATTTCGAAGAGATTGGTGAAAGAAAATCTGGATTCAGAGTTCGTTTGCAAAATGGCCAAATCCTAGGCCCACTATGCAGAAATTCAAGCAGATAAATCCCGAAAAAATAGCAAATGAGTTCCAAAAGTTTTGAAAATTTGCAGATCTCACTTTTAAATTATTTGAAAGATATTGGTGAAGAAAAATCCAGATTTGGAGCTCGTTTACAAAATGGTAAAAGTTCAGGTGCACAAAAGGGCAATTTTTGAAGAAAAATCTAAAAATATAGCAAATGGGCTCGAAATTTTTTAAAAACTTCCAGAATTCAATTTTTTATCATTTCTAAAGTATTAAAAAAAGAAAATTTGAATTTGGAATCCGTTTTCTATTTATTTAGGTTCTGGGTCAAAAAGATCATTTTACCAAAGAATTTGAAAAGGGCCTTTTCTTGCATTAAAAAAAAAATGAAGCATGGGCTGGAAGGTGAAGAGGCAGCCAGCCAAGGCCCAAAGGAGGGCAGATATTTTCTAATTTTTTAATCAAAGAGCCAAGAGTGAAGAGGAAGGTACTTATTTTTGTGATCAAGCCTTTGAGTTTGCAACAAATGGACCAATGGATGGAGGGGGATGATGTCATATTTATCACCTTATTTATGACATCATCTTCATGACATCATAATTTAAGGGCTGATCATTATAATCTAATGGTGGAAATTTTACATAGAAAGCATCTTGAAGTGATAGCCATTGGATGAAAAATAACCACCTAGCTTCAAGATAGAATGCCAACCGGCCAAGGCTATAGAGAGGGGTCTCTTTTTCATTTCATTCACTCATGTTTGGCTGATTTTCTCTCCATTTTTGAAAAGCAAAAAGAAAAGTTTAGAAAGACAAAGAAAGTAAGAAGAGGAAAAGCTTGCAATATAGCTTTTAGAGGTAGCTAAAAGCACCATACTCTTGCACTTTCCTTGCATTTCCATTCTTGATTTGCTATTTTCATTGACATTTTGGTGAGTTTCTTTTGATTTTGATTATAAAATAAGTGTTTTTAAGCTTTCTATTCAAGTTCTTCTTTCATGCTTTCTTAAAAAACCTTGAAAAAACCAATTTTTTTACATATTATTGAGTTGGCCGAATGGCACAATTTTTTTAAATGGTTTGTTTTTTATTTTTGTTTCATGTTCTTGGTGATATCTAGCATGTTTTTAATGTCTTATATCTTCCTCAAATACAAAAAATATGTAGCTTGTTTTGATTTTGTTGCTTACTTACCTCCATTGTTGAGTTTACTATTTTATTTTCATGTTTATTTTCCTTGTCTTGCTTTTTTAATTTTCTGTTTTCAAAATGTTTGAGTTTGCTCATGATTTGCATTTTACTATTTCATGTGTTTGTGAAAATGTCTAGTTGTGCTCATGCTTTTATTTCATATTTGCATGTTTTAGCATGTTTCTTCTTTAGCCTTGCAAGTTAGTATGTAATGTGTTTGTGAAAATGCCATGATCATTTTGTATTTAGGACCATTCGGCTTTTTCATGTTGCATGCTTTGTATGTGCATTTACATCATGCTAGTTGATAGGTTTGCATTTCCTTGCTATGATTTTATGTGTTTTGATTTAGTATGTAATGTGTTTGTGAAAATGCCTAACCATTTTGCATTTAGGACCATTCGGCTACCTCATGTTGTATACTTTGTATATGCATTTACATCATGTTAGTTGATAGGTTTGCATTTCCATGATATGTTTCTGTGTATTTTGTTTCAGCATGTTATATGTTTGTGTTATTTCCATGCATTCTTTAGGTTTAGGTTGTGCTTGTATTACTATGCATTTCATGCATTTTAGACCTAGGTTGCATTAAATGCCATGCAAGTTCATTTTAGGTATAGGCCATATTCTCTATGCCATGCATTTTTCATGTCATTAGGTTTTAAATCAGGTATTTCATGCATTCAATTTGCTGTATTTTCATGCATTTCATGTCATGCCACATGATTTATGACTTAGGCCAATCAATAGCTCAAAGTCATGCTCACTTGAGCATACTTGTGGAAAGTTAAAGAGTTGTCAAATTGATTATTCTACCTTTGTGATTTTTTTTTACTTAGCCAATTTTTGTCTAACTTTTTAAAAGTGTTAGCTACTGTTTTTGGATCTTTAGGAGAGTCTCCAACATTTTTACTTTGATTTTTAAATGATTTTTATCAAAGGCAAAAAAATGTGTTTTGGCAAAACAGTTTTTTCACCCAATACTCGGATTTTCTCGATTTTTATGGGAAGTTATATTTAATCAGAAAATTAAGCCAATTTTTTCTCGTATAATTTTACATGTTCTAAGTCTCCAATATTTGTTTCAGATTTTTTGGAAGTTTTAAGAATAGGTTAAAAAATCGTGTTTTAAAACCGGACAGTAGAGGCAGATTCGAATTCAAAAGAAAAACAATTGTTGAATTGGCTAAGGCATTTAGAGGGGGTTGGTTAGAAACTTTAGCTACTGTCTTAGGATAGTTTCTAAGCCATTTTAAACTTTAAAAATTATTTTATAAACCTCGGGTTAAGGGTGGTCAAGTCCGGGATTTTAAACTCAAGAAATTAGAGCAATTTTAAAAGGGTTTGGCAAGGGTTTTATTTGTAATCCAAGATTTTCAAAATTGTTTTCAAACAATCACAAAGTATTTTGATTTTATAAAATTTAATTTGATATATTTTCCGAAGGTAGCCGGATATCTTTTTAGATATACTGATTTCCTTAATTAAAGGAAAAAATATATTTTCATGCATTGCATTTTCCATGTTCATGCATACTATATAATATGTAATTTTTGATAATTTCTATGACATTGTTATTATTTTGATTTATTTTATGGTGTTATGTTTTTGAATATATATGTTATCCTATACTTGTTATTTAGTTATTTATTTTTGTCACATTATTTAGCATATACTATGCTCATGCATTATCATTTTTATTTTCATGCATATTACATGATAGCATTATTTTATGTTTCATGTCACTTAGATTATATTCCATGTCTTTTAGAATATATTATTTAGAATATGTCATGTCATTTAAAATATGCCATATCATTTAAATTTGCCATGTTATTTAAATCATATTATTTCATTTAGAATATCATGTCATTTAAATAATTTCATTTCATTTATAATACATTATGTTACGTAGGATATTTCATTTCATTTAGAATATGTCATGTCACTTAGGTTATATTATTTCATTTAGAATATACTATGCCATTTAAATTATATCATATCATTTAGGTTGCATTATATTACTTCGACTTTGCTATGTCATTTTATTCATGTCACCTATGTTCATATTCATTTTTTTTTTCTAAAAATATTTTAAAAAAGATAATGATTTTCAATAAATAAAGTATTCCCGAGTTAAAATAATTCATGAGTTCTCTACCGGGTTTGCTGGAGAGAATGTCATCAATTATTATTAATAAAGGAATATCTTTCTTTAAAAAAAAAAAAGAGAATGATTTGGAAAATTTTCCAAATAAATAAAAATTTATATATTTTGCTGATTTTGTCGGGGAATATAAGAAAATTTTGAATTAATAAATTTCGGATCATTTTCAATTAAAAATGGAATTATTTTTCTTTAAATTGGGAATTAACTTGAAATACTAAATTAAAAATTGACTTTTTTACCGAGACTTGAGATAACACATGATTAATAAGGCACCGTTTTTATACGGGCGTTGCGAGGTGCTAACCCTTCCCCACACGTAGCCGAGTCCCGAACCCGATTCTTCGATTTTCTCTGGTTTATAACGTAGACTTGAAATTGGTTTTAAAAATGTTTTAATTAATTTTAAAATGTTTTATAAAACCGGTTTTAATAGGTGGCCGATCACACCTAGCTAAAAAAGATTGGTGGCGACACCATGTCTTTTTCAAGGTCATTTTCAAAACCTTCATTGTTTAAGAGGAATTAAGTCGACTTTTACTCGATTTTTTTTAATGTCACGCTTAACAAATAATAAAGTCTCGCGATGAGACTTATTATTTTTTAGGTTGCGATAGCTTGGCGACTCTGCTGGGGACATTAGAGAGTCAGGCCTGGAATTAATCGTGTGTTATCAAAGTCTCGATTTTTGTTGGTTTAATTGGTATTTAATTTTAGTTACCATTTTTTTAAATAATAAAGAGAATTTTGAAAATAATAAAATGTTTT
Organism: Fremontodendron californicum; assembly: GCA_030761205.1. NCBI lineage: Eukaryota > Viridiplantae > Streptophyta > Magnoliopsida > Malvales > Malvaceae > Fremontodendron > Fremontodendron californicum. The sequence continues at coordinate 13,551,669 of JAULJL010000020.1, read as the reverse complement.
AAATATGTTCATTTGTCATATGCATGCATATTATTATTTGTTCTTTGGTTTTTTTGTTGCATATATTTATATGTTTACTTAACTGATGCTTTACATTGTTTGATTTTAGTGGGGTATTTAGAATAAGGGGTGTAGATTGGGTGGTGACAGGTTTGTTTTGTTCCTTTGCACACACTACATTTGCATTTGCATAACATGAACTCTCAACCCGGGTTCCATCCTTTTAAATAGGAGTAAAGTAACTACGCCTTCGTGATGATCCTCCGTATGGGCTAGTGAAACACTTCCGGAGTATAAAGTACCTATTGCCTTCGTGATGATCCTCCGTATGGGCATAGGAAAATATACTCTAACGAATTGAACCCGTTTTTATCGGGGTGCCTTACTAGCCTTCACAAGCGACAGTGAGAAACAATTCGGGGCCTTAGAACCAATTCATCTTCATATAGTGAACCTAGGCGAAGCCATGCCAGATTTTTGTTTGATACCCAAAGTTAAGAACACATGGAGGAACATTTCCAACCTTTTATCATCTTTCTATATGTTAGATTTTACAATTTGAGGTGATGATGAACGAACATCATATCACTCGTAATAAGTTTGTTATTTCGTCCCAAAGACGTCTTAATGCCGAAATTCTGTTAAAATTTTTTGGACATTTCTTTAAGCATGTTGTTATTTATGTTATACTTGTGAATTCATTTCTTTACTAATTTATTTCTTTTTGTTTTCTTTTCTTTGACATGCATCATAGACACCATCATACACTTGAAGTTTATTGGCCTCAGGATAGTCATCAACCCAAAGGACTTTTCATGGAGTGTCAGGCTATTTCAGTGATAGAAGATCATGCAGTAGTTAGGGCACGGTCAGAAAAAGATCAGAGGGAGAATGGTGATTGTCTAAAAAAAGATTATGTGTCAGTGTTGCTGGAAAGGGTAAAAATGGATGTTAGACAGAATAATCTCCGAGGCTTAGCCGACATTTGGAATCAGTGGAATGTATCAGAGAAAGAAGCCTTCACTCAGAAATATGGAGATATAGCACTTTTAATTCCGATTAGGGTCAATAGTGGGTTGATTCAGGCTATGGTACAGTTTTGGAATCCTGCTTAGATGTTTCACTTTTAACAAGGAGGATATGACCCCACTTATTGAAGAATATTCAACACTGTTATGCATTGAGTGTCCTAATCCTGATCGGGTATATTTGAAAGAAGTGAAACCTTCAGGTTTTAAAAAGAAAGTGGCTAGGATCACAGGAATATATAAAACTTGGGTTGAGAGTCATGTGGATACAAAGCAGAAAAATAGATGCATTTTTTGGGAAACTCTCTTACAATTGATATTGGGTCATTCCGATAAAGAAAAAGCCAGGGACATCTTTGCTTTAGCCATCTACGGATTAATCATATTCCCAAAGATATTGGGTCATGTGGATATAGCCGTGTTTGATTTCTTTGAAAACTTGGAACAGAAAATTAACCCATCTCCGGCCATCATAGCAGAAACTATCCGATCTTTGAATTTTTGTAAAAGGGAAGGACAAGGGAGAATCAAGGGATGTGTACAACTCCTTTATATTTGGATTCAAAGTCACTTTTGGAGGATAGAAGAGGTTTCCTTCAAACTGTGCATGAAGTCTTTAGTTCCAATTAGGGAATTCCTTAGAAATGATTGGTCTGAAGACAAAGACGAAGAAAAATGGGTCAACATGGATAGTTCCTATACCGACTATGTATAAATATGGGGACAACCCGGGGGTTCCACTTCTCGAAATTTGGGGGTCTGTGAGTTATGCACCTCTGTTGGTGTAAAGACAGGTTGAGTCTCAACAATTCACACCCGCGACTCATAAACTAGGATTATCAGAGTTTACTTATGAAGAGGATGGGTATTCTGGAAAGGTGCGTGCAGTGATTGAAGCATGGAAGAAAACTCATAGGATAAAAGTGGCTCGAAATGCCGACATCGTCACACCTGACTACCTAGTATGGAGGGAATTGAGGGTTAATGATAGATTTTGACATCGGACGGGGAAGAGGTCCAATTCATGAATTCACCACAAAAGGAAGTGCCATCAGAGTTAGAAATCGCAAGGTCGAAATTTGGAAAAGAAAAGGCCCAAATGAGCAAGGAGATTGCCCGACTGCAATAAGAGATTGATGACATGAAAAATAGGGAATTAGCTCGAGAAAGAGAAAAGGAAAAGATCAAGAGAGAAAGGGACACTATCAAGAGAGATCTCAGGGATTTGCGCTTGGAAAACAAAAGATACTGCTTCTAGCTCAGATTTGAATGGACTCTCAAGACTTTCGGGGAATGGGAGCAAGAAATCAAAAAACTCAAGAAGGAGAATAACTATTGGAAAGAGAGAGCGAAGCATGAAGAAATCCGAACCAATCAGTTTGAGAAAGAAGCTAAGGAAAACCTACACATTGATGTTTCTGCTAATATGTCAAAGGGCCATGAACAAGTAAGCGTCAGATTGAAGAGCAAGGCAATCAAAAGAGGACCGTGAAAGAAAGTCCAAGATCCAAAGGAGTTACTATAGGGCCAGTATTTTGTAACAACATTTTGAATTAGAATAGGCAGATTATCAGATTGTCTTAAGCAGTGATCTTTTGTTCTATCTTTGATGTATTTGGTTCCAAGAAATCAATGAAAGACCGTTTGGTTGGAATTATCTCGGGGCCAATAGTTTCAAATGCATTCATCATTCATTTGTTCTTTTCTTTATATATTTCTTTTGTTCATTCATTCATTTGTTCATACTTATAATCATTCATTCATTTATTCTTTATACTTAGTCATTCATTTATTTGTCCATTCATTTATTCTTTATAATTATTCTTTCATATTCATACACATATTCATTTACTTATTTGTTCATTCATTAATATTTAGTCATTTATTCACTCATTCATTTTGTATAAAAAAAATGTCAATAAATTCTAATTCATGGTTTTCAAAACTAAAGGTACAACTGGTCGCACTCTGAAAGAATTGGATTTTCGACACCCTTACAATACTTGATCTCAAGCTAGAATCATGGAGAATGATCAGTTGGCTAGAATGGAAAGAACTCAAAGGGAACTGCAGGAACAGTTGGCTAAGTCTGAGGAGGAGTCACGGGAACAAATGACCAAACTCATGGAAATGATGAATACCATGATGAGGTAGAAATGGCCAGGGGAAAATTTAGTTACAAGAATGGGGGCAGTGAACCAGGAAGGCCGACCTGAGGTGGTGCAGCTGAATGGCCAGATATCCCAGCATGTGGAAATGAACTTCCAACTTGGGCAGCATCCTATGTTTACATTCAACCAGTGGGTGAAGCACAGAATTTTTGGTCCTGGGAAGGGAAACATTGGGGTTGACCCAATTGATGTTAACGTTCCAGATTTGAGGAATTGGCTGAAAAGGAAAAGGCAAAGATGACTGAGCTGAAGAAGGTTGAAATGGCAGAATCCCAGAAAAAATATCAATTGCTGGAGGAGAGGCTGAGGCCAGTTGAAGGGGCAGAGCTTTTTGGCAGTCTGGATGCCAAAGAGATGAGTTTAGTACACGGTTCCCCCAAAGTTCAAAGTACCAGATTTTGAGAAATATAATGGGACTACCAACCCATCAGCACATCTGACCATGTACTGCAGAAAAATGACAGGGCACGATGATGATGAAAAACTGCTTATCCATTGTTTCCAAGATAGCTTGATAGGGTTTGCAACCCAATGGTATAATCAATTGACTCGCACTAAGATTCGTTCGTGGACGGATTTAGCCAGGGCTTTCATGGAGCATTATAAGCATGTATCTAATATGGTACCTGATAGGCTGTCACTACAGAACATGGAAAAGAAGACTACTAAGAGTTTCAAGGAATACTCGCAAAAGTGGAGGGATCTGGCTACACAAGTGCAACCCCTTTTAGCTAGCAAAGAAACTATAGTGCTTTTCATAAATACCTTGAAAGCACCATATTATGATAAATTGGTGGGGAGTGCCACCAAGGACTTTGCAGATATGGTGATATCCTGGGAGATGATAGAGTCTGCCATTAAGAATGGGAAAATGGAAGGGGGTGAGTCTGCTACTATGAAGAAGGTATTCCCTGCTAAGAAGAAAGAGGAGACCCACGCAGTTAGCTTCAACCAATATCCCTATGCACCTCCTACACCATATACACCTCCCAGGCCTTATACTCCTTCTACATCTTATGCACCTCCTACACCCTACACACCTTACCAGGGGTATAATCCTTACTACCCAATGTGAACCACCTTACTCATAATCCATTCCCCTATACCAATATACAACAGCCTTTTCCAATTAGCGTGACCCTACAGATAAACCTTCCCTGAAACACTGTCCCAAACGCCCATAATACCATGCATAATGACCAACGTTCACCAAAGAATGATAAAAAAAACCTTCATTTGACCCCATCCCTACCACTTATGGTGAGCTATATCCCAAACTGTTGCAAGGTCAACTTGTTGCACTCGCATACCTCAAACCTCTGACACCGTCATACCCAAGGTGGTACAACGCAAATTCTAACAACGCGTGTCACGTGGGGATTCAACGACATTCGATTGAGGATTGCCTTGCCTTTAAAAAGAAATTCCAAAGTCTGATCAACTCTGGGGTTGTGAAGTTCGGGACAAGGAATGGGCCGAATGTAGCAGGAAATTCATTGATCGATCATGCTGAGAACCGGGTAAATGCAGTATTGACAGGGGAAGAGAGAATGTTGAAAAGGTATGTCAGTGAAGTCAAGACTCCAATGATAAAAGTATCGATCGAAATGGTGAAAGCAAGAATGGTGGAGGATGGTGACAGTTTAAAAATGGTTTCAAACAAGGTGGAGAATTGGTGCCCGTTCCATAGATGTAAAGGTCATATCATACAGGAATGAGGGTGTCACAACCAAAAAAATAACGAGTCTCATCGCAAGACTTTATTATTCGTTAAGCGTGACATTAAAAAACCGAGGAAAAGTCGACTTAATTCCTCTAGAAAAATGAAGGTTTTGAAAATGACCTTGAAAAAGACATGGAGTCGCCACCAATCTTTTCTAACTAGGTGTGATCGGCCACCTATTAAAACCGGTTTTATAAAATATTTTAAAAATTAATTAAAACATTTTAAAACCAATTTCAAGTTTGCGTTTAAACCAGATAAATCAAAGAAACGGGTTCGGGAGTCGGTTACGTGCGGGGAAGGATTAACACCCCCACAACACCCGTATAAATCGGTACCTTATTAATCGTGTGTTATCTCAAGTCTCGGTAAAAAAAAATCGATTTTAAATTTTGTATTTCAAGTTAATTCCCAATTTAAAGAAAAATAATTCCGTTTTCAATTGAAAATGATCCGGAATTTATAAATTCAAAATTTTCCTATATTCCCCAACAAACGTGGCAAAATATAGAAATTTTTATTAGTTTTGGAAAACTTTTCGAATCATTCTCTTTTTATGAAAGAAAGATATTCCTTTATTAATGATAATTGATGATATTCCCTCCAGCAAACCCGATAGAGAACTCATGAATTATTTTAACTCGGGAATATCTTTATTTTTTATTGAAAAATCATTATCCTTTTGAAAACATTTTAAAAGATATGAATATGTATATACATGACATAAATAAAATGACATAGCAAAATCTAAATAATATAATGCTTCCTAAATGATATGATATAATGTAAATGCCTTAGCATATTCTAAATGAAATAAAATATCCTAAGTTATATGACATATTATAAATAAAATGAAATGACCTAGGTAACATAGTATATTCTATATGAGATGCAATATCCTAAGTCATATGATATATTCTAAATGAAATAAAATAACCTAAGTAACATAACATATTCTATATGAAATGAAATAACCTAAGTTACATGGCAAACATGAATGATATGGCATATAAATTAAATGAGATGGAATATGAAATAATGCTATCATATAATATGCATGAAAATAAAAATAATAATGCATGAACATAGTATATGCTAAATAATATGACAAAAAAAATAACTAAATAAAAAGCATAGGATATCATGAAATATTCCAAATCATATAATAAACAATATAACATAACTCAAAATCATAACAATATCATAGAAATTATCATAGCAAGAATCACATATTATATAAAATGCATGAATATGGAAAATGCAATGCATGAAATGTATTTTTTCCTTTAATTAAGGAAATCTGTATATCTAAAAAGATATCCGGCTACCTTAGGAAAATATGTCAAATTAAATATTCTAAAACCAAAATACTTTGTGATTGTTTGAAAACAATTTTGAAAAGCTTGAATTAAAAAATAAAAACAGGGCTAAATCTTTTTTTAAATGGCTCTAATTTCCTAAGTTTAAAAATCCGGACTTGACTACCCTTAACCCGAGACTTGAAAAACCATTTTTAGAGTTTAAAAAGGCTTAGAAACTACCCTAAGTCAGTAGCTAACCCTCCTACTCAGCCCACTCTAAGTTACTTAACCAAAACAGAAAAATGATTTTTCTTTAAATTCAATTCTGACTCCACTGTCCAGTTTAAGCCACGATTTTTTATCCTATTTTTAAAAATTCAAAAAATTCTGAAAAAAATACTGGAGACATAAGACATGTAAAAATACATGGGAAAAGATCATCTTAATTTTCTGATTGAAAACGAATTCCCAGAAAAATCAGAAAGGTACGAAAACTGGGTGAAAAAAAACTGCTTTGCCAAAACACATTTTTGCCTTTGATAAAATCATTTAAAAATCACAGTAAAAATATTTGAAACTCATAAAATAGCTCACAAACAGTATCTAGGACTTTTTGAAAGTTAGATAAAAATTGGCTAAGTAAAAAAAATCACAAAGGTAGAATAATCAACTTGACAAACTTAATTTTCCACAAGTATGCTCAAGAGAGCATGACTTGGAACCATAATTGGCTCAAGTCATTATTCAAGTGGCATGAACATGAAATGCATGAAATGATACAGAAAACATAGTGCATGAAATGCATGAGCTTAAACCTAAATGTCATGAAAAAATGCATGGCATTCACAAAGTGTCCTAGACCTAAATGAACTTGCATGGCATTTAATGTAACCTAGACCTAGAATGCATGAATATCCATGGCAAATAAACCTAACTTAATAACTAAAATATGCATGGCATTTTCACAAAAACAAAGCATGCTTAAACCAAAAACTCAACCAAATATTATGCAAATGCTAACCTATCAACTAACATGGCAAGAATGCACATAAAATGCAAAAATTCCAAGGGTGGCCAAATAGCACAATGTAACTAGCAAACATGGCATTTTCACAAACACTTGGTATACTAGCATGCAAAACTAAATCAAATGTCATGCAAATGCAAAATCCTACCAACTAACATGGCAAAAAATGCAACAATGCAAAACACATGGAGTAGCCAAATGGCCTCAAGCTCCAACAAGCATGGCATTTTCACAAACACTTGGTATACTAACATGCTCAACTAAAATATAACACTAAAATCATGTAAAAACCACACAAGCATTTTCACAAACACTTAATATACTAAATCTAAAACATGCTCAACTAAGATATAAAACTCAAATCATGCAAAGACCACACAAGCATTTTCACAAACACTTGATATACTAAATCTAAAACATGCTCAAATTTAAACATCATGAAAACAGAAAATTAAAAATGCAAAAACATGATATTTAAAACATAAATGGCAACAAACAAAGCAACCAAATTAAAATATAACTCAAGAATATGAAGTAAAATAACATTTAAAGCACAAGATCAAAGAAAATAACATAAACAATATGATAAAATAAACCAAAACAGCAACTTAAATAAATAATGTAGGCCATTTGGCCATGGTGAGTATAATATAAAAAAAATGTAAAAAAACATATTTAAGAAAGAGATGAAGGAAGAACTTAAGAAGAACAATAAAAAAAATTTATTTAAAATGGAAACTCACCAAATAGAAATCAAAATAGCAAAAACAAGAATGGAAAATCAAGAAAGTGCAAGAGTTGGTGCTCAAGAGCAACCTCAAGAAGCTATATTTCAAGCTTTATCTCTTCAAACTTTCCTTTTTTTTCTAAACTTTTCTTTTTTGCTTTCAACCAAGGAGAGAAAAACCAAGTAAAAAACTCAAAGAACTCAGCAAAATGAAGATGAAAAAATGAAATTCTGACCTCCCCCTAGTGCTGGCCGAATGGACCCTTTAATTGCCCAAGGATGTTGTCATTTTTCTTGTAACCAATTTCCCATCAAATGACTAATAATTCAAGGTCATGAAATTACCACCTTTATATTAGCATCTCAGCTCTCTCAAATTACAGCTATTCAAGAATAATGTTGACATCTTTCTTAGCCTATGTGGCTTAATCACCTTGGCTTGATCAAAGAGAATCTCTAACTAACTCTTGATTTTTAGCCATTTGATTGAAAAATCAGAAGCTTCCTCCTCCTTTGGGCTTGGGCAGGCCAGCACTTCTCTTTTTCAGCCCAACTCTGATTTTTTGAAAGGCCCAAAGAAGCCCTTTTCGGTTGCTTGGGTGAAATGATCGTTTTGCCCCCCGGATGCAAATAAATATCAAACAGACTCCAAATTCAATTTTTATTTTTTTAATACTTCCAAAATATTAAAATTTTGAGTTCTGGAAGTTTCCAAAATTATCCGAGTCCGTTTGCTATTTATTAGGATTTTTTCTTCCAAATCAAGATTTTTATTCACCAATCTCTTCAAAATTATTAAGAAGTGTGATATGGAAGTTTTCATAATTTTTGGAGCTCATTTGGTATTTTTTTCGGGATTTATCGGCTTGAATTACTACATAGGAGGCTCGGGATTTGGCCATTTTGCAAACGAACTCCGAATCAAGATTTTATTTTGCCAATCTCTTCAAAATAATTTAAAAATGAGATTTGGAAATTTTCAGAATTTTTGGAGTGCATTTGCTATTTTTCCGGGATTTATCTTCTTGAATTTTTGCATAGGAGGCCCGGGATTTGACCATTTTGCAAACGAACTCCGAATCAAGATTTTCTTTCTTCAATATCTTCCAAATAATTTAAAAATGATATCTGCAAAATTTCAAAAGATTTGGAGCTCATTTGCTATTTTTTCGGGATTTTTCTTTTTGAATTACTACATAGGAGGCCCGGGATTTGGCCATTTTGCAAACGAACTCCGAATCAAGATTTTCTTTTACCAATCTCTTTCAAATGATTTAAGAATGAGATTGACAAATTTTCAGAATTTTCGGAGTCCATTTTCTATTTTTCCCAAATTTTCCAATTTTGCCCTTTTGCCTCTGAAACCTGATTTTGCTCAAAACAAGTTCGATTTTTAGATTTTCTTCAAGCTAAGACTTGGGCTATCCTTTTTAATCATTCCTCATCCATTGGGGGCTTTGGTCTTACCAAGTCGGGCTATTTCTATGATTCTTCCCGATTTCACCGAAATCCACCAAAAACCCTAATTCTCGGTTTTCTCCCGGATTGACTTTTCTTTCAATTTTTCTTGCAAGTGGCTTCTCCATTACCCATAGTCAGTGCTTATCTTTCATTTGGAACCTTCAATTTTGACCCATTTGATTGTTTAAGCACTTTTCCCCAAATTTCTCGGATTAGGGTTTCCTTTCTACTAAATCTCCAAATCCCAGCTTCCGAACTCCATATCTTTCAATGTAGACCTCAGATTATCAAAATTCTTTTACCATTTCTCAATTGAAATTAAAATCTTGATTTTTAAAGTGGGTTGACTTTTTCAGTAGTTGACTTTTTGGGGTTGACTTTTCCGAGGTTGACTTTTTTCGGGTTGACTTTTTTTCAAGTTTGACTTTTTATGCTCGCCCTCTTAAACTAAGTCTCGGAGTATCACCTGCAGGATGAAAAAAAAATCTTTTTACACTCAGAAACATCAATATAGGAAGAAAACATACCTGTTTAGTGGTCCGGACAAAATTAGGTGTCTACAGCTGCCCCTCTTTGGCTATTGCTGAGAATCAGGAATCAGGCAAAGATAAACTGACACTAATTTTGTACGGTCAGTGACATCACATGTGAAGGAAAGGGAAAGGGGTTTTCATTTTCATTTTCATCTTCTATCATTTTTTCATTTTTCATTTTTTTCCATTTTCTATTTTTTTCATTTTTCCTCTTTTTTCCTCTTTTCAAATTTTTTTCAATTTTTTTTTTTTAAAACAGTAAATTGAAGATTTATCCTTAAATTGAATTCCCTACCTAATCAAAACCCGATCCGTCTTAAGGAAAGGATTTCGATTTTCAAAAGAAAAAATTGTGCCCGAAGGTCTTTAAAAATGGTGCCCGGAGGTCTTAAAATGGTGCCCGAAGGTCTTTAAAATGGTGCCCGGAGGTCTTTAAAATTGTGCCCGGAGGTCTTTTAAAATAGTGCTTGGAGGTCTTTAAAATGGTGCCCGGAGGTCTTAAAAATTGGTGCCCGGAGGTCTTTAAAATTGGTGCCCGAAGGTCTTTAAAATGGTGCCCGGAGGTCTTAAAAAACTGGTGCTCGGAGGTCTTTAAAATGGTGCCCGGAGATCTTAAAATGGTGCCCGGAGGTCTTTAAAATGGTGCCCAGAGGTCTTTAAAATGGTGCCCTGAGGTCTTTAAAATTGTGTCCGGAGGTCTTTTAAAATAGTGCCCGGAGGTCTTTAAAATGGTGCCAGAAGGTCTTAAAAATTGGTGCCCGGAGGTCTTAAAAAAAACTATTGCCCGAAGGTCTTTAAAATTGTGCCCGGACGTCTTTTAAAATAGTGCCCGGAGGTCTTTAAAATGGTGCCCGGAGGTCTTAAAAATTGGTGCCCGGAGGTCTTTAAAATTGGTGCCCGGAGGTCTTAAAAAAAACTATTGCCCGAAGGTCTTTAAAATGGTGCCTGGAGATCTTAAAAATTGGTGTCCGGAGGTCTTTAAAATTGGTGCCCGGAGGTCTTAAAAAAAACTGTTGCCCGAAGGTCTTTAAAAATTGGTGCCCGGAGGTCTTTAAAATTGGTGCCCGGAGGTCTTAAAAAACTGTTGCCCGAAGGTCTTTAAAATGGTGCCCGGAGGTCTTTAAAAATTGGTGCCCGGAGGTCTTTAAAATTGGTGCCCGGAGGTCTTAAAAAAGCTGTTGCCCGAAGGTCTTTAAAATGGTGCCCGGAGGTCTTTAAAAATTGGTTCCCGGAGGTCTTTAAAATTGGTGCCCGGAGGTCTTAAAAAAACTGTTGCCGAAGGTCTTTAAAATGGTGCCCAGAGGTCTTTAAAATTGTGTCCGGAGGTCTTCAAAATTGTGCCCGGAGGTCTTTTAAAATAGTGTCCGGAGGTCTTTAAAATGGTGCCCGGAGGTCTTAAAAATTGGTGCCCGGAGGTCTTTAAAATTGGTGCCCAGAGGTCTTAAAAAAACTGGTGCCCGGAGGTCTTTAAAATGGTCTTTGAAGAATTGTAGAAAATTAACCTAAAGATTTTGAGAAGATGCGAATGCTTTTTGATGCAGATGTTGAATAAGATACGAATGACTTAAACTGGTGCAAATGTCTTTGATGCAAATGTAAATAACTTAGATTGATGCAAATGCTTCTTGATGTAGATTCAAATAACTTAGATTGATGCAAATTTCCTTGATGCAGATACCCCTACTAATTGTGTTCATGTAAATGGTTTATGATTATCACACAATAATGAGAATGTAATGATTCTAGGAATGATGCAATTGCTTGAGATGACGCAAATGCGAATTTCATGAAGAATGTAAATGTAAAATGCAGATGCTTATGGAATAATGCCAATGCAAATACCCATGAATGATGCAAATGCTTGCCGACACTGTGCAGATGCAAAAGCTCGATAAAGAGATGAATGCTCATGAGTGATGCAAATGCCCCCGGTTGTTTTTCTAGACTTTGGCTTAGCCTTTCAAATTCATTTTTCCTCTTCAAATTAGAGTATATCTTCAATTCGTTTTGGCTATTCTCTTTGCCCCAACAGTTTTCAAACTTTCATCAACAGAGATCTGAACTGGGTTCTATTTCTTCTCCCCATATCTGGAAGTCAGGACCTATTCTGGCAATTCTATACCTTTGAGTTAGAAAAATCCTTGTCTCATGTCAACATCAAAATGGGTATTTCAAAAAAAAAAAAAATTATTTGTTTTCTTATTTTGAAAACTTCTGAACAAAAAATATTAACCCCACAATGTGTGATGTACAAATCTTTTGAAGACTGATGATCTTTGTTAGAAATTTCTCTAAGTGTCAATCTGGGTTTTTTAACTGGGATTGGCAAGGCTTGGTATAACAAGATTCTGTTTTTTTCAAGAAAACTTCATGACAAAAATGTATATCCCTACTAGGCTCACAAATGGAATAGGTTATCATGAATTTATTGAGAACCAAACAAATTCAACATTCTTTTAGTTTCCATATCAAGGCATTTTGACAAGCGTCAAGATTGGCTGGGATGTTTAAACGGAAAGTTTAATCTTGAAAGAAAAAAATTTCAGTTTTTGAAGACAATCCTTTGAATGAGAATTGAAAATTTGGGAGGTTCAGGAATTCCTAGATGTTCCTCGATGACCACTTTTTAAGATGACCTTCTCTTTTTGTGGTATTGGCACTTTCATAGATGGCATCAAAAATTTCCATTTTACTCTAGACCCCCCATTTTTGGGTTTTCGCCCTAGAGCCCCATTCTTTCCAATTTTTCTTTCTCTTTTTTTTCGTTCTACCATACACTTGAGAATTCTAAATTCTTCCTTAGTGAAATGATAATTCGATGAGATGGGATAAAATCTGAGGAAAAACCTTTCAAATTAAATATTCATGCTTGATCAAAATGGACTTTTAAAGCACGTAATTTAGGCCATAGCTCAGGGTTCAGAAAGAAAGGATAAATAGGCCCAAAATATGTGTTTGAGGGTAATCAGATCAAGGATCCTTTCTTTGAGGAGGATTCTCTTTGAAGCATTTATCCCTTCTTGGACATTTCTTTCCTTTTGACTTTGCTCTTTTTCTTCCTTGCTTTTGGCTTTCAATTTGCCTTGTCTTTCACACATTTTTTTGCTTTCATTTTGCCCCCTTCTTTTTCAATGTAGTGAGCCTATCTTTATTCGGGGCTCCATTTGCTTTGCATCTGTCTTTGAGCTAGGACTCATTTCTCAATGATCTTTAAAAAGATCTTTCCTTGCATTTGCCCCTTAGTGTAGAGGGTGATCCTTGATCAGGGTTCAAAGAAGAAAGAATTCTTTTGGCTTAAAAGGGGTGACTATGGATAATTTCTTTTTTATGCGAAAGGGATATGAAAGATGGCCATTTCTCATGTCAATCACAAATATTCATATTGAAAAGCAATCCCCAAGGGAAATAGATAATCAAAATTTCATTTTGCACTTTGGAATCGTCCGCATTCTCATATGCATAATATCACAAATTTTTTCATTTTCTTTTTTCCATCGCATGCCCCAATGATTCATGCGTTAGCCCATCCTTCTTCACCATGTATCCATCATTTCCACATATGATGCCCCAATTTGATTAACCATGAGAATTTGTATCAACGAGGAACATAGCCAGTCTAGGTCTATTTTGAAAAGGCTAAGTTTTCAATCTGAGTTCTTTGAAGAGACAAGGAAAATATGACCCAAAAACGGGTTTTCTCTGGGACAAGGGATAATCTAGTTTAATCATTGTGCCCCAAGGTGTCAATCATGAAGTGATGTTTGGGCAATTAGTGTTTTGTGGTTTGTTGAAAATGACATGAATGGTTTTGGCACAACCTTGACACAGATCAAATTACCAAAATCTAGATTCTTTAAAAAATGTCTTATTTGTTTGAATTTCAAGAAATTCGAAAAATTTCAAAAAGTTCGTTCCTTTGTTCATAGCTTAGACTAGGGTTTACATCCTTGCTTATTCTGAAATGACAATGCTTTTCTTTTTTTTTTCAAATTCATTTTTCCTTGAAGCATTAGGTCTTTCAAGTGTTCTTGATTCAAGGTTTAGGTATAGAGAAGCCCAAAAAAGAGGGGGATGGTGTTGGGTCATTTCTAACACTGATCATCAATCTTCTTAGCACTATCCATTATTAAAACTTCCTTAATGCTTGTTTTTGCAAATTCACGTTATTGTTAAAACACAACAAACACAAAGCATTTAAAATTCAAAATTCATTTAATTCATGTAGATGTTAACATGAGACAAGTGCTTTCATCATTACAGTGTATAAAACTACATGCGTCAAAATGCTCCTATTGACATCGTTCATAGGTAGTAATTCTTCCCCTAAAACCCTGAAAGAAACTGATTTAGGGCTAAGCGGCCTTCCATTGATTGATAAGCTCCGATGTCAAAATACCATCATGGATAAGACTTTCAATCATTTCCTTCAGTTGTCTGCATTTTTCAGTTGAATGCCCAACTACCCTAGGTGATAATCACACTTGTTGTCAAGGTCATAACTCCTCGCTGATGGATTCAGAGCTATTTTCAAAGGTACCGGGGTAAGGTACTGATTCTTTATTAGTAATGGCAGTAGGTCAGGGATGGGGATTGGAATTCTTTCTTGATTTTCCCGCGGTCGTTTTCTAGAAGTAGGCCTTGTTGCAAGGGCTGGTATAGGATTAGGTGTTTGGGTAGGTAGGTAAGGATAAAGACTTGGAGATACCTCAGTAGGGTAACATGATTGGTATGAGGGAAATTGGGAATATGGGACGAAATCTCCCATAGTTTGGACATCTTCCTCTTTCTTTCTAGGTGCCTTATTTCTTTCGGCATTGGATGTTCCTTCTCTTTCAAGTTTCCCATTTTTGATAGCATTCTCAATCATCTCCCCTGAAATTACCATGTTCGCAAAATTTTTTGGGGCATTGCCGACGAGTCTGTCATAGTACGGGGCCTGCTATGTATTCACAAAAAAGATAGTGATTTCCTTTTGTGTCAAGGGCGGTTGTACTTGGACGGCCAGGCTCATCCACCGTTGTGCATATTTTTTGAAGTTCTCAGTAGCTCTTTTATCCATATTTTGCAAAGTGAGACGATAGGTGTCCTGTCGGTCATATGCTTGTACTGGTTTAGAAAAACCCTAGCCAAATCATTCTAAGAGCGAATCTGATCCTTGCTCAACTGACTATACCACCTAATTGCGGACCCGCTGAGGCTATCTTGAAAACAGTGAATCAAAAGCTTATCATTATCTATATGACTTATCATCTTCCGGCATAACATAGTGATGTGGGCTGACGGATCGGTCGTCCCATCATATTTCACAAAGTCAGGGATCTGGAACTTAGGAGGAATGACTAAATCGAGGACCAAGCATCGTTCTTTCGCCTCCACACTCCCGAATACGTCTGTATTTTCTACTGCCCGGAGCCTTTCATCTAGCAACTGATATTTCCCTTGGGAATCTGCCAACTCCACCTCATTTACTGCAACCCTTTTCAACTTTGCCTGTTCAGCTAGATCATCTGAGTTTAGGACATTGACTGTGTTCTGGGCATCAATCATTACGACCTCATTCTGACCCTTTTGTGCCTCTAACCCTTCTCTGGCGATAAAGTTTTTGGTGTATCCTTTTCCCTTGATTACGGCAGACATCAGCTCCATCAATTTAGTCATATGATCCTTAGATTCCGCTTGAGACTTTGCCAGCTGTTCTCACAATTCTTTCTGTTCCCTTTCCATTTTTTTCGTTTGGGCAACTTGTTCATCCTCCATAGCACTAGCCTGTATTAAAAGGGTACTCAGTACTTCTTCTGATTTGAAATGGAAATTCTTTCAAAGACTCTTAAAGCCAAGCCAACTTCTGTTTTATTTCCCCCAAATGTATGTCATGGTGAATGAGCCATGAATGCAATTTGATGCATGTGAAGCCTAAACAATATGATGTATGGACATGTACAATGGAAACATGCTGACCATATATGTAATAAATGCAATCACGATGCCAATCATGTTGCAAGCAAAGAATCAACACATGGATATATGCAATGACTGATCATGTACATTTTAGCATGTTTCCCAATGAATGATCACATACACTATGAATGCAACACGGTGTCAATTATGCAAACAATGAATGATTGATATAATATATACCAAGAAGATCATGCTAACCATGTGTGTCATGAATGCGACCTAATGCTAACATGATGTATGTAATAAGCAAATTAATGCATGAACATATACAAAGAAATCATGCTGACTATGTTTGTTATGAATGCAACCCAAATTCAACATGATGCATGTAAAGAATAAGCAAATTAATGCATGGATATATAAAGAAAAATCATGCTGATTATGAATGCATGAATGCAACCTGACAAATAATTGATCGGATGCAAAATGCAAAGGGGAAGATATCACGGAGGAAATAAGAATCGGAGGAACTTAATCATCAACATCTCATAAATTTGGAGCATAGTCAAATTCATTCCCATATCAATGTTCACAATGGTATAAACCATGTTTTACAAAATTTGAATAGTAGTTAAAACTGTCTTTTACAAGCACTTTATTCTTCCTAGCATCCTAAGGCTATAAGAGTCGGCTACTGAAAAAGTGAAATCCTATTACATCATATAAGACCGAAGTTTTTCCACCTCAATGCTGTAAATCTCCTAATCCTAATGGCGTTTTCCCAGTCCTTTATCAATCAGTGTCATTGGATCCAACCACTTGGCATCTATAAGAGTTTGCACTTTCCTTTTGACTGCTATACAATCTTTGATGCTATGGCCAACAATTCCACAGTGATAATCACATCTTGCATTTAGATTATACCACCTTGGATATGGTGGTAATAGGGGTTTCAATGGGATACAGGAAACCATGTGATTTTGGATCAGTATAGGGAGGAGCTCTTGGTAGCTGATTGGAATGGGATCAAAATGCATTTGGGTCTTATTCTGGGGTCGTTTCTTAGTCACACATGGCCTAGGAGTTGGGGCATTTGCTGGTGGCACTATGGTCTGAACCGGAGTGTTTACATGAGATGTGGCGGAACAGCATAGTAAGGGTGTGGATTTGGACACAGGGCCTTTGGAGGTTGTACATAGCTCGAGGTTCCTATCCCAGATACTGGATAAGGTGATTGATGAGGAAAATAGCATGAACTGGCAGTTGATGGTGATGGAGTGGGATTCAGAATCCTGTAGTGGTCGTCCCAATGGACGATTGGACCATCGTAGGGTGGGGATACTGGCTTGGACCTAGAACAGTTTGCAGGTATGGTACTGGATTCAAGGTTTTTATCTTTGGTATCAGGCTTTCAGGTTTAATCATTTTCACGATTTTGTCCACAGTTTCATCAGGATTGCTACCTTTGTGACATTGACAAGTGCAGGATCCAGCAAGGATTGTATGTTATGGACCTAATGGTTTTGGTTGATCCGAAGAAGATGCAAATCCCTGAGAAAGTTCCTTTTTACTTTTACCCATATCCTCAACCATTTTCAGCAATTTGGCAAGTTGTTCTTTCATTTCCTGGATTTCAAGTCCACATTCCTCTTGATTGCGTTCCAAAGCACCCAATCGTTCCTCCGATTCCTTCCTCATATCTTGAACCCCTTTCATGCAAATGAAAATGTCATGAGATTAAGAATACAATTGTGAATGTACATGCTCTATTCCTATATGCATGAATATACTGATGATTAATGCATGAACATATACAGAGAAATTATGGTGACTATGTATGCTATGGATGCAATGTAATGCCAACATGATGGATTAAAAAAATTGATGCACAGGTATATACAAATAATGACTATGCATGTTGTAAACGTGTTCTACAATGAATGACCATGCATGCTATGATGTCAAAATGATACATGCTAAGAATAAATGAATTAATACAAAGGTAGGTAGAAAGAATGACCATGTATATCACAAATGTATTCTACAATGAATAACCATGCATGTTAGGACTGTAACACGATGTCAAAATGATACAAGTAAAGAAACCAATGATTACACGAAATTGGTGGGACCTAAATCTTGATTATTCAAAAAATCTCATTATGCAAGATTTGCCTCCAAATTTATGATTTTTTTTTTGAAACATGTTTTTTCTATTAAAAACCAACCATATTATTTTCAAAATAAATTCGGGGTAGTGGATCCTACTATGGTACAATATCCAAATGTTCATGCAACACTATCGGTTTATAGAAACCATCAAATAAAATTACCAACTGTTTATTGCAAAAAATGAGATCAATTATACAACCAAAAATGTACATGCTCTATTCACACATGCATGAAATGTGCAACATGCAAAAATGCTTGAAAAAGGATTTTTATTTTGTATTTCAAATAGTTAATGAATATTTGCCTCGACAAATATCTACTTATATAGTTATCACAGTGCCTTTGGGACGGATTAATATATTTATTACGGGCGATGTACGTACATCGTTGCCCGATCTTCAAAACTTATCCAGAGTGTAAAATAGGTAACGAAAGGTTTGAAAATGTCCCTCCATGTGTTCCTATTTTCGGTATATCTAACTGAAATCCGGCATGGCTTCGCCTAGGTTTATTATATGAAGGTGAATCGGTTCTAAGGCCCCGAATTGTTCCTCACTGTCGCCGGTGAAGGCTAGTAAGGCATCCCGATAAAAGCGGGTTCAATTCGTTAGAGTATATTTTCCTATGCCCATGCAGAGGATCATCACGAAGGCATTAGGTACTTTATACTCCGAAAGTGTTTCACTAGCCGATATGGAGGATCAATCACGAAGGCTTAGTTACTTTACTCCCACTTAAAAGGACGGAACCCGGGTAGAGGATTCATGTTATGCAAAAGCAAATACAGTGTGTGCAGAGGAACAAAACAAACCTGTCACTACCTATTCTACACCCCTTATTCTATATGCCCCAACAAGATTAAACAACATAAATCATCAATTAATCAATAAATAAATATTTGCACCAAAATAACCAGAGAACAATATGTATGCACATGAATATGGACATATTTAAAAACATTTTATTATTTTTTTGAAATTATTCTTAATTTTTTAAAATGAGGAATTAAAATTAAATACCAATTGAACCAACAAAACCGAGACTTTGATAACACACGACTAATTCTAGGCCTGACTCTCTAGTTGTCCCCAGTGGAGTCGCCAAGCTGTCGCAACCTAAAAAATAACGAGTCTCATCGCAAGACTTTATTATTCGTTAAGCGTGACATTAAAAAAACCGAGGAAAAGTCGACTTAATTCCTCTAGAAAAATGAAGGTTTTGAAAATGACCTTGAAAAAGACATGGAGTCGCCACCAATCTTTTTTAGCTAGGCGTGATCGGCCACCTATTAAAACCGGTTTTATAAAATATTTTAAAAATTAATTAAGGTTACGTGCGGGGAAGGATTAGCACCCCCACAACGCCCGTATAAATCGGTACCTTATTAATCGTGTATCATCTCAAGTCTCGGTAAAAAAAAATCGATTTTAAATTTAGTATTTCAAGTTAATTCCCAATTTAAAGAAAAATAATTCCGTTTTCAATTGAAAATGATCCGGAATTTATAAATTCAAAATTTTCCTATATTCCCCAACAAACGTGGCAAAATATAGAAATTTTTAAGAGTTTTGGAAAACTTTCCGAATCATTCTCTTTTTTTGAAAGAAAGATATTCCATTATTAACGATAATTGATGATATTCCCTCCAGCAAACCCGATAGAGAACTCATGAATTATTTTAACTAGGGAATATCTTTATTTTTTATTGAAAAATCATTATCCTTTTGAAAACATTTTAAAAGATATGAATATGTATATGCATGACATAAATAAAATGACATATCAAAATCTAAATAATATAATGCTTCCTAAATGATATGATATAATGTAAATGCCTTAGCATATTCTAAATGAAATGAAATAAATGCCTTAGCATATTCTAAATGAAATAAAATATCCTAAGTTATATGACATATTATAAATAAAATGAAATGACCTAGGTAACATAGTATATTCTATATGAGATGCAATATCCTAAGTCATATGATATATTCTAAATGAAATAAAATAACCTAAGTAACATAACATATTCTATATGAAATGAAATAACCTAAGTTACATGGCAAACATGAATGATATGGCATATAAATTAAATGAGATGGAATATGAAATAATGCTATCATATAATATGCATGAAAATAAAAATGAAAATAATAATGCATGAACATAGTATAAGCTAAATAATATGACAAAAAAAATAACTAAATAAAAAGCATAGGATATCATGAAATATTCCAAATCATATAATAAACAATATAACATAACAAAAAATCATAACAATATCATAGAAATTATCATAGCAAGAATCACATATTATATAAAAATCATGAATATGGAAAATGCAATGCATGAAATGTATTTTTTCCTTTAATTAAGGAAATCCGTATATCTAAAAAGATATCCGGCTACCTTAGGAAAATATGTCAAATTAAATATTCTAAAACCAAAATACTTTGTGAATGTTTGAAAACAATTTTGAAAAGCTTGAATTAAAAAATAAAAACTGGGCTAAATCTTTTTTTAAATGGCTCTAATTTCCTAAGTTTAAAAATCCGGACTTGACTACCCTTAACCCGAGACTTGAAAAACAATTTTTAGAGTTGAAAAAGGCTTAGAAACTACCCTAAGTCAGTAGCTAACCCTCCTAATCAGCCCACTCTAAGTAACTTTATTAAAACAGAAAAAATGATTTTTCTTTAAATTCAATTCTGACTCCACTGTCCAGTTTTAAGCCACGATTTTTATCTTATTTTTAAAAATTCAAACAATTCTGAAAAAAATAATGGAGACTCAGGACATGTAAAAATACATGGGAAAAAATCAACTTAATTTTCTTACTAAAAACGAATGCCAAGAAAAATCGGAAAAGTACGAAAACTAGGTGAAAAAAAACTGCTTTGCCAAAACACATTTTTGCCTTCGATAAAATCATTTAAAAAACAAAGTAAAAATATTTGAAACTCATAAAATAGCTCACAAACAATAGCTAGGACTTTTTGAAAGTTAGACAAAAATTGGCTAAGTAAAAAAATTACAAAGGTAGAATAATCAACTTGACAAACTTAATTTTCCACAAGTATGCTCAAGAGAGCATGACTTGGAACCATTAATTGGCTCAAGTCACTATTCAAGTGGCATGAACATGAAATGCATGAAACAATACAGCAAACATAGTGCATGAAATGCATGAGCTTAAACCTAAATGTCATGAAAAATGCATGGCATTCACAAAGTGTCCTAGACCTAAATGAACTTGCATGCATGAATATGCATGGCAAATAAACCTAATTTAATAACTAAAATATGCATGGCATTTTCACAAACACAAAGCATGCTTAAACCAAAAACTCAACCAAATATCATGCAAATGCTAACCTATCAACTAACATGGCAAGAATGCACATAAAATGCAAAAATTCCAAGGGTGGCCGAATAGCACAATGTAACTAGAAAACATGGCATTTTCACAAACACTTGGTATACTAGCATGCAAAAATAAATCAAATGTCATGCAAATGCAAAAACCTACCAACTAACATGGCAAAAAATGCAACACACAATGCAAAACACATGGAGTAGCTGATGCACCCAAAAGAGTGTATCTTATTTAACCTTGCACTAAAAAGATAAATTGTAAGTATAGTAGTTAGCAAGGGTCGAGTCCTCAGGGATTGGGTTTTAGTTTATAAGTTAATAGTTTAAAACTTAAATTCAAGAACAATAAAAGAAAAGGGGTTTTTGAAGCCAGATTTAAACTAAAGTAAATAATAAGAATAAGATGCAAGGCGGTATAACCAGCCAATAAAAATATATATACTAAATTAGGCGGTATAACCAGCCAATAAAAATATATATACTAAATTAGGCGGTATAACCAGCCAATAAAAATAAAACAAAGTTAATATA
Source organism: Fremontodendron californicum (assembly GCA_030761205.1). Classification (NCBI taxonomy): domain Eukaryota; kingdom Viridiplantae; phylum Streptophyta; class Magnoliopsida; order Malvales; family Malvaceae; genus Fremontodendron; species Fremontodendron californicum. Next base: position 13,529,722 of record JAULJL010000020.1, on the reverse strand, counting down.
CAAATTAGGCGGTATAACCAGCCAATAAAAATAAATATAAAAAATAAGCAAACTAAAAGTAAGAAAACAAATAAGTAAGAAGAATCAAATATGAAAAATATGGTTAAGGTTTCATTCTCCACCACTAGACATCATTAAGAATCAATTTCAGATCTATCAATATCAACCAACTATCAAAGTTAACAACCGTAGATAACAACAAGCTCTGTTATCCCAATCTTTCCTTAGTTTGTCGTTAAATAGAACAAGCTCTCTATTTAATCTCTAACCATCAAACAACCTAGAATAAGCTCTCTAAGTTCAATTTAATGGCAGCTTTATGATGAGAAAGATAGGTTGATCTAAGCAACAAACACATAAGCTCGGATTGTTCAACTTAGGTTATGTTCCACTTTGCAATTATTGAAAACTTGACCATAATCATTAATCACAAATTGCCACTTATGAATAGGAAATCAAGACAATTACACGGATCAAGACTCCTAAACTAGCAATAGATAATTATCAAGATCTATCTAGTTGTACACCTAAACAAATCAAGACAACATCATGAACAATTCTTGTAGAAGAACATAAGCAACTTTGATAGAAAATTAATGATAGATAGAATCTGAAAATCAATTATAAAACATGTCTAGGGCTTTGAAATCACCCTTAACCAAATAGAAGTTTAGCCTAGCATAGGCATTGTAAACATAAACATAAAATTAAAGAAAATCTAAGAAGAAAATAAAAGAAAGAAAGAAGAAGAGGAAGAATATTAATTATCCAACCTCTTGCTCTCTCTAAAGAAAAAGAAAACTAGAGAAAATAAAGAAAACTAGAGAAAAGAAAGAAGAAGAAAACTTAGAGAATTTTATTAAAATGGCTAATATCCTACCTATGTACAATATGATCTCTTACAATCATCCAAGGCCCTCTATTTATACACATTTTGGAGGGCTAAATGACAAGAGACAAGCTTTACAAATTTCAAAGGTAGGTATATGACGATTTTGATCAGCCAACTTGATGGTCGATTTCGTCAATATTGGAGGCCTGATCTGATCACATGGTCTTCTAGACAAAGGTTCCCCTATCAGTTACGGAACCATAGCCGTTGGAATCAGCTCATTTTCTGATGTGGTTAAGCAGATATGGGCAAAATACGAAAACATGTCAGCACAGACGTCATTGCACATCAGCCACCTTGATGGTCGATTTCTTCAATATTGGAGGCCTGATCTGATCACATGGTCTTCTAGACAAAGGTTCCCCTATCAGTTACGGAACCATAGCCGTTGGAATCAGCTCATTTGCGGATGTGGATAAGAAGATATGGGCATAATACGAAAACATGTCAGCACAGACGTCATTGCACATCATCCAACTTGATGGTCGATTTTGCTAGGGAAAACGACTCCGTTTTAAGAAGTGTAAAACATGAAAAAGATAGATATGCCTCTTAGCTTTGCATGGCTACAAATTTCAGCCTTATTGCTTCAATGAAACTCGAGATATAGCTGATATGGCAAAAGGTGTCGGAACTGAAACTGAACTGGATTTGCCCTTAATTCTAGTAATCTGAAATCACTCAAAAAAACTTGTGAAAAACACCAAAATACATAAAAATATAAAAAATCATAAACACAATTAGACTAAACAATAATAACTCGTATTTGACACAAAACAATAATAAAACATAACTAAAAACTATATAATTATACGAGTTATCACACCCCCACACTTAGATTGTTGCTAGTCCCTAGCAACGACTCAATAAAAATAAAATAAGAAAATCTAATCTAATCCATTTTCGTAGGAAATCACGGTGGCACTTAGCATGTGACACAAGCCTTTAAACCCCTAGGTGTCCCTAGTGGACGAGTTTAGTCTCGTGAGGGTTTACTAGAACGATACCCACAAACATTGAAAAACTAAAATATAAATAAACTGCATATACTAAAAATATTTACTCCTAATCCTTTCAATACAAATTAGAGACAATATTTGAACAAGTCTTATAAACTAAACAATAGCTTAAAGAATTTCACAAAAAATCATGCTTGAATGTAAATTGTTTGAGTTAAGCCAATATTAGCATAACATATCTCAATCAAAATATTGCATGTTCAAATTTAATCTCAACTTCTCACATGGGATACCCTCATGATTTTCACTCTTTAAAGTAGTGGTGAAGTGTTTACACTCAATCAATCTCATGAAAACAGTTCTACCATATTCTTGCTTGTCCACCTATTCTCCACTATTTAGATCATACAACTTCATGAATCAAGAGGTCTTTAATCAAGGTTGTAATGGGGCCAAGGGGTTTGTAATGTGGTTGAAGAACAAAAGGATAAAGATATCACAAAGGTTCCAAAGAGTTCATAAAGTTTAGAGACATAAAAAGATCATACAAAGAAACTTCTCAAAACTCTTTACAAGTATATAGTCACCTAGGCCGGATATTCATGTTGGGCCTTTTCTTCATTCTAAACGACTTTGTAACATCTTTTTCTTTTTCCACAAATTCAAGAGATGATTCATATATATATATATATATTTTTTTTTACATAGGAATGTATTTGCCAGTATTTCATTTCTTTTTCTCTTGACTTTTCTTTTCTTTCCCCCCCACACTTATTTCTTGTTTCTAACCCAAATTTTTAACTAAAAATATCCCTTGTCTTTGCAACTTGTCTCAAAACATGCTAATTCATCTTTGGAACAAAGGTAAAGATATAAGTATTTTTAGGTTAGGGACAAGTTATGGTTACCAAAGAGATAGCTTATTCAATGTAGGCTCAAATTGGTTCACTAAGGGTGTGTTCTCTTGGAACATCAATAAGGGATGGCTGTTTGGCTCTGGCTAAAAATCCTAATGCCTCTATCATATTCATGTTGTCACATGCATCAATATAGTTTCAACAAGGTCTAAAGCAAGTTCTAGAGAATCATGTAATCATAAGAGCACTCAAGAAAGAAATTAGATTGATTTATATAATGCATCAATCATTATAGGCTCAAAAACTCACAAGGATGATTATACAAGTCAGATTAAGTCTAAACATGCTTCTTTCTCAATCAACATATCATATTAACATTGGCTCATAAAAATTAGTATCAAGCTTAATTCTCATGAAAATCTTCTCACTAATAAATCTGTTTTAGACTTATGCAATTCATATCTCATCATAGTATTGAAAAGGAACTAAAACACACTAAAAATAATAATAAAGACTCATAAAAAAAAAAATAGTAGACAAAAATAAAAGAAATCCTAAATCCTTCCCCCCACACTTAATTCTTACATTGTCCTCAATGTAAGTCTATTAATCCAACTGAAAGAATCATGTGTAAGAGAAAAGAACTAATAACATAAGAATAGGAACAACTAAGACTCAAAACAAAACAAACTCACGCAACCTAAATAATCCTAAAATACTAAACAAAAATTAACAAGTAAACATAAAAAGATTAAAGTCAAACTGACAAGGTATGTCTCAAGTCTCCCTCACTCAGACCTTGTTCAGAATGAATACTTCTAAATTGCTTAAAACACAACAAACTTTTTTTTTTTTTTTTTTTGAAAAGAAGAAATCAAATTGACAAGGTATGTCTCAAGTCTCCCTTACTCAGACCTTGTTCAGAATGAATACTTCTAAATGGCTTAAAACACAACAAATTTTTTTTTTTATTTTTAAATTAGCAAAATATGTCCCTTACCCCCTACTAAAATATGACATTGTCCCCAATGTCAAATTTTAAAGGTAGAATTTAGGAGATATTACCTGCAGAGGTTGCTAACCACTTATTATAACTGAGACAAAACAAACAAAATGTTAGATAATGTCACAAAGACAAAGTGCAATCCACTCCTTGCTCGTCCATATCTCTTTTTCTTTTTCCGAGCGTTTGCGAAACAACCGTAGCAGATAAACACTCATAAGCTTGGAGCTTTTTGAGTAAATCTTCAATGGTTGTAGCAGAAATTATGGTTCTCCTTGCCTCTGAAAACATGAATCCATTTTCCACAGCATTATCTAAATATGAAAGCAAATTACTAAAATAACCATTAATATTAAGCAAACCAATGGGTTTCTTATTTGTGACCAAAGATGACCAAGAGGCCACGCAAGCTATTTCTTCCAATGTACCCAGACCTCCTGGTAAAGCAATGAATGCATCGGCAGAATGGTACATGATTGTTATCCGTTCAGGGACACTCCAGACTTGTATTTCCTTACCCACGGTAGGTCCACAAAAACTTGTGAATACTTTTGGCACGATTCCTAGAACTGGACTTCCTCCGGCGTGTGCTGCTGTAGCGACTGCTCCCATTAAACCCGTACTACCGCCTCCATAAATCAAGTGGATCTTTTGTTGGGCAAGTATTACTCCAACTCTTATGGCTTCATCAGCGAATATGTTATTTTTCCCTGGATAAGCACCTCCAAAGACACAAATTTTTTTAATGCGTTGGGATGAAGTACTTTCCATTTTTTTTTTTTTTTTTTTTTCTAGTGCCTGAAAGAGAATGAGTACATGGTGTAATATATAGAGGACTGAGTAGTGAATCAGACAAGAGTAATAATGTCGCCGAAAGTGTATCTGACCTGTCAGAAGAAAATGTTAACCTAACAAAAGATTGTTGCGTGATTTCAGGAAGAAAATCAAAAAAAAAAAATCAACCGTAAAAGACAAATAAAAAAAAAACGAGAATAGTTACACAAATCGAACAACACGTAAATTAAACCAAAATAAAGTTATTGCAAATCAAACCAAAAGCTGAGAAGTCATTTATTGTAGTTGTGATTGTGGCTCACATCTTCCTCTGGTTTTACGTCCAGAAACGGCTTAAACGCCTTCTATGAGTCGAGGATATGCTTCCCATCCAGTTTTCTTACAAGCTGGCAAACAGGGTCTTTTAACATCAGATTCCCAAGATGTTGCCATTCCCTTTGGAATTGCGGCCATAAATCAAGAATTTCTCTTTGTACGTCTCCACTAGGATGCGTCTCAAGAGAAAGTTGGATATTACCCAAATTCTCCTTACTCAGTCCATCCTTAATGAATTCAATTTTATCATCTCGATTAGAGGACGGAATCCCAATAGAACGACATTTACCGTTACACGTCCATCGTGCACATTTGTGGCAATTTGAACTCATGCGCTTTGCTCGTCGCTTCTTTGCAAAAGTGCTTCTACCTGTACCTGGTAAATGCAAAACAGGAAGATATTCATCTTCACGTACCTTGGCTTCAATTATCCAACGTATGTCGTCAGGAATCCCTTTGTGCATAAGCATTCTTAATCTTTCAAGTCGAACTTGGTAAAGCTTCAGTAAAATATTTCGAGGAAAAGGAGGAAATCGTTTCTGCAATCTTGTGAGAATATCATCCATCCTGAAAAAAAAGAATGAAAAAAAAATTGAAAGAGAAATTGGAAGAGAAATTTATATACAATATCAGTTTTGTGGGTAGCTGATGGAACCGATTTAAATAATCACGGAGTACCGTTATCCGCCATTTAACCGGGGTTAAAAAAAAAATTATATTTACATCTAGTTATTTTCAAAACAAGGATCAGAAAGAAAAACAACATAAAAAGACTCAAAAACAAAACACTCTAAATAAAATCCTAAATTCTTCCCCCCACACATAATTCTTACATTGTCATTAATGTAATGCTATTAATCCCCCAATGCAAGAATTATATGTAAGAGAAAAGAACTATTAAATAAAAGAAACTTATGCAGCCTAAATGAACTTAAAAACAGTAAACACAATTAACAAAGAAACATAAGAAATAAAAATAAAAACAATAAAAATAATAAAAGAAAAAGGAAAAGGAAAAGAAAGAGAAAGAGAAAGAGAAAGCAAATCTGAATATGGAAGGTTGGCAATTTCATCTTTAATTGGGCTGCCTTCCCAATTAACACTTGAGTTAGTGTTTTGAATCTAACCAACACCCCTTCTTGGCTTTTTAGGCTTGTCAGGCTCATACATGAAATTTCCCAAATTTATGCTTTTGAGAGGAAGCTTTCTTTGCACAACAGTGGATGCATTCTCCATTACAAGTATTATTCCATCATCCTTTGTGGTGCATATCTCATCGAGGAATGATGCATCTTTTGGTACTTGTTGAATGACATCCAGAAACAAACTGTTTAAGGTTTCCAGCGTGTCTTGTTCATGTTCATCCTCCTTGAACTTTGCGAATCTACTAGGAAAAGGTGGAGAAGAAACATTAGTAAAAATTGGAATCTCAAACGTTACCTCAGGTGCCGAAATACTCTTATTTGGATCATTGGCTTCATTATCCTCAAGAATAGAATTCATCTCTAATTTTGTCTCATCCTCATCTTGTTCATCATTTCTCAAGGTCACAATAGTAGCATTCTCCTTTGGGTTAATCATCGTTTGGGCTGGGAGTTCTTCAGATCTTTGTGCTACCCATCCCACCATACTACTAGTCAATTGGATCATTTGTTTTTCCAAACTCTGGATGCTTGCCCTTGTTTCCTGTTGAAATTGCAAAGTATCAGTAACAAGAGAATAGACAAGATCTTCCAAAGAAGTACCTGAGTTTTGAGTCATATGTGGTGGTTGAAAAAGATCTGGTTCTTGGGACCATGATTGATTGAAGCTAGATGGATGAGTGTAATTGGCATAAGGATCTACTTCTTGGTAATCTTTCGAGTAGCCATAATTAGTATGATCCCACCATCCCTCATGGTAAGTGTTTGAGTAATGATCATACTGTTGGTCTTGGAACACTTGATGGCCTTGACATCCTCCCATGGCAAATTGTTGAACTGGGAAGGTGAGATTGGCTTGTTGATTCTCCATGTTCATGTATGCCACCAACTCTTCAAGTGTTAGATTGCTCAATTCCATTGTTTTTTTTTTATATTTTTTTTTATATTTTTTTTTCAAAATTTGATAAGAAAAACCCGTATGTACAAGAAAATAAAACTCATTAGAACTGAAAATAAGAATAAACCAAGTAACAAATAAACTAAAGAAAACAATCCCCGGCAACGGCGCCAAAAATTTGATGCACCCAAAAGAGTGTATCTTATTTAACCTTGCACTAAAAAGATAAATTGTAAGTATAGTAGTTAGCAAGGGTCGAGTCCTCAGGGATTGGGTTTTAGTTTATAAGTTAATAGTTTAAAACTTAAATTCAAGAACAATAAAAGAAAAGGGGTTTTTGAAGCCAGATTTAAACTAAAGTAAATAATAAGAATAAGATGCAAGGCGGTATAACCAGCCAATAAAAATATATATACTAAATTAGGCGGTATAACCAGCCAATAAAAATATATATACTAAATTAGGCGGTATAACCAGCCAATAAAAATAAAACAAAGTTAATATACAAATTAGGCGGTATAACCAGCCAATAAAAATAAATATAAAAAATAAGCAAACTAAAAGTAAGAAAACAAATAAGTAAGAAGAATCAAATATGAAAAATATGGTTAAGGTTTCATTCTCCACCACTAGACATCATTAAGAATCAATTTCAGATCTATCAATATCAACCAACTATCAAAGTTAACAACCGTAGATAACAACAAGCTCTGTTATCCCAATCTTTCCTTAGTTTGTCGTTAAATAGAACAAGCTCTCTATTTAATCTCTAACCATCAAACAACCTAGAATAAGCTCTCTAAGTTCAATTTAATGGCAGCTTTATGATGAGAAAGATAGGTTGATCTAAGCAACAAACACATAAGCTCGGATTGTTCAACTTAGGTTATGTTCCACTTTGCAATTATTGAAAACTTGACCATAATCATTAATCACAAATTGCCACTTATGAATAGGAAATCAAGACAATTACACGGATCAAGACTCCTAAACTAGCAATAGATAATTATCAAGATCTATCTAGTTGTACACCTAAACAAATCAAGACAACATCATGAACAATTCTTGTAGAAGAACATAAGCAACTTTGATAGAAAATTAATGATAGATAGAATCTGAAAATCAATTATAAAACATGTCTAGGGCTTTGAAATCACCCTTAACCAAATAGAAGTTTAGCCTAGCATAGGCATTGTAAACATAAACATAAAATTAAAGAAAATCTAAGAAGAAAATAAAAGAAAGAAAGAAGAAGAGGAAGAATATTAATTATCCAACCTCTTGCTCTCTCTAAAGAAAAAGAAAACTAGAGAAAATAAAGAAAACTAGAGAAAAGAAAGAAGAAGAAAACTTAGAGAATTTTATTAAAATGGCTAATATCCTACCTATGTACAATATGATCCCTTACAATCATCCAAGGCCCTCTATTTATACACATTTTGGAGGGCTAAATGACAAGAGACAAGCTTTACAAATTTCAAAGGTAGGTATATGACGATTTTGATCAGCCAACTTGATGGTCGATTTCGTCAATATTGGAGGCCTGATCTGATCACATGGTCTTCTAGAAAAAGGTTCCCCTATCAGTTACGGAACCATAGCCGTTGGAATCAGCTCATTTTCTGATGTGGTTAAGCAGATATGGGCAAAATACGAAAACATGTCAGCACAGACGTCATTGCACATCAGCCACCTTGATGGTCGATTTCTTCAATATTGGAGGCCTGATCTGATCACATGGTCTTCTAGACAAAGGTTCCCCTATCAGTTACGGAACCATAGCCGTTGGAATCAGCTCATTTGCTGATGTGGATAAGAAGATATGGGCATAATACGAAAACATGTCAGCACAGACGTCATTGCACATCATCCAACTTGATGGTCGATTTTGCTAGGGAAAACGACTCCGTTTTAAGAAGTGTAAAACATGAAAAAGATAGATATGCCTCTTAGCTTTGCATGGCTACAAATTTCAGCCTTATTGCTTCAATGAAACTAGAGATATAGCTGATATGGCAAAAGGTGTCGGAACTGAAACTGAACTGGATTTGCCCTTAATTCTAGTAATCTGAAATCACTCAAAGAAACTTGTGAAAAACACCAAAATACATAAAAATATAAAAAATCATAAACACAATTAGACTAAACAATAATAACTCGTATTTGACACAAAACAATAATAAAACATAACTAAAAACTATATAATTATACGAGTTATCACACCCCCACACTTAGATTGTTGCTAGTCCCTAGCAACGACTCAATAAAAATAAAATAAGAAAATCTAATCTAATCCATTTTCGTAGGAAATCACGGTGGCACTTAGCATGTGACACAAGCCTTTAAACCCCTAGGTGTCCCTAGTGGACGAGTTTAGTCTCGTGAGGGTTTACTAGAACGATACCCACAAACATTGAAAAACTAAAATATAAATAAACTGCATATACTAAAAATATTTACTCCTAATCCTTTCAATACAAATTAGAGACAATATTTGAACAAGTCTTATAAACTAAACAATAGCTTAAAGAATTTCACAAAAAATCATGCTTGAATGTAAATTGTTTGAGTTAAGCCAATATTAGCATAACATATCTCAATCAAAATATTGCATGTTCAAATTTAATCTCAACTTCTCACATGGGATACCCTCATGATTTTCACTCTTTAAAGTAGTGGTGAAGTGTTTACACTCAATCAATCTCATGAAAACAGTTCTACCATATTCTTGCTTGTCCACCTATTCTCCACTATTTAGATCATACAACTTCATGAATCAAGAGGTCTTTAATCAAGGTTGTAATGGGGCCAAGGGGTTTGTAATGTGGTTGAAGAACAAAAGGATAAAGATATCACAAAGGTTCCAAAGAGTTCATAAAGTTTAGAGACATAAAAAGATCATACAAAGAAACTTCTCAAAACTCTTTACAAGTATATAGTCACCTAGGCCGGATATTCATGTTGGGCCTTTTCTTCATTCTAAACGACTTTGTAACATCTTTTTCTTTTTCCACAAATTCAAGAGATGATTCATATATATATATATATATTTTTTTTTTACATAGGAATGTATTTGCCAGTATTTCATTTCTTTTTCTCTTGACTTTTCTTTTCTTTCCCCCCCACACTTATTTCTTGTTTCTAACCCAAATTTTTAACTAAAAATATCCCTTGTCTTTGCAACTTGTCTCAAAACATGCTAATTCATCTTTGGAACAAAGGTAAAGATATAAGTATTTTTAGGTTAGGGACAAGTTATGGTTACCAAAGAGATAGCTTATTCAATGTAGGCTCAAATTGGTTCACTAAGGGTGTGTTCTCTTGGAACATCAATAAGGGATGGCTGTTTGGCTCTGGCTAAAAATCCTAATGCCTCTATCATATTCATGTTGTCACATGCATCAATATAGTTTCAACAAGGTCTAAAGCAAGTTCTAGAGAATCATGTAATCATAAGAGCACTCAAGAAAGAAATTAGATTGATTTATATAATGCATCAATCATTATAGGCTCAAAAACTCACAAGGATGATTATACAAGTCAGATTAAGTCTAAACATGCTTCTTTCTCAATCAACATATCATATTAACATTGGCTCATAAAAATTAGTATCAAGCTTAATTCTCATGAAAATCTTCTCACTAATAAATCTGTTTTAGACTTATGCAATTCATATCTCATCATAGTATTGAAAAGGAACTAAAACACACTAAAAATAATAATAAAGACTCATAAAAAAAAAATAGTAGACAAAAATAAAAGAAATCCTAAATCCTTCCCCCCACACTTAATTCTTACATTGTCCTCAATGTAAGTCTATTAATCCAACTGAAAGAATCATGTGTAAGAGAAAAGAACTAATAACATAAGAATAGGAACAACTAAGACTCAAAACAAAACAAACTCACGCAACCTAAATAATCCTAAAATACTAAACAAAAATTAACAAGTAAACATAAAAAGATTAAAGTCAAACTGACAAGGTATGTCTCAAGATTAAAGTCAAATTAACAAGTAAACATCATGAAAACAGAAAATTAAAAATGCAAAAACATGATATATAAAACATAAATGGCAACAAACAAAGCAATCAAATTAAAATATAACTCAAGAATATGAAGTAAAATAACATTTAAAACACCATGATCAAAGAAAATAACATAAACAATATGATAAAATAAACCAAAATAGCAACTTAAATAAATAATGTAGGCCATTTGGCCATGGTGAGTATAGTATAAAAAAATTGTAAAAAAACATATTTAAGAAAGATATGAAGGAAGAACTTAAGAAGAACAATAAAAAAAAAAAACATTTATTTAAAATGGAAACTCACCAAATAGAAATCAAAATAGCAAAGACAAGAATGGAAAATCAAGAAAGTGCAAGAGTTGGTGCTCAAGAGCAACCTCAAGAAGCTATATTTCAAGCTTTATCTCTTCAAACTTTCCTTTCTTTTCTAAACTTTTCTTTTTTGCTTTCAACCAAGGAGAGAAAAACCAAGTAAAAAACTCAAAGAACTCAGCAAAATGAAGATGAAAAAATGAAATTCTGACCTCCCCCCTAGTGCTGGCCGAATGGACCCTTTAATTGCCCAAGGATGTTGTCATTTTTCTTGTAACCAATTTTCCATCACATGGCTAATAATTCAAGGTGAAAAATCATGAAATTACCACCTTTAGATTAGTATCTCAGCTCTCTCAAATTACAGCTGTTCAAGAATAATGTTGACATCTTTCTTAGCCTATGTGGCTTAATCACCATGGCTTGATCAAAGAGAATCTCTAACTAACTCTTGATTTTTAGCAATTTGATTGAAAAATCAGAAGCTTCCTCCTTCCTTTGGGCTTGGGCAGGACAGCACTTCTCTTTTTCAGCCCAACTCTGATTTTTTGAAAGGCCCAAAGAAGCCCTTTTCGGTTGCTTGGGTGAAATGACCGTTTTGCCCCCGGATGCAAATAAATATCAAACGGACTCCAAATTCAATTTTTATTTTTTTAATACTTAAAAAATAATAAAATATTGAGTTCTGGAAGTTTTCAAAATTATCCGAGTCCGTTTGCTATTTATTTGGATTTTTTTTCCAAAAATGCCCTTTTATGCCCTTACATTTTATCATTTTTTTAAACGAGCTCCAAATCAAGATTTTCTTCACCAATCTCTTCAAAATAATTAAAAAGTGTGATCTGGAAGTTTTCATAATTTTTGGAGCTCATTTGGTATTTTTTCGGGATTTATCGGCTTGAATTACTGCATAGGAGGCCCGGGATTTGGCCATTTTGCAAACGAACTCTGAATCAAGATTTTCTTTCTTCAATCTCTTCAAAATAATTTAAAAATGAGATTTGAAAAATTTCAGAATTTTGGGAGTCCATTTGCTATTTTTTCGGGATTTATCTTCTTAAATTATTGCATAGGAGGCCCGGGATTTGGCCATTTTGCAAATGAACTCCGAATCAAGATTTTATTTTTCCAATCTCTTCCAAATAATTTAAAAATGAGATCTGCAAAATTTCAAAAGATTTGGAGCTCATTTGCTATTTTTTCGGGATTTTTCTTTTTGAATTACTGCATAGGAGGCCCGGGATTTGGCCATTTTGCAAACGAACTCCGAATCAAGATTTTCTTTTACCAATATCTTTCAAATGATTTAATAATGATATTGACAAATTTTCAGAATTTGCGGAGTCCATTTGCTATTTTTTCCAAATTTTCCAATTTTGCCATTTTGCCTCCTAAACCCGGTTTTGCTCAAAACAAGTCCGATTTTCAGATTTTCTTCAAGCTGAGCCTTGGCCTATCCTTTTTAATAATTCCTCATCCATTGGGGGCTTTGGTCTTACCAAGTCGGGCAATTTCTATGATTCTTCCCGATTTCACCGAAATCCACCAAAAACCCTAATTCTCGGTTTTCTCCCGGATTGACTTTTCTTTCGATTTTTCTTGCAAGTGGCTTCTCCATTACCCGTAGTCATTGCTTATCTTTCATTTGGAACCTTCAATTTTGACCCATTTGATCGTTTAAGCATTTTTCTCCAAATTTCTCGGATTAGGGTTTCCTTTCTACTAAATCTCCAAATCCCAACTTCCGAACTCCATATCTTTCAATGTAGACCTTGGATTATCAAAATTATTTCGCCATTTTTCAATTGAACTTAAAATCTTGTTTTGAAAGTGGGTTGACTTTTCAGTAGTTGACTTTCTGGGGTTGACTTTTCCAGGGTTGACTTTTTGTCAAGTTTGACTTTTTATGCTCGCCCTCTTAAACTAAGTCTCGGAGTATCACCTGCAGGATGAAAAAAATCTTTTTTCACTCGGAAACATCAATATAGGAAGAAAACATACCTGTTTAGTGGTCCGGACAAAATTAGGTGTCTACAGAGGGGACTTTCTGGCTAAAGTCCAAAAGATGATGGATGAGGGGGAAGCCCAGTTTTATTAAAGACATAAAGGAGGAAGTAGAGGTTATTGAGAATGTAGCTGGCTACGGGATTGGAAGATCTTTGATCATCTAATACGATGAACCAGAAGAGAAAGTTATGCTAGTTGTTGAGGAAATTACACCTAAGCTAATCATAGATTTTACTTCTTCCATTTCATACAAGAAAAAAAAAAGCTGCACCATGGAAGTATGACTACAACATGGTTATGCTAGGGTGTTCGAGTCAGCAAGATATCACAGGTGTGGGGCACTTAACACGAAGTGGAAGGTGTTATGCCCCTGAAGTTGTTGAACAGGGATCAACAAGAAAATATGGAGAATGGATAAAGGGAAGAAGGCTACTGGACCAACCCATATTGAGATAAATTCGTCAAAAGAAGTAGAAAGGGGGTCAGCCCCGATAAATAGGATAAAAGAGTCGGTGAATGAGAATGAGGCTTGCGAGTTTTTAAAATTCTTAAAGCATAGTGAGTATAGTGTGGTTGAGCAATTGCAGCGTCAACCAGAAAGAATTTTTATCTTATCTTTGCTATTGAACTCGGAGCCACACAGAAATGCCCTATTGAGAGTTTTAAATCAGACATATGTGGCTAACAACATATCAGTAGAAAAAGTAGACAGGTTTGTGGGAAACATTGCGGCAGACGACTAAATATATTTTAGTTATGATGAAATACCATCCAATGGTATTGGATCAACAAAGGCTCTACATATAACAACCACTTGCAAGGGGCACATACTACCGAGGGTGCTTTTGGATAATGGATCTTAGCTAAATGTGATGCCTTTGGCAACCCTGTCTAAATTGTCAGTTGATATTTCTTATATGCTGCCAAGTTGCACGGTGGTTAGAGCTTTTGATGAAACTAAACGGGAGGTAAGGGGAACAATCGAGATCCCGATGGAGATAGGTCCTTGTACCTATAAGGTGAACTTCCAAGTCATGGATATTACCCCGTCCTACAATTTCTTGTTGGAAAGGCCTTGGATAAATTCAGCAGGGGTTGTACCCTCATCTCTCCACCAAAAGCTAAAATTTATGATGGAGGGACATTTGGTCATGGTATCGGGAGAAGAGGACATCATAGCCTCTACATCTACTAAATCTCCGTATGTTGAACCCAATGAAGATGTTGTAGAATATTCCTTTCGGTCTTTGGAGTTCGTAAATGCAGTATTCGTCTCTGAAGGACGAAGAATTCCAAAATCAAAGTTGTCCAAGAATACAAGGTTGGGAGTAAGGACTACCGTGGGAAAGGGCTGCAGAGCTGGAAAAGGTCTTGGAAAGTATCTTCAAGGAATGGTTTGAGCAATCGAAGTAGTGGGAAAAAAGGACTGATTTGGCCTAGGATATCTTTCGAAGGCCCATGAGAAGAGGAAACAAGTTGAAAAAGAACCGACAAAGGAGGATGGCCCGTCTCGCGAGTATGGATATTGAGGGGGAGCCTATGACTTTTGATAACTCGTATAATTATATAGTTTTTAGTTATGTTTTATTATTGTTTTGTGTCAAATACGAGTTATTATTGTTTAGTCTAATTGTGTTTATGATCTTTTATATTTTTATGTAATTTGGTGTTTTTCACAAGTTTCTTTGAGTGATTTCAGATTACTAGTATTAAGGGCAAATCCAGTTCAGTTCCAGTTCCGACACCTTTTGCCATATCAGCTATATCTTGAGTTTCACTGAAGCAATAAGGCTGAACTTTGTATCCCTGTAAAGCTAAGAGGCATATCTATCTTTTTCATGTTTTACACTTCTTGAAATGGAGTCGTTTTCCCTAGCGAAATCGACCATCAAGTTGGCTGATGTGCAATGACGTCTGTTCTGCACCGTTTTGGTATTTTGACCATATCTTCCGATCCACGTGCGCAAATGATCTGATTCCAACGGCTATGGATCCGTAACGGATAGGGGTATATTTTTCTAGAAGACCATTTTATCAGATCGAGCCTCCAACATTGACAAAATCGACCATCAAGCTGGCTGATCAGAATTGTCATACAATATGACGAAAATTGTTAGAAAAATGCACCCACCTATTATACCTACCTTTGAAATTTGTAAAGCTTGTCTCTTATCATTTAGCCCTCCAAAATGTGTATAAATAGAGGGCCTTGGATGAGTATTGGGATACATTATACATTGGTAGGATATTAGCCTTTGTAGTAAAATTCTCTAAGTTTTCTTCTTCTTTCCTTTCTCTAGTTTTCTTTTTTTATTTACTTATGCTTCTTACATTTCTTTTCATTTTATTCATATCTAGTATGTGTTGCTAATCATATTGTTGAGGTGATGAGGTGAAGCTCTTGGTAAATGCTAAGGTTAGTCTCTTAAACATGAGCTAAAATGAATCATCATTTATAAACACTAGTATAGATAATATTTTCTTTTGGTTTAAAATCATACTTGCAAAGTAGAGATCTTGATTCATTATTGACAATGAAAATGGCACAGTAAATGCTTGGTTTCATAACCTTGATTTGTTGTAGACATATACCTTGGCATAAGGAATGCTTGGACTCTTTTTGTGAGTTTTGAGGACACCAAATGAACATAATATCATATGCTATGGACGTTGGACAATTTGGACTGAATTGCTAAACCTTCCGGTTGGAACCTCCCTTATGCGTGGATTTCAATTGTGTAATAAAACAAGATTAATCTTAGCATAACACCAAGAGTGGATTCTCTAACCTCAACATCTTTTCTTATTGTTTTTTTTTATATCTTGTTTAATTGCTTTTATGTTATTTTGTTTATTTTGTTCTCTAATATCTTGTTTACTTTCTTTGTTATTGATTCCCTAATATCTTGTTTATTTTCTTTTTCTTATATATTTATAAACTTATACTTACTAATACGCTTCCCTGTGGTTCGACCTCGGACACCCGAGAATTTATTACTTGAACATAACCTGCACTTGGGTTTACAACTCTTAATTGAGTTTCTATCAAGTTTTTGGCGCCGTTGCCGGGGAGGCAATACTAAGTATATAAGTTTATAAGTATATTTATTTTTATTGGCTGGTTATACCGCCTATATTTATTTTTATTGGCTGGTTATACCGCCTAATTTTCTATATTAACTTTGTTTTATGCTTGTTTGGCGACGTGATTTTAGATCTCGTCGTTTAGTTAGATTTTATTGTGAAACTTTTTCAGGTAATCTTTCTAATACAACTCCTACCATGGCTGACAATGAAAGTGTTCATGCTGAAGATGAGAACAGACAAGTACGCACCATGCGTGACTACTTGCAACCAACTCGAAGCTCATCACCCTCTTGTTTTATTTTTCCTCTCAATGCAAACAACTTTCGTTTTAAACCAGGTATGATAGCTTTGCTTCCAAATTTCTATGGGTTGGAATCGGAAAGTGCTTACTCGTTTCTAAAAGACTTCGAAGATGTATGTGTCACCTTTAATGACCAACAATGTACAAATGAAATTGTCAAGCTAAAATTATTTCCTTTTTCTTTAAAAGATAAAGCAAAAATTTGGCTTCATAATTTAAAACCAAGGTCAATTGGCACATGGCAAGAATTACAAACTGAGTTTCTAAAGAAATTTTTCCCAGCACATAAAACTACTGCTTTGAAAAGACAGATTCAAAATTTCAATCAAAATCAAAATGAAGCATTTTTTCAGTGCTGGGATCGTTTTAAAGATTTGTTAAGTTCTTGTCCACATCATGGTTTTGAAAAATGGCGTCTTATTAGTTTCTTTTATGAAAGTTTAACTCCCGAAACTAAACAATTTGTTGAAACAATGTGTAACGGTGAGTTTCTAGAAAAAGAACCTGAAGAAGCCTTTGACTACTTAGACCATTTGGCAGATAACTCTCAAGCCTGGCACACAGATAATTCCTCTGAAAGTTCCAATAGATCTAATGTTGTTTCTAACAGAGGAAAATATCATTTTAGTCAAGAAGATGAGATAAAAGCTAAAGTAGCTAATTTGGCTAGAAAGATTGAAGCCATGGAACTTAGAGAAGTAAAAGAAGTCAAAACGGTTAAAAATGAAGAAAGTTGTGGAATTTGTGAAATCATGGGACACCCCACTTCTGAATGTCCAAACATTCCCATTCTTAAAGAAGCGTTGCATGATCAAGTAAATTCCATAAACACATTTAAAAAGCCTTTTCCTTCTCCTTACTCTGAAACGTATAACCCTGAATGGAGAAATCATCCCAACTTCAGTTGGCGGAATAATAATCATGTTCAGGTACCACAATCTCAAAAGCCGGGCAACACTTTTTCCTATCAACCTTCACGTGTACAAACCTTGGAAGAGACATTGCAAGCATTCATGCAAACACAAGCAAATGTGAATAGCCGGACTTCACAGGACATCAATGAGATCAAAAACACCTTGTCCACATTGACAGCTTCATTACGCACTCAAGAAAAAGGTAAGTTTCCTGCTCAACCTCAGCCTAACCCTTCTACTCAATGTCTTGTTTCTTGCTCCAATGAAACTCAACAGGAAAATGCCAGTTCTATCACAACTCTTCGAAGTGGAAAGGCAATTGACAAAAACATTCCATCAAAAGACCAAGATCCTCTTTCCCCTCCGAAAAGTAATGGTAAGGATGATGGTAAGTCTGAACTTCTTGAAAATTTGGACAAAGAAAAAGGTATGCATCCTGCTCCTTTTCCTCAAAGGTTGCAAACAATAAAGAATTTGAATCAAAATGCAGAAATTTATGAACTTTTCAAACAAGTTAAGATTAACATTCCTTTATTGGATGCAATCAAACAAGTTCCATCTTATGCTAAATTTTTGAAGGACATGTGCACAGTTAAAAGGAAACATAATGTACAAAAGAAAGCATTTTTGACGGAAAGTGTGAGCTCAATCATTCAGCACCTTACTCCACCAAAATTCAAAGATCCTGGATGTCCAACAATCTCATGCATCATTGGAAACACTAGAATAGAACGTGCATTGCTTGATCTTGGTGCTAGTGTTAATCTTTTGCCTTTTTCTGTTTATCAACAGTTAGGTTTAGGTGAACTCAAGGAAACACCTGTTACACTTCAACTAGCTGATCGTTCTGTAAAAATTCCTCGAGGGATAGTTGAAGATGTTTTGGTTCAAATTGATAATTTTTACTTCCCTGTTGATTTTATTGTTTTGGACACACATCCTGTTTCAAATCCAAATGTTCAAATTCCTGTTATATTAGGCCGTCCATTTCTTGCAACTTCTAATGCTCTGATAAATTGCAGGAATGGTATGTTGAACATTTCTTTTGGAAATATGACTTTAGAATTAAATGTGTTCAACATTTGCAAGCAACCTGGTGATAATTCAGAAGTACATGAAGTGGATTTCATTGAAGAACTTGTTCATGAACATCTCACCACTACCACATTCCATGATCCTTTAGAAGCTTATTTAATTGAATATGAGTTTGATAATGCTTCAGAAATTTCACACACTGATTCTTTGTTAAAATCTTTTCAGGATAAGCATTGTTGGAAACAAAAGTTTGAGGAACTTCCATCACTTACAAATGTCACTGTACCATCAACTATTGAACCACCCAAGCTGGAGTTAAAACCATTGCCATCCGAGCTAAAATATTCCTTTTTGGGTGAGAGTGAAACTTTTCCAGTCATAATTTCTTCACATCTTGATGAACTACAAGAAGGTAAGTTGTTACAACTTTTGAAGATGCACAAAAATGCATTAGGATGGACCTTAGCTGACATAAAGGGAATAAGCCCATTAATCTGCACACATAATATTTATTTAGAGGAAAATGCTAAACCCTCTAGACAAATGCAACGAAGGCTTAATCCTAATATGAAAGAAGTAGTGAGAAATGAAGTCATTAAACTTCTAGATAATGGAATCATTTATCCTATCTCTGATAGCAAATGGGTAAGTCCTACTCAAGTCGTACCTAAGAAATCTGGAGTTACTGTAGTTAAAAATGAAAACAATGAATTAATTCCAGCTAGGACTGTTACTGGTTGGCGCATGTGCATTGACTATAGGAAACTTAACTCAGTGACGAGGAAAGATCATTTCCCTTTGCCTTTCATGGATCAAATCTTAGAAAGAGTTGCAGGGCATGAGTTTTATTGTTTTCTAGATGGATATTCTGGGTATAATCAAATTGCCATTGCACTTGAGGACCAAGAGAAAACCACTTTTACATGTCCTTTTGGTACTTTTGCATATCGTAGAATGCCATTTGGATTATGTAACGCCCCTGCCACATTTCAAAGATGCATGCTTAGCATTTTTAGTGACATGATTGAACGTAATCTTGAGATTTTCATGGATGATTTTTCTGTTTCTGGTGATTCATTTGATGATTGCTTAGCCAATTTGAAAAATGTATTGATTAGGTGTGAAGAAAAAAATCTTGTTCTTAATTGGGAAAAATGTCATTTCATGGTCACTAAAGGTATTGTACTAGGTCACATTGTTTCTGCAAAAGGGATTGAGGTAGACAAGTCAAAACTTGAATTGATTGCTAATCTACCCACACCAAAGACAGTAAAGGACATTAGGTCATTCTTGGGACATGCAGGTTTTTATAGAAGATTCATAAAAGATTTTAGCACGATATCTAAACCTCTATGTAATCTTTTAATGAAAGACACTGCATTTGAATGGACTAAAGATTGTGAAGATGCTTTTGAAAAACTCAAAAATATGCTCACTACTGCTCCTATTATGAGATCTCCTGATTGGTCTTTACCATTTGAAATAATGTGTGATGCTAGTGACTATGCTGTTGGTGCTGTGTTAGGACAAAGGAAAGATAATAAACCACATGTAATTTACTATGCAAGTAAAACTTTAAATAGAGCCCAAATGAATTATTCCACTACAGAAAAGGAATTACTTGCAGTTGTTTTTGCATTGGATAAATTCAGATCTTACCTTGTTGGATCATCAATTGTTGTCTTTAGTGATCATGCAGCTTTAAAATATCTTCTCTCTAAGAAGGATGCAAAACCTAGGTTGCTGAGGTGGATCCTTTTGCTGCAAGAATTTGACATCACCATTCGAGATAAAAAAGGAGTAGAAAATGTGGTGGCTGATCATTTATCAAGACTTGTTTGTGATGAATCTTTTGGAACCTCACCAATAAATGAGACTTTTCCTGATGAACAACTTCTAATTGTCTCCACGACACCTTGGTTTGCTGACATTGCTAATTTTCTTGCTACAGGAAAAATTCCTTCTCAATGGAGCACCCAAGATAAAAGGAAGTTTCTGAATGAGGTAAAGAAGTTCTATTGGGATGACCCTTACTTGTTCAAATATTGTCCTGATCAGATTTTTCGAAGATGCATTCCCGACAATGAGGTAAGTAGTGTAATTAAGTTTTGTCATTTCGAGGCATGTGGTGGTCATTTTTCATCAAAGAAAACTGCTGCAAAAATTTTACAGTGTGGATTTTACTGGCCAACTTTGTTCAAAGATGCACATAATTTTTGCAAGTCATGTGAAAGTTGTCAAAAATTAGGTTCCATTTCGAAAAGAAACATGATGCCTTTGAACCCAATTCTTGTAATTGAAATTTTTGACTGTTGGGGTATTGATTTCATGGGACCATTTCCACCATCTTTTGGTTTCTTATACATTTTAGTAGCAATAGATTATGTTTCAAAGTGGATAGAGGCAATTCCATGTCGAAATAATGATCACAAAACAGTGATTAAATTTTTAAAAGAAAATATTTTGAGTCGATTTGGAATTCCTCGATCTATCATAAGCGATGGGGGAACACATTTTTGCAACAAGGTTTTTGAAACATTAATGAAGAAATATGCCATTACACACAAAGTTGCAACCCCTTATCACCCGCAGACAAATGGACAGGTAGAATTAGCAAATAGGGAGATTAAACAAATTTTGGAAAAGACAGTTAATCCAAATCGCAAAGATTGGTCTCTTAGACTTAACGATGCATTATGGGCCTATCGAACAGCTTTTAAAACAGCATTGGGCATGTCTCCTTATAGGCTAGTTTATGGAAAACCTTGTCATTTACCTGTGGAACTTGAGCATAAAGCATATTGGGCCATTAAAATGTTCAACTCAAACCTTGATGACGCTTCTAATTTACGAAAATTACAAATAAATGAACTTGAGGAACTCAGAAATGATGCATATGAGAATTCTAAAATTCATAAAGAAAGAACTAAAGCCTTTCATGACAAGTTAATTTCAAGAAAAACATTTAATGTTGGGCAAAAAGTTCTACTTTATAATTCTAGACTTCACATATTTCCTGGTAAGTTGAGATCAAGATGGACTGGCCCATTTGTGGTTAAGCATGTGTATCATTATGGAGAAGTTGACATTGAGAATCCTCAAAATGGTAACGTATTCAAGGTAAATGGACAAAGACTCAAACTCTTTTTGGAAAATCATGTTACTCAAGAAGAGGTTGTTTTTCTTTCTGATCCTTGTTTTGAAAATAACTAGATGTAAATATAATTTTTTTTTAACCCCGGTTAAATGGCGGATAACGGTACTCCGTGATTATTTAAGTCGGTTCCATCAGCTACCCACAAAACTGATATTGTATATAAATTTCTCTTTCATTTTTTTTTATTTCATTTTTTTTTTCAGGATGGATGATATTCTCAAAAGATTGCAGAAACGATTTCCTCCTTTTCCTCGGAATATTTTACTGAAGCTTTACCAAGTTCGATTAGAAAGATTAAGAATGCTTATGAACAAAGGGATTCCTGAAGACATACGTTGGATAATTGAAGCCAAGGTACGTGAAGATGAATATCTTCCTGTTTTGCATTTACCAGGTACAGGTAGAAGCACTTATGCAAAGAAGCGACGAGCAAAGCGCATGAGTTCAAATTGCCACAAGTGTGCACGATGGACGTGTAACGGTAAATGTCGTTCTATTGGGATTCCGTCCTCTAATCGAGATGATAAAATTGAATTCATTAAGGATGGACTGAGTAAGGAGAATTTGGGTAATATCCAACTTTCTCTTGAGACGCATCCTAGTGGAGATGTACAAAGAGAAATTCTTGATTTATGGCCGCAATTCCAAAGGGAATGGCAACATCTTGGGAATCTGATGATAAAAGACCCTGTTTGCCAGCTTGTAAGAAAACTGGATGGGAAGCATATCCTCGACTCATAGAAGGCGTTTAAGCCGTTTCTGGACGTAAAACCAGAGGAAGATGCCAAATACACTTTCGGCGACATTATTACTTTTGAGTTTTACGGTTGATTTTTCTTCTCTTTTTGATTTTCTTCCTGAAATCATGCAAAAATCTTTTGTTAGGTTAACATTTTCTTCTGACAGGTCAAATACACTTTCGGCGACATTATTACTCTTGTCTGATTCACTACTCAGTCCTCTATATATTACACCATGTACTCATTCTCTTTCAGGCACTCGAAAAAGAAAAAAAAATGGAAAGCACTTCGTCCCAGCGCATTAAAAAAATTTGTGTCTTTGGAGGTGCTTATCCAGGGAAAAATAACATATTCGCTGATGAAGCCATAAGAGTTGGAGTAATACTTGCCCAACAAAAGATCCACTTGATTTATGGAGGCGGTAGTACGGGTTTAATGGGAGCAGTCGCTACAGCAGCACACGCCGGAGGAAGTCCAGTTCTAGGAATCGTGCCAAAACTATTCACAGATTTTTGTGGACCTACCGTGGGTAAGGAAATACAAGTCTGGAGTATCCCTGAACGGATAACAATCATGTACCATTCTGCCGATGCATTCATTGCTTTACCAGGAGGTCTGGGTACATTGGAAGAAATAGCTTGCGTGGCTTCTTGGTCATCTTTGGTCACAAATAAGAAACCCATTGGTTTGCTTAATATTAATGGTTATTTTAGTAATTTACTTTCATATTTAGATAATGCTGTGGATAATGGATTCATGTTTTCAGAGGCAAGGAGAACCATAATTTCTGCTACAACCATTGAAGATTTACTCAAAAAGCTACAAGCTTATGAGTGTTTATCTGCTACGGTTGTTTCGCAAACGCTCGGAAAAAGAAAAAGAGATATGGACGAGCAAGGAGTGGATTGCACTTTGTCTTTGTGACATTATCTAACATTTTGCTTGTTGTGTCTCAGTTATAATAAGTGGTTAGCAACCTCTGCAGGTAATATCTCCTAAATTCTACCTTTAAAATTTGACATTGGGGACAATGTCATATTTTAGTAGGGGGTAAGGGACATATTTTGCTTAAAAAAAAAAAAAAAAAAAAATTTGTTGTGTTTTAAGACATTTAGAAGTATTCATTCTGAACAAGGTCTGAGTAAGGGAGACTTGAGACATACCTTGTCAGTTTGATTTAATCTTCTTCTTCAAAAAAACAAAAAAACAAAAAAACAAAAAAACAAAAAAAAAGCATGTTTAGACTTAGTGTGTTTTTTTTAGTTACTTTCAATACAATGATGAGATATGAATTGCATAAGTCTAAAACAGATTTATTAGTGAGAAGATTTTCATGAGAATTGAGCTTGATGTCAACCTTTTTATGAGCCAATGTTAATATGATATGTTGATTGAGAAAGAAGCATGTTTAGACTTAATCTGACTTGTATAATCATCTTTGTGAGTTTTTGAGCCTATAATGATTGATGCATTATACAAATCAATCTAATTTCTTTCTTGAGTGCTCTTATGATTACATGATTCTCTAGAACTTGCTTTAAACCGTTTGAGACTATATTGATACATGTGACAACATGAATATGATAGAGGCATTAGGATTATAACCAGAGCCAAACAGCCATCCATTATTAATGTTCTACGAGAACATCCCCACTAGTGAGCCAATTTGAGCCTACATTAAATATGATGTTTTATTGGTAACCACAACTTACACCTAGCCTAAATATACTTATATCCTTACCCTTGTTCTAAAGATGAATTTTATATTTTGAGACATATTGCAAAAAAACAAGGGATATTTTTATTTGAAAATTTGGGTTAGAAACAAAAGATAAGTGTGGGGGAAGAAAAGAAAAGAAAAAGTCAAGAGAAAAAGAAAGGGATCATTGTCAAATACATTCCCATATTAAAAAAAAAAAAAAATCTTCTCTTGAACTTCTAGAAAAAGATGTTACAAAGTTGGTTAGAATGATGCAAAGGCTCAACATGAATATTTAGCCTATGTTATTATGTGCTTTATAAGAGTTTTGAGAAGTTTTATTTGTATGATCTTATTATGTCTCTAAAATCTATGAACTCTTTGGAACCTTTGTGATATCTTTATCCTTTTGTTCTTTAACCACATTATAACCCTTTGGCCCCATTACAACCTTGAATAAAGACCTCTTGATTTATGAAGTTGTATGATCTAAATAGTGGAGAATAGGTGGACAAGCAAGCATATGGTAGAAGTGTTTTCATGAGATTGATTGAGTGTAAACACTTTACCACTACTTTAAAGAGTGAAAATCAAGAGAGTATCCCATGTGAGAAGTTGAGATTAAGTTTGAATATACACTATTTTGATTGAAATATGTTATGTTATTATTGGCTTAACTCAAACTATTTACATTCAAGCAAGATTTTTTGTGAATTTCTTTAAGCTATTGATTAGTTTTTAAGACTTGTCCAATGATTATCTCTAATTTATATTGGAAGGATTAGTTATAATTATTATTTTTAGTTTTTCTTATTTCTTCAATGTTTGTGGGTATCGTCCTAGTAAACCCTCACGAGACTAAACTCGTCCACTAGGGACACCTAGGGGTTTAAAGGCTTGTGTCACATGCTAAGTGCCACCGTGATTTCCTACGAAAATGGATTAGATTAGATTTTCTTATTTTATTTTTATTGAGTCGTTGCTAGGGACTAGCAACAATCTAAGTATGGGGGTGTGATAACTCGTATAATTATATAGTTTTTAGTTATGTTTTATTATTGTTTTGTGTCAAATACGAGTTATTATTGTTTAGTCTAATTGTGTTTATGATCTTTTATATTTTTATGTAATTTGGTGTTTTTCACAAGTTTCTTTGAGTGATTTCAGATTACTAGTATTAAGGGCAAATCCAGTTCAGTTCCAGTTCCGACACCTTTTGCCATATCAGCTATATCTTGAGTTTCACTGAAGCAATAAGGCTGAACTTTGTATCCCTGTAAAGCTAAGAGGCATATCTATCTTTTTCATGTTTTACACTTCTTGAAACGGAGTCGTTTTCCCTAGCGAAATCGACCATCAAGTTGGCTGATGTGCAATGACGTCTGTTCTGCACCGTTTTGGTATTTTGACCATATCTTCCGATCCACGTGCCCAAATGATCTGATTCCAACGGCTATGGATCCGTAACGGATAGGGGTATAGTTTTCTAGAAGACCATTTTATCAGATCGAGCCTCCAACATTGACAAAATCGACCATCAAGCTGGCTGATCAGAATTGTCATACAATATGACGAAAATTGTTAGAAAAATGCACCCACCTATTATACCTACCTTTGAAATTTGTAAAGCTTGTCTCTTGTCATTTAGCCCTCCAAAATGTGTATAAATAGAGGGCCTTGGATGAGTATTGGGATACATTATACATTGGTAGGATATTAGCCTTTGTAGTAAAATTCTCTAAGTTTTCTTCTTCTTTCCTTTCTCTAGTTTTCTTTTTTTATTTACTTATGCTTCTTACATTTCTTTTCATTTTATTCATATCTAGTATGTGTTGCTAATCATATTGTTGAGGTGATGAGGTGAAGCTCTTGGTAAATGCTAAGGTTAGTCTCTTAAACATGAGCTAAAATGAATCATCATTTATAAACACTAGTATAGATAATATTTTCTTTTGGTTTAAAATCATACTTGCAAAGTAGAGATCTTGATTCATTATTGACAATGAAAATGGCACAGTAAATGCTTGGTTTCATAACCTTGATTTGTTGTAGACATATACCTTGGCATAAGGAATGCTTGGACTCTTTTTGTGAGTTTTGAGGACACCAAATGAACATAATATCATATGCTATGGACGTTGGACAATTTGGACTGAATTGCTAAACCTTCCGGTTGGAACCTCCCTTATGCGTGGATTTCAATTGTGTAATAAAACAAGATTAATCTTAGCATAACACCAAGAGTGGATTCTCTAACCTCAACATCTTTTCTTATTGTTTTTTTTTATATCTTGTTTAATTGCTTTTATGTTATTTTGTTTATTTTGTTCTCTAATATCTTGTTTACTTTCTTTGTTATTGATTCCCTAATATCTTGTTTATTTTCTTTTTCTTATATATTTATAAACTTATACTTACTAATACGCTTCCCTGTGGTTCGACCTCGGACACCCGAGAATTTATTACTTGAACATAACCTGCACTTGGGTTTACAACTCTTAATTGAGTTTCTATCAAGTTTTTGAAAAGGCCTTGGATAAATTCAGCAGGGGTTGTACCCTCATCTCTCCACCAAAAGCTAAAATTTATGATGGAGGGACATTTGGTCATGGTATCGGGAGAAGAGGACATCATAGCCTCTACATCTACTAAATCTCCGTATGTTGAACCCAATGAAGATGTTGTAGAATATTCCTTTCGGTCTTTGGAGTTCGTAAATGCAGTATTCGTCTCTGAAGGACGAAGAATTCCAAAATCAAAGTTGTCCAAGAATACAAGGTTGGGAGTAAGGACTACCGTGGGAAAGGGCTGCAGAGCTGGAAAAGGTCTTGGAAAGTATCTTCAAGGAATGGTTTGAGCAATCGAAGTAGTGGGAAAAAAGGACTGGTTTGGCCTAGGATATCTTTCGAAGGCCCATGAGAAGAGGAAACAAGTTGAAAAAGAACCGACAAAGGAGGATGGCCCGTCTCGCGAGTATGGATATTGAGGGGGAGCCTATGACTTTCCCACCAATCCTTCATAGCTTTCGCTCAGCCAGTTTTCTATTCAGAGAAAAGGATTCGAATGATGTACTTATAATGATTGAGCAAGCTTTCGAGAAGTTCCATGTGGATAAGGGTGAGCAGATACAGGAGATGGTGATCTGCATGACTGGGGAAAAAGAAATAGAAAGTAAGAATGTAAACGGGATGGTGCGACCTTGTCCACCAGGATATAGACTGACCAATTGGAGTGTGACTGAGCTGCCCATAGTCTTTAAGTCTATTCCAAAGTAATACTTTTAAAAAAGCAATCTTAATTATCTTTGCCCAGAGATATTAAGAATTTTTCTGTAATGGGCTTTTGTTTAAACATTTTCATTCAATAAATAATAAGTACGATGCATTTTCTTCATATTGATGTGTCCATATTCTTTCATTTATGCTATTTATTTTGCTTTCATTATATATACTTTCCTATATTGTTTCTTCCCCACCTATTTACAGGTGTACGGATACGGAATATGAGGACCTTCCTGTCAGTAATTCTGAAATTGATTTTGAAAGACCCATTTGCACGGGTGATTTTGAGGCCAACGAAGATGTTGAGGATTATGGTCTACCTCCGGACTTATTAAGGAAAATAGAACAAAAAGAGAAACAAGTACTTCCTCATAAAGAGTTATTGGAAATGATAAACCTAGGAAACGATGAGGAGATAAAGGAGGTTAAAATTGGGACCACATTGTCATCATCAATAAAGGGTGAATTGATAGCCTTGCTCTGGATATATGTAGATGTATTTGCATGGTCATACCAAGACATGCCTGGTCTAGATCCAGATATTGTGGTTCATAAGCTCCCTTTAAGGCAAGAGTGCAAGCCAATTCAGCAAAAGTTGAGAAGAATGAGGTCGGACATGCTATTAAAGATAAAAGAGGGGGTGAAGAAGCAATTTGATGCTGGATTTTTAGAGGTGGCAAAATATCCGGAATGGGTGGGAACTATTGTTCCAGTACCAAAGAAGGATGGCAAGATGCGGATGTGCATTGATTACCGAGATTTGAACAAGACCAGTCCAAAAGATAATTTCCCTTTACCTCACATCGATACTCTGATGGACAATACAGCAAAGAGTTCTTTATTTTCTTTCATGGACAGATTTTTGGGATACAATCAGATTAAGGTGGCATCGGAAGATATGGAGAAAACCATATTTGTTACAATATGGGGAACATTATGTTACAAAGTAATGTCGTTTGGTTTGAAGAATGCTGGGGCAACATATCAGAGAGCCATGGTGACCTTGTTTCACGATATGATGCATAAAGAAATCGAAGTCTATGTTGATGATATGATTGCAAAGTCACAAGGAGAAGAGGAGCATATTGCGAATCTTAAGAAGCTCTTTGAACAACTAAGAAATTTTCGACTCAAGCTAAACCCGGCAAAATGCACCTTTGGAGTCAGTTGGGGGAAATTGTTTGGTTTTGTTTTCAGCAAAAAGGGAATCGAGATTGATCCGGATAAAGTGAAGGCCATCCAAAATTTGCCACCTCCACGTACTCAAAAACAAAGTAAGAGGTTTTTTGGGGAGATTGAATTACATTGCTCGGTTTATTTCTCAGTTAACCGATAAATATGATCCAATATTTAAGCTACTTCGAAAACGTGATCCAGGAGAGTGGGATGAGGGTTGTCAGATCACCTTTGAAAAGGTTAAACATTATCTATCCAACCCACCAGTATTAATGCCATCGGTTCCAGATAAACCAATGATATTGTATTTGAGAGATCCATGGGTTGTGTTTTGGGGCAGCATGATGAGACTAGAAAGAAAGAATAGGCAGTTTACTATCTTTGGAAGAAGTTCACAGATTATGAGCTGAAATATTCGTCAATAGAAAAACTGTGCTGTGCCTTAGCTTGGACTGCTCAAAAACTCAGACAGTACATGTTATACCACATTACGTGATTGATTGCCAAGCTAGATCCAATCAAGTACATGCTGGAAGCATCTCATTTGTCAGGAAGGACAACAAGATTGCAGGTTTTGTTGTCAGAGTACGACATTGTATATGTAAGTCAGAAAGCTATCAAGGGCAGTGCAGTGACTGAATTCTTAGCAAGTCGGGCAATGGAAGATTATGAGTCGTTGAACTTTGACTTCCCAGAAGAAGATTTGATGTATGTTTCGCAAGCGGATGAGATTCCCCTGGAGAAGAAAGTATGGAAAATGTACTTTGATGGCGCATCTAATGCCATGGGGCATGGAATCGGTGCAGTACTCATATCCCCAAAAAAAGATTATTACCCTTTCACTTCCAGATTGGATTTTGATTGTACAAACAATACTGCTGAGTATGAGGCGTGTACTATGGGCATTTGTGCTGCAGTGAACAGAAAAATCAAAATTTTGGAAGTTTTCGAAGACTCAGCCCTAGTGATATACCAGTTACGAGAAAAATGGGAAACCTGAGATACAAAGCTAATCCGATACCGAGAACTCATACTAAGTTTATTGGAGGAGTTTGAAGAAATGATTTTCAATTACTTCCCTCGAGAGGAAAACCGAATGGCAGATGCTCTGGCTACTTTTTCATCAATGTTTAAAGTGAACGAAGGGGCTGAAGTTGTGCCGATAAAGATGAGTATATATGAATCTCCTATCCACTGCATGAGTATTGAAGAAGAAGCAGATGATCTCCCTTGGTATAACGACATCTTGCAGTACATCAAGAGTCAATAGTATCCAGAACGGGCAACATAAAATGACAAGAGGACTCTGAGAAGGTTAGCAATGGGTTTTATTCTAGACAGTGACATTCTTTACAAGATAGGGAAAGACCAAGTCCTATTAAGATGTGTCGGATCTGCCGAAACTCGAAGAATCATAGAAGAAGTCCATGAAGGGATATGTAGCACCCATGCCAATGGTCACATGCTTGCTAAGCAGATTATGAGGACAGGATATTATTGGTTAACGATGGAAGGAGATTGTATCAGTTATTTCCGAAAGTGCCATAAATGCTAGATCTATGCAGATAAGATTCATGTGCCGCCATCGCCATTGCATGTCATGACCGCACCATAGCCCTTTTCAATATGGGGAATGGATATGATCGGGCCTATTACCCCGAAAGTTTCAAATGGAAATCGTTTCATCTTGGTGGCCATAGATTATTTCACAAAGTGGGTAGAAGCTGCTTCCTATGCGAATGTAACAAAGTCGGTGGTATGCAGATTTGTTGAAAAGAAAATCATATGCCGATATGGATTGCCAGCAAGACTTATTTCAGATAATGCTCTCAATCTGAATAATAAGATGATGAGAGAAGTGTGTACTCAATTCAAGATCATGCATCATAATTCGGCACCTTATCACCCAAAAATGAATGGGCCAGTAGAAGCAGCCAACAAAAACATCAAGAAGATTGTTGAAAAGATGACTGATGTGTAAAAGGATTGGCATGAGATCTTGCTTTTTGCTCGTCATGCATATCGTACCTCGGTTCGCACATCTACAGGGGCAATGCCGTTTTCTTTGGTATATGGGATGGAAGCAGTGCTACCTATTGAAGTTGAGATCCCTTCACTTCGGGTTTTGATGGAGGTTGGCCTAGATGAGGCAGAATGGGTTAGAGCTCACTATGAACAGCTGAATCTCATTGAGGAAAAAAGACTGAAGGCAATTTGTCATGGGCAGTTGTATCAGGAAAGGACGATTCGAGCCCACAACAAGAAGGTTCATCCCAGACAGTTTCGAGAGGGGGAATTGGTACTGAGGAAAATTCTCCCTATAGTGAAGGATCCGCGAGGAAAATGGGCCCTAAATTGGGAAGGACCGTATGTAGTAAAAAGAGCTTTTTCTGGAGGAGCATTGATTCAAACTCGGATGGACGGGGATGATTTCAGAAATCCCGTGAATGCTGATGAATTGAAGAAGTATTATGCTTGAAGAAAAAAATAAAGAAAAAATGAAAAAAAGAAAAGAAAAAGTGTGATGCTGTGCACATGGAAATTCGAATGATTTCAAGTGTAAAAATGAAAATTCTATATATCTATCTCCCCTAAGAATTGCTTTTCAATGAGAATATTCATGCTTGATATGATGAATGGCCATCTTTCATATTCCTTTCACTAAGAAGAAATTATCCTTAGTCACCTCTTTGAGCCTTAGGAATTATTTCTTTCTTTAAACCTTGATCAAGGATCACCCTATACACTGGAGGGAAAATGCGAGGAAAAATAATAAAAAATCATGGCAAAAAAAGAGAGCCATCGAAAATGTGAAATCAAAGAATGTCAAATGAAAGCCAGGAATCAAAAAAAAAGATTGAAAAAGAAAAAAAAAAGAAAATCCAAAAAAGGGACAAATGTTTCAAGAATAAATCCTCCTCAAGAAATGATCCTTGATCCAATCACCCTTAAACACATTTTGGGCCTATTTTATCCTTTCTTTCTAAACCCGAACCTTGGCCTACATTACATGCTCTTAAAGTCCATTTTGATCAAGCATGGATATTTAATTTGAAAGGTTTTTCTCAGAATTCATCCCATCTTTTGAATTGACATTTTTACCTTGAAAGCATTTAGAATTCTCAGATGCATGGTAGAATACAAGAAAAAAGATACAAAAAAAATGAAAAAATAATGTAAAAGGAGAGGTTTAAGCCGAAAACCCGCAAAAGGCTGCTCAAGTACTGATTAAGGTTTGAATCAATACTCCGTGTAAAGGGGGAAAATGTACCTGAAAATTAGAGAAAAGGGAAACAACTCAGTCTGACGTAACTACGGAAGACAAGGGGTTACCCAAGTAAATTGCTCGTTCAAGAGAAATTTCAGATGGTTTAAAAAATGAGGGGTCCAAGATATTCCGCATCCGGGGCATCTACAACCTATAACTTTACATTTGTTTCTTATATTTGATATTCACTTTTACCATTTTAAAACGTTTCTTGCAATAAATTCTTGTTATTCTTTTCATGACATTTTGCTTGTTTCATATTTTCTTTCATACGTTTTTGAGATGCATCATGATTGTTATTAAATTGAATGATGATTAGTAAACATAAAAATCTTTAAATAAAAAGATTTTAGAGTATTACTAAGGAGTAGATTTAAAACTTAGGAAAGGTTTGGAAAGTTCACCAAGTAAAGGAAAACAGTGAATGTGTTGGAGACTCCGTCATGAAGTCAGAAAAATTATGAATTTCAGCTAAAGTCAGAAACTAGGACTGTTTGACAAGTTATCTTGAGTGAAAGGTTCCTTAAGTGGGGCATCAGTGAACAATTGAAGACTCCGTCATGAAGTCAGATAATCTATGAACCTCAAAGAAACCATGGATTAGAAATCATGACACAATCATTTGATTGAGTTCATTCTTAGGAAACATACAAGCATTTGCAAAGCATGGCATTCTCATCATTGCATTTAGCTAACATTGCATTTAATCAGGAAAACTTTGGCTTCCCCAAATCGAACTCGTTCTGCTTCTCTAATGAGTCGAGCCTCGAGATCGTCGTTGAGGTATGTTCCATTCTTTTTCAAGTTAAACTTATTTTTCCAAACGAATCAAACCCAGAATCATTCTTGGTATTCCTTTTGTTTTAAATAGAATTCATTCTATTTATCAAATGAGTCAAGCCTAGAGACCACAGTCGAGGTATTTCTTTTGTGTTAAATCGAATTCATTCTGTTTATCAAATGACTCGAGCCCCAAGACCACCGTCAAGGTATTCCTTTTATTTTAAATCGAATTCATTATGTTTATCAAATGAGTCGAGCCTCGAGATCATCGTCGAGGTATTTCCTTTTGTTTTAAATTGAATTCATTCTGTTTATCAAATGAGTAGAGCCTCGAGACCATCGTCGAGGTATTTCTTTTTGTTTTAAATCGAATTCATTATGTTTATCAAATGAGTCGAGCCTCGAGAGTATCGTCGAGGTATTTCTTTTTGTTTTAAATCGAATTCATTCTGTTTATCAAATGAGTCAAGCCACGAGACCATCGTCGAGGTATTTCCTTTTGTTTTAAATCGAATTCATTTTGTTTATCAAATGAGTCGAGCCTCAAGACCATCGTCGAGGTATTTCCTTTTTGTTTTAAATTGAATTCATTCTGTTTATCAAATAAGTCGAGCCTCGAGACCATCGTCGAGGTATTTCCTTTTGCTTTAAAGCGAATTCATTCTGTTTATTAAATGAGTCGAGCCTTGAGACCATCGTCAAGGTATTTTAATCACGGATAAAACCTCTGGGCATTATTCTTAAGACCTCCGGGCATAGTTTTCCTTTTTTTAAATCACGGATAGGACCTCCAGGCACCATTCTTAAGACCTCCGGGCATCATTTTTAAAGTCGCATACAGCGCAATTTTCCAAATCACAGATAAGACCTCCGGGCACCATTCTTAAAACCTCCGAGTATAGTTTTTTTTTTTTTAAATCACGGATAAGACCTCCGGGCACCATTCTTAAGACCTCCGGGCATCATTTTTAAAGTTGCATACAGCGCAATTTTCCAAATCACGAATAAGACCTCCGAGCACCATTCTTAAGACCTCCGAGCATCATTTTAAAAGCCGCATACAGCGTAATTTTCCAAATCATGGATAAGACCTCCGGGTACTATTTTTAAGACCTCCGGGCATAATTTTTACTTTTAAAATCGAACCCGTTTCCTTAAGACGGGTCGGGCCTTGATTAATCAGGCAACTCAATTTAAGGATAAAATCTTTAATTTACAGCTTTTCCAAAAAAAAATGAAAAAAGAAAAAGAAGAAAAGAATGAAATAATGAAAATGATGAATGAAAACCCATTTCCTTTCTCTTCATATGTGATTTCACTAACCGGACAAAATTAGTGTTTGTTTATCTTTACCTGATTCCTGATTCTAAGCAATTGCTAAATAGGAGTAGCTGTAGAAGCCTAATTTTGTCCGGACCACTAAAACAAGTATGTTTTCTTCCTAAATTAGTGTTTCAAAGTGCAAAAAGGCTTTTTTCATCCGAGACTTAGTCTAAGAAGTCAGGCATAAAAAGTCAAACTTGAAAAAGTCAACTTCGAAAACGTCAACTACTAAAAAAGTCAACCCACTTTCAAAATCAAGATTTGAAGTTCAATTGAAAAATGGTGAAAGAATTTTGATAATCCGAGGTCTATATTGAAAGATATGGAGTTCGAAAGCTGGATTAAGGAGATTCAGTAGAAAGGAAACCCTAGTTCGAAAAATTTGGGAAAAAGTGCTTAAACGATCAAATTGGTCGAAAGTGAAGGTTCCAAATGAAAGATAAGCGTTGACTACAGGTAATGGAAAGGCTACTTGGAAGAAAAACTAAAAGAAAAGTCAACTCGGAAAAAAAATTAAGAATTAGGGTTATTTAGTGGATTTTGGTGAAATTGGTGAAAATTGCAAAAATGGCCCGATTCGGTAAGACTAAAGCCCTTAATTGATGAGGAGTGAGTAAAAAAGGATAGCCCAAGGCTCAGTTTGAAGAAAATCCGAGAAAAGAGCCGACTAGAGAAAAAACGGAAAAATGAGGAAATTCCTAATAGTAAAAAAAGGAAAAATCAAATTGGAAGGGAATTTGATCGTAAAAATTGGGAATTTTTGGACCAACTCCAATTCAATATATGACAGAGGCCCAAGAAAAGAAAATCTGAAAATCAAACTTGTGTTTGAGCAAAACTGGGCTTCGGAGGCAAAAGGGCAAAATTAGAAAATTTGGGAAAAATAGCAAATGAACTCCAAAATTTCAAAAAATTTGCAGATTTCATTCTTAAATCATTTCGAAGAGATTAGAAAAAGAAAATCTAGATTCAGAGTTCGTTTGTAAAATGGCCAAATCCCGGGCCCACTATATAGAAATTCAAGTAGATAAATTCTGAAAAAATAGCAAATGAGGTCCGAAAATTCTGAAAATTTGCAGATCCCACTTTTAAATTATTTGAAAGAGATTGGTGAATAAAAATCCGGATTTGGAGCTCGTTTACAAAATGGTAAAAGTTCGAGTGCACAAAAGAGCAATTTTGGAAGAGAAATCTAAAAAAATAGCGAATGGGCTCAAAATTTTTTAAAACTTTTAGAATTCAATTTTTTATCATTTCAGAAGTATTGAAAAAAGAAAATTTGAAATTGGAGTCCGTTTGCTATTTATTTAGGTTCGGGGGTCAAAAAGGTCATTTTTCCAAAGAAACCGAAAAGGGCCTTTTCTTGCATTTCAAAAAATGAAGCATGGGCTAGAAGGTGAAGAGGCACCCGTCCAAGGCCTAAAGGAGGGTAGATATTTTTGGATTTTTTAATCAAAGGGCCAAGAGTGAAGGGGAAGGTAATTATTTTTGTGATCGAGCCTTTGAATTTGCAACAAATAGACCAATGGATGGAGGGGGATGATGTCATATTTATCACCCTATTTACGACATAATCTTCATGACATCATAATTCAAGGGCTGATCATTCTAATCTAATGGTGGAAATTTTACATAGAAAGCATCTTGAAGTGATAGCCATTGGATGAAAAATAACCACCTAGCTTCTAGATGGAATGCCAACCGGCCAAGGCTATAGAGAGGGTCTCTTCTTCATTTCATTCACTCATGTTTGGCTGATTTTCTTTCCATTTTTGAAAAGCGAAAAGTTTAGAAATGCAAAGAAAGTAATAAGAGGAAAAGCTTGCAATATAGCTTTTAGTGGTAGCTAAAATCACCATACTCTTGCACTTTCCTTGCATTGCCATTCTTGATTTGCTGTTTTCATTGATATTTTGGTGAGTTTCTTTTGATTTTGATTTTAAAATAAGTGTTTTTAAGCTTTCTATTCAAGTTCTTCTTTCATGCTTTCTTAAAAAAACCTTGAAAAAACCAATTTTTTTACATATTATTGAGCTGGCCGAATGGCACTGTTTTTTTTAAATGGTTGGTTTTTTATTTTTGTTTCATGTTGTTGGTGATATCTAGCATGTTTTTGATGTCTTGTATCTTCCTCAATACAAAAAATATGAAGCTTGTTTTGATTTTGTTGCTTACTTACCTCCATTGTTGAGTTTACTATTTTATTTTCAGGTTATTTTCCTTTGCATTTTTAATTTTCTGTTTTCAAAATGTTTGAGTTTGCTCATGATTTGCATTTTACTATTTCATGTGTTTGTGAAAATGTCTATTTGTGTTCATGCTTTTATTTTCATATTTGCATGTTTTAGCATGTTTCTTCTTTAGCCTTGCATGTTAGTATGTAATGTGTTTGTGAAAATGCCATGACCATTTTGTATTTAGGACCATTCGGCTTCTTCATGTTGCATGCTTTGTATGTGCATTTTCATCATGCTAGTTGATAGGTTTGCATTTTCTTGCTATGTTTTATGTGTTTTGATTTAGTATGTAATGTGTTTGTGAAAATGCCATGACCATTTTGCATTTAGGACCATTCGGCTACCTCATGTTGTATACTTTGTATGTGCATTTTCATCATGTTAGTTGATAGGTTTGCATTTCCATGATATGTTTTTGTGTATTTTGTTTTAGCATGCTATATGTTTGTGTTATTGCCATGCATTCTTTAGGTTTAGGTTGTGCATGTATTACCATTCATTGCATGCATTTTAGACCTAGGTTGCATTAAATGCCATGCAAGTTCATTTTAGGTCTAGGCCATATTCTCTATGCCATGCATTTTTCATGTCATTTAGGTTTTAAATCATGCATTTCATGCATTCAATTTGCTGTATTTTCATGCATTTCATGTCATGCCACATGATATATGACTTAGGCCAATCAATGGCTCAAAGTCATGCTTACTTGAGCATACTTGTGGAAAATTAAAGAGTTGTCAATTTGATTATTCTACCTTTGTGATTTTTTTTACTTAGCCAATTTTTGTCTAATTTTTTAAAAGTGTTAGCCACTGTTTGTGGGTCTTTATGAGAGTCTCCAATATTTTTACTTTGATTTTTAAATGATTTTATCAAAAGCAAAAAAATATGTTTTGGCAAAACAGTTTTTTCACCCAGTACTCGGACTTTCCCGATTTTTATGGGAAGTCATATTTAATCAGAAAATTAAGCCAATATTTTATCATGTAGTTTTACCATTTTCAGAGTCTCCAATATTTTTTTTAGATTTTTTGGAATTTGAAAAATAGGTTAAAAAATCGTGTTTTAAAATCGGACAGTAGAGGCAGATTTGAATTCAAAAGAAAAACAATTGTTGAATTTGGCTAAGGCATTTAGAGGGGGTTGGTTAGAAACTTTAGCTACTATCTTAGCACAGTTTCTAAGCTTTTTTAAGCTTTAAAAATGATTTTATAAACCTCGGGTTAAAGGTGGTCAAGTCCGGGATTTTAAACTTAGGAAATTAGAGCCATTTTAAAAGGGTTTGGCAAGGGTTTTATTTATAATCCAAGATTTTCAAAATTATTTTCAAACAATCATAAAGTATTTTGATTTTAGAAAATTTAATTTGATATATTTTTCGAAGGTATCCGGATATCTTTTTAGATATACGGATTTCCTTAATTAAAGGAAAAAAATACATTTACATGCATTGCATTTTCCATGTTCATGCATACTATATAATATGTAATTTTTGATAATTTCCATGATATTGTTATTATTTTGATTTATTTTATGTTTTTATGTTGTTTGTTATATGTTTTTGAATATTATATGTTATCCTATGCTTTTTATTTAGTTGTTTATTTTTGTCACATTATTTAGCATATATTATGTTCATGCATTATTATTTTTATTTTATTGCATATTACATGATAGCATTATTTTATGTTTCATGTCATTTCAGGTCACTTAGATTATATTCCATGTCATTTAGATTATATTATTTAGAATATGCCATGTCATTTAAAATATGCCATATCATTTAAATTTGCCATGTTATTTAAATCATTTTATTTCATTTAGAATATCATGTCATTTAAATAATTTAATTTCATTTATAATACATTATGTTACTTAGGATATTTCATTTGATTTAGAATATGTCATGTCACTTAGGTTATATTATTTCATTTAGAATATACTATGCCATTTAAATTATATTATATCATTTAGGTTGCATTATATTATTTAGACTTTGCTATGTCATTTTATTCATGTCACCTATGTTCATATTCATTTTTTTTAAAAAATATTTTGAAAAAAATAATGATTTTCAATAAAATAAAGATATTTCCGAGTTAAAATAATTCATGGGTTCTTTACCGGGTTTGCTGGAGAGAATGTCATCAATTATTATTAATAAAGGAATATCTTTCTTTCAAAAAAGAGAATGATTTGTAAAATTTTCCAAATAAATAAAAATTTCTATATTTTGCCGATTTTGTCGGGAAATATAGAAAAATTTTGAATTTATAAATTTCGGATCATTTTCAATTAAAAATGGAATTATTTTTCTTTAAATTGGGAATTAACTTGAAATACAAAATTAAAAACCGACTTTTTTACCGAGACTTGAGATAACACATGATTAATAAGGTATCGTTTTATACGAGCGTTGTGGGGGTGCTAATCCTTCCCCACACGTAACCGAGTCCCGAACCCGATTCTTCGATTTTCTCTGGGTTATAACGTAGACTTGAAATTGGTTTTAAAAATGTTTTAATTAATTTTAAAATATTTTATAAAACCGGTTTTAATAGGTGGCCGATCACACCTAGCTAAAAAAGATTGGTGGCAACTCCATGTCTTTTTCAAGGTCATTTTCAAAACCTTCATTTTTAAAGAGGAATTAAGTCGACTTTTCCAAGGTTTTTTTAATTTCACGCTTAACGACTAATAAAGTCTCGCGATGAGACTTGTTATTTTTTAGGTTGCGATAGTACCATTGCACATGGTGGTTAGCCAGCTTTTGGTGATGCAGTCAAAAGAAATCGTGTCCACCAATGTTGAAATCAAAACTGACCTAAACACCTCCAAGCGCAACAAGGACAACCAGGATGGAGGAGGAGTGAGGCACGAAGCAAGTAGTGGGAAGTCAATTGATGGAGGAATGCTCGACACAGAAGGACCAAGAGGCAGGACGAGGAGAAGATGGAAGAAACTTACACAAAATGGGAAATTCAACGAAAATGGGAACAAGATAGGAGAAGGTAAAAGAAAGGAGAATACGGATTTATAAGAGATAGCAGAAATAGAGATTAACGTTATTGGGGAAAAGATCAAAGGCGCAAACAGCGTCAGTGAGCAGAAAGTAAATCAACTGGCGGAGTCTGGTCCACAGCTCTAGGGGTGAGTAAAACTCGACTTGATTCGAAAAAATCGATTCAAATTTCAAATTTCGGATTAAACAGTTCAATTTATTCAAGTTATTGGAGTTGTTCGGATCAACTCGAATAAATAGTTCGAGTTATATAGTTTAGCTCAAATTTGAATTATGTAATTCGAGTTAACTGAAAAACCGAATAATTTGAACATGACTTTTCCTCCTTGCCGAGATGAGACAGCGGTTCAATACTGAAGCAGCCTCTGTTGTGAGTGCATCACTTGGCCAAGAACCCACCTACTCGCACACCATTCCTTTTCTAGGACCAAAACTCTTCTTCTCTACTTTCTTTTCTTATGATTATCTCTCTAACCTTAACACCACCCACCCTTTTGTTTCTCTGTGTAACGTAAAAGCTCTGAGAAATAAGTTGTTAGGCTTCCTCTCTCGTGCTCGATGCCTCAATCCTTGTCACTCATTTTCTTTTCCTTTTTATTGTATTTATTTTTTCTCCTTTTGAATTGTGGACAAGTTTTTTAGCTTTTCATTTCACTTCCTTCACTTTCTCTCTCTCTTCAGTTTAAAATTACACTACACCATTTTTTGTATCATCCAGCTATAGACACCTAATTTTGTCTGGACCCTTAAACCAGGTACATTTTTCTTCCCATATTGATGTTTCTGAATGCTAAAAGACTTTTTTCATCCTTCAGGTGGTACTCCGAGGCTTAGTCTAAGAAAGCAGACAGAAAAAGCCAAACTCAAAAAAAGTCAACCTCGGAAAAAGTCAACCCCAAAAAAGTCAACTGCTAAAAACGTCAACCCACTTTCGAAATCAAGATTTGAAGTTCAATTGAAAAATGGCGAAAGAATTTTGATAATCCGAGGTCTACATCGAAAGATATAGAGTTCGGAAGTTGGGTTGTGGAGATTTAGTAGAAAGGAAACCCTAATCCGGGAAATTTGGGGAAAATGCTTAAACGATCGAATTGGTCAAAATTGAAGGTTCCAAATGAAAGATAAGCACTGACTACGGGTAATGGAGAAGTCATTTGAAAGAAAAAAACAGAAAGAAAAGTCAATCCGGGAGAAAATCGAGAACTAGGGTTTTTGGTGGATTTCAATGAAATCGAGAAGAATTACAGAAATGTCCCGACTTGGTAAGAACAAAGCCCCCCATGGATGAGGAATGACCAAAAAGGGATAGCCCAAGGCTCAGTTTAAAGAAAATCTAAAAATC
Organism: Fremontodendron californicum; assembly: GCA_030761205.1. Classification (NCBI taxonomy): domain Eukaryota; kingdom Viridiplantae; phylum Streptophyta; class Magnoliopsida; order Malvales; family Malvaceae; genus Fremontodendron; species Fremontodendron californicum. The sequence continues at coordinate 13,489,145 of JAULJL010000020.1, read as the reverse complement.
GGACTTGTTTTGAGCAAAACCGGGTTTCGAAGGCAAAAGGGCAAAATTGGAAATTATGGGAAAAATAGCAAATGGACTCCAAAATTTATGAAAATTGGTAAATATCATTATTAAATTATTTGGAAGAGATCGGCGAAAGAAAATCTTGATTCGGAGTTCGTTTGCAAAATGGCCAAATACCGGGTTTCTTACGTAGTAATTCAAGCAGATAAATCTCGTAAAAATAGCAAATAAACTCCAAAAATTCTGAAAATTTTCAAATCTCATTTTTAAATTATTTGGAAGAGATTGGCAAAAGAAAATCTTGATTCGGAGTTCGTTTGAGAAATGGCCAAATACCGGGTCCCCTATGTAGTAATTCAAGCAGATAAATCCCGAAAAAATAGCAAATGAGCTCCACAAATTTTGAAAACTTCCAGATCACATTTTTAAATTATTTGGAAAAGATTGGTGAAGAAAAATCTGGATTCGGAGCTCGTTTAAAAAAATGGTAAAGTTCGGGTGCATAAAAGGGGTAATTTCGGAAATAAATCCGAAATAAATAGCAAATGGACTCGGAAAATTTTGAAAACTTCCAGAATTCAATTTTTTATTATTTCGGAAGTATTGAAAAAATAAAATTCGAATTTGGAGTCCGTTTTGCTATTTATTTAAGTTCGGGGGCAAAAAGGCCATTTCACCAAGGAAACCAAAAATGGCAAATTGGTAATTGAGGAAAATATGAAAGATGAAGAAATTGCTGGGATTTTTTCTTCCTTTGGTCAGCCAACATAAAGGAGAAGAAGGAAGCTTAAGCAATTTAATTCCCTAGTCACTATCATGCCACATGTTATAACTAACACCTTGCAAATGGTCCACCCTTCATCCAATGGCTTAGGTGCCTTGTAGGAAAGTTGAATGCACCATCCAATGGCCAAGTTTAAATGTCAAAATGACATTTTTATTTGTCATAAAATAATGCTCATCTAATGGCCAAGAATGGAAGAAAAAAGATGAGCACAATTCATCCCAGGGTAAGCATCAATTCGGTTGAGCAAGAGAGTGCATGGGATTATCCCTTTTCATCCAATGGCTTAGGCCATCTACAACGGCTAAGTACACATGTTGAGGGCTGGATTTAATCTACAATATATCATTTTTATGTTGGCTTCATCCAATGACCAAGAATGGAAGAGCACAACTCACCCAAGGGTAGGCATTCAAGAGGGGCAAGCAAGTGAGTGCATGCGATTGGTCCTCTTTTGCATCTAATGGATAAGGTTAATACAAGAGCTGAGTACACATATTAAGGCCTGGAATCAATTGGAAAGATGAAACTTTTATGTTGTCATCAAAATATCTACATCTAATGGCCAAGATTAAAGGAGAAAAGGTGCAATTTTCATCCAATTGTTAAGGGGGATTTCGGCCAAGGCTAAGGGGAGAGGGGGAGTTTCATTTTTTCAGAGGTTTTTGGCTTGAAAATAGTAGCTAATTTGGCAAGAAAAAAGGTTTTGAAAGAAAGAAAAAAAAGGTTTTCATTAGAGATTTTGAAGGTAGTCATCTCTACCAAGTTATAGTCTAGCTTTCTTCTTCATTTTCATGGTGTTTTCTTGGTTTTTCTATCATGTTTTCCTACAAAATTTTTCTTAGAAATAAAGTTTTTTAATGTTTCTTCATGTTTTCACTATCTTCTCCTTCTTTAAAATGGTGAAAATATTTTTTTTCTTGGAATTCCATGCCATGGCCGAATGGCTCCTTTTTTCTGCCTTGTTTTTTTCTTTTCTTTTTTCCTTGCATGTTGTTGTGAAAAAATGATTTATACAAGTTTTTTAAATTATTCTAAGGTTCAGATTTTTACAAAATATGAAGTAAAAAAGGTTGAAATGGCTACATGATCTTGGCTAGACCAAGTGAATATGGTTTGGTGAGAGGCTATGCCCATTTGACACCATCTATGACGCTTACCTTATTTTCTGTTTTACATAGTTTATTTTCTGTTTTGATGAGATGGAAAGGCATCATGATCTTGGCAAGACCAAGTGATTATGGTTTGGTGAGAGGCTATGCCCATTTGATACCATCCATGGAGCTTAACTTTCCTTGTTCTACTTACTTGTTTTACTTATAATTTCTGCATGTCTATGTTAAATCTTGTGTATACATTTTCTTTACATTATTTTCTATGCTATATTTGTTATATTTCATTTCTATGCTTGATATTGCATCCTTGCATATTTGGCCTTTGTTGTTCATATATCCATGTTGTGCATTTTTTTTATGTACCATGTATTTCATGTTTGCATTTTCATAATTTTGTTTCATGCATATTCGGTCATACCATGTTTGTTGCTTTGTATGTATATTTTTCTTTTGCTTCTTAGCTTGTTTAGATCTCCATGTCATGAACTTGCATATTCTGATTTTAGTTTGTCTTGTGCTTATGAAAATGCCATGATAAAAATGCCATCATATTATTTCATGCATATTCAGCCATTCCATTATGTTTGCCTTGCATGTGCATTTTTCTTTTGTTTCTTAACTTGCTTGCATTTCCATTCCATGAGCTTGTGCATTTTGATTTTGGTATATTATATATTATTGAAAATGTCATGACATTATGCATTTTGATATGGTTTTTCATTTATTTAGGTCATTTACTAAGTAGGATTGCATTAGAGTCTCCCATGATCATTTGGCCTCTTCATGCATCCCTTGCCTTGTCATGCATTTGCATATTGTTTAGGTAACATGCTTGGCATTATCATGTCTTGAAATTGTGTATTAGCTACTGTTTGTTCCAGCATTGACATTAATTTCATGAGTCATTATATTTTCATAATTTTGCTATGCATGCTCACTACATTTTAGGTCTAGGCCATATTGGTATTGCCATGCATATTGAGTCCTAAATCACATTGGTATTGTCATGCATTAATATGCTATTTAGGTCTTAGGTCACATTCATTTTCATGCATATTTATGACATATTAGGTCCTAGTCACAGTTACATTATCAAGCATTGCATGCATAGGATAACATTTATTGCCATGCAAATTCATGCTAAGCATTTAGGTTGCCATGAATTGTCATGCATTTCCTTTATCATTTAGACCTTTAGACCATGCATTTCATACATTTCATTTGCTGTATGTTCATGCATTCCATGTCACTGCCACTTGAATAATGACTTAGGCCAATTAATGGTTCAAAGTCATGCTCTCTTGAGCACACTTGTGGAAAATTAAGGTTTGTCAAATTAATTATTCTACCTTTGTGATTTTTTTTTACTTTTAGCCAATTTTTATCTAACTTTTAAAAAGTCCTAGATACTGTTTGTGAGTCATTTTTTAAGTCTTAAATATTTTAACTTCGATTTTTAAATGATTTTATCAAAGGCAAAAATGTATTTTGGCAAAACAGTTTTTTTTCACCCAGCACTCGTACTTTCTCGATTTTTCTAGGCATTCATCTTTAATCATAAAATTAAGCTGATTTTTTCCTGTGTAGTTTTACATATTCTGAGTCTCCATTATTTTTTTGAGATATTTTTGAATTTTTAAAAATAGGATAAAAAATCGTGGCTTAAAACTGGACAGTGGAGTCAGAATTGAATTTAAGGAAAAATCATTTTTCTGTTTTGGTTAAGTTACTTAGAGGGAGCTGATTAGGAAGTTTAGCTACTGACTTATGGTAATTTCTAAACCTTTTTAAACTCTAAAAATGATTTTTTAAGTCTCGGGTTAAGGGTGGTCAAGTCCGAGATTTTAAACTTAGGAAATTAGAGCCATTTAAAAAAAGGTTTAGCCCAGTTTTTCATTTTTAATCTAAGCTTTTTCAAAATTGTTTTCAAACAATCACAAAGTATTTTGGTTTTAGAATATTTAATTTGACATATTTTCCTAAGGTAGCCGGATATCTTTTTAGATATATGAATTTCCTTAATTAAAGGAAAAAATACATTTTCATGCATTGCATTTTCCATGTTCATGCATTTTATTTAAATATGTGATTTTTGCTATGATATTTTCCATGATATTATTATTATTTTAATTCACATTTTATGATCTTATATTTGTTTGCCATATGATTTTTTTAATGTTTCATGATATCCTATGCTTTTTTTTATTATTTAGTTATTTTTGTCACATTGTTTAGCATATACTATGTTCATACATTATTATTTTTATTAGTATTTTCATGCATATTATATGTTAGTATTATTTTAATTCCATGTCATCTCTAGTCATTTAGATCATATCCCATGTCATTTAGATCACATTCCATGTCATTTAGGTTATTTCATTTATAACATGCCATGTCATTTAAAATATGACATATCATTTAGAATTACCATGTCATTTAAATTATTTTATCTCATTTAGAATATACCATGATACTTAGGATTTTTTTTTTTTTACCTAGAATATACTATGTCATTTGAATTATGTCATGTCATTTAGGTTGCATTATATTATCTAGATTTGTCATGTCATTTTATTTATATCATACATGTCCATATTCATATTTTTTTAAAATGTTTTGAAGAAGATAATAATTTTCAATAAAAGATAAGGATATTCCCGAGTTAAAATAATTCATGAGTTCTCTACCGGGTTTGCGGGAGGGAATATCATCAATTATCATTAATAAAGGAATATCTTTCTTTCAAAAAAAGAGAATGACTCGGAAAGTTTTCCAAAACTAATAAAAATTTATATATTTTGCCACGTTTGTTGGGGAATATAGGAAAATTTTGAATTTATAAATTCCGGATCATTTTCAATTAAAAAATGGAATTATTTTTCTTTAAATTGGGAATTAATTTGAAATACTAAATTTAAAACCAACTTTTTACTGAGATTTGAGATTACACACGATTAATAAGATACCGTTTTATACGGGCGTTGTGGGGGTGCTAATCCTTCCCCGCACGTAACCGAGTCCCGAACCCGTTTCTTTGATTTCTCTCGTTTAAATGCAGACTTGAAATTGGTTTTAAAAATGTTTTAATTAATTTTTAAAATATTTTATAAAACCGGTAGGTGGCCAATCATACCTAGCTAAAAAAGATTGGTGGCGACTCCATATCTTTTTTAAGGTCATTTTCAAAACCTTCATTTTTCTAGAGGAATTAAGTCGACTTTTCCTCATTTTTTTAATGTCACGCTTAACGAATAATAAAGTCTTGTGATGAGACTCGTTATTTTTTAGGTTGCGACACCAATGTTTCTAATGGCCACCCTAAGTAAGATGTCACTAGATATTTTTTATTTGCTGATATTTAATTAATTACTAAAGAATGATTTTGTTATTAAAACAAATAGTGCTCTTTTAGTAATACTAATACTCTTTTCAATATGTTATAGAATTTGTTTTAACATGCCTAAATATAATTGAAATTTTATTTTAACTCGAACAAATTTATTTGACTCGATTCAAATTTTTTCTCACTCGATTTGATTCGGTAAAATTTCAAAATGAATTTGGTTGATAAAAGAGGACTCATCAGCTCGATTAATCTAAATTTTTTTCAATCGATTCGACTCGATTCGGTTGAACACTCACCTCTGCTCAGCACCGCCAATCGCCACGAAGATGTTAAGTTGGAACTGTCGTGGGCTTGAGAACTAAAAATATAATTAACAAATTAATTTTCATAGTTAACAAATATAATTATATTTATATTAAGATATAGAAAAATAAATATTTTCAACAAATAAAAAAAGATTTAAAGAGATATAAACTAAAAATTTTGAAGAAGTCAATACTTTAGACTAATTACATTTGATTTTTTATTACATAATATTGTTTGTAAACACCTAATTTTGTCCGGGCCACTAAAACAGGTATGTTTTCTTCCTAAATTGATGATTCAAAATGAAAAAAGGCTTTTCTCACCCTGCAGGTGGAACTCCGAGACTTAGTCTAAAAAAACAGAAGAAGAAAAAAAAGTCAAACTCAAAAAAAGTCAACCTCGAAAAAGTCAACCCCAAAAAAGTTAACTACTAAAAAAGTAAACCCACTTTCAAAATCAAGATTTGAATTTCAATTGAAAGATGGTGGAAGAATTTTGAAAATCCGAGGTCTACATTGAAAGATATGAAGGTCGGTAGCTGGGTTACGGAATCTTAGTAGAAAGGAAACCCTAGTTCGAAAAATTTGGGGAAAAGTGCTTGAACGACCAAATTTTTCAAAATTGAAGGTCCCAAATGAAAGATAAGCACTGACTACGGGTAATGGAGAAGCTACTTGAAAGAAAAACTGAAAGAAAAGTCAATTCGGAAGAAAACCGAGAATTAGGGTTTTTGGTGGATTTCGGTGAAATTTGGAAGAATTACAGAAATAGCCCGATTCGGTAAGACTAAAGCACCTAATTAATGAGGAGTGATTAAACAAGATAGCCCAAGGCTCAGTTTGAAGAATATCTGAAAATCGAACTTGTTTTGAGCAAAACCGGGCTTCAAAGGCAAAAGGGCAAAATTGGAAAATTTGGGAAAAATAGCAAATGAACTCCAAAAATTTTGAAAATTTGTAGATCTCATTCTTAAATCATTTCGAATAGATTGACTAAAGAAAATCTTGATTCGGAGTTCGTTTGCAAAATGGCCAAATCTCGGGTCCACTATAAAGAAATTCAAAAGGATAAATCCCGAAAAATAGTAAATGAGCTCCAAAAATTCTGAACATTTATAGATCTCATTATTAAATTATTTTGAAGAGATTGGTGAAAGAAAATCTTGATTCGGAATTCGTTTGCAAAATGGTCAAATCCCGGGTCTACTATGCAAAAATTCAAGCAGATAAATCCAGAAAAAATAGTAAATGAGTTCCAAAAATTATGAAAACTTCCAGATCACACTTTTAAATTATTTGGAAGAGATTGGTGAAAAAAATTTGGATTTGGAGCTCGTTTAAAATTGGTGAAAGTTCGGGTGCACAAAAGGGTAATTTTGGAAGAAAAAATCCAAATAAATAGCAAATGGACTCGGAAAATTTTGAAAAATCCCAGAATTCAATTTTTTATTATTTCAGAAGTATTGAAAAAAGAAAATTTGAATTTGGAATCGTTTTCTATTTATTTAGGTTCGGGGGTAAAAAAGGTCATTTTATCGAAGAAACCGAAAAGGGAAAAATTTGTAATTAAGAAAAATATGAAAGAAGAAGGAATTGCTGGGATTTTACCTCCTTTGATCAGCCAGCATAGAGGAGAAGAAGGAAGCTTGATCAATTTAATTCCTTACTCACTATCAAGCTCAACATGCTTCCACTAGTACCTTGCAAATGGTCCCCCCTTCATCCAATGGCTTAGGTGCTTTGTAGAAAAGTTGAATACACCATTCAAGGGCTGGGATTAAATGCCAAGATGACATTTTTATTTGTCATGAAGAAATCCTCATCCAATGGCCAAGAATAGAGGAAGAAAGATTAGCACAACTCATCCAAGGGTAGGCACTCATTAGGCCAAGTTAGGGAGTGCATGGGATTGGACCTCATTTTCATCTAAGGGATGAGGTTATTACAAGGGCTGAGTACACATCTTAAGGGCTACTATCAATTGGCAAGATGACATTTTTATGTTGAAAATATCTTAATCAAAAGGCCAAAATTGGAGAAGAAAAGTGCAAAAATCTTCCAATGGTGGGCATGCCATTCGGCCAAGTCATTAGGGGAGGGGGTTGATCAGTTTTGGATAAGTTTTGAAGGGTGAAAACACAAAAAAGGTTATTAGATAATTTAGAAAAAAAAAAGTTTTTGAAAGAAAGGAAGAAAAGGTTTTTGAAAAAAGCTTGAAGGTAGTCATTTTTGTCAAGCTTTAGCATTGTTTTCTTCTTGTTTTCTATGTTGATTTCTTGATTTTCCATTTTTTTTCTTACTACATTTTTCATAGAAATCAATGTTTTAAATGTTTACTTAAGTTTTCATCTTTTCTTCTTCAAAAAAAAAATGGTTGAAAATAAATTTTTCTTAAAGATTTTTGCCGTGGCCGAATAGTATGCTTGTTTGCCTTGGTTTTTTTCTTTTTTTTGTTTGCATGTTGTATTGAAAAATATGACTTTTTGAAGGTTTATCTAAGTATTTAAGGTTCTGATTTTTTACAAAAAAAAATGAAGGAAAAGAAATGGAAAGGCTTCATGATCTTGACTAGATCAAGTGATTATGGTTTGGGGAGAGGCTATGCCTATTTTGTACCAACCATGGAGCTTAACTTTCCTTGTTTTGTACACTAGATTTTCTTGTTATTTTCTTTGTATGTCTATGCTTTTTTTGTTCATGTTCTTTACATTATTTTCTATGCTATATTTGCGTTTATATTTCTTTTTCATGCTTAATGATTTTTCGTTGTAGGTTCGGCCTTTGTGTTCATCTTGATCATATTGTGCATTTTTTCATGTATCATGTCTTGCATTATAAACATGTTTGCATTTTATATTTGGTCATATGACCATTCTTCTACTCCATTTTAGCTTGCCTTGCATGTGCATTTTTATCTTGCTTCTTGACTTGTTTGCATTTCCATGTCATGAGCTTGTGTATTTTGATTTTAGTGTGTCATATGCTTGTGAAAATGTCATGACATTATGTATTTTGATATGATTTTTCATGTATTTGTGTTATTTACTAGATAGGATTGCATTAGAGTACCATGTGACCATTCGGCAGCTTCATGCATTCCTTGCCTTGTATGTGCATTTGCATTTTGTTTAGTTACCATGCTAGCTAGGATTATGCCATGAAATTGTATATTAGTTGCTGTTTGCTCAAGCATTAGTTTTAGTATTAGGTTTATTGGTAATTGTATGTTCATATTATTGCTATGCATTCTCATTACATTTTAGGTCTAGGCAATATTGGTATTGCCATGCATATTAGGTCTTAAATCATATTGGTATTGCCATGCATTGCTATGCTACTTAGGTCTTAGGTCACATTAGCATTTTCATGCATATTCATAACATATTAGTTCTAATTCATATTTGCATTATCAAGCATTGAATGCATATTAAGTTAGGATAGCATTTATTGCCATGCAAACTTATGCTAGGCATTTAGGTCATTTTGAATTTCCATGCATTTTTTTCATGTCATTTAGGTTTTAAATTATACATTTAATATATCATATTTGCTGTATGTTCATGCATTTCATGTCATGCCACATGATTTATGACTTAGGCCAATCAATGGCTCAAAGTCATGCTCACTTGAGTATATTTGTGGAAAATTAAAGAGAGCTCAAATTGATTATCCTACCTTTGTGATTTTTTTACTAAGCCAAATTTTTTCTAACTTTTTAAAAGTGTTAGCTACTATTTTTGGGTCTTTAGGAGAGTCTCTAACATTTTTACTTTGATTTTTAAATGATTTTCTCAAAGCCAAAGAAAATGTGTTTTGACAAAACAGTTTTTCATCCAGTACTCGTACTTTCCCAATTTTTCTGGGCAGTCATCTTTAACCATAAAATTAAGCCAATTTTCTCTTGTGCAGTTTACATGTTCTGAGTCTCCTGTTTTTTTTTTATAGATTTTTTTGATTTTTTAGAAATAGGTTAAAAAATCCTGTATCAAAACGGGACAGTAGAGGCAGATTTGTATTTAAAAGAAAAACAATTGTTGAATTTGGCTAAGGCATTTAGAGAGGGTTGGTTAGAAGCTTTAGCTACTGTCTTAGGATAGTTTCTAAGCCTTTTTAAACTTTAAAAATAATTTTATAAATCTCGGGTCAAGGGTGGTGAAGTCCGAGATTTTAAACTTAGGAAATTAGAGACATTTTAAAAGGGTTTGGTTAGGGTTTTAATCTTCATTCAAGTTTTTCTTCAAAATTGTTTTCAAACAATCACAAAGTCTTTTAGAAAATTTAATTTGACATATTTTCCTTAGGTAGCCGGATATCTTTTAGATATACGTATTTCTTTATTTAGAGGAAAAAATATATTTTCATGTGTTGCATTTTCCATGTTCATGCATTTTATTTAATATGTGATTTTTGTTATAATATTTTTCTATGGTATTATTATTATTATTATTATTATTTTGATTCACATTTTATGATGTTATATTATTTTCCATATGGTTTTGAATATTTCATGCTATCCTATGCTTTTTATTTAGTCATTTATTTTTGTCACATTATTTAGCATATACTATGTTCATGCATTTTTATTTTATTTTCATGCATATTTCATGATAGCATTTTTTTATGTTTCATGTCATTTCATGTCACTTAGATTATATTCCATGTCATTTAGATTATATTATTTAGAATATGCCATGTCATTCAAAATATGCCATATCATTTACATTTGCCATGTCATTTAAATCATTTTATTCCATTTAGAACATACCATGTTACTTAGGTTATTTTCTTTCATATAGAATATATTATGTCATTTAGGACATTTCATTTCATTTAGGATATCTCTTTTCATTTAGAATCATTTCATTTCATTTAGAATATGCTATGCCATTTGAATTATGTCATATCTTTTAGATTGCATTATATTATCTAGACTTTGTTATGTCATTTTATTTATGTCACACATGTTCATATTCATTTTTTTTTTAAAAAAGGATAATGATTTTAAATAAAATAAAGATATTCCTGAGTTAAAATAATTCATGAGTTCTCTACTGGGTTTGCTCGAGAGAATGTCATCAATTATCATTAATAAAGGAATATCTTTCTTTCAAAAAACGAGAATGATTCGAAAGATTTTCCAAATAAATACAAATTTCTATATTTTGCTGATTTTGTCGGGAAATATAGGAAAATTTTGAATTAATAAATTCCGGATCACTTTCAATAAAAAATGGAATAATTTTTCTTAAAATTGGGAATTAATTTAAAACACCAAATTTAAAACCAACTTTTTATCGAGACTTGAGATAACACACGATTAATAAGGTACCAATTTATACGGGCGTTGTGGGGGTGCTAATCCTTCCCCGCACGTAACTAAGTCCTGAACCCGATTCTTCGATTTTCTCTGGTTTAAAACGCAGACTTGAAATTGATTTTTAAAATATGTTAATTAATTTTAAAATATTTTACAAAATCGGTTTTAATAGGTGGCCAATCACATCAAGCCAAAAAAGATTCGCGGCGACTCCATGACTTTTTTCAAGGTTGTTTTCAAACCCTCATTTTATTTCAAGAGGAATTAAGTCGACTTTTTCTCGGTTTTTTAATGTCACGCCTAACGAATAATAAAGTTTTGCGATGAGACTTGTTATTTTTTTGGGTTGCGACAGCTTGGTGACTCCACTGGGGACATTTAGAGAGTCAGTCCTAGAATTAATCGTGTGTTATCAAAGTCTCGGTTTTGTTGGTTTAATTGGTATTTAATTTTAATTCCCACATTTTTTTTAAAATAAGGAGAATTTTGAAAATAATAAAATGTTTTAAATATGTCCATATTCATGTGCATACATATTATTACTGTTCTCTGGTTATTTTGGTGCACATATTTATTTATTGATTAATTGATGATTTATGTTGTTTAATCTTGTTGGGGCATTTAGAATAAGGTTTGTAAAATAGGTGGTGAAAGGTTTGTTGTTCCTCCACACACGCCACACGTGCATTTGCATATCATGAGCCCTATACCCGGGTTTCGTCCTTTTAGGTGGAGCAAAGTAACTAAGCCTTCTTGATTAACAATCCGCATGGGCTAGGGAAATAGACTCTAATGAATTGAACCCGCTTTTATCAAGGTGCCTTACTAGCCTTCACCGACGACAATGAGGAGCAACTCGGGGCCTTTAGAACCGATACACCCTCATATAGTGAACCTAGGCGAAGCCATGCCGAATTTTCGTTAGATATACCGAAGATAGGAACACATGGAGGGATATTTCTAAACCTTTTATTACCATGTATCTCTACATTCTGAATAAGCATTGTAGATCGGGCAACAATGAACGTACATCGCCCGTAATAAATGTGATAATCCACCCCAAAGGCATTATGATGCCTAAGTGAGTTGATACTGTTGGGGCAAATTTTCACCAACTTTTTGAAATTGAAAATACAAACATTCTTTTAAAAACATTTTGCATTTTGCACATTTCATGCATATGTGAAAAGAGCATGTATATTCATGGTTGTATTTTTTATCTCATTCTTTGCAATAAACAGTTGATAATAATAATCTTGTTTCATGATTTCATAAACCGGTAGTGTTACATGAACATTTGCATATTGTACCATAGTAGGATCCATTATTCCGAAATTCTTTTGAAAAATAATACGTTTGGTTTTTCATAGAGAAAACATGTTTCAAAAAAATCATAGATTAAATTTAGAGGCAAATCTTGCATAATGAGAATTTTGAATAATCAAGATTTAGGTCCCACCAATTTCATGTAATCATTGATTTCTTTGTATATACATTTTTGTTAATTCACTTATTCTTTACATATTACAATCTTAACATGCATGGTTATTCATTGTAGAATACATTTGTGATATACATGGTCATTCTTTGTATCAACCTTTGTGTTAATTCATTTATTCTTTGCATGTGTTATTTTGACATCATGTAACAGTCCTAACATGCCTGGTTATTCATTGTAGAATACATTTATGACATGCATGGTCATTATTTTGTATATATCCATGCATTAATTTGCTTATTCTTTACATGCATCATATTGGCATCAGGTTGCATTCATGCATTCATAGTCAGCATGATTTTTCTGTATATATCCATGCATTAATTTGCTTATTCTTTACATGCATCATGTTTGGCATTAGATTGCATCCATGGCATACATAGTCACCATAATTTCTCTGTATATGCTCATGCAATAATCATCAGTATATTCATGCATATAGAAATAAAGCATTGATAACTCGTATAATTATATAGTTTTTAGTTATGTTTTATTATTGTTTTGTGTCAAATACGAGTTATTATTGTTTAGTCTAATTGTGTTTATGATCTTTTGTATTTTTATGTAATTTGGTGTTTTTCACAAGTTTCTTTGAGTGATTTCAGATTACTAGAATTAAGGGCAAATCCAGTTCAGTTCCAGTTCTGACACATTTTGCCATATCAGCTATATCTGGAGTTTCAATGAAGCAATAAGGCTGAAATTTGTAGCCGTGCAAAGCTAAGAGGCATATCTATCTTTTTCATGTTTTATACTTCTTGAAACGGAGTCGTTTTCCCTAGCGAAATCGACCATCAAGTTGGCTGATGTGCAATGACGTCTGTGCTGACCTGTTTTCGTATTTTGCCCATATCTGCTTATCCACATCAGCAAATGAGCTGATTCCAATGGCTATGGATCCGTAACTGATACGGGAACCTTTGTCTAGAAGACCATATGATCAGATCAGGCCTCTAATATTGACGAAATCGACCATCAAGTTGGCTGATGTGCAATGATGTCTGTGCTGACATGTTTTCGTATTTTGCCCATATCTGCTTATCCACAACAGCAAATGAGCTGATTCCAACGGCTATGGATCCGTAACTGATAGGGGAACCTTTTTCTAGAAGACCATGTGATCAGATCAGGCCTCCAACATTGACGAAATCGACCATCAAGTTGGCTGATCAAAATTGTCATACAATATGACGAAAATTGTTAGAAAAATTCACCCACCTATTATACCTACCTTTGAAATTTGTAAAGCTTGTCTCTTGTCATTTAGCCTTCCAAAATGTGTATAAATAGAGGGCCTTGGATGATTGTAGAGGAGCATATTGTACATAGGTAGGATATTAGCCATTTTAATAAAATTCTCTAAGTTTTCTTCTTCTTTCTTTTCTCTAGTTTTCTTTCTTTTCTCTAGTTTTCTTTTTCTTTAGAGAGAGCAAGAGGTTGGATAATTAATATTCTTCCTCTTCTTCTTTCTTTCTTTTATTTTCTTCTTAGATTTTCTTTAATTTTATGTTTATGTTTACAATGCCTATGCTAGGCTAAACTTCTATTTGGTTAAGGGTGATTTCAAAGCTCTAGACATGTTTTATAATTGATTTTCAGATTCTATCTATCATTAATTTTCTATCAAAGTTGCTTATGTTCTTCTACAAGAATTGTTCATGATTTTGTCTTGATTTGTTTAGGTGTACAACTAGATAGATCTTGATAATTATCTATTGCTAGTTTAGGAGTCTTGATCCGTGTAATTGTCTTGATTTCCTATTCATAAGTGGCAATTTGTGATTAATGATTATGGTCAAGTTTTCAATAATTGCAAAGTGGAACATAACCTAAGTTGAACAATCCGAGCTTATGTGTTTGTTGCTTAGATCAACCTATCTTTCTCATCATAAAGCTGCCATTAAATTGAATCTAGAGAGCTTATTCTAGGTTGTTTGATGGTTAGAGATTAAATAGAGAGCTTGTTCTATTTAACGACAAACTAAGGAAAGATTGGGATAACAGAGCTTGTTGTTATCTACGGTTGTTAACTTTGATAGTTGGTTGATATTGATAGATCTGAAATTGATTCTTAATGATGTCTAGTGGTGGAGAATGAAACCTTAACCATATTTTTCATATTTGATTCTTCTTACTTACTTGTTTTCTTACTTTTCTAGTTTGCTTATTTTTAAAAGTATATTTATTTTTATTGGCTGGTTATACCGCCTAATTTGTATATTAACTTTGTTTTATTTTTATTGGCTGGTTATACCGCCTAATTTAGTATATATATTTTGATTGGCTGGTTATACCGCCTAATTTAGTATATATATATTTTTATTGGCTGGTTATACCGCCTTGCATCTTATTCTTATTATTTACTTTAGTTTAAATCTGGCTTCAAAAACCCCTTTTCTTTTATTGTTCTTGAATGTAAGTTATAAACTATTAATTTATAAACTAAAACCCAATCCCTGAGGACTCGACCCTTGCTAACTACTATACTTACAATTTATCTTTTTAGTGCAAGGTTAAATAAGATACACTCTTTTGGGTGCATCAAATTTTTGGCGCCGTTGCCGGGGATTGTTTTCTTTAGTTTATTTGTTACTTGGTTTATTCTTATTTTCAGTTCTAATGAGTTTTATTTTCTTGTACATGCGGGTTTTTCTGATCAAATTTTGAAAAAAAAAAAAAAAAAAAAATTACGATGGAATTGAGCAATCTAACACTTGAAGAGTTGGTGGCATACATGAACATGGAGAATCAACAAGCCAATCTCACCTTCCCAGTTCAACAATTGGCCATGGGAGGATGTCAAGGCCATCAAGTGTTCCAAGACCAACAGTATGATCATTACTCAAACACTTACCATGAGGGATGGTGGGATCATACTAATTATGGCTACTCGAAAAATTACCAAGAAGTAGATCCTTATGCCAATTACACTCATCCATCTAGCTTCAATCAATCATGGTCCCAAGAACCAGATCTTTTTCAACCACCACATATGACTCAAAACTCAGGTACTTCTTTAGAAGATCTTGTCTATTCTCTTGTTACTGATACATTGCAATTTCAACAGGAAACAAGGGCAAGCATCCAGAGTTTGGAAAAGCAAATGATCCAATTGACTAGTAGTATGGTGGGATGGGTAGCACAAAGATCTGAAGAACTCCCTGCCCAAACAATGATTAACCCAAAGGAGAATACTACTATTGTGACCTTGAGGAATGAGGAACAAGATGAGGATGAGACAAAATTAGAGATGAATTCTATTCTTGAGGATAATGAAGCCAATGATCCAAATAAGAGTATTTCAGCACCTGAGGAAACGTTTGAGATTCCAATTTTTACTAATGTTTCTTCTCCACCTTTTCCTAGTAGATTCGCAAAGTTCAAGGAGGATGAACATGAACAAGACACGCTGGAAACCTTAAACAGTTTGTTTGTGGATGTCATTCAACAAGTACCAAAAGATGCATCATTCCTCGATGAGATATGCACCACCAAGGATGATGGAATAATACTTGTAATGGAGAATACATCCACTGTTGTGCAAAGAAAGCTACCTCTCAAACGCATAAATTTGGAAAATTTCATGTATGAGCCTGACAAGCGTAAAAAGCCAAGAAGGGGTGTTGGTTAGATTCAAAACACTAACTCAAGTGTTAATTGGGAAGGCAGCCCAATTAAAGATGAAATTGCCAACCTTCCATATTCAGATTTGCTTTCTCTTTCTTTTCCTTTTCCTTTTTCTTTTATTATTTTTATTTTTTTTATTTTATTTCTTATGTTTCTTTGTTAATTGTGTTTACTGCTTTTAAGTTCATTTAGGCTGCATAAGTTTCTTTTGTTTAATAGTTCTTTTCTCTTACATATAATTCTTGCATTGGGGGATAATAGCATTACATTAATGACAATGTAAGAATTATGTGTGGGGGGGGAGAATTTAGGATTTTATTTAGAGTGTTTTGTTTTTGAGTCTTTTTATGTTGTTTTTCTTTCTGATCCTTGTTTTGAAAAACACTAGATGTAAATATAATTTTTTTTAACCCCGGTTAAATGGCGGATAACGGTACTCCGTGATTATTTAAATCGGTTCCATCAGCTACCCACAAAACTGATATTGTATATAAATTTCTCTTTCAATTTCTCTTTCATTTTTTTTTTTCAGGATGGATGATATTCTCACAAGATTGCAGAAACGATTTCCTCCTTTTCCTCGAAATATTTTACTGAAGCTTTACCAAGTTCGATTTGAAAGATTAAGAATGCTTATGCACAAAGGGATTCCTGGAGACATACGTTGGATAATTGAAGCCAAGGTACGTGAAGATGAATATCTTCCTGTTTTGCATTTACCAGGTACAGGTAGAAGCACTTTTGCAAAGAAGCGACGAGCAAAGCGCATGAGTTCAAATTGCCACAAATGTGCACGATGGACGTGTAACGGTAAATGTCGTTCTATTGGGATTCCGTCCTCTAATCGAGATGATAAAATTGAATTCATTAAGGATGGACTGAGTAAGGAGAATTTGGGTAATATCCAACTTTCTCTTGAGACGCATCCTAGTGGAGACGTACAAAGAGAAATTCTTGATTTATGGTCGCAATTCCAAAGGGAATGGCAACATCTTGGGAATCTGATGTTAAAAGACCCTGTTTGCCAGCTTGTAAGAAAACTGGATGGGAAGCATATCCTCGACTCATAGAAGGCGTTTAAGCCGTTTCTGGACGTAAAACCAGAGGAAGATGTGAGCCACAATCACAACTACAATAAATGACTTCTCAGCTTTTGGTTTGATTTGCAATAACTTTATTTCGGTTTAATTTACGTGTTATTCGATTTGTGTAATTATTCTCATTTTTTTTATTTGTCTTTTACGATTGATTTTTCTTCTCTTTTTTATTTTCTTCCTGAAATCACGCAAAAATCTTTTGTTAGGTTAACATTTTCTTCTGACAGGTCAAATACACTTTCGGCGACATTATTACTCTTGACTTTTACGGTTGATTTTTCTTCTCTTTTTGATTTTCTTCCTGAAATCACGCAAAAATCTTTTGTTAGGTTAACATTTTCTTCTGACAGGTCAGATACACTTTCGGCGACATTATTACTCTTGTCTGATTCACTACTCAGTCCTCTATATATTACACCATGTACTCATTCTCTTTCAGGCACTCGAAAAAAAGAAAAAAAAATGGAAAGTACTTCATCCCAGCGCATTAAAAAAATTTGTGTCTTTGGAGGTGCTTATCCAGGAAAAAATAACATATTCGCTGATGAAGCCATAAGAGTTGGAGTAATACTTGCCCAACAAAAGATCCACTTGATTTATGGAGGCGGTAGTACGGGTTTAATGGGAGCAGTCGCTACAGCAGCACACGCCGGAGGAAGTCCAGTTCTAGGAATCGTGCCAAAACTATTCACAAGTTTTTGTGGACCTACCGTGGGTAAGGAAATACAAGTCTGGAGTGTCCCTGAACGGATAACAATCATGTACCATTCTGCCGATGCATTCATTGCTTTACCAGGAGGTCTGGGTACATTGGAAGAAATAGCTTGCGTGGCTTCTTGGTCATCTTTGGTCACAAATAAGAAACCCATTGGTTTGCTTAATATTAATGGTTATTTTAGTAATTTGCTTTTATATTTAGATAATGCTGTGGATAATGGATTCATGTTTTCAGAGGCAAGGAGAACCATAATTTCTGCTACAACCATTGAAGATTTACTTAAAAAGCTCCAAGCTTATGAGTGTTTATCTGCTACGGTTGTTTCGCAAACGCTCGGAAAAAGAAAAAGAGATATGGACGAGCAAGGAGTGGATTGCACTTTGTCTTTGTGACATTATCTAACATTTTGCTTGTTGTGTCTCAGTTATAATAAGTGGTTAGCAACCTCTACAGGTAATATCTCCTAGATTTTACCTTTAAAAAAAAAAAAAAAAAGAAAGAAAATTTGTGTTTTAAGCCATTTAAAAGTATTCATTCTGAACAAGGTCTGAGTAAGGGAGACTTGAGACATACCTTGTCAGTTTGATTTTAATCTTTTTATGTTTACTTGTTAATTTTTGTTTAGTATTTTAGGATTACTTAGGTTGCATGGGTTTGTTTTGTTTTGTTTTGAGTCTTAGTTGTTCATATTCTTATGTTATTAGTTCTTTTCTCTTACACATGATTCTTTCATTTGAGTTAATAGACTTACATTGAGGACAATGTAAGAATTAAGTGTGGGGGGAATGATTTAGGATTTCTTTTATTTTGACTACTATTTTTTTTTTTTTTTGAGTCTTTATTATTATTATTATTTTTTTTTTTTTTTTTTGAGTTTTAGTTCCTTTTTAATACAATGATGAGATATGAATTGCATAAGTCTAAAACAGATTTATTAGTGAGAAGATTTTCATGAGAATTGAGCTTGATGTCAACCTTTTTATGAGCCAATGTTAATATGATATGTTGATTGAGAAAGAAGCATGTTTAGACTTAATCTGACTTGTATAATCATCATTGTGAGTTTTTGAGCCTATAATGATTGATGCATTATACAAATCAATCTAATTTCTTTCTTGAGTGCTCTTATGATTACATGATTCTCTAGAACTTGCTTTAAACCGTTTGAGACTATATTGATACATGTGACAACATGAATATGATAGAGGCATTAGGATTTTTAGCCAGGGCCAAACAGCCATCCCTTATTGATGTTCCAAGAGAACACACCCTTAGTGAACCAATTTGAGCCTACATTGAATAAGCTATCTCTTTGGTAACCATAACTTGTCCCTAACCTAAATATACTTATATCTTTACCTTTGTTCCAAAGATGAATTAGCATGTTTTGAGACAAGTTGCAAAGACAAGGAAGATCTATTGAAAATTTGGGTTAGAAACAAGAAATAAGTGTGGGGGGAAAAGAAAAGAAAAGTCAAGAGAAAAAGAAATGGAATACTGGAAAATACATTCCTATGTAAAAATATATATATATATATGAATCATCTCTTGAATTTGTGGAAAAAGAAAAAGATGTTACAAAGTTGTTTAGAATGAAGAAAAGGCCCAACATGAATATCCGGCCTAGGTGACTATGTACTTGTAAAGAGTTTTGAGAAGTTTCTTTGTATAATCTTTTTATGTCTCTAAACTTTATGAACTCTTTGGAACCTTTGTGATATCTTTATCCTTTTGTTCTTCAACCACATTACAAACCCCTTGGCCCCATTACAACCTTGATTAAAGACCTCTTGATTCATGATGTTGTATGATCTAAATAGGGGAGAATAGGTGGACAAGCAAGAATATGGTAGAACTGTTTTCATGAGATTGATTGAGTGTAAACACTTCACCACTACTTTAAAGAGTGAAAATCATGAGGGTATCCCATGTGAGAAGTTGAGATTAAATTTGAACATGCAATATTTTGATTGAGATATGTTATGCTAATATTGGCTTAACTCAAACAATTTACATTCAAGCATGATTTTTTGTGAAATTCTTTAAGCTATTGATTAGTTTATAAGACTTGTTCAAATATTGTCTCTAATTTGTATTGAAAGGATTAGGAGTAAATATTTTTAGTATATGTAGTTTATTTATATGAAGTTTATTTATATTTTAATTTTTCAATGTTTGTGGGTATCGTTCTAGTAAACCCTCACGAGACTAAACTCGTCCACTAGGGACACCTAGGGGTTTAAAGGCTTGTGTCACATGCTAAGTGCCACCGTGATTTCCTACGAAAGTGGATTAGATTAGATTTTCTTATTTTATTTTTATTGAGTCGTTGCTAGGGACTAGCAACAATCTAAGTGTGGGGGTGTGATAACTCGTATAATTATATAGTTTTTAGTTATGTTTTATTATTGTTTTGTGTCAAATACGAGTTATTATTGTTTAGTCTAATTGTGTTTATGATCTTTTGTATTTTTATGTAATTTGGTGTTTTTCACAAGTTTCTTTGAGTGATTTCAGATTACTAGAATTAAGGGCAAATCCAGTTCAGTTCCAGTTCCGACACATTTTGCCATATCAGCTATATCTGGAGTTTCACTGAAGCAATAAGGCTGAAATTTGTAGCCGTGCAAAGCTAAGAGGCATATCTATCTTTTTCATGTTTTATACTTCTTGAAACGGAGTCGTTTTCCCTAGCGAAATCGACCATCAAGTTGGCTGATGTGCAATGACGTCTGTGCTGACCTGTTTTCTTATTTTGCCCATATCTGCTTATCCACATCAGCAAATGAGCTGATTCCAATGGCTATGGATCCGTAACTGATACGGGAACCTTTGTCTAGAAGACCATATGATCAGATCAGGCCTCTAATATTGACGAAATCGACCATCAAGTTGGCTGATGTGCAATTATGTCTGTGCTGACATGTTTTCGTATTTTGCCCATATCTGCTTATCCACATCAGCAAATGAGCTGATTCCAACGGCTATGGATCCGTAACTGATAGGGGAACCTTTTTCTAGAAGACCATGTGATCAGATCAGGCCTCCAACATTGACGAAATCGACCATCAAGTTGGCTGATCAAAATTGTCATACAATATGACGAAAATTGTTAGAAAAATTCACCCACCTATTATACCTACCTTTGAAATTTGTAAAGCTTGTCTCTTGTCATTTAGCCTTCCAAAATGTGTATAAATAGAGGGCCTTGGATGATTGTAGAGGAGCATATTGTACATAGGTAGGATATTAGCCATTTTAATAAAATTCTCTAAGTTTTCTTCTTCTTTCTTTTCTCTAGTTTTCTTTCTTTTCTCTAGTTTTCTTTTTCTTTAGAGAGAGCAAGAGGTTGGATAATTAATATTCTTCCTCTTCTTCTTTCTTTCTTTTATTTTCTTCTTAGATTTTCTTTAATTTTATGTTTATGTTTACAATGCCTATGCTAGGCTAAACTTCTATTTGGTTAAGGGTGATTTCAAAGCTCTAGACATGTTTTATAATTGATTTTCAGATTCTATCTATCATTAATTTTCTATCAAAGTTGCTTATGTTCTTCTACAAGAATTGTTCATGATTTTGTCTTGATTTGTTTAGGTGTACAACTAGATAGATCTTGATAATTATCTATTGCTAGTTTAGGAGTCTTGATCCGTGTAATTGTCTTGATTTCCTATTCATAAGTGGCAATTTGTGATTAATGATTATGGTCAAGTTTTCAATAATTGCAAAGTGGAACATAACCTAAGTTGAACAATCCGAGCTTATGTGTTTGTTGCTTAGATCAACCTATCTTTCTCATCATAAAGCTGCCATTAAATTGAATCTAGAGAGCTTATTCTAGGTTGTTTGATGGTTAGAGATTAAATAGAGAGCTTGTTCTATTTAACGACAAACTAAGGAAAGATTGGGATAACAGAGCTTGTTGTTATCTACGGTTGTTAACTTTGATAGTTGGTTGATATTGATAGATCTGAAATTGATTCTTAATGATGTCTAGTGGTGGAGAATGAAACCTTAACCATATTTTTCATATTTGATTCTTCTTACTTACTTGTTTTCTTACTTTTCTAGTTTGCTTATTTTTAAAAGTATATTTATTTTTATTGGCTGGTTATACCGCCTAATTTGTATATTAACTTTGTTTTATTTTTATTGGCTGGTTATACCGCCTAATTTAGTATATATATTTTGATTGGCTGGTTATACCGCCTAATTTAGTATATATATATTTTTATTGGCTGGTTATACCGCCTTGCATCTTATTCTTATTATTTACTTTAGTTTAAATCTGGCTTCAAAAACCCCTTTTCTTTTATTGTTCTTGAATGTAAGTTATAAACTATTAATTTATAAACTAAAACCCAATCCCTGAGGACTCGACCCTTGCTAACTACTATACTTACAATTTATCTTTTTAGTGCAAGGTTAAATAAGATACACTCTTTTGGGTGCATCAAGCATGTACATTCATAATTGTATTCTTGATCCCATGGTAATAATGTCAATTTCATTTGCATAAAAGGGGTTCGAGATATGAGGAATGAATCGGCGGAACGATTGGGTGCTTTGGAACGCAATCAAGAGGAGTTTGGACATGAAATATGGGAGGTGAAAGAACAGCTTGTCAAAATGATGAAAATGTTTGAGGATATGGGTAAGAGTAAGGGGGAACTTTCTCAGGGCTCTGCATTGCCTTTGGATCAACCAAAACCATTAGGTCCAGAACATATAATCCTTGCTGGATCTTGCACTTGTCAATGCCACAAAGGTTGCAATCCTTATGAAATTATGGACAAGATCGTGAAAATGATTAAACCCGAGAGCCTGATACCAAGGATAGAAACCTCAGATCCTAAATAGTCCCTGCAATTGGTCCTAGGTCCAAACTAGTATCCTTACCCTACTATGGCCTAATTGTCCACTGGGAGAATCACTACGGGACCTGATGCACCCAAAAGAGTGTATCTTATTTAACCTTGCACTAAAAAGATAAATTGTAAGTATAGTAGTTAGCAAGGGTCGAGTCCTCAGGGATTGGGTTTTAGTTTATAAGTTAATAGTTTAAAACTGAAATTCAAGAACAATAAAAGAAAAGGGGTTTTTGAAGCCAGATTTAAACTAAAGTAAATAATAAGAATAAGATGCAAGGCGGTATAACCAGCCAATAAAAATATATATACTAAATTAGGCGGTATAACCAGCCAATAAAAATAAAACAAAGTTAATATACAAATTAGGCGGTATAACCAGCCAATAAAAATAAATATAAAAAATAAGCAAACTAAAAGTAAGAAAACAAATAAGTAAGAAGAATCAAATATGAAAAATATGGTTAAGGTTTCATTCTCCACCACTAGACATCATTAAGAATCAATTTCAGATCTATCAATATCAACCAACTATCAAAGTTAACAACCGTAGATAACAACAAGCTCTGTTACCCCAATCTTTCCTTAGTTTGTCGTTAAATAGAACAAGCTCTCTATTTAATCTCTAACCATTAAACAACCTAGAATAAGCTCTCTAAATTCAATTTAATGGCAGCTTTATGATGAGAAAGATAGGTTGATCTAAGCAACAAACACATAATCTCGGATTGTTCAACTTAGGTTATGTTCCACTTTGCAATTATTGAAAACTTGACCATAATCATTAATCACAAATTGCCACTTATGAATAGGAAATCAAGACAATTACACGGATCAAGACTCCTAAACTAGCAATAGATAATTATCAAGATCTATCTAGTTGTACACCTAAATAAATCTAGACAACATCATGAACAATTCTTGTAGAAGAACATAAGCAACTTTGATAGAAAATTAATGATAGATAGAATCTGAAAATCAATCACAAAACATGTCTAGGGCTTTGAAATCACCCTTAACCAAATAGAAGTTTAGCCTAGCATAGGCATTATAAACATAAACATAAAATTAAAGAAAATATAAGAAGAAAATAAAAGAAAGAAAGAAGAAGAGGAAGAATATTAATTATCCAACCTCTTGCTCTCTCTAAAGAAAAAGAAAACTAGAGAAAAGAAAGAAAACTAGAGAAAAGAAAGAAGAAGAAAACTTAGAGAATTTTATTAAAATGGCTAATATCCTACCTATGTACAATATGATCCCTTACAATCATCCAAGGCCCTCTATTTATACACATTTTGGAAGGCTAAATGACAAGAGACAAGCTTTACAAATTTCAAAGGTAGGTATAATAGGTGGGTGAATTTTTCTAACAATTTTCGTCATATTGTATGACAATTTTGATCAGCCAACTTGATGGTCGATTTCGTCAATGTTGCAAGCCTGATCTGATCACATGGTCTTCTAGAAAAAGGTTCCCCTATCAGTTACGGATCCATAGCTGTTGGAATCAGCTCATTTGCTGATGTGGATAAGAAGATATGGGCAAAATACGAAAACATGTCAGCACAGACGTCATTGCACATCAGCCAACTTGATGGTCGATTTCGTCAATATTAGAGGCCTGATCTGATCATATGGTCTTCTAGACAAAGGTTCCCGTATCCGTTACGGATCCATAGCCATTGGAATCACCTCATTTGCTGATGTGGATAAGCAGATATGGGCAAAATACGAAAACAGGTCAGCACAGACGTCATTGTACATCAGCCAACTTGATGGTCGATTTCGCTAGGGAAAACGACTCCGTTTCAAGAAGTATAAAACATGAAAAAGATAGATATGCCTCTTAGCTTTGCACGGCTACAAATTTCAGCCTTATTGCTTCAGTGAAACTCCAGATATAGCTGATATGGAAAACTGTGTCGGAACTGGAACTGAACTGGATTTGCCCTTAATTCTAGTAATCTGAAATCACTCAAAGAAACTTGTGAAAAACACCAAATTACATAAAAATATAAAAGATCATAAACACAATTAGACTAAACAATAATAACTTGTATTTGACACAAAACAATAATAAAACATAACTAAAAACTATATAATTATACGAGTTATCACACCCCCACACTTAGATTGTTGCTAGTCCCTAGCAACGACTCAATAAAAATAAAATAAGAAAATCTAATCTAATCCACTTTCGTAGGAAATCACTGTGGCACTTAGCATGTGACACAAGCCTTTAAACCCCTAGGTGTCCCTAGTGGACGAGTTTAGTCTCGTGAGGTTTTACTAGAACGATACCCACAAACATTGAAAAATTAAAATATAAATAAACTTCATATAAATAAACTACATATACTAAAAATATTTACTCCTAATCCTTTCAATACAAATTAGAGACAATATTTGAACAAGTCTTATAAACTAATCAATAGCTTAAAAAATTTCACAAAAAATCATGCTTGAATGTAAATTGTTTGAGTTAAGCCAATATTAGCATAACATATCTCAATCAAAATAGTGCATGTTCAAATTTAATCTCAACTTCTCACATGGGATACTCTCTTGATTTTCACTCTTTAAAGTAGTGGTAAAGTGTTTACACTCAATCAATCTCATGAAAACACTTCTACCATATGCTTGCTTGTCCACCTATTCTCCACTAAAAGATCATGCAACTTCATAAATCAAGAGGTCTTTAATCAAGGTTGTAATGGGGCCAAGGGGTTTGTAATGTGGTTGAAGAACAAAAGGATAAAGATATCACAAAGGTTCCAAAGAGTTCATAGAGTTTAGAGACATAATAAGATCATACAAATAAAACTTCTCAAAACTCTTATAAAGCACATAATAACATAGGCTAAATATTCATGTTGAGCCTTTGCATCATTCTAACCAACTTTGTAACATCTTTTTCTTTACTTTAACTAGAAGTTCAAGAGAAGATTTTTTTTTTTTTAATATGGGAATGTATTTGACAATGATCCCTTTCTTTTTCTCTTGACTTTTTTCTTTCTTTTCCCCCCACACTTATTTCTTGTTTCTAACCCAAATTTTCAATAAATCTTCCTTGTCTTTGCAACTTGTCTCAAAACATGCTAATTCATCTTTGGAACAAAGGTAAAGATATAAGTATATTTAGGTTAGGGACAAGTAATGGTTACCAAAGAGATAGCTTATTCAATGTAGGCTCAAATTGGTTCACTAAGGGTGTGTTCTCTTGGAACATCAATAAGGGATGGCTGTTTGGCCCTGGCTAAAAATCCTAATGCCTCTATCATATTCATGTTGTCACATGTATCAATATAGTCTCAAACGGTTTAAAGCAAGTTCTAGAGAATCATGTAATCATAAGAGCACTCAAGAAAGAAATTAGATTGATTTGTATAATGCATCAATCATTATAGTCTCAAAAACTCACAAGGATGATTATACAAGTCAGATTAAGTCTAAACATGCTTCTTTCTCAATCAACATATCATATTAACATTGGCTCATAAAAATTAGTATCAAGCTTAATTCTTATGAAAATCTTCTCACTAATAACCAGTTTAGACCTATGCAATTCATATCTCATCATTGTATTAAAAAGGAACTAAAACACACTAAAATAATAATAATAATAAAGACTCGAAAAAAAAAAAAATAGTAGACAAAAATAAAAGAAATCCTAAATCATTCCCCCCACACTTAATTCTTACATTGTCCTCAATGTAAGTCTATTAACTCAAATGAAAGAATCATGTGTAAGAGAAAAGAACTAATAACATAAGAATAGGAACAACTAAGACTCAAAACAAAACAAAACCATGCAACCTAAATAATCCTAAAATACTAAACAAAAATTAACAAGTAAACATAAAAAGATTAAAATCAAACTGACAAGGTATGTCTCAAGTCTCCCTTACTCAGACCTTGTTCAGAATGAATACTTCTAAATTGCTTAAAACACAACAAACTCTTTTTTTTTTTTTTTGAAAAGAAGAAATCAAACTGACAAGGTATGTCTCAAGTCTCCCTTACTCAGACCTTGTTCAGAATGAATACTTCTTAATAAATTTTTTTTTTTATTAGCAAAATATGTCCCTTACCCCCTACTAAAATATGACATTGTCCCCAATGTCAAATTTTAAAGGTAGAATTTAGGAGATATTACCTGCAGAGGTTGCTAACCACTTATTATAACTGAGACACAACAAGCAAAATGTTAGATAATGTCACAAAGACAAAGTGCAATCCACTCCTTGCTCGTCCATATCTCTTTTTCTTTTTCCGAGCGTTTGCGAAACAACCGTAGCAGATAAACACTCATAAGCTTGGAGCTTTTTGAGTAAATCTTCAATGGTTGTAGCAGAAATTATGGTTCTCCTTGCCTCTGAAAACATGAATCCATTATGCACAGCATTATCTAAATATGAAAGCAAATTACTAAAATAATCATTAATATTAAGCAAACCAATGGGTTTCTTATTTGTGACCAAAGATGACCAAGAAGCCACGCAAGCTATTTCTTCCAATGTACCCAGACCTCCTGGTAAAGCAATGAATGCATCGGCAGAATGGTACATGATTGTTATCCGTTCAGGGACACTCCAGACTTGTATTTCCTTACCCACAGTAGGTCCACAAAAACTTGTGAATAGTTTTGGCACGATTCCTAGAACTGGACTTCCTCCGGCGTGTGCTGCTGTAGCGACTGCTCCCATTAAACCCGTACTACCGCCTCCATAAATCAAGTGGATCTTTTGTTGGGCAAGTATTACTCCAACTCTTATGGCTTCATCAGCGAATATGTTATTTTTCCCTGGATAAGCACCTCCAAAGACACAAATTTTTTTAATGCGTTGGGACGAAGTACTTTCCATTTTTTTTTTCTTTTTCGAGTGCCTGAAAGAGAATGAGTACATGGTGTAATATATAGAGGACTGAGTAGTGAATCAGACAAGAGTAATAATGTCGCCGAAAGTGTATCTAACCTGTCAGAAGAAAATGTTAACCTAACAAAAGATTTTTGCGTGATTTCAGGAAGAAAATCAAAAAGAGAAGAAAAATCAACCGTAAAAGTCAAGAGTAATAATGTCGCCGAAAGTGGATTTGACCTGTCAGAAGAAAATGTCAACCTAACAAAAGATTTTTGCGTGATTTCAGGAAGAAAATCAAAAAGAGAAGAAAAATCAACCGTAAAAGACAAATAAAAAAAAAACGAGAATAATTACACAAATCGAACAACACGTAAATTAAACCAAAATAAAGTTATTGCAAATCAAACCAAAAGCTGAGAAGTCGTTTATTGTAGTTGTGATTGTGGCTCACATCTTCCTCTGGTTTTGCGTCCAGAAACGGCTTAAACGCCTTCTATGAGTCGAGGATATGCTTCCCATCCAGTTTTCTTACAAGCTGGCAAACAGGGTCTTTTAACATCAGATTCCCAAGATGTTGCCATTCCCTTTGGAATTGCGGCCATAAATCAAGAATTTCTCTTTGTACGTCTCCACTAGGATGCGTCTCAAGAGAAAGTTGGATATTACCCAAATTCTCCTTACTCAGTCCATCCTTAATGAATTCAATTTTATCATCTCGATTAGAGGACGGAATCCCAATAGAACGACATTTACCGTTACACGTCCATCGTGCACATTTGTGGCAATTTGAACTCATGCGCTTTGCTCGTCGCTTCTTTGCAAAAGTGCTTCTACCTGTACCTGGTAAATGCAAAACAGGAAGATATTCATCTTCACGTACCTTGGCTTCAATTATCCAACGTATGTCTCCAGGAATCCCTTTGTGCATAAGCATTCTTAATCTTTCAAGTTGAACTTGGTAAAGCTTCAGTAAAATATTTCGAGGAAAAGGAGGAAATCGTTTCTGCAATCTTGTGAGAATATCATCCATCCTGAAAAAAAATGAAAAAAATTGAAAGAGAAATTGGAAGAGAAATTTATATACAATATCAGTTTTGTGGGTAGCTGATGGAACCGATTTAAATAATCACGGAGTACCGTTATCCGCCATTTAACCGGGGTAAAAAAAATAAAAATTATATTTACATCTAGTTATTTTCAAAACAAGGATCAGAAAGAAAAACAACATAAAAAGACTCAAAAACAAAACACTCTAAATAAAATCCTAAATTCTTCCCCCCACACATAATTTTTACATTGTCATTAATGTAATGCTATTATCCCCCAATGCAAGAATTATATGTAAGAGAAAAGAACTATTAAACAAAAGAAACTTATGCAGCCTAAATGAACTTAAAAACAGTAAACACAATTAACAAAGAAACATAAGAAATAAAAATAAAAACAATAAAAATAATAAAAGAAAAAGGAAAAGAAAGAGAATGAGAAAGCAAATCTGAATATGGAAGGTTGGCAATTTCATCTTTAATTGGGCTGCCTTCCCAATTAACACTTGAGTTAGTGTTTTGAATCTAACCAACACCCCTTCTTGGCTTTTTAGGCTTGTCAGGCTCATACATGAAATTTCCCAAATTTATGCGTTTGAGAGGAAGCTTTCTTTGCACAACAGTGGATGCATTCTCCATTACAAGTATTATTCCATCATCCTTGGTGGTGCATATCTCATCGAGGAATGGAGCATATTTTGATATTTGTTGAATGGCATCCACAAACAAGTTGTTTAAGGTTCCATGCATATGTTGTTCATGTTCCTCCTCCTTGAACATTGTGAATCTACTAGGAAAAGGTGGAGAAGAAACATTAGTAAAAATTGGAATCTCAAACGTTACCTCAGGTGCCGAAATACTCTTATTTGGATCATTGGCTTCATTATCCTCAAGAATAGAATTCATCTCTAATTTTGTCTCATCCTCATCTTGTTCCTCATTCCTCAAGGTCACAATAGTAGTATTCTCCTTTGGGTTAATCATTGTTTGGGCAGGGAGTTCTTCAGATCTTTGTGCTACCCATCCCACCATACTACTAGTCAATTGGATCATTTGCTTTTCCAAACTCTGGATGCTTGCCCTTGTTTCCTGTTGAAATTGCAATGTATCAGTAACAAGAGAGTAGACAAGATCTTCTAAAGAAGTACCTGAGTTTTGAGTCATATGTGGTGGTTGAAAAAGATCTGGTTCTTGGGACCATGATTGATTGAAGCTAGATGGATGAGTGTAATTGGCATATGGATCTACTTCTTGGTAATTTTCTGAGTAGCCATAATTAGTATGATCCCACCATCCCTCATGGTAAGTGTTTGAGTAATGATCATACTGTTGGTCTTGGAACACTTGATGGCCTTGACATCCTCCCATGGCCAATTGTTGAACTGGGTAGGTGAGATTGGCTTGTTTATTTTCCATGTTCATGTATGCCACCAACTCTTCAAGTGTTAGATTGCTCAATTCCATCGTTTTTTTTTTTTTTTTTTTTTTCAAAATTTGATAAGAAAAACTTGTATGTACAAGAAAATAGAACTAATTAGAACTGAAAATAAGAATAAACCAAGTAACAAATAAACTAAAGAAAACAATCCCCGGCAACGGCGCCAAAAATTTGATGCACCCAAAAGAGTGTATCTTATTTAACCTTGCACTAAAAAGATAAATTGTAAGTATAGTAGTTAGCAAGGGTCGAGTCCTCAGGGATTGGGTTTTAGTTTATAAGTTAATAGTTTAAAACTGAAATTCAAGAACAATAAAAGAAAAGGGGTTTTTGAAGCCAGATTTAAACTAAAGTAAATAATAAGAATAAGATGCAAGGCGGTATAACCAGCCAATAAAAATATATATACTAAATTAGGCGGTATAACCAGCCAATAAAAATAAAACAAAGTTAATATACAAATTAGGCGGTATAACCAGCCAATAAAAATAAATATAAAAAATAAGCAAACTAAAAGTAAGAAAACAAATAAGTAAGAAGAATCAAATATGAAAAATATGGTTAAGGTTTCATTCTCCACCACTAGACATCATTAAGAATCAATTTCAGATCTATCAATATCAACCAACTATCAAAGTTAACAACCGTAGATAACAACAAGCTCTGTTACCCCAATCTTTCCTTAGTTTGTCGTTAAATAGAACAAGCTCTCTATTTAATCTCTAACCATTAAACAACCTAGAATAAGCTCTCTAAATTCAATTTAATGGCAGCTTTATGATGAGAAAGATAGGTTGATCTAAGAAACAAACACATAAGCTCGGATTGTTCAACTTAGGTTATGTTCCACTTTGCAATTATTGAAAACTTGACCATAATCATTAATCACAAATTGCCACTTATGAATAGGAAATCAAGACAATTACACGGATCAAGACTCCTAAACTAGCAATAGATAATTATCAAGATCTATCTAGTTGTACACCTAAATAAATCTAGACAACATCATGAACAATTCTTGTAGAAGAACATAAGCAACTTTGATAGAAAATTAATGATAGATAGAATCTGAAAATCAATCACAAAACATGTCTAGGGCTTTGAAATCACCCTTAACCAAATAGAAGTTTAGCCTAGCATAGGCATTATAAACATAAACATAAAATTAAAGAAAATATAAGAAGAAAATAAAAGAAAGAAAGAAGAAGAGGAAGAATATTAATTATCCAACCTCTTGCTCTCTCTAAAGAAAAAGAAAACTAGAGAAAAGAAAGAAAACTAGAGAAAAGAAAGAAGAAGAAAACTTAGAGAATTTTATTAAAATGGCTAATATCCTACCTATGTACAATATGATCCCTTACAATCATCCAAGGCCCTCTATTTATACACATTTTGGAAGGCTAAATGACAAGAGACAAGCTTTACAAATTTCAAAGGTAGGTATAATAGGTGGGTGAATTTTTCTAACAATTTTCGTCATATTGTATGACAATTTTGATCAGCCAACTTGATGGTCGATTTCGTCAATGTTGCAGGCCTGATCTGATCACATGGTCTTCTAGAAAAAGATTCCCCTATCAGTTACGGATCCATAGCTGTTGGAATCAGCTCATTTGCTGATGTGGATAAGAAGATATGGGCAAAATACGAAAACATGTCAGCACAGACGTCATTGCACATCAGCCAACTTGATGGTCGATTTCGTCAATATTAGAGGCCTGATCTGATCATATGGTCTTCTAGACAAAGGTTCCCGTATCCGTTACGGATCCATATCCATTGGAATCAGCTCATTTGCTGATGTGGATAAGCAGATATGGGCAAAATACGAAAACAGGTCAGCACAGACGTCATTGTACATCAGCCAACTTGATGGTCGATTTCGCTAGGGAAAACGACTCCGTTTCAAGAAGTATAAAACATGAAAAAGATAGATATGCCTCTTAGCTTTGCACGGCTACAAATTTCAGCCTTATTGCTTCAGTGAAACGCCAGATATAGCTGATATGGCAAAATGTGTCGGAACTGGAACTGAACTGGATTTGCCCTTAATTCTAGTAATCTGAAATCACTCAAAGAAACTTGTGAAAAACACCAAATTACATAAAAATATAAAAGATCATAAACACAATTAGACTAAACAATAATAACTTGTATTTGACACAAAACAATAATAAAACATAACTAAAAACTATATAATTATACGAGTTATCAGGACCCCTGAATCCCACTCCATCACCGCCAACTGGAAGTTCGTACTATTTCCCTCATCAATCACCTTATCAAGCACCCGCGATTGGAACCTCGAACTATGTAAACCTCCAAGGGTCTCGAGTCCAAATCTATACCCTTGCCTTATTATTCCGCCATCTCCCTATGTAAAAACTCCGGTTCGGACCTTAGTGCCACCACCAAGTGCCTCAACTCCTAGGCCATGTGCGACTAAGAAACACCCCAAGAGCAAGACTCAAGAGCATTTCGATCCCATTCCAATTAGTTACCAGGAGCTTCTCCCTATATTGGTACAAGATCACATGGTTGCATGTGTCCCGTTGAAACCCTTGTTACCACCGTATCCCAGTTGGTACAACCCAAGTGCAAGATGTGATTATCATTGTGGAATTGCTGGGCATAGTATTGAAGATTGCATAGCCTTCAAAAAGAAAGTGCAATCTCTTATAGAGATTAAGTGGATCAATCCAACGACACTAATTGGTAAAGGGCTGGGAAAGCATAATCAGGATTAGGAGATTTACGGCAATGATGTAGAAAGACTTCGGTCTAATATGATGTAGTAGGATTTCACTTTTTCAGTAGCCGGCTCTTATAGCCTTAGGATGCTAGGAAGAATAAAGTGTTTGTAAAGACAGTTTTAACCACTACTCAAATTTTGAAAACATGGTTTATACCATTGTGAACGTTGATATGTGAATGAATTGGTTGAGCTTCAAATTTATGAGATATTGATGATTAAGTTCCTCCGATTCTTATTTCCTCTGTGATATCTTCCCCTTTGCATTTTGCATCCGATCAATTATTTTTCATACCATACATTCATAAATGCATCATGGTAGCATCAAGTGGTATTCATGACAAACATAGTCAGCATGATTTTCTCTATATGTTCATACACTAATTTGCTTATTACATACATCATGTTAGCATTAGGTCGTATTCATAACACACATGGTCAGCATGAATTTCTTTGTATATACTCTGTGTCAATCATTCATTGTTTACATGCATCATAATTGACATCATGTTGCATTCGTAGTGTATACGATCATTGATGGGGAAATACGCTGAAATATATATGGTCATTCATTGCATATATCCATGCATTGATTTGTTTGTTCTTTGCTTGCAGCATGTTGGCATCGTGATTGCATTTATTACATAAATAGTCAGCATGTCTTCACTGTACATGTCCATACATCATATTGTTTATGTTTCACATGCATCAAATTGCATTCATGACTCTTTCATCATGACATACATTTGGGGAAATAAAATAGAAGTTGGCTTGGCTTTAAGAGTCTTTGAAAATATTTCCATTTCAAATCAGAAGTATAAAGAAGTACTTAGTACCCTTTAATACAAGCTAGTGCTATGGAGAATGAACAAGTTGCCCGAATGGAAAAAATGGAAAGGGAACAGAAAGAATTGCGAGAATAGTTGGCAAAGTCTCAAGCAGAATCTAAAGATCAGATGACTAAATTGATGGAGCTAATGTCCATCGTAATCAAAGGGTACACTGAGAACTTGACCACCAGAGAAGGGTTAGAGGCACAAAAGGGTCAGAATGATATCGTAATGATGGATGCCCAGAACACAGTTAACCTCATCAATGTCTTAAATACAGATGATCCAGCTGAACAGGCAAAGTTGAGAATGGTTAAGTCGAATGAGGTTGAGTTGTCATATTCCCAAGGGAGATATCAGTGCTAGATGAAAGGCTTTGGGAAGTAGAAAATACAGATGTATTCGGAAGTGTGGATGCAAAAGAACGATGTTTGATCCCTAGTCATTCCTCTTAAGTTCAAGATCCTCGACTTTGTGAAATATGACGGAACAACCGATTTGTCAGCCCACATCACTATGTTCTGCCAAAAAAGGACAAGTCATATAGATAATGATAAGGTTTTGATTCACTGCTTTCAGGATAGCCTCAGCGGATCCGCAATTAGGTGGCATGGTCAATTGAGCAAGGATCAGATTTACTCTTGGAATGACATGGCTAGGGCTTTTCTAAACCAGTACAAGCATATGACCCACATGGCTCCTGATCATCTCACCTTGCAAAATATGAAGAAAAGAGCTACAGAGAGCTTCAAAGAATATGCGCAGCGGTGGATGAGCATGGTCGTCCAAGTACAATCGCCCTTAACTCAGAAGGAAAACACTGTCCTTTTTGTGAATACACTGCAGGCCCCGTACTATGATATACTTGTCGGCAACACCACGAAGAATTTTTCGGACATGGTAATTTCAAGGGAGATGATTGAGAATGCTATCAAGGATGGGAAAATTGAAAGAGAAAGAACATCCAATACAGAGAGAAATGGGGCATCTAAAAAGAAAAAAAAAAGATACCCAATTCGTGGAAGGCTTTACCCCACCTCCCCAATTCTCCTCGTATCAGCCGTGTTACTCTACCCTGAACAATGTCTCTCAAGGTGCTTATCCTTATCAACCAATGTCTATCACCGTGCCAGCATTTACATCTGTCTATCAATCTAACACCCTTGGAAATAATCGAAGGGGGCATAAAAACCAAAAAAAGAAATCAGGTTGACCCGATTCCTCTAACATGCAGTGAGCTACTACCTCAACTCATCCAGAATCACCTTGTGACACCCATGCAATTAGTGCCTTTAAAGCCCCCTTATCCGAGCTGGTATGATGCTAATAAGTGTTGTGGTTATCATTCTGGCAATCAAGGTCACTCAACAGAGAACTGCCCCGCTTTGAAGTATAAGGTCAGGGATCTCATCAAGGCTGGTTCGATAAGTTTTGAAGATGGGAAAGCCAAGTTTCATAAGAAACATGGTGCATAACCATATTAGGATTTTTGATGCATGTAGTTCTATACACTGTGATGATGAAAGCACTTGTCTCATGTTGAAATCTACATGAAATAAATAAATTTTGAATTTAAATTTTTTGTGTTCATTATGTTTTAATAATAATTTGAATTTGCAAAAAAAAATTAAACTTTGAGAAAAAAAATTTGGTAAACAATAATAAGGGGTTTTCACGTGAAATAATGGACAGTCTCGAGAATATTGATGATCATTGTTAAATGACCTAACATTTTCCCTCTCTCTTTTAGGCTTTCCTATGCCTAAATCCTTTGAATCAAAACTACTTGAAAGACCTAATGCTTCAAGGAATATGAATAATTAAACTTCATAAACCATTGTCATTGCAGAATAAGCAAAGATGTAAATCCTAGTCTAAGCTATGAAAAAAGGAACGAACTTTTTGAAATTTTTTCGAACTCCTCGAAATTCAAACAAATGAGACATTCTTTCAAGAATTAGATCATGGTAATTTGGTGTGTGTCAAGATTGTGCTAAAACAATTTGTGCCTTTTCCAATAACCACAAAACACTAAATGTCCAAACATCACTTCATGATTGACACCCTAGGGCACAATGATTAAACTAGATTATCCCATGTTCCAGAGAAAACCCGTTTTTGGGTCATATTTTCCTTGTCTCTTCAAAGAACTCAGATTTGAAACTCAGCCTTTTCAAAATAGACCTAGACTTGCTATGTTCCTCGTTGATACAAATTCTCATGGTTAATCAAATTGGGGCATCATATGTGGAAATGATGGTTGTATAGTGAAAAAAGGATTGGACTAACGTATGAATCATTGGGGCATGCGATTAAAAAAAATGGGATATCATGCATATGAGAATTCAGATGATTCCAAGGTGCAAAAAGAAATTTATATTATCTATTTCCCCTGAGGATTGCTTTTCAATGAGAATATTTATGCTTGATATGAAAAATGGCCATCTTTCATATCCCCTTCACTAAGAAGAAATTATCCCTAGTCACCCCTTTGAGCCTTAGGAATTATTTCTTTCTTTGAACCTTGATCAAGGATCACTCTCTACACTTGAGGGAAAATACGAGAAAAAATAATAAAAAAATCATGGCAAAAAAAAAAGCCACTGGAAAATGTGAAATCAAAGAATGGCAATTGAAAGCCAGCAATAAAAAAAAAGATTGAAAAAGAAAAAAAAAAAGTCCAAAAAAAAAGGGACAAATATTCAAGAATGAATTCTCCTCAAGAAATGATCCTTGATCCAATTACCCTCAAACACAGATTTTGGGCCTATTTATCCTTTCGTTCTGAACCTCGAGCCATGGCTTACATCACGTGCTTTAAAAGCCCATTTTGATTAAGCATGAATATTCAACTTGAAGGGTTTTTCCTCAGATTTTATCTCATCTCATCGAATTCTCATTTCACTAAGGAAGAATTTAGAATTCTCAAGTGCATGGTAAAACAAAAAAAAACAAAAAAAAAAAGGAAAGAAGGGGACTCTAGGGCGAAAACCCAAAAACGGGCGGTCTAGAGTAAAATGGAAATTTTCGATGCCATCTATGATAGTGCCGATACCACAAAAGAAAATTTCACCTTGAAGAAGTGGTCATCGAGGAAAATCTAGGAATTCCTAAACCTCCCAAATTGATAGCTCTCATTCGGAGGATTGTCTTCGAAAACTAAAACTTTTTTTCCTCCAAGATTAAACTTTCCATTTTAAACATCTCGGTCAATCTTGACGCTTGTCAAAATGCCTTGATATGGAAACTAAAAGAATGTTGAATTTTTTTGGTTTCTCAATGAATTCATGATTTATAAAACCTGTTCCATTTGTGAGCCTAGAAAGGGTATACATTTTTGTTATGAAGTTTTCCTGGCAAAGCCAAAATCTTGTTATACCAAGCCTTGCCAATTCCAATTGAAAAATCCAGATTGACATTTAGGGAAATTTCTAACAGTGGTCATCAGTCTTCAAAAGATTCGTACACCACATACCGTGGGGTTAATATTTTTGCCTTAGAAGTTTTCATTAAATGAGCAAGATTGTTTTTCAAAAAAAAAAAGGGAAAACAAAAATATTTTTGAAATACCAATTTTGATGCTGATATGAGATAAGGTTTTTCTAACCCTGAGGTGTGGAATTACTAGGGTTAACCTTGACTTCCAAATGTGAGAAGAAGAAATAGAACTCGGCAAGAAGACTCCTGTCAATAAGAGTTTGAAAACTGTTGGGGCAAAGAAAATAGCCAAAGATTGAACAATGAATTGAAGAGGAAAAATGAATTGGAAAGGCTAAGCCAAAGTTTAGAAAAACTGATTAGGGGAATTTGCATATTTTCATCAAGCATTTGCATCATTATTGATCTTGGCATTAGCATCATGTAGAAGCATTCTGCATGTTGTCAATCCTTGCATTTGCATCATTTAGAAGCATTTTGCATACTACTAGTCTTTGCACTTGCATCACTCCGAAGCATTTGCACAATGTCGATCTTTGCATCTACATCGCCACATGAAGTAGTTGCGTCAATGTTGATCTTTGCATTTGCATTATTCAGAAGCACTCGCATCTTATTCAGTATTTGCATCTGCATCAAGAAGCATTTAAATCAACCCAAGCCATTTACATTTGCACCATGAAGCATGAGCACCTTGTCAAAGACATGTGCATCTGCATCTCTTCTCAAAGATTTTGGGTATAATTTTCAACATGATTTTTTTTTTAGCAAGTCTTCGGTGGTGATAATCGAAGCCTCTGTGGAATATCCAGAGTTTTAAAATGTTTTGAAAAGGGAAAGTCTTTGGTAGTGATAGCCGAAGCCTCTGTGGAGATATCCAGAGTTTCTAAATTTTTTGAAAAGGGAAAGTCTTTGGTAGTGATAACCGAAGCCACTGTGGAGATATCCAGAGTTTTTAAATTTTTCAAAATGAGCAAGTCTTTGGTGGTGATAGCCAAAGCTTTTGGAAGAGATACCTAGAATTTTATTCAACATCTGCATCTACATAAGAAGCATTTGCATCATGAAGCATTAGCATCCTTTCTCAAAGCTTTCAGGTATAATCGAACTCGTTCTGCTTCTCAAATGAGTCAAGTCCCGAGACCACTGTAGAGATATTTTGTTTTAAATTCGAACTCGTTCTGCTTCTCAAATGAGTTGAGTCCCGAGACCACCGTCGAGGTACTTTCTTTTATTTTGAACCTGTCGAACCTAGGATTTTACTTTTTCAAAATGAACAAGTCTCTGGTAGTGATAGCTGAAGCTTCTGGAAGTGCTACCCCAAATTTTTATAAATTTTAAACAATGAACAGGTCTTTGGTAATGATAGCTGAAGTTTCTGGAGGAGATACCCAGAATTTTACAAATTTTAAACAGTGAGAAAGTCTTCGGTGGTGATAGCTGAAGCTTGTGGAGGTGATACCCAGAATTTTACAAATTTTAAACAGTGAGAAAGTCTTCGGTGGTGATAGCTGAAGCTTCTGGAGGAGATACCCAGAATTTTACAAATTTTAAATAGTGAGAAAGTCTTCGGTAATGATAGCCGAAGCCTCTGTGGAGATATCCAGAGTTTTAAATTAAAAAAAAAAAAATAGCAAGTCTTTGGTGGTGATAGCCGAAGCTTCTGGAGGAGATACCCATAATTTTAAACACAGCTGAGAACAAGACAGGTTAAGACCCCGAGACCATCGTCGAGGTCATTTCTTCTCTTGCAAATCGAATTAGTTTCCTTAAGACGGGTCGAGCCTTGATTAGTCAGGGAACTCAATTTAAGGACAAAATCTTTTCTTTATAACTTTAAAAAAAAAATTGAAAAAAAAAAAACTCCCTTTCCCTCCTCTTCACATGTGATTTCACTAACCGGACAAAATTAGTGTTTGTTTACCTTTGCCTAATTCCTGATTTTCAGAAATAGCCAAAGAGGGGCAGCTGTAGACACCTAATTTTGTCCGAACCACTAAAACATGTATGTTTTCTTTCTAAATTGATGATTCAAAATGTAAAAAGGCTTTTTTCACCCTGCAGGTGGTACTCCGAGACTTTGTCTAAAAAGTAGATAGAAAAAGTCAAACTCAAAAAAAGTCAACCCCAAAAACGTCAACTACTGACAAAGTCAACCTACTTTCAAAATCAATATTTGAATTTCAATTGAAAGATAGTGAAAGAATTTTGATAATCCGAGGTCTACATTGAAAGATATGAAGGTCGAAAGTTGGGTTAGGGAATCTCAGTAGAAAGAAAACCCTAATTCGGAAAATTTGGGGAAAAGTGCTTGAACGATCAAATTGGTCGAAATTGAAGGTCCCAAATGAAAGATAAGCATTGAATACGGGTAATGGAGAAGCTACTTGAAAGAAAAACTGAAAGAAAAGTCAATTCGGAAGAAAACCGAGAATTAGGGTTTTTGGTGGATTTCGACGAAATTTGGAAGAATTATAGAAATGGCCCAATTTGGTAAGACTAAAGTCCCTAATTGATGAGGAGTGATTAAAAAAGGACAGCCCAAGGCTTAGTTTGAAGAATATCTGAAAATCGAACTTGTTTTGAGCAAAATCGGGCTTCGGAGGCAAAAGGGCAAAATTGGAAAATTTAGGAAAAATAGCAAATGAACTCCAAAAAATTTGAAAATTTGCAGATCTCATTCTTAAATCATTTTGAAAAGATTGGTGAAAGAAAATCTTGATTCGGAGTTCGTTTGCAAAATGGCCAAATCCTGGGTCCACTATGCAGAAATTCAAAAGGATAAATCCCGAAAAAATGGTAAATGAGCTCCAAAAATTTTGAAAAATTGCAGATCTCATTATTAAATTATTTGGAAGATATTGGTGAAAGAAAATCTTGATTCGGAGTTCGGTCGCAAAATAGCCAAATCCCAAGTCCACTATGCAGAAAATCAAGCAGATAAATCCCGAAAAAAATAGCAAATGAGTTCCAAAAACTATGAAAACTTCCATATCACACTTTTAAATTATTTGGAAGATATTGGTGAAGAAAAATTTGGATTTGGAGCTCGTTTAAAATTGGTGAAAGTTCGGGTGCACAAAAGGGCAATTTTGGAAGAAGAAATCCAAATAAATAGCAAATGGACTCGGAAAATTTTGAAAACTTTCAGAATTCCAAATTTTGGAAGTATTGAAAAAATAAAATTTGAATTTGGATTCCATTTGCTATTTATTTAGATTCGGGGGTCAAAAAGGTTATTTTACCGAAGAACTGAAAAGGGCAAATTTGTAATTAAGAAAAATATGAAAGAAGAAGGTATTGATGGGATTTTACCTCCTTTGATCAGCCAGTATAGAGGAGAATAAGGAAGCTTGATCAATTTAATTCCTTACTCACTATCAAGCTCAATATGCTTCCACTAGTACCTTGCAAATGGTCCCCCTTCATCCAATGGCTTAGGTGCCTTGTAGAAAAGTTGAATACACCATCCAAGGGCTGGGATTAAATGCCAAGATGACATTTTTATTTGTCATGAAAGAATCCTTATCCAATGGCCAAGAATGGAGGAAGAAAGATGAGCACAACTCATCCAATGGTAGGCACTCATTAGGCCAAGCAAGGGAGTGCATGGGATTGGTCCTCATTTTCATCTAAGGGGTTGAGGTTATTACAAGGGCTGAGTACACATCTTAAGGGCTACTATCAATTGGAAAGATGACATTTTTATGTTGTCATGAAAATATCTTAATCTAAGGGCCAAAATTGGAGAAGAAAAGTGCAAAAATCATCCAATGGTTGGCATGCTTTTTGGCCAAGTCATTAGGGGAGGGGGCTGATCAGTTTTGGATAAGTTTTGAAGGCTGAAAACACAAAAAAGGTCATTAGCTAATTTAGGGAAAAAAAAAACATTTTTGAAAGAAAGGAAGAAAAGGTTTTTGAAAAAATCTTGAAGGTAGCCATTTTTATCAAGCTTTAGCATTGTTTTCTTCTTGTTTTATATGTTGATTTCTTGATTTTCCATTTGTTTTCCTACTACATTTTTCATAGAAATCAAAGTTTGAAATGTTTACTTAAGTTTTCATCTCTTCTTCTTTAAAAAAAAATGGTTGAAAATAAATTTTTCTTAAAGATTTTTGCCATGGCCGAGTGGTATGTTTGTTTGCCTTCATTTTTTTCTTTTTTTTCTTTGCATGTTGTATTGAAAAATATCATTTTTGAAGGTTTATATAAGTATTTAAGGTTCTGATTTTTTACAAAAAAATGAAGGAAAAGAAATGGAAAGGCTTCATGATCTTGACTAGATCAAGTGATTATGGTTTGGGGAGAGGCTATGCCCATTTTGTACCAACCATGGAGCTTAACTTTCCTTGTTTTGTTAACTATCTTTTTTTGTTATTTCCTTTGTATGTCTATGCTTATTTTTTTCATGTTATTTACATTATTTTCTATGCTATATTTGCTTTTATATTTCTTTTTCATGCTTAATGATTTTTCCTTGTAGGTTTGGCCTTTGTGTTCATCTTGATCATATTGTGCATTTTTTCATGTATCATGTCTTGCATTATAAACATGTTTGCATTTTATATTTGGTCATATGACCATTCGACTACTCCATTTTAGCTTGCCTTGCATGTGCATTTTCATCTTGCTTCTTGACTTGTTTGCATTTCCATGTCATGAGCTTATGTATTTTGATTTTAGTGTGTCATATGCTTGTGAAAATGTCATGACATTATGTATTTTGATATGATTTTTCATGTATTTATGTTATTTACTAGATAGGATTGCATTAGAGTACCATGTGACCATTCGGCCTCTTCATGCATTCCTTGCCTTGTGTGTGCATTTGCATTTTGTTTAGGTACCATGCTAGCTAGGATTATGCCATGAAATTGTGTATTAGTTTCTGTTTGTTCAAGCATTAGTATTAGGTTTATTGGTCATTGTATGTTCATAGTATTGCTATGCATTCTCATTACATTTTAGGTCTAAGCCATATTGGTATTGCCATGCATATTAGGTCTTAAATCATATTGGTATTGCCATGCATTGCTATGCTACTTAGGTCTTAGGTCACATTAGCATTTTCATACATATTCATAACATATTAGGTCTAAGTCATATTTGCATTATCAAGCATTGCATGCATACTAAATTAGGTTAGCATTTGTTGCCATGCAAACACATGCTAGGCATTTTGGTCATTTTAAATTTCCATGTATTTTTTCATGTCATTTAGGTTTTAAATCATACATTTCATTCATCATATTTTTTGTATGTTTATGCATTTCATGTCATGCCTCATGATTTATGACTTAGGCCAATCAATGGCTCAAAGTCATGCTCACTTGAGTATATTTGTGGAAAATTAAAGAGTTGTCAAATTGATTATCCTACCTTTGTGATTTTTTTAATTAGCCAATTTTTGTCTAACTTTTTAAAAGTGTTAGCTATTGTTTGTGGGTCTTTAGGAGAGTCTCTAACATTTTTACTTTGATTTTTAAATGATTTTATCAAAGGCAAAAAAATGTGTTTTGACAAAACAGTTTTTCATCCAGTACTCGTACTTTCCCAATTTTTCTAGGCAGTCATCTTTAACCAAAAAATTAAGCCAATTTTCTCTCGTGTAGTTTTACATGTTTTGAGTCTCCAGTTTCTTTTTTTAGATGTTTTTGATTTTTTAAAAATAGGATAAAAAATCGTGTATCAAAACGGGACAGTAGAGGCAGATTTGAATTCGAAAGAAAAATAATTGTTGAATTTGGCTAAGGCATTGAGAGGGGGTTGGTTAGAAGATTTAGCTACTGTCTTAGGATAGTTTCTAAGCCTTTTTAAACTTTAAAAATGATTTTATAAATCTCGGATTAAGGGTGGTCAAGTCCGAGATTTTAAACTTAAGAAATTAGAGCCATTTTAAAAGGATTTGGTTAGGGTTTTAATCTTCATTCAAGTTTTTTTTTTCAAAATTGTTTTCAAACAATCACAAAGTTTTTTAGAAAATTTAATTTGACATATTTTCCTAAGGTATCCGGATATCTTTTTAGATATACGGATTTCTTTATTTAGAGGAAAAATACATTTTCATGCATTGCATTTTTCATGTTCATGCATTTTATTTAATATGTGATTTTTGTTATGATATATTTCTATGGTATTATTATTATTATTATTATTTTGATTTACATTTTATGGTGTTATATTATTTGCCATATGGTTTTGAATCTTTCATGCTATCCTATGCTTTTTATTTAGTCATTTATTTTTGTCACATTATTTAGCATATACTATGTTCATGCATTTTTATTTTATTTTCATGCATATTTCATGATAGCATTTTTTTTATGTTTTATGTCATTTCATGTCACTTAGATTATATTCCATGTCATTTAGATTATATTATTTAGAATATGCCATGTCATTCAAAATATGCCATATCATTTACATTTACCATGTCATTTAAATCATTTTATTCCATTTATAATGTATCATGTTACTTAGGTTATTTCTTTTCATATAGAATATATTATGTCATTTAGGACATTTCATTTAGGATATCTCTTTTCATTTAGAATCATTTCATTTAGAATATGCAATGCCATTTGAATTATGTCATATCATTTAGATTGCATTATATTATTTAAACTTTGCTATGTCATTTTATTTATGTCACACATGTTCATATTCATTTTTAAAATTTAAAAAAAAAAAGATAATGATTTTAAATAAAATAAAGATATTCCCGAGTTAAAATAATTCATGAGTTCTCTATCGGGTTTGCTGGAGAGAATGTCATCAATTATCATTAATAAATGAATATCTTTCTTTCAAAAAACGAGAATGATTCGAAAGATTTTTCAAATAAATAAAAATTTCTATATTTTATCGATTTTGTCGGGGAATATACAAAAAATTTGAATTAATAAATTCCAGATCACTTTCAATTAAAAAATGAAATTATTTTTTTTTAAATTGGGAATTAATTTAAAATACCAAATTTAAAATCAACTTTTTACCAGACTTGAAATAACACATGATTAATAAAGTACCTTTTTATACGAGTGTTGTGGGGGTGTTAATCCTTCCCCGCACGTAACCGAGTCCCGAACCCGATTTTTCGATTTTCTCTGGTTTAAAACGCAGACTTGAAATTGGTTTTTAAAATGTTTTAATTAATTTTAAAATGTTTTACAAAATCAGTTTTAATAAGTGGCCGATCACACTTAGCCAAAAAAGATTGGTGGCGACTCCATGACTTTTTTCGAGGTTGTTTTCAAACCCTCATTTTATTTTAAGAGAAATTAAATCGATTTTTTCTCGGTTTTTTAATGTCACGCCTAACGAATAATAAAATTTTGCGGTGATACTTGTTATTTTTTTGGGTTGCGATATTGTTTAATTTAAATTTATTTTTGATTATTAAGTTAAT
Organism: Fremontodendron californicum; assembly: GCA_030761205.1. Taxonomy (NCBI): domain Eukaryota; kingdom Viridiplantae; phylum Streptophyta; class Magnoliopsida; order Malvales; family Malvaceae; genus Fremontodendron; species Fremontodendron californicum. The sequence goes on along the minus strand of JAULJL010000020.1, from coordinate 13,444,690 downwards.
GTTCTTTACGAATATACTAAAACACAAAAGAAAATAAAAAATCTCCACGGAAAGCGAGGCTAACATTCTAGTTTATATTGTATTACTCTCGTCAATGGCGTATCAAGAGATTAGTGGCTTCTTTCCCACTATCAGTTGTATGTCCATTAGTGAATAGTGCGGGTGTTACCTCCAATGTTTTTGCATCATTTAGATTTCATTTCGATTGCAGTCATCACTTTATATATTTATATACCGAAATCAAGATCGGTTTATGAGGCCTCAAATCTCGTCTATTTGGTTTAGTGATTTGGGTATAAAATTATGAGAAATCAAAATTCAAAATTCTGTCTGAATAAACAAAGCCTCTATTTAGTTCAAAATTCTGTCTGAATAAACAGAACCTTTGTTGTCACACATAAAAAAAAAAATACAAATGAGTTGATAATCTTGGATAGTCTATCGATAATTAAAATAAGTATATAAGCATACAGTTTATAATATTTACAACAATAATAAATAACATTATTTAAACAAAACATAACATAAAATCTAATATAATATAATATAATATAAAAAAAGTAAAGCATGAAAGTAAATAAATTGCATTAAACGAACAAATAACAAAATAAGGCATAAACAAATAAAGAACAAGAATTAAAGAAAGTGGAACAATAAATTTACTATATGCAATTCTACATACCGGTAAACTTTAATAATCTACAAGATGATGAGGGCACGACTAAAGGTATAAAGGTTTCGGAGCAGGGGATTGGGAAAACTTATCTCCAAGCTTTGTTGCACCGTAACAACGTGGAGGAGATTAAGGTTGGCTGTGGTGGGGTGGATGTTGTTCCCAAGGAAGTGACTCTTGTGAAATACACTCCTACATCGTGTAATGGAGAAATGGGTGAAGTTTTTAGAAGACTTAAAAAGTGCTTGATTGGTACAGCTAGAGGTTACTATGAAACAAATAGACTGATGGAGAATTTTAAAATTGTAAACACTCGATTTTATGATGTTAGATTTGATATTGTAAAATTAATTTTCATCGAATTTTATTAGATTTTAAATTTGAATTTGGATCGATCAATAGGTTTCGGATTGCTGGACTTTAAGATCCGAGTTCATCAAGTTTCCAATTATCGGGTCTTGAAGTCATTTGACTGGCCCATAGATTTTATTATATACTGTTAATAACATTATTATCATATTCATACATTATTATTGTTGTAAATAATAATTATTATTATTAATTTACTAATATTATTGTTATTATATTATTATTATTATTATACATTATAAGGTTAATATGAAAAACATGTCTTCAAATAGTAATTAATTGTTAAATGGTTTAATGAGTAAAAATTATTTGAAAAAAAAAAAAAACAATTAGAAATTATTATAAAAAATATTGTAAAGACAAAATTATCTTTAATAAAAAAAACTTTCTCCTTCTTTTTTTTTCTTATTTTTTATTTTACTTTTTAATTAAAAAATAAAATTTTTTGAAAATAAAATTTTTTTAATTTTAAAAAATAAATTTTAAAATTATATTTTTTAATTACCAAAATAAAATTAATTTTTCTAAAATTAATTTTTCTTTATTTTTTAAATTTTAAAAAAATAAAAAAATAAATATTTTATTTTTTAAATTTATTTTCGATTAAAATTTTTAAAAATAATATTTTTTTAATGAAAAAAAAAATCATTCAAAATAATTTTATTTTTACAATATCTTTTATAACAATTTTTAATTATTTATTTTTATTTTTCAAATAACTTTTATCTATTACACCATTTAATAATTATTTATTTTTCATATTTACCCTACATTATATACATATATTTTTATTTTTATTTCGGAAAATCAAATTAAAAAATCAAATCAGAAAAATTGAAAGATCCGAATCTGTGAAATTGGTTTGTGAAAAAAACATGTTTTTAATTCCTTAAGCCCAAAGACAAAATCTGATAAAAATGGAAATTTTAGGAATTTGAATCGTTAAAAAAAAAATCAAGAAAATCAAAAACAAAATCAAAAAAATTAGGAAATTAGGAAAATCGGATCTGCCTTGGCAGATCCGATTCTTGGAGGCCAAGATTTAGATCCTATAAAATCAAACACACAGCAGAAACAAATCACACAGAGAATCGATCAACCACAACAGCCAAAAGATTTCCGATTTCTTTGAGAGGTACTTTTCTAAAAAAAAAATTCCTTTTTTGATTTCTTTCTTTTATATTGAGGTGTTTGAAGAACACTAGAAGTTTTTAGGATTTCAGATTTTTTTTAAAAATGCCAAATTCTGTTTACATTCTCGAATTTCTTCTTTTAAAGAAAAAATTTTGTTTTTTGAAAGATTTGAAGTTGAACGAGAGTTTTAAATTTGAAATCTAGATTCGTTTTCAAAAAAATAAATAGAAAGAATTTTTCTGGGATTTCCAGTTTCCGTCGTCGGAAACTAGAAAAGTTTGAAGTTTCCGGCGACCGTTTGAAGTTCCCGGCCGCCGGAAACTGATTTGAAGAACATGGTAGAAATCTGGCTTTGAAGTTTAAGAAAAAAAAAAAAAAATTGGCTTTTAAACTAAGGGATCCGGGTCGGGTAGGGTCCGCGCCTGAACCCTCGCTCGGACCCGACCCTATAGCCAGGATCCGAGTGCTTTCATTTTTTTTAATTTTGTTTTTTTATCAATTTTCATTTATATATCTATATATATTTCAATTCATTTAAAAAAATATTTGGTTATTTATTTTAATTAATTAATTGTTTGTTAAATAGGATTTGATTTAAGATTTATTTAGTGGATTATCTGTTTTATTAATAGGTTATTTAATTATTATTTTTTAATACATATTTTTATTAATTATTATTTTATTTATTTCATTACTAGGATGATTAGAATTATTTGGGTTTTATTTTTCATATAATATATTTTCATAATTTACTCTAATAAACAAAGTGAGATTTACCGATGATGGACTCTTGAAAATTGCGAATGGTGAATTTTTAAGAATTTTTAGGTGATGAGAATTTTTAGGTATCTAACCCGAATGATGAAAAGTAATTTAAAATTTTTTTAATATTTTAAATCTTCGATTTTTAATTCTTGGTTTTAAAAATTAAATTTACATAAAATAAAATATTTAATTCCAACGATGCATTTTCATAAGAACGAATGGTGTCTATTGAAAATTCCCTGAGGTGAGGACAATTTCAAAAATCAATCCCGAATGATGAAAACTATTTTTGGAATTTTTCAATATTTTTAATTTAAAATAATAAATATAAAATAATTTAATTTGATTTATCCTTCTGTCATAAGTTACTTACTCCGACGACGGAGCTTATTCATAAGAACGAACAATTTCTATTGAATACTCTTGAGGTGAGATTGATTTCAAAAATCAATTCCGAACGGTGAAAAGTATTTTTGGAATCTATCCAATATTTAAATATTTAAGTAATAATAAAATTAAATAGAATTAAGATCAATTAAGATCAAATCTAAGCTAATATTTGACTAATTAAATACCGTCCTCTCATATAAACGTTGTGGGGTGCTGATTCTTTCCCGAACGTTAGTAAAACAGATTTCTGATAAACAATTCCTCATTGAATTTGAGGATGAGGAAACAAGATCTACAATGGATCAGCTGCACTATGGATCATTTGGCTCGCAAGAAATGAAAGTGTCTTTTAAGGAAAATTTTGGAAAATGGATAAACTGACTTTTATTGTGAAATCTCGATCCCTTCACTAGGTGAAGGCACATGATGTCAGTTTCTCTATTTCTGAGTCAGCATGGTGGTGTAATCCGATATAGTGTGTTCTTTTTTCTCAAAGACAGATTTCAAGACCCTGTTCCTGGTGGTCTCCTCCTGATATAGGGTTTTTGAAGTTTTAATGTTGATGGGTCAGCAAGAGGTTTACCAGGTCCTGCTGGGTGTGTTGGCTTTATTTTCGGGTCCGTGTGGGGTACAAGACTCAAATGTGGTCGAGTTACTTGCCATTAAGATTGCTTAGGAGGTTTTCATAAAAACAAAATGGAGAATAGATTGGTTTGATTGTCGAATCTGATTCAATAACTGCGGTCAGTTGGTGTACTAAGGAGAACCAAAATCCATGGCATCTTTGGGATACTTTTTTAACCATTGACTCTTTTAGTGAGGCAAATGAAATGGTTGTTTCTCTGGCAAAATATGGGGTGGATTGCTTTCTTTTATTGTCTGGTGTGTGTCAACTTCTGTCCATTTGTTTGTTGAGGATACTTGCTGGTTCTTTGTTTCGCTCAGGGAGTTTGGTTTAGGTGATGTAGGGAGTTTCTTTATCTTTGAGTTGTGGAATACTGGTTTTCTTGCTATTTGAGAATTTGAGGGGGTTTGGGACTGAGAGGGTGCTTGTTGATTTTTACTTTGTAACATGAGAGTTCACTCTCTGTTGATCTACCTTGTTTTTTCAATAAAATTTTGACTTAGTAAAAAAAAAAAACTTTAATAATCTACATGATGATGATGATGACAATAAAGGATTTTAATCTATATCTATATAACATGTTATAGTAAAATTAATGATAATATAATTCTATATTGTATATTAAGTTACTGAAATTACAATACCTTAGGATGACAAAACGTACCTAGTTTTAGATTTACATAATTGATATGATATGAAATGGATGACACATTATACATAACATGTAAAATTACAAAGTACCAACGTGCCTATATTCTAGATAGTATCATTTGAGCAGTACAATAATATTATAATAAGTTTATAATAGTAAAAATGAACCTACCACTAAGTATAGATGACATGCATACCTAATGTCTGTCGGATATCAATTGATTTATTTGTGTGTATAAATACGAAATATATATATATATATATATATATATGAATATATAGATTGTCGTAAGTAGATACACATTTTATTATTAATGTACACAATTGAGATCAATATTGAATGAGAAATTAACCTCAAAGGTACCCACTTGAAGAGGAACAAGTTGGTTGATGATTTTTTCTTGGTGTGGAATCCCACATTGGAAACACAATAGCTTATTCTTGTGTTTATATAGGCTAAATTTCAATGTGGAGTTGGACCCTAAGGGATACTTAAGTTTTTGTGAAGGGTGAAGACGTACATGAATTTAGATTAGACCACACAAGCACATGTTGAGCCAAGCTTGGGCTTAGAAAAATTAATTAATTTTTTATAGTCCAACCCTACCAACCAATTAAATTTGTCTGATTAAGACATACCTGTTCGGACCAAACCGTATCATTTTTTCTTTGTTATCCGAACGGTTCTTTTTTTTTTTTAATGTCATGTCTGTTGTCCGAACATTTCCTTTCAACTGTTATGTCTGTTGAATTTATGTCCAAACAGTCATAAGAATTCCTATATATATTCGAGATGTATGTCTGTTTTACTCACTTAAAAAAATTCTTCTTGCTTTGCTCTCGAATTTTTCTGGTCTTCTGTGAGAGAGAAGTAGACTTGCAAATTTATGGTTCGCTATGTTGCCATTGACTATGCTCTCAATTACAACGTGATTGAGGAGACCTGAGAGACGAGTTGCACCTAGGAGACGACTTGCACAATCTGTAAGCACATAAGAGACAAGGAAAAATTCGTCTTAAAGTCAGAGGTTCTACCTTGACTCAATCTTTTTTTTTCTGTGTTTAATCAAAACAGTGAGTATATGTCCATTTAATGTAATGTTCATGTTCGTATATATATATATATATATTGTTCTTGTAAATTCACATTAGTTATCTATTCTTATATGCATTTTTTGTTATATATATATGTATATATATACATATATATATATATAGTATTGAAATTCTAAGTGATAACAATGTCTACATGGGATATATTTCGGAGGTAGGTTATGTTTAGACATGCTCATGGGCCGAGCAGCCCTTCCGGCCCATATTGGGCCGGGTTTGAGTTTGATATTTTTGTTCCGGGTCAGGCCCGGCCCGGAACAGTTTTTTTTGTTATAAAAATAAAAAAATATATATTTTTTAATCGATAAACAGTAAATTCGGGCTTAACGGGCCGGCTCGGCCCGACCCAGGGCCGAGTCTGAACAAAGAATATGAAAAAAACCGGGCCGATGTCCGGCCCGGCCATGAGCAGGTCTTCTTATGCTTAAATAATTAAATTTACCTTGACAGTTGATGAAAATGATTGGACAAAGTTTTGCCTTGATCAAGACTCTCCTAATCACGACCAATCATCAAACAAGATTTCAGTTGAATTAAGACTCTATTGGAAGAGTTTCAAGTCTGACTAAAACTCCTCGAACAAAGTTTTAATAGGATCATGACTCATTGGAAGAGTTTTGTTTGGATCAATACTTCTTGGAAGAGTTTTGTCTGGACTGAGACTCTTCTTGAATTAGGCTTCCTTGACTTTGGATTCCTTGAAACCCTTTTGGTCGCCGACTGCTTTGGACTCGTTCGAGCTTGGCCTCTTCCTAGCTTAGGAATAAGAATTTCTTAATATTCTAAGAAGAATATTAAGAAAAGAGATAGAGAGGAAAAAAAACAATTCTAGAAGTTTTCAGAATGTTTTAGGATGGTTTGTAAGTGAAATTGATTACGGTATTTTATAGTTGAAGTGAAATGAAATGGGCGGTTAGAACCGAAGTGGACGAACGGTTCAGAATTGATGAAAATCTAGACATTTATCATAAATTAAATCCATGAATTATCAAAATGGAGATAATGACCAAATAACTACAAAAATACTCAGATTTTTAAAAATTATCCAGATAAAAAGGGAGGTCGACACGTTAATGTTTAACCCTTTGGACGCTTCAATCGATCGACAATAGGGAAGAGGTGATCGAGCAAATTAACAAACCCGATCGACAATGATGCATATCGATCAACAATTGAGTGTGTATTTTATTGACAAAGAGTTTAACCGAATGAATTCTCGGGAAAAGTTCAAAACTTGATAGAAAAGTGAGGGAAATTTGAATTCCCTCCCAAACTCTACACTCGATGGTGTCAACCAAAGCTCCTCTAAGCTCGATCAACACATGTGGGTGTCGATCGAAGCTTCTTTAACCCTTAATTGACACAAGCTAGTGTCGATCAAAGCACTTTCAATCCATTTGTCCAAATTCCATGATAATTCATCCAATTCAAAAGGCATACTTGCTATTTTCAAACCTAGACAAATCATCAGCTAAAAAAACAAATTCCTCACTTAATTCAAAATCTAAATGGGATTTCGAATTAGGTAAATTCGAATAATTTAAATCCAAATTAAGGTACCAATTTGATGCTTTTGCCACTCAATAATAATAATAAAAAATTTCGATCTCGAATATAGTGCAAGAAATCACTAGAAATCTAGAGGAAATTATCCTTTTAATCATTGATATTAGGCCCAACTTTGAGGACAAGTAGAGCTAGGCCCATCCTATAATCCAGGCTTCACCAAATCCTGCCCACAACAGCCAATCCAAATGGTAACTTAAAAGTTAAATTTGTAATTTTGCAAATAAACCTAAGATTTTTTTTTATTTATTAAAAGGTCCCACACCAAACTTTTTAAGCACGTGCTCCTCAGTCCTCAGTCACTTTTCATCACTGCCACTGCCAAGTGCCACCTCCTTCCCTCCCTTTAGTCTTAACCGTCCATTTCTCCTGGATTCCTCCAATCTACATTTTCTTTTTATTCCTTCTGGTTGTATATATTAAAAAAATAATAAATAAAAAGCCAAAAACCCTAATCGAATCATCAGCAAAACAAAGGTGCAGCTTCTTTTATCTCTTTCTTTTCCTCGTCTTTTCCTCACATTTTCATGGAAAATTGGTACTAAAAGAGGAAAATAAAAGAAGAAAGTTCTCTTTCATCTCTCTTTTCTCATAAATCTAGATAAATATTTGGTTCTCTCTTAGTTTGCCACAAGAAAGAAAAAAAGGTAATCTTTAGGGTTTCTATTTTCCCAACTTTTTATCTATTTGATTTTCTTTGCAGCCAAACAGAGATTAAAGAGAATGGAAGATTCGACGATCATCAACGGCGCAGTGGAGAATCAGACGGCGGACAACTTCTACGACGCTAATGAAGTCAAACTAACCGAACTGGGTAGCAAAATCGAAGCTCTTGAGAGCGAGAAGCTGGAACTGAGCAACGAGAACAAGGAATTGAAGGAAAAGGTCAAGAAAATGACCCTAGATATTGATCAACTACGAAACAAGGAAGAAGAAATGAGAGTAGAAATGGATCAGTGGGAGGAAGATCAGAGGGTTCTAGAATCGGTCGCCGCGAGATCGGCTGATCTTGAAACCGAGGTTTCGAGGCTTCAACATGATCTGATAACTTCGATGAGTGAAGTAGATGATGCGAATAAGGAGGTGGTTGAGATAAAGAGAGGATTGGAAGAGAAAGGGTTGGTGATTGAGAGATTGGACAAGGAAATCGCTGAGTTGAAGAAAGAGAAAGTTGAGAGTGAGAAGAAAGAGAGGGAATTGGAGAGGAAATTAGGGGTTTTAGAAGTGAGGGAAACGGAGGAGAGGAGTAAGAAAGTTAGGATTGAAGAGGAAATGAGGGAAAAGATGAACGAATTCAAGAAGAACGTTGAGGAGTTGGAAACAGAGGTGGCGAGAACGAGGGTTGAATTGGAGAGAAGCAAGGAAGAAAAACGAGAATCTGAGGGGAGGGCGATGGGGTTGAAGTTGAAGATGTTGGAATTGAAGGAGGAGGTGGAGAAGAGGACTACAACTGAGGGTATCAATGGGAAGGCTAGGGAGATAGTTGAAACTGCTGGTCGTGAAGAGAAAGGGTTGAATGTGCCGGTTGTCGCAGCAGGGACGGCTGGGGCTATTGCTGTTGCGGCTGCTGCGCTCTATCTTTGCTGTAGGAACCGGTCGTGATTGATGATTGATTACTGAGGAGAGGTGAGGAATTTCTTTTAGTAATAATGAATATGGGTTCAATTTTTTATAGCTACTCGGATTTTCAATCTTCTGTTCGGCCTATGAATCTCACTTCTACTAATGCTACTATATGTATGTTTGTTTGCTTGCTTGCTAGTTGACAATTTTAATTGCAAACACAAGTGTTCCATCTAGTTTTGAAGGAATTTCCGTAGTTTGGCTTGTTGCATTGAATTCAAGTTACTGTTGTTTTTTCTTTTTTCTTTTTTCTTTTATCATTGTGATTTTGTAGTAATGCAAATTGCATGCTTGAAAGGTTCTTTTTTGCATATTCATTCATGGTGTAGCTTTTTCAAATCTTTGTTGTTAATTTGTTTGTTCAGTTGCATACCTATGTTATCCGTAAGTTCGGGAATGGTTATGTGTCCGACTCAATTATTCTTAATTTTTATGAATTTTTTTTTTTTATATATTCAGAATATCATACTTTTTTATTCATTTTCAAATATATGTCGAATTAAGAAAGAAATTCGCCGATAACATAGATTACATGTTAGTTGTGATTGTACACTGTTAAACCTTACACTAGAAACTAGCGGTTAATGTACAGAATTCTGATTTTTTTTTTTTTAAATTGTATCAGACTCGAATCGGATTTCACCGGTTTTAAAAAAATTATCTTTTTTATAGTATTTTAAAGTTTTTTTTTTTCATTAATTTAGAAATTAAATATTTATTTTTTATATTATAAAAAATAAAAATAATTAAAAATAAAATTCGATTCAAATAATTGTTGTTTTTTAAGTTATAAATCGAAAATCGAATCAAATAAATATAATTATTACTCGAATTCAATAAAAATTAAATCTAACACTGCAGTTTGAATATTTTCTAGTTTTCTCGATTTTTTATCGGTCCTATGATTTGTTGACCAGACTTGTTCTGTTATTTGATCATATGCTTTTTGCGAGCTGCCAAGGGCCATCTGCTAGTTATGATAATAATCGATATCGGCAATTTCTTAATATTTCTGTCAGTTAATTTGCTGAATCACAAAGTGGTGCAGTTTGGTTGAAGCACGCACTTTAATTTTGGCCTATAAATATACACTTTATTTAGATACTGCAATTAAAGGTAATAAACTTTATTCGAACTCTGGAAAACTGGCCTGAGATCGAATCCGATTTGGATTGATTTAACAAAGTGAAGACCTGAATCTAAATTTGGAAAACCCAAATTGAAAGCAATTCCAACCCAAAACAGCCCAGTCCGCGATCTAAACTCGAAGCAACTCAAAGTCACCGAATTTGAAGCAACTCAAAATCACCGAAAGCAACTCAAAATCGTAATGGTCCGAATTTGAAGCAACTCAAATTCGCAATAATTAGAAGATATTTACTTGAAGCAATTAAAATTTGCAGTGATTTGAATTCGAAATTAGAGGAACTTATGGATAGGATTAGGTTTGGGTCGGATTTAAGTATGATATTAATATTATATATATTTATTCAAATCCGGCTTAGCAAGAAATATGATTCTTAAATTTTGCTCAAGTTTGTCCATATTTATAAATGGGTAGTCCAAGCCTGTTTAGATTCGCTCATATTATTATTATTATTTTTTAAATTAAACAAATATTTTTTTAATTTAATTTTTTTATTAAGTTTTAAAATATGGATAACTTATAATATTTTAAATGTTTACATTAAAATATTATAGATATTTATTTTTTATATGATATAAATTACATAATATATAAAATATAAAAACAATATATTATATAAATAAAAAATGGGTCGGGTCGGGCCTTGATTATTAGAGTCAAGGTACGGTTCATTTTTTAAATGGGTTTAATTTTTTTGTCCAAATTCATATTTCGAGATTAATATTTTCGTCAAAACCTTTCAAAATATAAACGGATCTTCGGATTTGAGAGACTAACCCGACCCTTGAATAGGTTTATTCGAAACCGATATAATTCAAAACCTGCAAAAACTAAAATTTATCCTAAGAGACAAGAACTATAATTAGATAAGTTTAACTGAATTCGAAATTGTACCGACTATGAATTTCGTACGATTAGATATGTAATGATTTTAACCTAAAACATTCGGATACAAAATAATTGAAATTCCAAGTTGTTTGAACGGTTAGATATGTAATGATTTTAACTTGAAACAATTCGGATACAAATAATATTCACGTTTTTGTTACCCAAAGTTACTAATTATTTGAATTGTCTTTTTCAAGAAATTAAAAAGTTTATAACAAATGTTTTTCTTGTTAGTAAAACTTAGTTATACTAATATTTACACGTTAGTACTTTTATTTTTTAAAATAATAATTTTAAATTAAATATAAAATTGTATATTATATATGTAACTGAAACTAATAAAGTACTTATTAATCGAAATTTACATCAATATATAAAGTTTATCTCATACGTAAAATATAGCATATTTAATTAAAGTTTATTTCTTTTAACTTTATGTAAAATTAGAACTATGAAAATATATCAATTCAATTCAATGTAAATTTTAATTTTTTATTTATCAAATAAATTCGTTAATGAAAGCCTTTTAATAAAATTATAATTTTTATTTATAAATCAGTTAAATCTTATTAATATTTACAATAAAAATTTTAAATACAACCTAGAAATATAATGAAAAAAGAATATTCTTTTTAACAATAAAAATTCTTATGAGTATCCATGTTTTCAAATATGTTATGGACTAAATTGTTCGACACTCTAATTTAATTATATTATTTCATAACTAATCTTATTAATAATATATAGCTTTAGATTACACCATGGGAAGTAGTCGTTTTCTATCTCATAAACCACAACCTTCATATTCTAAGGAAAAATTATTACATAGACCTTATTCTACATCAATTTATAAGTTATGACACACTAAAAATTGCTATGGAACATGTATGAGATGGAACGATAACATGTAATTCAAAAGGAAGAATATGTAAAATAAAAACTACATAATTTTCTTAGCACTTATTGAAAGGTAAAAAAGTTACAAATGTATTATCAAAACTTTTAACAAATGTTGTAATCTGGTAAGAATAATATATAATTTGGAAAGAAAAAAGATGTAAAATAAAAATTACATAATTTTCTTATCACTTATTCAAAAAAAATTAAATAAAATTAGAAGATATATTATCAAAATTTTTAACAAATGTTGTAATCTGGTAAGAATAATATATAATTCAGAAAGAAAAAGATGTAACATGAAAATTACATAATTTTCTTATCATCTATTCAAAAGGTAAACAATTAATTACAATATATATTATCAAATCATTTAACAAATTTAATAATCTAATAAGAATAATATGTAATTTATAAAGAAAAGATATAAAATAAAAATTACATAATTTTCTTATCACCTATTCAAAAGGTTAATTCATATTCAAAAGGTAAATGAATTAATTACAAGATATATTATCAAACCAGTTAATAAATTTTGTAATCTGGTAAGAATAATATGTAATTCAAAAAGAAAAGATATAAAATAAAAATTATATAATTTTCTTATCACCTATTCAAAAGATAAACGAATTAATTACAAATATTATAAAATCATTTATCAAATTTTGTAATCTGATAAAAAATAATATGCAATTCAGAAAGAAAAGATGTAAAATGAGAATTACATAATTTTTTTATCACCTATTCAAAAGGTAAACAAATTATTTACAATATATATTATCAAACCATTTAACAAATTTAGTAATCTAGTAAGAATAATATGTAATTCGTAAGAAAAAGATGTAAAATAAAAAAGGTAAATGAATTGATGACAAAATTACATAATTTTCTTATCATCTATTCAAAAGGCAAATGAATTAATGACAAAATATATTATCAAACCATTTAACAAATTTAATAATCTAATAATAATAATATGTAATTCATAAGGGAAATATGTAAAATAAAAATTACATAATTTTCTTATTATCTATTAAAAAAAGCAAATGAATTAATGAGAAGATATATTATTAAACCATTTAACAAATTTTATAATTTGGTAAGAATAATATGTAATTTAAAAACAAAAGATATAAAATGAAAATTATATAATTTTCTTATCATTTATTGAAAAGTTAAACAAATTAATTACAATATATATTAACAAATTTTTTAATTTGATAAGAATCATAAAGAAAAGATGTAAAATGAAAATTACATAATTTTCTTATCACGGTAAACGAAATTACAATATGTATTATCAAAATATTTAGGGTTAAATACTCAATTGGTCCCTGTACTTTACACTATTTGTCTGTTTGGTACCTAAATGAAAAAAAATTGTCAACTTGGTACTTCAACTTTCCTTTCATTTATGACTTTACTCCAAAATGTAACTCCGTTAAAAAAAAAAAAAAACTGATGTGTTTTTTATGTCCAATTAAATGCATCCATTTGGCAAATAAAACCACGTCATTTTTTTTTAAAAAATGCCACATTATCTTTATTGTATACATAATTAAAAAAAAAACAAAATAAAAGAAATAAAATTTGTAATATTATAAAATAGTGGAAATAAAATTAGGACAAATGTTAGGATTTATAAATAAAAAAAAAAAACCTTCTGATGCACCAAATTTTTTGAGATTTTCTTGGTGGATTTAGGATAAATAGAAAAATATGGAGGTAATATAAACCAAAGGAACAATATGGGATCATTATACCATATAAGCAAGTTTGGGCGTGTAAAAGAATGGGGATTTGCTCCTATTCAAGGAACCAGAAATAGAGTGAAAACTTTGAGCTTTTCTTGTAATTGGATCTGAGAATTTTCTTGTCAATTCTTACAATTTTGCAAAAATACCATGTCACCTCAAATGGGTTTTCTTTGAATTACAAATATTTTCAAACTTTGAGCTTTAGACTTTGAAATAATAAAATCTTCATCCACTTCAATTAGAACTTCTCAATAGAGGTGGCAAAATGAACCCGAACCCGAAAACCCGCCCAGAAAAACCCGAACCCGAACCCGCCCAAACCCGATTTGACCAAAAAGTCAAAAACCCGAACCCGAAAAAGCCCGAACCCGAATGGGCCCGAACCCGAATGGATCCGAACCCGAATGGGCCCGAACCCGAATGGACCCGAACCCGAATGGGCCCGAACCCGAATGGACCCGAACCCGAATGGACCCGAACCCGAATGGGCCCGAACCCGAATGGGCCCGAACCCGAATGAACCCGAACCCGAATGGACCCGAACCCGAGACCGGCCCGAACCCGAACCCGAATTTAATACTAAAAACAAAAATAATCAAATTTCAATTAATTTTTTTTTTTTTTTTACAAAGCAATAACTTTAATTATTAATTTTATTCTAATTTTTTTTAATAATTTAATTAAAATTTAATATATTATATATATGTCATAACGGTTTTTCGTTCGCTAAGACGTTTTTGAAAACACAAATGGAGTCGCCACCAATCTTTTTTGCTAGGTGTGATTGGCCACCTATTAAAACCGGTTTTAGTAAAATATTTTAAAATTAATTAAAACATTTTGTAAAACCAATTTCGAAGTCCGCGCTTTGAACCAGAGAGTAAAACATAATTGGGTTCGGAAGTCGGTTACGTGCGGGGAAGGATTAGCACCCCCGCAACGCCCGTTTAGAAAACGGTATCATTTAATCACGTGTTATCTTAAATCTCGATTTAATGGACTTGACATCGCTATTTAAAAATAATTCTCTTTTATTTTTATTTTATTTTTTCAAAAAAAAACATTTTTATTATTTTTTGAATTTTTGGAACTGTTATTATTATTTTTTTTTTAAAAAAGAAAGTGAACATAAATTTGTTATCGAAAATACTCATTAAATATTCCCAACACTCTTGGTGGTATTTAACGAGATCTTCTCACCTCGAGATATCTTAGGAATCACAACCGTGATATCCTTCGAATTCTGTCGTCGGCAATTTACATCCATTTTTTTATTTAAATGCGTATGATGCGAATATTTAAATATCGGATGCACACGACTTAGCATATAAGACGTATGATTAAATACCGAACTATAAGATTAAAAATACAAATCATAATGTTAAAAACACGAGCATGGCCACATATCGAGCGGATAACATTCACTATTTATTCATTTTTATTATTTCCATCTTTTTATGAATTTTTGTATTGAGCTTGTCGCTAAATATTCTCACCACTCGCGGTGATATTTAACGAAATTCTCTCACCTCAAGATATCTTAGGAATCACTACCGTGACGTCTTTTGAATTCCGTCGTCGGTAATTCACATTTCTTAAAACCTTTTTTCTTTTTGAAAAGTAAATTAAAATGCTTTTAATAATTATTTCAGAAATAAAAGAAATTATCTATGTAAGAATAATTCTCGAATCACTCCTTTTCGATAGTATTTCGATTACTATTCTTACTCGGACCATTTCAAATAACGATTGATGCTCCGACCATCCCGAGAAAGAAATCCGTTTTTAGAGAATTTTATTTTCGATTTTTTTTTTACCTGAAGCGGGTCGGGTGCGCGGACCCCGGGTCGACCCGCGGGTCGACGCGCGGGTCACCGCGACCCGCTCCAAGGGTTATAAAACCCCTTCTTTTTTTTCTCTCTTTCCTCCCTCCTCTCTCTAAGTGTTCAACCCCTAAAATCCCAGAAACCACCCCCAACCCAGAAACCGATGCCGAACCACCGCACCGTCCACCGTCGTCGGCCGCCGTTCACCGACGGCCGATCACTTCCGAAATTAGCCCAAAATGTTCCTCTTTCTCTCTTCTTTCCCTTTTTAACCTTAGATTCTTCAAAAAATACCCAGAATGACCTAGATCTAGGCCCAAAGCCGAATGGGCCCGAACCCGAATGGACCCAGACTGAAAATGATGTAAAACATACTCGAACCCAAACCAAACCCGAACCCAGACCGAACCCGAACCCGAACCCGAATGGGCCTGAACCCGAATAGGCCCGAACCCGAATGAGCCCGAACCCGAATGGGCCCGAACCCGAATGAGCCCGAACCCGAGTGAGCCCGAACCCGAATGGACCCGAACCCGAATGAGCCCGAACCCGGATGGACCCGAACCCGAATGAGCCCGAACCCGAATGAGCCCGAACCCGAATGAACCCGAACCCGAATGAACCCGACCCGAACCCGCCCGAACCCGCCCAATTGCCACCTCTACTTCTCAAACCTCTTCTTCACCTTCTTCAACTCTCTCTGAATCCAGTAATTCCCCAAATGCAATCTCCACTCGAAAACCCCAAACCTCTCGAAAATGTCATCGTAAAGGCTCATTGCTACCCATTTTGGTATACATCTATTCGAGTATAGGTACTTCCTAGACGGTTTCCAGGCTATCTTGTTTATCAAGATTATGACATAGCTTCCTTATCATCATGGAAAATTAACTCTTAATGCTCCAAACAAGAAAAAGCAAGAAGGTAGAAAATGAGAGAAAGAAAAAAAGAGCCTAGAAAGAGAAAGGTTATAAAAACATTTGTCTCAATTTCATTTTATCATTTTTTTAATATTGCAATTTTTTTTTGTTTTTTAATTATGTATAAAAGAAAAAGATGAGGTGGCTTTTTTTTTAAAGAATGACGTGGATTTATTGGCCACGTGGATGCATTTAATTGGACATAAAAGAC
This sequence comes from Fremontodendron californicum, assembly GCA_030761205.1. Classification (NCBI taxonomy): domain Eukaryota; kingdom Viridiplantae; phylum Streptophyta; class Magnoliopsida; order Malvales; family Malvaceae; genus Fremontodendron; species Fremontodendron californicum. Next base: position 13,428,135 of record JAULJL010000020.1, on the reverse strand, counting down.
ACATGAGTTTTTTTTTTTTAATAGAGTTACATTTTGGGGTAAAGTTATAGACGGAAGTTAGAGTAGCAAGTTGACAATTTTTTTTCTTTAGGTACCAAACGGATAAAAGGTGTAAAGTACAGGGATCAATTGAGTATTTAACTCAAATATTTAAGAAATTTAGTAATTTGGTAAGAATAATATGTAACATAAAAAAAGATGTAAAATAAAAATTACATATTTTTCTTACCATTTATTGTAATATATATCAAGTAATTTAATAGAAAAAGTAGTAAATTTTTGAACAAAAAAAGTTAATAAAATTACAAGATATATTATTAAAGCATTTAAGAAATTTAATAAAATGATAAGAATAATATGTAATTTAGAAAGAAAAAGATGGTAATAATATATCAATTTTGTTATAAATGTCAAAAAATAGATAATTTAATAACATATTATTGTAATCTTGATATTATAAATAATACTATTTTGTATCGTTCACCGTAATGTGTTTTTTTTTTTTTTTTTTTAAATTTTGTAATAAGTAAACATAAAAGTTTAAAAAGAAAGTACAAATACCATTTTGTATTAGCATTAGTTGACAAATTATGTAATCATGTAACAATAAAAAAATGCACAATGTTTCTAAATTTTCTTATCTTTTATTTTAAAAAAATGTTATAGATAACAAATTCTAACAATATTAAGTATTTTACTTGATATAATAAAAATTGTAAAAATCAAATTTTGTTATTTAAAAATGTAAGGATAACAAAAAAAAAAATACTAATATCAAATTTTTAGAGATTGTAATCCTAATAATTATAAATAATACTATTTGTGTCATTCAACATAACGTGTCTTGTAATTTTACGGTAAGTAAATGTAAAAGATGGGAAAAACTAGTAATACAATTTTTTATTTGCATTAGTTGACAAATTATATAATCATGTAACATTTCATGTAACAATAACAATAACAAAAACACAATGTTTCTAATTTTTTTTATCTTTTATAAAAGAAGATATTATAAATAACAAAAATATGTAATGTTGAAAATATTAAGTATTTTACTTGATGTAATAAAAATTGTAAAAATCATAATTTGTTATTTAAAAAATATAAAAATAGTAATATCATTTTTTTAGAGATATGCTGCCAAGTTTATCAGGTTCTAATCTAAACCATGCTGCTTTCATTGTCTAAAATTTATCTGCATGATTTGTATGTGTTAGGGGATTTGACCGACAATTACGAGCACCCAGTTCTCTCGATCTCGATCCATATATTTGTATTATTTTTATATTATAATTATTTAAGATGTTATATATTTATATAAATTTTGATACGTTAATAATTCATATTATATAAATTTTGATACATTCATATATTCATCTTATATTTTGTATCATGTTTTAATTATTTTTCTCATATCGTATTTTTTTTTTTGAAAGTTAACTACATACATTAATCAAAGACAAAAAGATCCTTCAAAGTTAATCAACACAACATTATTTTTCTCATGTCGTATTTAGAAGTGTTTATGGGCTGGATCGGACCTAAGTATGGTATAACACCACATATACTTGCTCAAGCCTGGCTCGGCTTGAAATAAGGACCTCAAATTCTGTCCAACTCCACCCATATTTGTAAATGGATAGTTCAAGTCCGTGTAGACTCGCTCATATTTTTTTCTAAAAAAATTTTAACAAATATATTATTTTTATTTAATTTTTGATAATTTTATTATTAAATTATAAAACATGAATAACTTAACATATTTTTAAATGTTTATACTATAATATTATATATTTTTATTTCTATATGATATAAATTATATAATAAATATAAATATAAAAATATTATATTATATTATATTATATAAATGAAAAAAGGTTGAGCGAGGCTCGGGTTTTGATTGTTGGAATCAAAACTCGACTCATTTTTTTACCCAAGCCGATATTTCGGGTCTAATATTTTTTGTCCAAACCCTCTCAAATATCGGACGAGCTTTCGAACTTAAACGAATAGCCTAACTCTTGAACAGATTTAATAGATTAGTGTCGTAACTTGTTCAAATTACCAAATCCTTACAATAAATATGAGCTATTTTCCAGCTCAAAGAAGGCATCCACGTCGCCCCTCCCTTCACTTTCTCTTTTTTTTTTTTTTTTTTCTGTACTTCTTTTTCTTTGTTTTCTTTATTTTTTTAATTTTTACATTAAAAAATCCTTATTATGAGGTATTTTTCGGGATGAAGAGGCCATTCACATCTCCGGTACTGTTCATCTCCTTTTTTTCCGATACTGTTCATCCCTTTTTTTTTAATTAAAAAATATAATAGATAAGAGTTAAAAAAAAATATTGTGAGAAAGAAAGCTAAAAATGAGTGTACAGTTAAAGGGTCACTTTTTTTTGTTTTATTTTTTTATTTTGAATTAAAAAAATAGAATAAGAGTGAAAAAAAATTAATGAGAAAAAAAGCTAAGGCTATGCACGTGTAAAGGTTATTCCTATTCTCAAGTTCGCTTAATTGTCTCTCCCTTCTGTTTCTTCTACCGTATTCCCATTTTTCTTTTTTCTTGCCATTTACTTCACGCCTTTTTCAACTTTTCCCATCATGCAATTTGGTAGAACAGTCAAAAGGAAATCAAAAGAAGACACAAGGAGGAATTCGTGGCAAATAAAAAATTTTATACTGACCAAAAACATTGTGTTATTGTACGGTCGCCACTCATACCATACCCTTAACCCATCCGCTTTTCTAACCACTTTCACCCGCCAACACTCTTGCCTGTCTAATTTCCTGACTCCGTTCCCTTTTTTGCAGTATCCGATTTCTTCACTGACCCTGATTTGCTGCTACCCTTTTAGTGGGTTTTAGTCAAATCTCCTGTTTGCTTTTGGGAGCTCTTTGCGAGCTAGCCCTTCTATCCCATCTTCAAGGTTGGTTTCTCTATTTTTTTTTTTTTGGCTCAAGAATTGCTCATTTTTTTCGGCCTTCTCCTTTCCCCAACTTATCAACCAAAAAAAAAAAAGGCATTCATCCTTTTTTTTTTCCTTGCCAATATGGTTTGCCGATTGTGTTGGTTCTGTGCCCTCTCAGGTTGTTAAAATGTGTTCTTACTTTGTGGTGCTCTGATTGTCGCTTGCATTTTCCCTACCCTTGCTCAGCTTATCTACTTCTTTCTTTCAAGGGAGTCATTGCTGCTTTTTTTTAGGTTATTATCACTGATGTTGGAATCTGTTTTTTTGGATGTCCTGTACTTTGATTGGATTTCTTTTTTCTCTTGGTTATGCTATCTAATAACTTTAAGTTTCTTTTTTGTTTGTATTTTGCGATTCACGTTTTCTCTTTTAGGTGAATACAATTGTTACATGCTTTGATTCATCTTTAAATTATGTTTTTTTTAACTTCTTTGTGCTTTAGCCTGGAAATTCCTTCTGGTTTTTTACGTTCTGTCCTGTCTGTAATTGATGTTTGTTTGATGATTGGTTTACAGGTCTTCCTATCTTTCATTGATTAGGCTTTTAGATTATTGAACCTGATCCGTTTGCTTCTCTCTGGTGTTATTTCTTTTTTGTGTGTGGTACGTCTTACTCTCATTCTCTCTAATAGTTTTGTATTCCTTATCTTTTTCTGTTTCACATTCTATTGTTGTTGTATGCCTTAAGCAACAAGACCTCGCTTCTAAACTTAAGGTTTTTACTGTTTATAGTTTTAGTTCACTAAATTACATAACCGTAATATTTACCTTAAGATATTTTCTCTTTTCCAGCAAGAACTTTTTTTTTTTTTTCTATTCTCATTTTCACTATTCATGGAGGCCAGGAAGTTTTTACAAGGATTCTTTTGGTGGCGACAATGGCCTAATGTACTAAGGTGTATAAGTGGTACGCAATCATGGGTCGAATGTTGTCAGTCTGCCACATGTTATGTTTTTTCTATGTTAATCTCATTCCATCCTACATTAGCTATCATGATATAACATTCCTATAATTGTTCTCTATTGACTGAATCAGTTCTGTTGTTTTACTGATTCGTTCTCCAAAGTTTTAATAATGCATAAGGATTATACTAAATATATATGTAGTGTCTTAACCTTTATAAATGTAAAAATGCCAATCTTGCAGGAAATCATTGACATGCGTGACTTTGCTGTGGGATTAAGCCAGCAATTAAATGGATCGATAATACCTTCAGAACGTAAGTGCATACATTCATTAGCAATCATTACGTTATACATCATCTTACGGTTGCTTTCTGAATGGCTTGAATTCAGTTTTATGAGCTCCTGATGAACTAAAGTGCAAAACTTTTGTTGGAATGTTGAAATTTGCATTTTACTGCTGTTGACATTTCCTTATAATTATAAACTATCAGCAGTTTGGATTTTATATTAAATATAGTATAACATGAGATGATATGATATGATACATTTTAATACAGTATAATATGTATGTAGATATGCATGATATTCTAGATGACTGGAATTTATCCTAAAATGATTGGTTCTCTTCTTAACAGGTTCAAATCACATAATGTTGGAGGTGAGCTATGTGTTTAAACATATTAAACTTGGACACATAGATGAAGTATGAGACTAAGGTTAACATTTTGCTCATGTATTCCGGGAACGGATGTGGAATCCTCTTCGAATAATTGGTGTAATTTTTGAGTTTTCTTTTGAAATTTACAATTAAAATTGTTTTTTTTCCTACTGACTAACATGACTTCACTTGAACTTAATTGAGGCTAGCTGTTTACATCTTTGAAAGTTACTTCTCTAAAACTAAATATGTATGTTTCTCTAAAACTGTGAATTCCCCTTTCTTTTTTTTTTTATTAAATTGTATATCTCATGTTTTTTTATTCACAGATTATGTTGATGTGAATATATATTTACAAGAAATGGGGGATGAGGTATATTCATTATATGACTGCAGTTATGCTTACTCATTTGTTAGCTAATGATGTTTATTGCAATACCTTTTAATGATATAACATTGAAGTTTAATCTATGTCCCATTGCAATTTTAGAAGCTTGAACATTTGTATGGGGTTTAGATTCCTTACTGACCCATGTTGTACAAATTTTAAGAGTTGATTACATTGCTTTTGATTTGATTCAAGTAATTTCTAATTGACAGTAGTAATATTGGAGGAATAATGGTCAAACAACTAAGTGAGCCATAAAAATACTGCTTTACCTTAAGCTCATTCTTAGTTAATAGTTCATAGCCAAACTAGCCAGCAGTTTTGACCAACAGTTTACTTGAGTTTGCTTAAACTTTTTTCAAATGATAAACTAATATTAAAAATATTGGCCTTATATTATAGGTAATGGTTGTAACAACATATGAAGGGGTCTTGCAGGACTTCTATGGAGCAAAGTTGATTGGATCAAGAAGGTTGGTGTAATCAACTTAATTGAAGTTATGGTTTTGACTATGCTTCCACATCATTCCTTTTTGTTCTTACTCATGTTTTTCTAATTTTCAATATTTTTTGAATCTTGATGTTAACTTATAGTTCAACATGCTTTGCAAGCAAAAATATCTAGAATTGGAAATAGAGTTTATTTAAAAACAACAAAATACTAGCTGCTTAATCATTTGATTACAGTCTCAGTTGTTGACAAGCCAAAGCTGACTCATTTTTACTCAAAAGTTATTATTCACAAAACATTTTTAGACTTATAAACACTAAAAGGTTGATGAGAAGGTCAAGAACATTTGATATCGCCTTGAGTTTTATTGATCTAAAAAAGTCTTACCATAATTTATTTTGATTTATGAATTATATGCATGTAGTTAGTTTGGTGGGTCACAGCAACAAAAGTGCATGCCTTGCTTATGCATTGGAGGATTCCTCAGAAAAAATCTCCAAAGCATCTTTACTTTGTGCCACAATGGTGTCTACTGGTCAAAGGCCTTTTCATGTGTTTGCTAAAAAGGTACTTTTATCAATGTTTGGCTGCCAGCTGTTGTACATCAAGTGATTACACCATTAATAAACATAGCCAAATCACATTTCCATGTTGGTTTTTTAATTTCCTTTTGTTTGTTTCTGCTATTTTTCATATAATTGTTTTTTTTTTAATTTTTGGGTATCTATTTATTTGGGATCAATTCATACCTTTAAGCATTTATTAGTCAAATGTGTTTCCAGTGTCAATTATTGATTTTTCAGAAACTTTCAGTTTTGATTTGGTTGTTATGAACTTGAATAAATGGCAATAAATCTTATTTGGAAGATACAAGTTCGGATTATACTATGAATTATTGGGATATGTATTATTGTGCTTTCTCTAAATTTCTGCAGATTCCACACTGATTATGTAAAAGTTGGATACAGTTTGCAGCTAGCTTTGATACTTTTGCTGCTACTGTTGGTTTTGTTGCTTCTTTCATGTTCTGTTGTAGCTTGTAACAGACTTGCAAAGAATATCTTGGTGTAGGTTCTATTTCTATGACATTTTACCTTGATTTGATTGATTTTTATAATATAAATCAAGGAAATTTATCTTTTTTTAAAGTTCTTTTTTGATTTTTTTTTTATGGAAAAATTACATAATATTGAATTTTATGGATCCAAGTTTTTTTTTTCTTTCTTTTTTTGTTAGTTAAACTATGATACAAGACACTAGAAATTGGTTTTTTGTTTTTACTTTCATACTTATGACAAATTCCATTGTTTTGTCTCACTTGATTTTTAAATGTCAAATTTTAGTATAAATATGAAATTTCACAACTCTCTTTTCACTTTTCTGTTTTATTATTTAGTTAGGTAGGATTGATATTTTTTTTTAAATCAACATTTTTCTTCTTTTTTCTTATCACACTTTGAGTTTTGTATAACTAAACATTTTAAATTAAATTGATTTGGATCGAAACTGAAGCATGTAACAAGATTTTTAATCTTGCAAGACTTTTTTCATCTGTCGATGAAATCAAGAACGATAAACTTATTTGTTGTATGTATTTATTTTTGTAATGATTCATTTCTTTGAACAAAATTTAATAAAATGATAATTAGATGAAAAAATTTTTGATTCCTACATGACTAAAATATCACTTGCTACATAACAATTACTGTCGTTGCAGTAGTCACAGCGGAGCGCGGGTCTCCCTCTAGTCTACTCTTTAAAGCTCGGCTACACTTGCCAGAAAACAATAAGCTGTAGAAGACAAAAAAAACGAGATGAATGTTACCAAATCTAACTTCCTCCAACATTTGGGTATGCTCAAATTGGGTCCAAGAACTTTTACCCATGACATGTTAACATTCCCATAATACTTCCATCATAATCACAACATTTTTTCCGAAATCTTTTCTGGACAAAAAAAAAAAATTACAAGTTTGATCTCAAGAGACTCTTCAAAGCAAACATCAACCTGCTTATCTCCTCGAAAAAAAGAACAGAAGTGAAATTGAAGATAAAATGATAAATAGTAAACCATATTTTCAACAGATACAAGAACTTCTGGTAAACATCCAAGACTAAGACCTGAATATCCTATACTAAAAATAAAATATTGTATAATTATGTGTGCAACTGTGTGTTTCCTTCCAGCAATACTATATGATTACCCTTAGTTCACGAGCAAACAGTATTTGACAGCTCAACATCAAGACAAATCTCCTCAAAAGAAGAGCTCTACTTCAAAACGAAATTCCTCAAAATAAATGCTTTACTTCAAGACAAAGTTCCTCAAAAGAAGAGAAAGTAAGATGTGATTTTTCATTACTTTAGCTTTATGTTTTTTTCAGCCATTATTTTTAAATAGTGACTTAGTTTGTTTGTATGCTCTTTTCCTTTGCCTATATAAGGACAACTCATTCCTCTAAAAGGGGCAGAATTAGCACTGTAGCAAGGTTACTGTAGCACAACGGCATAGAATCATAAAAGTCGGACCTTGACTAGACCAGTTGTCAAGAAGGCGTTTGAGAGTCCAGAGTCGGCCTGAATACCTTGTTGATATATACTTGAGTGTTCCGGTCTTCTATGCTAAGGTCCTCTTTGTTATGATTCACTTTATTACTGTCTTTTTATTATAAACTACTTTGTTTACGGTTTCTCTTGATCCAGTGTCGATCCTTGTTTTTTGGTAGCAGAGTCAGGGTCTTTATCCATTAAAGAAAACAAAATTTGCTGACCTAGCAGCTAGCACAACAGAAACATTATTTTACTAAGATATCGTTGTATACAATTGCTTCTTGTGTAACATATGTTAGTGTGGCAGGAAGAAAATTTCATGACAACCAAAAGAACAATAAAAAAGGGTCAATGAACCAAGAATATTACTATTTGATTATTTTTTGCTTTTACTCCACTTAACAATCAGCTTGAAGTTGGGCAAAAAGATAATCAGATTGAAGGGTGGGAGACCAAAAGGTCAATTCCTTATTTCCCAATTCCCAGATGCTCTCTCTAACAGGACAGGAGTCTTTTAGAATGTAATGGAATCAGATTCAAAACAAAAGGGCAGTAATATTGGCCGGAGAAGAGAGTTAATTTTTCTTATAAAATTAAATGTATGATTCCATATACATCTAGTTTTTCATTACCAAACTTAATTAGAGCCTAATATTTACCTGAGAAAGCTAGCTCTCTTTTTTCAGATTCGACTAAACAAATCTCCTCTCAAATTTTCTCCCTCTATGCAAAAGGATCCGTTACTTTATAGCTTCTTAATCCTTCGCTAATAATACATCCTTTTCATGCCATACTGAACAGTTCTAACCTTCCTATGAGTAGGGATGGCAATGGAGCGGGGCGGGGGCGGATTTTGCAGTATCCGCCCCCGCCCCGCCATTGTACTGCTCCGCGCCCCGCCCCGCCCCGCTCCGCCATGGATGTTGAAATTTCAATACCACTACCACTTCCATAGATGTCGGTTACATCCATAACCGCCCCGCCCCGCTCCGCCCCATTTGATATTTATTAATTATTTTTATTTTTTTCAAATAATAAAGCATTTTAAAAATAAATTAAATATAAACATAAAAAATAATAAGTTTAATTATATTATTTTATTATTCATTTAAAAGCTAAATATGTAATGATAAAATTGTAATTTCACTATTCGGAGCGGGGCGGTGCGGAGCAGGCAATTACCACAACTGCTCCATCCCCGCCTTTCAGACAAAAAAAACCGCCCGCCCCGCCCCGCCTCCATTGTTCAAAAAAAAAAACCTCTCCATTCGAATCGGATCGGTTCGAAATCCATCGGTCGGATCGGGTTTTGCCATCCCTACCTATGAGTTGTGGCAGCTGCAGCAACACCTATTCCACCATAATGAGCTTTCGCCTGCAACAACTTCGTATCGTATCAATGGTAATTATGGCGAATTTGGCTGCCATGCCGCATTGAGGAACTTGTTTAGTTTGGGAGGGCAAATCTCTTTCAGACTCCATTGTCGATCTTTCGTGCTTTCCAGTGCTAGATTTGTGATAAGAAATGCAGGGTGGATAGCCTGGGGTGGAAGAACTGTGCTTCTTATGAATGTTGTTGGATCATAGGCATCTTTCATGATTGTTCCATTCTCGTAAGGGCACAACTAGGCCTACTACCTTTCCTGGTTTGGCTGAATAGAAAAGAATATTTCAGTTCAAGCACTAAATAAATACAAGAAAAAGCACTAAATAAATACAATAAAAAATAAAAAAGAAAGAGCAAAGGAAAAAAGAGGGGGTGGGCTATCTAGTGGAATTCTTTGACGTGGCCTCCAGGTTCTTGATAAATGTACAGGAACAGCTTCAGTTTCCCTGGAACTTTTGCTGTATGCCTCTTCTGCATTTTGCCTATCTTTCAAGGAATTGATGCCTGGTTGCTCTTTGGGGGCAATTGTTGACCTGGAAATTCATTGGATTACAGTGTCAACTATCAAAATTAAAGCAAAAGATAATGCTGTCCTAACAACATTTCCAATAAATGGTAATAACAAAAAATGATGTTCTACCAATAGCCTATATTCCTTTGTTTTGGCCAAAAAAAGGGGCTTATCAGCTGAAAATGAATTTCCCCCAATGTCTTATTTACTCAATCTGAAACCAGAGTTACTAGGAACGGAAATGAGCCTACATGCAGCTTTTGCACATGCTTATTTGCTTTTACTGAGTGAACCTCATGCATAGTTAGTAGCTTTAGCTTCATCATTTTCATTTCTAATTCAAAATCTTAACAGTTCAATCATGAGTATTAGGGGCTTCGGAATGCAAGAGAAACCTAAAAATTAAAATAATAATAATAAAAAGATAATATTTGGCATTAATAGCATTAAGAGTTTGATTCTTCACCTTCATTATTAATAGCATTAATTAAGAGTTCGATTCTTTATCGCCCTTTAAGACTATGAAGCAGGTGTTTAGCCCGGCTTATAGAAGAGCTTTTCTGTCACAAAAGTAGAAGCAAGGCGTTTGGCTCTCAAAATTTTAAAACTTTTAAGTTACACGGGAAACCCATTTGAGCTCTTAGATTAGATGTAGTCAGAATAAAGCTTCTCAAAGAAAACACTAATGTGTAGCAACAATCATATAATGAGATTCTTTTTACATATGTTATTTTACCCTTCAAGGATTCATAAAATTATTAGAACTATATTATCTACATTCTTCCGTTTTATTTAGCTAAAGTTTTTTTAGTTGATTTTACTGCTTTCTATTTGCTTTTATTAATTGGTAGAAGTTTTATTTGTTAATTTCCAGCATGTTTTCACCTTGAATTAAATGTCTAAGCAAATATCAGGTAGTAATTGGCAGTTTAGCAAGTATTTCTATAATTTACTCTTGTAAGTTCTCTTTTTAATAGTTAATTACTGGCAACAACCTCTGTCAAGTAATAGTTAATGTCACTTGCACAACCAAACAACACCAAAAACCACACTAAACCGTCTTTATTTGTCAAAAATGCCCTTGCTCTAACACCGTAAGAGAGATTTTTTTAATCTAGATTCTAGATGCATTGATTTATACATTCTATCCATATAAATACTAGCACATTTTCCACATACAACTTACATTTAAAGACAAGGATCAATGCTTTAGTATCACATATACATACTCAACGCATGATACAATTTATTGAGCGTACCATACCAGCACAAAGTGTACAAGTGCTATTATTTCAAATTCCACAAGCATAATTTTGGGCATGGAAATAACAAATTGAAAGTAAAAATTAGAATATATTATTTATATACCTGGGAAGAGAGACATGCTTTCTTTCAAGTGGAATAACTGGCCCACTTTTACCACCATTTTCCTCAAGATGTGCAAACTGCTTTCTGAATTGATAAACCGCACTGCATAAAAAATATACATTAGAAATAAACTATAAGTAGCAGTAGAGTGATTGCTAATGAACCTCGGTAAGATTAGAATAATGAGGAAAGTAACAAAAACACTAAATAAGACCTTGGATAGAGAAAGTTTGTCCTCTCAGTTCCATTCATATAGTCTTTGAGCAGCTGAGGATGGTATTCCAGTATCTCGCGGAAAATTAGCTCCCGTATATCCTCCTTTGTGACCCTTCGCCTCTCAGATTCAAACTCCATTTGTAATCGGCTGACAACAAGGCTCCCTCTCAACTTTTGCCAGCCCCTTAAAGTAAGGATCGGCAAGGGCCTAAAAGATACCAAATCAAAAGATGTTATTGTTATAAATTTAACAAAGCAAAATGATACCGTATATTTTAAAGTTAAATGAGAATTTGCAGAGAAAAAACCAATACTTTAGTGTAGAACAACAAACCTCTTCAGCAGTTGGCCGGTCTTTTGGATCAAAGGCAAGCAACCTTCACAGTAGACGTAGGGACAAGGGATCTGCATTTGGAAATTTTTGTTCAAATGGAACCGGTTGCTTTTTTCTCATGCTTGTTAAGTATCTTCTCGCCTTTTCATTTCGAACCTGTGAACAACAAGAAAAAGAAGTTAACAGCAGTCATGTCTTGATGATCCAAAACTGCTTAGAAGTCATAACATGCATACCGAGAGATGGTATCTAACGAAGGTGTACCAAGCAAATCGGTCATCAAATCCAGCTGGTGAACAACATTTTTCCCAGGAAAAAGTGGCTTCCCAGTTAATACCTCAGCAAAGATGCACCCTATACTCCATATACCAATTGCAGGTGTATACTGCATTAACTTGAAGTAATAAGAACAGGAACCAGAAATTGGACAATGAACAGAAAAACCATCATGTAGCATCCAATTGAAGTAATAAGAACATAAATAAAAAATGTTGAAAAATGAACACAAAACCCATTATGCAGCATCCATTCTAAGTAATAAGAACATGAATCAAAAATTGGAAAATGAACAGAAAACCATCATGCAACCACTTGATCTGCTACGTTGCTAACATGGGATAAGACTTTTAGGATGAAAAGGATACATCCGCACCATAACTCACATGCTAAGTTGCTATTAAAATGGTCTTTTAATTATTTTCTAAAACTATATTTGAGGTTCATAGAATCACATGGATAAAGTATATGCGCACTTTAAGGATTTTCTAAGAAGAAAGAGCAAAATTTCCGCTTATATCTCTACTTATATCTGAATGTCTAGTTAACAAGTCTTAATTGCGTAAATTATCAACAGCATCATTTCAAAAACACTTGAATTCATTATGAATCAAAAGTATGGAATTAGAAATCACTTGAGTACAGGCAAAAACAATTCTTGAGTTTAGTAAAAATTCATAAATTCCATACTAAAACTAGCATAGATACTTTGTATCATTCTTTTAGGATAGCAAATCCAGCCAGGCAAAAGCAAATTATTTCATGACATTTATTGCTACAGTAGCCGCATGCTCTGAAATTCTTATCAACCTAATAATTCACCTACAAACATTTTAGAGAGAACTTATGCACTAGACTACATATCCGGCTATTCTTGTTAGAATAGCCACACTTTTAAATTTAATGGTTTGATCTAAATGAAAGAAATAAGCAGATAAGATATAGATAAGAAACTGAATAACTTGAAAGAAAATTGTAAGCACCAGAGAATGGGCTAAGCTTTAGTCATAAAATGCAACATAGATCTAGAAGATATCTTCATTCAATATAAGCTCATAAAAGGGAATAAATACGTCACATGATTTTAAGTTTGTAGTGTCCCAAACTTTAATGGTGCTATGATGTCAAAATGATACATGCTAAGAATAAATGAATTAATACAAAGGTTGGTATAAAGAATGACCATGTATATCACAAATGTATTCTACAATGAAGAACCATGCATGCTATGATATCAAAATGATACATGCTAAGAATAAATGAATTAATACAAAGGTAGGTACAAAGAATGACCATGTATATCACAAATGTATTCTACAATGAAGAACCATGCATGTTAGGACTGTGACATGATGTCAAAATGATACAACTAAATTAACCAATGATTATACGAAAATGGTGGGACTTAAATCTTGATTACTCAAAAAAAAAATCTCATTATGCAAGATTTGCCTCCAAATTTATGATTTTCTGAAACATGTATTTTTCCTATGAAAAATCAATCATATTATTTTCAAAAGAATTTTAGGGTAGTGGATCCTACCATGCATGCTATGATGTCAAAATGATACATGCTAAGAATAAATGAATTAATACAAAGGTTGGTATAAAGAATGACCATGTATATCACAAATGTATTCTACAATGAAGAACCATGCATGCTATGATATCAAAATGATACATGCTAAGAATAAATGAATTAATACAAAGGTAGGTACAAAGAATGACCATGTATATCACAAATGTATTCTACAATGAAGAACCATGCATGTTAGGACTGTGACATGATGTCAAAATGATACAACTAAATTAACCAATGATTATACGAAAATGGTGGGACTTAAATCTTGATTACTTAAAAAAAAATCTCATTATGCAAGATTTGCCTCCAAATTTATGATTTTCTGAAACATGTATTTTTCCTATGACGACCCCTTTACCTTAGAGAAAAAGGATCCACAGAGCTCTGGAGCTCGATACCATCTTGTAGCAACATAATCCTGTAAATGTACCACAAAAATGTCTACAGAAATCAGCTCTTGTTATTGTGATTAATGTAGAGAACAGTTAAAATATGCAAACATCAAGGATTAGTTATCCTAAATGGCATACCGTCCAGAATATTGTTGTAGGTGTATCATTGAATGCAACTCTAGCTAAACCAAAATCGCATATCTTAAGTTTGCAGTTTGCGTTTGCCAAAATATTCTTTGGTTTTAAATCTGGATGGTAGACATTCGCTGCAGCCAAATAGGCAAATATCAGATACATTCTGCAGTCTACAAATATAATCTATCCTGTCCATAACACGACATCAGGGTGATGTTACAAAAAAAAAAAAGGCGAAAAATAGGATAACAAAAAAAAGAAGAGAAAAATAGACAGATACTAGAGTATAAGCCATGCTACTATAGAAGCAGTTGATACCAAAGATGAGTACCAATTAAAGGATTGGCTGAAAATTGAAAACGACTGTCGAAAACTTTAAAACAATTGAACTAAAGAAAAATATTTACGAGAAAAATGTTTACATTATGGCATAATGATAATGGGAGGAGTTTGATAAAAACAAACTGTTGTTACCATTATAATAGTCTGACATGACAAACCATATTTCTTACAACTTTAGAGATCACCTATAATTATCAAAATTGATCAACACAATCAACACACTTATAGCTATAAACCAAGGTGAAGTCTCAGACAATGCAATGGAGCCAATAAAGAGTGAGAATTACCAGTATGAATATACTTCAATGCACGAAGTAGCTGGTAAAGAAAAAACTGGTAGTGTTCTCTAGTCAAGTCATCATTAGCTTTAATAACTTGATGAAGATCTGACTCCATGAGCTCAAAAACAACATAAATATCTTTCATGTCTCTTCGCGAAGGAGGCAGCATAATGTGTTTCATCTCAAAAATATCAGGATGCCGAAGAAGTCTGAGCAGCTTTATCTCACGAAGAATTCGGGCAGCATTAGACATATGCTCAAAAATATCATGTATTTTCTTTATGGCCACTTTTTCACCAGTATGGGTGTCAATCGCTGAGCACACAACACCATAACTGCCTTTTCCTATAACTTCTCGAAACTTATATCTATTCACATCACCATATTCAGACAAAAAATCCATCTCTGTTGAACTCTGTGGCACAAAATTACAAGTGAGGCATGAATGCCAAGCATATTTTTAAGACATACAAGGCATGTGTAGCTAAATATAGCACAACCTCATACATAGACCTGCTCACGGGCTGGGCCGAGCAGCCCGCCCGGTCCGGATCACTGTTTATCTAATAAAAAATAATATTTTTTAAATTTAATTTTATAAATATATAGAAAAAATTTATAAAATTTTTTTTTAATATAATGAACAGTAAATATGGGCCGGCAGGCCGGATCGTCCCGACCCAAGGCCGGGCCTGGGAAAAGAAATAAAAAAAAAGTTCGGGCCGCGGCCCGGCCCATGAGCACCTCTACTCATACAATGTCCACATGTAAATACATGCATATGTTGAACCATTCAAATTCATTACTAATGAAAATACTCCATGGAAATAACGATCAACATACAAATGTAGGACAAAACAATACTGAAAATGGACAAACAGAAAAAGGTCAAAAAGAAAAAGAAAAAGAAAACATGGCAATGGCAATGGCAATGGCATCCATAAAATAATCTATTTCTAATTCATCAGTGTATGACTGTATGTACACAGAAACAAAACCAAATAACTCCCAGCAGCCAGCCTAATATTTTCTTATTTTCAATAACTATATATAATCATACAGACTTCAAATTCATAAGCTAAGCAATTATTAAAAAATAAATAAAACTGGCACCAAATGAGATAAAAGAGGAGTGTAAAATCATTTATTTCAAGGGATATAGCATTCCAGAAAAAGAATGAAACTCACTTATCCAAATCAAAATTTGCATTAAATTTATGCTGTTTATCTCGAAACGCATTACAAGAAGAAATTTAATAGCCTGAGTATTACTTAATTCAAGCAAAGAAAAGAAGAAAATATCTTAAAACAAACTCATTCCCTTCCACTGACAAAATATCTCCAACATCTTCCACAGAACAAAACACCCAAAACACACAACAATCTATGTTCTTACCTAACTAACTACCCAACACCATCATTCAACAGCTCAATTTGGGCTCAATATTTTTTCAATAATCATAACTATTTTTTTTTAGCATATGTTAACCCGGACTCTTCATTTTCTTTAAAATATTAGTGTTCCACTGAAAAAATATTTCCAACATCTTCCACAGAACAAAACACCAAAACACACAACAATCCATGTTCTTACCTAACTAACTACCCAACACCATCACTCAACAGCTCAATTTGGGCTCAATACTTTTTCAATAATCTAACTATTAATTTATAGTCTAGGTTAATCCAGACTCTTAATTTTTGTCATTTTTTTTTTGAAGTATTAGTGTCTTGCCCTTAAATTTGACACATATTCAAAAATGAATACTTATATGATGAAATTTTTTTTAAAAAATTAACATATATGTATCAAACATAACATATACTTATATCCGACACGAGGTAACATAATTTATCATCAATCAATCAGTAATAAAGATAAAAAAGATAAACTCCCAAATAATAAAAGTAAATGAAAAATCACCTTCTTTCGGTGATCTTGCTGCATTTTGTGAAAAATCCAAATTTAATCCCAATGAAAATCGCGAAGAAACAAATAATAAAAACCCAATGAACAGAAAAGAACCAGTTGAATAAACAAAGTGAAGAAATCTAAGAAATCACCCGCATTTGCCCCATCTCCCTCGACTCCGGATCACAAGACCATAATCCCATCGATTTCTCCAACATAATAAAATCCAAACAAAATCCTTCATAGACTCTTTTCCTCCTTTCTTCTTCCTTCCTCTTTTTTTTTCTTTTTCTTTACCACAGCAATTTAGATTCAACTACAATCAAAACGCAGCTCTTAAAAACACTCTTTGATAATTCCGTCTTGATAACCAAAAGCTCCTCCTTTTCTAGAAACTAGACTCAAAAAAATTTAAAATAAATACATATAAAAAAGGTGAAATGTGTGAATCAAGAGTGTAGAAGCTGCAACATCTGAACACCGACAGAAAGAGAAAGAGAAAGAGAGAAAATTATGATTATTATTAAGAGAGGTTTTTATGGCAAGAATCTAGGGATATATAGAGCGGGATGTTGCATTTCTTATCCAATACCGTATTTTTATACGTATTAGAAATAGACCCGCGTTATGCTGCGAATGAATACCTTAGGCCAACAACTTCTAGTCAATTAAAAATTACATTAAAAGAACAAAGATGCAAGCTAAACTTTAGAGATGAATTCACATTAAAAGAACAAACATGCAAGTTGAACTAATCATTTTTCGCAATGCAATGGATTTTGTGAAGGCTTCAGACACTGCCAATTTTACTGCAGTTAAGCAATTCACAGTGCATTGATTATGAAAAATCTAATAGTCTCTACTTCTCTAAATTATACTAAATTGTGTTTCTCCCCATTGCAAATATGTGAAGATTCATTCTAACTGCATGCTCAAGAAAAAAGAGAAGGAAAAGGAAACCAAAATAAAATAATTATCTTATAGGTCCATGCTCAAGAAAAAGGATCATCTATAAATAACAGGATAACCCTTAACTCTGGTATGTCAAAGAAATTTGATAGCAGTCAACCTGATCCTGTTTTATTGGTTCAAAGTTCACAAACACAGATGTTAGAACATTCTGTTTGATAGCCTCTGACCTAGCATTTTGTTGAACCTCATTTGCATGTTATATAATCTCTATAGCAAAGGGTTTCTAAAATCAGAATCATTTATTTATCCAACATATACAAATTTATTCTTCTACCTTTCCTTTTCAAGTGGTTCTAATTTCTCACATATATCTAACACTCACAGTTTCTATTTTTTTCTGCTTATAAGAGACAACATGTATATTTAAGTCAGTTTCAAAGTAAACTATAGACTATAGTGTCAATAAAATGCCAGACTTATGAAGTTAACAATTTACAATAACTACAAAAATTGGAGAAAAAAAAGAGGAGAAAGCAAACCTTTGGCTGTTCGGGGTTTATCTTCGATGCAATAGGGAAGAGCAAGAGACTGAAGTTGACACCATGACATCTAAATAAGTTGGAAAAAAAAAGTTTTCATTAAATATAGCAAAAATAAAATCAATAGAGAAAATGTTGAAATCTTGAGGCAAGAATCATAAACTAAACTCTCCTGCCTATCATTTACTTGATGTGGTCCAAAGCCAAAATCACTTAGAAAATGGTTAATATGGCTTGCAAATCTCCTCACACAGTTGCTCTACTATTTCATTTCACCATTATTCAAATCTTTATGGAAAGCCTCCTTTAACCTTTCAATGACAAAATTAGTAGCATCTCCACAGAATAAGTTAAGCTCAAACTTATTTCATGAATCACCCATAGCTAAAGATCTAGGTATTAATTAACATAAAGATTTACTTCTAGAATGGTCCGTGTACCAACATTCTTTATATAAAGAGTGAAATACAACTATGACTTTGCAATCTCAAGGACTTGGAAACAAATTAAATTCTTTCATAAAAGATATTCATGTATAACCGACATATGTTAATTAAGTTTCAATAAAAGATTGGGCTTACCAGTATACCTTTTGCAAGCAAAAGAAGATTAAAACCCAAGCAAAGTTTGTCAATCAAATAAGAAAACTCATTCAAAGATACCATCTTTAATGAAAAAAATTACCATTAGGAGCAAACTCAAAGGCATCAGACCGCAGGTGCAACAGTTTTAGCTGAACAATAATCAAAACATTAATCTTTGGCCCACCCCATCATAACCAGAAAGCCACAAATCTATCAAACACTAGTGTTCCTCAAAAACACCAGATCACTTTATATCATTTTTCTGAAGGGAAGTTACCTGAGCAATGCAGTCACCGAGGCCCATGTCTTCAAAGATCTGGTGAAAGGCAAGTGCAGCAACCAGTGGTCTGATCGTACACTGATGTTGCGATATCCCTATCGTCATCCAATTATCATCAACTGGAAAATTATCCCCATCCCCAAAACCTGCGAAACCACCTACAGAATTTAAAGACCCTAAAAGAGCATGAGTCAAAAACAGAAACATGCAAGAATGGCAGAGAAGCATACATGCAAGCAAAGAAAAGAAATTAGAAATTAGAAAATAATATATATATATATATATATATCAAGAACTACAGAATAATAGCAAAAAAAAAACAGAGAAAAGCACAGGAAAAATTAAACAAAATTTAAATATAATGAAATTGGAAAGAAAAAAAAAAAACTTTTATTTCCTCCTTTTCCAGGCCATCACCCCCTTCAGCTCTGTCGTTTCTCTCTTTGACCGGCAACGATCAGTTCGATGAAAGACCAGATTTGGTCTTCCATCCGTCCAGGCTCCAACTCTTTTTTCTTTCTTCCCCTTTCTCCCATTCTCTCTCAAACCCCTTATCCATTTTCCATCCCTTTCCACGCCATTACCCCTCCCTCTCTGCTTGCTTTCTTTCTCTCCTTCTCCCTTAAGCATGAACTGAAAAAATAACGGGGAAAACAAAAAAACCAAAATTTTGAGCAGATAATTAAAAGCAAGTGTATGAAAGAGAGAGAAAATCTGACTGGAGAAGCCTCCCGTATCTCTGAAAAAAAAACAACAGACAAATATAAGCTTTTAAATTGTAAATACCTCTTATATCCCTCAAACAATAGACCAAAATAGCCTTAAAAAAAAAAAAAAAAAAAAAAAACTCTTTTGTCCCTTATGACTCAAAAATAAGTATAAAAAATTTCATTTTTCCAACATCCCTTCTCTTCCATCATTTTTTTTTTTTTTAATTTTGTTTTATTTTCCGAGAACTCTTTTTTTTTTTTTAACCAATCCTTACATTTTTATTTTATCTTTTTTAAACAATTTAAAGTAATTTTTAAAATAAAGTAAAAAAAAAAAAAAGACAAATGATCGTGAACACCATCCCTAAACTCATATTTTTTTTCTTTATTTGGTTTTCCCTACCTTTCTTCTCTCGCAATTTTTTTTATTTAAATTTTTTATACTAACAACTCATTTTTTTTATTCATTATGTTCTTTCGCAATAACTCTTTCCACCCTCCCATCAACTCAATTTATCTTTTTTCCAACAACTATCAGTCCCATCAATTCTTTTTTCCTTCCCAAAAATCCTGTTTTCCTCAACCCGATTCTCAACAATCCCACTATTTCATTTTTTATAGTTTAAAGTAATGTAAAAAAAATAAAAAAAATTACTGTAGCTAGTGTTATGTTATACTCTCATCATCTTCTAAAGCA
This sequence comes from Fremontodendron californicum, assembly GCA_030761205.1. NCBI lineage: Eukaryota > Viridiplantae > Streptophyta > Magnoliopsida > Malvales > Malvaceae > Fremontodendron > Fremontodendron californicum. Next base: position 13,407,755 of record JAULJL010000020.1, on the reverse strand, counting down.
TCTAAAATTTATAATAAGAATTTTGACACATTAATAATTCATTTTATATACACGTTTATCTATTCGTGTTATGTTCATATAATTTTTCGTATCGTGTCGTGTTTTATTTTTTTCATATTGTGTTCATGTCGCATAATCATATTGTATCCAAAATTATCAGATCTAAGTGACACTATTCAAATAGCTTTAGTTTTGTATCATGTGTCGAATTATGATTGGGAATTATTATTCGGCTAAATTAAATTTGGTCATTTTAAGGTTAACACGAACACGTCACAAACGCATAATTTTGACACAAACACGTCATAAACACATAATTTTTTCTGTAATTTGAATCACTATGATAAATTATGCAAAATATGTCATAAATTGAGACACGACATAATCATACAATTTTTTTTCTAAATTGAATCACGATGACAAACTATGTAAAATATGACATGAATTGAGACATGACACGAACATAAAATAGGAAAAATAATTAAAATACAACACGAAAAATAGCATGAACCCGACACGAATACACGAACATGTAAAAATATGGCTAGAACAAATTATTAACGTGTAAAAATTTATAATATTTTAAAGACATAAAAAATAACACGAACATACAAAAAAAATTCATTTTTTTCTCTCTCCATTTTTTCTATTTCTTTTATTTTCCTTTTTTCCCTCCTGTTTCTTCTTATCAACCGAAATAAAAATTAAAAAAAAAAGGGGGCTACGTGGATGGTCTCTCCATCCAAGAAAATTGTCAATATTTATTGTAAAGATTATGCAAAATATGTCATGAATTTTGACACAACACGAACACACATTTTTTTCTCCAAATTAAATCACAATGTCAAACAATGTAAAATATGAGATGAATTAAGATACGATACGAACACAACATAAAAAAATAATTAAAACACAACACGAAAAATAACACGAATACACGAACGTGTAAAAATATATAGAAAATCAATTATTAACATGTAAAAATTTATATAAATTTATTATACTTTGAAAAAAAATGAACACGAATACGTCACGAACATAAAAAATTTTCTTTAAATTGAATCACTAAAATATACGAAATATGTCATAAATTGAGACACAACATGAATTCACTAATTTTTATCTAAATTGAATCACAATGAAAAACTAAGTAAAATATGAGATGAATTGAGACACGACACGACACGAACACAATATAAGACGTATAAAAATATATATAAAATCAATTATTAATATGTAAAAAAAATTATAAAAAATAAAATGCACGAACGTTTAAATATATATATATAACGAATTATTAACGTTTAAAAATATATATAAATTTATAATATTTTATATAAATTATAAATTATTAATGTGTAAAACTAATACACGAACGTGTAAAAAAAATTTCTCTTTTTTCTTTCTTTTCTTTCTTATTTTTCTTCTTTCCTCTCTCATTTCCTTTCTCTCTTTCTTTACTTCAACTAGGGATGGCAATGGAGCGGGGCGGGGGCAAATATTACCTTATCCACCTCCACCCCACTATTGCATGGATGTTGAAAACATCCACATCCATGGATGTCGGTTATATCCATAACCGCTCCACGGTGCTCCACTCCGCTACACCCCAATTTATATTAATTATTTTTAACTTAATATTGTAGAAATTATATTATAATTTATTCAAGAACATAATTTTAGTATATAAAAATCTTTAATATAATATATATAATACATATATACTAAAAGTATAGATATAAAATATTAGTATATATATGATTTTAGTATATATATCTAATATATATTAAAAATATAAGAAAAAATATAAAATATTTTAAAGGATAAAATAGTAATTTCAAAAGTCGGGGCGGGGCGGAGTGGAGCAAGCATTTACCAAAACCGCTCCGCTCCATCCCGCTCCAAAAAAAAACCTCTCCATTCGGAGCGGATCGGTGCGAAATCCATCGGTTGGATCGGGTTTTGCCATCCCTAACTTCAACCACCTCAAAAAAAAATAAAATAAAAAAAAATAAAAAATAAAAAAGCTGGGCGACGTGGATGTCCTCTCCATCCAGGAAAATTGTCAATATTTATAGTAAGGATTTGGAGTGTATTTAGATATAGCAGTAGCAGATGCTGTAAATACAGACGGTTTTGAGGAGTTTTGATTTGGCAGGTGAAAGAATTATAGTGGATTTGAGGGAAAGGTTCCAACTTCCAAGGCTATGTTTGGGGATTCCATTTTAACATGCTTATATTATTATTAATAGGAGAAGGGAAAAGAAGGGAACGGACAGTGTCGGACAGCGCAGTCGATATGGAAGTAGAGGCCCAAAGGAAAAAGCACAAAGGAGATGAGCTAGCTGTGACACAGAATTTCGGATTAGTGGCGGAGTCTGGATCCCAGCTCCACCAAGCACAATGAGAATACTAAGTTGGAACTGTCGTGGGCTTGGGAACCCACGAACAGTTCGAGCTTTAAAAAAACTCATTCAATATCAAGATCCTGAGGTGGTTTTCCTTAGTGAGACAAGGCTTACCACAGGTGAGTTTGATAGAGTTCGTCGAAGATGCAATATGGAGAATGCTTATGTAGTAGATTATGATGGAAGGAGAGGGGTACTTGCAATGATGTGGCGTTCAAATATAGTACTAAACTTGAGTAATTTCTCAAAGTCAAATATTGATATGGAGTTGATCGAGAATGGGCAGGCAACTCAAAGATTAACGGGTTTCTATGGGGAATCGGATATTAGTAGAAGGATGCTTTCATGGAATTTGCTTAGAGGTTTGGCTGCATAGTCTAGTTTACCATGGGTATGTTTCGGGGACTTTAATGAAATTGTACACGGAAATGAAAAAAGTGGAGGCTGTTTGAGGGCCGAAAATCAAATGGTAGCTTTTAGGGATGCAATTGAAGATTGCAACTTTTTAGATCTTGGGTTTAAAGGAGCATGGTTCACCTGGAGCAACAACAGAAATGCAAGAGAGCTGGTTAGGGATAGGGAGAGACTTGATAGAGTGTTAGCAATAAAGTCATGGATAGATTTATTCCCGGGGTATAAGGTGGAACACTTGGACTGCTCAAGATCAGACCATTGTCCGATTCTTCTGAATACTGTAGGATGTAACCAGCCAAGCCTGAATCGAAACAAGAAAAAGAAGGTACGATTTGAGGCCATGTGGATAAAAGAACGTGCTTGTTAAAATGTGATCAAACAAAACGTGGGAGGCCACGAAGGGGGAAGGAGTCACTAAAAGATTTCAAAAGGTAGGGGGAGAGTTACACTATTGGCATAAGGAAAATATTGGACAGATGAGTCAAAAAATCAAACAGCTGCACAAAAGGCTCGGCGAGTTGAACAAAATGCAACCAGATGACTACATTCTAGACCAAACAAGACAGCTGGGGTCTGAACTAGTTGAGCTAATGGCCAAGGAAAAGATGTATTGGCAACAGAGATCGAGGATTACTTGGTTGAAGGAGGGTGATCGGAACACAGCTTTTTCCCACGCGCAGGCAAGTAACAGGAGACGAAGGAATCACATTCAGGGGTTTGTTTGATATCGATGGCAATTGGATGGAGGAAGAGGAAAGCAAACAGAGTATAGCCCTCAACTACTTCAAAACACTCTTTGAGTCTCAGGGGTCACAAACAAGTGAGTCTATTCTTGAGGCAATTGAACCCTGTGTCACAAGTGAGATGAACAACCGACTATGTGCCGAGTTCAAAGCGAAGGAAATAGTGACTGCACTACGTAAAATGCATCCAACAAAGGCACCAGGACCCGACGGTATGCATGCACTTTTCTATCAGCATTACTGGCTCATTGTTGGAAATGACATAGTTGATATTTGCTTAAGAATTTTACATGGTGATATCCAAGTTCATGAATTCAACCTCACTCACATAGTGCTTATTTCGAAAGTTACTAACCCACAATTAATGTCACAGTTCAGACCTATTAGTCGCTGTAATGTTTTATATAAAATTGTGGCAAAAGTGTTGGTTAACAAGTTGAAGACTATTCTACCAATATGTATTAGCGAGTATCAAAGTGCTTTTGTGCCAGAAAGGTTAATTATGACAACATTGTGGCAGCATATGAGCTAGTGCATAGTATCAAGATGCGAAAAGCAGGACGTAACATTTTTTTTGCTTTGAAACTGGATATGAGCAAGGCATATGACAGGGTGCAATGGCCTTTTCTTGCGGCTATAATGAACAAAATGGGTTTTGAAGGTGCATGGATATCAACTGTGATGAATTTGGTCACAACGGTCACTTATTCAATCAATCTGAATGGGCAATTATCAGAAGTTTTCAAGCCAGATCGGGGGCTGAGACAGGGGGACCCATTATCGCCATATTTATTCCTGATGTGCACCCAAGGATTGTCAGCTTTACTTAACAAAGCGCAAACGAATGGAGAGCTACGAGGAGTCCGAGCAAGTAGGCTTGGTCCACGAGTTAATCACCTTTCTTTGCGGATGATAGTTTATTGTTTGCAAAAGAGAACAAAACTGAAGGGGAAAAGATGAAGTGCTTGCTAAAGATGTATGAAGACAGCTCGAGACAGTAGATAAATTTTGCAAAATCACTACTCTTCTTTAGTCCCAATACTACATTGGAGCAGAAAGCAGAGTTGCAGAGTTTATTTGGAATACAAGTAGTTTCTAATCCGGAGAAATATTTGGGAATGCCAACTATGGTAGGACGAGGGAAAAAGAAAGCTTTTCTTGAGTTGACAAATAAGGTACAGGCTAGAATTCAAAGTTGGAGCAAGAGGTTGTTGTCTTTTGGTGGTAAAGAGATCTTCATCAAGGCAGTACTACAAGCTCTGTCTGGGTTCATAATGAATTGTTTTCTCCTACCTAGAACGTTATGTGAAGAGTTGACGAGTGTTATTCGAAGATATTGGTGGGCACAAAATGGCACAAGAAAGGGTATTCATTGGATGACATGGGAGGATATGTGCATTCCAAAGAGCATGGGAGGCCTCGGATTTAGGGAGCTACATTGTTTCAACATTGCTTTGTTAGGGATACAAGGATGGCGACTAATCCACAATCTAGACTCATTAAGCGCCAGGTTCTCAAGGCTAGATACTTCCCCACTAAGGACTTTATGGATGCAGATCTTGGTAATCAACCTTCATATGTGTGGCGGAGCATTTGGATAGCAAGGGCTGCTCTACAAAATGGCACAAAATGGCGAGTAGGTAATGGAAGATCAATCCAAATTTGGGGTGATAACTGGCTGCCGATCACTGGAGGTTTCAAGGTTACATCACAGTCGAATCTACTTCCTATTTTGAAGCTCTTATAGATGAAAGTACTATGCAGTGGAAAGAGACCATGATTAAGGAGAACTTTAGCCAAGATGAAGCTGATCAATAATACACATTCCTTTGGCAAGGAATCTGGCACCGGATATAAGGATCTGGCATTACTGCAAAGATGGTAAATACACTGTAAGGAGTGCCTACAGAATGCAAATAGAAGAAAAAATGGGCATAAGACCAGCTCGAAGGATCTGAAAACTGGTATGGAATCTGAATGTTCCTAGCAAGGTTCGGATGTTTGCTTGGAGAGTATGTCATGGCATCTTGCCAACGGCTGGTGTCATCTCTTCAAGAATACAGGGATCGGATGGAAGCTGCAAAAGATGTGAGTGTATGTCGGAAACAATTTTTCATGCATTGAGAGAGTGCACATTGCCGAACAGGGTGATGGCATTATGTTCTTTTCCTTCGGTAATGGTGCAGGAACATTACAGCTCCGGTGTTGAGTGGTTTGAAAAGGCAGCTACCGAAATGACAAAAGAAGGCTTTGATTGGCTCATAATGCTGGTGTGGGCATTGTGGTATGCTCGTAATTTTGAGGTGAAACAAAACAGGAGACAAAGTGCTGAGGAGACACTGGAGTATACCCGGAGATTGCATGCAGATTATACAGGGTCACAGGAACCAGAGGTTAGACACAACAATCGACCGATCCTTTGTACTTGGAGACCACCACGTATGAACATAGTTAAGGTTAATGTTGATGGGGCTTTCGATGGACACTTAAAAATGGGAGGCATAGGCGTTGTTATCAGAGATTATGAGGGTTTCGTGCTAGGAGGTGCTGGTTTCAGAATTCATCATGCAATGGGAGCTAACATAACAGAAGCCATGGCAGCAGTATGTGGATTGGAGTTGGCATACCAAATGGGATTCGAGAACATTATGTTAGAAGAGGACTCCTCTCAGATTATTACTCGCCTACTGCAACAACATGAAGACTTGTCGGATATTTGCAACATACTAGATGAAGGAAGAGAACTTCTGACAAGGTTTGAGGAAGTTAAACTAAGCCACACAAGAAGGAATGGGAATGCAGCTGCTCACTTAGTGGCTCGTCACTGTTTGTTAAGTGCTGAAAGTTTGTATTGGTCTCTAGATTATCCGGGCTTTTTACATCAAGCCATCATGAATGATGTTTTATCTATTTAAGATTGAAATGAAAGGTTCTTTTTCTCAAAAAAAAAAAAGAAAAAGAAAAAACCCTATATAAAAAATATATAAATATGAGCAATTTTTTTAATGGAGTTGCAGTTTTTTAAGAGAATGAATGGTAATTTTTTAAGGGAGTGATAGTTTTTAGAGAATGTAATTTTTTAAGTGAGTGGTATTTTTTTAGAGAGTGGATAAGTTTTTAAAATATATATATTATATAACCATTGAAATACATAAATGTTCTTATAATATTATTATTTGATTTATAAAATATTTAATTTTTTAGTTAATTTCTTTAACTGAGTTGGTGTCACTTGACTCGTGACACTAACTCAGTCACTCCCATTATATATAGTATAGATTATTATTATTATTATTATTATTATTATTATTATATATAACAATTGTTTGATATATAAAATATATGATGAATGATCAACTTATACGGGTGTAAATTAATTAATTAATTTTATATACGATTAATATTTTAATAAAATAATCGTCAAATTTGACAATATAATTATATTCGTCGTGTACATAAAATTTTAAATCGATTTTATATCTCTATCATATCAATCGAGAATACTATTTTATATATATATATATATATTTAACAATTGAAATTTATATAAATTTACGAAAAATAATATGAACACTACACGAATACCCAAAATTGTCAAAATATACATAAAACGAATCATTAACGTGTAAAAATTTATATAAATTTATAATATTAAAAAAAAAAAACACAAACACACAAAATTTTATCATCTTTTTTCTTTTTTTCTTTCTCTTTCCTTTTTTTTTTTTACTTCTCGAAAAAAACACCATGTATCGGCTCCTTAAGGGTTTATGTAGTAAATATTATAATATGTTATAGATCTACCAAGATTCGTTAAATAACTTATAATGAAATTGAATCACTTAAAATATAATAAAATGTAATAAAATATTTGACAACATTTTAACATTAATACAAGCTGCCACGTTATCATGTGCTAAAGAAAACTAAAGAAAAAGTGGGGAAAAAATCATCCTGCCATTGCCAAATGGTATCGTCTGGCTTTAATGTGTCACACTATCTAATCCCCACAAAACCAATTCAGCTTTTCATCATTTGGTTTCTTTAGTAGTTAGTAGTTTAGTACTTTTATTTATTGGTTTCTTTTACTTTCTCCTTTTTTTTATGTATTTTTTTTTTTTTAATCTTGGTTTATTTTATTCTTTCTATTCCTCTCGAACCATTCTTATCTCCCCCGATTGTTATCTCTTAGGAGATTTTAGCGGTTTTTACTTCATTATTAAATGTATTGCTTGCATGGTTTCTTGGGTGTGCAAAAAGTCAAAAAATCGATTAAATCGATCGAAATCGTTATTATTTGGTTTTTTTTGTTCGATTTGTTCAGTTTTGGTTGACATCGATTTTTTAGTTCGGTTAAAATGTGTTTAATCAGTGTTTTGCGATTTTTTATTTGTAAATCGAACCGACCGATTAAACTAACAATAAATAAATAAATAATATTTAAAAACCCAAATCCATAGCCCATAACTCAATCCATTAAAAAAAAAAAACCTATAATAATATTTAAACCCAACCCAGACCCATAATTCAATATCCATAATCAAACCCAATACACAACCCATCCAATCCAACATTACTACCCAAATCCAATACCCTGATATCCCAAATTCCCAACCCGACAACCCCTTTCACTCTTTCAGTTTGAAACTGATTCTATGAAATTAGAGGAAACTCAGCATGCTATCCAAGGGTTGCTCTCTAACAGCAGCATGACTGCCTCAGCATTTTCCGCATGACAAGCTTCATGCAGGGGAGTTTCTAGCTTCCTATTCACTACCACCAAATTTCCTGCAATTGCTTCAAGAAGCCTGGGATCCATCTCGTTACCCTTCTTAGCTTTACTCTAAACCAAAACCATGAGTTCGTGATCCAGTGTGGATTTTAAATATAATTATAGGTAAAGTGGAAAGAGGAGAACAAAGGTTTCCCTTCAAATGGCGTACCGCAATTAAAATAGGGTGAAATTGAACAGATCGACTGAACCGAATCGATTAAATTCGATTCGATTAGTTCAATTTGAGAACTCTTTGCCGGTCAGTTCGGTCGATTTCGTGAGTTTATTCGGTTTAATCGGTTATCGGTATTTTGAAACCGAATCGACTGAATGCTCACCCCAAGTTTCTTGTTGTGGTGCATTATGCAGATCGTGCTGTATAAGATTTTCACATTAAATGATGTATCTTGTGAATCTTGAAAGAGAAAGATTTGTTGAAATTTGGTCTTATGGAGCTCTCTTGATGGAGCGCTAGCGATCGTGGGTTATAAAAAGGCTTGATTTGTGATGCACTCATAAGAGTATATCTTATTTAACCTTGCGTTAAAAAAAATCAATTGTAAGTATAGTAGTTAGCAATGGTCAAGTCCACAGGGATTGAGTTTCAATTTATAAGTTTATTGGTTCAAAACTTTAGTTCTAAGAAAAGAAAATAAAACAAAGTAAAAGGAGGATTTTTGAAATAAGTGAAAGTAAAACAGATCAGAAAAATAAGAATGCAAGTAAATAGAAGAAGTCAAATATGAGAAAAGCAAGGTTAAAGTTTCATTCTCTACCACTAGACATCAATGAGAATCAATTCATATCTATCAACATCAATTAGCTATCAAAGTTATCAACCGTAGATAACAACCTCCTGTGTTACCCCAATCCTTTTTTAGTTTGTTGTTAAATAAGACGAATGCCACTACTTAATCTCTAACCATCAAATAACCTAAGACAAACATCATTAGATTCAAAGTGATAGCAGCTTTATGATAAGAAAAATAGGTTGATCTAAGCAACAAACACATAAACATGGATTCATTCAACTTAGGTTATGTTCTACTTTGCAATTAGCGAAAACTTAACCATAATCATTAACCACAAATTGCCACTATTGAATAGGAACTCAAGACAATTACATATCATGTTTCCTAAACTAGCATTAGATAATTATCAAGATATATCTAGTTTGCACCCTAAACAAATCAAGACAACATCATGAACAATTTTTATGGAAGAACATAAGCAACTTTGATTGAAAATTAATGATAGATAGAATCGAAAAATCAATTACAAAACATGTCTAGGGCTTTGAAATCACCCTTAACCAAAAAGAAGTTTAGCCTTGCATAGGCATTGTAAACATAAACATGAAATTAAAAAGAAAATAAGAAGAAAAACTAAAGAAGAAAGAAAGAAAGAAGAAGAAGAATATTAATTATTCAGCTTCTAGTTCTCTCAAACAAAGAAGAAATCAGAATATCCCTCTTGTCTCTATTTATAGGCAGCTGTCGCAACCTAAAAAATAATAACGACGAGTCTCATCGCAAGACTTTATGATTCGTTAAGCGTGACATTAAAAAAACGAGGAAAAGTCGACTTAATTCCTCTAGAAAAATGAAGGTTTTGAAAATGACCTTAAAAAAGACATGGAATCGCCACCAATCTTTTTTAGCTAGGTGTGATCGGCCACCTATTAAAACCGGTTTTATAAAATATTTTAAAAATTAATTAAAACATTTTAAAAACCAATTTCAAGTCTGCGTTTAAAACCAGAGAAATCAAAGAAGCGGGTTCGGGAGTCGGTTACGTGTGGGGAAGGATTAGCACCCCCACAACGCCCGTATAAATCGGTACCTTATTAATCGTGTGTTATCTCAAGTCTCGGTAAAAGTTGGTTTTAAATTTAGTATTTCAAGTTAATTCCCAATTTAAAGAAAAATAATTCAATTTTTATTTGAAAATGATTCGGAATTTATAAATTCAAAATTTTCCTATATTCCCCAACAAACGTGGCAAAATATAGAAATTTTTATTAGTTTTGAAAAACTTTCCGAATCATTCTCTTTTTTTTTTTGAAAGAAAGATATTCCTTTATTAATGATAATTGATGATATTCCCTCCAGCAAACCCGGTAGAGAACTCATGAATTATTTTAACTCGGGAATATCTTTATTTTTTATTGAAAAATCATTATCCTTTTGAAAACATTTTAAAAGATATGAATATGTATATGCATGACATAAATAAAATGACATAGCAAAATCTAAATAATATAATGCAACCTAAATGACATGGCAAACATGAATGATATGGCATATAATTTAAATGACATGGAATAAAATAATGCTATCATATAATATGCATGAAAATAAAAATGCAATGCATGAAATGTATTTTTTCCTTTAATTAAGGAAATCTGTATATCTAAAAAGATATCCGGCTACCTTAGGAAAATATGTCAAATTAAATATTCTAAAACCAAAATACTTTGTGATTGTTTGAAAACAATTTTGAAAAGCTTGAATTAACAATAAAAACTGGGCTAAAATTTTTTAAATGGCTCTAATTTCCTAAGTTTAAAAAATCCGGACTTGACTACCCTTAGCCCGGGACTTGAAAAACCATTTTTAGAGTTTAAAAGGCTTAGAAATCACCCTAAGTCAGTAGCTAACCCTCCTAATCAGCCCACTCTAAGTAGATTAACCAAAACAGAAAATTGGTTTTTCTTTAAATTCAATTCTGACTCCATTTTCCAGTTTTAATCCACGATTTTTTATCCTATTTTGAAAAATTCCAAAAATTCTAAAAAAAATAATGGAGACTCAGGACATGTAAAACTATACGAGAAAAAGTCGGCTTAATTTTTTGATCAAAGATGAATTCCCAGAAAAACCAGAGATGTACGAGTTTTTGGAGGAGAAAAAACTGCTTTGTTTTTCTTTAAATTCAATTCTGACTCCACTGTCCAGTTTTAATCCACGATTTTTTATCCTATTTTTAAAAATTCCAAAAATTCTAAAAAAAATACTGGAGACTCAGGACATGTAAAACTACACGAGGAAAAATTTTCTTAATTTTGTGATCAAAGATGAATTCCCAGAAAAATCAGAGATGTACGAGTTTTTTTGAAAAAAACTGAAAAAAAACTGCTTTGCCAACACATTTTTTTTCTTGATAAAATTATTTAAAAATCAAAATAAAAATATTTGAAACTCATAAAATGACTTGAAAGCAGTAGCTAGGACTTTTTGAAAGTTAGATAAAAATTGGCTAAGTAAAAAAAAATCACAAAGGTAGAATAATCAATTTGACAAAATTAATTTTCCACAAGTGTGCTCAAGAGAGCATGACCTTGAACCATTAATTGGCTCAAGTCATTATTCAAGTGGCATGAACATGAAATGCATGAAACAATGCAGCAAACATAATGCATGAAATGCATGGATCTAAACCTAAATGTAAGGAAAATGCATGACATAAATAATATGGCCTAGACCTAACATGAACTTGCATGGCATTTAATGTAACCTAGACCTAAGACATGCATGGCATTTTCACAAACACAAGGCATGCTTAATTCAAAAATCCAACCAAATATCATGCAAATGCAAAAACCTAACAACTAGCATGACAAAAATACAACACACAATGCAAAACACATGGAGTAGCCAAATGGCCCCAAGCTCCAACAAGCATGGCATTTTCACAAACACTTGGTATGCTAGCATGAAAAACTAAGTCATAACACAAAAATCACACAAGCATTTTCACAAACACCTAATATACCAAATCTAAAACATGCTCACTAAGATATAAAACAAGAATCATGCAAAGAATCACACAAGCATTTTCACAAACACTTAATATGCTAACTCTAAAACATGCTCAAATTTAAACAACATAAAAACAGAAAATTAAAAATGCAAAAACATGATATCTAAGACATAAATGGCAACAAACAAAGCAACCAAATTAAATATAACTTAAGAACATGAAATAACATAATATTTAAAACATCAAAAATAAAGAAAATAGCATAAACAATATGGTAAAATGAATCAAAAACAACAACTTAAAATAAATAATATAGGCCATTTGGCCATGGTGAGTTTATTGTAAAAAAAAAATGTAAGAAAAATATACTTAAGAAAGGAAATGAAGGAAGAACAAGAAACATTATTTTAAAATGAAAACTCACCAAGTAGCTTTTGAACGGATTAAGCTATAAACCCTCAGAGTAGCTTTTGAACGGATTAAGCCACAAACCCTCTCACAAGTAGCTTTTGAACGGATTAAGCTATAAACCCTCAGAGTAGCTTTTGAACGGATTAAGCTACAAACCCTCAGAGTAGCTTTTGAACGGATTAAGCTACAAACCCTCAGAGTAGCTTTTGAACGGATTAAGCTATAAACCCTCTCACAAGTAGCTTTTGAACGGATTAAGCTATAAACCCTCAGAGTAGCTTTTGAACGGATTAAGCTACAAACCCTCTCAACAAAAACACTATGACTCACCACCCGGATAATCCTAATACAAGTGTATAGACTATCTCACAAGGGGTAGTGGGTGATTTCAACCAAAGGCCAAGACCCCTTATTTATAAGGTGAGCACCTCCTTGGCTTGACATTACAAAGGGATGTGGGATTGGGACTTAGGCTCAAAAATGAAAATCTTTAACTTAACTCTTGATTTTTAATCACTTGATTGAAAAAATCCTAAGCTTCCTCCTTCCTTTGGGCTTGGGCAGGCCAGCACTTCTCTTTTCCAGCCCAGCTCTGATTTTTGAAAGGCCCAAAGAAGCCCTTTTCGGTTGCTTGGGTGAAACGACCATTTTGCCCCTCGGATGCAAAATAAATATCAAACGGCCTCCAAATTCAAATTTTCTTTTTTTAATACTTCCAAAATAATAAAATATTGAGTTCTGGAAGTTTTCAAAATTATCCGAGTTCGTTTGCTATTTATTTGGATTTGTTCTTCCTAAAATGTCCTTTTATGCCCCTACTTTTTACCATTTTTTAAACGAGCTCCAAATCAAGATTTTTCTTCACCAATCTCTTCAAAATAATTAAAAAGTGTGATCTGGAAGTTTTCATAATTTTTGGAGCTCATTTGGTATTTTTTCGGGATTTATCGGCTTGAATTACTACATGGGAGGCCCGGGATTTGGCCATTTTGCAAACGAACTCGGAATCAAGATTTTATGTCGCCAATCTCTTCCAAATAATTTAAAAATGAGATTTGCCAAATTTCAAAATTTTTGGAGTCCATTTGCTATTTTTCCGGGATTTATCTTTTTGAATTACTGCATAAGAAGCCCAGGATTTGGCCATTTTGCAAACGAACTCGGAATCAAGATTTTCTTTCGCCAATCTCCTTCAAATGATTTAAGAATGAGATTGACAAATTTTCCATAATTTTCGGAGTCCATTTGCTATTTTTCCCAAAATTTTCCAATTTTGCCCTTTAACCTCCGAAACCCGATTTTGCTCAAAACAAGTCCGATTTTCAGATTTTCTTCAATCTGAGCCTTGGGCCATCCTTTTTAATCATTCCTCATCCATTGGGGGCTTTGGTCTTACCAAGTCGGGCCATTTCTGTGATTCTTCCTGATTTCACCGAAATCCACTAAAACCCTAATTCTCGGTTTTCTCCCGGATTGACTTTTCTCTCGGTTTTTCTTGCAAGTGACTTCTCCATTACCCGTAGTCAGTGCTTATCTTTCATTTGGAACCTTCAATTTCGACCAGTTTGATCGTTTAAGCACTTTTCCCCAAATTTCTCGGATTAGGGTTTCTTTTCTACTGAATCTCCAAATCCCAACTTCCGAAGTCCATATCTTTCAATGTAGACCTCGGATTATCAAAATTCTTTCTCCATTTTTTAATTGTACTTAAAATCTTGATTTTGAAAGGGGGTTGACTTTTTCAGTAGTTGACTTTCTAGGGTTGACTTTTTTTTTAAGTTTGACTTTTTGTGCTCGCCTTTTAAACTAAGTCTCGGAGTACCACCTGCAGGATGAAAACAGTCTTTTTATACTCGGAAACATCAATATGGGAGGAAAACATACCTGTTTAGTGGTCCGGACAAAATTAGGTGTCTACAGCTGCCCCTCTTTGGCTATTGCTGAGAATCAGGAATCAGGCAAAGATAAACCGACACTAATTTTGTACGGTCAGTGACATCACATGTGAAGGAAAGGGAAAGGGGTTTCTTTTTCATTTTCATTTTTTCATTTTCTATTTTTAATTTTTTTCTTCTTTTTTCTTCTTTTTTTCTTTTTTTTCTTTTTTTCTATTTTCTATTTTCTATTTTCTCTTTTTTCATTTTTTTTTATTATTTTTTTTAAACAATAAATTGAAGGTTTTGTCCTTAAATTGAATTCCCTGCCTAAACAAGGTTCGATTCGTCTTAAGGAAACGAATTCGATTTTCAAAAGAAAAATTTATGCTCGAAGGGCTTTAAAATTGGTGCCCGAAGGTCTTAAAATGGTGCCCGGAGGTCTTAAAAATTGGTGCCCGGAGGTCTTACCCCTGAAAAAAGTTATGCCCGGAGGTCTTAAAGATGTTTCCCGGAGGTCTTACATGTGATTTGAAAAAAATTAAGCCCGGAGGTCTTAAAAATGGTGCCCATAGGCCTTACCCCTGAAAAAAAAGTTATGCCCGGAGGTCTTAAAGATGTTGCCCGGAGGTCTTACCTGTGATTTGAAAAATTATGCGCTGTATGCGACTTTAAAAATGATGCCCGGAGGTCTTAAGAATGGTGCCCGGAGGCCTTACCTGTGATTTGAAAAAAATTAAGCCCGGAGGTCTTAAAAATGGTGCCCATAGGCCTTATCCCTGAAAAAAAGTTATGCCCGGAGGTCTTAAAGATGTTGCCCGGAGGTCTTACCTGTGATTTGAAAAATTATGCGCTGTATGCGACTTTAAAAATGATGCCCGGAGGTCTTAAGAATGGTGCCCGGAGGCCTTACCTGTGATTTGAAAAAAATACGCTGTATGCGACTTTAAAAATGATGCCCGGAGGTCTTAAGAATGGTGCCCGGAGGCCTTACCCGTGATTTGGAAGAAATGCGCTGTATGCGACTTTAAAAATGATGCCCGGAGGTCTTAAGAATGGTGCCCGGAGGCCCTACCCATAATTTGGAAGAAATGCGCTGTATGCGACTTTAAAAATGATGCCCGGAGGTCTTAAGAATGGTGCCCGAAGGTCTTACCCATAATTTGGAAGAAATACGCTGTATGCGACTTTAAAAATGATGCCCGGAGGTCTTAAGAATGGTGCAAGGAGGTCTTACCCATAATTTGGAAGAAATACGCTGTATGCGACTTTAAAAATGATGCCCGGAGGTCTTAAGAATGGTGCCCGGAGGCCTTACCCGTGATTTGAAAAAAATGCGCTGTATGCGACTTTAAAAATGATGCCCGGAGGTCTTAAGAATGGTGCCCGGAGGCCTTACCCATAATTTGGAAGAAATGCGCTGTATGCGACTTTAAAAATGATGCCCGGAGGTCTTAAGAATGGTGCCCGGAGGCCTTACCCGTGATTTGGAAGAAATGCGCTGTATGCGACTTTAAAAATGATGCCCGGAGGTCTTAAGAATGGTGCCCGGAGGTCTTACCCATAATTTGGAAGAAATGCGCTGTATGCGACTTTAAAAATGATGCCCGGAGGTCTTAAGAATGGTGCCCGGAGGTCTTACCCATAATTTGGAAGAAATGCGCTGTATGCGACTTTAAAAATGATGCCCGAAGGTCTTAAGAATGGTGCCCGGAGGCCTTACCCGTGATTTGAAAAAAATGCGCTGTATGCGACTTTAAAAATGATGCCCGGAGGTCTTAAGAATGGTGCCCGGAGGCCTTACCCATAATTTGGAAGAAATGCGCTGTATGCGACTTTAAAAATGATGCCCGGAGATCTTAAGAATGGTGCCCGGAGGCCTTACCCGTGATTTGGAAGAAATGCGCTGTATGCGACTTTAAAAATGATGCCCGGAGGTCTTAAGAATGGTGCCCAGAGGCCTTACCCATAATTTGGAAAAAATGCGCTGTATGCGACTTTAAAAATGATGCCCGGAGGTCTTAAGAATGGTGCCCGGAGGCCTTACCCGTGATTTGGAAGAAATGCGCTGTATGCGACTTTAAAAATGATGCCCGGAGGTCTTAAGAATGGTGCCCGGAGGCCTTACCCATAATTTGGAAAAAATGCGCTGTATGCGACTTTAAAAATGATGCCCGGAGGTCTTAAGAATAGTGCCCGGAGGCCTTACCCCTGAAAAAAATTATGCCCGGAGGTCTTAAAGATGTTGCCCGGAGGTCTTACCTATGAATTATGCCCGGAGGTCTTAAAAATGGTGCTGAAGAATTGTTGAAAATTAACCTAAAGATTTTGAGAAGATGCGAATACTTTTTGATGCAAATGCATATGTTGAATAAGATACGAAATGACTTAAACTGGTGCAAATGTCTTTAATGCAAATGTAAATGACTTGGATTGATGCCCATGTTTCATGATGCAGATGCCTCTACTAATTGTGTTCATGTAACTGGTTTATGAATGGTGTAACTACAATTACCACAAATTAACGAAAATGCAATGATTCTAGAAATGATGCAATTGTTTGAGATGACACAAATACGAATTCCATGAAGAATTGTAAATGTAAAGGTAAAATGCAGATGCTTATGGAATAATGCCAATGCAAATACCCATGAATGATGCAAATGCTTGCCGACACTATGCAGATGTAAAAGCTTGATAGAGAGATGAATGCTCATGAGTGATGCAAATGCCCCCGGTTGGTTTTTTTTTTTTTTTTTAGGCTTTGGCTTAGCCTTTCAAATTCATTTTTCCTCTTCAAATCAGAGTATATCTTCAATTCATTTTGGCTATTCTCTTTGCCCCAACAGTTTTCAAACTTTCATCAACAGAGATCTGCACTGGGTTCGATTTCTTCTTCTCATATCTGGAAGTCAGGACCTATTCTGGCAATTCTATACCTTTGAATTAGAAAAATCCTTATCTCATGTCAACATCAAAATGGGTATTTCAAAAATATATTTATTTGTTTTCTTATTTTGAAAACTTCTGAACAAAAAATATTAACCCCACAATGTGTGATGTACAAATCTTTTGAAGACTGATGATCATTGTTAGAAATTTCTCTAAGTATCAATCTGTTTTTTTTTTCAACTGGGATTGGCAAGGCTTGGTATAACAAGATTCTGGTTTTTCCAGGAAAACTTCATGACACAAATGTATATCCCTTCTAGGCTCACAAATGGAACAGTTTTTATAAATCATGAATTCATTGAGAACCAAACAAATTCAACATTCTTTTAGTTTCCATATCAAGGCATTTTGACAAGCGTCAAGATTGGCCGGGATGTTTAAACTGGAAAGTTGATTTTGGAGGAAAAAAGTTTTAGTTTTTGAAGACAATCCTCTGAATGAGAACTGACAATTTGGGGGGTTCAGGAATTCCTAGATGTTCCTCGATGACCACTCCTTTAATAAGATCTTTTCTTTTGGGGTATTGGCACTATCATAGATGGCATCGAAAATTTCCAAATTTACTCTAGACCGCCCATTTTTGGGTTTTCGCCCTAGAGTCCCATTCTTTCCATTTTGTTTTTGTTCATTGTTTTACCATGCACTTGAGAATTCTAAATTCTTCCTTAGTGAAATGATAATTCGATGAAATGGGATAAAATCTGAGGAAAAACCTTTCAAATTAAATATTCATGCTTGATCAAAATGGACTTTTAAAGCATATGATGTAGGCCATAGCTCAGGGTTTAGAAAGAAAGGATAAATAGGCCCAAAATATGTGTTTGAGGGTAATCAGATCAAGGATCATTTCTTGAGGAGGATTCTCTTTGAAGCATTTGTCCCTTCTTGGACATTTCTTTCCTTTTGACTTTGCTCTTTTTCTTCCTTGCTTTTGGCTTTCCATTTGCCATGTCTTTCACACATTTTGTTTTCTTTTTTATTGTGTTTTTTTTTTTGTTTTTTTTTTGTTCTCTTGGCTTTCATTTCGCCATCTTTTCCTCTTCTTTTTTCTTTGACAGAGTGCGCCCGTATTTATTCGGGGCTTCATTTGCTTTTGTCTGTGCTTGAGCTATCACTCATTTCTCAATGATCTTTGAAAAGATCTTTCCTCGCATTTGCCCCCCAGTGTAGAGGGTAATCCTTGATCAGGGTTCAAAGAAGAAAGAATTCTTTTGGCTCAAAAGGGGTGACTACGGATAATTTCTTTTTGTGTGAAAGGGATATGAAAGATGGCCATTTCTCATGTCAAGCACGAATATTCACTTTGAAAAGCAATCCCCAGGGGAAATAGATATTCAGAATTTCATTTTGCACTTTGGAATCATCCGAATTCTCATATGCATGATATCACAAATTTTTTCATTTTTCATTTTTCATTTTTCATCGCATGCCCCAACGATTCATGCGTTTAATCCATCCTTATTCACCATGTATCCATCATTTCCACATATGATGCCCCAATTTGATTAACCTTGAGAATTTGTATCAACGAGGAACATAGCAAGTCTAGGTCTATTTTGAAAAGGCTGAGTTTCCAATCTGAGTTCTTTGAAGAGACAAGGAAAATATGACCTAAAACGGGTTTTCTCTGGGACAAGGGATAATCTAGTTTAATCATTGTGCCCCAGGATGTCAATCATGATGTTTGGGCAATTAGTGTTTTGTGGTTATTGGGAAAGGTTGTGAATGGTTTTGGCACAGCCTTGACACACATCAAATTACCATGATCTAGATTCTTGAAAGAATGTCTCATTTGTTTAATTTCAAGGAGTTCGAAAAAATTTCGAAAAGTTTGTTCCTTTGTTCATAGCCTAGACTAGGATCTACATCTTTGCTTATTCTATGACGACAATGGTTTATGAAGTTCAAACATTCATATTCCTCGAAGTATTAGGTCTTTCAAGTGGTCTCGGTTCAAAGGATTTAGGCTTAGGAAAGCCTAAAAGAGAGGGGAGAAAGTATTGGGTCATTTTTAACAAAGATCATCAATATTCTCAAGATTGTTCATTATTTCATGTGAAAACCACTTATTTATTATTTACCACAAATTTTCTCAAAGTTTCATTTGTTTTTGCAAATTCAAATTTATTGCTAAAATAAAATGAACACAAAATATTTAAATTCAAAATTTATTTATTTCATGTAGATGTCATCATGAGACAAGCGCTTTCATCATCAAAGTGTATAGAAAAATATGCATCAGAATGTTCCTATTGACATGCTTTCAAAGATAACAATTTTTATCCTCAAAATTCTTTCAAAACAGATTTCCAATGTTCGATAAGCTCTGGAATCCAAATGCCATCGTGGACAAGACCCTCAATTCTTTCCTTCAGTTTTATGCATTTTTTAGTCGAATGCCCAATTGCCCCAATATGATACTCGCACTTGCTGTTGGGGTCATAGCTTTTAGCTGACGAAGAAAACTCTTCAAAGCTAAGCCAATTTCTATTTCATCTTATTAATGTGTTTCATGATGAATGAGCTATGAATGTCATGAGTGCAATTTGATGCATGTGAAGGATAAACAAAGTTATGTGTGGTCATATACTGTGGAAACAATATTGACCATGTATGCTATAAGTGCAACACGATGCCAACATGATGCATGTAAAGAATAAGAAAAATCAATGCATGGATATATGCAATGAATGACCATGTATGTTCCAAATGCATTTCTCAATGAATGATCATATACACTATGAATGCCACACAATGTCAATTATGATGCATGTGAAAAATAAATGATTGACACAGAGTATATACAAAGAAAATCATGCTGACCATGTATGTCACGAATGCAACCTGATGCCAATATGACAAATTAATGTATGAGCATATCATGATGACCGTGTATGCCATGAATGCACCCTGATGCCAACATGATGCATGTAAAAAATAAGCAAATTAATGCATGGACATATACAATGAATGACCATGTATGTTCCAAATGCATTTCCCAATGAATGATCATATACACTATGAATGCCACACGATGTCAATTATGATGCATGTGAAGAATAAATGACTGACACAGAGTATATACAAAGAAAGTCATGCTGGCCGTGTATGTCATGAATGCAACCTGATGCCAATATGACAAATTAATGCATGAGCATATCATGATGACTATGTATGCCATGAATGCACCCTGATGCTAACATGATGCATGTAAAGAAAGAATAAATTGATATATGAATAGATACAGAAAAATCATGCTGACTATGAATGCATGAATGCAACTTGATGCTACCATGATGCATATAGAGAAAGAATAAATTGATACATAAATATATACAAATGAATGACCATGCATGCTATGATGTCAAAATGATACATGCAAAAAATAAATGAATTAACACAAAGGTATATACAAAGAAATCAATGATTACACGAAATTGGTGGGACCTAAATCTTGATTATTCAACAATCTCATTATGCAAGATTTGCCTCCACACTTACGATTTTTTTTCTTGAAACATGTTTTTTTCTCTATGAAAAACCAATCATATTATTTTCAAAAGAAATTCGGGGTAGTGGATCCTACTATGGATACAATATGCAAATGTTCATGTGACACTACCGGTTTTATGAAATCATCAAATGAAATTACCAATTGTTTATTGCAAAGAATGAGATCAATAATATAACAAAAAATGTACATGCTCCATTCACACATGCATGAAATGTGCAACATGCAAAAATGCTTGAAAAGGGATTTTTTTTTTTAAAAACAGCTAATGAACATCTGCCCCAGCAATATCTGCTTATTTAGGCATCACGATGCCTTTGAGGCGGAGTATCACATTTATTACGGGCGATGTACGTACATCGTTGCCCGATCTACCACACTTATTCGGAGTGTAAAATAGGTAACAAAAGGTTTAGAAATGTCCCTCCATGTGTTCCTATTTTCGGTATATCTAACGGAAATTCGGGATGGCTTCGCCTAGATTCACTATATGAGGGTGAATCGGTTCTAAGGCCCCGAATTGTTCCTCACTGTCGCCGGTGAAGGCTAGTAAGGCACCCCGATAAAAGCGGGTTCAATTCGTTAGAGTATATTTTCCTATGCCCATGCGGAGGATCATCACGAAGGCATTAGGTACTTTATACTCCGGAAGTGTTTCACTAGCCCATACGGAGGATCAATCACGAAGGCGTAGTTACTTTACTTCCACTTAAAAGGACGGAACCCGGGTAGAGGATTCATGTTATGCAAATGCACGTGTAGTGTGTGTGGAGGAATATCAAACCTTTCACTACCTATTCTACAAACCTTATTCTAAATGCCCTAGCAATTAAAACATTCAAGAATAGTGTAACGCATTAACCAACAAGCAATTATAATATACAACCTAAATAACTAGAGAACAATAATAAAATGCATGCACATGAGAATGAACATTTTTAAAAACATTTTATTATTTTCAAAATTCTCTTTATTAGAAAAAATGTGGGAGTTAAAATTAAATACCAATTAAACCAACAAAAACCGAGACTTTTATAACGCATGACTAATTCTAGGCCTGACTCTCTAATAGTCCCCAGTGGAGTCGCCAAGCTGTCGCAACCTAAAAAATAATAACGACGAGTCTCATCGCAAGACTTTATGATTCGTTAAGCGTGACATTAAAAAAACGAGGAAAAGTCGACTTAATTCCTCTAGAAAAATGAAGGTTTTGAAAATGACCTTAAAAAAGACATGGAGTCGCCACCAATCTTTTTTAGCTAGGTGTGATCGGCCACCTATTAAAACCGGTTTTATAAAATATTTTAAAAATTAATTAAAACATTTTAAAAACCAATTTCAAGTCTGCGTTTAAAACCAGAGAAATCAAAGAAGCGGGTTCGGGAGTCGGTTACGTGTGGGGAAGGATTAGCACCCCCACAACGCCCGTATAAATCGGTACCTTATTAATCGTGTGTTATCTCAAGTCTCGGTAAAAGTTGGTTTTAAATTTAGTATTTCAAGTTAATTCCCAATTTAAAGAAAAATAATTCAATTTTTATTTGAAAATGATTCGGAATTTATAAATTCAAAATTTTCCTATATTCCCCAACAAACGTGGCAAAATATAGAAATTTTTATTAGTTTTGAAAAACTTTCCGAATCATTCTCTTTTTTTTTTTGAAAGAAAGATATTCCTTTATTAATGATAATTGATGATATTCCCTCCAGCAAACCCGGTAGAGAACTCATGAATTATTTTAACTCGGGAATATCTTTATTTTTTATTGAAAAATCATTATCCTTTTGAAAACATTTTAAAAGATATGAATATGTATATGCATGACATAAATAAAATGACATAGCAAAATCTAAATAATATAATGCAACCTAAATGACATGGCAAACATGAATGATATGGCATATAATTTAAATGACATGGAATAAAATAATGCTATCATATAATATGCATGAAAATAAAAATGCAATGCATGAAATGTATTTTTTCCTTTAATTAAGGAAATCCGTATATCTAAAAAGATATCCGGCTACCTTAGGAAAATATGTCAAATTAAATATTCTAAAACCAAAATACTTTGTGATTGTTTGAAAACAATTTTGAAAAGCTTGAATTAACAATAAAAACTGGGCTAAAAATTTTTAAATGGCTCTAATTTCCTAAGTTTAAAAAATCCGAACTTGACTACCCTTAGCCCGGGACTTGAAAAACCATTTTTAGAGTTTAAAAGGCTTAGAAATCACCCTAAGTCAGTAGCTAACCCTCCTAATCAGCCCACTCTAAGTAGATTAACCAAAACAGAAAATTGGTTTTTATTTAAATTCAATTCTGACTCCATTGTCCAGTTTTAATCCACGATTTTTTATCCTATTTTGAAAAATTCCAAAAATTCTAAAAAAAAATACTGGAGACTCAGGACATGTAAAACTATACGAGAAAAAGTCGGCTTAATTTTTTGATCAAAGATGAATTCCCAGAAAAACCAGAGATGTACGAGTTTTTGGAGGAGAAAAAACTGCTTTGTTTTTCTTTAAATTCAATTCTGACTCCACTGTCCAGTTTTAATCCACGATTTTTTATCCTATTTTTATAAATTCCAAAAATTCTAAAACAAATACTGGAGACTCAGGACATGTAAAACTACACGAGGAAAAAGTTTCTTAATTTTGTAATCAAAGATGAATTCCCAGAAAAATCAGAGATGTACGAGTTTTTTTGAAAAAAACTGAAAAAAACTGCTTTGCCAACACATTTTTTTTTCTTGATAAAATCATTTAAAAATCAAAATAAAAATATTTGAAACTCATAAAATGACTTGAAAGCAGTAGCTAGGACTTTTTGAAAGTTAGATAAAAATTGGCTAAGTAAAAAAAATCACAAAGGTAGAATAATCAATTTGACAAAATTAATTTTACACAAGTGTGCTCAAGAGAGCATGACCTTGAACCATTAATTGGCTCAAGTCATTATTCAAGTGGCATGAACATGAAATGCATGAAACAATGCAGCAAACATAATGCATGAAATGCATGGATCTAAACCTAAATGTAAGGAAAATGCATGACATAAATAATATGGCCTAGACCTAACATGAACTTGCATGGCATTTAATGTAACCTAGACCTAAGACATGCATGGCATTTTCACAAACACAAGGCATGCTTAATTCAAAAATCCAACCAAATATCATGCAAATGCAAAAACCTAACAACTAGCATGACAAAAATACAACACACAATGCAAAACACATGGAGTAGCCAAATGGCCCCAAGCTCCAACAAGCATGGCATTTTCACAAACACTTGGTATGCTAGCATGAAAAACTAAGTCATAACACAAAAATCACACAAGCATTTTCACAAACACCTAATATACCAAATCTAAAACATGCTCACTAAGATATAAAACAAGAATCATGCAAAGAATCACACAAGCATTTTCACAAACACTTAATATGCTAACTCTAAAACATGCTCAAATTTAAACAACATAAAAACAGAAAATTAAAAATGCAAAAACATGATATCTAAGACATAAATGGCAACAAACAAAGCAACCAAATTAAATATAACTTAAGAACATGAAATAACATAATATTTAAAACATCAAAAATAAAGAAAATAGCATAAACAATATGGTAAAATGAATCAAAAACAACAACTTAAAATAAATAATGTAGGCCATTTGGCCATGGTGAGTTTATTGTAAAAAAAAAATGTAAGAAAAATATACTTAAGAAAGGAAATGAAGGAAGAACAAGAAACATTATTTTAAAATGAAAACTCACCAAGTAGCTTTTGAACGGATTAAGCTATAAACCCTCAGAGTAGCTTTTGAACGGATTAAGCCACAAACCCTCTCACAAGTAGCTTTTGAACGGATTAAGCTATAAACCCTCAGAGTAGCTTTTGAACGGATTAAGCTACAAACCCTCAGAGTAGCTTTTGAACGGATTAAGCTACAAACCCTCAGAGTAGCTTTTGAACGGATTAAGCTATAAACCCTCTCACAAGTAGCTTTTGAACGGATTAAGCTATAAACCCTCAGAGTAGCTTTTGAACGGATTAAGCTACAAACCCTCTCAACAAAAACACTATGACTCACCACCCGGATAATCCTAATACAAGTGTATAGACTATCTCACAAGGGGTAGTGGGTGATTTCAACCAAAGGCCAAGACCCCTTATTTATAAGGTGAGCACCTCCTTGGCTTGACATTACAAAGGGATGTGGGATTGGGACTTAGGCTCAAAAATGAAAATCTCTAACTTAACTCTTGATTTTTAATCACTTGATTGAAAAAATCCTAAGCTTCCTCCTTCCTTTGGGCTTGGGCAGGCCAGCACTTCTCTTTTCCAGCCCAGCTCTGATTTTTGAAAGGCCCAAAGAAGCCCTTTTCGGTTGCTTGGGTGAAACGACCATTTTGCCCCCCGGATGCAAAATAAATATCAAACGGCCTCCAAATTCAATTTTTCTTTTTTTAATACTTCCAAAATAATAAAATATTGAGTTCTGGAAGTTTTCAAAATTATCCGAGTTCGTTTGCTATTTATTTGGATTTTTTCTTCCTAAAATGTCCTTTTATGCCCCTACTTTTTACCATTTTTTAAACGAGCTCCAAATCAAGATTTTTCTTCACCAATCTCTTCAAAATAATTAAAAAGTGTGATCTGGAAGTTTTCATAATTTTTGGAGCTCATTTGGTATTTTTTCGGGATTTATCGGCTTGAATTACTGCATGGGAGGCCCGGGATTTGGCCATTTTGCAAACGAACTCGGAATCAAGATTTTATTTCGCCAATCTCTTCCAAATAATTTAAAAATGAGATTTTCCAAATTTCAGAATTTTTGGAGTCCATTTGCTATTTTTTCGGGATTTATCTTTTTGAATTACTGCATAAGAAGCCCGGGATTTGGCCATTTTGCAAACGAACTCGGAATCAAGATTTTCTTTCGCCAATCTCCTTCAAATGATTTAAGAATGAGATTGACAAATTTTCCATAATTTTCGGAGTCCATTTGCTATTTTTCCCAAATTTTTCCAATTTTGCCCTTTAACCTCCGAAACCCGATTTTGCTCAAAACAAGTCCGATTTTCAGATTTTCTTCAATCTGAGCCTTGGGCCATCATTTTTAATCATTCCTCATCCATTGGGGGCTTTGGTCTTACCAAGTCGGGCCATTTCTGTGATTCTTCCTGATTTCACCGAAATCCACTAAAACCCTAATTCTCGGTTTTCTCCCAGATTGATTTTTCTCTCGGTTTTTCTTGCAAGTGACTTCTCCATTACCCGTAGTCAGTGCTTATCTTTCATTTGGAACCTTCAATTTCGACCAGTTTGATCGTTTAAGCACTTTTCCCCAAATTTCTCGGATTAGGGTTTCTTTTCTACTGAATCTCCAAATCCCAACTTCCGAAGTCCATATCTTTCAATGTAGACCTCGGATTATCAAAATTCTTTCTCCATTTTTCAATTGAACTTAAAATCTTTATTTTGAAAGTGGGTTGACTTTTTCAGTAGTTGACTTTCTAGGGTTGACTTTTTTTTTAAAGTTTGACTTTTTGTGCTCGCCCTCTTAAACTAAGTCTCGGAGTACCACCTGCAGGATGAAAACAGTCTTTTTATACTCGGAAACATCAATATGGGAGGAAAACATACCTGTTTAGTGGTCCGGACAAAATTAGGTGTCTACAGCAACAACTAGGGCTTCTCTCCTTGTGATATATATATATATATATATTAACAATTCAATTCAATTCAAAACAAAACAAAACAAACTAATAAATCCTAAACAAACCTAAAACACTACATAAATAATAAAAATAATAAAAGGAAAAGGAAAAGAAAGTAAATCTGAGATGGCAGGTTGGCTAATCTTTTATCAATTGGGCTGCCTCCCAATTAGCATTTGACTTAATGTCTTCAACCTAACCTATACCTCTTCTTGGATTTTTGGGATCTTTTGGCTTAGGCATGAGACTTCCAGGATCTGTGCGTTTGGTAGGAAGCTTTCTTTGCACAACAGTAGATGCATTCTCCACCACAAATATTATTTCATCACTCTTGGTGGTGCATTGTTCTTCTAGGAATGGTGCATCTCTTGGTACTTGCTTAATAGCATCCACAAGCAGGCTGTTTAAGGTTTCCAGAATTTGTTGTTCATATTCCTCCTTCTTGGATTTTGCAAATCTGCTAGGAAAAGGTGGAGAAGAAACATTAGTAGAAATAGAAACCTTAAAAGTACCTCAGGTGCCGAAGTATTCTCCATTGGAATAGAGGCTTCATTATCTGTAAGAGTTGAATCCATATTTGGTTTTGTCTTATCCTCGGGCTTCCTTGGACTTTCTGATTCATCCTTAAGTTGTTTGGCACTAGTATTCTCCTTTGGGTCAATCACAGTTTGGGAGGGGCGTTGTTCTTGTAATTCTTCAAATCTTTGTGCTACCAATTCCACCATATTACAAGCTAATTGGCTCATTTGAGTTTCCAAACTCTGGGTACTTGCCCTTGTTTCCTGTTGAAATTGCAAAGTATTATTAATAAGAGAATTGACAACATATTCTAAAGAAGTACCTGAGCTGTGAGTCTCAGGTGGTGGCTAAAAAAAAATATTGTTCTTGACAATTTCCTGAGTAGCCATAATTAGTATGATCCCACCATCCCTCATTGTATGTGTTTGATAAAGCATTATACTGTTGTCCTTGGAACCCTTGATGGCCTTGACATCTTCCTAAATCATAGGCTTGTTCAAAATTATCATCTCGGAAGTATGGACACAAATTTGTTGGATGATCCATCATAAAGCATACTCCACACTTCTCCGATTGTTGAACATTACCCATGACTAATTGTTGAACCAACTCCTCAGGTGTTAGATTGTTCAATTCCATCGTTATTTGCTAAAAATTTGGAAAGAAAAACCTGTATGTATAAGAAAAATAAAACTAATTAGACTAAAAATAAGAATAAACCAAGTAACAAATAAACTAAAGAAAGCAATCCCCGGCAACGACGCCAAAAATTTGATGCACTCAAAAGAATATATCTTATTTAACCTTGCACTACAAAAATCAATTGTAAGTATAATAGTTAGCAAGGGTCGAGTCCACAGGGATTGAGTTTCAATTTATAAGTTTATTGGTTCAAAACTTTAGTTCTAAGAAAAGAAAATAAACCAAGTAAAAGGGGATTTTTGAAATAAGTGAAAGTAAAACAAATCAGAAAAATAAGAATGCAAGTAAATAGAAGAAGTCAAATATGAGAAAAGCAAGGTTAAGGTTTCATTCTCCACCACTAGACATCAATGAGAATCAATTTCATATCTATCAACATCAATTAGCTATCAAAGTTATCAACCGTAGATAACAACCTCCCGTGTTACCCCAATCCTTTCTTAGTTTGTTGTTAAATAGGACGAACCCACTACTTAATCTCTAACCATCAAATAACCTAAGACAAACATCATTATATTAAAAGTGATAGCAGCTTTATGATAAGAAAGATAGGTTGATCTAAGAAAAAAACACATAAACATGGATTCATTCAACTTAGGTTATGTTCCACTTTGCAAATCATTAACCACAAATCGCCACTATTGAATAGGAACTCAAGACAATTACATATCATGTTTCTTAAACTAGCATTAGATAATTATCAAGATATATCTAGTGGCACCCTAAACAAATCAAGACAACATCATGAACAATTTTTATGGAAGAACATAAGCAACTTTGATTAAAAATTAATGATAGATAGAATCGAAAAATCAATTACAAAACATGTCTAGGGCTTTGAAATCACCCTTAACCAAAAAGAGGTTTAGCCTTGCATAGGCATTGTAAACATAAACATGAAATTAAAAAGAAAATAAGAAGAAAAACTAAAGAAAGAAAGAAGAAGAAGAAGAAGAATATTAATTATTCAACTTCTAATTCTCTCAAACTCTCTCAAACAAAAAAGAAATCAGAATATTATAGCTTGGAGAAGTGTGTTGTGGCTATCCCCCTTGTCTCTATTTATAGGTAGCAACCAGGGCTTCTCTCCTTGTGATTTGCGGCTAGGGTTTTAATAAAGAAAGGTGATTTGTGGCTAGGATTTTTTTTGCCGCTAGGGTTGTTTAGGGAGATCTTCCAACGCCAATTTGGATGACCATTTCTTATCCAATTTAGGCCCATGACCTATTATTGGAAAGGTATTCAAGTCAGCTTCAAAAGTGAAGAGGAAGTTTTTTCGAATAAAGACTTTAACATCATGTTTTCTTAGCAACAAGCTTCACAGGTCAAATCTGCCTTCTTCTTTTGCACCAAGAATTTGATATTTTTGACTCCCAAGTCTTTTTCCATCTTGTGATTGTAATTTTATAAGCTCTTAAACATCCTAATTGACATGTTTTGACTTCATCTCCTCCAAAATACCTACAAAGCATAAAAACCTAGTAAAATGTCAAGGAACTTAAGAATGAAAGCACAAAGTATAAGGAAATTAATTAGGAAAATATATGGAATTAAGCACTTATCAATCTGGCTTTTGCCGGAGCAAGTTTCCTCCGCTCCTTAAGAGGTTAGCCTGGAAATTTTGCTTTGTTTTGTTCTTTTCTTTAGTTCGATATTTTATTAGTTAGCTATTTAATTCAATTTATTATATTTAGCGATTTAATTGTTCTGATTCTATTGAGCATATGATTATTGGTCAGATTTAATTATAAGATTTTATATAATTATTATTTCTTCATAGCACCTGTGTAATTGTTGGGTTGTTGCTTTGTGAATTTTGGAGTGGTTTAATTGTTTTCTGCTACTATATCGATATGTTGTTAGTTGGGTTTTGGTTTTGGTTTGATGCTGCATTTCTGGACTTGGATTTCATTGACAAGTGCTGTTCACAGCTTATGCTACATCTTAAGTCTCTTAGAACATTAAACCTTGTGGAATAAGTCTTACTTGTTTTGCTCAAAATTGTGACAAAGATAAGATATTGATTATGCATAGGTACCATAATACCTATTGTTGTCGGAATTAACCATGCAAGTGCCCGCATCGTTAACAAGTAATATAATGAAGAGTAGAGTATCTATCGCACGAGAAATCATTACCAAATTAGTTAAGTACTAAAATTTTAACAACTTAATCTTATTCAAACAAACGATTAGAAACTGTAAAAAAAAAAACTAAATAAATAAATAAAGAAGACAAATAAAAACTTAGATTAAATCACTGAGAAAAGCCTAAGATTACAATTTCCCTCAACACTTCTTATGAACCTCTCTACCCTTTTAACTTGACTAATGACATTGAGATGTTAACCTAGAGTTCTAATTTATATATCAGTATCTTCCAATGGTCTTATAAAAATATCCCTCTTAACCAATTAACTATATTCCTATGAAAAATGAATTAAAGAGAAACTCATTAAGTTTAGACTCTAAAATTGGTTACACATGACATGTAAGTATATTTCTACTCTACATGCAACTCAATTCATCCTAATAAATGAATCTGAAACATGTGTTGTTCAATCTATGTCTAACACTAAACTTCCTTTTCCAAGTTGTATTTAGGTTACCAAATCAATCTAATTGGTAGCTAAGCAATTAGAAGCATTAAGCACAAGATTGAATAAACAACTCAAATATCATTAAAATCAAGAAAGAGAGTAAAATAATTCAAACTACATGTTGAGTTCCATTGCAATCCTAGAAAAAGAAATGTAGTTCATGCTAAACATTAAAAACATAAAGCAAATGTGTTTCACCATCATAAATATTACAAGAAAGATAAAAGAAGATTAAAGGAAAAGAGAAAACTAAGGTTTGTCAGGTCTTCAGTCTTCAATCCTCCAATCTCCTTAGCTCCTTGAAGTATTTTGGTGGCTTCTCTTCTCTTAAGAAAATTAGGTTTATGAAAGCTAAAAGATGTTGATTTAGGTCCTAAAAGTTCCTATTTATAGAGATCCAAAAGTCTGAAAGGAGAAAATTCGTGTACAAGCAACATGTGAGTCTTCTCTTTCCCCGTTCGTTTTTTTATTCAAACAGCAGCGTTGGCGCCGTGGCGCTGGGTCCTAGCGCTACGGCGCCAAAGCGGCTGCCTGCTTCTTTTCCTCTTTCTCGTTGCTGCATGCTTCTTTTATTGTCTTCTCTCACTTTGTCAGCTGATTTGGATGAGAAAATATTGTAAGATTTGGGCAAATAATATACCATTAGAAAGCTTTTTAAATCAACTTCAAAAGTTAAGAAGTAAGTTTTCTTGAATAAATAATTCAAAAGTCAAAACTGCCATTGTTTTGATTTGCACCTTTTTTTCATCTTTTCGCACCTCGAAGTTCCTTCTCGCTATGTACCTATAAAAATACAAAAGCACTAAATTAATAACTAATTTAAACATGAAATAAATAAATAAAACTAATCTAAAAACAATTAAAAATAATTAATTTCGAATAAAACTTCAAGGACTTAGCTGATTTGAATGCATAAAATATGGTAAAATAACTCTATTTCATAGAGTTATCACACCCCCAAACTTAAGATTTTGCTAGTCCTCGAGCAAAACAAAACAAAACAAAATGGAAAGGAACGGAACAAAGCCAGAGATGAATGCACTCAAATAATGATTCCCTTAATTGTCCTAAAAAGTTATCACAAAATCCCGATTCAAAGTAGAACACAAACAGAATCCAAATTTATGATTCAATTCAATCGTATGCCTCATGCTTGAATGGATTTTCAGTATGTGTGTATAATCTCTTTGCAAATCATTGCATGCAATCGAAATAAGTTTATGCCAATGCAAAATACAAATTAGTACTAGATTCTCATACGTTTGCTTTTCATCTCTCTCTCCACTAATATAGACTAATACTTCATCAAGGATCATGTAGGACTTTATTAAGCTTGTAATGTAAGGCTAGGGTCCAGGTAAGATATAGGATATATTTCGGTTTAAGTCACCCATAAACACTTTTAATTGTTTTAGGATTTGTTTTTTGTTTTTTGAAGAGTCATAATCTTTAGCTTAAGTTACATTCTCCATTCTCTGAATGCAACTTCCTTTTTTCTCACCACTTTATTCTTTTTTTATTTCATTTTTTTTTTTACATTTCATTCATTGAACATCATCATTCCTCCCAAATTAGACATGGCTCATAATTATTTTCTGTAATATTATAAACATGCCTATGTAGTGAGGATTAGTCATGATTTTTCTTATTAGGCTAGTCTAAAAATTGTGCCAGTCAAAGAAAAAAGATATATCAATTAGGCACAAAGAGGTAGACTGAGTTAGAAAGGCACAAACGATCGAAAGATAACTCACTCAGAACACCTTTTAAAGGATTATGTGGTACGATTGGATCGAATAAACCCTTATGGAATAAATATTCAGCCGCCTGTGAACCTTGAGGTATTGTTTTATTCAATGTTTGCTCAATTACTCTTTTACCCGCAAATGCAAAATAGGCATTGGGTTTAGCAATAATGATATCCCCCAACATACCAAAACTCGCAGTAACTCCACCAATAGTAGGAGATGTAAGAATTGATACATCAACTTAGTGTTGTCTAGGATTTAGCCTCGAGAGAGAATCAAACAAATTCTAGGCTTCTTGACCAAATCGTAATTCACATAAACATAAGTAGTCTTTAAATAAGCAACGAAAATCTAAGCAAGAGATCAAGTGCTCAATTATTGAAAATCACATCCTAACAATGAAACTAACAAAAGAATTTAACACAAACTCAAATATGCCTATGTTTTCCCAAGAGTCAATATAAATAAATAACTAAAATTCATCATGGGACTAGGATCTCATCATAATAAGTGCAAAATATATCAAGCTTTTTTTTTTTTTAAATAAAGACTCCTAAACATAAACATAGAAAAGAAATTAAAAAGAACACACACAAAATAAAAATAAAAAAATACATAAAACAAAAGAAATCAATAAGCTAAAGGCACCCCCAAACATAAAACAAACATTGTCCTCAATGTGTAGAAATAAAAAAAGTAAGAACAAGAAAAATCCTCCATTGATGAAAGCAACGCAGGAGAAATTCTAGTTTTCCTTTTCGACCTCATCATGATTGTCCAAGTTGGGTGAGTGGCTACTACAAAATAAAACAAAAATAAATTAATAAGAAAATCCTAACAAAAGATCAAAATTGCAAAAGAAAAGAAAAGAGAAAAAAAAAATTCAAGAACTTAGGTTGCCTCCCAAGAAGCGCTTGATTTATAGTCATCGACTTGACTATCTCAGGTTCATCATCCTGTATCTAACCACTTGAGGATCTTCTTTTCATGCCATCTCTTTGTCTTGTCTTTGTAGAGCTTGGCATTCTCATGGGCATGAAAATAGAATTCATCCCTCTCAGAAGTAGAAATCAAGGATGCTTCAAGCAGATCAATGGGATAAATTTCTATGAACTCTTCTTTAGTAGCACTATCTACCACATTGACTAGCTTTGGCTTTTGGAAGCATTGAGGAAAGGGTGGTGGTGGTCACACTGGTCTTCTCTTCTCTTCATGAACATTTTCATCTTCTTTCTCCATCACAACTTCTTCTTCTATAGGCTTGATTGGTGGTGGGTTACACTGAATCTCCTCTTCTTGAGCCTTTTCATCTTCTTTATCCATCACAACTTCTTCTTCAATAGCTTGCTTGGTAATTTTGGCTTCTTGCTATCCCCTTCTTTCTCTTTTCCAGTCCCAAGTGTGATGGCTTTGCAACCCTCTATCCTAAGATTGGTCTCAATATCACTTGGAAGAGTTTCCATAGGACAATTGTCAATGGTATTAGCAAGCTAGCCCATTTTTGTTTCAAGATTTCTAAGTGTTACTGCTTGACTCTGAAGTAATGCTTCTTGACTTTGAATGATAGCATCTGCTTTCGCCATGTAATGCATGAAAATCTCTTCCAATGATGGCTTCTTTTCTAAGATAGGTGTTTGAGCATGTGGTGGAAACCCAAGAGGATATGCTTGATTGGCTGAATAAGAGAGCTCTTGAGTGTTGTTCCAAGAAAAAATTGGATGATTTTCCCAACCTGGATCATAGTTGTTGGAATAAGGACTATTTTGCTACATATTGTACTGATGTAGCATTGATTGGGCACCAATCACTATTATGTTCTTCCCCACATAGTTGACAAATCACAAACGAAATTTGGACGAAACGTACACCCATAGTGTTAATTTTCTTGGAGAGTGCTGCCACCTGTGTAGTTAAAGCATTGATTGCATCTAGTTCATGAACCCACATAGTGCACCCCTTTGCATACAACGATCAATATAACCTGAAAATAAAGAAAATTAAAGTTTGAATTAAGATTAAGATTGCTTGGTATTAATATTAACAAAAATAGTAAAACAATTTCTCGGCAACAGCGCCAAAAACTTATTGTCAGATTAACCACGCAAGTGCACGTATCATTAACATGTAATACAATGAAGAGTAGAGTATCGATCCTACAAGGAATTGTTACCAAATTTGATAAGTACTAAAATTATAACAACTTAATCTTATTAAAACAAACGATTAGAAATTGTAAAATAAAAACTAAATAAAAGAAAATAATAAATAAAGAAGATAGATTAAAACTTAGATTAAACAAATAGAGAAAAGCCTAGGATTACAATTTTCCTCAACACTTCGTATGAACCTCTCGTACCTTCTTAACTTGGCTAATGACATTGAAATGTTAACCTAGAGTTCTAATTTATTTATAAGTATCTTTCGATGGTCTTATAAAAAAATCCCTCTTAACCAATTAACTATATTCCTACGAAAATTGAATTAAAGAGAAACTCATTAAGCTTAGACTCTAAAATTGGTTACACATGACATGTAAATATATTTCTACCCTACATGCAACTCAATTCATCCTAATAAATGAATTTGAAACATGTGTTATTCAATCTATGTCTAACACTAAACTCCATTTTTCAAGTTGTATTTATGATTAGTTCATAAAATACACATTTTATGCCCATTCTATTCTTAGTTTTCTATCTTTATTTTAATTACTTATGTTATGTTTTTGAATTTTAGGTATATTTAGGAGAACGAATAAAAACATGTCAATTATGATGTTAAAGAGTTTACAAAATCACAATCACAAGATGGAAGAAGACTTGGGAGTCAAAAAGATCAAATTCTTGGTGCAAAACAAGAAGGCAGATTTGACTTCTGAAGCTTGTCTCTAAGAAAACATGATGTTCAATTCTTTATTCAAAGAAACTTCCTACTTGACTTTTGAAGCTGACTTAAATATCTTTCCAATGGTTTATGACTTGCCCAAATCAGATAAGAAATGGTTATCCAAATAGGCTGAGAAAGTACGAGAAGATGCAGCAGCAGAGAAGAAAATTTCGAGAGCTCGGCTCCGTAGCGCCCGACGACTTTCCAAAACCGAAAATTTGAGGCCCTAAACTTACTTGTGTGGCAAGAAGTTGTCCTCAGGGTTTTGAAACTCTATAAATAGCATTTTTTTAGCCACAAAGTGGACATGTTTTGGTTATTATTAATCTTCTTCTTCTTCTTCTTCTTCTTCTCCATTCTCTTATTTTCTTTTTAGTTTTATGTTTATGTTATCTATGCCTATGCTAGGCTAAACTTTTTTTTTGGTTAAGGGTGATTTTAAAGCCCTAGACATTTTGTGTAATTGATTATCAGAATTTATTAATATTGATTTTCTATCAAGATTGCTTATGTTCTTCCATTAAAATTGATCATCATGTTGTCTTGATTTGTTTAGGTGTACAACTAGATAGATCTTGATAATTATCTATTGCTAATTAAGAGTCTTGATCCGTGTAATTGTCTTGATTTCCTATTAATAAGTAGCAATTTGTGATTAATGGTTATGGTTGTGTTTTCAGTAATTGCGATGTGGAACTTAACATAAGTTAAACAATCCTAGCTTATGTGTTTATTGCTTAGATCAATCTATCTTTCTCATTATAAAGCTGCTATCAGATTAAATCTAGAGAGCTTATTCTAGGTTATTTTATGGTTAGAGATTAAATAGGAGCTTATTCTATTTAACGACGAACTAAGGAAAGATTGGAGTAGCAGAACTTGTTGTTATCTACGGTTGATAGTTATGATATTGATTCTCAATCGTGTTTAGTGGTGGTGAATGACTCCTTAATCATACTTTCACTTATTTTATTTATTTAAATCTTAATTTTCTTGTTTTCTTTACTTTCAAACAATTCAGACCCCCTTTATTATATTAGATGCTAAAGTTATAAATCAATAACTTATAAATTAAGAACAATCCCTGTGGATTCGATCCTTGCTTACTGCTATATTAAAAAACGACCATATTTAGTGCAAGGTTTAATAAGATACACTATTTTGAGTGCATCAATTTAGGTTACCAAATCAATCTAGTTGGTAGCTAAAGAATTAGAAGCATTAAGCACAAGATTGAATAAACAACTCAAATATCATTAAAATCAAGAAAGAGAGTAAAATAATTCAAATTACATGTTGAGTTCCATTGCAATCCTAGAAAAAGAAATTAGTTCATGCTAAACATTTAAAACATAAAGCAAAAGATTTTCACCACCATAAATATTACAAGAAAGATAAAAGAAGATTAAAGGAAAAGAGAAAACTAAGGTTTGTCAGGTCTTCAGTCTTCAATCATCCAAAATCTCCTTAGCTCCTTCAAATATTTTGGTGGCTGCTCTCCTCTTAAGAAAATTAGGTTTATGAAAGCTAAAAGATGTTTATTTAGGTCATAAAAGTTTCTATTTATAGAGATCCAAAAGTTTGGAAGGAGAAACTTCGCGTAAAAGTAACAAGGGAGTCTTTTTTCTCCTTTTCCATTTTTTTCATTCAAACATCAGCGCTAGCGCCGCAGCGCTGGGTTCTGGCACCGCGACACCAAAGCGGCTGCCTGCTTCTCTTTCTCCTCTTCGTTGCTGCAAGCTGCCTTTACTGTGTTTTCGCACTTTGTCAGATGATTTGGATAGGCAAATCTTGTGCGATTTGGGAAAATAATATATCGTTGGAAAGCTTTTTAAATCAGCTTCAAACATCAAGAAGGAAGTTTTCTTGATTAAAGAATCTAAGATCATATTTTTCTAGCAACAAACTCTAGAGGTCAAATCTGCCATTGCTTTGCACCTTTTTTTCATCTTTTCGCACCTCGAAGTTTTTCTCTTGCTTTGGACCTATAAAAATACAAAAGTACTAAATTAATAACTAATTTAAACATGAAATAAATAAATAAAACTAATCTAAAAAATTAAAAATAATTAATTCCGAATAAAACTTTTAGGACTTAGTCGATTTGAATACATAAAATATGGTAAAATAATTCTATTTCATAAAGTTATCAGCTATATACCTGAAGATATCCTGATGTGCAAGGCTGGCCAGGAAACTAGAAACTGGAAACAACTTTTGTCAGAATATTGAATTTCTTGGAACTTGTCCTCCACCAGACTTTGAATTTTATCAAGGTTTTTTGAAATTACAGGACAAAGAAATTGTAATTCATGGTGATTCAAACTTCAAAGCAATCATAGCAACAACTGTTTTTCTTCTTACCAAAGCCATAGCCCTTTACTAACCTTTTGAATAAACAACCAAATGCATGAGATTGGTTGAATATTTGTCTTCATAGAATTTGAGGAGTTCTTGCCTTGTATCTAATCCTTTTTCTTTTGGTCTAACATCCAAAGTATCCCAGTTCCCTGTACATGAACAAGTTACTAATAAGTGTAAGAAATATAAATACTCAAGGATATTGATAGGCACAAGTAGACCTGTCAATTTTTATCCAAACTCGAAAAATTCGATCAATTCACTCGAATCTAAACCCCATCCAATTCGATTTGATCAGAAAAGTCAACAACCCAAACCTGGTCCAAACCGAACCCGAAAATGACCCTAACCCGAAATGATCCGAATCCAAATTGACCCGAACCCGAATTGACCCAAACAATTAACCCGAAATGACCCGAACTTAAGTCAAGTATAATTTTATTTTAAAAATATTAATTTAATAAAAATAATAACTATAACATAAATTATTAAGTAATTTTAATTTTATAACTTGTAACTATCATTTTGGAGTATGATAAAGTATGCACTATGCAGGTAGTGACTGTGAGGAAAATCAGAAAATGAAAAAGAAGCACGATGTTATTATATATAGTGTTAGGGTATTAAAATTAAAAT
The DNA here is from genome assembly GCA_030761205.1 of Fremontodendron californicum. Taxonomy (NCBI): domain Eukaryota; kingdom Viridiplantae; phylum Streptophyta; class Magnoliopsida; order Malvales; family Malvaceae; genus Fremontodendron; species Fremontodendron californicum. The sequence goes on along the minus strand of JAULJL010000020.1, from coordinate 13,369,723 downwards.
TTTAATCAATCGGTTGTAAATCAATCTTAATATCTTCATTTTAAATCAAACCGCTGGATTGGATAAATAGTAAGCTTGTTGTATTTTTTATAAGTAAGTTTGTTGTATTATTACTATAATAACCTTCTTAAATTAATTGTTTAAGACTTCTAGATAATTGTTTTAAGACTAAAAATAGTCTTTTAAATATATAATAATCTCTTAAATAAATTAATAAAATGTTATATCAATTATTATAATCTTATAATAAGATTTAAAATAAATTATATATTTTAATTATCATGATATACTTATGATAATCTTATAATATTTTTTATCTTTATACATATTATTTAAAATAAATGTATTATTTTTATTTTAAAGATATAATCCATATTCTTATGTAATTTAGAATAAAGTACATAAAATAGGTTGTTAATAACGGTACGTGTATTTTATCAAAATGATTTGTACGTTATATTATAATAATATATTATAATGTAATTTAGATCAAATTATATAATCTCTTGTCGTTATACATGTTATTTTTAGGATAAATGTGTTGTTTTTATTTTAAATGTATAATTTCTTAAATCTTATAATTTGATTTTCTATAATAAAATATATCATTGATATGTGTATTGTATTATAATGATTTGTACAATGCGTTATAACAATACATTTTCAAATATATAAATAAATTGTGATAATGATTTCAGATATAGTATAATACTCGTTTAAGTAAAACGGCACTCGAATTTAAAAAATCACCGGACTATGCCAGAATCCAAAATAATTGGGTTAGATAGATATTTATTTTTAAATTAAAAATTACAATGTCTATATTTATTTTTAAATATTATTTATTATTTATTTTCTATATTTCAATAAAATTTTAATTAAATCTGACTCGATCAAATAATTTGTTTAAATTTGATATGATTTGATTTTAAAATTAATAAATTAAACACAAATGACTTGAACCCGAAGTACAAGATTTTCAAACCCGAATGACACGAACCTGAAATAACTCGATCATAATATTTTTTTTATTTTGATTCAACACCAAAAGTTAAAAAAAAAAATTACTTACATCAACCTATCTCATATATTATTCAATATTTTAATTTTTATCGATAATTTGTCAATACAATAGTTTTTTATTCAATAATATAAAAATCAAAAAATTAATATGATTTCATTTAAAAAAATAAAATAAAGAACCAATTATTATACAACACGTGACACAAAATTAGGAGTTATTTGAATAGTGTCACACACGAACATGATACGAAAAAATAACATGACCACGACATAAATACACGAACGTGTCGAAATTTATATAAAACGAACTCGACACAAAATTGGCAATTATTTGAATAGTGACAATTAGACCTGACAATTTCGGATACGAAACTAACATGAAAAAATAACTAAAACACAATACAATACGAAAAAATAACACTAACACAACACGATGCACGAATTTGTCAAAATCTATAAACAAGACAAAAAAAAAATAACGTCACACAAAATTGGGAGTTATTTGAATAATGCTAATTAGACCTAGCAATTTCAGACACGACCCGAACACGAGATAATAACTAAAACACAATACAACACGAAAAAATAATACCAACACTACATGAATGCACAAATGTGTCAAAATCTATACATAATGTGTCAAAATTTATATATATGCAATACCCTTAATACAATTATAATACGAAAAAATAATATAAATACAACACGTGATAATTATTAAAAAAAAAATCAAAAAAATTTACAATTGCTTGCGACGTTACAAACAATAAGCATTATTTTTATTTTATTTATTTATAAGATATCAGTGTCCCATCCTTGCTTATTGAAGGAATATCAAAAATAAGAGAGTACTCGAACAATAAGTATAGCCATTAAGCACTGAAATCTTGTTGAGTATATTGAGTTTAAGTCCCACATTGAATAACTTGGTTAAGTCAAGGAGAGTTCTCATCCCACATCAAGTAACTTGTTTAAGCAAAAGGGAGTACTCATCCCACATTGAGTAATTAGGATGAGCCAAGGAAAGTGCTCACCTATAAGTAGGAGCCTTGGCCATTGGGGAAACACCACCACCACTTGTGAGAGAGATTTTATACACTTGAGAGATGATGATTGGGACTCTTTGGGTGGTGAGTCAAGTTTGTTTGTATGAAAGTTTGTAACTTTATCCGTACAAAAGTTACAATATTTGTGAGGAATGTTTGTAATTTTATCCGTGCAAAAGTTATGATATTTTGTGATGAGGGTTTGTAATTTTATCCGTGCAAAAGTTACAATTTGTAAAATTTCCTTAGTAGAGTATCTTATCCCTTTGGGATCGTGGACGTAGGCCAAGAAGGGTTGAATCACGTTAAAAACATTGTGTTCTCTTTTTCTTTTCTTCCTGAATGCTTGTTGTGAGTTACCACGCTATTCCCAACAACTGGTATCAGAGCTTTTGGTTCGAGCGAGGGGATTGTTGCCCACAATCTTTTGGTTCGAGAGCGAGGGGAGTTGCTGTCCATAAGCTTTTGGTTAGAGCGAGAAAAGTTGCTGCCTAGGAGTTTTTGGTTCGAGCGAGGAGAATTACTGCCAAGAAGCTTTTTGTTCAAAGAAGAAGAGTTGTTGAGTTGTTGCCTAGAGGCTTTTGATTCGAGGGAAGAGAGTTGCTGCCAATAGGTAATTGAGACTTTGACTCAAGGGAGGATTTTTTGAGTATATTGAGTCTAAGTCCCACATCGAGTAACTTGGTTAAGCCAAGGGGAGTTCTTATCCCATATCGAGTAACTTGGTTAAGCAAATGGGAGTACTCATCCCACATTGAGTACTTAGGATGAGTCAAGGAGAGTGCTCACCTATAAGTAGGAGTTTTGGCCTTTGGAGAAACACCACCACCACCACTTATGAGAGAGAGTTTATACACTTGAGAGAAGATGTATTGGGACTTTTTGGATGGTGAGTCAAGTTTGTTTGTAGGAAGGTTTGTAATTTTATCCTTGCAAAAGTTACAATATTTGTGAGGAAGGTTTGTAGTTTTGTCAATGCAAAAGTTATAATATTTTGTGAGGAGGGTTTGTAGCTTTATCCGTGCAAAAGTTACAAGTTGTAATATTTACTTAGTGGAGTATCTTATCCCTTTGGGATGGTGGACGTAGGTCAAGAAGGGCTGAACCACGTTAAAAATATTGTGTTATCTTTTTATTTTCTACCCGAATGCTTATTATAGGTTGCCACGCTATTTCCAACAAATCTAATCCATCCCAAAAAAAAAAAAAAACTCTTAGCATCCGTCTAAAATGAGAAGAAGCATCTCATAAACAAAGACATTCAGACAAAAGTCTTGGAAAAAATCATAACTATAGAAATGCTAAATTATCCATTATCAGGTTCATCTATTTTTTTTTTTTTAATTGCAGACCTCCTCAATAAGTTTTTTGATAATTAATGTCCAATATCACTAGGTTAATTGAGTAACTATGAAGCAGAATGCATGCCTTATAGCCTGCTTAGACAATGAATTCAACTAAAGAGAAGAAGGAAGACAGCAGGGGAAGTAGATAAAAAAAGGTTTTAACCTATATATGCTGAATTTATGATATGGACTTGGATGTTTTTGAAGTTGCATAGAAGGAAAATTAAAACAGAAAAGCAGTTAGTAGTTTAGAAACTTCATCATTGAAGAATATTACATGAAAAGCAACATAAGCCAGCAAAGAATTCTCCTACTTAACTAAAAGCAAGAAAAGCAAGAATTCTCATTTATTTTCAAGAAACAAAAAGATGGGAAAGTTTTTAAACTTGTGCTTATTTTTCTGAGGATTATCAATTCTTAATCAATTTTAATGGTATAAATCAACCACTTCAAATGACTAGATTGTAAGGAGAGTGACAAACAATGACTCAAATACAAAATGTGACCCAATGTATTTAATAATCACAAATAAGGATTATTTGTTAAGGAAAACATCTCTAAACTACCCTTTGGCAATGAAACCACGACATCCATGCATACAATCTAACCATGAACTGATGAACAGTCAATAATGACAGGTATATTCAATTTCAATCATCCTCATGTATCAATGTCAAAGGATGAAAGAACACTTGCTGTCGACGTAAGCTCAGTTCACTAGGAACCAATCACATTATAGTTAGAAACTTGTTTCTCTGTGAAGGCCAGCCAAACACCAAATTAGTACTGAATCAGAATCTAAACATGACTAGCACACGTGGAATATGAGATTTTCATTAGTGATTTGCTTATTAGATATTGGATACTAGATAAATATATTTTAAACTTGCTTATTATTTATATAATTATTAAGTATTAATATTCCGTCGCGAAGTGAAAGTGTTTTGTTAGTTGTTTTTAAAATAAAATAAAAAAACCTCTATATCCACTAACAAACACTTATATATGTTTCTTTATTAATTAAATTCAATTATCAAGTAGCTATAAGCATTAAAAGAATCCATGAGCTGGGCTAGGTCCGATTAACATTTTGAAAATCTTGCCTAAAGCCCGATCCAACCGAGCCGAAATAAAGCCAATACTATTAAAAATTTATATTTTAATATTTTAAATATATTAGTCCAAAACTCGACTCAGTCAGACTCGACTCGTAGACCTATAGACAAGTTTAAACCCTAAACGTGAAATGTTAAGCTGAAGATCCATTATCACTTGACAATTCGTGTATTTGTATTATATTTATGTATTTTTTCATGTTATAATCATGTTTAATGTATTTTATAATTGTATAAATTTGACGTGTTAATAATTTGTGTTATATAAATTTTGACATGTTCGTGTATTCGTGTTGTGTCTACGTTTTTTTCGTGTCGTGCCGTGTTTCGTGTCATATTTTAATTATTTTTTATGTCATATTCGTGTCGTGTAATCATGTTGTGACCAATATTGTTAGGTCTTACCACTTTATCAATTAGGTGACCAAAATTAATAATAATTATAAACGTTGATAATTAAAATATTATTTTTTAAAATCTTATAATTAAAATAAAAATATGAAAAAGGAAAAGTGATAAAAAGATAATCTATTTTTCTTTATATAAGTATCACTTTAATGAGTACTAAAAAAATTTCCACACTTTGTTAGGAGATTTTTTTTTTTAATATGTATAAAATTTTAATTAAATTAATAATTACAAATAAATTTAAGTTAAAATATATTAAATAATTATCATTTATTTAAATAATTTGTTATGTTTAATATCTTAAATAAATGAATTTAGAGTTAAAATCGAATTATTATGATAAACTATGCAAAATATGAGATAAATTGAGACACGACACAAATACAATATGGACACGACACGAAACATAACATGAACACGACACGAATACACAAACCTATCAAAATCTATATAAAACGAATTAATAACGTGTAAAACATTATATAAATTTATAGTACTTTGAATACACAAAAAATAACATAAACACGTCAAAAATATAATTTTTCTCTAAATTGAATTACTATGACAAATTATGCAAAATATGTAATGGAGACATGACACGAACACAGCACGAACATTCAAATTTTTCTCTAAATTGAATTATAATGACAAACTATGTAAAATATGAGATAAATCGAGACACGACACGAACACAACATAGAAAAAATAATTAAAAACAACACGAAAAATAGCGTGAACACGACATGAATATACGAACGTGTCAAAATATACATAAAATAAATTATTTAAGTGTAAAAATTTATATAAATTTATAATACTTTGAACACAAAAAATAACACGAACACATAATTTTTTTTCTAAATTGAATCATTATGACAAATTATGCAAAATATGTCATGAATTGAGATACGACACGAATGCGCAATTTTTTTTCTAAATTGAATCACAATTATAAACTATGCAAAATACGAGATGAATTGAGATATGACATGAATACAGCATAATAAAAATAATTAAAACACAACACGAAAAATAATATGAACACGACACGAATACACGAGAGTGTCAAAATATGCATAAAATAAATTATTTACGTTTAAAAATTTATATAAATTTATGATATTTTAAACACACGAAAAAATAACACGAACACAAACACACAATTTTTCATTTTTTTCGCTTTCATTTCTTCTCTCTTTCTTTCCTTTTTCTTTTCTTTTCTTTCTCTCTTTTCCTTTCTTTTCTTCCTTTCCTTGTTACTAAAAAAAGAAAAGGTCACCTATCAAAACATAAACTATTCTTGTAGTTCATTTTATATGATAGTTATAGATACCGTCAACATTTTTATTGATAATTAGTAATTATAAGATGATTAAGAATTTTTCGTTAACATTCTTTCACACCAAAATAGATTTTCATGGCATTTTTTCCTCATTAAGTGGCATCTATAAACGCCGCTAGTCTTCTCGACTTTGTAAAAAACGGCGAAAAACATCGCCTATGTACTCATCAAGAAATTTAGCGGCATAATTTTACGGTGTTCGAAAATTTGTTCTCCACATTTTTAAATGCCAGGATATTTAGTGTTGAGATTGAAATTTTGTAAAATGTAACAGCATTTTTAGATAAAAATGCAATTATTTAACAGCGTTTATATTAAAAATGCCATTATGTGGAAGCATATTTTTCACAAAAGCCTTATTTTTTGTTATTTACTTTTTTAGTTCTTAATTTAATTCACAAAATAATGTAATGAATAAAACATGGTTACAAAATAGTATAAAATTAAATGTGGTTTTATTACTTAAATATATAAATCATCCACACCTATAAACTTATTAACAATTAACAAGTAGAACTTGGAGAAACTACATATGTTTTTCAACTTCCTAAGATAATAAAATAAAAGGCTTAAATATAAAATAAATAAAAAAATCTCTAAACTAAAATAAATAATCATCCAAACCCCTATCATGCAATCAATTGAAGTCTCAAACATCTATTTGCATCCAATTGAGCCTTCAAACATCTACTTTCACCCAATTGAACCCTCGATTGGATGAAAATTAGTGACGGTCGTTAATCAATTTCGATCCAATTAATAATTGGATTCTTTCATGTTAGCTTAAGTTTTTGGGATAATCGATCACTCACTTTGAGACATCATCATTATTTTGATTTTTTCTTTGTGCAAAGGAGGTCGCAGTCTTGGAATAGGATAAGGGGTTGCAGATGTTGAAATTCGAACCTAAACCTATTGAATGTCATATCATAAAGATGGCTGCATGAAACAATGGCTAAGCCCCGAGTTTTTATTTTGATTTATTTGTTTAGGGATATTATCATGAATGAACCCTGTAGTATACATTTTTTTTTTTAATGTGATACATGTACTTTAAAAATGTTCAATGTGATACCTGTACTATCATTCCGTGTATCAATCTAGTATATGAGCAGTTAATACCGTTAAGTTACATGTTAGACGTGGCTGTCATCCAGTAATACGATGACATGTGGCATTCTTGATTCCACGTCATCATCTAATATCTTATTTTAAAAATTAAAATTTTATTTCTTTCTTTTATAAAATTAAATTTGGATATTAAAAAAGAAGAAAAAAATTATAATTAAAATCTAGATTTTAAAAAAATAAAAAATTGGAAAAAAATTTAAAAAATAAAATTTGGAAAACTTTTAAACAAATTTTATACAAAAATTAAAATTATTAAAAAAGTAATTTTTTTTTTCATTTTTACTAAATTAAAAAAATGTCATTTGTGACATTTCCAAAAAAAAAAGTTTGATCAGGTTCACACCCTTTTATGGGCAAGTTTTAAGTGATGGATTTCAAGTATTGAAGGTAAGGATTCATCGAAAGTTTGAGGATTTCACAGAATTGATAAGCTTTCTAGATTCAGCAAGTAAAACTAAAACTTCCAAAAATTTGGGAGAAAGTAAACAACTGAAAATAGAAGAAAAGTGAAATGTGTTAATGTACCTAAAAAGTGGAGGGATGTGCATTCAATGGGAAAGAATAAGCTTTCTCTACCAGAGATTTTGACCTGAATTTGAAAATTTTATAAAATAGAGTTATTTTTTTAATCATATTTTATGTATTCAAATTAGCTAAGTCATTATAGTTTAAACTCTTAATTAATTATTTTTAGTTGTTTTTTAGATTAGTTTTTATTTGTTTTATGTTTAACTTAGTTATTAATTTAATGTCTTTTGTATTTTTGTAGATTCCAAAAGTAAGAAAGAGAAGAATACAGTAACAAGCAGGCAGAAAACGGGTGCATATATGGAAAGTCCAACCTGTTACTTGCTTATAAACTTTTCTTTCTTCAAGTCTTTGGAGCTCTATAAATAGGAATCCTTTAGGGCTTAATTATGTACACCTTCTTAGCTTTACTCCTTCTTAGCTTTCATTAACCTAGTTTTCTTAAGAGGAGAGCAGTTACCATAAGTTTGTAAAGAGTAAGAGAGTTTTTGAAAACTAGAAGACTGAAGTCCTGCAAACTTTTGTTTTCTCTTTTTCCTTAATCTTTTTTTATTTTCTTATAATATGTATGATGGTGAAACTCCTTTGTTTTATGTTTTCAATGTTTAGCATGAACTAATTTACTTTTTCTAGGATTGCAATAGAACTCAACATGTAGTTTCGATTATTTTATTTTCTTTCTTGATTTTAATGATATTTGAGTTGTTTATTCAGTTTTGTCTTAATACTTCTATTTGCTTAATCACCAATTAGATTGATTTGGTAACCTAAATACAACTTGGAAAATGGAGTTTGTGTTAGACATAGATTAAATAACATGTGTTTCAGATTCATTTATTAGGATGAATTGAGTTGCATGTAAGGTAGAAATATACTTACGGGTCACGTGTAATCAATTTTAGAGTCTAAGCTTAATAAGTTCCCTTTTAATTCAATTTTCATAGGAATATAGTTAATTGGTTAAGAATGGTATTTTTATAAGACCATTGTAGACACCTAATTTTGTCCGGACCCCTTAAACCGGGCAGATTCTCTTTTTCAACTCCCCGAAACGCAAGGAGACTTTCACCATTCCATAGATGGGTCCCCAAGACTTTGTTTAAGCGGTCAGAACAAAAAGTCAACTCAAAAAAAGTCAACCCAAAAAGTCAACATCAAAAAGTCAACCACTAAAAAAGTCAACTCCCAATCAAAATCAAGGTTCAAAGTTGAATTGAACAATGGTGAAAGAATTTTGACAATCCGAGATCTACAACGAAAGATATGGAGTTCGAAAGATGGGTTGCGGAAATTCAGTGTAGGGGAAAACCTAATCCGGCAAATTTGGGGAAAATCGCAAAGATGGCCCAATTCGGTTAAATTGAAGCCCCCAGTTGATAAAGGATGGATAAACAAAATTAGCCCAAGGCCCAGTTTAAAGTGGATCCCAAGGAAGAGCCGGTTATAGCAAAAACGGAAGAACAAGAAGATTCCCGAGTTTGAAAAGGGGAAAACTAAATCAGAGGGGAATTTGATCGAAAAAATTGGGCGTTTTCGGACCAACTCAAATTCAATATATGACAAAGGAAATAGAAAAATAAAATCCGAAAATCGGACCCGTTTCGAGTAAGAACGAGGTTTTGGAGGTTAAAGGGTAGTACCGAAAAATACCAAAGAAAATTTCGGGAATAATAACAAATGAGCTCAGAAAATTATAAAAACTTCCAGATCTGAGTTGTTATAATTTTTGGAAGAACTTGGTGAAAAAAAAATTGGAATCAGAGCTCGAATGAAAAAGGCAAAGTTCGGGTGCATTAACCCGAAAAATCCCAAAGAAAATTTCGGGAAAAATAGCAAATGAGCTCAAAAAATTATAAAATTCCAGAGTTGAGTTTTATATTTTTTGGAAGAGATTGGAGAAGAAAAATCCAGAATTAGAGCTCAAATGAAAAATGACAAAGTTCGGGTGCCCTAACCTGAAATTCTAAAAGAAAATTTTAGGAGAAATAGGAAACGAGCTCGAAAAATCATGAAAACTTTCAGATATCAATTTTATATTTTTTGGAAGAGATTGGCGAAGAAAAATCCTGAATCGGAGCTCAAATGAAAAATGACAAAGTTCGGGTGCCCTAACCCGAAATTCCAAGAGAAAATTCTGGGAGAAATAGCAAACGAGCTCGGAACATTATGAAAACTTTCAGATCTGAGTTTTATAATTTTTAGAAGGTATTGGTGAAGAAAAATCCAGAATTGGAGCTCAAATGAAAAAGACTAAATTTGGGAGGCACTAAACCGAAATTTTAGAGAAAAATCCAAAAAAATAGAGAATGAGCTCGAAAAAATGTGAAAACCTCCAGAACAAAGTTTTATATTGGATGGGATGAGTTGGAAAAGACAAATCCAGAATTGGGGTTCATTTGCAATCAAATTAAGTTCGGGGGGGGGGGCTAAAGGTAATTTTATAAAAAAAAACAAAAAGGGCCAATTTGCAATTAAAAAAAATATAAAAGGTGGAGGAAATTCTGGAATATTCCAGATCTTGGCCGGCCAGCATAGGGGAGAAGGGTGAGGATTTAAGAAATTTAATCCAATGGTCTATCAAGCTATAAGATGCTATTTTTATTGCCTTGCAAGTGGTCCTCCCTCATCCAATGGCCTAGGTGCTTTGTAGAAAAGATGAGTACATCCTTTAATGGCCAAGATCAAATTGCAAGATGACATTTTTATTGTCATGAAAATATCCTCATCCAATGGCCAAGATTATTAGAGAAAAGATGAGCACAATCCATCCAAGGGAGGAGAGGCATTCGGCCAAGCAAGGGAGCATGCAAGTGGTCCTTGTTTCATCCAATGGCCTAGGTGCTTTGTAAAGGATGAGTACACCTTTCAAGGGTCAAGATCAATTTGCAAGATGACATTTTTATTTGTCATGAAAATATCCTAATCTAAGGGCTAAGATTGGTGGAGAAAAAGGAGCACTTTTCATCCTATGGTGGAGGGGGCATACGACTAAGGAGGAATGAGAGGGGGGAATGTTTTTTTTTTCTTAAGTTGGCTGGTCATTTGATGGAGGAAGTCAGTAGCTAATTTGGCAAGAAAAAGGTTTTTCAAAGAAAGAAAAGAAGGAAGAATTTTTTTGAAGAGAAGCTAGCTTGAAAGAAAGCTTTGAAGGTAGCCATTGGCACCTTTCTCTTGCATTTTTTTCTCTCCTTCCCATGTCTCTTCTTTTCTTTTCCATGTTGGTTTTGGTAGGATAGATTTCTTTGAAGGTTTAGTTTTCAAAAACAAATAAAAATAAAAAGGTTGAAAGGCTTCATGACCTTGATAAAGTCAAGTGATTATGGTTAGGGGAGGGCTATGCGCATTGTGCCAACCTTGGAGCTCACCTCTATTTTCCTATTTTACTTGCTGTTTTTCTATTCATTTTCATATGTATTTTTGTTATATTATGTTGTTCATACCAAGTTTATTCACGTCTTTGCATCTTGTGGCTATGTCATATAGCATTTTTTCAATGCATCATATCTTGCATTTTAAGCATGCTTTGCATCATGCATAAGACCATATGTCATTCGGTCATTCTTGCATTTTTACCTTGTCATGCTTAACATTCTTGCCATGCATCATATCTTGCATTTTAAGCATGTTTTGCATCATGCATAAGACCATATGTCATTCGACCATTCTTGCATTTTTTACCTTGTCAAGCTTAGCATTTTTTCAATGCATCATATCTTGAATTTTAAGTATGCTTTGCATCATGCATAAGGCCATGTTACATTCGGTCATGCTTAGCATCTTTGTCATGCATCATATCTTACATTTTAAGCATGCTTTGCGTCATGCATAAGACCATGTTACATTCGGTCTTGCTTAGAATTTTTTTCCATGCATCATATCTTGCATCTTTAGCATGCTTTACATTGTGCATAAGACAATATGTCATTCGGCCATTCTTGTATTTTTACCTTGTCATGCTTATCATTTTTGCCATGCATCATATCTTGCATTTTAAGTATGTTTTGCATCATGCATAAGACCATGTTACATTCGGTCATGCTTAGCATCTTTGCCATGTATCATATCTTACATTTTAAGCATGCTTTGCATTGTGCATAAGACCATATGTCATTCGGCCATTCTTGCATTTTTACCTTGTCATGCTAAGAATCTTTGCCATGCATCATATCTTGCATTTTAAGTATGCTTTGCATCATGCATAAGACCGTGTTACATTCGGTCATGCTTAGCATCTTTTCCATGCATCATATCTTACATTTTAAGCATGCTTTGCATCATGCATAAGACCATGTTACATTCGGTCATGCTTAGCATTTTTGCCATGCATCATATCTTGCATCTTTAGCATGCTTTACATTGTGCATAAGACCATATGTCATTCGGCCATTCTTGCATTTTTACCTTGTCATGCTTAGCATTTTTGCCATGCATCATATCTTGCATTTTAAGTATGCTTTGCATCATGCATAAGACCGTGTTACATTCGGTCATGCTTAGCATTTTTGCCATGTATCATATCTTACATTTTAAGCATGCTTTACATTGTGCATAAGACCATATGTCATTCGGCAATTCTTGCATTTTTACCTTGTCATGCTTAGCATCTTTGCCATGCATCATATCTTACATTTTAAGCATGCTTTGCATCATGCATAAGACCATGTTACATTTTGGTCATGCTTAGCATTTTTGCCATGAATCATATCTTGCATCTTTAGCATGCTTTACATTGTGCATTAGACCATATATCATTTGGTCATGTCTTGCATTTTCATGCCATTTAGATTTAGGTCATTTTTATTATGCCATATCATTATGTTATGTCATTTATCTAGGTCACATGCCATATCATTCTCTACATCATTTAGGCATTAGGTCATATGCCATGTCACTTTGCCATGTCATTTAGCATGCTAGGTTATTTTGGCTATGTCATTTAGAACCTAGGTCATGCACATGCCATGTCACACATTTCATGCATTTAACTTTCTGTTTGTTCATGCATTTCATACATTTCCACTTGATTTTTGACTTAAGCCAATCAATGGCTCAAAGCCAAGCTCTCTTGAGCATGCTTGTGGAAGATTAATAGTTTAGATTGGGTATTCTGACTTTGTGATTTTATTTCACTACTCATCCATAGTCAAAATAATATTATTTTTTTACCACATGTAGTAGTAATTTAAGGGATGTCATGGTATTTGTTTCACAATTTTTGAAATTTTTTATCATGGCTGAAAAATGGCTTTTGACAAAGCAGTTTTAACTCACTATTCTGACTTTAGTAAAATTTCGGTCTAGGTTTCCTTGCTCCAAAACTTAGGCTGATTTTTTCCCATGTAGATAAAAATGTTATAGGTTTACCATTATTTTTTCAGAATTTTTTGAAATTTTCTAAAAGGGTAAAAAAATCGGGTTTCAAAACTGGTTGTGGGAGTCAAATTTGTTTTCAAGAAATAATAATTTTATGTTTTTATTAGTATATTAAAAGGGGGCTGATTTGGGACTTTAGCTATTGTCTTAGGATGATTTCCATACCATTTCAATAAAAAAATTGATTTTATAAAAGTCGGGTCAAGGGTGGTCAATCCGGATTTCAAAACTAGGAAAACTAGACCTTTTAGGGGGGTTCGGCTATGTTATTTTCAAAATTGAAAATTGCATTTTTTTTTATACCCGAATCCAAATTAGAAAATCTGACTTAGGTCTCTTCCAAAGGTGGTCGAATACCTTTCTAGGTATGTAGATAACCTTCCCTCATGGGAGAAATACATTTTCATGCATTGCATTTTCCATATTCATGTCTACTTCATGACATTTAAGTTTTGCTATCTTAGTTATGTAGATTCTATATGTGTGAACATTCTATAGTGATGTCATTATTTTGATTTAAATTTCATGATGTTATCTTGATTATGATGTAAACATGAATATTCCATGATGATGTCATATATGTGCTTTTTGCCTTGTCATCATTTCTTTTGACATTCATTATTATCCTATGTCATCAAAAATTTGCCATGTCATTCATACGCCATGTCATTCCTTTAGTATGTCATGTCATCCATTTAGTATGCCATGTCATTCAATATGCCATTTCATTCACATGCCATGTCATCTAGATTATGCCATGCCATGTCATTTTGTATGCCATGTCGATTTCATTCACATGACATTCATTCTTATGCCATAACATTAGTATGCCATCCATTCATATGCCACATCATTCACCCATGTCATTCATGCATATGTCATGATTTTAATTCATGCCATTTATTTCTTTTGGTTATGTCATTTAAATTTTGTCATAGTAAATTGCTTGCCATGCCATGCCATGTTATTTATGCATGTTATACATTCATATTTTAATTTGTATATTCAAGATTATTCAACCTTTTGAAAATTAATGTTCTTTTAAATAAAATAAGGTTATTCCCGAGTTAAAATAATTCATGAGTTCTCTGCCAGGTTGCCGGAGTGGACATCATCAATTATCATTAACAACGGAATATCTTTCTTTCGAAAACAAGAGTTATTCGGAGATTTTCTAAGTAAATAAAAATTTCTATATTTTGCCGAGTCTGCCAGGGAATATAGGAAATTTTTTAGTTAATAAAATCCGGATCATTTTCAACTAGAAATGGAATTATTTTTTCTTTAAATGGGAATTATTTTAAAATATCAATTTCAAAACTGATTTTTACAGAGACTCAAGATAACACACAATTAATAAGGTACCGTTTTATACGGGCGTTGTGGGGGTGCTAATCCTTCCCTGCACATAATCAACTCCCGAACCCGCTTTTTAGATTTTTCTGGTTTAAAAGCCCAAACTTCGAAATCGGTTTTAAAAAAATGTTTTAATTTTAAAATGTTTTACAAAATAGGTTTTAATAGGTGGCCGATCACACCTAGCAAAAAAATATTGGTGGCGATTCCATTTCTTTTTTCGAGGTCGTTTTCATACCCTCAACCATTTTATTTTAAGAGGAATTAAGTCGTCTTTTCCTCTTCTTGTTGTTTTTCCTCACCTCACTCGAGCGGGTCCTCGCGACGGGGATCACGTGTCGACAGCTTGGCGACTCCACTGGGGACTTTAAAGAGTTAGGCCTAGAATTAATCGTGTGTTATCAAAAGTCTCGGTTTGGTCGATTTTAATTGGTCTTTAATTATAATTCCCATTTTTTGTAAAATAAAGAGAATTTTGAAAATAACAAAATTTTTCTTTTCATCTTCATAAGCATACATATTATTATTGTGCTATGTTTATTCAAGTGTTGTGCATTATCATTTGATTGATTAATGTTTTTTTTCATTTAATTCAGTTTTTTATAATGTATTGTTGGGGCGTTTTTAAATTATGGGTTGTAAAATAGTAGTGAAAGGTTTGTTATTCCTCCTCACACACTATATTTGCAATTGCATAACATGAGCCCTCAACCCGAGTTTCGTCCTTTTAGATGGAGTGAAGTACCTACGCTTTGTGTGGCAATAGCCTCCGCATAAGCTAGCGAAACACTCACGGGGTACAAATTACCTACGCTTAATGAGGTGTTAACCTCCGCATAAGCCTGGGAAATGTATTCTAACAAATTGAACCCGCTTTTATCGGGGTGCCTTATTAGCCTTCACCGGCAACAGTGAGGAGCAACTTGGAGCCTTTTTTAGAACCTAATACCACTCCATATAGTAAACCTAGGCGAAGCCATGCTCATTTTCTGTTAGATATCCCGAAGTTAAGAAACACTCAGAGGAACATCCCTCACCTTTTACTATTTATTTTACGACACTGTTATGATTTTTTTTATCCCCGTACTAACTTGTGTTATGTTTTGTTTTTTTTTTATCCCATGCCATGATCAGTTAGGGGGTATTTGCCTTAAGCCAAGTGCCAACCGAACGGGTTTTTGTTATAATCATAGAACATCAAGACCTTCTGCCGGTATCAGTGGTTAGCAAGACATATCAAGAAGTCATGATTAAGTACGAGGGAAATCAGTGGGACAAAGGAGACTGTTTGGCCACTGGTTTTGTGTCTGCGCTTCCTGAGTCAATTCATTTGGATTTTGTTCAGAACGACTTAACAGAGTTAAAGGAAATCTGGAGGTAGTAGGGAATTGCAAGGAAAGATTTACTCCTCCCGGTTAAGATGGATGAGCAGTTGATCAGTGCCATAGTATAGTTTTGGGATCCTTCTTATCGATGCTTCACTTTTAATCAAGAAAATATGGTGCCCACCATTGAAGAATATTTTATCTTACTTCATGTTGAGTCAGCAAATTCAGATAAAATCTATTGGAAAGAGTAGAAGACATCAAGATGTCGGAAGAAGCTTTCCAGAGTGATGGGTATAGAGTTTTCGGTTGATTCTCTGCACTTAAAGAGGAAGGGTTCGAGTGACTGCATCCCTTAGGTAGTTTTGCAAAACTATGTCAAGAATAACTCAGATGATGACCGTGTTGTGGATGTCTTTGCCCTGGCAATTTATCCTATTGAAGCAGCCATAGTAGACTTCTTCGATCGTTTGGAAAAACAAATTGACCCTTCCCCTTCCATTCTTGCTGAACCGATCAGGTCACTCAGTTACTATCGAAGAAGAGGAAATAGACATTTTGAGGGTTCTGTACAGCTTCTGTATGTCTGGATTCAGAGCCTTTTTTGGTGTGATGATGGTGGAAAACTTTGCCCCTACATAAGGACCTTTATTTTTTTCTGAGAATTAAACAAGGAAAAATAGCCAAGGAAAGGGGATAAGAAGCAATGGATCAGGACTTTCCGTCACTTGGGTAGAGAAGATATAACTTGGAGGGCTCCTTGGATGCCACTCGGGTCGATCTTGTACCGTTGTGGTGAGAATTTATGGGTTCCACTGTTGGGAATTTGGGGGTGTGATAACTCGTATAATTATATAGTTTTTAGTTATGTTTTATTATTGTTTTGTGTCAAATACGAGTTATTATTGTTTAGTCTAATTGTGTTTATGATCTTTTATATTTTTATGTATTTTGGTGTTTTTCACAAGTTTCTTTGAGTGATTTCAGATTACTAGAATTAAGGGCAAATCCAGTTCAGTTCCAGTTCCGACACCTTTTGCCATATCAGCTATATCTCGAGTTTCACTGAAGCAATAAGGCTGAAATTTATAGCCATGCAAAGCTAAGAGGCATATCTATCTTTTTCATGTTTTACACTTCTTGAAACGGAGTCGTTTTCCCTAGCGAAATCGACCATGAAGTTGGCTGATGTGCAATGACGTCTGTGCTGACCTGTTTTCGTATTTTGCCCATATATTCTTATCCACATCAGCAAATGAGCTGATTCCAACGGCTATGGATCAGTAACTGATAGGGTAACATTTTTCTAGAAGACCATGGGATCAGATAAGGCCTGCAAAATTGACAAAATCGACCATCAAGTTGGCTGATCAAAATCGTCATGTATGACGAAAATTGTTAGAAAATGCACCCACCTATTATACCTACCTTTGAAATTTGTAAAGCTTGTCTCTTGTCATTTAGCCCTCCAAAATGTGTATAAATAGAGGACCTTGGATGATTGTAAGGGATCATATTGTACATAGGTAGGATATTAGCCATTTTAATAAAATTCTCTAAGTTTTCTTCTTCTTTCTTTTCTCTAGTTTTCTTTCTTTTCTCTAGTTTTCTTTTTCTTTAGAGAGAGCAAGAGGTTGGATAATTAATATTCTTCCTCTTCTTCTTTCTTTCTTTTATTTTCTTCTTAGATTTTCTTTAATTTTATGTTTATGTTTACAATGCCTATGCTAGGCTAAACTTCTATTTGGTTAAGGGTGATTTCAAAGCCCTAGACATGTTTTATAATTGATTTTCAGATTCTATCTATCATTAATTTTCTATCAAAGTTGCTTATGTTCTTCTACAAGAATTGTTCATGATGTTGTCTTGATTTGTTTAGGTGTACAACTAGATAGATCTTGATAATTATCTATTGCTAGTTTAGGAGTCTTGATCCGTGTAATTGTCTTGATTTCCTATTCATAAGTGGCAATTTGTGATTAATGATTATGTTCAAGTTTTCAATAATTGCAAAGTGGAACATAACCTAAGTTGAACAATCCGAGCTTATGTGTTTGTTGCTTAGATCAACCTATCTTTCTCATCATAAAGCTGCCATTAAATTGAACTTAGAGAGCTTATTCTAGGTTGTTTGATGGTTAGAGATTAAATAGAGAGCTTGTTCTATTTAACAACAAACTAAGGAAAGATTGGGATAACAGAGCTTGTTGTTATCTACGGTTGTTAACTTTGATAGTTGGTTAATGTTGATAGATATGAAATTGATTCTTAATGATGTCTAGTGGTGGAGAATGAAACCTTAACCATATTTTTCATATTTGATTCGTCTTACTTACTTGTTTTCTTACTTTTCTCGTTTGCTTATTTTTAAGACTATATTTATTTTTATTGGCTGGTTATACCGCCTAATTTGTATATTAACTTTGTTTTATTTTTATTGGCTGGTTATACCGCCTAATTTAGTATATATATTTTTATTGGCTGGTTATACCGCCTTGCATCTGATTCTTATTATTTACTTTAGTTTAAATCTGGCTTCAAAAACCCCTTTTCTTTTATTGTTCTTGAATTTAAGTTTTAAACTATTAACTTATAAACTAAAACCCAATCCCTGAGGACTCGACCCTTGCTAACTACTATACTTACAATTTATCTTTTTAGTGCAAGGTTAAATAAGATACACTCTTTTGGGTGCATCAAATTTTTGGCGCCGTTGCCGGGGATTGCTTTCTTTAGTTTATTTGTTACTTGGTTTATTCTTATTTTCAGTTCTAATTAGTTTTATTTTCTTGTACATACAAGTTTTTCTTATCAAATTTTAAAAAAAAAAAAAAAAAAAACGATGGAATTAAGCAATCTAACACTTGAAGAGTTGGTGGCATACATGAACATGGAAAATCAACAAGCCAATCTCACCTACCCAGTTCAACAATTGGCCATGGGAGGATGTCAAGGCCATCAAGTGTTCCAAGACCAACAGTATGATCATTACTCAAACACTTACCATGAGGGATGGTGGGATCATACTAATTATGGCTACTCAGAAAATTACCAAGAAGTAGATCCTTATGCCAATTACACTCATCCATCTAGCTTCAATCAATCATGGTCTCAAGAACCAGATCTTCTTCAACCACCACATATGACTCAAAACTCAGGTACTTCTTTAGAAGATCTTGTCGATTCTCTTGTTACTAATACTTTGCAATTTCAACAGGAAACAAGGGCAAGTATCCAGAGTTTGGAAAGGCAAATGAGCCTATTGGCTAGTAGTATGGTGGTATGGGTAGCACAAAGATCTGAAGAACTCTCTGCCCAAACGATGATTAACCCAAAGGAGAATGCTACTATTGTGACCTTGAGGAATGAGGAACAAGATGAGGATGAGACAAAATTAGAGATGAATTCTATTCTTGAGGATAATGAAGCCAATGATCCAAATAAGAGTATTTCGGCACCTGAGGTAACGTTTGAGATTCCAATTTTTACTAATGTTTCTTCTCCACCTTTTCCTAGTAGATTCGCAAAGTTCAAGGAGGATGAACATGAACAAGACACGCTGGAAACCTTAAACAGTTTGTTTGTGGATGTCATTCAACAAGTACCAAAAGATGCACCATTCCTCGATGAGATATGCACCACCAAGGATTATGGAATAATACTTGTAATGGAGAATGCATCCACTGTTGTGCAAAGAAAGCTACCTCTCAAACGCATAAATTTGGGAAATTTCATGTATGAGCCTGACAAGCCTAAAAAGCCAAGAAGGGGTGTTGGTTAGATTCAAAACACTAACTCAAGTGTTAATTGGGAAGGCAGCCCAATTAAAGATGAAATTGCCAACCTTCCATATTCAGATTTGCTTTCTCTTTCTCTTTCTTTTCCTTTTTCTTTTATTATTTTTATTTCTTATGTTTCTTTGTTAATTGTGTTTACTTCTTTTAAATTCATTTAGGCTGCATAAGTTTCTTTTGTTTAATAGTTCTTTTCTCTTACATATAATTCTTGCATTGGGGGATAATAGCATTACATTAATGACAATGTAAGAATTATGTGTGGGGGGAAGAATTTAGGATTTCATTTAGAGTGTTTTGTTTTTGAGTCTTTTTATGTTGTTTTTCTTTCTGATCCTTGTTTTGAAAATAACTAGATGTAAATATAATTTTTAATTTTTTAACCCCGGTTAAATGGCGGATAACGGTACTCCGTGATTATTTAAATCGGTTCCATCAGCTACCCACAAAACTGATATTGTATATAAATTTCTCTTTCAATTTCTCTTTCATTTTTTTTTTTCATTTTTTTTCAGGATGGATGATATTCTCACAAGATTGCAGAAACGATTTCCTCCTTTTCCTCGAAATATTTTACTGAAGCTTTACCAAGTTCGATTTGAAAGATTAAGAATGCTTATGCACAAAGGGATTCCTGAAGACATACGTTGGATAATTGAAGCCAAGGTACGTGAAGATGAATATCTTCCTGTTTTGCATTTACCAGGTACAGGTAGAAGCACTTTTGCAAAGAAGCGACGAGCAAAGCGCATGAGTTCAAATTGCCACAAATGTGCACGATGGACGTGTAATGGTAAATGTCGTTCTATTGGGATTCCGTCCTCTAATCGAGATGATAAAATTGAATTCATTAAGGATGGACTGAGTAAGGAGAATTTGGGTAATATCCAACTTTCTCTTGAGACGCATCCTAGTGGAGACGTACAAAGAGAAATTCTTGATTTATGGCCGCAATTCCAAAGGGAATAGCAACATCTTGGGAATCTGATGTTAAAAGACCCTATTTGCCAGCTTGTAAGAAAACTGGATGGGAAGCATATCCTCGACTCATAGAAGGCGTTTAAGCCGTTTCTGGACGTAAAACCAGAGGAAGATGCCAAATACACTTTCGGCGACATTATTACTCTTGACTTTTACGGTTGATTTTTCTTCTCTTTTTGATTTTCTTCCTGAAATCACGCAAAAATCTTTTGTTAGGTTAACATTTTCTTCTGACAGGTCAGATACACTTTCGGCGACATTATTACTCTTGTCTGATTCACTACTCAGTCCTCTATATATTACACCATGTACTCATTCTCTTTCAGGCACTCAAAAAAAAAATGGAAAGTACTTCATCCCAGCGCATTAAAAAAATTTGTGTCTTTGGAGGTGCTTATCCAGGGAAAAATAACATATTCGCTGATGAAGCCATAAGAGTTGGAGTAATACTTGCCCAACAAAAGATCCACTTGATTTATGGAGGCGATAGTACGGGTTTAATGGGAGCAGTCGCTACAGCAGCACACGCCGGAGGCAGTCCAGTTCTAGGAATCGTGCCAAAACTATTCACAAGTTTTTGTGGACCTACCGTGGGTAAGGAAATACAAGTCTGGAGTATCCCTGAACGGATGACAATCATGTACCATTCTGCCGATGCATTCATTGCTTTACCAGGAGGTCTGGGTACATTGGAAGAAATAGCTTGCGTGACTTCTTGGTCATCTTTGGTCACAAATAAGAAACCCATTGGTTTGCTTAATATTAATGGTTATTTTAGTAATTTGCTTTCATATTTAGATAATGCTGTGGATAATGGATTCATGTTTTCAGAGGCAAGGAGAACCATAATTTCTGCTACAACCATTGAAGATTTACTCAAAAAGCTCCAAGCTTATGAGTGTTTATCTGCTACGGTTGTTTCGCAAACGCTCGGAAAAAGAAAAAGAGATATGGACGAGCAAGGAGTGGATTGCACTTTGTCTTTGTGACATTATCTAACATTTTGCTTGTTGTGTCTCAGTTATAATAAGTGGTTAGCAACCTCTGCAGGTTATATCTCCTAAATTCTACCTTTAAAATTTGACATTGGGGACAATGTCATATTTTAGTAGAGGTAAGGGACATATTTTGCTAATTTGTTAAAAAAAAATATATATTGTTGTGTTTTAAGCTATTTAGAAGCATTCATTCTGAACAAGGTCTGAGTAAGGGAGACTTGAGACATACCTTGTCAGTTTGATTTAATCTTTTCAAAAAAAAAAAAAACTATCTGGTCCGTTTATTATCTGCATGTGTTTTTCTTTTCTTTTATTATTTTTCTTTTTATGCTTATTTATTAATTATTTGTTTAGTATTTTAGGAATATTTAGGTTGCATGAGTTTGTTTTGTTTTGAGTCTTAGTTGTTCCTATTCTTATGTTATTAGTTCTTTTCTCTTACACATGATTCTTTCATTTGAGTTAATAGACTTACATTGGGGACAATGTAAGAATTAAGTGTGGGGGGAATGATTTAGGATTTATTTTATTTTTGTCTACTATTTTTTTTTTATGAGTCTTTATTATTATTTTTTTTAGTGTGTTTTAGTTCCTTTTTAATACAATGATGAGATATGAATTGCATAAGTCTAAAACATATTTATTAGTGAGAAGATTTTCATGAGAATTGAGCTTGATGTCAACCTTTTTATGAGCCAATGTTAATATGATATGTTGATTGAGAAAGAAGCATGTTTAGACTTAATCTGACTTGTATAATCATTCTTGTGAGTTTTTGAGCCTAAAATGATTGATGCATTATACAAATCAATCTAATTTCTTTCTTGAGTGCTCTTATGATTACATGATTCTCTAGAACTTGCTTTAAACCGTTTGAGACTATATTGATGCATGTGACAACATGAATATGATAGAGGCATTAGGATTTTTAGCCAGGGCCAAACAACCATCCCTTATTGATGTTCCAAGAGAACACACACTTAGTGAACCAATTTGAGCCTACATTGAATAAGCTATCTCTTTGGTAACCATAACTTGTCCCTAACCTAAATATACTTATATCTTTACCTTTGTTCCAAAGATGAATTAGCATGATTTGAGACAAGTTGCAAAGACAAGGGATATTTTTTTGGTTAGAAACAAGA
Organism: Fremontodendron californicum; assembly: GCA_030761205.1. NCBI lineage: Eukaryota > Viridiplantae > Streptophyta > Magnoliopsida > Malvales > Malvaceae > Fremontodendron > Fremontodendron californicum. The sequence continues at coordinate 13,346,812 of JAULJL010000020.1, read as the reverse complement.
AATAAGTGTGGGGGGAAAAGAAAAGAAAAGTCAAGAGAAAAAGAAATGGAATACTGGCAAATACATTCCTATATAAAAAAAAAAATGAATCATCTCTTGAATTTGTGGAAAAAGAAAAAGATGTTACAAAGTTGTTTAGAATGAAGAAAAGGCCCAACATGAATATCCGGCCTAGGTGACTATGTACTTGTAAAGAGTTTTGCGAAGTTTCTTTGTATAATCTTTTTATGTCTAAACTTTATGAACTCTTTGGAACCTTTGTGATATCTTTATCCTTTTGTTCTTCAACCACATTACAAACCCCTTGGCCCCATTACAACCTTGATTAAAGACCTCTTGATTTATGAAGTTGCATGATCTTTTAGTGGAGAATAGGTGGACAAGCAAGCATATGGTAGAAGTGTTTTCATGAGATTGATTGAGTGTAAACACTTTACCACTACTTTAAAGAGTGAAAATCAAGAGAGTATCCCATGTGAGAAGTTGAGATTAAATTTGAACATGCATTATTTTGATTGAGATATGTTATGTTAATATTGGCTTAACTCAAACAATTTACATTCAAGCATGATTTTTTGTGAAATTATTTAAGCTATTGATTAGTTTATAAGACTTGTTCAAAGATTGTCTCTAATTTGTATTGAAAGGATTAGGAATAAATATTTTTAGTATATGTAGTTTATTTATATTTTAGTTTTTCAATGTTTGTGGGTATCGTTCTAGTAAACCCTCACGAGACTAAACTCGTCCACTAGGGACACCTAGGGGTTTAAAGGCTTGTGTCACATGCTAAGTGCCACCGTGATTTCCTATGAAAGTGGATTAGATTAGATTTTCTTATTTTATTTTTATTGAGTCGTTGCTAGGGACTAGCAACAATCTAAGTGTGGGGGTGTGATAACTCGTATAATTATATAGTTTTTAGTTATGTTTTATTATTGTTTTGTGTCAAATACGAGTTATTATTGTTTAGTCTAATTGTGTTTATGATCTTTTATATTTTTATGTATTTTGGTGTTTTTCACAAGTTTCTTTGAGTGATTTCAGATTACTAGAATTAAGGGCAAATCCAGTTCAGTTCCAGTTCCGACACCTTTTGCCATATCAGCTATATCTCGAGTTTCACTGAAGCAATAAGGCTGAAATTTATAGCCATGCAAAGCTAAGAGGCATATCTATCTTTTTCATGTTTTACACTTCTTGAAACGGAGTCGTTTTCCCTAGCGAAATCGATCATGAAGTTGGCTGATGTGCAATGACGTCTATGCTGACCTGTTTTCGTATTTTGCCCATATATTCTTATCCACATCAGCAAATGAGCGGATTCCAACGGCTATGGATCAGTAACTGATAGGGTAACATTTTTCTAGAAGACCATGGGATCAGATAAGGCCTGCAAAATTGACAAAATCGACCATCAAGTTGGCTGATCAAAATCGTCATGTATGACGAAAATTGTTAGAAAATGCACCCACCTATTATACCTACCTTTGAAATTTGTAAAGCTTGTCTCTTGTCATTTAGCCCTCCAAAATGTGTATAAATAGAGGACCTTGGATGATTGTAAGGGATCATATTGTACATAGGTAGGATATTAGCCATTTTAATAAAATTCTCTAAGTTTTCTTCTTCTTTCTTTTCTCTAGTTTTCTTTCTTTTCTCTAGTTTTCTTTTTCTTTAGAGAGAGCAAGAGGTTGGATAATTAATATTCTTCCTCTTCTTCTTTCTTTCTTTTATTTTCTTCTTAGATTTTCTTTAATTTTATGTTTATGTTTACAATGCCTATGCTAGGCTAAACTTCTATTTGGTTAAGGGTGATTTCAAAGCCCTAGACATGTTTTATAATTGATTTTCAGATTCTATCTATCATTAATTTTCTATCAAAGTTGCTTATGTTCTTCTACAAGAATTGTTCATGATGTTGTCTTGATTTGTTTAGGTGTACAACTAGATAGATCTTGATAATTATCTATTGCTAGTTTAGGAGTCTTGATCCGTGTAATTGTCTTGATTTCCTATTCATAAGTGGCAATTTGTGATTAATGATTATGTTCAAGTTTTCAATAATTGCAAAGTGGAACATAACCTAAGTTGAACAATCCGAGCTTATGTGTTTGTTGCTTAGATCAACCTATCTTTCTCATCATAAAGCTGCCATTAAATTGAACTTAGAGAGCTTATTCTAGGTTGTTTGATGGTTAGAGATTAAATAGAGAGCTTGTTCTATTTAACAACAAACTAAGGAAAGATTGGGATAACAGAGCTTGTTGTTATCTACGGTTGTTAACTTTGATAGTTGGTTAATGTTGATAGATATGAAATTGATTCTTAATGATGTCTAGTGGTGGAGAATGAAACCTTAACCATATTTTTCATATTTGATTCGTCTTACTTACTTGTTTTCTTACTTTTCTCGTTTGCTTATTTTTAAGACTATATTTATTTTTATTGGCTGGTTATACCGCCTAATTTGTATATTAACTTTGTTTTATTTTTATTGGCTGGTTATACCGCCTAATTTAGTATATATATTTTTATTGGCTGGTTATACCGCCTTGCATCTGATTCTTATTATTTACTTTAGTTTAAATCTGGCTTCAAAAACCCCTTTTCTTTTATTGTTCTTGAATTTAAGTTTTAAACTATTAACTTATAAACTAAAACCCAATCCCTGAGGACTCGACCCTTGCTAACTACTATACTTACAATTTATCTTTTTAGTGCAAGGTTAAATAAGATACACTCTTTTGGGTGCATCAGGGGGCGTTAGTTATGCTCCATTACTAGTACAGAGGCAATACGGATCCGAACAATTCATCCCGATGACTCATGAGCTTACTTCGATGGAGTTCTCCTATGGTGGGTCTGGATATATAGGAAAGATACGTGAAGCTATCAAGGCATGGAAGAAAGTACACCGGTCGCAAGTGGATAGGTACACTGACAACACTACCCCGGCATATCAGGTATGGAGAGCCAGGAAGATCCGTGACATTGTGCTCCCTACCGAGGACACCTCTGTTCATTCGGTAACATTTCAGCCAGAACCCATAGTACCGATAGAAGTTGAGATTGTCAGACAAGAGTTGGAAAAGGACAAAGGGAAACTGAAGCGTGAGTATGATAAGCTTCAGGAGGAAGTCAAAGATTTGAGGACTGACCTTCAGATCCAAAAGGCCAAGACATAGAGATTAGCTAAAGAGGGAGACACGACACAATCCAACATAAGGGATTTCCATCAAGAAAACAAAAGGCTAAGGGCCAGAGGAAAATTTGCTGGTACTAGTGAGATTCTCAGCACACATGAGAGAGAGACGGAAAAACTTCAGAAAAAATTGGAGTTCTGGAAGGGTAAGGCTAAGGAAAGCAAGGAAAAGGAGTTCAGATTTGCTCATGAGCGCAGAAGTGGTGTGATGCACGCTCACTGGCTTTGGCCAAGTTGGAAAGGTGCTTGCAAGAGAATGAACTGCTGAAAGCAAGATTGGGAAATGAGAGGGAAAAGACATCTATGCTACGCAAGGAGAATGAAATGCTCCATGCAACCATCCAGTCTCTAGAGCATCAGTTGCAAGTCCAAAAGGCTGACATCAATGCCATCATTCAGGAGTGCCGAGAGAGAAAGATCGATTGGAGCCAGGCAAATAATTTAGCTATAGATGCTAGCATGAGGTGGAAGGCAGAAACTTTGGGGAGACAACAGTATATAGACCACCTGACCAGGCAGATCCGCAAGGCTGTGATTAAGGCAAGAGAGATGGTGAAGAAAGTGAAGACTTTGAGACAGGATGTCAACCCGATCGAAAATATGGACAGTATCTGTTGAACTTCTTAGAGGAAGCGCAGGAACAGTATGAGCAGATCAAATATTTTTATGTAACTCACGATTAGGATATGACATGTAACAAGTTTCCATGAGTTAATGAAAAAACTTTGTGTTGCAATTTGATCTTAAGGCAAATACCGTTACTTGCATCATTTCATTATAGAAGCATACATTCATTCATTTGTTTGATTAGTCATGCATTGATTCATTTATTCATCCTTGCACACATTTAATAAATAAAAAATAATAACATGCCATGAAATTCTAATCCGTGGTATTTACGCGAAGGTTTAAAAATTAGGCGCCCACTGAAACTCCCAGAGAGAAGCACTCCACATCAGTATAATACTTGATCACAAGTCAGGATCATGGAGAATTAACAAATGGCCCGAATGGAGAGAATAGAAAGGGCTCAGGATGAGTTGAGGGAACAATTAGCCAAGTCTCAGGCCAAATCAAGGGATCAGATGATTAAGCTGATGGAACTGGTGTCCGCTGCAGTTAAAGGAAAGGGACACATGGAGAATTTAGCCCTGGGGTTAGAATCAAGACATCGAGGGGGAAAGAGGGGCAGCAAGAAGCCGTACTAATAAACGGCCAACCTGTATAGAATACAGAATCTCCACCACCGGCAGTTGAAACGCCTTTCCTGTATATTCAACCCAACACAGGGGCACAGAAATAGATGCCAATTAGGGTAAACCTTGGGGCAATCCCGACAGATCCTATCGATATCCCAGACCTAGATGAGCTTGCCGAACAAGAAGAGAGGAAAGCGGTGGAACTAAAAAGAGTCGAAACAGCTGAATCACAATAGAAGTATCAGCTATTAGAAGAAAGTTTGAGGGCCGTGGAAGGGGCTGAGCTATTTGGAAGCCTCGATGCTAAAGAGATGAGTTTAGTCTCCGTCTTAGTGATCCCACCCAAGTTCAAGACGTCGGATTTTGAGAAGTATAACAGGACCACCAATCCTTCAGGACATTTGACGATGTATTGCCGGAAGATGAATAGACATGACAATGATGAGAAGTTGCTTATCCACTGCTTCCAAGACAGTCTTACCGGGTTTGCCACTCGATGCTACAATCAACTTACCCGAAGCAAGATCAGATCATGGACGGATTTGGCTAGGGCCTTCCTGGAACACTACAAGCATGTCTCTGACATGGTACTTGATAGATTATCCCGGCAAAACATAGAGAAGAAAGATACTGAGAGTTTTAAACAGTATGCCCAGAAATGGAGAGACATGGCTACCCAAAAGTACAACCACCTCTGACTGATAAAGAAACTACGGTTCTCTTCATCAATACTCTGAAGGCGCCGTACTATGAGAAGTTGGTGGGTAATGCCACTAAAATTTTTACAGATATGGTCATATCAAGAGAGATGATTTAAACCATGATCAAAAGCAAAAAGATGGGAAGTAGAGAACAAGTCGTCCAAAAGAAAACAACTCCTGCCAAGAAAAAAGAAGAGGAGGCTCACGTAGTCAGTTTCAATAATCGACCTTTTTCACCTCCAACACCCTATACACCTTACCCGACCTACAACCCTTACTATCCAATTATAAATAGCCTCACTTAGAATCTTTTTCCCTACACAGCCATACCATAGCAACCATATCCGACTGGCATATCTCCTCAGATAGCCATTCTACCAAACATGCAAAACATTCCTCGAAATGGTCAAAGGCTTGTGAGGAATACCCAAAAGCCTCAAAATGACCCTATCCCCACTACTTATAGTAAGTTATACCTGAAGCTTCTACAGGTTCAATTCATTGCGCATGTCTATCTTCAACCTTTAAAACCTCCTTATCCCAAGTGGTACGATTCCAACGCTCACTACGCGTACCATGAGGGCATCTGAGGATACTCAATCGAGACTTGCACTGCTTTCAAGCGCAAGGTTCAGAGCCTTATTGATGCAGGAATCTTAAAATCCAGATCGAAAACTGGACCTAATATCGCGGGAAACTCGTTACCTAATCATATAGAGGCCAAGGTCAACGCAATCATGTCAGGGGAGGTTGAAAGGGTAAAAAGAGATGTCAGAAAAGTAAAAATGCCTATGATCAGAGTCTGGTTTGAGATGGTCAAGGCAGGGTTGGTTAAGCCGAGAATAGATGTGAGGGAAATAGTTAGTCAGGAGAAGAACTTTTGCCAATATCATGAGTGCAAAGGGCATGCCATTCAGTACTATGAAGAGTTCTTAGCAAAGGTTCAAAAGATGATGGATATGGGCGAGACCCAATTTTCTGAAAAGATAGAGGAGCCTGAAATCAGTATGAATGAGATCGGTTATAGGGTGGATAGACCCTTGATCATATACTATGATGAGCTCGAGGTAAAGGCTATTCCAGTAGTCGAGGGACCCGCTCCAAAAATGATCATAGAATTGCCATCACCTTTTCCTTACATAGGAGACAAGATGATTCCGTGGAAGTATGAATGCAATATGGCGATGCCAGGTTCTTCAAACCATCAGGCAGCGACCATGGACGTAACCAGAGTGGGGCACCTAACCCGAAGCGGTAGATGTTATGCCCTGGGGATAGTTGAACCTGGAAAGATAGGAGAACCAGACAAAGGAAAAAGGCAGTGGGACAAGACCATATGGAGGTAGAACAACCTAGGGAAGTTGAAAATGACCCAGCACCGGTTGGCAAAGTAAAAAAATGGTAAATGAGAAAGAAGCATGTGAGTTCCTAAAGTTCATCAAAAATAGCGAGTACAGTGTGGTACAACAATTACACCGCCAACCGGCGAGGATTTTAGTACTTTCACTGTTATTAAACTCAGAGCCACACCAAAATGCTCTGCTAAGAAGTTTGAACCTGGCTTATGTAGCCAACAACATATCAATGGAAAAGTTAGATCTGTTGGTGGGGAACATCACAACAGATGATTACATCTTCTTCAGTTATGATGAGATACCACCAAATGGAATAGGATCCACCAAGGCTCTCCATATCACCACAACCTGCAAGGGGCACATTCTACCCCGAGTACTCCTTGACAATGGATCTTCTTTGAATGATTTGCCATTGGCTACCTTATCAAAACTGCCAATTGACATGTCCTACATGCTGTCGAGTCATACTGTTGTCAGAGCCTTTGATGGCACTCGTCGGAAAGTGATGGAAAACATTGAGATCCCACTTCAGATAGGTCCTTGTACCTATAAGGTTGATTTTCAAGTGATGGATATCACCCTATCTTACAACTGCTTGCTGGGAAGGCCGTGGATTCACTCTGTCGGGGCTGTACCATCATCTCTCCACCAAAAGCTAAAATTTGTAATGGAAGGGCATTTGGTTAGTGTGTCAGGAGAAGAAGATATCATAGCTTCTGCATCCAGATACCCCTTATATAGAGGTAAATGAGGATGGCATAAAGTGCTCATTCAGATCGCTAGAATTTGTCAATGTCGTGTTCGTCACTGAAGGATATAAAATTCCAAAGCCAAGGCTATCCAAGAATACCAGGTTGAGGGTGAGAACAACAGTTGGAAAAGGCTGCAGAGCAGGAAAAGGACTAGGGAAGTATCTCCAGGGGATGGCCAGAGCAATAGAAGTGGCCGGGAGGAAAGACCGATTCGGTCTCAGATATCTCCTTAAAGCACACGAGAAAAGGAAACAAATTGAGAAGAATCGAAAAATGAGGATGGTCTGTCTTACGGGTATGGATATGGAGTGGGAGCCCATGACTTTCCTGCCTATCCTTCACATCTTCCACTCGGCCAGTTTCGAGTATGGAGTAAGAATTCCGAGGATGTGATAGTCCTGTTGGAGCAGGCTTTTGAGAAGTTGTACGGGGTTGAAGACAAACAACCACATGAAATGATGGTCGACATGGCAGAAACAGATGAATAGAGGGGTGAAAGCACTAGTTGGATGGTACGCTCGTGCCCTCCGAGTTATGAATTGACCAACTGGAGTGTGATTGAACTTCCTAGAGTTTTTAGGTCTACTCCAGTGTAATAATCTAAATCAAACTTAATTGCCTCTGCCCAAGGGCATTAAGAATCCTTTATATGGGCTTATGTTTAAAACTTATCGTTTAATAAATAACAATCACGATGCATTTTCTTCATATTGATGTGTCTTCATTCTTTCATTATTATTGCCTATATGCCTTCCTATATTGTTTCTTCCCCACCTATTTACAGGTTCCCCGATACGGAATATGAGGACCATCATGTCAATAATTCTGAAATTCATTTCAAAAAACCCATATGTACGGGTGATTTCAACGCCGATGAAAATGTCGAGGACTGTGATCTGCCTTCGGATTTGTTGAGAATAATAGAACAAGAGGAGAAACAAGTATTGCCTCACAAAGAGCAGTTGGAAGTAATAAATTTGGGGGATGGGGAAGAAATAGGAGAAGTCAAGATTGAGACTGCTATTTCACCATCGATAAAGCAAGATTTGATAAGTCTACTCCGAGAATACACGGATGTATTTTTGCATGGTCGTACCAAGACATCCCTGGGTTGGACCCTGACATTGTGGTTCACAAACTCCCTCTGAAACCAGATTGCAAGCCAATTCAGCATAAACTGAGAAGAATAAGGCTCGAAATGCTATTAAAAGTGAAAGAGGAAGTGAAAAAGCAATTCGATGCCGGATTCTTGGAAGTGGCAAAATACTCGGAGTGGGTAGCAAACATTATCCCAGTTCTGAAGAAAGATGGCAAAGTATGGATGTGTCTCGATTACTGAGACCTGAATAGGGCAAGCCCTAAGGATAATTTCTCATTGCCTTACATTGATACTCTAGTCGATAATACCGTGAAGAATTCCGTGTTTCCTTCATGGATGGATTTTTAGGGTATAATCAGATTAAGAAGGCATCCGAGGATATGGAGAAGACCACATTCGTGACGATGTGGGGAACCTTTTGCTATAAGGTAATGTCATTCGTGTTGAAAAATGTTGGGGCAACATATCAAAGAGCCATGGTAACTTTGTTCCATGACATGATGCATAAAGGAATCGAAGTTTATGTCGTTGATATGATCACAAAGTCACAAGGAGAGGACGAACACATTGCGAATCTTAAGAAGCTCTTTAAAAGGTTGAGAAAATTTCAACTTAAACTCAACCCAGCAAAGTGTACTTTCGGAGTCACTTTGGGAAAGCTATTGGGCTTCGTTGTTAGCCAGAAGGGGATTGAGATTGATCCAGATAAAGTGAAAGCTATTCAAAGCTTGCCTCCCCCTCGTACTCAGAAAGAAGTAAGAATTTTTTTGGGAAAGTTGAATTACATCGCTCGATTCATTTCTCAACTGACCGATAAATGCGACCCGATCTTCAAACTACTCCAAAAATGTGATCTGGAGAAATGGGATGAAGGATGTCAGATAGCCTTTGACAAGGTCAAGCATTATCTATCAAACCCACCGTTATTAATGCCATCAGTCCCAGGGAAGCCGTTGATATTGTATTTGTTAGTATTTGAAAGATCCATGGGATGTGTGTTGGGGCAACATGATAAAATCGGAAAGAAAGAACAAGCCATCTATTATCTCAGCAAAAAGTTCACTGAGTACAAGTTGAAGTAATCATTGGTAGAAAGGCTTTGTTGTGCCCTAGCCTGGACTGCCCGAAGGCTCAGACAGTACATGTTGTATCACACGACGTGGCTGATCGCAAAGTTAGATCCCTTCAAATACGTATTTGAGGCACCTTTGTTGTCAGGAAGAACAGTGAGATGGCAAGTGTTGCTCTCCGAATATGATATTGTGTATGCGAGCCAAAAGGCTATAAAGGGTAGCGCAGTAGCCGAATTCCTAGCAAGTCGAGCAGTGGAGGATTACGTGCCCCTGACTTTGATTTCCCTGATGAAGACCTAATGTGTGTCTCACAAGAAAAAGAGGCTTCCTCTGAGAGAAAAACCTAGAAAATGTATTTTGATGGCGCTTCTAATGCCATGGGGCACGGAATCGGTGCAGTGCTCATATCCCTTGAGGAAGATTATTATCCTTTCACTGCTAGATTGGATGTTGATTGTACAAAAAATACCGCTGACTATGAAGCATGTACTATGGCGCTTCTAATGCCATGGGGCACGGAATCGGTGCAGTGCTCATATCCCTTGAGGAAGATTATTATCCTTTCACTGCTAGATTGGATGTTGATTGTACAAAAAATACCGCTGACTATGAAGCATGTACTATGGGTCTTCGTGCCGCCATAGAAAGAAAGATCAAAATATTAGAGGTCTTCGGAGACTCAGCCTGGTTATATAGCAACTGCGCGGAGAGTGGGAAACTCGGGATGCAAAGCTAATCCGATATCGAGAGTTTATATTGAGCTTGATTGAGGAGTTTGAATAGGTGGTTTTCAATTACTTGCCCCGAGAAGAAAATCGAATGGCAGATGCTTTAGCCACTTTGTCATCAATGTTTAAAGTGAATGAAGGGGCCAAAGTTGTGCCAATCAAGATGAGCATATACGAGTCTCCTACCCACTGCTTGAGTATCGCAAAAGAAGCAGATGGTCACCCTTGGTATTACGACATCTTGCAATACATCAAGAGTCAAAAGTACCCTGAGCAAGCAACAAAAAATGATAAGAGAACCCTGAGAAGAATGGCGATGGGTTTTGTCTTGGATGGTGAAATCCTTTACAAGAAAGGGAAAGACCAGGTTCTGTTGAGGTGTGTTGTTTCTACGAAAGCTCAAAGAGTCCTCGAAGAGGTCCACGAAGGGATATGTGGCATCCATGCGAATGGCCACATGCTGGCTAAGTAGATTATAAGGGCCGAATACTATTGGCTAACCATGGAAGAGGATTGCATTAATTATTCTCGGAAGTACCATAAATGCCAGATATATATAGACAAGATTCATGTGCCACCATCGCCGCTGCATGTCGTGACTGCTCCATGGCTATTTTCGATGTGGGGAATGGATATGATCAGGTCCATTACCCCGAAAGCTTCGAACGGACACTGTTTTATCCTAGTATCCATAGACTACTTTACAAAGTGGGTAGAAGCAGCTTCTTATGCCAATGTAACAAAGTCAGTGGTGTGCAGATTCGTAAAGAATGAGATTATATGCCGATATGGACTTCTAGAAAGAATAATTTTGGATAATGCTCTCAATCTGAACAACAAAATGATGAAGGAAATTTGTACCCAGTTCAAGATCCAGCATCATAATTCGGTGCCTTATCGTCTAAAAATGAATGGGGCAGTAGAAGCAGTCAATAAGAACATCAAGAAGATTATTGAAAAGATGACTGATGTGTACAAAGATTGACATGAGATCTTGACTTTTGCTCTCCACGCATACCGTACTTCGGTTCGTACATCTACAGGGGCCATGCCGTTTTCTCTGGTATACGGATGGAAGCAGTGTTGCCTATTGAGGTTGAAATCTCTTCACTTCGTGTCTTGATGGAAGTAGGCCTGGAAGAGGTAGAATGGGTTAGAGCTATCTATGAACAATTGAATCTCATCGAGGAGAAGAGGATGAAGGCAATTTGCCATGGGCAGATGTATCAGAAAAGGATGATCCGAGCCCATAACAAGAGAGTTCACCCCAGGCAGTTTCGAGAGGGAGAGTTAGTACTGAGGAAGGTTCTCCCCATTGTGAAAGATCCTCGTGGAAAATAGGCTCCGAATTGGGAAGGACCCTATGTGGTGAAAAGAGCTTTTTCTGGAGGAGCATTAATCTTAACTCGGATGGACGGTGATGATTTGAGAAATCCCGTGAATGCCGACGAATTGAAGAAATACTATGTTTGAAGAAAAGAAAAGTGTGATATTGTGCATGAGAGGATTTGAGTGACTCCAAATGTAAAAATGGAAATTCTATATATCTATTTCCCCTGAGGATTGCCTTTCAATGAGAATATTCATGCTTGATATGATAAATGGTCATTTTTCTTATTCCTGTCACTAAGAAGAAATTATCCCTAGTCACTCCTTTGAGCCTTAAGAATTCTTTCTTTCTTTGAACCCTGATCAAAGATCACCCTCCACACTGGGGGCAAAATACGAGAAAAAATTCCTAAAAAAAAAATCGTGGCGAAAAGAGCCATCACAAAAGAAAAAAAAACACATGAAAAACTTGTGAAATAAAAAATGGCAAATGAAAGCCAAGAATGAAAAGAAACAATAATCAAAATTCAAAGGAGAAAAATCCAAAACAGACTAATGTTTCGAAAATGAAACCTCCTTATGAAATGATCTTTGATCCAATCACCCTTAAACACATTTTGGGTCTATTTATCCTTTCTTTCTAAACCCAAACCTTGGCCTACGTTACGTGCTTTTAAAGTCCATTTTAATCAAGCTTGGGTATTTATTTGAAGGGTTTTTCTGAGATTTCATCCCTTCTTTAGGAATTGTCATTTTTATCATGGAAGCATTTAGACTTCTCAGATGCATGGTGAAAAAAAATGTAAAAGGAGAGGTGTAAGCTAAAAACCTGAAAAAGACGACTTAAAACAGAACGGGGGACACTTGGGTTGAAAACCCGTAAAGGGCGGCCCAAATACTGAATCAATGCTCCGTGTAAAGGGGGAGAAGGTATCAGGAATTCAGAGAAAAGGATAAACCTCAGTCTGAAGCAACAGCTAAAGCCGAGAAGTCACCCAAGCAAATGGTTTGCTTAAAAGACATTTCAGAGGAATTAAAGCAGGAGGAGTCTAGGATATTCCGCATCTGGGGCATCTATACCTTTTTCTTTGCATTTTCCTTTTAAAACTTGATATTCATCTTTGTTATCTAAACCTTTTTGAAATAAACTCTTGTAGGCCCTTTCATGGCATTTGGCAGTTCCATACCATCTTTCATACATGTTGTGATGCATTTTGAATGTTATCAAATTGAATGATGATTATTAAACATAAAAATCTTTAAGTAAAAGGATTTCCTTGTATTACTATGGAGTAGATTTAAATTTTAGAGGAGGTTTGGGAAACCACTAGAATTTGGAGAAAACTCACAACAATCCCACAATGCTGAAAAACTCATCAAGTGGGACAAATTTTTGGTACGCTAAGCACATCGACCCGAGATACAGAAGAGCTCATCAAGAAAAGCAAATCAGAGATATGATTGAAAATACTGTCGCAGAGTTGAAACCTGTGGACCGTATTGAAACCACGGAGTAGAGCTCATCAAGATGAGCAAGATCATGAATAGGTTAAAGACATCGCCACTGAGTCAGAAAATCTGAAAAAAAAAACTCTTGACAGTCCCCAATATTGAAAAGAGCTCATCAAATAGAGTAAACAGTAGAGTTGAGAAGATTTGTGAATCTCAACGAAATCATAGATTAAAACTCATAACAATCATATAATTTCATTCATCCCTAGGGAACATGCATCTTACAAGCATTTTGCAAAACTTATCATCAACATCATTGCATTCGACTAACATTGCAGGAACTGTAGAAAGCTTTCTTTTTTAGTCCAACACAGCTGACATAAAAGGAAGCCAGCACGTTATCCAAAAAATTTTTGGACAAGACATCTAGAATATAATTATATACAGTGCCGTGTGAAAAGAGATTTTTCGAAAACTCTGCCGGGTTGCTGGGGAATTCGATTATCCTGACACACGTCACTTATATAAATTTTTTTGGACAAGAAAACCAGATCATTCGGACAAGACATCCAAACCTTTTGCACAAGACATCCAAAAATTTTCTGGACAAGACATCCAGAATATAATCATATACAGTGTCGTGTGAAAAGAGATTTTTTGAAAACTCTGCCAGGTTGCTGGGGAACTCGATATCCTGACACACATCACTTATATAAATTTTTCTGGACAAGACAACCAGATCATTCGGACAAGACATCTAAACCTTTTGGACAAGACATCCAAAATTTCTTTGGACAAGGCATCCAGAATATAATTATATATAGTGCCGTGTGAAAAGAGATTTTTCGAAAACTTTGTCGGGTTGTCGGGGAGCTCGATCATCCTGACACATGTCACTTATATAAACTTTTTTGGACAAGACAACCAGATTTCGGACAAGACATCCAAATTTTCCTGGACAAGACATCCAAATTTTCCTAGACAAGACAACCAGATTTCAGACCAGACATCCAAACTTTCCTGGACAAGACAACCAGACTTTTCATGGACAAGACATCCAAGATTTTTCCAATCGAACTCATTTCCTTAAGATGTGTCGAGCCTTGATTAGTCAGAGAATTTAAGTTAAGGACAAATTTTATTGTTTTAGTCAAAGCTGCACCAAGGTGAAGTAAGGCCCCGAGACTTCCGTCGAGGTATTATCTTCTCTTGCGAATTGAACTCGTTTCCTTAAGACGGGTCGAGCCTTGATTAGTCAGGGAACTCAAGTTAAAGACAAATTTTGTTGTTTCATTCAAAGCTGAACCAAGATGAGGTAAGGCCCCGGGACTTCCGTCGAGGTATTATCCTTCTCTTGCAAATCAAACTCATTTCCTTAAGATGGGTCGAGCCTTGATTAGTCGAGGAACACAATTTAAGGACAAATTTCTTTTATTTTAGTTTACAGTTTACAAAAAAAAAATGAAAAAAATAAAAAATGAACAAAAAGGAAAAATGAATGAATCTTCGCTCTTATCCTGCACTTGTGATTTCACTAATCGGACAAAATTATTGTTTATTTTATCTTTTTCTGATTCTTGATTCTCAGCAATAGTAAAAGAGGGGTAGCTGTAGACACCTAATTTTTTTTGGGCTCCCTAAACTGGGCTGATTCTCTTTTTCAACTCCCCGGAATGCAAGGAGACTTCCACCGTTCCATAGATGGATCCCCATGACTTTGTTTCGGAGGTCAATACAAAAAGTCAACTCGGAAAAAGTCAACCTCTGAAAAAGTCAATTCCTAGTCAAAATCAAGGTTCAAAGTTGAATTAAACAATGGTAAAAGAATTTTAACAATCCGAGATCTACAATGAAATATATGGAGTTCGAAAAATACGTTGCAGAAATTCAATGTAGGGGAAGACCTAAACTGACAAATTTGGGGAAAACCGAAAAGATGGCCCAATTCGGTGAAATTGAAGCCCCCAGTTGATAAAGGATGGATATACAAATTAGCCCAAGGCCCAGTTTAAAGTGGATCCCAAGGAAGAGTCGGTTGGAGCAAAAACAGAAGAACGAGAAGATTCTCGAGTTTGAAAAGGGGAAAACTAAATCGGAGAGAATTGATCATAAAAATTGGGCATTTTCAGACCAACTCAAATTCAATATATGAGAAAGGCAATAGAAAAAGAAAATCCAAAAATCGGACTCGTTTCGAGTAAAAACGAGGTTTTGGAGGTTAAAGGGCAATACTGAAAAATCCAAAAGAAAATTTGGGAAAATAACAAATGAGTTCAGAAAATTATAAAAACTTCTAGATTTGAGTTTTATAATTTTTGGAAGAACTTGGTGAAGAAAAATCCAAAAGATTCGAATTATATTGACATACTGTACACTGAAAGGTTTAGTTAAAAGCCATTTTGACCTTACCAACAATTGGGGGACATGATGTATTGCTAGATGCCGCTCATGGTCTATAAACATGAATTAGAAATAATTTGTGATTATTGCCAACATGTTAGAACTTAATGGGTTACATACTATAAGGTGAAATTAAGAGTTTAAATTGGATTGGACATAATTGATCAAATTAACAAGTTATCAATAAGGGCTTAATTAAATGATTTAATTAAGTGGAAGGACTAATGTGCAATTACACAAGAGTTGTGTTTTAGTTGACTATGTCTATAAAAGCATTGTGCTAGCCGCCCCTACTAAGTGAAGATAGTTTGTGGTACAAACTCTATACCCCAAACCTTGTAAATCGCAATTCACCAAAAGAGAAGAAAATTGTTTTATTCTCCTATTTTTCTTGGATTTTTTTTGGCTTATACTTCTCGTATTAAGGGTGAGGTTTATGAAATCTAGTCTACTACCATAGAACTCGACTAGCACACCAATCATACCTTAAAGAAGGATCTCTAAATCACCTGTGTGGATTATCGTTAGAGGCCAGACACTTGGACGACTTTGGTTTGCGACAACCAGGCCTTTGGTGTACAAGCGGTGGTGGTTGTGATTGTAGACTTCGGTATTCAAGTTTTTGGTATGAAACTCCATCATTTGTATGTTTCTTGAATTCTTGATCAATTGATATGACAAACAAGTTGATTCCTTGGTGAATTCAATTTTCTTTATTTGAAATTTCGATGCACTTTGATGGATGTTATTTTTAATGCTTATTGTTTTTTAAACTAGCATGTTCGAATCCTTCAATTGGTATTAGATCATGCTTGTTTTTATATCTATTGATATATGTTTTAATTGTTGTCATCAAAATAAAAGAGTTTTGTTTAACATCTTGATTAAATACTAACTTCTTGTTGAATCTTGTCAAAACTGTTTTGATTGACTTTTTTATTTATTTATAATGGACAACATCCATTCTTGGTTTTGAATCTTTATTTCATGTGTTTAAATATTGTTTTAAGCATGTTATATGATAGTCTAGTACTTGTCCATCAATTATGAACTGTTTGGAGCAAGATTTGGATGAATGATCATGGAGATAGATGACTAAAAGTTTTAGTTGTCAAAGTTTGTCTTCTTTGATTCTTGGACAGAATTTGGACCTTTAAAATATGTTGAATTGCTTTTCATATACTTAAAGAAATAGTGGGAGAGATGAAATATGAAAGAGTTTGTTGGTATATGCCTTAGAGCCAATTAGATTGGACATGGAATATACAGTTAATAATGCAAACCCATCACTATTCGTTAGTGATACAAGGTTTTCTTTCATGTTAGTACAATGATAAAGAGTTATTGAAGTACTAATTGGATGAAGCCCATGAAACACAATGGCCTTGCAAAGGAATTGTAAGGAGTTACAATTATGAGGATCCTTATGCATCAAAGCCGTGTTTCTAAATAGTTCCTGGTCATTGTATTGTCAAGACAGGGCATTGACAATGCTCAAAGACTGGCATGTGTTAAGCCTCCATGTACATAGTGCATGCAACTGATCTCATAGGTTGAAGTATGAGATACTTGGGGATAACATATGGGTGCTTGTTGGTAAAACAAGTTCATTGAACATGGCCCGCTGTGATAACTCCATTTGGTATTGTCACTCAAGTGTCTATGGAAATGTTCTCACGTGTCAGTTGTGTAAGTAGTCCTTTGACTTGTTATACCAGGTCATCTTGTATGGAGAGTGTCATACTTTGATTCCATCATGAACGGGTTCCAAATGAAAGGATGCTTATGGTAGGGTGGTTTTGGGTATGACATGAATCATACGAAGATAGATGAGTGATCCAGAGAGAATTCACCACTCCAAGTGACATCGGAGACATATCTCATCTCTTCTTGGCTTAAATTAACTTGATTGAATCTCTGGCCAGATGATAACTCGTATAATTATATAGTTTTTAGTTATGTTTTATTATTGTTTTGTGTCAAATACGAGTTATTATTGTTTAGTCTAATTGTGTTTATGATCTTTTATATTTTTATGTAATTTGGTGTTTTTCACAAGTTTCTTTGAGTGATTTCAGATTACTAGTATTAAGGGCAAATCCAGTTCAGTTCCAGTTCCGACACCTTTTGCCATATCAGCTATATCTTGAGTTTCACTGAAGCAATAAGGCTGAACTTTGTATCCCTGCAAAGCTAAGAGGCATATCTATCTTTTTCATGTTTTACACTTCTTGAAACGGAGTCGTTTTCCCTAGCGAAATCGACCATCAAGTTGGCTGATGTGCAATGACGTCTGTTCTGCACCGTTTTGGTATTTTGACCATATCTTCCGATCCACGTGCGCAAATGATCTGATTCCAACGGCTATGGATCCGTAACTGATAGGGGTATATTTTTCTAGAAGACCATTTTATCAGATCGAGCCTCCCACATTGACAAAATCGACCATCAAGCTGGCTGATCAGAATTGTCATACAATATGACGAAAATTGTTAGAAAAATGCACCCACCTATTATACCTACCTTTGAAATTTGTAAAGCTTGTCTCTTGTCATTTAGCCCTCCAAAATGTGTATAAATAGAGGGCCTTGGATGAGTATTGGGAAACATTATACATTGGTAGGATAGCCATTGTAATAAAATTCTCTAAGTTTTCTTTTTCTTTCCTTTCTCTAGTTTTCTTTTTCTTCTTACATTTCTTTTCATTTTATTCATATCTAGTATGTGTTTCTAATCATATTGTTGAGGTGATGAGGTGAAGCTCTTGGTAAATGCTAAGGTTAGTCTCTTAAACATGAGCTAAAATGAATCATCATTTATAAGCACTAGTATAGATAATATTTTCTTTTGGTTTAAAATCATACTTGCAAAGTAGAGATCTTGATTCATTATTGACAATGAAAATGGCACAGTAAATGCTTGGTTTCATAACCTTGATTTGTTGTAGACATATACCTTGGCATAAGGAATGCTTGGACTCTTTTTATGAGTTTTGAGGACACCAAATGAACATAATATCATATGCTATGGACGTTGGACAATTTGGACTGAATTGCTAAACCTTCCGATTGGAACCTCCCTTATGTGTGGATTTCAATTGTGTAATAAAACAAGATTAATCTTAGCATAACACCAAGAGTGGATTCTCTAACCTCAACATCCTTTCTTATTGTTTTTTTATATTTTGTTTAATTTCTTTTATGTTATTTTATTTATTTTGTTCTCTAATATCTTGTTTATTTTGTTTTGTTGTTGATTCCCTAATATCTTGTTTACTTTCTTTTTCTTATATATTTATAAACTTATACTTACTAATACGCTTCCCTGTGGTTCGACCTCGGACACCCGAGAATTTATTACTTGAACATAACCTGCACTTGGGTTTACAACTCTTAATTGAGTTTCCATCAAGTTTTTGGCGCCGTTGCCGGGGAAGCAATACTAAGTATATAAGTTTATAAGTATATTTATTTTTATTGGCTGGTTATACCGCCTATATTTATTTTTATTGGCTGGTTATACCGCCTAATTTTCTATATATTTATATTTATATTGTATATTAACTTTGTTTTATTTTTATTGGCTGGTTATACCGCCTAATTTTGTATATTAACTTTGTTTTATGCTTGTTTGGCGACGTGATTTTAGATCTCGTCGTTTAGTTAGATTTTATTGTGAAACTTTTTCAGGTAATCTTTCTAATACAACTCCTACCATGGCTGACAATGAAAGTGTTCATGCTGAAGATGAGAACAGACAAGTACGCACCATGCGTGACTACTTGCAACCAACTCGAAGCTCATCACCCTCTTGTTTTATTTTTCCTCTCAATGCAAACAACTTTCGTTTTAAACCAGGTATGATAGCTTTGCTTCCAAATTTCTATGGGTTGGAATCGGAAAGTGCTTACTCGTTTCTAAAAGACTTCGAGGATGTATGTGTCACCTTTAATGACCAACAATGTACAAATGAAATTGTCAAGCTAAAATTATTTCCTTTTTCTTTAAAAGATAAAGCAAAAATTTGGCTTCATAATTTAAAACCAAGGTCAATTGGCACATGGCAAGAATTACAAACTGAGTTTCTAAAGAAATTTTTCCCAGCACATAAAACTACTGCTTTGAAAAGACAGATTCAAAATTTCAATCAAAATCAAAATGAAGCATTTTTTCAGTGCTGGGATCGTTTTAAAGATTTGTTAAGTTCTTGTCCACATCATGGTTTTGAAAAATGGCGTCTTATTAGTTTTTTTTATGAAAGTTTAACTCCCGAAACTAAACAATTTGTTGAAACAATGTGTAACGGTGAGTTTCTAGAAAAAGAACCTGAAGAAGCCTTTGACTACTTAGACCATTTGGCAGATAACTCTCAAGCCTGGCACACAGATAATTCCTCTGAAAGTTCCAATAGATCTAATGTTGTTTCTAACAGAGGAAAATATCATTTTAGTCAAGAAGATGAGATAAAAGCTAAAGTAGCTAATTTGGCTAGAAAGATTGAAGCCATGGAACTTAGAGAAGTAAAAGAAGTCAAAACGGTTAAAAATGAAGAAAGTTGTGGAATTTGTGAAATCATGGGACACCCCACTTCTGAATGTCCAAACATTCCCATTCTTAAAGAAGCGTTGCATGATCAAGTAAATTCCATAAACACATTTAAAAAGCCTTTTCCTTCTCCTTACTCTGAAACGTATAACCCTGAATGGAGAAATCATCCCAACTTCAGTTGGCGGAATAATAATCATGTTCAGGTACCACAATCTCAAAAGCCGGGCAACACTTTTTCCTATCAACCTTCACGTGTACAAACCTTGGAAGAGACATTGCAAGCATTCATGCAAACACAAGCAAATGTGAATAGCCGGACTTCACAGGACATCAATGAGATCAAAAACACCTTGTCCACATTGACAGCTTCATTACGCACTCAAGAAAAAGGTAAGTTTCCTGCTCAACCTCAGCCTAACCCTTCTACTCAATGTCTTGTTTCTTGCTCCAATGAAACTCAACAGGAAAATGCCAGTTCTATCACAACTCTTCGAAGTGGAAAGGCAATTGACAAAAAGATTCCATCAAAAGACCAAGATCCTCCTTCCCCTCCGAAAAGTAAAGGTAAGGATGATGGTAAGTCTGAACTTCTTGAAAATTTGGACAAAGAAAAAGGTATGCATCCTGCTCCTTTTCCTCAAAGGTTGCAAACAATAAAGAATTTGAATCAAAATGCAGAAATTTATGAACTTTTCAAACAAGTTAAGATTAACATTCCTTTATTGGATGCAATCAAACAAGTTCCATCTTATGCTAAATTTTTGAAGGACATGTGCACAGTTAAAAGGAAACATAATGTACAAAAGAAAGCATTTTTGACGGAAAGTGTGAGCTCAATCATTCAGCACCTTACTCCACCAAAATTCAAAGATCCTGGATGTCCAACAATCTCATGCATCATTGGAAACACTAGAATAGAACGTGCATTGCTTGATCTTGGTGCTAGTGTTAATCTTTTGCCTTTTTCTGTTTATCAACAGTTAGGTTTAGGTGAACTCAAGGAAACACCTGTTACACTTCAACTAGCGGATCGTTCTTTAAAAATTCCTCGAGGGATAGTTGAAGATGTTTTGGTTCAAATTGATAATTTTTACTTCCCTGTTGATTTTATTGTTTTGGACACACATCCTGTTTCAAATCCAAATGTTCAAATTCCTGTTATATTAGGCCGTCCATTTCTTGCAACTTCTAATGCTCTGATAAATTGCAGGAATGGTAATTTGAACATTTCTTTTGGAAATATGACTTTAGAATTAAATGTGTTCAACATTTGCAAGCAACCTGGTGATGATTCAGAAGTACATGAAGTGGATTTCATTGAAGAACTTGTTCATGAACATCTCACCACTACCACATTCCATGATCCTTTAGAAGCTTATTTAATTGAATATGAGTTTGATAATGCTTCAGAAATTTCACACACTGATTCTTTGTTAAAATCTTTTCAGGATAAGCATTGTTGGAAACAAAAGTTTGAGGAACTTCCATCACTTACAAATGTCACTGTACCATCAACTATTGAACCACCCAAGCTGGAGTTAAAACCATTGCCATCCGAGCTAAAATATTCCTTTTTGGGTGAGAGTGAAACTTTTCCAGTCATAATTTCTTCACATCTTGATGAACTACAAGAAGGTAAGTTGTTACAACTTTTGAAGATGCACAAAAATGCATTAGGATGGACCTTAGCTGACATAAAGGGAATAAGCCCATTAATCTGCACACATAATATTTATTTAGAGGAAAATGCTAAACCCTCTAGACAAATGCAACGAAGGCTTAATCCTAATATGAAAGAAGTAGTGAGAAATGAAGTCATTAAACTTCTAGATAATGGAATCATTTATCCTATCTCTGATAGCAAATGGGTAAGTCCTACTCAAGTCGTACCTAAGAAATCTGGAGTTACTGTAGTTAAAAATGAAAACAATGAATTAATTCCAGCTAGGACTGTTACTGGTTGGCGCATGTGCATTGACTATAGGAAACTTAACTCAGTGACGAGGAAAGATCATTTCCCTTTGCCTTTCATGGATCAAATCTTAGAAAGAGTTGCAGGGCATGAGTTTTATTGTTTTCTAGATGGATATTCTGGGTATAATCAAATTGCCATTGCACTTGAGGACCAAGAGAAAACCACTTTTACATGTCCTTTTGGTACTTTTGCATATCGTAGAATGCCATTTGGATTATGTAACGCCCCTGCCACATTTCAAAGATGCATGCTTAGCATTTTTAGTGATATGATTGAACGTAATCTTGAGATTTTCATGGATGATTTTTCTGTTTCTGGTGATTCATTTGATGATTGCTTAGCCAATTTGAAAAATGTATTGATTAGGTGTGAAGAAAAAAATCTTGTTCTTAATTGGGAAAAATGTCATTTCATGGTCACTAAAGGTATTGTACTAGGTCACATTGTTTCTGCAAAATGGATTGAGGTAGACAAGTCAAAACTTGAATTGATTGCTAATCTACCCACACCAAAGACAGTAAAGGACATTAGGTCATTCTTGGGACATGCAGGTTTTTATAGAAGATTCATAAAAGATTTTAGCACGATATCTAAACCTCTATGTAATCTTTTAATGAAAGACACTGCATTTGAATGGACTAAAGATTGTGAAGATGCTTTTGAAAAACTCAAAAATATGCTCACTACTGCTCCTATTATGAGATCTCCTGATTGGTCTTTACCATTTGAAATAATGTGTGATGCTAGTGACTATGCTGTTGGTGCTGTGTTAGGACAAAGGAAAGATAATAAACCACATGTAATTTACTATGCAAGTAAAACTTTAAATAGAGCCCAAATGAATTATTCCACTACAGAAAAGGAATTACTTGCAGTTGTTTTTGCATTGGATAAATTCAGATCTTACCTTGTTGGATCATCAATTGTTGTCTTTAGTGATCATGCAGCTTTAAAATATCTTCTCTCTAAGAAGGATGCAAAACCTAGGTTGCTGAGGTGGATCCTTTTGCTGCAAGAATTTGACATCACCATTCGAGATAAAAAAGGAGTAGAAAATGTGGTGGCTGATCATTTATCAAGACTTGTTTGTGATGAATCTTTTGGAACCTCACCAATAAATGATACTTTTCCTGATGAACAACTTCTAATTGTCTCCACGACACCTTGGTTTGCTGACATTGCTAATTTTCTTGCTACAGGAAAAATTCCTTCTCAATGGAGCACCCAAGATAAAAGGAAGTTTCTGAATGAGGTAAAGAAGTTCTATTGGGATGACCCTTACTTGTTCAAATATTGTCCTGATCAGATTTTTCGAAGATGCATTCCCGACAATGAGGTAAGTAGTGTAATTAAGTTTTGTCATTCCGAGGCATGTGGTGGTCATTTTTCATCAAAGAAAACTGCTGCAAAAATTTTACAGTGTGGATTTTACTGGCCAACTTTGTTCAAAGATGCACATAATTTTTGCAAGTCATGTGAAAGTTGTCAAAAATTAGGTTCCATTTCGAAAAGAAACATGATGCCTTTGAACCCAATTCTTGTAATTGAAATTTTTGACTGTTGGGGTATTGATTTCATGGGACCATTTCCACCATCTTTTGGTTTCTTATACATTTTAGTAGCAATAGATTATGTTTCAAAGTGGATAGAGGCAATTCCATGTCGAAATAATGATCACAAAACAGTGATTAAATTTTTAAAAGAAAATATTTTGAGTCGATTTGGAATTCCTCGATCTATCATAAGCGATGGGGGAACACATTTTTGCAACAAGGTTTTTGAAACATTAATGAAGAAATATGCCATTACACACAAAGTTGCAACCCCTTATCACCCGCAGACAAATGGACAGGTAGAATTAGCAAATAGGGAGATTAAACAAATTTTGGAAAAGACAGTTAATCCAAATCGCAAAGATTGGTCTCTTAGACTTAACGATGCATTATGGGCCTATCGAACAGCTTTTAAAACAGCATTGGGCATGTCTCTTTATAGGCTAGTTTATGGAAAACCTTGTCATTTACCTGTGGAACTTGAGCATAAAGCATATTGGGCCATTAAAATGTTCAACTCAAACCTTGATGACGCTTCTAATTTACGAAAATTACAAATAAATGAACTTGAGGAACTCAGAAATGATGCATATGAGAATTCTAAAATTCATAAAGAAAGAACTAAAGCCTTTCATGACAAGTTAATTTCAAGAAAAACATTTGATGTTGGGCAAAAAGTTCTACTTTATAATTCTAGACTTCACAAATTTCCTGGTAAATTGAGATCAAGATGGACTGGCCCATTTGTGGTTAAGCATGTGTATCATTATGGAGCAGTTGACATTGAGAATCCTCAAAATGGTAACGTATTCAAGGTAAATGGACAAAGACTCAAACTCTTTTTGGAAAATCATGTTACTCAAGAAGAGGTTGTTTTTCTTTCTGATCCTTGTTTTGAAAATAACTAGATGTAAATATAATTTTTTTTTTAACCCCGGTTAAATGGCGGATAACGGTACTCCGTGATTATTTAAGTCGGTTCCATCAGCTACCCACAAAACTGATATTGTATATAAATTTCTCTTTCATTTTATTTTATTTCATTTTTTTTTTCAGGATGGATGATATTCTCAAAAGATTGCAGAAACGATTTCCTCCTTTTCCTCGGAATATTTTACTGAAGCTTTACCAAGTTCGATTAGAAAGATTAAGAATGCTTATGAACAAAGGGATTCCTGAAGACATACGTTGGATAATTGAAGCCAAGGTACGTGAAGATGAATATCTTCCTGTTTTGCATTTACCAGGTACAGGTAGAAGCACTTATGCAAAGAAGCGACGAGCAAAGCGCATGAGTTCAAATTGCCACAAGTGTGCACGATGGACGTGTAACGGTAAATGTCGTTCTATTGGGATTCCGTCCTCTAATCGAGATGATAAAATTGAATTCATTAAGGATGGACTGAGTAAGGAGAATTTGGGTAATATCCAACTTTCTCTTGAGACGCATCCTAGTGGAGATGTACAAAGAGAAATTCTTGATTTATGGCCGCAATTCCAAAAGGAATGGCAACATCTTGGGAATCTGATGATAAAAGACCCTGTTTGCCAGCTTGTAAGAAAACTGGATGGGAAGCATATCCTCGACTCATAGAAGGCGTTTAAGCCGTTTCTGGACGTAAAACCAGAGGAAGATGCCAAATACACTTTCGACGACATTATTACTTTTGACTTTTACGGTTGATTTTTCTTCTCTTTTTGATTTTCTTCCTGAAATCTTGCAAAAATCTTTTGTTAGGTTAACATTTTCTTCTGACAGGCCAAATACACTTTCGGCGACATTATTACTCTTGTCTGATTCACTACTCAGTCCTCTATATATTACACCATGTACTCATTCTCTTTCAGGCACTCGAAAAAGAAAAAAAAATGGAAAGCACTTCGTCCCAGCGCATTAAAAAAATTTGTGTCTTTGGAGGTGCTTATCCAGGGAAAAATAACATATTCGCTGATGAAGCCATAAGAGTTGGAGTAATACTTGCCCAACAAAAGATCCACTTGATTTATGGAGGCGGTAGTACGGGTTTAATGGGAGCAGTCGCTACAGCAGCACACGCCGGAGGAAGTCTAGTTCTAGGAATCGTGCCAAAACTATTCACAGATTTTTGTGGACCCACCGTGGGTAAGGAAATACAAGTCTGGAGTATCCCTGAACGGATAACAATCATGTACCATTCTGCCGATGCATTCATTGCTTTACCAGGAGGTCTGGGTACATTGGAAGAAATAGCTTGCGTGGCTTCTTGGTCATCTTTGGTCACAAATAAGAAACCCATTGGTTTGCTTAATATTAATGGTTATTTTAGTAATTTACTTTCATATTTAGATAATGCTGTGGATAATGGATTCATGTTTTCAGAGGCAAGGAGAACCATAATTTCTGCTACAACCATTGAAGATTTACTCAAAAAGCTACAAGCTTATGAGTGTTTATCTGCTACGGTTGTTTCGCAAACGCTCGGAAAAAGAAAAAGAGATATGGACGAGCAAGGAGTGGATTGCACTTTGTCTTTGTGACATTATCTAACATTTTGCTTGTTGTGTCTCAGTTATAATAAGTGGTTAGCAACCTCTGCAGGTAATATCTCCTAAATTCTACCTTTAAAATTTGACATTGGGGACAATGTCATATTTTAGTAGGGGGTAATGGACATATTTTGCTTTAAAAAAAAAAAAAAAATTGTTGTGTTTTAAGACATTTAGAAGTATTCATTCTGAACAAGGTCTGAGTAAGGGAGACTTGAGACATACCTTGTCAGTTTGATTTAATCTTCTTCTTCAAAAAAACAAAAAAAAAAAAAAAAAAAAAAAACAAAAAAAAAAAAACAAAAAAAAAGCATGTTTAGACTTAGTGTGTTTTTTTTTAGTTACTTTCAATACAATGATGAGATATGAATTGCATAAGTCTAAAACAGATTTATTAGTGAGAAGATTTTCATGAGAATTGAGCTTGATGTCAACCTTTTTATGAGCCAATGTTAATATGATATGTTGATTGAGAAAGAAGCATGTTTAGACTTAATCTGACTTGTATAATCATCTTTGTGAGTTTTTGAGCCTATAATGATTGATGCATTATACAAATCAATCTAATTTCTTTCTTGAGTGCTCTTATGATTACATGATTCTCTAGAACTTGCTTTAAACCGTTTGAGACTATATTGATACATGTGACAACATGAATATGATAGAGGCATTAGGATTATAACCAGAGCCAAACAGCCATCCATTATTAATGTTCTACGAGAACATCCCCACTAGTGAGCCAATTTGAGCCTACATTAAATATGATGTTTTATTGGTAACCACAACTTACACCTAGCCTAAATATACTTATATCCTTACCCTTGTTCTAAAGATGAATTTTATATTTTGAGACATATTGCAAAAAAACAAGGGATATTTTTATTTGAAAATTTGGGTTAGAAACAAAAGATAAGTGTGGGGGAAGAAAAGAAAAGAAAAAGTCAAGAGAAAAAGAAAGGGATCATTGTCAAATACATTCCCATATTAAAAAAAAAAAAAAAAAAAAAAAATCTTCTCTTGAACTTCTAGAAAAAGATGTTACAAAGTTGGTTAGAATGATGCAAAGGCTCAACATGAATATTTAGCCTATGTTATTATGTGCTTTATAAGAGTTTTGAGAAGTTTTATTTGTATGATCTTATTATGTCTCTAAAATCTATGAACTCTTTGGAACCTTTGTGATATCTTTATCCTTTTGTTCTTTAACCACATTATAACCCTTTGGCCCCATTACAACCTTGAATAAAGACCTCTTGATTTATGAAGTTGTATGATCTAAATAGTGGAGAATAGGTGGACAAGCAAGCATATGGTAGAAGTGTTTTCATGAGATTGATTGAGTGTAAACACTTTACCACTACTTTAAAGAGTGAAAATCAAGAGAGTATCCCATGTGAGAAGTTGAGATTAAGTTTGAATATACACTATTTTGATTGAAATATGTTATGTTATTATTGGCTTAACTCAAACTATTTACATTCAAGCAAGATTTTTTGTGAATTTCTTTAAGCTATTGATTAGTTTTTAAGACTTGTCCAATGATTATCTCTAATTTATATTGGAAGAATTAGTTATAATTATTATTTTTAGTTTTTCTTATTTCTTCAATGTTTGTGGGTATCGTCCTAGTAAACCCTCACGAGACTAAACTCGTCCACTAGGGACACCTAGGGGTTTAAAGGCTTGTGTCACATGCTAAGTGCCACCGTGATTTCCTACGAAAATGGATTAGATTAGATTTTCTTATTTTATTTTTATTGAGTCGTTGCTAGGGACTAGCAACAATCTAAGTATGGGGGTGTGATAACTCGTATAATTATATAGTTTTTAGTTATGTTTTATTATTGTTTTGTGTCAAATACGAGTTATTATTGTTTAGTCTAATTGTGTTTATGATCTTTTATATTTTTATGTAATTTGGTGTTTTTCACAAGTTTCTTTGAGTGATTTCAGATTACTAGTATTAAGGGCAAATCCAGTTCAGTTCCAGTTCCGACACCTTTTGCCATATCAGCTATATCTTGAGTTTCACTGAAGCAATAAGGCTGAACTTTGTATCCCTGCAAAGCTAAGAGGCATATCTATCTTTTTCATGTTTTACACTTCTTGAAACGGAGTCGTTTTCCCTAGCGAAATCGACCATCAAGTTGGCTGATGTGCAATGACGTCTGTTCTGCACCGTTTTGGTATTTTGACCATATCTTCCGATCCACGTGCGCAAATGATCTGATTCCAACGGCTATGGATCCGTAACTGATAGGGGTATATTTTTCTAGAAGACCATTTTATCAGATCGAGCCTCCCACATTGACAAAATCGACCATCAAGCTGGCTGATCAGAATTGTCATACAATATGACGAAAATTGTTAGAAAAATGCACCCACCTATTATACCTACCTTTGAAATTTGTAAAGCTTGTCTCTTGTCATTTAGCCCTCCAAAATGTGTATAAATAGAGGGCCTTGGATGAGTATTGGGAAACATTATACATTGGTAGGATAGCCATTGTAATAAAATTCTCTAAGTTTTCTTTTTCTTTCCTTTCTCTAGTTTTCTTTTTCTTCTTACATTTCTTTTCATTTTATTCATATCTAGTATGTGTTTCTAATCATATTGTTGAGGTGATGAGGTGAAGCTCTTGGTAAATGCTAAGGTTAGTCTCTTAAACATGAGCTAAAATGAATCATCATTTATAAGCACTAGTATAGATAATATTTTCTTTTGGTTTAAAATCATACTTGCAAAGTAGAGATCTTGATTCATTATTGACAATGAAAATGGCACAGTAAATGCTTGGTTTCATAACCTTGATTTGTTGTAGACATATACCTTGGCATAAGGAATGCTTGGACTCTTTTTATGAGTTTTGAGGACACCAAATGAACATAATATCATATGCTATGGACGTTGGACAATTTGGACTGAATTGCTAAACCTTCCGATTGGAACCTCCCTTATGTGTGGATTTCAATTGTGTAATAAAACAAGATTAATCTTAGCATAACACCAAGAGTGGATTCTCTAACCTCAACATCCTTTCTTATTGTTTTTTTATATTTTGTTTAATTTCTTTTATGTTATTTTATTTATTTTGTTCTCTAATATCTTGTTTATTTTGTTTTGTTGTTGATTCCCTAATATCTTGTTTACTTTCTTTTTCTTATATATTTATAAACTTATACTTACTAATACGCTTCCCTGTGGTTCGACCTCGGACACCCGAGAATTTATTACTTGAACATAACCTGCACTTGGGTTTACAACTCTTAATTGAGTTTCCATCACCAGAGTATGATGAATTTAGGAGAAATAGTTTCTCTAAGTTCACAAAGTTAACCAATAGCTGCTGTCAATATGTGATCCGGGGTGGACCCGCTCGAGTGAGGGGGGAAATAAGACAGAGGAAAAAACGACTTAATTCCTCTTGAAATTAAGGGTTAAGGGTATGAAAACGGCCTCGAAAAAGAAATGGAGTCGCCACCAATGTTTTTTGGCTAGGTGTGATCGGCCACCTATTAAAGTCGATTTTTATAAAAACATTTTAAAATTAATTAAAATATTTTTAAAACCAATTTTGTATTCTGCACATTGAAACCAGAGAAATCAAAGTAGTGGGTTCGGGAGTCGGTTACGTGCGAGGAAGGATTAGCACCCCCACAACGCCCGTATAAAACGGTACCTTATTAGTCGTATGTTATCTTGAGTCTAGATGAAAAGTCTATTCTAAAATTTGGTGTATGAAAATAATTCCCTTAAAAACACATTTTTATTTGAAGATGATCCGGAATTCATTAGCATAAAAGTTTCCATATTTCCCGACAAATTGGGCAAAACATGAAATTTTTCCTTGATTTTGAAATTCTCCAAATCA
This sequence comes from Fremontodendron californicum, assembly GCA_030761205.1. Classification (NCBI taxonomy): domain Eukaryota; kingdom Viridiplantae; phylum Streptophyta; class Magnoliopsida; order Malvales; family Malvaceae; genus Fremontodendron; species Fremontodendron californicum. The sequence continues at coordinate 13,317,046 of JAULJL010000020.1, read as the reverse complement.
CCCTCGTTTTTGGAAAAAGATATTCCGTCGTTAATAATAATTGATGATATCCTCCCCGACAGACCCAGTAGAGAACTCATGGATTATTTTAACTCGGGAATAATATTGATTTATAATAAATATTATTTGTTTTCCATGTATTTGAAAATTTATTGAAAATAACCATGAGTACGCAAAAATGTTGCTAAGATTAAATGCGCATGCGTATTTATCATGCCATGGTACGCATTTTATTATGGCATGGTAAAAGAAATATTGACATGCTGGATATGGCAAAACACATGAATGAATAATATGACATGGCATGGCATGCCTGACATGGCACATGAATAGATGATATGGCATGTAAATGAATGAAATGGCATATAAATGAATGACATGGCATAATCTAGATGACTTGGCATGTGAATGAATGACATGGCATATAAATGAATGACATGGCATAATCTAGATGACATGGCATGTGAAAGAATGACATGGCATAATGAAGGACATGGCATGCGAATGGATGCCATGGCACGTGAGTGACATGGCATAATGAATGATATGGCACGTGAAGGAATGACATGGCATATGACATGGCATAAGGATGAATGTCATGTGAACGAAATCGACATGGCATAAGGATGAATGTCATGTGAATGAAATCGACATGGCAAACAAAATGACATGGCATATGAGTGACATGGCATAAGAATGAATGTCATGTGAATGAAATCGACATGGAAAACAAAATGACATGGCATGGGAATGGGAATGGGAATGGGAATGGATGACATGGCATAATCTAGATGACATGGCATGTGAATGGATGACATATGAATGACATAGCATGTGAATGACATGGCATATTCCAAGTGATATGGCAGGTTAATGCATGACATATGAATGACATTGCATGTGAATGACATGGCATGATCCAAGTGATATGGCATGTGAATGCATGACATATGAATGACATGGCATGACATGACAAGATGACATGGCATGGTCGAATAACATGGCATAAACAATTATGACGTGGACAAATGGCATGGCATGTGAATGAATGGCATGGCATGGCATATGCATGAATGACATGGCATGACAAGATGACATGACATGACATGGCCGAATGACATGGTATAAAAAATGATGACATGGACAAATGACATGGCATGTAAATGAATGACATGGCATATGGATGGATGACATGGCATGACAAGATGATGTGGCATGGCCGAATGACATGGCATAAACAATGATGACATGTACAAATGACATGGCATGTGAATGAATGACATGGCATGGCCGAATGACATGGCATAAACAATGATGACATGGACAAATGACATGGCATGTGAATGAATGACATGGCATGTGAATGAATGATATGGCATGGCATAAACAATGATGACATGGATAAATGACATGGCATATTAATGAATGACATGGCATATGCATGAATGACATGGAATGTGAGTGACATGGCATAATGAATGACATGCCATGTGAATGAATGACATGGAAAAATTGACAAAATGGCATCATCATACAATATTCATAATCACATTCACACATCATTATTTGTAATTAATTATTCATGTGAGGAATCATATAAATAGCTTATGTCGGAAATATTACCGTGCTTCCCGACAAACCCGGCAATGTTTGGAGAATAATTCTTTCATATGACATTTACTTGATTCCGAGTAAAAGGAAAACCATACGTTTTGATTCCATAGACACGTGCGTTGAATAGTTTCCTAACCTCCCCGGCAGACCCATCAGAGATAGGGAACTAATTCATGCCAAATGTTTAGGAAACCGAAAAATAAGTTTTTATGCAAAATTGAATAAAAACGTTTTTAAAATGCAATGCATAAAGATGCATTTCTTCCTTGAAGAGAGGACATCTGTATACCTAAAAAGGTATCCGAATACCTTAGGAAGAGACTTAAATTGGATTTTCAAAATCGGAATTTTTTTATGAAAATGGCCTCTTGGCCGAACCCCCATCTTTGAAAGGCTCTATTTTCCTAGTTTTGAAACCCGGGTTGACTACCCTTGACACGACTTTTATAAAATCAAATTTTATGATTGAAATGACTTGGAAATCAACCTAAGACAGTAGCTAAAGTCCCAATTCATCCCCTTCTTTGTATCCCAACAAAAACAGAAAATTACAAATTCTTGAAGAACAAATCTGACTCTTACAGGCAGTTTTGAAAACCTATTTTTTTACCCTTCTAAAAAATTTCAGAAAAATCTGAAACAATTGTGGTAGACCTTTTACATGTCGACCTCCATGGGAAAAAATCATAATTTTTGGATCATGGACACTATGACCGAATTTTACCAAAATCAAGACAGTGAGTTAAAAACTATTTTACCGAAAAACATTTTTTCCAATTTGGTAAAAAAATCCCAAAAATGTTGGAAAAATCATTTTAATCTTGGAAAATGATGGTATTCATGGGGTAAAATTGGCTTAATTTTAGGACCAAAGATACCATGACCAATTTTTACCCAAAATCAAGACAATGGGTTAAAAACTGTTTTGTCAAAATCTATTTTTAAACCTTTGATAGAAAAATCCAAAAATCAAAACTAAAATACTAGAGGCTGCTTAAAGGGTCTACAACCTGTGGTTAAAAAATCTTTAAATTTAGACAAGGAATGCATGGTGAGAAAAATCAGAAAATCCAACTTGCACAATTTTTCATTTTTCCACAAGCATGCTCATGAGAGCTTGGCTTTGAGCCATTAGCTGGCTTAAGTAAAAAATCAAGTGGGGATGAGATGAATGCATGAACATGAAGCAACAAATAGCTATCCTACCACAAATGAATCAATCAGGAGTTAAGAACATGAACACAACAAACCAAGCAAGAAATATCAAGCAAGAACAAGCACAAAAATAGCCTTCAAATTTAGGCCAAGACTTGATATTGGAGAAAAAAATTGCTAAACCTTGTTATTTGATGAAATGAAGAAGAAATCTTTTGGAACTTGTTTTGAAAAACAATTTTATTTCATGAAAGAAAATAAAATGAAAATGAAAATAACAAAATCATATGAACAAAGCATGGAGGGGAGCATGGAAGAAAATAGCTACCTTGCTTTAGCTTTCCAAATCAAAGAGTAGTAAGAAAATGCCTTATTTTTCTTTCTCCCTTCTTTTTCCCCTCTTTTTTCTCCCTATAGCTATTGCCTTTGTGAAAAAAAAAATCTGACCTCTCCTTTTATTTTATTTTTTTTTGTGATGGCCGGCCCCCTCTTCATATTAGAGTGTGAATGTTGCTTCAATTTTAAGCTTTGTCTTCTATGCTCCTCCACCATTGGATGATATGTGCTCATCTTTTCTCCAACAATCTAGGCCATTGGATGAGGATATTTTAATATAAATAAAAATGTTATCTTGCAATTGATCTTGGCCATTGAAGGATGTACTAATCTTTCTACAAAGCACCTAAGCCGTTGGATGAGCAAGGACATTTGCAAGACAATAAAAATGTTATCTTGCAATTTGATCTTGGCCTTTGGATGAAATTAATCAAATCCCACCCTTCTCCTATGCTGGCCGGCCAAGGGCCTGGGATACTCCAGAATCCCTTCATTTTTTCACCTTTTTAATTTTGCAAAATTGGCCCTTTTCGGTTTCTTCGATAAAATTACCTTTTAGCCCCCCGAACTTAATTTAATAGCAAATGGACCCCAGTTTTGGAATTTTCTTTTCCATCTCATCCCATTCAATATAAAACTTGATTCTGGAGGTTTTCACATTTATCCGAGCTCATTTGCTATTTTTCCCAGATTTTTCTCTTGGAATTACGGTTTAATGCCTCCCAAATTTAGCCTTTTTATTTGAGCTCCAATTCTGGATTTTTCTTCACCAATCTCTTCCAAAAATTATAAAACTCAGATATGGAAGTTTTCATAATTTTCCGAGCTCGTTTGCTATTTTTCTCGGAATTTTCTTTTGGAATTTTTAGATTAGTGCACCCGAAATTCACCTTTTCATTTGAGCTGCGGTTCAGGATTTTTCTTCACCAATATCTTCCAAAAATTAATAAACTCAGATCTGGAACTTTTCATAATTTTTCAAGCTCGTTTGCTATTTTTTTCGAAATTATCTTTGGGAATTTCGGGTTAGTGCACCCGAACTTTGCCATTTTTCAAATGAGCTCCGATTCTAGATTTTTATTCGTCAATCTCTTCCAAAAATTATGAAACTCAGATCTGAAAGTTTTCATAATTTTCCGAGCTCGTTTGCTATTTTTCCTGGAATTATCTTTGGAAATTTAGGGTTAGTGCACCTGAACTTTTCCATTTTTCAAATGAGCTCTGATTCCGGATTTTTCTTCGCCAATCTCTTACAAAAATTATGAAACTCAGATTTGGAAGTTTTTATAATTTTTCGAGCTCGTTTGCTATTTTTTCGAGAATTATCTCTGGGATTTTCCAATATTGCCCTTCAACCTCTGAAACCTCGATTTTACTCAAAATGAGTCCGATTTTTGGATTTTCTTTTTCCTCTTCCTTTTTCATATATTGAATTTGAGTTGGTACGAAAATGCCCAATTTTTACGATCAAATTCCCTTCCGATTTAGTTTCTCCTTTTTAAAATCGAGAATTTTCTCGTTTCTCCGTTTTTGCTCTAACCTGCTCTTCTTTGAAATCCACTTCAAACTGGGACTTGGGATATTTTTGTTTATCCATCCTTTATCAACTAGGGGCTTCAATTTCACCGAATTGGGCCATCTCTGCAGTTTTTCTCAAATTTCCCGAATTAGGTATCCCCTTACACTAAATTTCTGCAACCCATCTTTCGAACCCTATATCTTTCGTTGTAGACCTCAGATTATCAAAATTCTTTCGTCATTGTTCAATTCAACTTCAAATCTTGATTTTGACTGAGGGTTGACTTTTTAATGGTTGACTTTTTTTGGGTTGACTTTTTTCGAGTTGACTTTTTGTGCTGAAATGCGAAACAAAGTTTTGGGGACCCATCTATGGAATGGTGGAAGTCTCTTTGCGTTTAGAGAAGTTGAAAATGGGAATCTACCTGGTTTAGGGGACCCGGACAAAATTAGGTGTCTACAACTGCCCCTCTTTAACTATTACCGAGAATCAGGAATCAGGCAAAAATAAACTAGATAATAATTTTGTCCGGTTAGTGAGATCATATGTGCAAGATAAGAAGGGGAAATTTCCATTTTTTCATTCATCATTTTTTCATTCATCATTTTTGGGTTTTTGATTTTTTTTTGGCAAAGTAAAAAAAAATGTTCTTAAATAGAGTTCCCTGACTAATCAAGACTCGACCCGTCTTAAGGAAACGAGTTTAATTTTCAAGAGAAGGAAATAACTCGACGGAAGTCTCGGGGCTTTACCTTATCTTGGTGCAGTTTTGATTTGCAAGAGAAGAAAATACCTCGGTGGAAGTCTCGGGGCCTTATCCCATCTTGGTGAAGTCTTGATTTGCAAGAGAAGAAAATACCTCGGCGGAAGTCCATGGCCTTATCCCATCTTGGTGAAGTCTTGATTAACAACAATAAGAGTTGTCCTTAACTTGAGTTCCCTGACTAATCAAGGCTCGACCCGTCTTAAGGAAACAAGTTCGATTTGCGAGAGAAGACAATACCTCGACGGAAGTCCCAAGGCCTTACCTCATCTTGGTGCAGCTTTGTTTGAAACATATTATTTGTCCTTAACTGAGTTCCCTGACTAATCAAGGCTCGACCCGTCTTAAGGAAACGAGTTCGATTTGCAAGAGAAGATAATACCTCGACGGAAGTCTCGAGACCTTACTTCACCTTGGTGCAACTTTGTCTCATTTTGGTGCGAAATTATATGAATGACATGTGTCACCATATCGAACTCCCTGGCAACCCGGCAGAGCTTTTGAAAAATGACATGTATATAATTTGGGGTGAAATTATACAAACGACATATTGTAGGATACCGAACTCTCCGGCAGACCCAGAAGAGCTTAAAAATATCTTTTTACATGACATGTATGTAATTTGGGGATAAAATCATATTTTTAATATCTTGTTTAGAAGCTTCAGCTATCACCACCAAAGACTTGTTAATTTTTAAAACAGTAAAATTCTGGATATCTCCTCCAAAAGCTTCGGCTATCACCATTTGCTCATTTCATTTTTTTTAACTATAAAATTCTGGATATCTCCACCAGAAGCTTCGGCTATCACTACCAAAGGAAAATTTTAGATTTTTTCAAAAGCTTCGACTATCACCACCAAAGGAAAATTTTAGATGCTTTTTTCAAAAGCTTCGGCTATCACCACGAAAGTAAAATTTTAGACGTTTTTATTAAAAGCTTTGGCTATCACCACCAAAGTAAAATTTTAGATTTTTTTCAAAACCTTCGGCTATCACCACCAAAGTAAAATTTCAGATTTTTTTTTTCGAAAGCTTTGGCTATCACCACCAAAGACTTGTTCATTTTTAAAACTATAAAATTTGGATATCTCCCCCAGAAGCTTCGGCTAACACCACCAAAGATTTGTTCAATTTTTTTTTTTAAATCTGGAAATTGGTTCTTGAAAACGTGTTGCAAATTATACCTGAAATCTTTGAGAGATGATGCAAATGCTTCATGATGCAGATGCAAATGTCTTTAACAAGATGCACATGTTTCTTGATGCAAATGGCTTGGATTGATGCAAATGCTTATAGGTGCAGATGCAGATATTGAATAAGATACAAATGCTTCATGGTGCAAATGCAAATGTCTTGGATTGATGCAAATGCTTCTGGGTGTAGATGCAGGATATTGAATAAGATGCAAATGCCTCATGGTGCAAATGCAAATGTCTTGGATTGATGCAAATGCTTATGGTGCAGATGCGGAGATCGACTTTACGCAAATGCTTCTGATTGATGAAATGCAAAGATCGACATTGTGCAAACGCTTCTGAATGAGGCAGATGCAAAGATTAGCAGTGTGCAAAATGCTTCTAAATGATGCAAATGCAAAGATCACTAGTGATTCAAATGCTTCATGAAAAGATGTCGATGCCTCTACGAATCATGTTCATGTGATTGGTCCATGAATGGTGTAATTGCAGTTACCACACAATAATGAAGATACACTAATCCTAGAAATGATATAATTGCTTGAGGAAACACAAATGCAAATATCCATGAAGGATGTAAATGTAAGGGTAAAATGCAGCTGCTCATGGAATGGTGCAAATGCAAGTACCTATAAATGATGCAAATGCTTCCTGACATGGTGTAAATGCTTCCTGACATGGTGCAGATGCAAAGCTCAATAAATAGGTAAATGCTTATGAATGATGCCAATGTCCCCGATTATTTTTCTAGACTTTGGCTTAATCTTTCCTTTCCAAATCAGAGTGTATTTTGAACACTCCTGCCCCATAAAAGATCATTTTCTTTCCAATACTTGGCTATCTCTTTGGCCCAACAGTTTTCAAACCCTTATTAATAGAAGTCTGAACCAAGTTCTATTTCTTCTTCTCATATCTGGAAGTCAAGATCTACCCTAGTAGTTCCATACCTTTGGGTTAGAAAAACCCTTGTCTCATGTCAACATCAAAAATGGTTATTTCAAAAATATTTTTATTTGTTTTTTCATTCTAGAAAGAATTTAATGAAAACTTATGAGTCAAAAATATTAACCCCGCAGTGTGTGATGTAAGAATCTCTTGAAGACTGATGATCACTGTTAGAAATTTTCTGAATGTCCATTTGGGTTTTTCAACTTGAATTGAAAGGCTTGATACAACAGGATTTTGGTTGATCGAAGAAAACTTCACAACAAAAATGTATGTCCTTTCTAGGCTCAAAAATGGAACAAGTTTTATAAAACATGAATTCATTGAGAACCAAACAAATTTAAGATTCTCTTAGTTTCCATATCATGGCATTTTGACAAGCGTCAAGATTGGTCGAGATGTTCAAACTGGAAAGTTAATTTTGAAGGAAAAAAAAGTCTTAGTTTTTTTAAGTCAATCCTCGAAATGAGAGCTGACAGTTTAGGAGGTTCAAGGATTGCTAGACGTTCCTCGATTTCTTCAAGATGACCTTCTCTTTTGTGGCATCAGCACTAACTTAGATGGCATCAGAAATTCCCATTTTACTCTAGACCACCCATTTTTGCCTTTTCGTCCTAGAGTCCCATTCTTTCCATTTTTTCTTTCTTTTTTTATTGTTCTACCATTCACTTGAGAATTCTAAATTCTTCCACAGTGAAATGATAATTCGATGAGATGGGATAAAATCTGATGAAAAACCCTTCATGTTAAATATTCATGCTTGATCAAAATGGACTTTTAAAGCACGTAATGTAGGCCAAGGTTTGAGGTTCAGAAAGAAAGGATAAATAGGCCCAAAATATGTGTTTGAGGGTAATCAGATCAAGGATCATTTCTTTAGGAGGATTCCCTTTGAAGCATTTGTCCCTTTTGGACTTTTCTTCCTTTCTTTTGAATTTTGCTCTTTTTCTTCTTTGTTTTTGGCTTTCATTTGCCATACTCTTTTTTTTTCTTTTGTTCCCAGCTTTCATTTGCCATACTTTTTCACACATCTTTTTTGTGTGTGTGTGTTTTTCTTTCTTCTTTTCTTTTCTTTTCTTTTCTTTTGTTCTTTATTTTGACAGAGTGAGCCTGTATGTATTTGGGAGCTCAAATTGCTTTGTATCTGTTTTCGAGTTAGGACTCATTTCTCAGTGATCTTTAAAAAAATCTTACCTCGTATTTGCCACCCAGTGTAGAGGGTGATCCTTGATCAGGGTTCGAAGAAGAAAGAATTCTTTTGGCTCAAAAGGGGTGACTATGGATAATTTCTTTTCGTGAAAGGGATATAAAAGATGGCCATTTCTCATATCAAGCACAAATATTGTCATTGAAAAGCAATCCCCAGGGGGAATAGATAATCAAAATTTCATTTTGCACTTGGAATCATCTGAATTCTCATATGCATGATATCACAAATTTTTTTTTTTTGTCGCATGCCCCAATGATTCATGCATTAGTTCCATCCTTATTCACCATGTGTCCATCATTTCTACATATGATGCCCCAATTTGATTAACCATGAGAGTTTGTATCATTACGAGGAACATTGTAAATCTAGGTTTACATTGAAAAGGCTGAGTTTCAATTTTGGATTTGCTTGAAGTGACAAGGAAAATATGGCCCAAAATAGGTTTTCTAAGGAAATGGAATAATCTGGTTTAGTCATTGTGCCCCGAGGTGTCAAATCATGAAGTGATGTTTGGGCAATTGGTTCTTTTGTGGTTATTGGAAAGGATGTGAATGGTTTTGGCACATCCTTGACACACATCAAGTTAACATGATCTAGATTCTTGAAAGAATGTCTCATTTGTCCGGTTTCCCTAGAGCTCGAAAAAATTTCAAAAATTTCGTTCCTTTGCTCATAGCCTAAACTAGGATCTATATCTTTGCTTATTCTGCAATGAAAATGGTTTATGAAGTTCAATCATTCATATTCCTTGAAGCATTAGGTCTTTCAAGTGGTCTTGGTTCAAGGGATTTAGACATAGGGAAAGAAGCCCAAAAGAGAGGGGGGAGGGTATTGGGTCATTTCTAACAATGATCATCAATATTCTCGAGACTGTTCATTACTTCATGTGAAAACCCCTTATTATTGTTTACCACAAATTTTCTCAAAGTTTCATTTGTTTTTTGCAAATTCGAATTATTACTAATATGATGAACACGAAACATTTAAATTCAAAATTTATTTATATCATGTAGATGTCAACATGAGACAAGTGCTTTCATCATCACAGTGTATAGAACTACATGCATCAGAAATCCTAGTATGATCATGCACCATGTTTCTTATGACACTTGGCTTTCCCATATTCAAAACTTATCGAACCAGCCTTGATGAGATCCCTGACCTTGTACTTCAAAGCAGGGCAGTTCTTCGTTGAGTGGCCTTGATTGCCAGAATGATAATCGCAACACTCATTAGCATCATACCAGCTCGGATAAAGGGGCTTCAGAGGTTCTAATTGCATGGGTGTCACAAGGTGATTCTGGATGAGTTGAGGTAGTAGCTCACTGTATGACATAGGAATCGGGTCAACCTGATTTCTTCCTCGCTTTTTATGCCCTCTTTGATTATTACCAAGGGTGTCAGATTGATAAACATATATAAATGCTGGTGCGGTTACAGGCATTGGTTGGTAAAGATAAGCACCTTGAGAGACGTTGTTCAGGGTAGGGTAGAATGGATGATACGAGGACAATTGAGGAGATGGGGCAAAACCTTCCATGACTTGGGCATCTTTCTCTTTCTTTTTGGATGGCCCATTTCTCTCGGCATTGGACGTTCTTTCTCCATCAAGTTTCCCATCCTTGATAGCATTCTCATTCATCTCCCCTGAGATTACCATATCCGCAAAATTCTTCATTGCATTGCCGACGAGTCTATCATAGTACGGGGCCTGTAGTGTATTCACAAAAAGGATGGTGATTTCCTTCTGTGTCAAAGGTGGTCGTACTTGGACGGTCATGTCTATCCACCACTGAGCATATTCTTTGAAGCTCTCAATAGCCCTTTTCTCTATATTTTGCAAGGTGAGATGGTCAGGCGCCATAACGGTCATATGCTTGTATTGGCTTAAAAATGCATTAGCCAAATCAATCCAAGAGCGAATCTGATCCTTGCTCAACTGACTATACCACCTACTTGCGGACCCGCTGAGGCTATCCTGGAAGCAGTGGATCAGAAGCTTATCATTATCTGTATAGCCTGTCATCTTTCGACAGAACACAGTGATGTGGGCAGACGGATTAGTTGTCCCATCATATTTCTCAAAATTGGGAACCTTGAATTTAGGCCGAATGATTAAGTCGGGGACCAGGCAACGTTCATTTGCATCTACACTCCCAAAAACATCTGTGCTTTCTAATGCCCAGAGCCTTTCATCTAACAGCTGATATTTTCCTTAGGAATCTGCCGACTCAGCCTTCTTCAATTCAACCATTTTCAATTTTGCTGTTCATTTGGATCATTTAAGTTCAGGATATTGACAGGATTAACCGTGTTCTGAAAAGGCTGGACATCTACCATTATGACCTCATTCTGACCCTTTTGTGCCTCTGACCCTTCTCTAGTGGCCAAGTTCTCAGTGTATCCCTTTCCTTTGATCGAGGTGGACACCAGCTCCATTAGTTTAGTCATCTAATCTGTAGTCCCTGCTTGAGATTTTGCCAACTGTTCTCACAATTCTTCCTGTGCCTTTCCCATTCTATCTATCCGGGCAACTTGTTCAGTCTCTATAGCTCTGGCCTGTGTCATAAAGACAGTATTTCTTATACCTCTGATTTGAAATGAAAATTTCTTCAAAGCTCTTAAAACCAAGCCAATTTATGTTTTATCCCCCCAAGTGCGTGTCATGATGAATGAGCCATGATTGCATTAATGCAATTTGACGCATATGAAGAATAAACAACTCAATGCTTGGGTACACTCAGAGAAAGATGCTGACCATGTATTTTATAAATGCGATGCCAATATGACAAATAAATGCATGAGCATATTCAGAGAAATCATGCTGACTATGTATGCCATGAATGCAACCTGATGTCAACATGATGCATGTAAAGAATGAACATATATATAGAGAAATCATGCTAGTTGTGTTTGTTATGAATGCAACTTGATGCCAACATGATGCGCATGTAAAGAATAAGCAAGTCAATGCATGAACATATATAGAGGAATCATGTTGACTATGTTTGTCATGAATGCAACTTGATGTCAACATGATGCATGTGAAGAGTAAATGAATCAATGCATGAACATATACAAAGAAATCATGCTGACTATGTTTGTTATGAATGCCACCTAATGCCAACATGGTGCATGTAAAGGATAAGCAAATCAATGGATAAACATATACAAAAAAATCATGATGACTGTGTTTGTCATGAATGCAACCTGATGCCAACATGATGCATGTGAAGAATAAACAAATCAATGCATGAACATATACAGAGAAATCATGATAGCTATGTTTGTCATGAATGCAACCTGATGCTAACATGATGCATGCGAAGAATGAAATGTATGGTATGACAAATAATTGATTGGATGGAAATACAAAGGGGAAGATACCACTGAGGAAATATGAATCGGAGGAACTTTATCATCAACATCTCATAAATTTGAAGCATAGCCAATTCATTCCCATGTCAATGTTCACAAGATATAAACCAGGTTTACAAAATCTGAACCGTGGTTAAAACTGTCTTTACAAGCACTTTATTTTTCCTAACGTCCTAAGGCTATAAGAGCCGGTTACTGAAAAGATGAAATCCTACTATATCAATGAAGATTAATCTCCTAACCCTAATCAGCCTTCTCCAGTCTTCGATCAACCAGTGTCGTTGGATCAAACCACTTGACATCTATGAGAGACTGCACTTTCCTCTTGAAGGCTTCACAGTCTTCAATGCTATGCCCGGCAATCCCACAGTGATAATCACATCTTGCATTTAGGTTATACCACTTGGGGTATGGTGGTAGCAGGGGTTTCAACGGCACACATACAACCAGGTGATCTTGGACCAATATAGGGAGAAGCTCTTGGTAGCTAATTGGAATGGGATCATACTGCTTTTGAGTCTTGTTCTTGGGTTGTTTCTTGGTCAAATACGGCCTAGGAGTTGGAGCATTTGATGGTGGCACGAAGGCTCGAACCGAAGTGTTTGCATGGAGTGGTGGCGGAACAACATGGTACGGGTATGGATTTGGACACGGGACCCTTACAGATTGCACACAACTTGAAGTTCTTATCCCGGGTGCTTGATATGGGAAAAAGTATGAGTTGCAGTCAGCTTGTGGTGACGGAATGGAACCCAGAGACCTTGTGTTGGTCATCCCAGAGGATGAAAGGGTAATAGTAAAGCATGGATATTGACTCAGATCTGGGACAGTTTGCAGGGGTGGTACAGGATCTGAGGTTTTTGTCTTTGGCATCTGGCTTCTCGATTTGACCAATTCCACCGTTTCATTAAGGTTCAATCCTTTATGGCACCGACAAGTGAAAAACCTAGCAGGAATTGTATGATCTGGACCTAATGGTCTTGGTTGATCCGAAGGTGATGAAGAGCCTTGAGAAAGTTCCCCCTTACCCTTACTTAGATCCTCAAACATTTTTATCAATTGGGTGAGTTGTCCTTTCACCTCCCGGATTTCATGTCCAAATTCCTCTTGATTGCGCTCCAAAGCATACACTCATTCCTCCAATTCATTCTTCATATCTTAAACCCCTTTCATGCAAATGAAATTGACATTATTATCATGAGATCAAGAATACAATTATGAATGTACATGTTCTATTCTTATATGCATGAATGTAATGATGATTAATGCATGAAATGTGCAAATGCGGAGATGCTTGAGGAGATGAATTTTCACATTTACAAATGCTCAAATAATATGAATGTTATGCAAGATGCAATGAAAAGATCGAGAAAAAGTAGATCCTAATTTTTTTTCATTTTTTTCTTCATTTTTTCTTTCTTTTTTTTTTATTAATTTTTTTTCAAAGAAGAAATTTTTCATGGAATAAGGACTCTTTTTTTTTTGTTGAAATACCTAAAAAGATACAGGTATAAAAAAAGAAGAATTTTTCAAAACAATCCAAAAACACTAAGTTTCGGTATTATTACAAATGATGTATGGAAAAAAGAAGCAAAGTAAGTAAAAGGTAAAATCATCCATGCAAAGTGAGAAAATGAATGAACATGTGCCCCAACAATATCAACTTATTTAAGCATCTCAATGCCTTTGGGGCGGAAAACCAAATTTATTAGGTCCGATGTACGTTCATCTTGCCCAATCTACAATGCTTATTCAGAATGCAGAAATAAATGGCAAGAGATCAGAAGTATTCCTCCTTGTGTTCCTAGCTTCGGTACCTCTAACGGAAATTCGGCATGGCTTCGCCTAGGTTCACTATATGAGGTTGCATTAGGTTCTAAAAAGGCTTCAAATTGATTAAGTTCTAAAAAGGCTCCAAATTGATCCTTACTTTCGTCGATAAAGGCTAGTAAGGCACCCCGATAAAAGCGGGTTCAATTTGTTATAGTGTAATTCCTAAGCCCATACGGAGGTTATCACCCCACGAAAGCGTAGGTAGTCTACTACTTCGGAAGTGTTTCGCTAGCCCATGTGGAGGTTAACACCCCACGAGAGCGTAGTTACTTTACTTCCACCTAAAGGACGGAATCCGGGTAGAGGGCTCATGTTATGCAAATGCACGTGTAGTGTGTGAGGAGGAACAAACAAACCTTTCACCACCTATTCTACAATTCTTATTCTAAATGCCAAAGCAATTTATTAAAACAAAGATCAAGAATAGTGTAACGCATTAACCAACCATTGAGCAGTATATACAAGGATAAATAACCAGAGAACAATAATAATGTACAAGATCAAATAACAAGAGAACAATAATAGTATGCATGCAGATGAACATATTAAAAATATTTTGTTATTTTCAAAGCCTCTCCTTATTTAGAAAAAATGCGAGAATTACAATTAAACACCAATTAAACCCGACCAACCGAGACTTTCGATAACACGCGACTAATTCTAGGCCTGACTTTCTAAGTGTCCCCAGTGGAGTCGCCAAGCTGTCGATACGTGATTCGGGTAGACCCGTTCGAGTGAGGGGGAAAACAAGGAAGAGGAAAAACGAATTAATTCCTCTTCAAATTAAGGGTTGAGGGTATGAAAACGGCCTCGAAAAAGAAATGGAGTCGCCAACAATCTTTTTTGGCTAGGTGTGATCGGCCACCTATTAAAGTCGATTTTTATAAAAATATTTTTTAAAATTAATTAAAACATTTTTTAAAACCAATTTTGTAGTCTGTGCTTTGAAACAAGAGAAATCAAAGTAGCGGGTTCGGGAGTCGGTTACGTGCGGGGAAGGATTAGCACTCCCATAACGCCCGTATAAAATGGTACCTTATTAGTCGTGTGTTATCTTGAGTATCAATGAAAAGTCGGTTCTAAAATTTGATGTATGAAAAAAATTCCCTTAAAAATGCATTTTTATTTGAAGATGATCCGGAATTCATTAGCATAAAATTTTCCATATTTCCCGACAAACTCGGCAAAACATGAAATTTTTCCTTGATTTTGAAATTCTCCGAATCACCCTCGTTTTTGGAAAAAGATATTCCGTCGTTAATAATAATTGATGATATCCTCCCTGACAGACTCAACAGAGAACTCATGAATTATTTTAACTCGGGAATAATCTTGATTTATAATAAATATTATTTGTTTTCCATGTATTTGAAAATTTATTCAAAATAACCATGACTATGCAAAAATGTTGCTAAGATTAAAAGAGCATGCGTATTTATCATGGCATGGTACACATTTTATCATGGCATGGTAAAAGAAATATTGACATGCTGGATATGGCAAAACACATGAACGAATGATATGACATGGCATGGCATGCTTGACATGGCACATGAATAGATGACATGGCATGTGAATGAATGACATGGCATAATGAAGGACATGGCATGCGAATGGATGACATGGCATGATGAATGACATGGCATGTGAGTGACATGGCACGTGAGTGACATGGCATAATGGATGAATGTCATGTGAATGAAATCGAAATGGCATATGACATGGCATAAGGATGAAAGTCATGTGAATGAAATCGACATGGCAAACAAAATGACATGGCATAAGAATGAATGTCATGTGAATGAAATCGACATGGCAAACAAAATGACATGGCATGGGAATGGGAATGGGAATGGATGACATATGAATGACATAGCATGTGAATGACATGGCATAACCCAAGTGATATGGCAGGTTAATGCATGACATATGAATGACATTGCATGTGAATGACATGGCATGATCCAAGTGATATGGCATGTGAATGCATGACATATGAATGACATGGCATGACAGTATGACATGGCATGGTCGAATAACATGGCATAAACAATGATGACATGGCATGTGAATGAATGGCATGGCATATGCATGAATGACATGGCATGGCATGGCATGACAATATGACATGACATGGTATAAACAATGATGACATGGCATATGGATGGATGACATGGCATGGCATGACAATATGATGTGGCATGGCCGAATGACTTGGCATAAACAATGATGACATGTAGAAATAACATGGCATGTGAATGAATGACATGGCATAAACAATTATGACATGGACAAATGACATGGCATGTGAATGAATGACATGGCATATGTATGAATGACATGGCATGACAAGATGACATGGCATAAACAATGATAACATGGATAAATGACATGGCATATTAATGAATGACATGGCATATTCATGAATGACATGGCATGTGAGTGACACGGCATGTGAATGAATGACATGGCAAAATTGACAAAATGGCATCATCATACAATATTCATAATCACATCATGATCACATGCACACATCATTATTTGTAATGCATTATTCATGTGAGGAATCATATAAATAGCTTATGTCGAAAAATATTACTGTGCTTCCCAGCAAAGCTCAAAAAATAATTCTGTCATATGACATTTACATGATTCCGAGTAAAATGAAAACCATACGTTTCGATTCCATAGACACGTGCGTTGAATAGTTTCCTAACCTCCCCGACAGACCCAGCAGAGATAGGGAACTAATTCTCGCCAAATGTTTAGGAAATCGAAAAATACGTTTTTATGCCAAATTGAATAAAAACATTTTTAAAATGCAATGCATGAAGATGTATTTCTTCCTTGAAGAAAGGACATCCGTATACCTAAAAAGTTATCCGACTACCTTAGGAAGAGACTTAAATCGGATTTTCAAAACCGTAATTTTTTTATGAAAATGGCCTCTTGGCCGAACCCCCCTCTTTGAAAAGCTCTATTTTCCTAGTTTTGGTGAGCAATTGGTAAGCAAAGTTACCTACTCAATTAGTTTCAACATGGCTTGTTGAGTCACTCAAGGTCATGGTGGGATGAAAGGGGTCCTTGCTCACTAAGAAGTTTAAAAGTTAAATTTCTCGAATAGTAGAGGAGGGCTACTATGTTGATAAAATAGTGAGAACGATCATTTAAACTCTAAAACCTGGTTTTAATGATTGCAATTTGCATAATGACTATTATATTCATTGGTTTATATGGGATCGTCATGGTAGGTTAACTAGTCACTTGATTACATACTTGATGCAAACTATAAAACCGATTTATATTAATCAATTGCACAATAAAGATTGTGATATGAAATGAATGTCTATGTCCTTAATGATCCATGACCTTAAAGAATTGTTCTATAAGGTATTTAGCAATGAGAAGTTCAATATCTCAAGGAATTGTTCCAATGAAAGATGTTAGAAGGTAGCCTATGAGGCATCATGTGCTAATGGATGCATCAACAAGTTTGAGAAACTTGGTTAATTTATGGATCATAATCTAAGTATAGACTTAATTCTTTCTTCATTGTCTAAGTGCAATTTGCAAGTCGTGTTGTATTACAACATGAAATGATTTGTGTTGCTAAATGTGCTCTCTAGATTGAAAAAGATCATCCACCTTGTTACTTCCACCAGGAGAAGGTAACCGAAGAAAAGTTCTTCAAAGAAAGGATGCTTCTTTCTCAAAGACTTATGAAGCCGAATGGTGAGATGAAGAAATAAATTGATATCGATCAAAAGGACATACCATCATTGTGGCAATGCAAATTGGAGGCTTAAATGCAAGAAGTATATTCGATACTTGAAGGGAAGTGAAACTTGAGAAGTTTTACTTCATGGTTATTATGAGATTGTTTTCACTACCTTTAGGTATATGATACCTATAAAATTGGTTCAAAGTTATGTATGACATATAGATGGAACTAATGACAAGGACAAGTGAAAAGAATAAGACCAAGGAGGTGACAACCTTAGTTGATTCTTGATCAAGCTTGCCAACCTAACCATGATGAATGTTTTAAAAACATTATCATTTGATATTTCAGTTATGCTAGCATTAGATGCTTGGCCATTCATCCTAGAATAAACCAAAAGGTCATATGGAATTTGTTCCATATCATGATCTTATTACACTCATAAAAACTAGAAACTTGCATAAAAGATAATCAAAGGTTGTTCAAGTCAAAAGTATAAGATTAAAGTATATAGATACTAATAGTTTCTTTGATTATGAATCAAAGGAAATCTTATACAAAACTTGACAATTAGATGAGCTTTGGCTCAAGGAATTTCATAATGAGATTATGAAGCTAATTTAGTTAAAGAGCATTCTTATTAAGATATGATCTAAATGAAGAATGGCTTGAAACTAAATTGATTGATTATCTAATAAAATTCATATCAGATGAATTGGATGGACATCGTTATGTAATGACATAGAAAGTCCATGATGCTCCAAATAACCAAGATTGCCAAAACACTAACCTAGAGAGGATTTCAAATTGTATTTGTAAAACAAACATTCATATAGGATATGAGATGTTTGGTTTTATAATTACAAATGTGCATTCAAAAGAGTTTTGAATAGGAAAGTAAATATGTTTACTTTGAATGTTTCTACACAAGTAGGAAACAATGGGAGTTTTATGACATTTAAAAGTTAAAGGTCATTATGCATAGGATGCATAAAGGCACAAAGATTTAGTAGGATGCATTATGATGCATTACTCATACGTGATGAGTCTACTAAACATAATGATTAAGTATGATGCATAGTGATGCATAACTCATAAGAAATGAGTCTACTTAATAGAACATTGTTAGACAATGGATTGAGATATCTAGTTTTGATAGTGACATTTAAGAGTTGAATTATTAAAAGGATGAGATCTTTTGTGCAAACCTAAGGGTTAGTAGGAATAATAAAGATTACTCGTTAAACAATGTATATCATACATTGAAGATTGAAAGGTAAATCGACTAGTAATGCTAAGATCTAACAGATTTAGCAACAGATGATTGGATTAAATGTTAAATAAGTTTAACATAGAGAAAAATCCAACAAGTGACTCAAGGCCATGATGTAATTAAATTCAGTTATTTGGAAACGTTCCAAATCAAAAAAGACTGAATTATTTATATTCTAAGTCATAATACAAACCTTTTGTTTAAGGCTACAAGAAGGTGTATTTGGATCCATAGCTCACTGGGCTAATTAAAAGATTCCTAGTTGTTAAAGTAATAACATGAGCCATAAGGAATCGAGTTTCATTGTGATCCAGATAAGTATTGTGACTTTGATAATAGAGATTATCAAATGAATATGATCGAAGCATATTATCACATTAAAGTATTGAAACTATGTCCTAGTAGAGACACAGTTGCTAATCGAAACAGTTCGGCATTTGATGCGTTAGCGATTGGCTTAGTGAAAGTGGGAGATTGTTGGTATATGCCCTAGAGCCAATCAGATTGGACATGGAATATACAGTTAATAATGTAAACCCATCACTATTCGTTAGTGATACAAGGTTTTCCTTCATGTTAGTACAATGATAAAGAGTTATTGAAGTACTAATTGGATGAAGCGCATGAAACACAATGGCCTTGCAAAGAAACTATAAGGAGTTACAATTATGAGGATCCTTACGCATCAAAGCCGTGTTTCTAAACAGTTCCTGATCATTGTATTGTCAAGACAGGGCATTGACAATGCTCAAAGACTGGCATGTGTTAAGCCTCCATGTACATGGTGCATGCAACTGATCTCATAGGTTGAAGTATGGGATACTTGGGGATAACATATGGGTGCTTGTTGGTAGAACAAGTTCACTGAATATGGCCCGCTGTGAGAACTCCATTTGGTATTGTCACTCAAGTGTCTATGGAAACGTTCTCACGTGTTAGTTGTGTAAGTAGTCCTCTGACTTGTGATACCAGGTCATCTTGTATGGAGAGTGTCATACTTTGATTCCATCACGAACGGGTTCCAAATGAAGGGATGCTTATGGTAGGGTGGTTTTGGGTATGACATGAACCATATGAAGAACATGAGTGATCCAGAGAGGATTCACCACTCTAAGTGACATCGGAGACATATCTCATATGTTCTTGGCTTAAGTTAACTTGATTGAATCTCTGGCTAGAGTATGATGAATTTAGGAGAAATAGTTTACTAAGTTCACAAAGTTAACCAATAGCTGCAGGAACTAATATGGATTGAACATGAGTAGACACTGCACCATGCTCATGGTCTTTCCCGGATATTTGGTGAAAGGACCGAATTACACTGATAGACTGAACACGAAAGGTTATGTCGAGACTAACTTGACTCTCCAGTTTTTGGGTGATCATGATAGCTTGCTAGAGTCTGCTCATGATCTATGAATGTAAATTAATTAGATTAATTTATTTTCATTGCCAACATATTGGAAGCCTAATAGGTCACACACAGAAAGGTGAATTAAGAGATTAAAATGGAAAGAGCCTAATTGATTAATTTGAGAATTTAATCAATAGGGACTTAATTAAATAGTTTAATTAAGTGGAAGGACTTAAGAGCAAATACATAAGAGTTGTGTTATAGCCCTTAGTCAAACCCTAGAGTCTTGCCGCCCCCTATATAAAGAAACATGATGCCGACGATCTCTCGAAGAGGGCTAACCGCATATTGTATGCTTGGCTTTTTGGTGTATTCTTCTTGATTTCATTCTTTCTCCTTGCCTCTTCATGGATTGCTAGAGAGAAAAACATTTTCTTTCAAGAGAGCAAAGGCATAGAGTGAAGAAAAAAGAAGATCAAGATAATCCTTGTGGTTGGCGCACCAGACCCGGAGAAGGAAGAAAAACGTTTTCTTCTTCTTGATGCTTTTGAAGCATTCAGCCATGGAAAGTTTAGATATGGAGAGGTTTCTTGAAACTTAAACCACTAGCATGGTTTTCGAAAGGACTCCATTCCTACCTTATGAAGGTTCTCTTGATCATCTTGTTTGGATTACCGTTAGAGGCCAGACACTTGTGTGGCTTGAAGTCTCGGATTGACTGCTCGGTGTTCAAGATTGAGTGGGCTGTTTGTAAACTCAAGATTACTAGATCTTTGAGTTGGTATGAATCTTAATCAGATGTATACTTTATAATTACAAGATCACATTAAAATTTTACAAGCATGATCCTGTTAGATTTGGCTATCTCTTTGTTTATTATTCCGTTGCGTTCATGTTCTTATTTAATTCGATTATTGTTTGAGCATGAGGTCGAATCCCAACAAGAATTTCATGATTGGATCAATCTTGGGAGATTTCCTTGTGACCTTGTAGCAAACATAGGTTTCTTGTTAATGGTGTTGCCGAAAATCTTGAACCTCTTGTGTAGTAATTTGATTGCTATTTGGACTTTCGTGGAAGGACTTAAGAGGTGTGGCTACAAGGAATAATATGCTAGGGCAAGAGTTGCTCAAAAAGGAGGTAAGAAAAAGATTGGTCTTGCACAAACTACATATTTTTCGATTCCTAGGGTTTCAAGGAAAAGAATTGCCTCAATCCCTCTTTAGTATTTAGGGCAATTTTATTCTTTGTTTAACTCTTTATTATTAAAAAATTACATATTTATTTTGATTAATTACAGTAATTAAGTCATCTAAGTATTAGATTACCTAAATTGTTTAGAAGACTTTAAATATGTAAAGCCCATATATGGTAAGTTTTAAATAAGTTGATACTTGCCTTATGAAATCAACTTGTCCTAAATGAGTTAGGATAATTAGTCAAATTGTTTGATTAATTAAATTTGGTTGTCTTAATAGGATTAGGATTTTATTCTAAGTGTGATTAGGATAAAAGATCAAATTGCACATGGTAACTAGATTAAAGCATTGTTTTATGTTCATAATATGATTGTGACTGTATGTGGATAATTATGGACTTGACCTAATAGAATTTTGAATGGTTAAATTTTTATGGTATTTTATTTTAAATAGGATCTGCGAATCCTGCTTTATCTGTATTTTCTCAGGGGTTGTAAAATTCTCTTCTCATCTAAGTCCTCTCGAATGGAACTTGCGGTTTCTTCTTTACAAATGTAATTAGTTACATCAAAATTGTAAAATAGGAGTAGTTAGGGATATTTTGTAACCTGAAGATGGAGATCCAAAGGTGCTATGAAGACCAAGAGGGGATTACAAGAAGACTTGAAGAAGTTTTTGCAATAGTAATCACCTAGGATTTGACCAACTAATTTCCTTTGATGGCTTAAGGAAATTAGATTAGAAAAGTCCATAATTATCCAAGTAGAAAGCATGTGATAGATTTATTTTATGCGATTTAATAAATGCTATGCATGTTATATATGATGAGACTATAATCAAATTGATATACAAAAAAAAAAAAAGTCTCTCATTCAAATATGAAGTCACATGTTTCGCATGATAAAGTTGTCTTTCATCATCATAGCAAGATAGCCAGAGTTTCTTTAATCGGAGGCTTGTTAGGCTACACCCAAGTTCAAACTTTTACACGAATATGTTTGAGCTATGAAGATGGGTCTTACTCAACTAATATTATGTTTTTCAGATGTGCAAAACTTGACCACATAGCATTAGAAGCAAGAGTTAGGCAAAATACATATGATGTATTTAGGCAAAGAGTTGCCACCTAACTGATTTGGGAGTTGCATAGAGATGCAATTGATAAGTTAAGTTATCTACCTAATTAGGCTTGTTGTAGCCTGTTGGGCTACAACCAAGGTTGCAACATGTTGAAAGGGATCCCAGCCCACTAGAAATATCTTGTAGAGATTTTCGAATAATAGTGAAGGCTATTATCTCAAAAAATTAGTGGGAGAACCAATGAAAGATTTAATACCTCATCTTAATTGGTTTAATAATAATACATGAATAAACTAATATATGTTTTCCATACAACAGGTTGTTAAAAATGAGTAATATGTTATTTGTGATACAAGGCACACTTGATGCCATAAGCCTAAAGTGTTTGGACTAGTATATGAATTTGAGAAAAATTCTTAATAAGAGGAAGGATGCTATCTTAATAAGTCAAGAAGAACTTATTGAAGTTTCAAATTTGACTATGTTTATGATTGAGCTGAATCTTTTTACTTCCAATCCCAATTCTTGGATGATTGATCAGGATGTGGTTCACATTTATGTAATGATATTAGTGTGCTAAGGGATAGTAGGAAGCTAAACAAAGGATAAGTGATCCTAAGCGTTGGTAATGGCATAAAAGTTGCAGGTTTAGCCATAAGGACTTGTGTTCTACCTTTGCCTTCTGGCTTGTATTTGGAATTAGAAGATTATTACTTTGTTCCAGTTTTGTATAGAAACATCATCTTGATTCCATACCTCAGAGTGAAAGATGGTTTCGAGTTTAGGATAAAAGGCAATAGTTGTTCTAAATAACATGTTCTATGGATTGGCCAAAATTAATATTGGATTGTATGTCCGAGATCTTATAAAGTCAGTGCTCATATAGAAGTTAAGAAAGCAAGAATAGGTGACCCAAGTCAAACCTACATTTAGCATTGTAAACTTGGTCATATCAATGAGACTAGAGTAGCCATGTTACACAAACAAGGCTATTTAGATATCCATTTGATTATGAATCATATGAAACATGTGAATGTTATGAGAAAATAAGTGGAAAATTATTTTGATTGAAGTTGTTGGCTTAGAATTGTTTCAAAGCACATGCAGGGAATCCATGGATATAAAAACCGACATAAAGCTTGGATAAGAAAGGAAAAACCCTTTATCACTTGATCATTGAAATAAATTTACTTTGTGCGAGTTAAGATTTCGGAAATAGATCTTCTTTGGTGTTGAATTTTGTTTCTCATTGAGTTTTTAATTTTGTCCATTTAAAACTAATTGACTAAATAACATTAATCAAATATAGCATTGAAAATTAATGAAGGTGGTTTTCAATAGTGGGGAGTCGGACACTCGGACTTGATAAAAATACGCATAACATGGTAATTTTCAAAGGACATATGAAAGACAAAAACAACCTTAAAAACCTTTGATTTTTAAGGGTAATTTAGTAATTCTAGCAAACATTACTTTCATTTATACATAGACATAGATAATTAATAATAATCTAATAATAATTCAATCTAAAAATTCAAATTAAAAATTGGGTATTGTGGCACTTCATGTCAAATGTGGTGAATTTTGTTAAGCCTGCTAAGGCCCATCAAGTCCACCAACCAAACTTATCAGGCTCGGGATCTAATTTATCAAGCTAAGCAATCTAGATCAACACTTAGGAAGACACGTGAGCGCCCTTCAGCTCTTCAAAGATCATGTTGCCTGGCACATCAGGAACCACATGAGACTCCAACTACTATAACCACTGTGACGAGACCGCTCATTCCGTTGACCACCAAAACCCGGCTAGAGATAGACACATGACACTGGACAGATCATCCAAATAGGTATAAATATTCCTCATAGGGGCTAACCAAGGTACACACTCTAAACACTTTTCTTTCTCCTATTCTGCATACTCTATCTCTCCTTCAAACACTGATTTACGTATCAAGCACGTCTCAGAAATCAAACTTCAATGCTCTTTAACTTTTTTCCTTCTCTACAAGACCACAAATCATCAGGAATACCAGCTCGCCATCAAAGACCATTTATTCACCCCCACCTAACCTCTACCCAAAATGCAAAATTACCACAAATAGATCTCTACGTGTACCCAAAAACCAACCGTTGATGTGAATGGATCATTCTAATTGGATTCCGTAAAAATTATTTTGAAACACCTTTAAACTAGATTTGCTCAAGGACCGGGTAGCTTGCCCGACCCGATCCAGACTTGGATAAGAATATTTGTAATTCGGATCGGCCCGGTCTGAATTACTATTCAACAATTAAAAAATATTTTTTTATTTAAATTTAATTATAATCCATATAAATATTAATATAAAAGTAGTTTTTTTTAATATTTTAATAATTTATGAATAGTAAAATAGATTTATGGGCCGACTCGAGCCAGGTCCGAAACGGGCTTGGATAAGGAAAAATATTTTTTTTCCGGGCCTAGCACAGTCTGGCCATGAGCATCTCTACTTTAAACCAATAATTTCACGCCACATCATCAGACAAAAAGGTTGAGCAACTAAATTTTGCGGTGGAGATTAAAATATCATTTTAGTTTATTTTTTTAATGATTTTTTTATTTAAAAATTTTAAATTACTTTTTAACATTTTCTTTTTTCTTTTATTAACTAATTAATTAATTTAAAGATTTTTTAAAATTATTATTTATTAAATATAATAAATTTATATAATTATATAATAATTAATTAATTAAAATGTTTTAATAAATATATATTAAATAATATATATTAAAAATTTAAAAATTTAATATTATTAAAAAATATATTAAAAGATTTATCAATACACTTTATATTAATATCTTTAATAATTATTTTCATTATTATCTCATTGTTACCGTTGCTTTATTATTCAAATACATATCACACCATTTATTTTAATTTTACTATTATAATAACTAATCTCACTACTATATAACTAATTTCACCATCATCTCTGTTTCATCACTGTTTCAATTTGTCATTTAAATGGATCATTAATAGCACCCGAACATTTGATTCACTTAGTTGGTACATGATCCTCTTGTTCAAAGAGCAGAATTTGAATCCTCTTTCCTAAAAATTATCAAAAAATAAAGGGTCCGTTTAACCGATGCTTAGAGGCACCAGTTAAGGATTATTTATTTACCATTTCAGGAATTTTTTTTTTTTTGCATTTAATACATTACTTTTATTGAATTCAAGAAAAAAGTAATGCCTTTATTACATTTTTTTTCTATAAATAGCACCTTAACTAGTGCCACTAGGCACCAAAGCTGGCAAAGCAGACCCGAACCCGAGAACCCGTCCGCCCGAGCTGATCCGAGACCAAATCCTATCCAATCCGAATTTACTAAAAAAGTCAAAGGCCCAAACCTGAAAAAATCCGAATCCGAAAAAGCCCAAACCCGAGAAAATTCAAATTCGAAGAAATCCGAATCCGTAAAAGCCCGAATCCGCTACGATCCGAGCCCGAGATCGATCCAGTCCAAAACCCGTAAAAAACTGAATTTATAACCGAAAAAATCCGAATTATAATTATATGATTTTATTTTTAAAAAAAAATGATAATTTTTTTCTTAAATAAAATATTTTATTTATGAAAATGTATTTATAATTAGTATATAATTATATCAATAATGTATTATCAATAAAAATAATTAATAGTGAATATTTAAATTGGATTATAAAATAAAATTAATTTGAAACACATTAAATATACAATTATATTCTAATGTTTTGTAGGATAAACTGGATTACTCTTTAGAGTTTATTACCATAATTATATATAGTAAGTTTCTTTCATATGTAACACAGACAAACATACTAAAACACGCACATATACATATTACGCCTTACTTCACTCAGGTGAGCATTTTTTATGTCTTGCGCCTTAGACAATATAAGAGTTTTAGGGCCTAGAGTGCACCTTACGCCATTGACAATACTGATCAAATAGTTTAATATAAACTAATTTTTACACGTCATAATATCCTAAAATTTCTATCCATTAAGGGCTAAGATAAATAATTGACCAATTATTTATATTATATATTTTTTATGAATGATAATCAATACTCTTTTTAATAATGTCTGATATTCAATATTATAATTGGATAATTATTCGATTATATGATTAATTGATTATATCTAATGTTAAAGTCAAAAGGATCAAATATTAAAATTATATCAATTACTATATAAATTAGCTTTTACATATCAAGATTTTATAAAAATTTAAGTATTAATTATTAAGGTCAAATTAATTAATTAGTACTCTTTTAATGTATACTATTAAACATTTAATTAAACATTTGAAAATTAGATCTAATGTTATTATGTTACTGTTTATAATGTTATTAAGGTTAAACCAATTAGTGTATACAATTAGATCTTATGTTATTATGTTAGTATTTATAATTATGTTCGCATAAAAAATATAAATATAAAAACAAATTCTTGAAAATTTAAAATATTGTTAAAAAAATTATAATACAAAGATTAAAAAACTTAATAAAAAAATTCAAAATAAAAAGGTATTGGATTAAGTGACTAAAAGCCCAATGAGTTATTGAGTTAAGAGAAAAAATCATTTATATAAAGTTTAGTGGATTTTATTTATAACTTTTTTCCTTCTAATGAAGTTTTTTAAAATGTAGCCAAATGGTTTTTAACTTTTATTTTTTTAATGTCACTTTATATTTATTTTAACTCATAAAATAAAAAGAAATTTCTTATATAATCATTAATTATAATATATTCAATATCAAATATTAAAATTATATCAAATCTATATAAATTAGATTTTATATATCATGGTTTCTTAAAATTTCTAAGTATTAAGTATTAAAATTAAATCAATTAATTGGTATTCTGTTTGTGTCTACTATTTACCATTTTAATTAAAGATTTGGTCAATTAGTGTATATAATTAGATCTAATGTTCTTATGTTAATATTTATAATTATATCTAAACAAAAAAATATAAATACAAGAACAAATTCTTGAAAATTTAAAATCCTCTTAAAAAAATTATAATACAATAACTAAAAAACCTAATAAAGCAAAATAAAAATAAAAATTTGTTAAACTAAGTGACTATAAGAGTCCAATGAGTTATTGGGTTAAGAGTAAAAGTCATTTAAGTAAATGTTTAATGGGCTTTATTTATAACTTGTTTCTTTCTAATGATTTTTTACATGCAGTCCAATAATTTTTTACTTTTACTTTTTTAGTGTTATTTTATATTTAATTTAACTCACTTATAAAACAAAAAAAAATCTTATATAATCATTAATTATATCTATATTCAATACTAAAAATCAAAAAATTTTAAAAATACAAGTATATAACAATTGTAAAATAATAAGAAGTATCAAAACATACAAATTCTTTTTTATTCATACTATAAGTAAATGTATTGAACTTATATATTTAGCTTGAACTTTTGGATTAAAAAATAATATAAAATATTCAAATATAAAATATTAATACTCAATTTATAAATAAACTTATTATATAATAAATATTTATATAAATATTTATTAATTTTTAAAATTTTAATTTAGTATTTTTGTAAGTGAAATTAATCATTACATTTGAAATTAAAAAAAAAATATTTACAGCTTAAAAAATCCCAAAATTATGGAATTCGTCTAGGTCGATCCGAATTCAAAATAATCCGAACCCGAAAAAGCCTGTATCCGAAATGGCTCGAGCCCAAGATAGCCCAAATCCAAAATTATCCGAACCCGAAAAAATTTGAATACCGAAATTATTCGAATTTTAAAATATCCGAATCTGAAATAATTCGAACCTAAAATAATTCAAATCCGATGACAATCTAATCCGAATACGTCCGAACCAATCCGTTTGCCACCTTTATTAGGCATTGGTTAAGCTTTTCAAAAAAAAAAAAAAAATCCTTAATGCTTGTGTTGTGTCTTGTCTCTTGTATGGGCAATGTGTCAACGGACGCCAAACAAAATTCGAATTCAACAGAATCTTTTATTATGTTTTGTTTTTGAAGGACAAAAACGGAGTACCTGAGAAAACTCTGTTTTTCTTTTCTTTTTCTTCCAATTATTTCTCTTTCCCTCCAATCATTTTCCTCATTCTCACTCTAATAAAATTTCTCTCACTTTCTCTTTTAATATACTGCTAGTTTTAATTTTTCTTTCTTTTTTTTTCTTTTGTTTTGTTTTGTTTTGGGTTTTCTTTTAATCTTCTTTGTTTAATTTTTTTAGGTTTGCTAATGGGAGAAGTAGAAGAATATATATATATATATATATATATATATATATATATAACTAAAAAAACGTATCTCTACTTCTACAAAATTCTCTCTCTCTCTTTCTGTCACTTTCTCTTTCTCCTTTTATTTCCGTTTTTGTATATATAATTTTGAGTGATCAAAGACAAAAACTTTATTTGGAATCAGTTCAGTCAAGTTTACTTCTTCAATGAAATCTCTTTAACTACTTTCTTATGTACCATTTTCTTTCAAAAAGTTTTTTTTTCCTACTTTCCTATTTATTTCTTCCCAGGTAATTTTTTTTTCCTTTTTGGTGGGTAATTGTCTATTTATTTTATTGTTTTTGTAAATATCAATAATTACTAGTGAAAATGAAAAATAGTGAGTGAGGGTGAGAGAAATGTTTCTGGGAAACTGCTGAAAAGGGCTTATTTTTGTTTCTGAACTCAGAAATTTGTTGATTTTGTTAGTAAGTCTTGTTGAGCTGCTGAGTTTTGATGATTTTTATTTATTTACTTACTAAGGTGCAAATTTCCACTTCTTTTGATATAATCTCCACATTTCATGTTTTGGGGTGTTGGCTTATTCGCCCAGTGTTTCACTATTGCTGTTTTTTTATCATCATTATCAGCTCTTTAGAGCTTGCAATGTAGATACCCTTTTCAATTTTCTGTCTGATCTTTGACCATATGCTTGCTTTATTTGGATTTGTGTCATCTATAGAGAATCACTGCAGATTTACTACCGAAAAGCGAATTCTAGTAATCAGTATTTACAATTAAAGTTATTGGAAATATTGTAGTTTAACGGTAGGGAAATGATTATGAAACTGGAATTAGAAATTCCATGTGTTTCGGCTTTTGGACATTATGGTGATTGCTAGTTACTTGGAATTGTTTTTCAGGAACTGCTGTATGTGTTAGAATTCAGTATGAACTTGAAAATTTTAGTGAATTTTTAGCGATGCTATTCTAGGGTTTCGCATAACCATTGTTGTATATGCTTAATCAGTCTGCATTAGCATATATTGATAGTTAATGCTTGAAATTCTTTGTCTACAGAAATTGATTGAATGGAGCAAAGGTCAAAAGATTTGATATCAAGTCAATCTGGAGGTATCAGCATCTGGTTAAATCTAGGATACAAATGCATATGATCTTATTCATCTTTGCATATCTATTGTTGCTGGATATTGATCAGTCATTCTTACTTGTATTATAGGTCCATTTAATACTCCTACAGTCAACATTTCTAGAAATTGGGAAACCGGTGCATGGGGAATCCCACGTGGAACTGACGCAGTTCATTCATCAAGTGATGCAAGCTTGTTTTCTAGCTCGTTACCTGTTCTTCCTCATGAAAAATGTATGTGTCAACTGTTGATATGAAAATGTTGTATATTGTGCTATACTTAGAATAGCACTGAGGTTTTCTTTTGCTAAAATGCAGTGAACTTTGATGATGTGGGGCATTCTGGTCATTCTGTTGATGATAACTCACCTAATTTACATAAGCTAGAGCTTGAAAATGAAGGAAAGAACCCACTCGAAGATGTTCAAACAAATGCAATTGGAATTTTACTTCCTGATGATGAAGATGAGCTCCTTGCTGGGATAATGAATGACTTCGACTTAAGTGGGTTGCCTAGTCAGTTGGAAGACTTGGAAGAATATGATGTCTTTGGTACTGGAGGGGGAATGGAATTGGATTTGGAACCTCAAGAGAGCTTTAATATTGGTATATCGAATATTAACCTATCTAATGGGGTTCCTGCAAATGGGTTTGGTCCTTACCCTCTTGCAAATGGTGTGGGAACAGTGGCTGGGGAACATCCATACGGCGAGCACCCGTCAAGAACATTGTTTGTAAGAAATATCAATAGTAACGTTGAAGACTCTGAATTGAGATCTCTCTTTGAGGTATTCTATATTAGTCTTTATCTTACTTAATTTAGCTAGTATTCTAGCTAATAGATATCTTTACTGGTAACGGTTTTATTTCTTGGTTACTTGACCAAGAACTATTTTCGTCCTTTTCTTCATTTATGTGCACAGAATGGTTTTCATCTTATTGTACTAGGCTAATAATTATTATCTTGAAATTCCTTCGCTTCTTGCAGCAATATGGAGATATCAGAACTTTGTACACTGCATGCAAGCATAGGGGTTTTGTAATGATTTCATATTATGATATTCGAGCTGCACTCACTGCAATTCGTGCATTACAAAATAAGTCGCTAAGGCGAAGAAAACTGGACATTCATTTCTCAATTCCCAAGGTTTGGAGTAGTGTATTTTGTTTTAAGTTTGAGTTTGACATTGTTGATCCCGTCAAGAAGTTTAGAAGCTTTTTTTCCCTTGTAATATACAGGATAACCCATCAGAGAAAGATATAAATCAGGGAACTCTTGTAGTATTCAATTTGGATCCATCAGTATCAAATGATGACCTTCGCCAAATATTTGGGGCTTATGGAGAGGTCAAAGAGGTATTAGTTTGCATAATTTGTTCCTCTACTGCTCTCAATCACCATTTTGACATGTCTTCAGCACTTGATGGTTACTTTTTTGGTTGTGAAAAATGTAGATCAGGGAAACACCACACAAGCGACACCATAAATTCATAGAATTTTATGATGTTCGAGCTGCAGAGGCAGCTCTTAGAGCATTGAATAGGAGTGACATAGCTGGGAAACGCATAAAGCTTGAACCTAGCCGCCCTGGTGGAGCTCGTCGAAAGTAAGTATTAATTTTAGCTTCTTTGTGTTCGATGTTGCTACAAGGTTTTCCTTGTCAAATTGTTGCAATAAATGAGATGAAAAAATAATCTCAGATCAGATAAGGGAAGTTAATTGATCCATGAGAAGATTTTCTTGTTACTTCTTTTGTTTTCACGAACGTGTTCCTTGAGGATTCTTTTGTTTTGATACACAACTAAAATCTTTTTCTTGGAAGAGTGGCACTCTTGCAATATCTTTCAATCATAAGGACTTTTGATTCTATAGCTTCTTCCAAAACTATCAGTACTGGAATTTTGTATCATCTGATTTCTTGTAGGTGTTTCTGCAAGATGATCTTTAGCAGGATATAATTCCAGAAACACTTAATAGGAGCCTTTAATGCTATCATGTTGTTTTTAATCTTGTGGGACAGAAATTGGGAATGATCGTGAACAGATAGGAGTTAGGAGATAAGATACTATCTTTATGTTTAGTTAACAAAACCATAAAAGGGAATAGGGAAGATGGTGGAAGCGTTTTTTTCTTCTTTACCTTAGTTGTGTATTATCCTTCTTAGTGGGGAAAAAAAAAAGAAAAGATGGAAAGCTAGACTCCAAGTCTCTGATATTTTCTACAATATTAAATCTACAAGGCTTGCTTTTTCTTCCCTTGTATATCTTCCCAAAGGAATGCAATGTAACTTTTGATAAGAAGAATCTTAGCATCTATGTAGTCATTTAGCCAGTTTTCCACTTCAAATCACCGTTCCTTTCTGAATTTTAAGTTAAAAAAATCGAAATTCAGAATAAGTAGAATATCATAGATTAGTAACATTGAGCAGGAATTGTCAATTCTTGAACAAACATGGGGAAAGGAGGAGTGCAATTGTTGTGGCTCTTGAGAATACTTTCGCTATGCTTGTAGCAATTGGGCAACATGCTAAATTGATTTTTCTTATTTCAGCTAACTAATTTCATGTTAACACTTTCTATGCTTCACGTAACTTTCTACAACCGTTTTCTTGGGTGTCTGAAACATTTGTGCATATTTATAAATTTTCAAGTCTGCTATCTTTGACAGTCCAAAAAGGAACTCTGCTATCTTTGAATCTTATAATTGCACTTTCCTCATTGTTGCTAGGCATATTCTTACACTGGTATAAAGAAATTAAAATTGATGTCCCTTTTATCTTAGCTTGATGCAGCAGCCAAGTCAGGAGCTGGAACAAGATGAAGCTCGAGGTTTTAGACATCATGTAGGTTCTCAGATTGCAAACTCTCCTCCAGGTAAATATCCTAGATGCACTTCCATTATATGTACACAACAACTTTATGCTCGATAGAATCACTTCATTACCTGCATCTGTTGAAAATGCATTTTCTATTATTAGCTGAATAAAGCTTTGCTGTGACAGGTAACTGGGAACAATTTGGCAGCCCTGTTGAACACAACCCTTTGCATGCTCTTAGAAAGTCTC
The DNA here is from genome assembly GCA_030761205.1 of Fremontodendron californicum. Taxonomy (NCBI): domain Eukaryota; kingdom Viridiplantae; phylum Streptophyta; class Magnoliopsida; order Malvales; family Malvaceae; genus Fremontodendron; species Fremontodendron californicum. The sequence continues at coordinate 13,284,003 of JAULJL010000020.1, read as the reverse complement.
CAGGTTGGGGATCTTTCAGCCCTGTAAATAACAACAATCTGCCTGGGCTGGCTTCAATTCTCCCGCATCATGTGCCTAACTCTCCAAAGATTGCACCTATTGGTAAGGACCAAGGGAAGACCAACCATACAAACCAGATTTTTACTAATACTGGAGCTGTGCTAGGAGCAGCCTACCAGCATTCTCGATCCTTCTCTGAGCAGAAGTTAAGTGCAAGTCCTGGACCAGTCTCTGGCTTTGGTGAATCTAATTCAAATTCATCCGGTGTTGTAAAATTGACTGGTCCTCAGTTTCTCTGGGGAAGTCCCACTCCGTACTCTGAGCGTGCTAGTTCTGCTTGGCCAACACCGACAGCGGCACACCCATTTTCATCAACTGGACAGGGTTTTCCATACACTAGTCGACATGGCTCTTTTCTTGGTTCAAGTAACCACCATCATGTAGGATCTGCTCCTTCTGGTGTGCATCTTGATAGGCACTTTAGCTACCTCCCAGAGTCACCTGAAACATCCTTTATGAGCCCTCTTTCTTTTGCTGGTGTGGGTTTAAATCGTAGCAATGGAAGTTTATTGATGCATACTGGTGCTTGTGGAACTATTGGCGCTGGTGTTGGTCTCCCAGGAAATGTAACTGAAAATGGCTCACCTAGTTTCAGAATGATGTCAATTCCAAGGCTTTGTCCTATTTTCCTTGGGAATGGTTCTTATCCTGGACTAGGAACGGCTGCCAATGAAGGGTTGGTTGACCGCAGTCGAAGTCGGCGAGTTGAAAATGATGGAAACCAAATTGATAACAACAAGCAGTATCAGCTTGATTTGGATAAAATAATTAATGGAGAAGATACTAGGACCACTTTAATGATTAAAAATATCCCCAACAAGTAAGACAAAGTTAATGAAAGGTGAAGAATTGCAATGCTTGTAGGTTTTGAGTAAAATGCTGTTTTTCTTGATGGTTTCTGCTTTTATTCCATTTCTTTAGGTATACTTCGAAGATGCTACTTGCTGCCATTGATGAAAATCACAGGGGCACTTATGATTTTCTCTACTTGCCAATTGATTTCAAGGTACTTTTGCCATGGGCGTCTTTGACATGTTGTATGGTTATGTCAAGTTGAAATTGCTGGTGATGATTAATTAACTAATCTTATTGCAGAACAAGTGCAATGTAGGTTATGCCTTCATCAATATGATCTCTCCTTCACATATTATCTCCTTCTACCAGGTTCAACCTTTGATCCCTTTGTTAAGTGTGTTAAAAGAGTAGTATATATTATCAATAAATAAGTATTTTTTAACATCATATAAGTGTATTAGAAAAGAAACTAAATTAGTTGGTTATTTATATTAAATTGGACTAGAGTTGCCTTTCTGGTTTTCAAGGGGATTATATATGGCAACTTAGTCATATAAGACAAGGATCTTAGAGTTTCGTACTTTTATACATGTATCTTCTTGGTGAAGAAAGAAAAGATTTAATTTTATGAAAATTTATGCAGGCTTTTAATGGAAAGAAATGGGAGAAGTTCAACAGCGAGAAGGTTGCAATATTGGCTTATGCTCGAATCCAGGGCAAGGGTGCCCTTGTAGCACATTTCCAAAATTCAAGCTTGATGAATGAAGATAAGAGATGCCGGCCAATTCTGTTCCATTCAGAGGGCCAAGAGACTGGTGATCAGGTAACGTATTTCACTCAAGTTTTTCATATGAGCGAAGGCTTTTACTAGTATATGTTCTTGTTTAACTCTGAAATTCCATGCCAACAATAGATTAGATATATGAATCCTAGTTTTGGATAATTCACACTAATTCAGTCAGATATAGGCATGTTGGTAGAAACTCAGGCAAGAAATAGTGCAAAGAATGAATAAGTAAAAATAATTTGTAAGCTTGCATCTTTCTCGTTCTACTTTATGTTTTACCTGCTTGGAAGAAACGGGGTGCTGTGAAATCAATTCGTATGGACAGCCAAGAAAAAAAAAAAGGGGGAGTTGAGGTGGATAGAAATAGAAAGAAAACTTCTCTAACTTATTCCTAATAATATCTGATGGGAATCAATGACCAGGGTCATATACCTAGTAAGTTTGTAATATTAACAAATTGAATGAACCATGAATGCTAGATGTGGCTTAGATTTGGGGAGAACATATTTCAATCATTTTCAAAGTATAAAGCCTATTCTTTGTTTTGGGTGAGGAATGGAGCTGAAACAGCTAAGCAAAGGATTGACCCCTGGTTATGGTCTTATCTGTCCATATCAATATCAATAGTAAAATGCCGAAGTATTAAACAATTTTTTTTTTTTGGTATAAAGGAGACCATAGTTTGGGATATGAGAAGGGGTTGTAGATGCTAGAATTCGAATCTCAGACTTATTGAATACCATCTTCTAAAGGTGACTGCATGAACTAACTGGATTAAGTCTTGGGTTCAGTCGAAGTATTAAACATTGCTTCAGTTACAAGTTATATTAAAAACTTTCTAAAATGCATGGAGAGATTAATCAGGGCCATACTTTCATCAAAGTTTTATGGATCAACCATGTGTTTGTTATATTTATATGTTTGTGATCTTGCAGGAACATTTCCTAACTAGCAATTTGAACATTTGTTTTCATCAACCAGATGGGTCTTGTTCTGGGGATTCATTGGAGAACCCAAAGGGCTTTCTGGATGAGAATCCAGAGAAGAGTTAACAATGCATTTGGAAATATCTTACTCTTACTCAGCTTGAGATAAAATGGCTAGGAGTGCTAACAAGTGGATAGGTGTCTTAAGTGTATAAAGTTGGAAGAGAAATCAAAGAACAGGTTGTATGTTATGCTTGTGTCTTGCTTTTCAGTTATGGACACTCCATGTTAATTCACTAGAGAAGTCAAAAAGTTAAATGAGGCAGAAGGTGTTTTGTTTTTATGTAAAGATTTATTACGGTTACGGATGTAATGAATATCATTGCAATCATTACAATTATCACGATTGTGAATTTTCTTTTTCAAATTTACACAATTTATTATAAAAATTATAATAATTATCAAATTTTTTTTTTTTAATTTTTAAAGAAGTTAATGACACCTTATGTTTTTGATTTATATGAAAAAATTATTTACTACTTTTTGACGTTATAGTAAAATATTAACAACTTGCACATATCAAAACAATAAAATCATTAATAAAATACAAATAAAAATCAAAGTTAATAAATAATAAAATTAATATTTTAATTATTTAATTTTTTTTCATCTAAATTATAAAATAATATGCATTCCAAATTTTCGTTAAACACTTGATCTAAATCAAAATGAATTCCTAATTTTTTTTTTTAATTTTAACCAATTATTTCTTCCTCTAAAATTTTCTCTCTAAATTTTAAACTAAAAAATTTAGTTTTTGATTGGTTAAGCTTAGGGGTGACAAAATGAACATGAATATGAAAATTCGTTCTAAAAAATCCAAATTTAAAAAAACCTAAACTTGAAATGGTCCGAGTCCGAAATGATTAGAATTTGAAAAATCTGATATTCTTCTAGAATTCACAAATTTCGTTTCTTAAGTAATTTTTTTTTTTTTAATCACAATCTAATTAATTAATAAGAATAAAAGATCGTGATATTATCTTATATATCATCTGTTGTTCACGTGTCATGTAATCGAATAGTATCTAAAATTATCATGTGTATAAATTATTAATCATCTCATCTTCAGGAGCCATTACTATTTAATATTTGCTATTCAAATGGTAAATTATTAAAATATATACTATATATATCAAGTAATTTTTAATCATGATTTTTTAGAAAATTTAGTTTTAAGTTTAGACTATTATGACAAATAATTAAGCAATAACCAAACAATTTGGCAAGGGAAATTTTTTGACAAAATATTCCGTCGATAAAACCCATTACCAACGGAATTCCATTGGAAAAAATTATATCGATAAAAATTTTCATCGGTAAAATATTTGTAACGAAATTTTGTCACAAATAACCTTTACAGACGGAATATTCCGTCGATAATGTTTTTTCTTGCAAAAAAAAAAAAAAAAACTCAGAAGTAGCATTATCGACGGAGTTTTCGTTACTAAAAACTATAAATTCCGTCGGTATTGTTCTGACGAAAACACTTGGTCTAAAGTGTTTTTTCGTCGCAAAAAACTGTTTGGTCATCATTCATTTTCCCGTCGGTAAAAGATCAATTTCCGTCGGAATAAGTTCATTGTTTTCAAAGAAATTTTTTCGTCCAAAAAACTACTCTTTTGAGTGAAACAAAATTAGATATCTACAATAAATAGTCTGCACCTTGTGTTGCTCTCTGGTCTGATCAATCTCGAAAAACTACACAATCTTCAGAAACTAGCCTCTGAAGTCTGTTCCACCTAAACGAGGACAATTAATCTTAGAGTTTTTGGTTGGTGGTCTCACATAGTAAGATCTATGTGACCAGAAAGGGTGGAAGCAAACACTGTTTCCTCTGGAATAGATTTCTATTTAGCTTCCGAGAGCCTACTCCTCCATAATCTTTAGCACTCGTACCCTTGGATGATAAATTCATTTGCATCATTATCTGTTCAAACATGTCTCACATGTTAGCCCCCATGGTCTTCATGCTAGTGCGAAACTCAGTCCTCATCTGTTCTGTTGTTGCCTTCATCTTTTCAAAATCATTCTGCAACTCACCAAACTCTTTTTGCAATCTGGTCGTTATACCGTCCGTCATGATCAAGATTGGAGCTCTAATACCACTGATGTAGCAACTTCGCGTTACAATTATAGCTATGGAAATGCTAGACCTAGCAATATTGGACACAACACAAAAAAAATAACTAAAACACGATACAAAACACGACATGAATACAACACGAATACACAAACATGTCAAAATCTATATAATATAAATTATTAAAGTGTCAAAATTTATATAAATATATAACACCTTAAACACGATTAAGATACAAAAAAAATACACGAATATGACACGAAGACACGAATTGGCAGATCTAAAAAATGCTGACTCAATATTTTCTGTTGTGTTTTGCTGGCAGTAGCTGTTGGAACAAAACGAAAAATAATAGAAATTTTAAAAAAAAAAACCTGTAGACACCTAATTTTGTCCGGACCCCTAAAATCAGGTAATTTTCTTCCTAATATTGTTTTAGAGCTCTTCTCATCCTGCAGGTGGTATTCCGAGACTTTGTTTAAGAGGGCAAGCATGAAAGTCAATTTGAAAAAAGTCAACCCCGAAAGTCAACCACTAAAAAAGTCAACCCTCATTCAAAATCAAGATTCAAAGTTTAATTGAACAATGGTGAAAGAATTTTGATAATCCGAGGTCTACAACGAGAGATATGGAGTCCGGAAGATGGGTTATGGAGATTCAATGGAAAAGAAACCCTAATTCGGTAAATTTGGGGAAAAGTGCTTAAATGATCAAATTGGTCGAAACTGGAGTTTTCGGATGGAATATAATCAATGACTATGTGTATTGGAAATGCCATTTTGAAGCAAAACCAAAGGAATGGTCAATTTGGAAGAAAACCAAAAATTAGGGTTTTTGGTGAATTTTGACGAAATTGGGGAATACTGTAGAAATTGCCCGATTTGGTAAAATTAAAGCCCCTAATTGATGAAGAGTGGGTAAACAAAAATAGCCCAAGGCTCAGTTTGAAGTAATTCTGAGAAAAGAGCCGGTTAGAGGAAAAACGAAAAAAAAAAAGGAAATTCTCGATATTGGGAAAAGGAAAAATCAAATCGGAGAGGAATTTGATCGTAAACATTGGGTATTTTTGGACCAACTCCAATTCAATAAATAAAAAAGGCTTGGAAAAAGAAAATATGGAAATCTGACCTGTTTTAAGTAAAATCGAGGTTTCATAGGTTAAAGGGTAATCTTGGAAAATCCGAAAAAATAGCAAACGAGCTCGAAAAATTACCAAAACTTCCAGATATGAGTTTTATGTCATTTGGAAGAGATTGGCGAAGAAAAATCCGGAATCGGAGCTTGTTTGAAAAAATGGCAAATTTCGAGCCCACTAAGTTGAAATTCCAAAAGATAAATCCAAAAAAAATAGCAAATGAGCTCATAAAATTATGAAAACTTTCAGATATCAATTTTATATTATTTGGAAGAGATTGGAGAAGAAAAATCCAGAATCGGAGCCCGTTTGAAAAAGGCCAAATTTGGGAGGCATCAAACCGAAATTCCAGAAGATAAATCCGGGAAAAATAGCAAACGGGCTCGAAAAATTATGAAAACTTCCAAAACTCAATTTTATATTATTTGGGAAGTATTGGAAAAAGAAAATCCGAATTTGGAGTCTGTTTGCAATTTAATCAAGTTTGGAGGGCTAAAGTGCAATTTTATCGAAGAAATTGAAGAGGACCATTTTTGCAATTTAAAAAAATAGAGAGATGGCTGGAATTTGAAGGGTCATTCGCCAGCCCATGAAGAAAATAAATTTTACTGAGTTCTTTCATCCAAAGGCCAAAATTGGATAGTAAGGTGGTTATTTTTTGACTAAGCCTTTGTGATTTTGCCACATGGTCAAATGAATGAAGAGGAAGGATGTCAACGTTATAGTTACGTATTTTAGGACAACTGTATTAGTTAGGGGCTGATCACTTAATCTAAGGATGGTAAATTCGTATTTTTAGCATCTTTGATTAGTGGCCTTTGGATCAAATTAGCTAGGAAAAAAATGACAACATAGTGAGAATAATAATGACTATTCGGCTGCCTTCATAAGGGGGGGTTTCATTTTGCAAGGGGTTCTTTTGGCTGATTTTTGGATGCATGAGCAGTAGCAAAAAGGGGTAGAAAAGCAATGAAAAATTTGAAGAGAAGGAAACTTGAAAGATAGCTTTGAAAGGTAGCCTTTTGGCACCTAACTCTTGCATTTTTCTTTCTTTTTCTATGCTGATTTGCTCATTTTCCATATGATTTCTTGTTATTTTATTATGAAATAAAGGTTTTTAAAACTCCCTTTTAAGGTTCCTATCTTGTGTTTTCATAAAAGATATCAAAAAACAATTTTTACAACATTTTTCATGCTATGGCTGAACCCTCCTTTAGTGTGATTGTCTAGTGTTTGATTTTATTCCTATGTTGGTTGTGGTAGATTAGCTTGTTTTGATGTTCTAGCTTTCTATAATAATCAAGATATGGAGCTTATTTCTAACTTTCTTTACTTACTTGTTCTTATTTTGCTGTTTTTATCATTTATTTTCATGTCTACTTGCTTTATTTACTAACTTTAATTTTCTGTTTTTACTACATCAAGTTGTTCATGCTTTGTGTTATTACCATACATGTGTTTGTGTATTTGCCTAGCTATATCTTTGCATTTTCATCATGATTATTTGACTATCGTGCTTTCATTTATGTCTTGCATGTTTACCATGCCATGTGTTTGTGTTATTGCCTTGCTAGGATTTCATCATATTGTTTAAGTGTCCATTCGGCTACCATGTTTTTTGTTGTCTTGTGTTTGCATTTTTATCTTGATTATGTGACTACCATGCTTTCATTCATGCTTTACATCATTATGCCATGTTATTGTGTACTTGTTTATCCATGTTCTTGCATTGTTCTCATGTTCATTTAGTCATTATATGTTCATGTTACTTCCATGCATATTTCATGTTCATGTTCATATTAGGTATTAGGTTATGTTATATTGCCATGCATATTCTCATGACATTTTAGGCATTAGGGTCATCTTTGTATGCCATGCACATTTTCATGCTTATTAGGTCTTAGGTCATTTTGTATTGCCATGCATGTTTCATGTTCATTAGGTTTAGGGTCATATTTATTGCCATGCATTTTCATGCATATTAGGTCTAAGGTTACATTTATTGCCATGCACATGTCATGTTAGGCATTATGTCATCTTTCATGCCATACATATTTTTTATGTCATTTAGGCATTAGGTCATGCATTTCATGTATTTAACTTGCTGTTTGTTCATGCATTTCATATCATCCCACTTGATTTAGAACAATAGCTACTGTCGTAAGTTGATTTCTAAGTCATTTTAATCCTAAAAAGTGATTTTATAAAGGTCGGATCAAGCGAGGTCAACCCGGGTTTTCAAAGTTAGGAAAATAGAGCCTTTTAAGGGGGGTTTTCGACCATAGTGCCATTTTTATCCAAAATTTTCAAAATTGTTTTCAATCGAATCACGAAGTATTTTTGATTTAGAAAATTCTGATTTGAGTCTTTTCCTAAGGTAGTCGGATATCTTTTTAGGTATGCGGATATCCTTATTTAAAGGAAAAAATACACTTTCATGCATTACATTTTCCATGTTCATGCATATTATATGATATATGATTTTTGTTATGAATATTTCTATGGTAATGTTATTGTTTTGATTTATATTTCATGATGTTATATTGATTGTGAATATTTTATGTTATTCTATGCTCCTTGCTTAGTCATTATTTATTTTGTCATATCATTTAGGATTTATTATGATCATGTATTATTTTTTATTTTCATGCATATTTTATTATAATGTTATTTTATGTTTTTTATCATGTCATGTTATTAAATTATGCTATGTCATTTAAAATATACCATGTCACTTAGGTCATATCATGTCATTTAGATTATACTATGTCATGTTATTAAATTATGCTATGTCATTTAAAATATACCATGTCACTTAGGTAATATCATGTCATTTAGATTATATTATGTCATCTAGATTTTGCTGTCATCTTTTACCATGTCATACATGTTCATATTCATCTTTCAAATTTTTTTTTTTAAAAAAGATAATGATTTTAAATAAAATAAAATTATTCTCGAGTTAAAATTAATTCATAAATTCTCCTCCGAGTTGCCGAGGAGGACATCATCAATTATCATTAATAATGGAATTTTTTTGTTTAAACGAGAATGATTCGGAAAATTTTCTAAATAAATAAAAATTTCTATATTTTGCCGCATTTGTCGGGGAATATAGAAAAATTTTGAATTAATAAATTTCAGATCATTTTCAATTAAAAATGGAATTATTTTTCTCTAAATTGAGAATTATTTTGAAATGGCAAATCTAAAACCGACTTTTTACCAAGACTTGAGATAACACACGATTAATAAGGTACCGTTTTGTACGGGCGTTGTGGGGGTGTTAATCCTTCCCCGTACGTAACCGACTCCCGAACCCGCTTCTTTGATTTCTCTGGTTTAAAAATGCAGACTTTGATAAAAAAATATGTATTTGACTAAATGGTATGATCTTTAATAGTGGTTAAAGGTTCAAATATCATCAATTACAATTAATTTTTCATCTTCCATTTTTTTGTCTTTTAAAAAAAATACATATAAAATTGATTTTGGAAAAAAAAATATGCAAGGGAGAGAGCGTGAGGCGCCTACTAGGGTTGCCTCCAACACACATGCTTCCATGACTGTCAAACATGTTTGGTACATTGAAGACAATGAAATCGTTACTTTTTTCATTGACAACCTCGACACAAGGGTGAGGTTCAAATTACTGCTGGAGTACTTTGAAAGATTTGTGAGGGTTTATGACCTTTTCATCTCTAAAAAAAGGAGACCTCATAGATTCAATCTCTTTGTGTTCATAAGGGTTGTAGGCGATGTTGCTAGAAGAATCATTATCAAATGCAGTGGTGATTATATATTAGGCAGACGTTTGGCAATATTTAGGGCTAGGTTCGAAAAGGGTAGACAATACTTTAGACAGGCACCCTCTGTTGCTGGCCTTCATGGCAAATCTCATTCGAATATGAGAGTAGCATCACTCTCTGTTAGGGATGATAAAACCTATGCCCAAGTTGTTATGCACAGGGCTGACAGCAGGAGCGTTAAACATCCAGGAGCTGGGAGTTACGTAGAGGACAGGGACAAACAGGAGGTTGGTAAAGCCACCAATCAGGAAGCAACTGTTAATAACCAAGGAGAGGTGACGGCTAGGGTTGAAACTAGGCTGGCAAGCAGATCACGATCTGAAAATTCTTAGTTCCGTTCTTTTGTTTCTGCAAAGCAATGGTCGGGGCTTCAGACCTCTATGGAAGGGAGGGTTGACAGTGATAGCAGCAGAAAAATAAGCAGATCTGCGTCTGCTTCAGCATTGGTAGGAATGATTCAGGTTCATGCACAAAAAACCAAGGACGGCTAGTTTTGCAATAAGAACATAAATAACACTGTGCTATCAGCAGGTACTGTGCGCAGGGATTTAAATAAGGCTGGGTTTCATAACTTCATACATGCTGGCTCTAAGGAGATCGATATGTTAGGTTTAGCAGAAGAGTTGCGCTTGAATAAGAGTGTGCTTTGCAGTAACACCGCTTCCACTTTCGAAAAAACTGCAGCAGGGAATCAGTCTCATACCCGAATGGCTCAAACTCATACGTTGCATCCACATTCAGTCGGTAAGGATGTGTTGAAACAGGCAGAGATCAGCGCAAATCGGGTGAGTACTGTTAATCCGATCATACAACCAATTGTGTTAGGATAAGTTGTTAAATCCGATGAATGGTTAAAATTTTTTGCTGTTTGTGTGATGCATTGTCGCAACCTAAATAAATAACATAACAAGTCTCATCGCAAAACTTTATTATTCGTTAAGCGTGACATTTAAAAAAATCGAGGAAAAGTCGACTTAATTCATCAAGAAAAACGAAGCTGTCGATATGTGATCCCGATCACGGGGAACTCGTTCGAGTGAGGGCGAATATAGAAGCAAAGAAAAAGACGACTTAATTTCTCTATATTGAGATAAAATAAATGATCGAGGGTATGAAAATGGCCTCGTAAAAAGACATGGAGTCGCACCAATCTTTTTTAGCTAGGTGTGATCGTCCACCTATTAAAACCGGTTTTATAAAACATTTTAAAATTAATTAAAACATTTTTAAAACCAATTTCAAGACTGCATTATAAACCAAAGAAATCAAAGAAGCGGGTTCAGGAGTCGGTTATGTGCGGGGAAGGATTAGCACCCCCACAACGCCCGTATAAATCATTACCTTATTAATCGTGTGGTATCTCAAGTCTCGGTAAAAAGTTGGTTTTTAATTTAGTATTTTAAGTTAATTCCCAATTTTAAGAAAAATAATTCAATTTTTAATTGAAAATGATCCAGAATTTATTAAATCAAAATTTTCCTATATTCCCCGACAAAATCGGCAAAATATAGAAATTTTTATTTATTTGAAAAATTTTCCGAATCATTCTCGTTTTTTTGAAAGAAAGATATTCCTTTATTAATGATAATTGATGATATTCCCTCCAGCAAACCCGATAGAGAACTCATGAATTATTTTAACTCGGGAATATCTTTATTTTTTATTGAAAATCATTATCTTTTTCAAAACATTTAAAAATATGAACATGAACATGTATGACATAAATAAAATGACATGGCAAAAATCTAGATAATATAATGCAACCTAAATGATATGACATAATTTAAATGACATAGTATATTCTAGGTGAAATGAAAAATCCTAAGTATCATGGTATATTCTAAATGAGATAAAATGATTTAAATGACATGGCAATTTTAAATGATATGACATATTTTAAATGACATGGCATATTATAAATAAAATAACCTAAATGACATGGAATATGATCTAAATAACAAAAAAAAAAGACATGAAACATAAAATAATGCTATCATAAAATATGCATGAAAATAAAATAAAAAAATGCATGAACATAGTATATGCTAAATAATGTGACAAAAATAAATGACTAAATAAAAAATATGGGATATCATGAAATATTCAAAATCATATGGCAAACAATATAAGATCATAAAATATGAATAAAAATAATAATAATACCATGGAAAATATCATAGCAAAAATCACATATTTAAATAAAATACATGATGCAATGCATGAAAATGTATTTTTTCCTTTAACTAAAGAAATCCGTATATCTAAAAAGATATCTGGCTACCTTAGCAAAATATGTCAAATTAGATTTTCTAAAAAACAAAATTTTGTGATTGTTTGAAAACAATTTAGAAGAAAAACTCGAATAAAAATTAAAACCCTTACCAAACCCTTTTAAAATGGCTCTAATTTCCTAATTTTAAAATCCCCGACTTAACCACCATTAATCTGAGATTTATAAAATAATTTTTAAAGTTTAAAAAGGCTTAGAAACTACCCTAAGACAGTAGCTAAATCTTCTAACCAACCCCCTCTAAATGCCTTAGCCAAATTCAACCATTATTCCTCTTTTGATTTCAAATCTGCCTCTACTGTTCGGTTTTACCACATGATTTTTAGCCTATTTTTAAAAATTCAAAAAAATATAAAAAATACTGGACACTCAGAACATGTAAAACTAGACGATAAAAAATTGGCTTAATTTTCTGATTAAAGATGACTGCCTAGAAAAATCGGATATGTTCGAGTACTAGGTGAAAAAAACTGTTTTGTCAAAACACATTTTTTGCCTTTGATAAAGTCATTCAAAAATCAAAGTAAAAATTGTTGGAGGTCATCCTAAAGACCTAAGGATAGTAGCTAAACATTTAAAAACCTTGGACAAAAATTGGCTAAGTAAAAAAAAATCACAAAGGTAGAATAATCAATTTGACAACCCTTTAATTTTCCACAAGTATGCTCAAGAGAGCATGACTTTGAGCCATTGATTGGCCTAAGTCATAAATCATGTGGCAATGACATGGAATGCATGAACATACAGCAAATGAAATATATGAAATGCATGGTTTAAAGGTCTAAATGGTAAAGGAAATGCATGACAATTCAAGACACCCTAAATGCCTATCATGAGTTTGCATGGCAATAAATGCTATCCTAACTCAATATGCATGCAATGCTTGATAATGCAAATATGACTTGGACCTAATATGTTATGAATATGCATGAAAATTCTAATGTAACCTAAGACCTAAATAGCATAGTAATGCATGACAATACTAATGTGATTTAAGACTCAATATGCATGGCACTACCAATATGGCCTAGACCTAAAATGTAATGAACATGCATAGCAATAGTATGAACATACAATGACCAATGAAACTAATGTCAATGCTGGAACAAATATCAACTAATACACAATATCAAGATATCATAATGCAAAGCATGTTACTTAAACAAAATGCAAATGCATGATAAGGCAAGGGATGCATGAAGAGGCCAAATGTAACTACATGATGCTCTAATGCAATCCTATCTAGTAAATGACACAAGTACATTACAAATCAGATTAAGATGCATAATGTCATGACATTTTCATAAGCATATGACATACTAAAATCAAAATACACAAGCTCATGGCATGGAGATGCGAACAAGTCAAGAAGCAAGATGAAAATGCACATGCAAGGCATATCAATATGGAGTAGCCGAATGGCCATGTAACAAAATGATGGCATTTTATCATAGCATTTTCATAAGCACATGGCATACTAAAATCAAAATGTACAGGTTCATGGCATGGAGATGCAAACAAGCCAAGAAATAAGATGAAAATGCACATGCAAAGCATACTAACATGGATAGCCGAATGACCATATGACAATATGATGAAAAATGCAAACGTATTTATAAAATAAGACATGATACATAAAAAATATGCACAATATGAGCATGAACACAATGGCAGAATGTGCAAGAAAAATGATTAAGCATGGAATAGAAATATAGCAACAAATATAGCATGGAAAATAATGTAAAGAACATATATAAAATTAAACATAGACATGCAAAGCAAAACTAGTAAATAAAACTAGGAAAGTTAAGCTCCATGGTTGGTATAAAATGGGCATAGCCTCTCACCTAACCATAATCACTTGGTCTTGCCAAGATCATGAAGCCTTTCCATTCCAAAAAATCAGGAAATAAACCATGCTAAACAGCAAAATTAAGGTGAGCTTCATGGTAGGTAAAAATGGGCGTAGCCTCTCTCCTAACCATGGTCACTTGGTCTAGCCAATATCATGTAGCCATTTCAACCTTTTTTTGCTTCATCTTTTGTAAAAAATCAGAACCTTAGAATACTCTAAAAAACCTTCTAAAAATCATTTTTCACAACAACATGCAAGGAAGAAAGAAAAAGAAAACCAAGGCAAGTAAACATGCCATATTCGGCCATAGCATGAAACCATGTAAAAAAATTGTTTTCCACCATTTTAATGAAGAAGAAGAGATGAAAACATAAGTAAACATTAAAAAACTTTATTTCTATAAAAAATGAAGGAGGAAAACAAGATAGAAAATCAAGAAAACACCATGAAAAGCAAGAAGAAAGCTATGCTAGAACTTGGTAGAGATGACTACCTTCAAGCTCTCTATTGAAAACCTTTTTTTTTTCTTTAAAAACCTTTTTATTTGCCAAATTAGCTACTGTTTCCAGCCAAAAAACATATGAAAAAATGAAACCAACCCCCCCTCTTTAGCCTTGGCCGAATGGCCTCTCACCCTTGGATGGGAATTGCACTTTTTTCCTCCTCCAATCTTGGCCTTTAGATTAAGATATTTTGATGACAACATAAAAATGTCATCTTGCCAATTGATAGCAGCCCTTAATACGTGTACTCAACCCTTGTAGTAACCTTAGCCCTTAGATGCAAAAGAGGACCAATCCATGCACTCCCTTGCTTGCCCCCTTGAGTGCCTACCCTTGGATGAGTTGTGCTCTTCCTTTCTTGGTCATTGGATGAGGACAATATAAAAATGACATCTTGTAGATTAAATCTAGCCCTCAACATGTGTACTCAACCCTTGTAGATGGCCTAAGCCATTGGATGAAAAGAGATAATCCCATGCACTCCCTTGCTTAACCGAATGGATGCTCACCCTTGGATGAATTGTGCTTATCTATTTTCTTCCATTCTTGGCCATTAGATGAGGGTCCTTTCATGACAAATAAAAATGTCATCTTGGCATTTAAACTTGGCCATTGGATGGTGCATTCAACTTTCCTGCAAGGCACCTAAGCCATTAGATGAAGGGGGGACCATTTGCAAGGTGTTAGTGGTAGCATGTGGCTTGATAGTGACTAGGGAATTAATTTGTTCAAGATTCCTTCTTCTCCTCTATGCTGGCTGACCAAGGAAAGAAAAATCCCAGCAATTTCTTCTTCTTTCATATTTTCCTCAATTACAAATTTGCCCTTTATGGTTTCTTAAGTGAAATAACTTTTTTGCCCCCCGAACCTAAATAAATAGAAAACGGACTCCAAATTCGAATTTTCTTCTTTCAATACTTACAAAATAATAAAAAATTAAATTCTGAAAGTTTTCAAAATTTTTCGAGTCCATTTGCTATTTATTTCAGAATTTGCCCCTTTTATGCACCCGAACTTTACCATTTTTTAAACGAGCTCCGAATCCAGATTTTTCTTCACCAATATTTTCAAAATAATTTAAAAATGTGATCTGGAAGGTTTCATAATTTTTGGAGCTCATTTGCTATTTTTTCGGGATTTATCTGCTTGAATTACTACATAGGGGACCCGGGATTTGGCTATTTTGCAAACGAACTCCGAATCAAGATTTTCTTTCACAAATATCTTCTAAATAATTTAAAAATGATATTTGCAAATTTTCAGAATTTGTGGAGTTCATTTGCTATTTTTTCGAGATTTATCCGCTTGAATTACTGCATAGGGGACTCGGGATTTGGCCATTTTGCAAACGAACTCCGAATCAAGATTTTCTTTAGCCCATCTCTTCGAAATGATTTAAGAATGAGATTTACTAATTTTTATAATTTTTGGAGTTCATTTGCTATTTTTCCCATATTTTCCAATTTTGCCCTTTGCCTCCGAAATCGGGTTTTGCTCAAAACAATTTCGATTTTCAGATTTTCTTCAAACTGAGCCTTGGGCTATCCTTGTTTAATCATTCCTCATCAATTAGGAGCTTTAGTCCTACTCAATTGGGCCATTTCTGTAATTCCTCCGAATTTCACCGAAATCCACCAAAAAAACCTAATTCTCGATTTTCTTCCGAAATTGAGTTTTCTATCAGTTTTTCTTGCAAGTAGCTTCTCCATTACCCGTAGTCAGTACTTATCTTTCATTTGGAATCTTCAATTCCGACCAATTTGATCGTTTAAGCACTACTAAATCTCGTAACCCAACTTTCGAACTCCATATCTTTCAATGTAGACCTCGAATTATCAAAATTCTTTCACCGTTTTTCAATTGAACCTCAAATCTTGATTTTGAAAGTGGGTTGACTTTTTCAAGAGTTGACTTTTTTGGGGTTGACTTTTTTTGGGGTTGACTTTTTTTTAGTTTGACTTTTTCTATCCGTTTTCTTAGACTAAGTCTCGGAGTACCAGCTGCAGGATAAGAAAAGCCTTTTAGCATTCAGAAACATCAATTTAGGAAGAAAATGTACCTGATTTAGGGGTCCGGACAAAATTAGGTGTCTACAGCTGCCCCTCTTTGGCTATTGCTGAGAATCAGGAATCAGGCAAAGATAAACAAACACTAATTTTGTACGGTTAGTGAAATCACATGTGAAGGAAAGGAAAGGGATTTCAATCATCATCATTTTTTTTTTTTTGAAAAAGCTGTAAATTGAAGATTTTATCCTTAAATTGAATTCCCTGATTAATCAAGGCTCGATCCGTCTTAAGGAAACAGGTTCAATTTCAAAAGAAAAAGTTTTGCCCGAATATCTTAAATATGGTTCCTGAAGGTCTTGAAAATGGTACCCGGAGGCCTTACCTGTGATTTGCAAAATTATGCCCGAAGGTCTTAAAAATAGTGCCCGAAGGTCTTTAAAATGGTGCCCAGAGGTCTTAAAAATGGTGCCCGAAGGTCTTAAAAATGGTGCCTGAAGGTCTTTAAAAATGGTGCCCGAAGGCCCGTGATTTGAAAAATTATGCCCGAAAGTCTTAAAAATGGTGCCCAAAGGACTTTAAAAATAATGCCCGAAGGTCTTAAAAATGGTACCCGGAGGCCTTACCCTTGATGAAAAATTATGCCCGAAGGTCTTAAAAATGGTGCCCGAAGGTCTTTAAAAATGGTGCCCGAAGGCCTTACCCGTGATTTGAAAAATTATGCCCGAAGGTCTTAAAAATGGTGCCTGAAGGTCTTACCCGTGATTTGAAAATACCTTGACGACATTCTCAAGGCTCGACTCATTTGATAAACAAAATGAATTCGATTTAAAACAAAAGGAAATACCTTGACGGTGGTCTCAAGGCTCGACTCATTTGATAAAATAGAATGAATTCGATTTAAAACAAAAGGAAATACCTCGACGGTGGTCTCAAGGCTCGACTCATTTGAGAAGCAGAACGAGTTCGATTTGGGAAGCCAAAGTTTTCTTGATTCCTGCAATGTTAGCTAAATGCAATGATGAGAATGACATGCTTTGCAAATGCTTATATGTTTCCTGAGGATGAATGCAGTCAAATGATTGTGTCATGATTTCTAATCCATGGTTTCTTTGAGGTTCAAAAATTATCCAACTTCATGATAGAGTCTTCAATTGTTCACTGATGCCCCACTTAAAGAATCCTTTACTCAAGATAATTTGTCAAACTGTCCCAGTTTCTGACTTTGCTGAAATTCACAAATTTTTGACTTCATGGGGGAGTCTCCAACACATTCACTGTTTTTCTTTACTTGATGAATTTTCCATCAGGATTAGTGGTTTCCAAACTTTTTCTAAGATTTAGATCATTCCTTAGTAATACTTTTAAACTCCCTTTTATTTAAAAAAAAAATTATGTTTACTAATCATCATTCAATTTAATAACAAACAAAATGCAATCTCAAAAATGTATGAAAGAAAATATGAAACAGGCAATTGTCATAAAAGGGGTAACAAAAATTTATTGCAACAAAATATTTTAAGATGATAAAAGTGGATATCAAGGATATAAGCAACAAATGTAAAGTTATAGGTTGTTGATGCCCCGGATGCGGAATATCTTGGACCCCTCATTTTTTAAATTATCTGAAATTTCTCTTGAACGGTCAATTTACTTGGGTAATCCCTCGGCTTCCGTAGTTACGTCAGACTGAGTTGTTCCCTTTTCCTCTGATTTTCAAATACTTTCTCCCCCTTTGCACGGAGCATTGACTCAAACCTTAATCAATACTTGAGCTGCCCTTTGCGGGTTTTCAACTCAAGTGTCCCCCATTCGGTATTAAGTCGCCCTTTGCGGGTTTTCGGCTTAAACCTCTCCTTTTTTTTTTACCACGCATCTGAGATAGGGGTGAGTTCGGTTCGGTTTGGGTCAGTTATTCGGGTTTTATTAACCGAATCGAGAAATTCAGTTTTTTCAAACGGGTAATCGAAACCGAACCGCTATAGCAAAAAATCGGTTATAATCGAACCGTCGTATCTCGGTTCGGTTCGGTTATCGGTTTTCTATTTTTTTTGGGCTTCTGGGCTTTTGAACTTTTGGGCTTTATTACCTGCTATTTGCCTATTTTAACTGATTGCCTAGCATGGCTTTCACGCCTAAAATCAACCTATTTTTCATATTATTTTTAAAAACTCCATGATTAACTTATTACATGCTATTTTAAACTAAATTATTATATATGTTCATTTCAATAAAAAAAATGTGTGATAAATCCTTTGAAGGATTGCAAAAGTGACAAGTAGTTAAAGAATAAAATGCTTAACCGATCTATCATCAATTTTCTTACCCTTAGATCTTACTTTGCGATTGCTTTCTTAGTATGGTTAAAGGCTCCTATATATAATATGGTCATCATATCAAGGTTTTGATGAGAAGATTGGTTAAATATTAATAGCTTCTTAAACTGACAAATGTCGTCGCCTATATACAGCTTCCATGCCTAACGGAAACTCCAACTAGCTGTTGAAATGAACTTTAAGAAGCTTCTAAACCTCTTGTAATCTACTATATATGCCTAACGCCTAATCACATCTTTACTTTGCTTTCTTGGTACATTGCTTCGCAAATTAATTAGGTATTGGATTTGAAGTTTGAACCCTCCTCTCCATTAATCGGTTACCATTCAATTATGGTACATTGCTTCGCAAACTATATATGAGCAATAGATTCCTTCATCCACCATTCAAAACTAGCACTTATACAACTTCCATTCAATTATGATTCAGGGGATCAAACCAAAACATCTTTAATTTGGCACTTAACCATGTTAATTGGTTCAACAAACAACCAAAAAGAAAATCTGTTTTGAATCAAGAATTGCACAATTCTTATTGCCGCAGAGATGAATGAACAGGAACAGGAACAGAAACAAAAATAGAAACAGAAACAGAAGCAGAAGCAGGGGTGCAAACTACAGAGAGTGAAAAGGAAAAGGAGAAGCTTTAGCTTACAGTATCTAGAGCAGAGCAGTAGAGCACCAAAGCTTAAACAGTAACACAAAGTCACAAACTCTAACATTACATAATTACCATCTTTCATAATAAGTTAATAACTACAAGTCTGAAGTACAACTACCAGTGTCCATCAAAGAGTCAAAGCATGATCAAACTACAAAGCATATTAGCCTACTAAACAACTGCAAGTCTGAAGTCAAACCAAGCTCAATTTAAAAGAACAATCATAAATAAAACTACAATCCACATTCCAAGATATGAAATTAAAATATAGAAATTAGAAAACAAAATTCATATTCATGGAATTGTTGTTCTAGAACTCCTTCCATCTTCAACTGCTTGAAAAAAAATAAACATCCCAATGCAAATCTCAAGAACTTGTTACTAACAAACATAACCATTTAAAACTTAAAATAAGTTGAAGGTTTTTATAAATCTAAGTATCTAACTGTTCAAATCTACAATATAATATATATAACAAAAATAACACAAAATGAAATCAATTACCTTTCACTCTTCAAGTCAATCATCAATAACCATTCTTGTTTCATTAAGAACCAACTCCCTAAAATCTACAAAAAGAACAATAATTATAAGATTCGTAAATCACTAAAAATAATGATAGATATAGATACAACATTAAATATGCAAATAGTAAATCTTTACCTGTTTCAATGCTTTCCCAAACATCTAATTTCTCCTCATTCTCAATCGGAACTGGAGCAGATTTTAACCAATTCTGTGTGCATATAAGGGCCTCAACCATTTTTGGAGTCAAAGAGCTACGAAATGGATCAAGAATACGTCCCCCTGTGCTAAAAGCATATTCGGAGGCTACAGTAGAGACAGGAATAGCTAATACATCTCGAGCCATCAAAGCAAGTATCGGAAATTTGAAAGCATTAACCTTCCACCAAAGTAATATGTCAAAGTCTTTCTCACTATTCTCAAGTTGATCATCTAAGTAGCTTTGCAATTCCGACTTCCCATCTGTGCATTGTAACTCTGCCCTTCTTTTTTTAAATTTTGACAAGACATATGCCTCTGCATCAACAATATCAATAGTATCCTCCTCAATTTTGATTGTTTTCTTGGAACTAGGACTTGCTTCTTCATTAACAGCAGTAGCAACATAGGTAGAATAATGCTCAAAAATACCATTTAAGGTGTCAGAAATCCTAACACTCAACTGTTGCGCCTTTTCTCCTTCATAAATCTCTTCAATAAAATTTTTTACATACTCCAACTTGCGCCTAGGATCCAATACAACAACAATAAACAACAAGGGATTAAGGTTCTTTACATTTCCCCAATATTTGTCATACTTTTCTTTCATTCGAACAGCCATTGAGCTAAAAGTTGGATTTGGATCGTGTAATTTGTCCTTAATTTGCATTCCAACACCAAACACCACATGAAAGTAATTATTGCTAGTTACATACAAAGACCCAGAGACACGCAAAGTGGAATCATAAAAGCATTTCAAAAAAGGCAACAATCCACGAACATAATCCCAATCGACTACAGTGGGCAAACCCTTGTTTTTTTCTGCATTAAGCTCACTTCTATACTTGTCATCTTGTTCCTCTAACCTATCAAAAGCTTTTTCAAACTTCAAAGCAGCTTCCAACATCAAATAAGTGGAATTCCACCTAGTTTCAACATCTAGACAAACAAGGCTTTTACTTTTTATTTTTTCTTGTTGCACACAAATCTTGAATCTTTGCAACCTTGCAGGGGATGACCTCACATACCTCACAGCAGAACGGATACGAAAGACGGAATCGCCCAAATCTTTCAAACCCTCTTTTATAGTAAGACTAAAAATGTGTGCACAACACCTCATATGTAAATGTTCACTATTCAAAACACTACAATTCCAATTATTAAGTCTTCTCTTCACATACTGAATACCAACATCATTAGAGCTTGCATTATCTACCGTAATAGTGAGAACTTTATCTATCCCCCACTCAAGCAAATGTTTCTCAACGCATTTCCCAATCATATTACTGGAATGGTTAGGAATTGGAGTTAAATTCAATATTCGTTTATGCAATTTCCATTCTTGATCAATGAAATGAACTGTAAGGCACATATAGCTAAGATTTTGCCTAGATGTCCAAATGTCAGTAGTGAGGCAAACTCTCAACTTTGATTTTTTCAGATACATGAAGAACTTCTCTTTTTCACTCAAAAAAAGGTCATAACTATGCTTAGCAACAGTGAACCTTGAAGGAACTTGAAACCGAGGTTGCATAACACTACAAAAGTCACAAAATCCTTCATGTTCTACCACCCTAAAAGGTAACTCATCCATAACCACCATTCTCGCACAATATTTTCTACCAATTTCTTGATCAAATTTCCATGTAAGTGATGAACCATCACTACCATCAGCACCTAAATCTTTAAAATTTAGGGTTGTTTGCTTATTGTCAACACTATTCAAGGGGTATTTCACACATCTAGCAAGAGGGTTGTGCAAGGCACTAGTTCCACTTGTACTAGGACACTTAATTACTTTACCACAATAATTACAAGAGGCCTTCTGTTCAATTTTGTCATTACAAGGAAGTTTAGTGAAATGTTGCCATACCTTAGAACTCGTACTTCCCAAATTGCCTTTAGCTGCTTTTGGAGCATCTGATGGGAGATGGACAGTGGCATTGGTTGGGTCTAATGTTGTGCTTGCTGGATCGAGGGTTCCGGTTTCTACTCCGGCCATTGGCTGTTTCTTTGTTGAAAGGTCACAAGCACTTTCATTCTCAGTCAATTGTATAGGAGGATTGCTCGATGCAGTTGAATCCATCCAACTATCTGAATTATGCAAAACAACAAAAAAGTCTGAATTTAGTTGCAATGCAAAAGGAAATGACTGACTTCTTTACCAATCTATGCACAAGAAATTTTGTACTATCAACAGAATCTATGCATAAGATGCAAAAGGAGATGAAAGAAATGCATCTAATAATACAGAACCTGAATATTTGGCCAGGATGCACAACATTCAAAAAGTTGAGACATTACAAAAACATGGGAATTCTTTCAATTCTAATACCATTTAGTATCAACCCATGACTTTAAGGGTCATACTCTAACAAATCTATAACATTCAGGAAACAGAGTATTCCTATTGACTTTTCAACAATTAGTCATTTGCAGTTTAGTGCAAATCTTTGTTACTGAATGTTATACTCAGAGGTATTGTGACAAAACACAGGTGGAAGATATACCAGCGGAAGATGTACCACCAGAAGCAGTGGTTTCTGCTCAGATCCAACTTAACGTGGAAGGCCCAACCATTGATAATTCACATACCATTCAGAGAGAGTCAGGTATGATTATTATCTTTGTTTCCATGAGATATTCTTGTGGGATGGGATGCAAATGAATGATATTAAAATGCCTTAGTTACAAGTTTTTTTTTTTTTCCATTCATTTAGTGGTTGCATAGTAGTAGCATAGTGATCTAAATCTTTGCTAACAAGTGAAACAGCCGAAGAACGAACATATGGAAATGCAAGAAAAATATTGTTGCACTGACAGGATTCGAATATATTGAACAGAAAAATGAAGATACCTTCAAGAAGATCCGTGGTGGTGGTACTGGATCTGGTGCTTGTTGACTGAAGTAGAAACTCTAATTATTGATTCAATCGATCGATTCAAAAATGTAAATATTAAATATATAATTTGAATATTAACTAAATATTGAATGTAATAAATATTTAATAAAATATATATTTGAATTAATATTATGGTTTTCAATATAAAATTAAGAGGTTAAATTAAAAGTTTAAATCTCATTAAGTTAAATAAAATATATATTTGACTTAATGGTATGATCTTTAATATAAAATTAAGATAATAAATTGTAAATTTTTAAAATCCTTAATTTTGGGTTGAATATCAAAAGTTCAAACCCCTCAGTTATGTATATATAGCCAGCTCTCAGGTAACAAAATAAATAAATAAACAAATACATAAAAGGAAAAAAAAAAGTATAATGTTGGTAAACATTTAAATCTAGCCAAAAAAATATTGCTTTAACAAGAAATATTTAACACTGTACATGAATCTTAGCAGCAGCAAACAAGCTAAAAGCAACTGAACCAAACTCACCACTTTTCAATTTTGGGTGCCTCTGAATTCTGATGTGTGGTGATTATGGCAACGACGCAAGTCGATGAGAAACTGAGATTGTAAGAAATGAAAAAAACTAAGATGGCAAGTTGGCAACGGCGCAAGTCATTGAGTCAATAGTTTTAGGGTTTAATTTTGTAACTCTTGTATTTTGTTAGGGTAAATAGCTAATAGGTATGGGGTTGGCCGGTTGGGGCCTTGGGGGGTTAGGTCTTAGGCTTATTTTATTTGTTTGGGTACTGTATGCATTTGGGCCATGGCCCATGGTTGGTTCTTACTTGATTAGGGTTTTTTTGGATTTTTTGAAATTTGGTTTTTTTGTGGACTTTCGGTGTCCAATGGAAATAATCGAAACCGAACCGAATTGGTTCGGTTTGATGATGTCATCTACCCGAAACCGAATCGAATTATAAAAAAACCAAACCGAGAATTCTAAACGTCGGTTCGAATCGGCTTTTTGGTTTTCTCGGTTTTTTTGCTCTGCCCTGATCTGAGAATTCTAAATGCTTCCAAAGTAAAAATGTCAATTCAAAAGATGGGACAAATTCTGAGAACAACCTTTCAAATTAAATATCCATGCTTGATCAAAATGGACTTTTAAAGTACGTAATGTAGGCCAAGGTTCGGGTTTAGAAGGAAAGGATAAAATAGGCCCAAAATGTGTTTAAGGGTAATTGGATCAAGGATCATTTCCTGAGGAGAATTCGTTCTTGAGACATTTTTCCCCTTTTTGGTCTTTTTATTTATTTTTTATTGCTGGCTTTCATTTGCCATTTTTTGATTTCACATTTTTCCAATGGCTCTCTTTTTTGCCATGATTTTGATTATTTTTCCTCGTATTTGCCCTCCAGTGTAGAGGGTGATCCTTGATCAGGGTTCAATGAAAGAAATAATTCCTAAGGCTCAAAGGGGTGACTAGGGATAATTTCTTCTTAGTGAAGGGAATATGAAAGATGGCCATTTATCATATCAAGCATAAGTATTCTATTTGAAAAACAATTCTCAGGGGAGATAGATATATAGAATTTCCATTTCTACATTTGGAATCATTCGAATTCCCATGTGCATAGCATCACACAATTTTTATTTTTTTAAGCATAATACTTATTCAGTTCATCAGCATTCACGGGATATCTAAAATCATCCCCGTCCATCCGAGTTAGAATCAATGCTCTTCCAGAAAAAGCTCTTTTTACCACATAAGGTCCTTCCCAATTTGGAGCCCATTTTCCTCGTGGATCCTTCACTATGGGGGGAATTTTCCTCAGTACCAACTCTCCTTCTCAGAACTGTCTGGGTCGAACCTTCTTGTTGTGGGCTCGAATCATCCTTTTCTGATACAACTGCCCGTGACAAATCGCCTTCAATCTTTTCTACTCGATGAGATTCAGCTGTTCATAACGAGCACTAACCCATTCTGCCTCTTCTAGGCCAATCTCCATCAAGACCCGAAGTGAAAGAATCTCAACTTCAATAGGTAACACTGCTTCCATACCATATACCAAAGAAAATGGCGTTGCCCCTGTAGATGTGCGAACCGAAGTGCGATATGCATGAAGAGCAAAAGGAAAGATCTCATGCTAATCCTTATACACATCAGTCATCTTCTCGACAATCTTTTTGATGTTTTTGTTGGCTGCTTCTACTGCCCCATTCATCTTCGGAAGATAAGGTGCCGAATTGTGATGCGTGATCTTGAACTGAGTACATACCTCTCTCATCATCTTATTATTCAGATTTAGAGCATTATCTGAAATAATTCTTGCTGGCAATCCATATCGGCATATGATTTCCTTCTTAACAAATCTGCATACCACCGACTTCGTTACATTCGTATAAGATGCAGCTTCCATCCACTTTGTGAAATAGTCTATGGCCACCAGGATGAAACGATGTCCATTTGAAGCTTTCGGGGTAATAGGCCCAATCATATCCATTCCCCACATTGAAAACGGCCATGGTGCGGTCATGACATACAATGGCGATGGCGGCACATGAATCTTATCTGCATATATCTGGCATTTATGACACTTTCGAGAATAACTGATACAATCTCCTCCTATCATCAACCAATAATATCCTGCCCTCATAATCTGCTTAGCAAGCATGTAACCATTAGCATGGGTGCCACATATCCCTTCATGGACTTCCTCTATGATTCTTCGAGCTTCGGCAGATCTGACACATCTCAGTAGGACTTGGTCTTTCCCTTTCTTGTAGAGAATCTCCCCATCTAGAACAAAACCTATTGCTAGCCTTCTCAGAGTTCTCTTGTCGTTTTCTGTTGCCTGTTCTGGATACTGTTGACTCTTGATGTACTGCAAGATGTTGTTGTACCAAGGGAGACCATCTGCTTCTTCTTCGATACTCAAGTAGTGGGCAAGAGACTCATATATGTTCATTCTGATCGGCACAACTTCTGCCCCTTCATTCACTTTAAACATTGATGACAAAGTAGCCAGAGCATCCGCCATCCAGTTTTTTTCTCGGGGGAAGTAATTGAAACTTACTTCTTCAAACTCCTCCAATAAACTCAGTATGAGTTCTTGGTATTTGATTAATTTTGTATCCCGGGTTTCCCATTCTCCGCGCAATTGATATATCACTAAAGCTGAGACTCTGAAAACTTCCAAAACTTTGATTTTTCTGTCCACTGCTACACGAAGGCCTATAGTATATGCCTCATACTCAGCCGTATTGTTTGTACAATAAAAATCCAATATGGCGGTGAAGGGATAAGAATCTTCTTTTGGGGATATGAGCACTGCACCGATTCCGTGCCCCATGGCATTAGATGCCCCATCAAAGTACATCTTCCATATCTTCTTCTTCAAGGGAACCTCATCCGCTTGCGAAACATACATCAAATCTTCATCTGGGAAATCAAAGTTCAACGGCTCATAATCTTCCACTGCCCGACTTGCTAAAAATTCAACCACTACACTGCCCTTGATAGCTTCCTGACTCACATATACAATGTTGTATTCTGACAACAAAACCTGCCATCTTGTCATCCTCCCTGACAAAGATGGTGCTTCCAACATGTATTTGATTGGATCTAGCTTGGCGATCAACCACGTTGTGTGGCACAGCATGCACTGTCTGAGCCTCCGAGCAGTCCAAGCTAAGGCACAACACAGCTTTTCTACCAACGAATATTTCAACTCATAATCTGTGAACTTCTTGCTGAGGTAGCAAACCGCTTGTTCTTTCTTTCCAGTCTCATCAAGCTACCCTAAAACACAACCCATGGATCTCTCAAATACTGATAGATACAATATCATCGGTTTATCCGGAGCCAGTGGCATTAATACTGGTGGGTTTGATAGATAATGCTTAACCTTTTCAAAAGCAATCTGACACCCTTCATCTCACTCTCCTGGATCATGTTTTTGAAGTAACTTGAATATTGGATCACATTTATCGGTTAACTGAGAAATAAACCTGTCGCAACCCTAAAAAAAATAAAATAACGATAACAACAAGTCTCATCGCAAGACTTTATTATTCGTTTTTCCTTAGGCGTGACATTAAAAAAAAGGAAAAGTCGACTTAATTCCTCTAGAAAAACGAAGGTGTCGATACGTGATCCTGGATCGCGTGGAACCGTTCGAGTGAGGGGAAACAAGAAGCAGAGGAAAAGATGACTTAATTCCTCTAGAAATAATAAAAGGTCGAGGGTATGAAAACGGCCTCGTAAAAAGATATGGAGTCGCCACCAATCTTTTTTAGCTAGGTGTGATCGGCCACCTATTAAAACCAATTTTGCAAAACATTTTAAAATTAATTAAAACATTTTTTAAAACCAATTTCAGGTCTGCGTTATAAACCAGAGAAATCAAAGAAGCGGGTTCGGGAGTCGGTTACGTGCGGGGAAGGATTAGCACCCCCGTATAAACTGGTACCTTATTAATCGTGTGTTATCCCAAGTCTCGGTAAAAAGTTGGTTTTTAATTTAGTATTTCAAGTTAATTCCAAATTTTAAGAAAAATAATTCCATTTTTAATTGAAAATGATCCGGAATTCATTAATTCAAAATTTTCCTATATTCCCCGACAAAATCGGCAAAATATAGAAATTTTTATTCATTTGGAAAACTTTCCGAATCAGTCTCGTTTTTTGAAAGAAAGATATGCCTTTATTAATGATAATTGATGATATTCCCTCCAGCAAACCCGGTAGAAAACTCATGAATCATTTTAACTCGGGAATATCTTTATTTATTTTTATTGAAAATTATTATCTTTTTCAGAACATTTTAAAATATGAACATGGACATGTATGACATAAATAAAATGACATGGCAAATCTAGATAATATAATGCAACCTAAATGATATGACATAATTCAAATGACATAGTATATTCTAGGTAAAATAAAAAAAAATCTTAAGTATCATGGTATATTTTAAATGAGATAAAACGATTTAAATGACATGGCAATTCTAAATGATATGGCATATTTTAAATGACATGGCATGTTATAAATGAAATAACCTAAATGACATGGAATATGATCTTAAATGACAAGAAATGACATGGAATTAAAATAATGCTAACATATAATATGCATGAAAATACTAATAAAAATAATAATGCACGAACATAGTATATGCTAAACAATGTGACAAAAATAACTAAATAAAAAGCATAGGATATCATGAAACATTAAAAATCATATGGCAAACAAATATAAGATCATAAAATGTGAATTAATGTAATAACAATATCATGGAAAATATTATAGCAAAAATGACATATTTAAATAAAATGCATGATGCAATGCATGAAAATGTATTTTTTTCCTTTAATTAAACAAATCCGTATATCTAAAAAGATATCCGACTACCTTAGCAAAATATGTCAAATTAGATTTTCTAAAAAAAAAACTTTGTGATTGTTTGAAAACAATTTAGAAGAAAATTTTGAATAGAAATTAAAACCCTTACCAAACCCTTTTAAAATGGCTCTAATTTCCTAAGTTTAAAATCCTGGACTTAACCACCCTTAACCCGAGATTTATAAAATCATTTTTAAAGTTTAAAAAGGCTTAGAAACTACCCTAAGACAGTAGCTAAATCTTCTAACCAACCCCCTCTAAATGCCTTAGCCAAATTCAAACCTTATTCCTCTTTTGATTTCAAATCTGCCTCTACTGTCCGATTTTACCACACGATTTTTTAGCCTATTTTTAAAAATTCTAAAAATTCTAAAAAACATACTGGAGACTCAAAACATGCAAATCTACACAATTGGCTTAATTTTCTGATTAAAAAAATTGGAGATGTTCGAGTGCTTGGTGTAAAAAAACTATTCGTCAAAACACATTTTTTTGCCTTTGATAAATTCATTCAAAAACCAAAGTGGAAATTGTTGGAAATCATCCTTAAGACCTAAGGACAGTAGCTAAACATTTTAAAAAACCTTGGACAAAATTGGCTATGTAAAAAAAATCACAAAGGTAGAATGATCAATTTGACAATTCCTTAATTTTCCACAAGTATGATCTACAAAGCATGACTTTGAGCCATTACTTGGCCTAAGTCACAAATCAAGTGGCAATGACATGGAATGCATGAACATACAGAAAATTAAATGTATGAAATGCATGGTCTAAAGGTCTAAATGGTAAAGGAAATGCATGACAATTCATGGCAACCTAAATGCCTAGCATGAATTTGCATGGCAATAAATGCTATCCTAACTCTATATGCATGCAATGCTTGATAATGTAAATGTGACTAGGACCTAACATGTTATAAATATGCATGAAAATGAATGTGACCTAAGACCTAAATAGCATATTAATGCATGACAATACCAATGTGATTTAAGACTCAATATGCATGGCAATACCAATATGGCCTAGACCTAAAATGTTGTGAGCATGCATAGCAATACTATGAACATATAATGACTCATGAAATTAATGTTAATGCTGGAACAAACAGTAGCTAATACACAATTTCAAGATATGATAATGCAAAGCATGTTACTTAAACAAAAATACAAATGCACGACAAAGCAATGAATGCATGAAGAGGCCAAATGATCACATGAGACTCTAATACAATCCTATTTAGTAAATGACATAAGTACATGACAAACCATATTAAAATGCATAATGTCATGAAATTTTCAATAACATATAACATACCAAAATCAAAATGCATAAGCTCATGGCATGGAAATGCAAACAAGTTAAGAAACAAAAGAAAAATGCACATGCAAGGCAAACAAACATGGTATTGCCGAATGGTCATGGATCATAATGATGGCATTTTTATCATAGCATTTTCATGAGCACATGGCATACTAAAATCAGAATATGAAACTTCATGACATGGAGATATAAACAAGCTAAGAAGCAAAAGAAAAATATACATACAAGGCATACAAAATGGAATGGCCGAATATGCATGAAACAAAACTATTGAGAATGCAAACATGTAATACATGGTACATAAAAAAAATGCACAATATGGATATATGGACAAAAAAACCTGAATATGCAAGGATGCAATACCAAGAATGGAAATGAAATATAACAAATATAGCATAGAAAATAATGTAAAGAAAATGTATACACAAGATTTAACATAGACATGCAGAAATTATAAACAAAACAAGTAAGTAGAACATGGAAAGTTAAGCTCCATGGATTGTATCAAATGGGCATAGCCTCTCACCAAACCATAATCACTTGGTCTTGCCAAGATCATGAAGCCTTTCCATCTCATCAAAACAGAAAATAAACCATGTAAAACAAAAAATAAGGTAAGCTTCATGGATGGTGTCAAATGGGCATAGCCTCTCACCAAACCATATTACTTGGTCTAGCCAAGATCATGTAGCCATTTCAACCTTTTTTGCTTCATATTTTGTAAAAATCAGAACCTTATAATACTTTAAAAAACTTATATAAATCATTTTTTTACAACAACATGCAAGGAAGAAAAAAAGAAAAAAACAAGGCAGAAAAAAAAGAGCCATTCGGCCATGGCATGAAATTCTAAGGAAAAAAACTTGTTTCCACCATTTAAAAGAAGAAGAAGAAGATGAAAACATGAATAAACATTGAGAAACTTTATTTCTAAGAAAAATGTTGTAGGAAAACATGACAGAAAAACCAAGAAAACACTATGAAAATGAAGAAGAAAGCTAGACTAGAACTTGGTAGAGATGACTTACCTTCAAACTCTCTAATGAAAACCTTTTTTTTTTCTTTCTTTCAAAACCTTTTTTCTTGCCAAATTAGCTACTATTTTCCAGCCAAAAAACCTCTGAAAAAATCAAACTCCCCCTCTCCCTTTAGCCTTGGCCGAATTCCCCCTCAGCCATTGGATGAGAATTGCACTTTTTCTCTTCCAATCTTGGCCTTTAGATTTAGATATTTTGATGACAACATAAAAATGTCATCTTGCCAATTGATTCCAGCCCTTAAGATGTGTACTCAGCTCTTGTATTAACCTTAGTTATTAGATGCAAAAGATGACCAATCCCATGCACTCACTTGTTTACCCCTCTTGAATGCCTACCCTTGGATGAGTTGTGCTCTTCCATTCTTGGTCATTGGATGAAACCAACATAAAAATGATATCTTATAGATTAAATCCAGCCCTCAACATGTGTACTCAGCCCATGTAGATGGCCTAAGCCATTGGATGAAAAAGGGATAATCCCATCCACTCCCTTGCTCAACCGAATTGATGCTCACCCTTGGATGAATTGTGCTCATCTTTTTTCTTCCATTCTTGGCCATTAGATGAGCATTATTTTATGACAAATAAAAATATCATTTTGGCATTTAATCTTGGCCATTGGATGGTGCATTCAACTTTTCTACAAGGCACCTAAGCCATTGGATGAAGGGGGACCATTTGCAAGGTGTTAGTGATAGCATGTGGCATGATAGTGACTAGGGAATTAAATTGCTTAAGCTTCCTTCTTCTCCTCTATGTTGGCTGACCAAGGTAAGAAAAAATCTCAGCAATTTCTTCATCTTTCATAGTTTCCACAATTACCAACTTGCCATTTTTTGGTTTCCTTGGTGAAATGACCTTTTTGCCCCCGAACTTAAATAAATAGAACATGGACTCCAAATTCGAATTTTATTTTTTCAATACTTCCAAAATAATAAAAATTGAATTCTGGAAGTTTTCATGATTTTTGGAGCTCATTTGCTATTTATTTCGGATTTATTTCCGAAATTACCCATTTTATGCACCCGAACTTTACCATTTTTTAAACGAGCTCCGAATCCAGATTTTTCTTCACCAATATTTTTCAAATAATTTAAAAATGTGATCTGGAAGTTTTCATAATTTTTGGAGCTCATTTGCTATTTTTTCGGGATTTATCTGCTTGAATTACTACATAGGGGACCAGGGATTTGGTCATTTTGCAAACGAACTCCGAATCAAGATTTTCTTTTTCCAATCTCTTGAAAATAATTTAAAAATGAGATTTGCAAATTTTCAAAATTTTTGGAGTCCATTTGCTATTTTTCCGGGATTTATCCTGTTGAATTACTACATAGGGGACTCGATATTTGGCCATTTTGCAAACGAACTCCGAATCAAGATTTTCTTTCGAAATCTCTTCCAAATAATTTAAAAATGAGATTTTCAAATTTTTAGAATTTTTGGAGTTCATTTGCTATTCCAGTTTCAATAAACGGCATATCTTTTGCAAGTAGACAACCAAGCAATGCTTCCTATGATGATCCTCATCATCATTCCATAAAAGTCTTACAAAAGGATTTGAAAGTTACTGCAAAGTGCCTTTTGGAATTGGGACCCCTGAGCATATATGATAGGTATAGACGAGAGAACATGCTTTCTAAGACTTAGACGAACCCCAAGATGGATGCTTTTTATTGCCAGCTTTAAGTTCGAACTTTTTAATTCTAAACCATCCCCCCTTACTTACCTCTTTCTTTTAATAAAGCGGAGCGGGGCTAATTTCTCGTACTTGCTCAGTGTGCCCCCTTTCGTCGACTGTTGCCTAACCTGCTGACATCCCGGCGAAGGGAGTCATTATTTGTCTCACATCCTCGAATTCGAGAGAACGCTTTCCTTACTTATTGACCTTGAGGGCCTTACCTAGAGTTAAGTCCCGGGGAAGTAGTCAAAGAAGTACAACTTCCAGGATTTATTCTGTTGAATTACTGCATAGGAGACATGTTATTTGGCCATTTTGCAAACGAACTCCGAATTAAGATTTTCTTTCGCCAATCTCTTCGAAATGATTTAAGAATGAGATTTGCAAATTTTCAGAATTTTTGGAGTTAATTTGATATTTTTCCCATATTTTCCAATTTTGCCCTTTTGCCTCCGAAACCCGGTTTTGCTCAAAACAAGTCTGATTTTCTGATTTTCTTGAAATTGAGCTTTGGGATATCCTTGTTTAATAATTTCTCATCAATTAAGGACTTTAGATCTTCCAAATTGGGCCATTTCTGCAATGTTTTCCAAATTTCACCGAAATCCACAAAAAAAGCCTAATTCCTGGTTTTCTTTCGAATTGACTTTTCTATCAGTTTTTCTTCCATGTAGCTTCTCCATTACCCTTAGTTAGTGCTTATATTTCATTTGAGACCTTCAATTCCGACTAATTTGATCGTTTAAGCACTTTCCCCAAATTTCCTGAATTAGGGTTTTCTTTCTACTGAATCTCGTAACCCAACTTCCAAACTCCATATATTTCAATGTAGACCTCGGATTATCAAAATTATTTCACCAATTTTCAATTGAACCTCAAATCTTGATTTTGAAAGTGGGTTGACTTTTTAGTAGTTGACTTTTTTGGGGTTGACTTTTTCTGAGGTTGACTTTTTTTGAGTTTGGCTCTTTCTGTCTGCTTTCTTAGACTAAGCCTCGGAGTACCACCTGCAGGATGAGAAAAGCCTTTTAGCATTCTGTAACATCAATTTAGGAAGAAAATGTACTTGATTTAGGGGTTCGGACAAAATTAGGTGTCTACAAAACCGAGCAATGTAATTCAATCTTCCGAGAAAATCTCTTACTTCTTTTTGAGTACGTGGAGGTGGGAAATTCTGGATGGCCTTCACTTTATCCAGATCAATCTCAATTCCCCTTTTGCTAACAACAAAACCCAATAATTTTCCCGAAGTGACTCCAAAAATGCATTTTGCTGTGTTTAGCTTGAGTTGAAACTTTCTTAGTCTTTCAAAGAGTTTCCTAAGATTCGCAATATGCTCCTCTTCTCCTTGTGGCTTTGCAATCATATCATCAACATAAACCTCAATTCCCTTATGCATCATGTCATGAAACAAGGTCACCATGGCTCTCTGATAACCAAACAGCATTACCTTGTAGCATAATGTTCCCTACATTGTAACAAATGTGGTTTTCTCCATATCTTTCGGAGCCATCTTAATCTGATTATATCCCGAGTACCCATCCATGAAAGAAAACAAGGAACTCTTCGTCGTATTATCTACCAAAGTATCAATGTGAGGCAAAGAGAAATTATCTTTGGGACTGACCTTGTTCAAATCTCGGTAATCGAAGCACATACGCACCTTGCCATCCTTCTTTAGTACTGGAACAATGTTTGCCACCCATTCCGGATATTTTGCCACCTCTAATAATCCAGCATCAAACTGCCTCTTCACCTCCTCTTTTACCTTTAACAGCATGTCTGACCTCATTCCGAATATTACCATGTCTGCAAAGTCCTTGGTGGAACTCCCCACCAATTTATCATAATATGGTGCTTTCAAAGTGTTGATGAAAAGCACTATAGTTTCTTTGCTAGTTAAAGGGGGTTGCACTTGTGCGGCCAGATCCCTCCACCTTTGCGAGTATTCTTTGAAACTCTCAGTGGTCCTCTTTTCCATGTTCTGTAGCGACAACCTATCAGGTACCATATCAGATACATGCTTATAATATTCCATGAAAGCCTTGGCTAAATCCGTCCATGAACGAATCTTGGTATGACTCAGTTGGTTGTACCATCGGGTTGCAGACCCTGTCAAGCTATCTTGGAAACAATGGATAAGCAGTTTCTCATTATCATCATGCCCCATCATCCTTCTGCAGTACATGGTCAGATGTGCTGATGGGTTGGTAGTCCCATTATATTTTTCAAAGTCTGGTACTTTGAACTTTGGGTGAATTACTAGATCGTGTACTAAGCTCATCTCTTTGGCATCCAGACTGCCAAATAACTCCGCCCCTTCAACGGCCCTCAGCCTCTCCTCCAGCAGTTAATATTTTTTATGTGATTCTGCCATTTCGACCCTCTTCAGCTCAGTCATCTTTGCTTTTTCCTTTTCAGCTAGTTTCTCAAAGTCTGGAACGTTAACATCATTTGGGTCAGTTCCCATATTACCCTTTTCGGGAACATAGTTCTGTGTCTCAGCAGCTGGCTGGATATAAACATAGGAGGCTGCCCCAATTGGCACCTCTTGGCCCTTTTGCTGTATGTTTTCAGGTTTTCTCTTCAACTACCACCATTTTCCCGGTGACCAAATTCTCTCCTAGCCCTTTTTGTTTTATCATGGCACTCATCATTTCCATGAGTTTAGTCATCTGTTCTCGAGACTCCTCCTGAGATTTAGCTAACTGTTCCTGCAGTTCCCTTTGCGTTTTTTCCATTCTTTCAATTCTAGCAAGCTGATAGTTCTCCATAGCCCTGGCTTGAGATCGAGTATTGTAAGGGTGTCGAAAATTCGATTCTTTCTAAGTGCGACCAATTGTATCTTTAGTTTTGGAAACCATGAATTAGAAATTATTGACACATCCTTTTTATGTTTTATAAAAAATGAATGAATGACCAAATGTGAATGAATGAATCAAATAAAATGAATAATTACATGACTACGTATATGAATAAGAAAAAATAAATGAATGAACAAGCGAAATGAACAAATAAGGGGTTAAGTGTGTGAATATGAATGAATGAACAAGTAAAAGAAATAAATAAGTGGTTAAGTGTATGAACATAAACGAATTTAAAAATGAATGATTATAAATATGAGTATGTACAAATGAACAAACAAAACATATAAAATATGAATGCATTTGAATGTATTGGCCCCGGGATAATTTCAATCAAAGGTCTTTCATTGATTTCCTGAAACTAAATACATCACAAATAGAATAAAAAGATCATTGCCTAAGATAAGTCCGTAATTCGCCTTTCAAAATGCTATTACAAAATTAGTCCTATAGTGACTTCCTCATATCTTGGACTTTCTTTCACAGTCTCCTTTTGATTGCCCTGCTCTTCAATCTGACCCCTACTTGTTCATGGCCCCTTGACACATCAGCAGAAGTATCACCGTGTAAGCTTTCCTTAGCTTGCTTCTCCAGTTGATTGGCTCGGGCTTCCTCATGCTTCGCTATCTCTTTCCAGTAGTTATTCTCCTTCTTGAGGTTTTTGACCTCATACTCCCACTCGCCGGAAGTCTTGGAAGTCTTGAGAGTCCCCTCAAATCTAAGCTCAAAGCGATACCTCTTCTCCAAATGTAATTCTCGAAGATCGCCTTTAGCAGTGTCCCTTTCTCTCTTGATCTTTTCCTTTACTATTTCTCGAGCTGATTCCCTATTTCTCATGTCCTCAAGCTCTTCTTGTAGTCGGGCAATCTCCTTGCTCATCTGGGCCTTTTCTTTTTCAAATTCCGCCCTTGCAATTTCTAAATCTGATGGCATTTCCCTCGGTGGTGGATTTATGAACTAGACCTCTTCCTCATCGGATATCAGTAGCCTATCATTAACCCTTAATTCCCTCCATACCAGGTAATCAGGTGTGACGATGTCGGCATATCTGGCCACTTTTATCCGGTGAGTTTTCTTCCATGCTTCAATCACTGCCCGCACCTTTCCAGAATATCCGTCTTCTCCATAAGTGAACTCTGATGATCCTAGATTATGAGTCACGGGTGTGAATTGCCGAGACTCAACCTGTCTTTGCACCAACAGAGGTGCATAACTCACAGACCCAAATTCTGAGTAGTGGAACTCCCGAGTTGTCCTCACATTTGTATATAATCGGCATAGGAACCATCCATGGAGCTCCCCAAGTCACCATCTCTCTTTTTAGATTTCGAAACATGTTGACCCATTTCTCTTCATCTCCGTCTTCAGGCCAATCATTTTGAAGGAATTCCCTGATCAAAACTAAATACTTCATGTACAGTTTGAAGGAAACCTTTTCTATCTTCCAAAAGTGACTTTGAATCCAAATATAAAGGAGTTGTACACACCCCTTGATTCTCCCTTGTCCTTGCCTTTTGCAAAAATTCAAAGATCTGATAGTTTCAGCTAGGATGGCCGGAGATGGGTTGATCTTCTATTCCAACTTCTCAAAGAAATCAAACACAGCTATATCCACATGACCCAATATCTTCGAGAATATGATTAATTTGTAGATGGCTAGAGCGAAGATGTCTTGGCTTTTTCTTTGTCGGAATAACCCAATATCAACTGTTGGAGAGTTTCCCACGGAATGGATCCATTTTTCTGCTTTGTATCCACATGACTCTCAACCCATGTTGTATCCATTCCTGTGATCCTAGCCACTTTCCTCTTAAAACCTGAAGGTTTCACTTCCTTCAAATATACCCGATCAAAATTAGGACATTCAACACGTAATAGTGCTGAATCTTCTTCAATCAGAGGGGTCATATCCTCTTTGTTAAAAGTAAAACATCTATAAGTAGGATTCCAAAACTGTACCATAGCCTGAATCAACTCACTATTGACCCGAATCGGAATTAAGAGTGCTATATCTCCATATTTTTGAGTGAAGGCTTCTTTCTCTGATACATTCCACTGTTTCCACATGTCGATTAACCCTCGGAGATTATTCTGTCTAGAATCCACTTTGACCCTTTCCGACAATACTGACACATAATCTTTCTTCAGGCAATCACCATCCTCCCTCTGATCTTTTTTCGACCGTGCCCTGACTACTGCATGATCTTATATCACTGAAATAACCTGACACTCCATGAAAGTCCTTTGGGTTGATGACTATCCCGAGGCCAATAAACTCCAAGTATATGATGATGTCTGTGATGCATGTCAAAGAAAAGAAAACAGAAAGAAATAGATTAGTAAAGAAACGAATTCACAAATATAACATAAATAACGACATGCTTTTTTAAAAAAAATATCCCGAAAATTTTAACAGAGCTTCGGCATTACGACGCCATTGGGACAAAATAATAAATTTATTACGAGGGATATGATGTTCGTTCATCATCACCCAATTTGTAAAATCTAACATATAGAAAGATGGTAAAAGGTTGGAAATGTTCCTCCATGTGTTCTTAAACTTCGGGTATCTAACAGAAATCAAGCATGGCTTCGCCTAGGTTCACTATATGAAGGTGAATCGGTTCTAAGGCCCCGAATTGTTCCTTACTGTCGCCTGTGAAGGCTAGTAAGGCACCCCGATAAAAGCAGGTTCAATTCGTTAGAGTATATTTTCCTATGCCCATACGGAGGATTATCACGAAGGCACTAGGTACTTTATACTCTGAAAGTGTTTCACTAGCCCATACGGAGGATCATCACGAAGGCGTAGTTATTTTACTCCCACTTAAAAGGACGGAACGCAGGTAGAGAGTTCATGTTATGCAAATGCAAATATAGTGTGTGCTGAGGAACAAAACAAACCTGACACCACCTATTCTACACCCCTTATTCTATATACCACACTAAAATCAAACAATGTAAGGCATCAGTCAAGCAAACATATAAATATACGCAACAAAATAACCAGGGAACAAATAATAATATGCATGCATATGAAGATGGACATATTTAAAACATTTTATTATTTTCAAAATTCTCTTTATTATTTTAAAAATATGGGAATTAAAATTAAATACCAATTAAACCAACAAAATCGAGACTTAGATAACACACGACTAATTCTAGGCCTGACTCTCTAAAAATTTCCCCAGCAGAGTCGCCAAGCTGTCGCAACCTAAATAAATAACATAACAAGTCTTATCGCAAGACTTTATTATTCGTTAAGTGTGACATTTAAAAAAAACCGAGGAAAAGTTGACATAATTCCTCTAGAAAAACGAAGCTGTCGATATGTGATCCCGATCGCGGGGAACCCGTTCGAGTGAGGGGAAAACAGAAGCAGAGGAAAAGACGACTTAATTCCTCTATATTGAAATAAAATAAACGATCGAGGGTATGAAAATGGCCTCGTAAAAAGACATGGAGTCTCCACCAATCTTTTCTAGCTAGGTGTGATCGGCCACCTATTAAAACCGGTTTTATAAAACATTTTAAAATTAATTAAAACATTTTTAAAACCAATTTCAAGTCTGCGTTATAAACTAGAGAAATCAAAGAAAAGGGTTCGGGAGTCGGTTACGTGCGGGGAAGGATTAGCACCCCCACAACGCCCGTATAAATCGGTACCTTATTAATCGTATGTTATTTCAAGTCTCGATAAAAAGTTGGTTTTTAATTTAGTATTTTAAGTTAATTCCCAATCTTAAGAAAAATAATTCAAGTTTTAATTGAAAATGATCCGGAATTTATTAATTCAAAATTTTCCTATATTCCTCGACAAAATCGGCAAAATATAGAAATTTTTATTTATTTGGAAAACTTTCCGAATCATTCTCATTTTTTGAAAGAAAGATATTCCTTTATTAATGATAATTGATGATATTCCCTCCAGCGAACCCGGTAGAGAACTCATGAATTATTTTAACTCGGGAATATCTTTATTTTTTATTGAAAATCATTATCTTTTTCAAAACATTTAAAAATATGAACATGAACATGTATGACATAAATAAAATGACATGGCAAAGTCTAGATAATATAATGCAACCTAAATGATATGACATAATTTAAATGGCATAGTATATTCTAGGTGAAATGAAAAATCCTAAGTATGGTATATTCTAAATGAGATAAAATGATTTAAATGACATGGAAATTTTAAATCATATGGCATATTTTAAATGACATGGAATATTATAAATAAAATAACCTAAATGACATGGAATATGATCTAAATAACAAAAAAAAAATGACATGAAACATAAAATAATGCTATCATAAAATATGCATGAAAAAAAAAATAAAAAAAATGCATGAACATAGTATATGCTAAATAATGTGACAAAAATAAATGACTAAATAAAAAAATATGGGATATCATGAAATATTCAAAATCATATGGCAAACAATATAAGATCATAAAATATGAATAAAAATAATAAAATACCATGGAAAATATCATAGCAAAAATCACATATTTAAATAAAATGCATGATGCAATGCATGAAAATGTATTTTTTCCTTTAATTAAACAAATCCGTATATCTAAAAAGATATCCGGCTACCTTAGCAAAATATGTCAAATTAGATTTTCTAAAAAAAAAAAACTTTGTGATTGTTTGAAAACAATTTAGAAGAAAATTTTGAATAGAAATTAAAACCCTTACCAAACCCTTTTAAAATGGCTCTAATTTCCTAAGTTTAAAATCCTGGACTTAACCACCCTTAACCCGAGATTTATAAAATCATTTTTAAAGTTTAAAAAGGCTTAGAAACTACCCTAAGACAATAGCTAAATCTTCTAACCAACCCCCTCTAAATGCCTTAGCCAAATTCAACCATTATTCCTCTTTTGATTTCAAATCTGCCTCTACTGTCTGGTTTTACCACATGATTTTTTAGTCTATTTTTAAAAATTCAAAAAATATAAAAAAAATACTGGAGACTTAGAACATGTAAAACTACACGATAAAAATTTGGCTTAATTTTCTGATTAAAGATGACTGCCCAGAAAAATCAAAGATGTTCGAGTACTGGGTGAAAAAAACTGTTTTGTCAAAACACATTTTTTGCCTTTGATAAAGTCATTCAAAAATCAAAGTAAAAATTTTTGGAGATCATCCTAAAGACCTAAGGATTTAGCTAAACATTTAAAAACCTTGGACAAAAATTGGCTAAGTAAAAAAAATCACAAAGGTAGAATAGTCAATTTGACAACCCTTTAATTTTCCACAAGTATGCTCAAGAGAGCATGACTTTGAGCCATTGATTGGCCTAAGTCATAAATCATGTGGCAATGACATGGAATGCATGAACATACAGCAAATGAAATATATGAAATGCATGGTCTAAAGGTCTAAATGGTAAAGGAAATGCATGACAATTCAAGACACCCTAAATGCCTATCATGAGTTTGCATGGCAATAAATGCTATACTAACTCAATATGCATGCAATGCTTGATAATGAAAATATGACTTGGACCTAATATGTTATGAATATGTATGAAAATGCTAATGTAACCTAAGACCTAAATAGCATAGTAATGCATGACAATACCAATGTCATTTAAGACTCAATATGCATGGCACTACCAATATGGCCTAGACCTAAAATGTAATGAACATTCATAGCAATACTATGAACATACAATGACCAATGAAACTAATGTCAATGCTGGAACAAACAGCAACTAATACAAAATTTCAAGATATGATAATGCAAAGCATGTTACCTAAACAAAAGGCAAATGCATGATAAGGCAAGGGATGCATGAAGAGGCCAAATGTAACTACATGATGCTCTAATGCAATCCTATCTAATAAATGACACAAGTACATGACAAATCATATTAAGTTGCATAATGTCATGACATTTTCATAAGTATATGACATACTAAAATCAAAATGCACCAGCTCATCGCATGAAGATGCAAACAAGTCAAGAAGCAAGGTGAAAATGCACATGCAAGGCATATCAATATGGAGTAGCCGAATGGCCATGTAACAAAATGATGGCATTTTATCATAGCATTTTCATAAGCACATGGCATACTAAAATCAAAATGTACAAGTTTATGGCATGGAGATGCAAACAAGCCAAGAAACAAGATGAAAATGCATATGCAAAGCATACTAACATGGAATAGCCGAATGACCATATGACAATATGATGAAAAATGCAAACATATTTATAAAATAAGACATGATACATAAAAAATATGCACAATGTGAGCATGAGCACAATGGCCGAATGTGCAAGAAAAATGATTAAGCATGGAATAGAAATATAGCAACAAATATAGCATGGAAAATAATGTAAAGAACATATATAAAATTAAACATAGACATGCAAAGCAAAACTAGTAAATAAAACTAGGAAAGTTAAGCTCCATGGTTGGTATAAAATGGGCATAGCCTCTCACCTAACCATAATCACTTGGTCTTGCCAAGATCATGAAGCCTTTCTATTCCAAAAAAAATCAGAAAATAAACAATGCTAAACAGCTAAATTAAGGTGAGCTTCATGGTAGGTAAAAATGGGCATAGCCTCTCTCCTAACCATGGTCACTTGGTCTAGCCAAGATCATGTAGCCATTTCAACCTTTTTTGCTTCATCTTTTGTAAAAAATCAGAACCTTAGAATACTCTAAAAAACCTTCTAAAAATCATTTTTCACAACAACATGCAAGGAAGAAAGAAAAAGAAAACCAAGGCAAGTAAACATGCCATATTCGGCTATAGCATGAAACCATGTAAAAAAATTGTTTTCCACCATTTTAATGAAGAAGAAGAGATGAAAACATAAGTAAACATGAAAAAACTTTATTTCTATAAAAAATGTAGTAGGAAAACGAGATAGAAAATCAAGAAAACACCATGGAAAATAAGAAGAAAGCTATGCTAGAACTTGGTAGAGATGACTACCTTCAAGCTCTCTATTGAAAACCTTTTTTTTTCTTTCAAAACCTTTTTCTTTGCCAAATTAGCTACTGTTTCCAACCAAAAACCATATGAAAAAATGAAACCAACCCCCCTTCTTTAGCCTTGGCCGAATGGCCTCTCACCCTTGTATGGGAATTGCACTTTTTTTCTCCTCCACTCTTGGCCTTTAGATTAAGATATTTTGATGACAACATAAAAATTTCATATTGCCAATTGATAGAAGCCCTTAAGATGTTTACTCAGCCCTTGTAGTAACCTTAGCCCTTAGATGCAAAAGAGGACCAATCCCATGCACTCCCTTGCTTGCCCCCTTGAGTGCCTACCCTTGGATGAGTTGTGCTCTTCCATTCTTGGTCATTGGATAAGGACAACATAAAAATGACATCTTTTAGATTAAATTCAGCCCTCAACATGTGTACTCATCCCTTGTAGATGGCCTAATCCATTGGATGAAAAGAGATAATCCCATGCACTCCCTTGCTTAACCGAATGGATGCTCACCCTTGGATGAATTGTGCTCATCTTTTTTCTTCCAGTCCTGGCCATTAGATGAGGGTCCTTTCATGACAAATAAAAATTTCATCTTGGCATTTAAACTTGGCCATTGGATGGTGCATTCAACTTTCCTACAAGGCACCTAAGCCATTGGATGAAGGGGGTGACCATTTGAAGGTGTTAGTGGTAGCATGTGGCTTGATAGTGACTAGGGAATTAATTTGTTCAAGATTCCTTCTTCTCCTCTATGCTGGCTGACCAAGGGAAGAAAAATCACAGCAATTTCTTCTTCTTTCATATTTTCCTCCATTACAAATTTGCCATTTTTGGTTTCTTCGGTGAAATGACCTTTTTGCCCCCTAACCTAAATAAATAGCAAATGGACTCCAAATTCGAATTTTATTTTTTCAATACTTTCAAAATAATAAAAAATTGAATTCTGGAAGTTTTCAAAATTTTTTGAGTCTATTTGCTATTTATTTCGGATTTATTTCTGAAATTGCTCCTTTTATCAACTCGAACTTTACCATATTTTAAACGAGCTCCGAATCCAGATTTTTCTTCACCAATCTTTTCCAAATAATTTAAAAATGTGATTTGGAATTTTTCATAATTTTTGGAGCTCGTTTGCTATTTTTTCTTGATTTATCTGCTTAAATTACTACATGGAGGACCCGAGATTTGGCCATTTTGCAAACGAACTCCGAATCAATATTTTATTTTCCAATCTCTTCTAAATAATTTAAAAACGAGATTTGCAAATTTTCAGAATTTTTGGAGTTCATTTGCTATTTTTTCGGGATTTATCCGCTTGAATTACTACAAAGGGGACATGGGATTTGGCCATTTTGGAAACGAACTCCGAATCAAGATTTTCTTTTGCCAATCTCTTTGAAATGATTTAAGAATAAGATTTGCAAATTTTCAATATTTTTGGAGTTCATTTGCTATTTTTCCCATATT
Source organism: Fremontodendron californicum (assembly GCA_030761205.1). NCBI lineage: Eukaryota > Viridiplantae > Streptophyta > Magnoliopsida > Malvales > Malvaceae > Fremontodendron > Fremontodendron californicum. The sequence goes on along the minus strand of JAULJL010000020.1, from coordinate 13,240,366 downwards.
TTCCAATTTTCCTCTTTTGCCTCTAAAATCCGATTTTGCTCAAAACAAGTCCGATTTTCAGATTTTCTTCAAACTGAGCCTTGGGCTATCCTTGTTTAATCATTCCTCATCAATTAGGGGCTTTATTCCTACTGAATCTGGCCATTTCTGTAATTCCTTTGAATTTCACCGAAATCTACCAAAAAAACCTAATTCTCAGTTTTCTTCTGAATTGACTTTTCTATCAGTTTTTCTTCCAAGTGGCTTCTCCATTACCTGTAGTCAGTACTTATCTTTCATGTGGAACCTTCAATTTCGACCAATTTGATCGTTTAAGCACTTTTCCCAAATTTCCCGAATTAGGGTTTCCTTTTTACTAAATCTCGTTACCCAGCTTTCGAACTCTATATCTTTCAATGTAGACCTCGGATTATCAAAATTCTTTCACCATTTTTCAATTGAACCTCAAATCTTGATTTTGAAGTGGGTTGACTTTTTTAGTAGTAGACTTTTTTGAGGTTGACTTTTTTCGGGGTTGACTTTTTTTGAGATTGACTTTTTCTGTCTGCTTTCTTAGACTAAGTCTTGGAGTACCACCTGCAGGATGAAAAAAGCCTTTAAGCATTCAGAAACATCAATTTAGGAAGAAAATGTACCTGATTTAAGGGTCCGGACAAAATTAGGGGTCTACATGCATGATCTGACCAATCCAAAAATTCTTGAGGATTTTTTTGTGGCCAAGGTTTCATTGGATGCAGGTTAGCTATTATTGATTTGAAGATAGTACTCATTTCTTTCGAGACTAGTGAGGATTTTGAAAATTTTCTAGCTGTCGAACACAAATGGAGGAATGACTGGTTTGTTAAGGTTAATGCATGGGTACCACATGTTGTGGCTCAGGATTATTTTATTTGGTTGCGGGTTGAGAGGGTGTCGTTGAGTTATTGGAACTTGGACTTTTTTAAAAGTCTAGCTGAAAAGTGGGGGACTTTCATTGCGGTAGACGAGAAAACTCTATCTAGAGACAGATTTGATGTGGCAAGGATTCTAATCTCGTGTTCAAAACAACTATCCCTCAATGGGGCTTGTCCGTGTGTTATCAATGGTGAAGAAATCACCTTGCAGATTTTGAGTGAGTTTTCTTCAGCCATCCAGTACCCTGATAATTTTAAAGAGTATTGGGAAGTCATTGACAGTGGTGAAGTGATTGGCAGGGAAAGTAACAGTGAAGCTAATACTTAGGATAGCAGGGATCCGTTTTCTAATATGAACATCAGTCGCGAGCTAGTATAGGAAAACAGAAAAGTTCAGACGGATATGGCAAGTGAAGAAAGGGGATTGGAAGTCTGTAATCAGCAAGATGAGGTGATAAATGGTCAAGATGACTTACGGGAATCAGCTGTGGCGAGGGAACCCAATATGGAGATATAGAATGAGGTGACGATTACACCGAAAAAGAGAGGTAGGCCAAGGAAACAGCTTAGCTCACTGGTTTTGAATGTTGACAATAGGATTTATCGAAGAACTAGATCCAGGGGTCTTGTTATTAATGAAGATCCAGCATAGAGGGAATGCAATTTTTCTAAAGAAGACATGTTAACATGGTCGCAGGGACAGAAAATGGGTCTACAGGGTAATGGGACTGACAGTGAAATTGAAAGCAGGTTGGAAAAAATGGAAGAAAGGGATGTAGAGTTGATCAATAAACAAGATACGATTTAGGGGGGCTGTGGGTTCAAATAGGAGGTGGATCTAATTAGCTACGAAGATCATCTCGTTTAATGTAAGGGGTCTGGGTAAGAAGGAAAAAGGTGAGGGTGGTGCGTCGCTTGTCCTCTAAGAACAAGCCTTGGGTTCTTGAGAATGTCGATCAAAGTCTCTTGAGACGGATATGGTATGATGGTAATGGGTCAATGAACATGTGGCCTCATAGGGAAGTTCAGGAGGGTTGGTATCTTGTTGGGACGACAGAGTTTTTGAGGTATCTGAAGTAATAAAAAAATTTAGATTTTTGGTTTTATTGGGGGAAATGAATCAGGTAAATACTAAGGTGGCCATAGTCAATATCTATGTGTCGAACCAGGATGAGGGGAAGAGAGATTTGTGGGAGGAACTTCAGAGTTTGATGGTTACTTTTACAGGTCCATGGACTATGAGGTGATTTCAATGCAATCCTACACATGGACGAACATACAGGTTCACACTGTAACAAGAGGGCGATGGCTGACTTTCAAGCATTTGTAGCACAAGCTGGGTTGATTGAGGTTCCAATGAGGGGAGGGAACTTTACTTGCTGTTCAGTTAGGGAGAGTACGTCTTGGAGCAAATTAGACAGGTTTTTATTCACTCCGGATTTGCTGCACTATTTTCCAGATACATCCTTACAGAGACTGCCTAATTATTTATCGAATCATAATGCAATATGTCTGGTGACAAAACATAAGTATTGGGGCCCTATACCCTTTCGATTCATTGATCATTGGTTTTTAGAGGATAGGTTTGACAGTGTAATAACAGATGCATGGGAGAAAGAAAAAAAGGGTGGAGTATGGGCAAAATTCTGAAACCTTAAGGCTGTAATCAAAAATTGGCAAAAGAGCAAGAGAAACACTATAGAGGATCAAATTAGAACAGTAGAAAAAGATTTAGCGGTGATTGATTCTAAGTGGATTCAGGGAGTGATTACGGAGGTTGACAAGGAGAGTAAGATTGTGCTAACTTCAGAGTTGTGTAAGTTATTCCGGATGGAAGAGATGCAATGGAAACAGAAATCAAGGCTAGACTAGTTCCAATGTGGTGATAGGAACACCAAGTTTTTCCATGCAACTACAAAGATAAGAAAAAGGCACAAATATGGATACTCTATTGCACAATGGTCGAGCAGTATCCGATATTGATGATGTTCGACAGGTAGTGTTCGACCATTTCTCTAACCATTTCAGCTATTGCCCCCCTGACTTGCAAATAACTATGCCTAGTTGTGCCCTTAAAGAACTATCAGATGAGAGTCGATGGTTTTTAGAGACTGATGTGGCTGAGGAAGAAGTATGGTCGGCGGTCCAGGATTGTGGAAGCTCGAAGGCACCTGGGCCTGACGGTTTTAATATGAGGTTCATTAAATAGAAATGGGAAATCTTGAAGGTAGACATTCTTAATTTTGTGTTCAAATTCTAGAGGACTGCGAATATGTCTCGTTGCGTCAAGGCTTCTTTCATTGCCTTAATCCCAAAGGTACAATCTTCTTCAGTTGTATCAGAGTTCAGGCCCATTTGCTTGGTGGGTTGTCTGTATAAAATTGTAGTGAAGACACTGGCTAATAGGCTGAGACTGGTAATGTCAGAGGTTATTGGGGAAGCACAGTTCACCTTTATAAGTGGACGACAGATTCTAGACAGTGTGCTCATAGCGAATGAAATAGTAGATTGGGTACGTAAAGCGAAGCAGAATGCGTGTGTTTTGCAACTTGATTTTGCTAAGGTTTATGATTGTGTGCAATGGGACTTTCTGGATTATGTTATAGGTAGGATAGGCTTTGGTGACAAATGGAGGAGATGGATGAAGGGGTGCATACAATTGGTACCATTGTCAGTACTGGTTAACGGCTCACCTACGACACAGTTCGATATGAAGCGAGGGCTTAGACAAGGGTACCCTCTATCTCCCTTCCTTTTTAACATAGTGGCAAAGAGCCTCAATGTGCTCCTGCGTAAAGCAAATGAATTGAATCTGTTCAGAGGACCAATGATTGGTCATCAAGGCATTGAAATTACTTATCTTCAGTTCGCTGATTATACGATGATTTTCTGCGAGGCTGTGGGGCAATAATTGAGAAATGTTAAGCGTACTCTCAGGTGCTTTGAGTTAATGTCGGGGCTACAAATAAACTTTACTAAAAGATGCATGGCTGGCATCAATGTGGAGGAGGAGACCCTAAAAGAGTAGGGTGAAATGTTGACCTGCCGAACCGTGGATTGGCCACTAAAGTATCTTTGTTTGCCACTTGGGGTGGATACTAGAAATACTATAATATGGGAGCCAGTGATCAACAAAATTGAGTCAAGATTGGGTTACTGGAAGAAAAGGTATTTTTCAACTGGAGGGCACCTAACTTTGATAAAATCGATAATGGAAAGCATGTCGTTGTACTTTCTGTAGTCGTCTAAAGCACCGACATCAGTTATCAAACAGATTGAAAAGCTACAGACAGACTTTTTCTGGGACGGGAACAATGATAAGCAAAAGTTCCATCTTGTTAAATGGGCCTCAGTGAGCAGGAGTGTTAATAGTGGAGGATTGGGCATAATACTAATTGAGGTCCAAAATAGGGCGCTCCTCAACAAATGGTTATTCAAATTCTTGTAGGAACAAGAGAGCAGCTGGAAACTGATCATCTGTGCCAAGTACAGGATGAACGTCAGTGACTTATTGCCAAGACTACAGGTAAGGGTTTCTATGTCCACTATCTGAAAAGGAATCACAGATCCAATTCGTGAGGGAGGAAAATTTTGCAACTGTTTCTTAGACAATATTAGTTTGTTGCATGGAAAAAGAGGTTCTATTTTGTTTTGGGAGGACAGGTGCTAAATGGGGGGATCCTAAAAGAGCAGTTCCTGAGGATTTTTGAGTTGTCTGAAGTAAAAAACGCAATGATCAACAAGTTCAGATGGTGGGATGGAGAAATATGGAAATGGAAGATAACTTTGTGAAGGGATATTTTTGATTGGGAAACTACACAGTGGCAATGCCTGCTTGGATTGCTCAATGGTGTTCAGTTGGTTGCGAATAGCAAGATAGATTGATATGGAAACCTTCCATGGACGGTCGCTATAGAACGAAGTTGTTTACACAATCAGTTGAAGGTAATGTATCCGAAGCTAGAGTATTTGATACTTATAAATGGGGAAGACTTGTCCCTCCTAAAATAGAGATTTTTCTATGGATCTTCTTTCGAAATAGACTGTCTGTCTCTATGTATTTGATCAGGTGCAACAACTTATCAGAAGACAATATTCAATGCCCTTTCTATAGAGAAGGTGTGGAAACAATTGATCATCTTTTTGTATCGTGCAAGTGTGTATGGCCTTTATGGATGTTTGTTTGTGCTTGGTGGAATTTAAGGATAGTGATACTGCAATCAACCAATGACTGGTTTCTACAGTGGATGGGGTTACTACCTAAGTCCGCTAACGCGAAGGTATGGTTCATGTTGTTTGCAGATGTTTTATGGACCGTTTGGTTGTGGAGAAATGGAATGGTATTCAAAGGTAAGGAGCTCGATGTCAGCTCTTTATTATTCATGATTAAAAGCAGGTTAGCATGGTGGTGTTGGGCAAAATGGCCAACTGAATTTCAGTTAATGGAGGAGTTCGTGCACAACCCATGTTATTTCGTCATCAGGAAAAAAGAAGTAATAAAAGTCTCTTTATAGTGGATAGCGCCACCATTAAATTGGTGGAAGTTTAATGTTGATGCATTAGTCTTTGGGAAACCGGGCCCAGCTGGAATTGGATGAGTCTTAAGGAATGACAAAGGTATTGTTTTGGCAATGTTCTCTAAGTCCGTTGGGGTGATGGATTCAAACGAGGTGAAAATTAGGGCAATAAAGGAAGCCTTTGATATGATACAGTCAAAACAGCTCTCGATCATAAACTTAGAAATTGAGAGTGACTCTACGACTGCAGTAGCTTGGTGCAAGTCTAGCAGGTTAAGACCTTGGCGTCTTAATTCATTATTTCAGGTGATTGACAGGATAATGAAAAACTTGAAAGATTGTAAGGTGGTTAACAAGGGTCGTTCCGCAAATTCTTTTGCGGACGCTTTAGCAAGACAAGGTGTTAGTAGAGTGACGCATTTTATGGCATGGATCAATGACTGACAAATTCCAGGGATTATTTAGGAGGAAGGTTTGAAGCGACAAGGAGAAATCATTTAACTAACAGTGTTTTATTTTGTAGGTACCTCAATCGGCTATTTTGTATTGCAGTCTTATATAGTGACCAAATTTTGGGGAAAACTAGGGGCTTTGCATCTTTTTTGCAATGAGGGTAGCTAAACAATAGGTTTTATTCAGTACTATAGATTCTTTAGGGGGGTCGAAATTAGAGTGTCTTGTCTGATGGGTAGAATGTTACTAGGTTTCTCTTTTGAGCACTTGGTCACCATATAGTTCATTAGGAGGGTCTACTAGGGGTTCAAGTCCGTTTAAGGCTTGAGGGGTAGAACATACATTAGGTGTAGAGAACCCTTGTGTAGTGATTTCTCTTTTGCGTCACTAGAAGGGTTCTCGGGTCTCAAATCTTTTCTTGGCTTCAAGGGTAAAATGTTGGAATTGCACTAGGTTTTGTGATATTTTGAAATTATTTGGTTATTTTGGAAGGGTAGATATTTCTTTTCTTCAAGATGCGGATGACTTTTTGCCGATTTTATTGGCACTGACATGGTGCAATTTTCTATAGGTCGCGGTTTTGGATTGCAATTGACACACTGTTTTAACCTTTAAGCATGGACAGATTCATCTCTTTATTCTCATATACTTTAGACTGATTTTAGCAAGTGATAATCGGACATCAAGTGGAATTTGCAAGGATGCTGATCACACATTCTTTTCAAGTTGTTGTTATTTGAAAGGGATTTCAGAGGGATCAAGTATTAATTGCTTGAAGGGTAGTTTCTAGGTTGCTTATTTTCCACTGTATTATATGGGTTCGCAAGGGTTCAGACACTTTGTCTGTCGGGTAGTTCAGTACTAGGGCTTACCAGATCTTGTTTGGAGTTCTTCATTTTGTGTAATTTATAGTTCCTTCATTATAAATGCTATGCTATTCAAAAAAAAAAAAAAAAAACTCAGACTTTGAAATTGATTTTAAAAATGTTTTAATTAATTTTAAAATGTTTTACAAAATCGGTTTTAATAAATAGCCGATCACTCCTAGCGAAAAAAGGTTGATGGAGACTCCATTTCTTTTTCGATCCTTATTTTATTTTAAGAGGAATTAAGTCGTATTTTCCTCTGTTTTCCTCAATGTCACACTTAACGAATAAAGTCTCGCGATGAGACTTGTTATTTTTTAGATTGCGACAAAACTGACTTAACTATTTGCTCATAACAGGTATCTTGAAATATTTTATAGGGCATAGTGTCAAATCTAGCCCTCGAATTATACCAGTTGAGTCATTTCAGCCCCTAACCTTTTATTTGAATCAATATGACATTCGATCTTTTTTTTGTACCCAAACCTGATTTAAATGGAATTCATCTGAATCCCGTTAAATGACTAACGAATCGTCATTTATGTACACATGTCAATCTATGTGTACATAAAAGGGGCATTTTTTATGATATGGCATTTCAAATGCCATGTCATCTCATAAAAAATAGATTTAAAGGAAAGTAAACCCCAAATCCTTACCCTATCCTTTCTTCCCTCTGAAAACCAAATCCCTAAATCCCAAATCCTAACCCGCTTGATCAAAAGTGAAACACCCAAATCACATAACAAGATTTTGTCAGTTGGATTCGAAATCCTAAAACCCGAATTAACACACACCAAGAAAAAGTAGGGAAAATCGTCGGACTTCGATCCTTGTAAGTTCGTTATGAAGGGAGTACGTGTACGACGAAAAAGAAATATTTTCCAATTGCAAGAAATTGGCACCAAGAGAAACATCGTGGAGTGATTTAAATCATAGTAGAAGATTTTATCGGTGTCAAGATTTCAAGGTAGTTTATTTAAAGCTTAATGTTATTTTGTATAATTGGTTGTAGAAATTGAAACTATTTTTATTTTCCTTAAATATTTGGAACGAAAAAATGGAGTTAGATTTTAATGTTGTTGTGTTAGCTTGGAGATTTTGTATGTTGTTTAGTTTTCCTTAGAGTTGATCTACAAAATCTTCGGTTTAGGGTATTTCTACTTTATTTATCTTTTACTACTGGTTTTCTAGTTTTTCCTCCATTTATTTATCTTTTACTGCTGAATATAATTCTAACAATATGGGGCAGAACGTAATCACCAGGGCTATAATTATTGACTTACAAATACTGCAAATTCGTAAGCTACCCCAGTTGTGGATGTTTATTGTTTTCTTTGGTAATTGGTTTAGGATTACAAAATTTTAGTAATTTTAGTAATTCTAGTAATTTGGTTGTTCACTATTTTGATGGCCATTTTCTTCTTATTATTTTGTTGGAATTTATAGGTAAGTGAATGTGGGTTTTTCCATTGTTATGATGCTCATATGTGTAACCGAGCAAATGAGTTACTACAAGATTTACGAGATAGTGAAAGAAATTTAGCAAAGGAGAATGTTACACTTAGAAGTCAGCTTTTCAATTATGTCAGGATTGATGCAAGTGTGTCAAGTTGTAAAAGTAAACATGGAATTAGGTCCGAGATTGACAGCATACAGAGTAATATTGAAGATGACATGTCAAACAAAGCTGTTGCTATTGAAGAAGAAAATATGATTGAGCAGTTGAGTAAGTTGAAAATTGAGATAGAATGTATAAAAAAAAAGAGAAATAAGAAGCTGAAGCAAAATGCATCTTTCAAGATCAACGGAATAAAATGTATAAGATGTTGTTAATTTGGTCTTGGTTCTGTATTTTGTCTATTTTTATAGGATTTTATTTTGGTTCCAGTGGACAAGGTGTATTGGCATTGCCTTAGTGTAAGAAGAATTACTTAATGTAATGAATCCTTATTTTGTTTTATGAAATAAAAATGAATGGCAGAAAATAAATGCTTTGGATTGAAAAATATATTCTATTGAGACAAAAGGGAACATGGATTTACAGTAGAGATTCTGACAAGACATTTACAAAAAAGTGACTACAGCCTTATTGAACAATTTTCGATATCAAGTAATTTCTTCCAACAAAGTCATAGACATTTACAAAAAAGTGACTGCAACCTGATTGAACAATTTTCTATATCAACTAGTTTCTTCCAATACACAACATGTGAAAAGTCTAAAAAGTTACTTCAGCAAAAAAATAATTTTTTAACTAGAACAAACTCATCTCTTCTTCTACTTCTGAGTTACTGATTCTTGTGTACTAACAGGATCTTTAACAGGCTTTCTTTTCTTATTTTGTGATGTTAAGTTGACAGAAGACTCCCTGCAGATGTTGAAAATCCTCCATAGCTGGATGTCATGTGAATTCCTTTTGTTAAGTCAAACTGTAAAATTAAACAGAATATTTCAATTTATTTGAAGACTAACAAAATTAATGAAAGTGATGAGAGTTGCATAAATTTTTAACTTACATAAAATGTTTGCTCTCCACTTTTCAGATTTGTGTATAGGCAAATCCCTTTAATTGAAGGTTTTCTATTCCTTAATGGTCTTCCAACAGATTCTTCCATCTTCTCCTTTCCTTTATGTACAACTACTTCTGGAGATTTTCCTTTTTGAACATCTATTGTTCCCTTTCCCCTACCCACTGAAGTTATTGAACTTGTATTAGGTCTATTTCCAATAGCTTTAGGTCTCTGCAAAAATAACAGAAAAAACATAGAGAACTCAGGACAAAACTTACTATTCTTGATGCAACTCAAAAGAAAACACAGCTTCTTAACTTACTGGTTTTGAAGTTGATGCTTGCACAGTCTTATTTTCCAGCAGCCTTATTTTCTAGCAGCCTTACTCCTCTGCACCACAATTCATTTAGAACTCAGTTTAGCAAAACTTTACTTTGTTATCTTAGGTAATGTGATGAGTGAAGAAATTAAACTAACCTGTCCTCCTAATTTCTTTTGAGGACAACCCTACTTGTTATGACATTCTTGATCATAAATGCTAGAACTCATTACCAACCCTACCCGACTCATTTAACCAGTTTTTTTCTTTGTTTCATCATTTGCCTTTCTCCTATTTTTTTTTTGGCCTTCTATATCTTCCTAGCAAAGGGTGGAAGAACATGTTCAATTTCGGATTTCAATCATTCATGCGGTCCATTTATAGGCTGCAAAGCATAGTTATATGCTTTCATGTATGTATTCTTATGGTACCAATAATGCAAATACTCATCTAGATCACCACCACTTTGCCATATGGCACAGCAGGCATATGGACAAGGAATCCCTGATAATTTTCAACTTCTAAAACTGCATGTTTGTTCTTTCAATCCACTATATATTTTTTTCTTCCTTGTTTAATTTCGCATCCATTGTCACTATTCCACACCATTTGCCATTCTATACTTTCTTTCTTTTGTGCATCAAATCTTTCCTTCACCAATGGACCATAATTGTTCTTCCATTTACTGCAGAACTTCTTTTTTCTCCACAATTCTAGTCATCATCCTAACTCTGATTTCCTCTAACATGGTGATGATACTTTTGTATCTTGCCTCCATAATGCTTGAATTGAAAGCTTCACACAAGTTGTTATCCACAATGTCACACTTGCTGTGGGTTCCAAAAAAAGCCTTACTCCAATGTTTAGGACCTTTGGACATCAATTCCTTTGCATAGTCTTTATCTTTCTTAGACAAGGTTACTACCTTATCTTCCCACTCCCTTCTGTTGTTGCTTTTATAATTCCCCAAAAAGAGAACTCATAGGATTTGAGTTTCTTCCTCCCCATCCAATTTGCAAACACATGCTTTGTACAATTTCTGTGTTCCACTTGAGGGATAACATTATTAATAGCCACCTCTAAACCCTGTATAAAAAATAGAACATAAAAAACAAAGATGTTGTATCCATAACCAAAAGTTACAATTAATATACCAAGTTAGTATGGTTACCTTTTGTTGGTCACTAATGATGGTATATCCATAACCATCATTAAGTTCTAGATCCATGGTCAGAATATTAAGAAACTAGGCCCATGAATCTCTACATTCAACCTCCACCACAGCCCATGCCACAAGGAACATTTGATTGTTGCTATCTCTCTCAACAGTTGTTAAAAGTCGACTCTTAAATGGACCCTTTAAAAAACAACCATCTAAACCAAGTATTGGCCTGCAACCTTTTTTCCAACCCTTCTTTATGGCCTCAAAGCATATATAAAACCTTTTAAAATGTGGGGGTGAATCTGAAGTAACCCTTTCAACTTCCATTTTAATAGTACTGTGAGGGTTCTTTGCCCTTAACTCATCTGCGTAGTCCCGCAACTGAGCAAACTCTTCTATGTAGTTTCCAACCAACTTGTCATTCACATTTTTCTTTGCCCTTCTACATCGAGTCATGTTACATCAACATGTAACTCAAAAGCTACCCTTCTATGAATCTCCTTCAATCTCATTTTTGGATGGTCCCTAATAGTTGCTTCAAAATGCTCTACAATCACAGCTACATTGACCATCTTGTTTTTGAAACTCACACAAAAATTATGCTCCTCTTGAAAGCTCTTCACTTGGAGACACTTAGCCTTCTACAATAACTAGCAAATATTGCCCAAGGACATTTTGCAGAAGCAATGCACCGAACCCTAATTTTTTTAGGTTAATTCCTCACCAACTTCAACTCTCTTCTAACAACCCTAAAGTACTTTCGTATGGCATCCTTGAATTGTATGCTATCCTTAAACAATATTCCTATACAAAATTGAGGAACTTCTTCATTTGGATTGTACTGAGGATACCTACTTTTCCTATCTTTAGCATCTTCATGCTCTTCACCTAATTCAGTACCTATTAAGCTCCCATGATCATACGAATCATAGTATTTAGTCTGATATCCATCTTCATTCCTTGTACCTTCCACATGCTCTTCATTCTTTTGCTCTTTACCCCCATACTGAGCCTTATAAGTTTCATCATCAGTTACACCTTCCACGTGTACAAAAGTAGGGACAATAGATTTCCCTTTGAACTGCCTGAACTTCACTCTAGCAGATTGTAACTCCTCATCACCATCACCATTAGACAAATACCTTACTTTAAGAAGATAAACATCGTCATCATCATCAGCCTCCTGCTCAGACTCATGGTCCTCATGCTTAGCCTCATGCTCAGACTCATACTTAGCCTCATGCTCAGACTCATGCTTAGCCTCATGCTTAGCCTCAGCCTCATCATGCTCAGCATGCTCAGCCTCATCATGCTCAACCTCATGCTCGTCATACTCACCCTCTCCACCAACCCTATATCACCCTCACCCTCTTCACCAACCCTATCATCATCTTCACCCTCATCACTACCCTCTTCACCAGCCCTATCATCACCCTCATCACCACCCTCATCACCAGTCCTGTCAATAACCTCATGCTCACCATCGCAACCTCGCTAATGAGCATCCAAAAAATTTGCCCCATCGCAGGACATCGGCCATTAGTTAAGGGTGTGACATAAAAAATAAAGGAAAAGACGACTTAATTCCTCTTGAAATAAAGGTTGAGGGTATAAAAATGACCTTGAAAAAGAAATGGAGTAGCCACCAATCTTTTTTGGCTAGGTGTGATCGGCCACCTATTAAAATCGGTTTCAAAAAACATTTTAAAATTAATTAAAACATTTTAAAACCAATTTTGAAGTCTGCGCTTTGAACCAGGGAAAACAAGTGCGGGTTCGACAGTCGATTACGTGTAGGAAAGGATTAGCACCCCAACAACGCCCGTATAAAATTGTACCGTATTAGTCATGTGTTATCTCGAGTCTCAATGAAAAGTTGGTTTTAGATTTGGTATTTGAAAATAATTCCCATTTTAAAACAATCCTATTTTTAAAACCGAACATCTTTCGATTCCATAAACATGTGAGTTGAACAATTTCAGAACCTCCCTGGCAACCCGACAAAGATTAGGAACTAATTCTCGCCAAATGTTTAGGAAACCGAAACATACGTTTTGTGTGAAATTAAAATAAAAACATTTTAAAAAATGCAATGCATTAAGGTTTATTTCTCTCTTGAAGTAAGGACATCCGTATACCTAAAAAGGTATCCGACTACCTTTAAAAGAAAATTAAATTGGATTTTCAAAACCGAAAGACTTTGGGCTCGGAGTTAAAAATTGGAATTTTTGGGATGAAAAAGGCCTAATGGATGAATACCTTTTAAAAAGGCTCTAGTTTCCCTATATTTTTGAAACCCGAGTTGACCACCCTTGATCCGACTTTTGTAAAATCAAATTTTATTCCTGAAATGACATGAAAATCAACCTAAAATAGTAGCTAATGACCCAAATCAGCCCCCTCTTTGTATACAAATAAAAACATAAAATTATTAGTTTTAAAAAAAAAATTCTGACTCCCAAAACCAGTTTTGAAAAACTAATTTTTACCCCTAATAAAAAATTAAAAAATTATGAAAAATTAGTGTAGACTTAGAACATAATGGTCTCCATGGGAAAAAATCAGCTTAAATTTTGGAACAAGGATGCCTTGACCGAATTTTCACCAAAGTCAGAACAGTGAGCTAAAAATTGTTTTAACCATTTTTACAACCTTGATAAAAAAAAATCTAAAAATATTGGAAAAAATACCAGGGCATCCTCTAAAGGTCTACTACATGTGGTAAAAAAATCATTATATTTTGACAAAAAGTGAGTAGTGAAAAAAAATCCCAAAGTCAGAATATCCAATTTAAACTATCACTCTTTCAACTAGCATAGACAAGGTGTTTTTGGCTAGAGATCATTGGTTGATCTTAGCCAAAAACTTAGTTGAAGATGGCATGAAATGCATGATTTTATAGCCAACAAACATATGAAAATGAATCAACCATGAGCTAAAAATATGAACAAACAAGCAAGCAAGAATAATAATAAAGCAAGAACAAGCACAAAAACTCCTCCTAGGTTTCGGCTAAGGCAAAAATGTGTAAAAAAATTTGTCAACTTGGTTATTTTGTAAAGAATAAAGGAAAGAAAACCTTTGAAATTTATTTTTGAAAACCTTTTATTCAACAAAAAGTTAACAAATCACATGGAAAAAAAAGAAGATGATAACGAAGAAAATAATTGAAGAAGAAGAAAGGGAATAGCTACCTAGCAATTGCTTTCGAAATCAAGCTCTCAAAATTCTCCTTTCTTCTCCCTCTTTTTCTCTTTTTCTTTTTCTCCTTTTCTCCACCAAGAGTGTTGTAAGAATGCCTTGCAGAAAAAAATGAATCCCCTCCCCTTTGTGTCTTGGCCGGCCACCCTTGTATATTGGGGTGTGTGTGTGTTTATTTTTTTACCCCTGTCATGCTTTACATGCTCCTCAAACATCTTTGCCACATGGCTAAAAAATGTCCCCTCCTTGCATGATGCTTTCCTTAAATTAAGGGTGTTTGTCCCCTATTTGTATGATGCTTTCCTTAAATTAAGGGTTTTCTAGCCTTTCATTGTCCAACAATGCCACCTATATTATTCTTGTCTCCTATCTTTAAAAAATATTCAAGCCACTTGTCATGATCATATGGCTTACTATTAAAATATCTTCCTAAGTAGCATTTTTAATCCTACTTGGCATCATCTCATAGTCTTTACATGCTCTTCACATGGCCTTCACATGGCTTTGCAATTTGGAGATCTCCCATTGGCCTAAAATGCCATGTAGGCAAAGTAGTGGAGAATCTTGTCATTTTAGAAATGTCATCTTGCTATTCAAACTTGGCCATTTGATTCAAGATAATCACACCCCTCCCTCTAATCAGCAGGCTGGCCGAAAATGGCTTGGAAATTTCTAGGCCATTCTTCATTTTTTTATTTACAAAATGGTTGTTTTTGGTCTTTTCGGTAAAATTGCATTTTTGCCTCCAAACTTAATTTATTTAAAAATGGACCACAATTTCAGATTTTTCTTTTCCAATTCATCCCATCCAATATAAAATTCTATTCTAGAGGTTTTCATATTTTTCCGAGCTCGGATTCTATTTTTCCCAGATTTTTCTCTAAAGTTTCGATTTAGTGCCTCCCAAACTTTGTCTTTTTCCATTTGAGCTCCTTTTCGAGATTTTTCTTCTCCAATCCCTTCCATAAAATATAAAACTCAGATCTGAAAGTTTTCATAATTTTTCGAACTCGTTTTCTATTTTCCTATAATTTTCTCTTTGAATTTCAGATTAGTGCACCCGAATTTTGTCTTTTTTCATTTGAGTTTCGATTATGGATTTTTCTTCTCCAATACCTTCCATAAAATATAAAACTCATATATGGAAGTTTTCATAATTTTTCGAGCTCGTTTTCTATTTTTTCCGAAATTTTCTCTTGGAATTTCGGATTAGTTGACCTGAACTTTGTCTTTTTTTCATTTGAGTTCCGATTTTGGATTTTTCTTTTCCAATCCCTTTCATAAAATATAAAACTCAGATCTGGAAGTTTTCATAATTTTTCGAGCTCGTTTTCCATTTTTCTCAAAATTTTCTCTTGGAATTTCGAATTAGTGCACCCGAACTTTGTCCTTTTTCATTTGAGCTCCGATTCCAAATTTCTCTTCTCCAATCCCTTCCATCTAATACAAAACTCAGATTTGGAAGTTTTCATAATTTTCTGAGCTTGGATTCTATTTTTTCGGATTTTCCAAAATTGCCCTTTAAACCCCAAAACCTCGATTTTACTCAAAATGAGCCCAATTTCCGGATTTTCTTTTTCCACTACCTTTGTTATTTATTGAATTGGAGTTGGTCCGAAAATGCCCAATTTTTGCATCCGAATTCCTCTCCAATTTAGTTTTCCCCTTTTCTCAATATTGAGAATTTTCTCGTTTTTCCATTTTTTTTCTCCAACCTGCTTTTCCTTGGGATCCACTTCAAATTGGGACTTGGGATATTTTTATTTATTTATCCATTATCAACTGGGGGTTTCAATTTCACCGAATCGGGTCATCTCTGCAGTTTTCCCCAAATTTGTGAATTATTTATTTATTCATTAAATCCCTTTTTCCTTTTTCTCTTCCAACCAATTCTTCCTTCAACTCCGCTTCAAAATTGGACCTTCCAATATCCATATTTATTGATCTTATTCCATTTAGAACCTCCAATTTCGTCCAATTTGATCGTTTATGCACTTTTCTCCAAATTTGCAAAATTAGGTATTTCTTTACACTGAATTTCTACAACCTGTCTTTCAAACTCTCTATCTTTCGTTGTAAACCTCGGATTATCAAAATTCCTTCACCATTATTCAATTCAACTTTGAATCTTGATTTTGGCTGCGAGTTGACTTTTTTAGTGGTTGAATTTTTGAGGTTGACTTTTTTAGAGTTGACTTTTTCAAGTTGAGTTTTTGTGTTGACCTCTGAATCAAAGTCTTGGAGACCATCTACGGACTGGTGGAAGTCTCTTTGCATTTCGAGAAGTTGAAAGAAGAATTTGCCTTGTTTAGGAGGCTCGGACAAAATTAGGTGTCTACAACTGCCCCTCTTTGACTATTGCTGAGAATCAGGAATCATGCAAAGATAAAATAGACAATAATTTTGTCCGGTTAGTGAAATCACATGTGAAGGATAAGAGGGAGAATTTTCATCATCTTTTATTTATTTTTTTGATTTTTTTTTCATTTTGTAGACTATAAACAAATGGATTTGTCTTTAAATTGAGTTCCCTGACTAAACAAGGCTCGACCCATCTTAAGGAAACAAGTTCGATTTGCAAGAAAAAACAATACCTCGGCAAAAATCCCGGGGCCTTATCTTATCTTGGTGTGATTTTGTTTAAAACAGTAAGATTTGTCTTTAAATTGAGTTCTCTGACTAATCAAGGCTCAAACTGTCTTAAGGAAAAGAGTTCGATTTGCAAGAGAAGAAAATACCTCGATAGAAGTCCTAGGGCCTTATCTTATCTTGGTGTGAAATTATATGAATGGCATGTGTCAAGATATTTCGCTGAACTCCCTGGCAACCCAGCAAATATTTATAAAAAAATATCTTTTCACATGACATGTATATAATTTTGGGATGAAATTATATTTTTCGAAAAGGATTTGTCCTTAAATTGAATTCCCTGACTAATCAAAGCTCGACTCGTCTTAAGGAAACGAGTTCGATTTGCAAGAGAAGAAAATACCTCGATTAAAATCCCTAGGCCTTATCTTCTCTTGGTTTGAAATTATATAAATGGCATGTGTCAGGATATCGAACTCCTCGTAGCCTGGCAGAGTTTTAGAAAAATATCTTTTCACATGACATGTATACAATTTTGGGATGAAAATATATTTTTTGAAAAAAGATAGAAGAATTTTTCCTTAAATTAAGTTCCTTGACTAATCAAGGCTCGATCCGTCTTAAAGAAACGAGTTCTATTTGCAAAAGAAGAAAATACCTGGAGGTTTTGATAAATAGATGCCCAGAGGTCTTACAAAGTGTTGTTTCTTTGAAAAGGGGTGCCCAAAGGTCTTATCCAAGATTTTGAATATGATGCCCAGGGGTCTTATCCATGGTTTTTGAAATAGTGCCCGGAGATCTTAAAAACATATGCCCGGAGGTCTTCAAAAAGTGTTTTTTTTTTTAAATGGCACCATTAGGTCTTATCCATGATTTTGAATATAGTGTCCGAAGGTATTTAAAAGATGTATTTTCTTCGAAAATGGTGCCCGGAGGTCTTATCCATGATTTTTTAGAATAGTGTCTGGAGGTCTTAAAAGATGTCTTTTCTTTGAAAATGCTGCTCGGAGGTCATATCCATGATTTTGAGAATAATGATCGGAGGTCTTAAAAATATATCTTTTCTTTGAAAATGGTGCCTGGAGGTCCTATCCATGATTTTGAGAATAGTGCCTGGAGGTCTTAAAAAGATGTTTTTTCTTTGAAAATGGTGTCCGGAGGTCTTAAACATGATTTTGAGAATAGTGCCCGAAGGTCTTAAAAAGATGGATTTTCTTTGAAAATGGTGCCTGGAGGTCTTATACATGATTTTGAGAATAGTACCCGGAGGTCTTAAAAAGATATCTTTTCTTTGAAAATGGTGCCCGAAGGTCTTATACATGATTTTTGAGAATAATGCCCGGAGGTCTTAAAAAGTGTCTTTTCTTTAAAAATAGTGCCTGGAGGTCCTATCCATGATTTTGAGAATAGTGCCTGGAGGTCTTAAAAAGATGTTTTTTCTTTGAAAATGGTGCCCAGAGGTCTTATACATGATTTTTGAGAATAGCGCCCGGAGGTCTTAAAAAGATGTCTTTTCTTTGAAAATAGTGCTTGGAGATCCTATCCATGATTTTGAGAATTATGCCCAGAGGTCTTAAAAAGATGTCTTTTCTTTGAAAATGGTGCGTGGAGGTCCTATCCATGATTTTGAGAATAGTGCCCAGAGGTCTTAAAAATATGTCTATTCTTTGAAAATGGTGCCCGGAGGTCTTATACATGATTTTGAGAATAGTGCCCGGAGGTCTTAAAAAGATGTCTTTTCTTTGAAAATGGTTGAAAATTAACTTGAAGGATTAAAGAGAAGATGCAAATGCTTCATGATGCAGCTGCAAATGTCTTTAATTGATGCAAATGCTTCATGATGCAGATGCAGAGTTTAAACAAGATACACATGCTTCATGGTGCAAAATGCAAGTGTCTTGGATTGATAAAAATGCTTCTTGATGCAGATGCAGAAATTGAATAAGATGCAAATGCTTCATGGTGCAAATGCAAATGTCTTGGATTGATGCAAATGCAGATATTGAATAAGATGCAAATGCTTCATGGTGCAAATACAAATGTCTTGGATTGATACAAATGCTTCTTGATGATGCAAATGCGAAGATCAACATTGATGCAACTACCTTATGGAATGATGCAGTTGCAAAGATTAACATTATGCAAATGCTTCTGAATGATGCAAATGCAAAGATTAACAATGTGCAAATGCTTCTAAATGATGCAAATGCAAAGATCAACATTGACGCAACTACTTCATGGAATGATGCAGATGTAGAGATTGACATTGTGCAAATGCTTCTGAATGATGCAAATGCAAAGATTAGCAGTGTGCAAAATGCTTCTAAATGATACAAATGCAAAGATCAATAATGATGTAAATGCTCCATGAAAAGATGCAGATGCCCCTATGAATCGTGTTCATGTAAGTGGTCGATGAATGTTGTAACTGCAGTTACCACACAATAATGAAGATGCAATGATCCTAGAAATGATGCAATTGCTTGAGATGACGCAAATGCAAATATCCATGAAGGATGTAAATGTAATGGTAAAATGCAGATGCTCATAGAACGGTGCAAATGCGAATACCCATGAATCATGCAAATGCTTTCTGAGACGGTGCAGATGTAAAGCTTAATAAAGAGGTAAGTGTTCATGAGTGATGACACTACCCCCGATCATTTTTCTAGACTTCAGCTTAGCCCTTCCATTTCAAATCAGAGTGTATCTTGAACACTCATTCCCCATAAGAGATCATTTCCTTTTCGGTCATTGGCTATCTCCTTGCCCCTACAGTTTTCAAACTCTTATCAACAGAAGCCTGTTTGCTGAATTCTATTTCTTCTTCTCATATCTAGGAGTCAAGGTCAACCCCAGTAGTTACGTACCTTTGGGTTAGAAAAACCCGTGTCTCATGTCAACATAAAAAATGGTTATTTCAAAAATATTTTTATTTGTTTTCCCTTTTCGAAAAAAAATTGCTCATTTAATGAAAACTTCAGAGCCAAAAATTTTAACCCCATAATGTGTGATATACAAATCTCTTGAAGACTGATGATCACTGTTAGAAATTTCCTGAATGTCAATTTGGGTTTTCCAACTTGAATTGAAAGGCTTGGTTCAACAAGATTTTGGTTGATCCAAGAAAACTTCACAACAAGAAAAACGTGTCCCTTCTAGGCTCATAAATGGAACAGGTTTTATAAAACATGAATTACTTGAGAATCAAACAAATTCAACATTCTTTTCGTTCCCAAATCATGGCGTTTTGATAAGAGTCAAGATTGGCCGGGATGTTTAAACTTGAAAGTTGATTTTAGAGGAAAAAGAGTTTCAGTTTTTGAAGTAAATCCTCCAAATGAGAGCTGTCAATTTGGGAGGTTCAAGAATTCCTAGATGTTCCTCGATTTCTTCAAGATGACCTCTTCTTTTGTTGTGGTATCAGCATCAAGAATTCTATTTTACTCTAGACCACTCATTTTTTGGTTTTCGCCCTAGAGTCCCATTCTTTCCATTTTTTTTATTGTCCACCATGTACATGATAATTCTAAATTCTTCCAAATGAAATGATAATTCGATGAGATGGGATAAAATTTGAGGAAAAACCTTCAAGTAAAATATATGTGTTTGATCAAAATGGACTTTTAAAGCACGTAACGTAGGCCATGGTTCGGGTTCAGAAAGAAAAGGATAAGTAGGCTCAAAATATGTGTTTGAGGGTAATCAGATCAAGGATCATTTCTTGAGGAGGATTCCCTTTGAAGCATTTGTCCTTTTTGGACTTTTCCTTCCTTCTTTTGACTTTTGCTCCTTTTCTTCTTTGTTGTTGGCTTTCATTTCGCCATCCTTTTCACATTTTTCTTTTTTCTTCTTCGTTTTGTTCTTGGCTTTCATTTCACCATCTTTTTTCTTTGTTTTGTTCTTGGCTTTCATTTCGCCATCTTTTTTTTTCTTTGTTTTGTTCTTGGCTTTCATTTCGCCATCTTTTCTACATCTTCATTTTGATAGAGTGAGCCCGTATTTATTTGGGAGCTCAATTTGATTTGTATATTTCTTCGAGTTAGGACTCGTTTCTCAGTGATCTTTGAGAAGATCGTTCCTCGCATTTGCCCCAGTGTAGAGGGTGATCCTTGATCAGGGTTCAAAGAAGAAAGAATTCTTTCGGCTCAAAAGGGGTGATTATGGATAGTTTCTTTTTGTGAAAGGGATATGAAGATGGTCATTTCTCATATCAAGCACAAACATTCTCATTGAAAAGCAATCCTCAGGGGGAATAGATAATCAGAATTTCATTTTGCACTTCGAAATCATTCGAATTCTCATATGCATGATATCACAATTTTTTTCTTTTTTCTTTTCCTTTTTTTTTTGCATGCCCCAATGATTCATACGTTAATTTCCCCTATCCACCATGTATCCATCATTTCTACATATGATGCCACCAATTTGATAAACCATTGGAATTTGTATCATTACGAGGAATATCGCAAGTCTTGGTCTATATTGAAAAGGTTGACTTTTAATTTTGGGTTCTTTGAAGTGACAAGAAAAATATGGCACAAAAATAGGTTTTCTCTAGGACATGGGATAATCTGGTTTAGTCATTGTGCCCTGAGGTGTCAATCATGAAGTGATGTTTAGGCAATTGGTATTTTGTGGTTATTTGGAAAGGATGTGATTGGTTTTGGCATGACCTTGACACACATCAAATCACCATGATCTATATTCTTGAAAGAATATCTCATTTGTTTGAGTTTCCAAGGAGCTCGAAAAATTTTCATAAATTTCATTCCTTTGCTCATAGCCTAGACTAGGATCTACATCTTTGCTTATTTTGTAGTGACAATGGTTTGTGAAGTTCAATCATTCATATTCCTTGAAGCATTAGGTCTTTCAAGTGGTCTTGATTCAAGGGATTTAGGCATAGGAAAGCCCAAAAGAGAGGAGGGAGGGTATTGGGTCATTTCTAACAATGATCGTCAATATTCTCGAGACTGTCCATTATTAGAACTTTCTTAATGCTTGTTTTTGCACATTCAAATTATTGTTAAAACACAATAAACAAAAAAGCATTTTAAAATTCAAAATTCATATATTTTATATGGATGTCAACATAAGACAAGTGTTTCCATCATGAGGCATAGAACTACATGCATAAAAAAACTCCCTTCTTGACATGTTTTCCCATAATTCAAACTGGCTATTCCTCAGTACTCTTTTCGACCTTTTCATCTTCCTCTCCCATTATGACATCCACAATGGTATCATCATTCCCATCCAATGAATTCTCCATGCTGTCTGACCTTTGTTTCTTCCCTACATCTAACTGCCCTTTATTGATGAGTGCTTGAACCTTTCGTTTTAGACATATGCAATTTTCTGTGGAATATCCTCGAATCCCGGAATGATAATCACAATATGCATTCCCGTCATACCAACTCGGGTATGGGGGTTGGATAGGCTCCACTGGACCTTTATTGAGGAGTTGCTTTTCGACCAGCTGGGCCAATAGTTCAAAGTAAGACAAAGGGAGTGGCTCAAACCGGTCTCTTTTTCGGATGTTCTTCGACTTTCTCTGGCTAGCAAGAGGTTGAGATTTGCTATATATTGAGAGGCCATCGGGTATAAGTATGAACTCTGGGATATGTTGTTCATAGAATGACAGGATGGTTGGTATGAGGGGGCCTGAATATACGGGGCAAAGCCTCCCATAGCTTGGACATCTTCCTCTTTCTTTCTGGGTGTCTTGTTTCTCTCTGCATTGGATGTTTAATCTCCTTCGAGTTTTCCAGTCTTAATAGCATTCTCAATCATTTCCCTGGAGATTACCCATGTTCGAAAAATTCTTCGTGGCATTGCCGACGAGTCTATCATAGTACTGAGCCTGCAGTGTATTCACAAAAAGGACAGTGGTTTCCTTTTGAGTCAGGGGTGGTTGTACTTGGGTGGCCATGTTCCTCCACCTCTGAGCATACTCTTTGAAGCTCTCAATAACCTTTTTCTCCATATTTTGCAAAGTGAGACGGTCAGGCACCATATCAGTTACATGCTTGTATTGGCTTAAAAATGCATTAGCCAAATCAATCCAAAAGCGAATCTGATCCTTGCTCAATTGATTATACCACCTAATTGCGGACCCGCTGAGGCTATCTTGGAAGCAGTGGATTAAAAGCTTATCATTATCTGTATGGCCCATCATCTTTCGGCAGAACATAGTGATGTGGGTTGACGGATCGATTGTCCCATCATATTTCTCAAAATTGGGAACCTTGAATTCAGGAGGAATTACTAAATCGGGGATCAAGCAACGTTTGTTCGCATCTACACTCCCAAATACATCTGTGCTTTCTAATGCCTGGAGCCTTTCATCTAACAGCTGGTATTTCTCTTGGGAATCTGCCAACCTAGCCTTCTTCAATTCAGCCATTTTCAATTTCGCCTGTTCAGCTGGATCATTTAAGTTTAGGACGTTGACGGGATTAACTGTGTTCTGAAAAGACTGGACATCTAACACTGACCTCATTCTGACCTTTTTGTACCTCCGACCCTTTTCTGGCGGCCAAGTTTTCAATGTGTCCCTTTCCCTCGATCGAGGAGGACACCAGCTCCATTAGTTTAGTCATCTGATCTCTAGATTCTACTTGAGATTTTTCCAACTGTTCTCGAAATTCTTCATGTGCCCTTTCGATTCTCTCTATCTTAGCAACTTATTCACTCTCCATAGCTCTGGCATGTATTATAAAGGTGCTCAATACTTCTTATACCTCTGGTTTGAAAGAGAAATTTCTTCAAAAACTCTTATAGCCAAGCCAGCTTCTGTTTTATGCCCCCAAATGTGTTTCATGATGAATGAACCATGAAGGTCATGAATGTAACACGATGCCTATATGGTGCGTGTAAAGAATAAACAAATCAATGCATGAACATATACAGAGAAACCATGTTGACTATGTTTGTCATGAATGCAACCTGATGCCAACATGATGTATGTGAAGAATAAGCAAATCAATAGATGAATGAAATGTATGGTATGACAAATAATTGATCAGATGCAAATGCAAAAGGAAGATACCACGGAGGAAATATGAATCGGAGGAACTTAATCATCAACATCTCATAAATTTGAAGCATAACCAATTCATTCCCATGTCAATGTTCACAAGATATAAACCATGTTTACAAAATCTGAGTAGTGGTTAGAATTGTCTTTACAAGCACTTTATTTTTCCTAGCATCCTAAGGCTATAAGAGCCGACTACTGAAAAGACAAAATCCTACTACATCATTAAAGATTAATCTCCCAACCCTAATTAGCCTTCCCTAGTCCTCTACAATCAGTGTCGTTATATCGAACCACTTTACATCTATGAGAGACTGCACTTCCTCTTGAATGCTTCACAGTCTTCAGTGCTATGCCCAGCAATTCCGCAATGATAATGACATCTTGCATTTGGGTTATACCACTTGGGGTACGGTGGTAGCAGGGGTTTCAACGACACACAAGCAACTAGGTGATCTCGGATCAATATAGGGAGAAGATCTTGGTAGCTGATTGGAATGGGATCATAATGCCTTTGGGTCTTATTATTGGGCTGCTTATTGGTCACACCCGGCCTAGGAGTCGGGGCATTTGATGGTGGCACAAAGACTCGAACAGGAGTGTTTGCATGGAGACGTGGCGGAACAGCATGGTAAAGGTATGGATTTGGACACGGGACCCTTACAGGTTGCACACAGTTCGAAGTTCTTATCCAGATGCTTGATGAGATGATTGATGAGGGAAAAAGTACGAATTACAATCAATTTGTAGCGATGGAGTGAAACCCGGCGACCTCGTGTTGGTCGTCCCAGCAGACGAAGGGGTACTAGTAAAGCGAGGATACTGATTCAGATTTGGGACAGTTTGCAGGGGTGGTACAGGATCCGAGGTTTTTGTCTTTGGCACCTAGCTCCCAATTTGACCACTTCCACCATTTCATCGAGGTTCAATCCTTTATGGCACTGACAAGTGCAAGATCCAGCAGGGATTGTATGATTTGGACCAGATGGTCTTGGTTGATTCGAAGGTGATGAAGAACCTTGAGAAAGTTCCCCCTTACTCTTACTAAGATCCTCAAACATCTATATCAATTTGGCGAGTTGTCCTTTCACCTCCCGGATTTCATGTCCAAATTCCTCTTGATTGCGTTTCAAAGCATACACTCGTTCCTCCAATTCATTTCTCATATCTTAAACCCTTTTCATGCAAATGAAAATTGACATTATTATCAAGAACATAATTATGAACGTACATGCTATATTCTTATATGCATGAATGTAATGATGATTAATGCATGAAATGTACAAAATGCGAAGATGCTTGAGGAGATGAATTTTCATATTTACAACTTCTCAAATAATATGAATGTTATGCAAAATGCAATGAAAAGATCAAGAAAAAGAAGATCCTAATATCGCTCTTTATTTTTTATTTTTTTTCTTTATTTTCTTTTTCAGAGAAGAAAATTTTTCATGGAATAAAAACTTTTTTCTCTTTTTTTTTAGAAATACCTAAAAAGGTACAGGTATAAAAAGAAGAATTTTCAAACTAACCCAAAACACTAGGTTTCGGTATTATTACAAATGACACATGAAAAAAAAGAATAAGAGAGTAAAATCATCAATATGAAGTAAAAGAAGTTAGTGAACATTTGCCCCAATAATATCAACTTATTTAGGCATCATGATGCCTTTGGGGCGGAAATTTAAATTTATTATGAGCGAAGTACATTCATTGTTGCCCGATCTACAATGTGCATTCAGAATGTAGAAATAAATGGCAAAAGATCAGAAGCATTCCTCTATGTGTTCCTATCTCCGGTGCATCTATTGAAAATTCAGCGTGGCTCTACCTAGGCGGGCTTCTTATGGCTCACTATATGGGGTTGCATTAAGTTCTAAAAAGGCTCCAAATTGCTCCTCATTGTCAGTGGTGAAGGCTAATAAGGCACCCCGATCAAAATGGGTTCAATTTTTGTTAGAGTACATTTTTCAGGCTTATGCGGAGGTTAACACCTCACGAAACGTAGGTAATTTGTACCCCGGGAGTGTTTCGCTAGCTTATGCGAAGGTTATCACCTCACAAATCGTAGGTACTTCACTCCACCTAAAAGGATGAAACCCGGATTAAGGGCTCATATTATGCAAATGCAAGTATAGTGTGTGAAGAGGAACAACAAACCTTTCACCGCCTATTTTACAATCCTTAATCCAAATGCCCCAGCAATTTATTAAAGCAAAGATCAGGAATAGTGTAACGCATTAACCAACCAGAGAGCAGTAATAATATACAAGGTTAAATAACCGAAGAACAA
The DNA here is from genome assembly GCA_030761205.1 of Fremontodendron californicum. NCBI lineage: Eukaryota > Viridiplantae > Streptophyta > Magnoliopsida > Malvales > Malvaceae > Fremontodendron > Fremontodendron californicum. The sequence goes on along the minus strand of JAULJL010000020.1, from coordinate 13,214,518 downwards.
TAATAATATACAAGATTAAATTACCAGAGAACAGTAAATATTCAAGGTTAAATAATCGAAGAACAATAATAATATACAAGATTAAATAACCAGAGAACAGTAATAATATGCATTACATGAACATGAACATATTTAAAAATATTTGTTTTTTTTTGGAAAACCTCTCTATTTTTTTTTAAATGAGAATTATAATTAAAAACCAATTAAAATTGACAAAACCGAGACTTTTGATAACACACGACTAATTCTAGGCCTGACTCTAAATGTCCCCAGCTGAATCGCCAAGCTATCGCAACCTCGCTAACGAGCATCCGAAAAATTCAACCCTTTGCGGGACATCGGCCATTCGTTAAGAGTGCGACATAAAAAAAGAGGAAAAATGACTTAATTCCTCTTTAAATAAAGGTTGAGGGTATAAAAACGACCTCGAAAAAGAAATGGAGTCACCACCAATCTTTTTTGGCAAGGTGTGATTGGCCACCTATTAAAACCGGTTTTAAAAAATATTTTTAAATTAATTAAAACATTTTAAAACTAATTTTGAAGTCTGCGCTTTGAACCAGAGAAAGCAAGTGCAGGTTCGGGAGTCGGTTACGTGTAGGGAAGGATTAGCATCCCCGCAACACCCGTATAAAATGGTACTTTATTAGTCATGTGTTATCTCGAGTATTGGTGAAAAGTCAGTTTTAGATTTGGTATTTGAAAATAATTCCCATGTTAAAACATTCCTATTTTTGTTTGAAAATGATCTGGAATTTGTTATTACAAAAATTTTCTATATTCCCTGACAAACCTGCAAAAATATAGAATTTTTATTGTTTTTGAAAATCTCTGCATCATCCTCTTTTAGAAGGGTATTCCTTTGTTAATATAGTTGATGAAGACAACCCGAAGGAGAATTCATGAATTATACTAACTCGGGGATATTGCCTTATCTTATTAAAAAATATCAATTTTCAAAAAATTAAATGATCATGAATGTACAAATTATCATTAAAGCATGAATGTAAAACATACATAATTAACATGGCAAGCAATTTATTATAACGTGACAAAATTTAAATGATATAGCCAAAAGAATGAATCACATGGCATATGAATGAATGACATGGCATAATCTAGATGACATAGCATGTGAACGAATGACATGGCATAAACTAGATGACATGGCATGTGAATAGATGACATGGCATATGAATGACATGGTATATGAATGAATGACATGGCATGGCATGGCATGACCTAGATTACATGGCATATGAGTGAATGACATGGCATATGAATGAATGACATGGCACAATCTAGATTACATGACCTGTGAATGGATGACATGGCACAATCTAGATGACATGGCATGTAAATGGATGACATGGTATATGAATGACATGGAAAAATCTAATTATGGCAACATGAATATAAAATGACATCAACATGAATATTCATGGACATAGAATTTTCATGTGAGGAATCATACAAATAACATATGTTGGAAAATATTACCACACTTTTCGGCAAACCCGGCAAAGCTTGGAAAATATTTCTTTCTTATGACATTTATATGATCCCGAATAGAACAAAACCCACTATCTTTTGATTCCATAAACATGTGCGTTGAACAATTTTCTAACCTCCCCGGCAACCTAGCAAAGATTAGGAACTAATTCTCGCCAAATGTTTAGGAAGCCAAACATACGTTTTATGTTAAATTAAAATAAAAATATTTTAAAACTTGCAATGCATGAAGGTGTATTTCTCTCTTGAAGTAAAGACATCCGTATACCTAAAAAGGTATCCGACTATCTTTGAAAGAAAATTAAATTGGATTTTTAAAACCGAAAGACTTTGGGCTCGGATTTAAAATTTGAAATTTTTGGGATGAAAAAGGCCTCATGGCCGAATACCCTTTAAAAGGGCTCTAGTTTCCCTATATTTTTGAAACCCGGGTTGACCACTCTTGACCCGATTTTTGTAAAATAAAATTTTATTCTTGAAATGACAAGGAAATCAACCTAAGACAGTAGCTAATAACCCAAATCAGCCCCCTCTTTGTATAGAAATAAAAACAGCAAATTATTAGTTTAAAAAAAAATTCTAACTCTCAAAACCAGTTTTGAAAAACTATTTTTTTACCCCTCATAAAATATTCAAACAATTCTATACAAATTAGGGTAGACTTAGAACATAATGGTCTCTATGGGAAAAAATCAGCTTTATTTTTGGACCAAGGATTCCTTGACCGAATTTTCACCAAAGTCAGAACAATGAGCTAAAAACTGTTTTATCGAAAACCATTTTTTCCAACCTTGATAAAAAAAATCAAAAAATCTTGGAAAAAATACTAGGGCATCCTCTAAAGGTCTAATACATGTGGTAAAAAAAATATTTTATTTTGACAAAAAAGTGCATAGTGAAAAAAAAAATTCCAAAGTCAGAATATCCAACTTAAACTATCACTCTTTCAACTAGCATAGATAAGGATTTTTGGCTAGAGATTATTGGTTGATCTTAGCCAAAAACCTAGTTGAAGATGGCATGAAATGCATGATTTTACAGCCAACAAACATATGACAGTGAATCAACCATGAGCTAAAAATATGAACAAAACAAGCAAGAATAATCAAGCAAGAACAAGCACAAAAAACTTCTCCTGGTTTCGGCTAAGGCAAAAATGTGTAAAATTTTTTGTCAACTTGGTTATTTTGTAAAGAATAAAGGAAAGAAAACCTTTAAAATTTATTTTTGAAAACCTTTTATTCAACAAAAAGTTAACAAATCACGTGGAAAAAAAGAAGAAAAAGAACATGATATCAAAGAAAATAATTGAAGAAGAAGAGAGGGAATAGCTACCTAGTAATTGCTTTCCAAATCAAGCTCTCAAAATTCTCTTTTCTTCTCCCTCTCTCTCTTTCTCTCTTCTTCTTTTTCTCCTTTTCTCTTCCAAGAGTGTAGTAAGAATGCCTTGAAGAAAAAAATGAATCCCCTCCCCTTTGTGTCTTGGTAGGCCACCCTTGTATATTGGTGTGTGTGTTTATTTTTTCACCTTTGTCATGCTTTACATGCTCCTCCAACATCATTGCCACATGGCTAAAAAATGTCCCCTCCTTGCATGATGCTTTCCTTAAATAAGGGTGCTTCTCCCTCTATTTGTATGATGCTTCCCTTAAATTAAGGGTTTTCTAGCCCCTCATTGGCCAATAATGCCACCTAGATTATTCTTGTCTCTTATCTCTACAGAAAATCTAAGCCACTTGTCACGATCATATGGCTTACTATTAAAATATCTTCCTAGGTGGCATTTTTAATCCTACTTGACATCATCTCATAGCCTTCACATGCTTTTCACATGGCCTTCACATGGCTTTGCAATTTGGAAATCTCACATTAGCCTAAAATGCCATGTAGGCAACGTAGTGGAGAATCTTGTCATTTTAGAAATGTCATCTTGCTATTCAACCTTGATCATTTGATTCAAGATGATCACACCCCTCTCTCTAATCAGCAGGCTGGCCGAAAATGGCCTGGAAATTTCTAGGCCATTTTTTTTATTTGCAAAATGACCCTTTTCGGTTTTTCGATAAAATTGCATTTTGGCCCCCAAACTTTATTTGCAAATGGACCCCAATTTTGGATTTTTCTTTTCCAATTCATCCCATCAAATATAAAACTCACTTCTAGAGGTTTTTGTATTTTTTCGAGCTCGAATTCTATTTTTCCCGTAATTTTCTCTTGGAATTTCGGATTAGTACACCCGAACTTTGTCTTTTTTCATTTGAGCTCCGCTTCCGGATTTTTCTTCTCCAATACCTTCCATAAAATATAAAACTTAGATCTGGAAGTTTTCATAATTTTTCGAGCTCATTTTCCATTTTTCATAGAATTGTCTCTTGAAATTTTGGATTATTGGACTCGAACTTTGTCTTTTTTCATTTGAGCTCCTATTATGTATTGTTCTTTTTCAATCCCTTCCGTAAAATATAAAACTCATATCTGGAAGTATTCATAATTTTCCGAGCTCATTTTCTATTTTTCCCAAAATTTTCTCTTGGAATTTCGGATTAGTGCACTCGAACTTTGTCTTTTTTCATTTGAGCTCCGATTCCGGATTTTTCTTCTCCAATCCCTTCCATCTAATATAAAACTCAGATCTGAAAGTTTTCAAAAAATTTTGAGCTCGGATTCTTTCTTCTTTTTTTGGATTTTCCAAAATTGCCCTTTAAACCCCGAAACCTCGGTTTTACTCAAAACGGGCCTAATTTCTGGATTTTCTTTTCCACTGCCTTATTTATATATTTGAATTGGAGTTGGTCCGAAAATGCCCAATTTTTACATCCGAATTCCTCTCCAATTTAGTTTTCCCCTTTTCTCAATATTGAGAATTTTCTCGTTTTTCCGTTTTTCTTCCAACTGGCTCTTCCTTGGGATCCACTTCAAATTGGGACTTGGGATATTTTTATTTATTTATCCTTTATCAACTGGGGGTTTCAATTTCACCGAATCGGGCCATCTCTGCACCAAATTTGTGAATTTCCTATTTATTCATTAAATTCCTTTTTTCTTTGTCTCTTCCAACCAATTCTTCTTTCAACTCTGCTTCAAGATTGGACCTTACAATATCAATATTTATTGATCTTATTCCATTTGGAACCTCCAATTTCGTCCAATTTGATCGTTTATGTGCTTTTCTCCAAATTTGCAAAATTAGGTATTTCTCTACACTAAATTTCTGTAACGTGTCTTTCAAACTCTCTATCTTTCGTTGTAGACCTCGGATTATCAAAATTCCTTCACCATTATTCAATTCAACTTCGAATCTTGATTTTGGCTGAAAGTTGACTTTTTTAGTGGTTGACTTTTTGGGGTTGACTTTTTTTGAGTTGATTTTTTGTGTTGACCTCCGAATCAAAGTCTTGGAGACCTATCTGTGGACTGGTGGAAGTCTCTTTGCGTTTCAGGAAGTTGAAAGGAGAATTTGCCTTGTTTAGAGGGTCCGGACAAAATTAGGTGTCTACACTCACTCCCATGCTTTGAACCAGCATTTAAACTCTTATGGCAAGCACCTATCTCTTCACCTAAACTGGTTGATTGTTGTATAAGTGGTCCAAATAATAATAAAGGCCCATTTACTACTTTTGGGATGTCCACTTTGTGCTCTACATACAAATCTATCACTTTATATTATTTAACCCAATAATTCAACATATCTATAGTGCTACTATCATTCCAAATTACCCTAAGCCCATCATCCAATGACCTACTTCTAGGCACATAGTAGTACATAATGAATATACTATGGTAAGCAAGGCTTTTTTGTACTATGTTACACAATTCAAAATAAGAAATGGTATATGGATCCTCTTTTATCCTTAGTCTTGTCCCACCATCATATTTTAGATGTGGATCACGCACAAACTTACCCCCACATGCATGTTAATAACTCATCTGAATCACTCATCTGCATTTAAATATTCAAATGCAGTCAAAATCCACTTTCAAACAAACATAAAGAGATCACTTTCATCAATGGAAAACAAAAAGCAAAAATCACATACATTTTAATAATACATAAAAAGCCTAGCAATAAATTCCTGGCAAACACAAAGGGACCACTTTCATCAATGGTAAACACAAAGCAAAAATCACAAATATTTTAATAATACATAAAAAACCTAACAATAAATTCTTAACAAACATAAAAGGACCACTTTCAAAGTTTGGTTTAACCTTTTTATCGAAAAAAAAATTTAAATAGAAAAGCTTAAAAGTTTGGTTCAAAATCATGCAAAAGCTTTAATGCAAGTGAAAAATTTGATTGAATCAAAATTATAGCACTAATTTGGAATCCTAGGTGCTCTCTTTGCTCTCCTGTAGAAGAAGCTTCAAATTTAAAAACCCCAAATTCCTTTTTGACCTATTAAGGCTATCTAACATGTTAAAAATAAGAATCACAAATGGAAAATCAAAAAGGGAAGAAAACCCAGAAAATTACAAATGATTTTTGGTCTTCGCTTAGACGGATAAAGAAATGAAATCTCGATTCAACCAGAAAAAATCCTTATTATATTGAAATCATTATTAATTTCCTACTTATACATATAAATCAAACTTCAATAGATGATTAAAACAAACTCCTGACAGTAAACCTTAATTAAAGCAAAAATCTCCAAAATCCATAAACCATAATTGTGACAATCTCGAAAAAGGAAATTGACCTTGATAACTCGTATAATTATATAGTTTTTAGTTATGTTTTATTATTGTTTTGTGTCAAATACGAGTTATTATTGTTTAGTCTAATTGTGTTTATGATCTTTTATATTTTTATGTAATTTGGTGTTTTTCACAAGTTTCTTTGAGTGATTTCAGATTACTAGAATTAAGGGCAAATCCAGTTCAGTTCCAGTTCCGACACCTTTTGTCATATCAGCTATATCTGGAGTTTCACTGAAGCAATAAGGCTGAAAATTTAACCGTGCAAAGTAAAGAGGCATATCTATCTTTTTCATGTTTTACACTTCTTGAAACGGAGTCGTTTTCCCTAGCGAAATCAACCATCAAATTGGCTGATGTGCAATGACGTCTGTCCTGAGCAGTTTTCGCATTTTGACCATATCTTCTTCTCCACATCAGCAAATGAGCTGATTCCAACGGCTATGAATCAATAACTCATAGGGGAACATTTTTCTAGAAGACCATGTGATCAGATCAGGCCTCCAAGATTGAAAAAATCGACCATCAAGTTGGCTGATCAAAATGGTCATACAATATGACGAAAATTGTTAGAAAAATGCACCCACCTATTATACCTACCTTTGAAATTTGTAAAGCTTGTCTCTTGTCATTTAGCCCTCCAAAATGTGTATAAATAGAGGGCCTTGGATGATTGTAGAGGATCATATTGTACATAGGTAGGATATTAGCCATTTTAATAAAATTCTCTAAGTTTTCTTCTTCTTTCTTTTCTCTAGTTTTCTTTCTTTTCTCTAGTTTTCTTTTTCTTTAGAGAGAGCAAGAGGTTGGATAATTAATATTCTTCCTCTTCTTCTTTCTTTCTTTTATTTTCTTCTTAGATTTTCTTTAATTTTATGTTTATGTTTATAATGCCTATGCTAGGCTAAACTTCTATTTGGTTAAGGGTGATTTCAAAGCCCTAGACATGTTTTATGATTGATTTTCAGATTCTATCTATCATTAATTTTCTATCAAAGTTGCTTATGTTCTTCTACAAGAATTGTTCATGATGTTGTCTTGATTTGTTTAGGTGTACAACTAGATAGATCTTGATAATTATCTATTGCTAGTTTAGGAGTCTTGATCCGTGTAATTGTCTTGATTTCCTATTCATAAGTGGCAATTTGTGATTAATGATTATGGTCAAGTTTTCAATAATTGCAAAGTGGAACATAACCTAAGTTGAACAATCCGAGCTTATGTGTTTGTTGCTTAGATCAACCTATCTTTCTCATCATAAAGCTGCCATTAAATTGAATTTAGAGAGCTTATTCTAGGTTGTTTAATGGTTAGAGATTAAATAGAGAGCTTGTTCTATTTAACGACAAACTAAGGAAAGATTGGGATAACAGAGCTTGTTGTTATCTACGGTTGTTAACTTTGATAGTTGGTTGATATTGATAGATCTGAAATTGATTCTTAATGATGTCTAGTGGTGGAGAATGAAACCTTAACCATATTTTTCATATTTGATTCTTCTTACTTACTTGTTTTCTTACTTTTCTAGTTTGCTTATTTTTAAAAGTATATTTATTTTTATTGGCTGGTTATACCGCCTAATTTGTATATTAACTTTGTTTTACTTTTATTGGCTGGTTATACCGCCTAATTTAGTATATATATTTTTATTGGCTGGTTATACCGCCTAATTTAGTATATATATTTTTATTGGCTGGTTATACCGCCTTGCATCTTCTTCTTATTATTTACTTTAGTTTAAATCTGGCTTCAAAAACCCCTTTTCTTTTATTGTTCTTGAATTTAAGTTTTAAACTATTAACTTATAAACTAAAACCCAATCCCTGAGGACTCGACCCTTGCTAACTACTATACTTACAATTTATCTTTTTAGTGCAACTTTATCTGATCACATGGTCTTCGAGACAAATGTTCCCCTATCAGTTATTGATCCATAGCCGTTGGAATCAGCTCATTTGCTGATGTGTATCGGACGATATGGTCAAAATGCGAAAACTGCTCAGGACAGACGTCATTGCACATCAGCCAATTTGATGGTTGATTCCAACGGCTATGGATCAATAACTGATAGGGGAACATTTGTCTCGAAGACCATGTGATCAGATAAAGCCTCCAATATTGAAGAAATCGACCATCAAGTTGGCTGATGTGCAATGACGTCTGTGCTGACCTGTTTTCGTATTTTGCCCATATCTTCTTCTCCACATCAGCAAATGAGCTGATTCCAACGGCTATGAATCAATAACTCATAGGGGAACATTTTTCTAGAAGACCATGTGATCAGATCAGGCCTCCAAGATTGACAAAATCGACCATCAAGTTGGCTGATCAAAATGGTCATACAATATGACGAAAATTGTTAGAAAAATGCACCCACCTATTATACCTACCTTTGAAATTTGTAAAGCTTGTCTCTTGTCATTTAGCCCTCCAAAATGTGTATAAATAGAGGGCCTTGGATGATTGTAGAGGATCATATTGTACATAGGTAGGATATTAGCCATTTTAATAAAATTCTCTAAGTTTTCTTCTTCTTTCTTTTCTCTAGTTTTCTTTCTTTTCTCTAGTTTTCTTTTTCTTTAGAGAGAGCAAGAGGTTGGATAATTAATATTCTTCCTCTTCTTCTTTCTTTCTTTTATTTTCTTCTTAGATTTTCTTTAATTTTATGTTTATGTTTATAATGCCTATGCTAGGCTAAACTTCTATTTGGTTAAGGGTGATTTCAAAGCCCTAGACATGTTTTATGATTGATTTTCAGATTCTATCTATCATTAATTTTCTATCAAAGTTGCTTATGTTCTTCTACAAGAATTGTTCATGATGTTGTCTTGATTTGTTTAGGTGTACAACTAGATAGATCTTGATAATTATCTATTGCTAGTTTAGGAGTCTTGATCCGTGTAATTGTCTTGATTTCCTATTCATAAGTGGCAATTTGTGATTAATGATTATGGTCAAGTTTTCAATAATTGCAAAGTGGAACATAACCTAAGTTGAACAATCCGAGCTTATGTGTTTGTTGCTTAGATCAACCTATCTTTCTCATCATAAAGCTGCCATTAAATTGAATTTAGAGAGCTTATTCTAGGTTGTTTAATGGTTAGAGATTAAATAGAGAGCTTGTTCTATTTAACGACAAACTAAGGAAATATTGGGATAACAGAGCTTGTTGTTATCTACGGTTGTTAACTTTGATAGTTGGTTGATATTGATAGATCTGAAATTGATTCTTAATGATGTCTAGTGGTGGAGAATGAAACCTTAACCATATTTTTCATATTTGATTCTTCTTACTTACTTGTTTTCTTACTTTTCTAGTTTGCTTATTTTTAAAAGTATATTTATTTTTATTGGCTGGTTATACCGCCTAATTTGTATATTAACTTTGTTTTACTTTTATTGGCTGGTTATACCGCCTAATTTAGTATATATATTTTTATTGGCTGGTTATACCGCCTAATTTAGTATATATATTTTTATTGGCTGGTTATACCGCCTTGCATCTTCTTCTTATTATTTACTTTAGTTTAAATCTGGCTTCAAAAACCCCTTTTCTTTTATTGTTCTTGAATTTAAGTTTTAAACTATTAACTTATAAACTAAAACCCAATCCCTGAGGACTCGACCCTTGCTAACTACTATACTTACAATTTATCTTTTTAGTGCAAGGTTAAATAAGATACACTCTTTTGGGTGCATCAAATTTTTGGCGCCGTTGCCGGGGATTGCTTTCTTTAGTTTATTAGTTCATTGGTTTATTCTTATTTTCAGTTGTAATTAATTTTATTTTTCTTGTACATACAAGTTTTTCTTATCAAATTTTGAAAAAAAAAAAAAGAAAAACGATGGAATTGAGCAATCTAACACTTGAAGAGTTGGTGGCATACATGAACATGGAAAATCAACAAGCCAATCTCACCTACCCAGTTCAACAATTGGCCATGGGAGGATGTCAAGGCCATCAAGTGTTCCAAGACCAACTGTATGATCATTACTCAAACACTTACCATGAGGGATGGTGGGATCATACTAATTATGGCTACTCAGAAAATTACCAAGAAGTAGATCCTTATGCCAATTACACTCATCCATCTAGATTTAATCAATCATGGTCTCAAGAACCAGATCTTTTTCAGCCACTACATATGACTCAAAACTCAGGT